>CM071836.1:66609790-68004918 GCA_036507285.1 Trichosanthes cucumerina | reverse complement strand
AATGTGATTCAATTTAAAATTCCACAATTATGCAAATGAGATTTGTATAATAAGGTATGAGATACCTTATCTTATGAGATATGCAAATATGATTTGCATATCATATGGTTGTGGTAAAATTGTGATTTGGTGGAGGTTTTAACTCCATCACACAATAGTATATAAAGGCTTTCCAAGAAGCTTTTGGTGAGACAATTGCCATTTTTTAGATTTTCATTCAAAGAGAGCAATCTCACTTCTCTCATTCTCTCTCAACTCTCTCAAACTCTCCTCACCCAAAAACCAAAGGGAGTCTCACTCACTCTCCCTCAACCTCCCGAGAACAACCGAGAAGACATTTTGGAAGTGTCTTGCAATTCTGTTCGAGGATCGAGTTCGTGGAGATCTTTGGTTCGAGAGAGATCATGACCGGAGGAGGAAAGCATTGAAGAAGAGTTCTTCAACAAGTAAGTAACGAATACCTTACTGTTTTTCCTTCTTTTTGCATGTTTAGCGGAATCTATGAGATAAGTTTAGTTTTTAAGATATGATTTACACAATGAAACAACGACGTTCCACAACGTCTTCCACTGCGCATTGAGACATGGTACAAGCGTTGAGTAACACAACGTTGCAACGCTGCCCACGACGTTGCAACACTGTGCATCATGGGTGACAGTTTCGCGTCGGGAGTGGGCAAGTGCAGACGTGGGAAGTTTGTTAAAACCAAGAAGATTTGTATTTATTATTTTTTTAATGTATTTTATTTTAATTAATTATTATTTATTAATATTAATATATATGATATATTAATGTTAATTAATTTAATTAATGTCCCTAGGGGTGCCAAAATTGGTTCAATTTTCTATTTTAATTTATGCAAGTGTTGTATAATAATTTATATGCATATGGTAGGCCATATGGATTTAAAATCTCACCTTAGATTAAACATTTCATGCATCATATTTATATTATAAGTGTTATAATATAAAGTATGCATGATTTAATTATATTATAAGTGCTATATTATAAGGTATGCATGTTTAATTAACATAAGAGTTATATTAATTAGATTAAAAGCATTGACATGTATTTTATTCATGTGATGAATGTATGTTATATAATTTAATTATTCATGTGATGAATGATCAAGCACAATAACATAGAAATGGATGTATCCTAAGTTAATTGATTAGTTTTAAATTGTTTAAAACATGAATTAATTAGATTTAGGTTTTCTAGTTCTAATAAGATTAGAATAACGAATTCAAATATGATTTATGAATGAAGACTAATTAGTAACTGTGTCTAAGGAAGGCTTTGTCTAGGCTGGGGTATTTAAGCGGGTGGTTTACAAAACACCTCTACCTGGGAATTGACCTCGGAGTGAATTTTGTTCAGAGATTCATAGATTATATTTTCGTGACTGGTGTTTATTAAGTGTTAATAATTAAACTCACATAGACTTAAGTTATTAAATGTTATAGACTTAAGTTGATCCAATATAAGAGTTATATTGATAGATTTAGGTAAATATAGCCAGTTGATCTAGGTCAATCCCGTTAAACTAAAATTCTGAGTGGGAGGAAATATAGTGTATGAGATACATTTAATTTCCACCTACAAATCTCTATTAAGTTTACACCGTGAGATCCATACTCGACCTCATGGCGCAAATGGGAGCGTCTCCCTGCGGGTAGTATTTGTATGGGTCAATATTCAAGGTGAATGGAAAGAGTACTTATAGTGAGTGGGAGCGGGACCTGTGAAAACGGGACCCACGGTCTCTTCTATCGATTCACACCGTCACCTATGATCTACCTGCTAGTTTGGCTGGACCAGACAATCCCTTCGAAGGGCCTGATCATGGGGGTTGGAACACCGTGAATTCCCAAAAAGGATACAATCACCTTAAATTATATTTCAACGTAGTCCTCCCTTCGGCGGCTATTGTTTGGATGGGAACTATAGGGTTTAAAGATAGAGGGTAACACTCACGGGAATCATTAAGAGTTAATGGGTTCGACCAAAAAATGGTAACTGGATGCCTATAGGAATAAGAGTTATTCTGGAATTAGGGTCAGCTCGAAAAAGTCTCGTTCTAGAGGAGGAATGATTCTGTCTACCCTTCGGTGATGATCATTCTAAACGTTTTGAGTATCATTGCAATTTTAAATGAACTAGGGATCATAGATTTAAAGTTGCTAAAAAATAATTGGATTTTCAAAAGGTTTTTGCAAGAAACTAATACAAAGTTTTTATTTTTCAACAAAAATGTCGAGTTCAATAATTGCCCTTTTATCTTCCGACAAATTAATAGGCGACAATTACCAATCGTGAAAAAATAATATCAACACGACATTGGTTACTTACAACCTAAAATTCACGCTCACTGAAGAGTGCCCTCAGGTACCAGGCCCGACAACGACACAAAGTGTTCATGACGCTTACGATAGGTGGACCAAGGCCAATGAAAAAGCCAATGTTTACATCTTAGCTAGCTTGTCTGAAGTATTGGCTAAGAAACACGAGACCATGGTCACTACCAAGGAGATCATGGATTCGTTGTAGGCCAATTTCAGAAAACAGTCCTTTCAGGTTAGACACGATGCTCTCAAGCACATCTTCAATGCTAGGATGAAAGAGGGATCGTCTTTCAGGGAACATTTTCTCGACATGATGCTTCATTTTAATCCGGCGGAGATGAACGGTGCTTCTTTTGATGAGTCAAACCAGGTCAGCTTCATTTTGGAGACCCTTCCGAAGAGTTTCCTTCAGTTTCATAGCAATGTTGTTATGAACAAAGTTAGCTACACCCTTACCACCCTCCTCAACGAACTACAAACCTTTCAGTACTTGATAAGAGTCAAGGGATAGGATGTTGAGGCAAATGTTGCCTTCAGGTCCTTCCACAGGGGTTCGACCTCGAGAACCAAGTCTGTAGCTTCATCTTCAAGCCTGAAAGGAAAGAAGAAGAAGTTGAAGAAGGTTGGGAAAGCTAACCGTGCTGCCGTCCAAAAGGGTAAGAAGGTCAAGAAGGTTGCAAACAAATGAAAGTGTTTCTATTGCAATGGTAACGGGCATTGGAAATGCAATTGCCTGAAGTTCTTTGTGGAGATTAATGACTCTTTATGGGTACTTGATTCAGGCGCCACTAACCATGTTTGCTCTTCATTTCAGGGAATTAGTTCCCAGTAATGACTGCAGGAGGGAGAGATAATACTCAGGATTAGATCCGGGGAGGTTGTCGTAGTTGCAGCAGTTGGCAAGGTGAAGCTCAACTTTGGCAGGAAGTACTTATTATTGGATAATTTATACATAGTTCCAAGGCTTACTAGAAACCTTGTTTCAATTTCCTGTCTTATTGAACATTGTATATCCGTTATCTTTAATTTTAATAAAGCGTTTATTTATTCAAAGGTGTTGAGTTATGTTCAGCTTCACTTGAGAATAATCTATACGTTTTAAAATATAATTTGGTCAAAAGTGTTTGGAATACTAAATTATTTAAAACTGTTGAAACAAGAACGAAAAGGTTAAAAGTTTCTCCAAAAGAAAATGCTCAACTTCGGCATCTAAGGTTAGGACACATAAATCTCAATAGGATTGAGAGGCTAGTGAAGAATGGACTTTTAAGCGAGTTAGAAGAAAATTATTTACCGGTTTGTGAGTCATGCCTTGAAAGCAAAATGACCAAACGACATTTTAGTGGAAAAGGTTATATAGCCAAAGAGCCTCTGGAGCTTATACATTTTGACCTTTGTGGTCCAATGATTGTTAAAGCTTGGGGAGGTTACGAATACTTCATCTCTTTTATAGATGAGTATTCGACATATGGGTATGTTTACCTAATGCATAACAAGTCTAAAGCTCTTGAAAAGTTCAAGGAGTACAAGACTGAGGTTGAGAACCAATTAGGTAAAACAATTAAAATACTTCGATCTGATCGAGGTGGAGAGTATATGGACACTAAATTCCAGGACTATATGATAGAACATGGAATTACGTCCCAACTCTCAACACCTGGTATGCCACAACAGAATGGTGTATCGGAGAGGAGAAACAAAACCCTGTTGGACATGGTTTGGTCGATGTTGAGTTACGCTCATCTCCCTACCTTGTTTTGGGGTTACGTGAAGGGAATGGATTTCTCGCAGCGAAAATGCGACGTGAATCACTATTGTTTCGTTGGTGTTTTGGTTTTCTTAAAATTGAAAGAAACAATTTCTAACTAGATTAAGCATGCAAAAACAGAGAAGAAAACAGAAAAGGTTTCACTAGACCTACCTCTTGAAGAACTGTTCTTCGCATTTTCTCCTTCGATCATGATCTCTCGATCCAACGATCTTTCGAACTATAACCACAAACCAATCAGGCGGACACCTCCACTTGATCATCTCGGTTGTTCTCGAGAAGATAAGGGAGAGTGGTGGGACTCCCTTTGGATTTCGGGGTTGGAGAAATATGAAGAGATTGAGAGAGAGTTGATAGAAGTTTCTTGCACTTTGGGATGGAATTCCAAAAAATGGCAAGAATGTTTAGCAAGTGTTTCTTACAACAACTATTTATAATGGTGTGTGGTGGAGTTAAAAACTCAACCAAATTACCATTTAACCACAACTATATAATATGCAAATCATATTTGCATATCATATAATATAAGGTATCTTATACCTTATTATACAAATCATATTTGCATAATTGTGGAATTTTAAATTGAATCATATTCAATTTAATTTCTCTAAATCCAATTTCTCTAAATTAGCCCTAATTAAATAATTAGGCTACACTATAGTTTCTCGTGAATCTCATTCACATTAAACTATATATTTTGTCTATTATATCACTTATAAATGACATAAATACTCTTTTAATGAATTTGAACACTTAAATCCACTCCAAACTGTAAACCCTCATTTAGTCCAATTTGAGCAAACAGAGGGACCTAATGGATCTATAGATGATGAGCTTCAATGATACGAGATTAACCAATCAAACTCTTTGACCCGGCTAATCAACATTCATTAACTACTGTAACAGCTGCACTCTCGTCACTGTAGGACAAGTTCTGTCCATCAATATAACCAATGCCCGTGAGTCAACCCTTCACAAGTTGCTCGTAGTCACAGTTGGGTCAAATTATCGTTTTACTCCTGTGTCTACCGTTTAGTCCTTAAGTCACATTGCTCCTCTAATGAACAACTTTGTTGCATGGTTCGACCATAAACAACATCTCTCTCGGGCTAGTGAGAGGGTGGGGCCCCATTATACAAGCCATAAAGACAGAACTTAAGGGAACAACCCATCTAATTTTCCTAGCTCGGGAACGAGTGAATTCCTTCTTGTGTAGTTAAGTTCCCAGCTCCCCAAGAAGATAGGCATATTGGGCGAGCAACTCTAGCCCCCTCACCCGTACTAGTCAAAGGACAAACCTCCGCAGAAAGGAGTCCATAACACGCTCACGATTAAGGACGAGTCACTAATGGTCATCTACGAATATATTAGTCCTATACTGTTAACGGTGTTACATCAATAGGTCTAATAATTTACGGTTCGATCTTGTACAATCTCATTCCACAGGATACCCCACTCGCATGTCAACCACATGAACAAGCTGGATCACCTCGTTTATATCTAATACAAAGTGGGTTGCATCCACTGTGTCACTAGGATAAGGTTCCCAACCTATCCATATGAAGGGAATGAAAATCCCACGCAGCGGAAGGATGATTGAATCGTCGTGGTTTCGTTATGAAAATCGTTTTCTCAAAATTGAATCTATCACATAAATCCTAGGTTAAACATGCAATTAGAAGGAAAAAAAAGTAAGAGAAAGTACTTACTTGTTGAAGAACCGTTTTTCGCTATTTTCTTCTCCGGTCACGAACTTTTTGTGTTCACGATCTCAACGAACTCAATCTCCTCGAACAATTAGTAACCCGTACACCTCCGAAAGGACTTCTTGGTTGTTCTATATGTCTCAGCCCGAAGGGTTCATAGCACGAGGTCAGGAGCAAAAAGTTTGCAAGCTTAATCGATCCATTTATGGATTGAAGCAAGCATCAAGATCTTGGAATATAAGATTTGAAACTGCGATCAAGTCTTACGGCTTTGACCAAAACGTTGGCGAGCCTTGTGTTTACAAGAGGATCGTCAACGAAAAAGTAGCTTTGTTAGTACTTTATGTGGATGATATCCTACTCATTGGGAATGATGTAGGATACCTAATCGACATAAAGAATTGGTCATGACCCAATTCCAAATGAAAGATTTGGGAGAGGCGCAGTATGTTCTTGCGATTCAGATCTTTAGGAATCGCAAAAATAGAACGCTAGCACTGTCTCAAGCGTCTTATATCGATAAAATGTTGTCCAGATATTCGATGCAGAATTCCAAGAGGGGCTTATTGCCCTTCAGGCACGGAGTTCATCTGTCTAGGGAACAGTGTCCCAAGACACCTCAAGAAGTTGAGGATATGAGACATATTCCCTATGTCTCTGCAGTAGGTAGCTTAATGTATGCTATGCTATGCACGAGGCCGGACATTTGTTATACAGTGGGAATAGTCAGTAGGTACCAGTCTAATCCAGGGTTAGACCACTAGACAACAGTTAAAAATATCCTCAAGTATCTAAGGAGAACGAGGGACTATATGCTTGTGTATGGGTCTAAGGATCTGATCCTTACTGGATACACTGATTCTAATTTTTTAGACCGATAAGGATTCTCGAAAATGCACATCGGGATCAGTTTTCACCCTTAACGGGGGAGCTAAGTATGGCGAAGCATCAAACAAGGATGCATCGCTGACTCCAAAAGGAGGCTGAGTATGTCGTTACTTGTGAAGCAGCTAAGGAGGCTGTTTGGCTAAGGAAATTCCTTACTGATTTGGAAGTTGTTCCAAATATGGAATCTCCCATCATCTTATACTGTGACAACAGTGGTGCGGTAGCCAATTCAAAGGAACCTCGCAGCCATAAGCGAGTAAAGCACATCGAGAGGAAGTATCACCTGATACGAGAAATAGTGCAACGAGGAGATGTGACAGTCACGAAGATCACTTCGAAACACAATATTGTTGATCCGTTTACAAAGATTCTCACGGCTAAAGTGTTTGAGGGTCATCTGGAAAGTCTGGGTCTACGAGACATGTACATAAGTTAATCTAGGGTAAGTGGAAGATATGTAATGGGGTATATGGATGCCCTAGTTTATTGTATTTCTATCTCTTGTAACCACTGTTTTAGATTATGATGTACCCCACTAGAGTTTTAGTTCAAGTGGGAGTTTGTTGGGATTTGTGCCCTAAAACTCGTAGTTTGTAATTATGTTCTAATTAATGTAATAAAGTGTTATTATTTCAATAAAGTGTTATTGTTCGTTATCTACGAGTTTGCCTTTATTTAAATCCTAAATCCAATAAACTAAACATCCAAGGCTGTTAAATGAATCTTTAACTGAATGTAATGTACATAAAAAGGATCTCGGTTTGAGATACAGCCTAAAGGGTCTATAGTTAGGGGATAAGGATTGGGTACCTTACCCTGGTAAAACTATGGATGTGGTCCACTTTGTATTTGATACAAACACTGTGATCCTAACGTGTTTGTGTAGATGACATGTGAGTGGGGATATCCTGTGTAATGAGATTACATAAGACCGGACCACGAAATAGTAACCTCTAGTTGTAACTCCGTTGACTAGTTAGGTTTCTATTTCACTAGGATGACCTAGGCAACTTGATCTCAATCCTGAGCAGGTTATGAACTCCTGTTTGCGAAGGATTGTCCTTTGACTAGTATGGGTGAGAGTGGCCAGTTTCGCCAACTCAATATGCCTACCTTCTTGGGGACAAGACCGAGTGAGCGGCTGGGAACATAACTTAGCAAGATGGAATTCACTCCTTCCCGCCTACTAGGGTAAGTAGAGGAATGTTCCCTTAAGTGGTGTCTCCGAGACTTGAACAAAGGGCCCGACCCTCTCATTGGCCCGAGAGGGACTCTGTTTGTTGGTAGGACTACAAACAAATTGTTCATTAGAGGGGCACTGGTACTTAAGGCACAAGATGTAACCTAGGGGTAAAACGTAAAATTTGACCCAGCTGGTGTTACGAACATTCGTGAAAGATTGACTTGCTGTTATTGGTCAATATCCATGGACATAGAAATATATTTGCAGTGAGAAGAGTGCAGTTGTCGGACTTTAGTGGAGTGTTCCCGCAGTTAACGAATGTTGATTGGGAGGTTAATGAGATTAACCGAGCAGTCTCGTATCGTTGAGCTTCTGATCTGTAGGTCCATTAGGTCCACCTTCTAGCTCGTAAAGGATTCTTAGATCATTTGAATTTGAAATGTTCAAATTCATTAGGGAATATATTTAATGTATATGGATACGATATAATATATAGTTTTGGAACTATATATTATAAATTTAATGTGAATATGATTCATATTAAATTACTTGAGAGAATTGAATATTTGAAAGAGTTCAAATATCAAATTCAAATGTGAATGTGATTCGTATTTGAAAATTATAGGTTATAATTTAATATGCATAAGATGTACATTAAACTATAGGATAAAGGGTAAAATGATTAAATGCGATTTAATCATTTATTTAATATTATATATGAATTAAATATGATTTAATTTAATGTATTTAATTATTAATTAAATATTAATATAATATTAAATGGGAACGTGTCAAGAGGACACGTTCCCACCACTCCCCATCTCCCTCTCGATAGAGAAGTGGGGAGTTGCCCACTGAATGTTCTTCTTCTCCTGGTGAGATGAAGAAAGTGAACGATTGATCATTCTTGCAATTTTGAGCAATTGCAACTCCCTGAAAAATTTCTCTCTCACTCTCAAATTCACTTCACATTCCAAAAGTTGGAATCCTTCCCACCAAGGAGGATCTAAGCATTAAGAGATATAGGAGGTGATCCAAGTGGTGGTGTTGTTGCACAGAGAAAAACAGAGAAGTTTCTTGGGTGTTGATGTGTTGCTGAACACTGGAGCAAGGAGTTGCTGTACTGGAGACTTAGAAACTACAAAGGTAATTTTCCTTCTATTCTCTTTAGTTTAATCGTCAAACTTAGCATGTTTGTATGCAATTAATTCATGCCTAATTAGTTTAGAATTAGCATGCTTGTTCTGTTTTATTTATCAATGTACTGGTTTTTTATTCAATGAAAACAATCAAGCTATTACGATCTCAAAAACGTTTTCGCTGCTCAAGGAGATCAGATCTCCATCACCAATGATCCGAGACTAACCTGTCAAACTCTTTGACCCGGTTAATCAATATTCATTATCTACGGTAACACTCCACTAAAGCCCGTAGCTGCACTCCCGTCACTGTAAGACAAGTTGTGTCCATTGATATAACCAATACCCATGAGTCGACCCTTCACAGGTTGTTCGTAGACACTGTTGGGTCAAATTACCATTTTACCCTTGTGTCTACTTCTTGCTCCTTAAGTCCCTACTGCTTCCCTAATGAACAACAACGTTGTAATGGTCCAACCATATACAATACCCCTCTCGGCCAGTGACAGGGTGGGTGCCCGTTGTCGAAGCCCTGGAGACAACACTTAAGGGAACAACCCCTCTAGTTTTCCTAAAGTCGGGAACGAGTGAATTCCA
The DNA here is from genome assembly GCA_036507285.1 of Trichosanthes cucumerina. Taxonomy (NCBI): domain Eukaryota; kingdom Viridiplantae; phylum Streptophyta; class Magnoliopsida; order Cucurbitales; family Cucurbitaceae; genus Trichosanthes; species Trichosanthes cucumerina. The sequence goes on along the minus strand of CM071836.1, from coordinate 67,995,292 downwards.
TCTCGCATAGTTAAGTTCCCAGCTCCCCATGTGGTCCTGTCCCTGAGAAGATAGGCATATTGGACGAGTAACTGTGACCACCCTCACCCTTACTAGTCAAAGGATGGACCTCGCGACGAGTCCGTCCGTAACACGCCTTTCGAGATTAAGGTCGAGTCACTAATGGTCATCTACGAAGTTATTAGTCCTACTGTTAACGATGTTACATCAGTAGGTCTAATAATTCACGGTTCGGTCTTGTACAATCTCATTGCACAGGATGCCGCCACTCGCATGTCAACCACATGAACTAGTCAGATCACCTTGTTTGTATCTAATACAAAGTGGGTCGCATCCACAGTGTATCCATGATTAGGTCTCCAACCCTATCCATATACTGTAGATCGTTCGGGTAATAAACGCGAACGTGATCCTCCCTGTGTGTCTACCACACACCGTTCAAGTTCTTGCTCTCTCATAAATTCAACGACCCTGGAGCTTAGTTTATTAGACAAAGTTTGTAAAAATGCGAGACACAAAGTGATGAAAGAAATAACTCTGATTTATTTCAAAAGGTATATTACAAACAAAACGAGATTAGGACATACATCCCAACACCATATACTGTAGACCGTTCGGGTCAATAACTCGAACGTGATCCTCACCGTGTGTCCACTACACACCATTCAAGTTCTAGTTCTCTCAATAATATGAACCTGGAGCTTAGTTTATTTGATTAAGTTTATAACATTCGAGATACAAAGTTTGATAAATAAATAAATTTTATTTATTAAATCAACAAGTATTACAAACTACACGAGATTAGGGAATACACCCCAACAAACTCCCACTTGAACAAAGGTAGTGGAGTACAAAATACATTTCCCAAATGTAAAGTAATACATAAAAGTAAAACAATAAACTAGGGCATTGAATACCCTTTACAATACTCCCACTTGCCTTAGTAAGGAAACACTCGTAGACCTAGACTCTCTAGGTGACCCTCAAACATCTTAGTCGTCAGGGCCTTAGTAAATGGACCAGCAACATTGTGCTCCGAAGCTATATGCGTGACAGTAACGTCTCCGGTGCACAATCTATCGTATCGAGTGGTACTTGCGTTCAATATACTTGCCCCTCTTATGACTTTGAGGTTCTCTCGAGTTGGCTACTGCACCACTATTGTCACAAAACATGGTCACTGACAAGTTCATATTTGAAACAACTTCCAAATCTAACATGAACTTCCTAAGCCATACAACTTCTTAGAAGCTTCACAAGCTTCAACATACTCGGCGTCCTGTTGGGATGTTTGTCCTAATCTCGTAATGTTTGAAAATTACTATATGAAATTAATGAAGAGTTATTCATTTCTTCATTTTGTGTCTCGCATTTTATACAACTTTGACCAATTAACTAAGCTCCAGGGTCATTGAATATATGAGAGAAATAGAAATTGAACGGTGTGTAGGGGACACACAGGGAGGATCACGTTTGAGTAAATGACCCGAACGGTCTAGAGTATATGGATAGGGTTGGAGACCTAATCCTGGATACACTGTGGATGCGGTCCACTTTGTATTAAGATACAAACGAGGTGATCTGACTCGTTCATGTGGTTGACATGCGAGTGGGGGCATCCTGTACAATGAGATTGTACAAGACTGGACCGTAAATTATTAGACCTACTGATGTAACACCGCTGATGATGAAGGGACTAATAACTTCGTAGATGACCATTAGTGACTCGACCTGAATCCTGAGCGTGTTACAGACTCTTGTCTGCGGGGGGATTGTCCTTTGACTAGTACGGGTGAGGGTGGTCACAGTTACTCGCCCAATATGCCTATCTTCTCAGGGACAGGACCAAGTAGGGAGCTGGGAACTTAACTACGCGAGATGGAATTCACTCGTTCCCGCCTTTAGGGAAACTAGAGGGGTTTTTCCCTTAAGTGATGTCTCCAGGGCTTGGACAACGGGCGCCCACTCTCTCACTGGCATGAGAGAGTTGTTGTGAATGGTTGGACCATTACAATGTTGTCGTTCATTAGAGGAGCAGTGGGGACTTAAGGAGCAAGAAATAGACATAGGGGTAAAACGGTAATTTTGATCCAGTAGTGTCTATGAACAACTTGTGAAGGGTCGACTCATGGGCATTAGTTATATCAGTAGACACGTAATATTCTTGCACTGATGAGAGTGCAGCTACGGGCTTTAGTTGAGTGTTACCGTATCTTATGAATGTTGATTAACCGTGTCAAAGAGTTTGATAGGTTAATCTCGGATCATTGGAGCTCGTCACTGTAGGTACATAAGGTCCCTCGGTTGGCTCAAATTGGGTTAAAAGAAGGGTTTACTGTTTTGGTGTGAATTGAAGTGTTCAAGTTCACTAAAGGGTATTTATGCCATTTATATGAGATATAAATGATTTAATATATAGTTTAATGTGAATGAGATTCATAATAAACTATAGGTTAGCCTAATTATTGAATTAGGGCTAATTAGGAGAAATTAGATTGAGAGATATTAAATTGGATGTGATTCAATTTAATAAATCCACAATATTGCAAATGTGATTTGTAATATGAGATATGAGTTATCTTATAATATGTGGTTATGCAAATATGATTTGCATAACCATTCTTCCAAGAAGGATGGCAAGCTTTTCTCTCATTTTTGGATTTTCCCGAAAAGAAGAGATCAATTCTCTCTCATTTTTCTCTCAACAATTCTCCTCTCAAAACCAAAAACAAAAAGTTCCCACTAACTTCCTTCTTCCAAAAGAAGAACAACCGAGAAGCTTTTGGTGGTGTTCTTGTTTGTGAGAAGAGTTCGAGTTTGTTGAGATCGAGAAAGCACGAAGAGTTTGTGGATCGTTGGAAGGATTTTGAAGCACGACTTCAACAAGTAAGTATTTACTGATTTTCTTTCCAATTATGCATGTTTAGCCTAGATCTAGGAGTTAGATTGATTTTAACGAATAACGGTTGCACAATTTCACCTCGACGATTCCCTTCAATTGGTATCAGAGCCATACGTTGGTTAAATGTTGTGCACTGTTTTTCATCAAAATTAGGTGGGTATTGCCTTAATTTATGTGATAAATTGTTCGTTTGCATAATGGATGTTTATGATTTTGGCATTAGAATAGATTTACAATTTTATTTTGATGTGATCAATGTAAGGGCCCGTTGTTTTTGGGCATTTTGTTGTAAATGGAGTATGTAAGTCCGAGTCGTTCGTGGCAAGCATTGTTGTGAAGAAATCGGAGTGGAAACAGACGAGAATCGACGAAGAACAACAAGAGGAGCTTCTTATTCTGTCGACAGCGTTGAGACGCTGTTCATCGGCGTCTCAACGTTGTGCATGCAGTCAGAGGCCTTTCTGCAGAGCAGAGGGCGTAGCGTTGCAACGCTGAGACGTGGAGCACGCTGGGCGTGACGCTGGAGGTTGCAGCGTTGCAACACTACCCACGGCGTTGCAACTCTACAGCGTAATGGGCAGTTGGACGAGGCGTGCACGCGAAACTGCTGGGGGAGCAACGTGGGTGGTTTTTTGTACGTTTTTTCTTTTAATTTTTTAAATATAAAAATGTATTTTCTTTATTTAATTTTATTTTATTAAATAATATTAATATAAATGTTATATTAATGTTATTTAATTAAATAAAGTGCCCCTAGGTGCCCAAACCGATCCATTTTTGCTGTTTAATTATTTTATGCATGTGATGTATGATTTAATTAATTTCTATGTGCATAATGTATGTCATATAGATTTAAAATCCCACCTTAGGTTAAACATTTCATGCATCATTTATATTATAAGAGTTATAATATATAGAATGCATGATAGGTTTATATTGTAAGAGTTATAATATAACGTTTGCATGTTTTAATTTATTTAAATATAAGTGTTATTTTTAGATTAAAAGCATGTTCATGCATTTAATGTGATGAATGTATGTTTTAAGAGTTATAATGTAATTAAATGCATGTTTTAATTTAATTAATATAAGTGTTATATTTTTTAGATTAAAGTATGCTCATGCATTTTATTTCATGTGATGAATTATTTATGTTATAGTATATAGTTATTCATGTGATGAATGATCAAGCACTATAACATAGAAATGCATGCAACCTAAGTTAATTATTAGTTTTAAAGTGTTTAGAACTTGAATAATTAGACTTAGGTTTTCTAGTTCTAATAAGATTAGAATTAGGAAATCAAAGTATAGTCTTTGAATGGTGATTGATTAGTAACTCTGTCTAAGGAAGGTTTTGTCTAAGGCTGGGGTAGTTAAGTTGACGCTTGTGGAACACCCCTACCTGGAAACCGACCTGGGAGTGAATTCGGTCCGGAGATTCTTAGATTATACTTATCGTGAGTGTCGTTAATTAAAAGTGTTTTAATTTAATCACTTAGACCTGAGTAATAATGTGATTATAAACTTAGGTTAAATACCATATAAGAGTTATATTGGTAGACTTAGATAAATTTTAGCCGGTTTATCTAGGTCAATCCCGATAAATATAAAGTGTTGAGTGGGAGGAAATATAGTGTATGGGATACATTTAATTTCCAACCACAAATCTCCGTTAAGTCTGCACCGTGAGATCCATAATCCATACTCGGCCTCGTGGCGCAAATGGGAGCGTCCCCCTTCGGATGGTATTCGTATGGGTCAATATCAACGTGGATGGAGAGAGTACTTATAGTGAGTGGGAGCGGGACCTGTGAAAACAGGACCCACGGTCTTTTCTTTCGTTTCACATCGTGAGACCCCTATGATCCGCCTGCTAGTTTGGCCTGGACCAGACTATCCTTTCGAAGGGCCTTGATCATGGGAGTCGGAACACCGTGAATTCCTGAAAGGGATAGATTTTTCTTGTTGGTTTTCCTTCGTGGTTCACCCTTCGGTGTCTATTGTTTGGACGGATACTTGGAAACTTAAAGATTGAGGGTGACACTCACAGAATTCGTTAAGTGTTGATGAATTCGACCAAATAATGGTAACTGGACGCCTAATGGAATAAGAGTTATTCTTGGATTAGGGTTTGGTCGAGAAAGTCTCGTCCTAGAGGAGAAGTGTTTCTGTTCACCCTTCGGTGGCGGTCATTCTAAACCTTTAGGATATCATTGCAATTTTTAAATGACCTAGGGATCATAGGATTAAATTTTGCTACAACTTGATTGGTTTTCAAAAGTTTATGCGAGACTGACACAAATTTATTTGAATTTTTCAGCTAAAAAATATGTTTAGCTCAATTATAACTTTACTTGCTTCCGACAAACTAGTGGGAGATAACTTCCAAACGTGGAAGAATAACATAAACACGATTCTAGTAACTGACGACCTGAAGTTCATGCTTCGCGAGGAGTGTCCTCGCTTGGCGACCTCATTGATCACGCCACGGCGTTCGTGATGCATACCATCGATGGATCAGGACCAATGAAAAGGCCAAGGTCTATATCATTGCCAGCTTGTCTGAAGTATTGGCAAAGAAGCACGAGTTGATGATCACCGCCAAGGAGATCATGGAGTCGTTGCAGGACATGTTTGGACAACAATCCTTTCAGGTCAGGCACGATTCACTCAAACACGTCTTCAACGCCCGGATGAAAGAAGGGACGTCTGTCCAAAAATACGTTCTAGACATGATGACCCACTTTAATCTGGCGGAGATGAACGGGACTTCGATCGATGAGTCGAGCCAGGTCAGCTTTATACTGGAGACTTTTCCAAAGAGTTTCCTTCAGCTTCGTAGCAATGCTGTTATGAACAAAATTAGCTACACTCTGACCACCCTTCTGAACGAGCTACAGAATTTCCAGTCCTTGATGAGGATCAGGGCACCAGAAGCTGAGGCAAATGTTGCCTATAGGTCTTATCATAGGGTTCGTCCTCTGGGACTAAACCTGTTGCTACTTCTCGCCCGAAAGGGAAGAAGAAGGTGGAGAGGGGTAAAGTTGACCGAGTTTCCGCCCAAAAGGGCAAGAAGGTCAAGGAAGATGCAGAGAAAGGAAAGTGTTTCCACTGCAATGGGGATGGCCACTGGAAGAGAAACTGTCCCAATTTCCTTGCCGAGAGGAAGAATCAAGGTAAATGCGATTCACTGGTAACTGAAACATGTTTAGTGGAGAGTAGTGACTCTACCTGGATTTTGGATTCGGGTGTCACTAACCACGTTTGTTCTTCTTTTCAAGGAATTGATTCCTGCCAGCAGCTGCGAGAGGGTGAGGTGACTCTACGGGTTGGATCCGGGGAGATAGTCTTTGTTGCAGCGATCGGCAAAGTGAAGCTCTATTTTGGTAGGAATTACTTATTGTTGGACAATATGTATATAATTCCAGGGTTTACTAGAAACCTTGTTTCCATTTCGTGTCTTATTGAACACTGTATTTCATTTTCCTTTTATAATAATAAAGTGTTTATTTCTTTGAAAGGTAATTTGATTTATTCACCTTCACTTGAGTCTAATTTATATATTTTAAAACCAAATTAAGTCAAAAGCGTTTTGAACACTGAGTTATTTAAAACTGCAGAAACGTGAACTAAGAAAGTTAAGGTTTCTCCAAAAGAAAATGTTCATCTTTGGCATCTAAGGTTAGGCCACATTAATCTTAATCGGATTGAGAGACTAGTGAACAGTGGACTTCTAAGTCAGTTGGAAGAAAACTCTTTACCGGTATGTGAGTCATGCCTCGAAGGAAAAATGACCAAACGTCTTTTTAGTGGAAAAGGATATAGAGCCAAGGAGCCCCTTGAGCTTATACATTCTGACATCTGTGGTCCGATGAGTGTTAAAGCACGAGGTGGTTACGAATACTTCGTTTCTTTCATTGATGATTATTCGAGGTATGGGTATATTTACCTAATGCATAAGAAGTCTGAAACCCTTGAAAAGTTCAAGGAGTACAAGACTAAGGTTGAGAACCTGTTAGGTAAAACGAGAAAAACACTTCAATCGGATCGAGGTGGAGAGTATATGGACACTGAATTCCAGACTATATGATATAACATGGAATTACGTCCCAACTCTCAGCACCTGGTATGCCACAACAGAATGGTGTATCGGAGAGGAGAAACAGAACCCTATTGGACATGGTTCGGTCGATGATGAGCTATGCTCGTCTCCCTGATTCCTTTTGGGGTTACGCAGTGGAGACTGCGGTTTACATTTTGAACAATGTTCCGTTGAATAGTGTTTGTCAAACACCTTTCGAACTCTAGACTGGGCGTAAAGGTAGTTTACATCATTTCAGAATTTGGGTCACGTGTTGGTGTCAAACCCGAAGAAATTGGAACCCCGTTCAAAATTGTGTTGATTCGTATGTTACCCAAAAGAGACCGGAGGTGGTCTGTTTTACGATCCTAAGGAAAATAGGGTGCTTGTGTCGACAAACGCCACTTTCCTTGAGGAAGACCATATCAGGGATCATTTACCTAGAAGTAAAATCGTGTTAAATGAAATGGACAGTACGTCAGCAAGGGTTGTTGATGGGGCTAGTACATCAGCAAGTGTTGTTGATCCTAGCACGCCAAGTCAAGTCCGTTCCCAAGAGTTTGGAATGCCTCGACATAGTGGGAGGGTTGTGAGACAGCCTGAACGTTACATGGGTTTAGCTGAAACCCAAGTCTTCAATCCTCATGATGACTGCGAGGATCCATTGACGTATGATCAGGTTGTGGCTGATGTTGACAAGGACGAATGGATTAAAGTTATGGACTAGGAAATTGAGTCGATGTACTTCAATTCTTTCTGGGAGCTTGTGGATCAACCCTATCGGGCAAGTGATTGTTACATCCATTCGTGTGGTCTATGATGACTACGAGTATCTATTGACCCTGATGTGGTCTTCCTCAAGAAAAGTGGCGTTTGTCGACACAAGCACCCTATTATCCTTAGGTTCGTAAAACAGACCACCCCTAGTCTCTTTTGGGTAACCTACAAAGAAGCACAACTTTGAATGGAGTTTCAACTTTTTCGGGTTTGACACCAACAAATGGGTCGGGCATCCCCAAATTCTGAAATGACATAAACTAGTTTTACGACCATGTCAGAGTTCGAAAGGTGTTTCACAAACACTCTTCGACAGAACTGTGTTCAAAATGTATACCGTAGTCCCCACTGCGTAATCCCAAAAAGAATCAGGGAGACGAGCATAGCTCATCATCGACCGAACCATGTCCAACAAGGTTATGTTTCTCCTCTCTAATACACCATTCTGCTGTAGCATACCAGGTGTTGAGCGTTGGGACGTAATTCCATGTTCTATCATATGTCCTGGAATTCAGTGTCCATATACTCTCCACCTCGATCCGATCGAAGTGTTTTAATCGCTTTACCTAATAGGTTTTCAACCTCAGTCTTGAACTCCTTGAACTTTTCAAGAGTTTCAGACTTCCTATGCATTAGGTAAATGTACCCATACCTCGAATAGTCATATATAAAAGATACGAAGTATTTGTAACCTCCTTGTGCTTTAACATTCATCGGACCACAGAGGTCAGAATGTATAAGCTCAAGGGGCTCTTTAGCTCTATATCCTTTTCCACTAAAAGGACGTTTGGTCATTTTGCCTTCAAGGCATGACTCACAAACCGGTAAAGAGTTTTCTTCCAACTCGCTTAGAAGTCCGCTCTTCACTAGTCTCTCAATCCTATTGAGATTTATGTGGCCTAACCTTAGATGCCAAAGATGGACACTTTCTTTTAGAGAAACTTTTAATCTCTTAGTTCGCGTTTCAGCTGTTTTAAATAATTCGGTATTTAAAACACTTTTGACCGAATTAGGGTTCAAAACATACAAATTACTCTCAAGCGAAGTAGAACAAATCAAATTTCCATTTCGAGAAATAAACGCTTTATTTCTCTTGAAAGAAACGAAAAGATTTTGTTCTAATAGACAACAAATAGAAACTAGGTTTCTAGTAAACCCTGGAACTATGTACATATTATCCAATAATAAGTACTTCCCGCCAAAGAACAACTTCACCATGCCTATTGTTGCAGCTGAGACAACTTCTCCGGATCCAACCCTGAGTGTTATCTCACCCTCTTACAGCCGCTGCTAGGAACTTAATCCTTGAAAAGAAGAGCAAACGTAGTTAGTGGCGCCTGAATCGAATATCCAGATAGAGTCACTACTCTCCACTAAGCAAATTTCTGTAACTAGTAAATCACATTTACCTGTTACCTTCTTTTCGTCAACGAACTTGTGGCAAATCCTTCTCAAGTGACCATCCCCGTTGCAGTAGAAACACTTTCTTGCAACTTCCTTGAACTTTTTTCCCTTTAGGGCGGCATCGCGGTCAACCCTAACCTCCTTCAACTTCATCTTCTTCCCTTTCGGGCCTGAAGAATCTACAACCTCTGTCCCAGAGGTCAAACCCCTGTGAAAATATCTAAAGGCAACACTTGCCTCAGCTTCCTGTCCCTTGATTTGCACCAAAGACTTGAAGGTTTGTAGATTGTTGAAAAGGACTATTGTACCGGGCACCTGAGGACCCTCCTCAGTGAGTGCGAACTCTAGGTCGTCATTTACGAAAATCGTGTCAATATTGTTTTTCCACGAAAGATTATCGCCTACTAACTTAACGGAAGCTAAAGGAGCGTTAAAAGCGTTTGACATTTTGTTGCTGAAAAACAAAAAACTTTGTATTAGTCTCGCAAAAACTTTTAAAAATCCAATTAGGTTTTAGTAAATGTTTATCCTATGATCCCTAGGTCATTAAAAAATTACAATGATACCCCAAAGGTTTAGAATGACCACCACCGTAGGGTAGACAAAGCCACTCCTCCCCTATGACGAGACTTTCTCGACCATACCCTAATACCAGAATAACTCTTATTCCATTAGGCATCCAATTACCATTTTTCTGTCTGAATCCATTAACTCTTAATGAATCCTATGAGTGTCACCCTCAATCTTTAAAGTTCCAAGTATCCGTCTAAACAATAGGCGTCGTAGTGAGAACTAAGAAGGAAAACCAACAAGGAAATCGTATCCCTTTCGAGAATTCACGGTGTTCCGACTCCCATGATCAAGGCCCTCCGTAGGGATTGTCTGGTCCAGATCAAACTAGCAGGCGGATCATAAGCCAAACTAGGGAGGACTAAATCTAATTATTCAAGTTCTAAACATTTTATAACTAATAATGAACTTAGGTTACATGCATTTCTATGTTATAGGCGCTCATAGTGTGAATCGAAAGAAGAGACCGTGGGTCCCGTTTTCATAGGTTCCGCTCCCACTCACTATAAGTACTCTCTCCATTCACGTTGAATATTGACCCATACAAATGCCACCCGTAGGGGGACACTCCCATTTGCGTCACGAGGTCGAGTATGGATCTCACAATGTGAACTTAACGGAGATTCATGGATGGAAAATTAAATGTATCTCATACACTTTATTTCCTCCCACTCAACACTTTAAAATAATCAGGAGTGCCCTAGATAAACCGGCTAAAATTTACCTAAGTCTACCAATATAACTCTTATATTTAATTAGTCTAAGTCTATAATCACATTATTAAATTAGGTCTATGTGTGTAAATTAATTAACTCTTAATTAACGGCACTCACGAGAATATAACCTATGAATCTCCGGACCAAATTCACTCCCAGGTCGGTTCCCAGGTAGAGGTGTTCCGCAAAGCGTCAGATTAAATACCCCAACCTTAGAGAGAACCTTCCTTAGACAGAGTTACTTATCAGTCACCATTCAAAGGTCATATTTAATTTCCTAATTCTAATTTTATTAGAACTAGAAAACCTAAGTCTAATTATTCAAGTTCTAAACATTTTAAAACTAATAATTAACTTAGGTTACATGCATTTCTATGTTATAGTGCTTGATCATTCATCACATGAATAATACTATACTATAACATACATTCATCACATTAAATGCATGAACATACTTTTAATCTAAAAATAACACTTATATTTAAATAAATTAAAACATGCAAACGTTATATTATAACTCTTACAATATAAACCTATCATGCATTCTATATATTATAACTCTTATAATATAAATGATGCATGAAATGTTTAACCTAAGGTGGGATTTTAAATCTATATGACATACATTATGCACATAGAATAAATATTTCATACATCTCATGCATAAAGTAAATAAACAGCATTATTGGACCGATTTTTTGCACCCTAGGGACATAAAATTAAATTAATTAACATTAATATAACATTTACATTAATATTAATTAAAATACATTTAATAAATACATTTTACATGAGAAAATAAATTAAAAATAAAAACGTGTTGCTACTCGGGCTCGAACCGTCGCACAGAGTCCCAACTGCAACTCCACGCACGTCTCGCGCAACTGCTGGAAATCGGCCACTACGCGGCAGCGTTGCAACTCTGCAACGTTCAGCGTTGCCTCTCCGTTCTCAACGCCCACAGCGTTGCAACGCTGTGCCTACAACGCGCTTGGATCCGCATTGACAGTGTTGAGACGCCGATGAACAACGTTTCAACGCCGTCGACAGAATAGCAAACACCTTTGTTGTACTTCGTCATTTTTCACTCGTTTCAACTCCGATTTCTTCACAGCATCTCATGCCACAAACGACACAAAGTTACAGAGTCGATTTACATCAAAAACTGCCCAAACATCGGGCCCTTACATTGATCCCATCAACTTTGAATGTAAATCTAACTAAGTGCCAAAAACATCCAAAACGCAAACCATTAACAATTATCTGATGAAAATTAATGTTACCCACCTAATTTTCAGAATTCACATAATACACAACGAAGAGAAACGATTGGCTCTGATACCAATTGAAGGGATTTGGAATTCCCACAGCAGAAGACGTTGTGAAAGATTGTTGATTCGTTGTGTAAAACTTATCTTAAAATCGAATTAATCTAATTAATCCTAGGCTAAACATGCATAAAAGAGAAGAAAACAGTAAGGTATCTCGATACTTACTTGTTGAAGAACTCTTTTTCAACGCTTTCCTCCTCCTGTCACAATCTCTCTCGAACCAACGAACTCCTTGATCTCGATCCTCGAACAGTGTTGCAAGACACTTCCAAAATGTCTTCTCGGTTGTTCTCGGGAGGTTGAGGGAGAGTAGGTGGGACTCCCTTTGGATTTTGGGTGAGGAGAGATTGAGAGAATTGAGAGAGAGTTGAGAGAGAATTGCTTTGCTCTCTTTGGATCAAAATCCAAAAAATGGCAAGAGTTTCACCAAAGGCTTCTTGCAAAGCCTTTAAATACTATTGTGTGGTGGAGTTAAAACCTCCACCAAATCACAATTTTACCACAACTATATGATATGCAAATCATATTTGCATATCACATAATATAAGGTATCTCATACCTTATTATACAAATCTCATTTTCATAATTGTGGATTTTTAAATTGAATCACATTCAATTTAATTTCTCTCAATTCAATTTCTCCTATTAGCACTAATTAATCAATTAGGCTATACTATAGTTTATTATGAATCTCATTCACATCAAACTATATATTATGTCATCAATATCTCATATAAATGGCATAAATACCCAAATAATGAATTTGAACACTTCAAATTCACACCAAACTGTAAACCCTCAATTTGTCAAATTTGAGCCAACCGAGGGACCTAATGGACCTACAAATGACGAGCTCCAATGATCCGAGACTAACCTGTCAAACTCTTTGACCCGATTATTCAACATTCATTAACTATGGTAACACTCCACCAAATCTCATAGTTGCACTCCCATCACTGTAGGTGTAACGCCCCGTAATTTGAACATTTCCTACTTGGGCCATTACTTCCAAGTTGCACCGCTCGCGCCGAAAATCCAGCAGCATAACGGCGCAATCTGGACAAACCAGAAATTTAAAAAGAACCTGAACCTAAACAAAGGCACTTCAAAAGGACTTACGAGGGCACCCAACCTCCACCAAACTACAAAGAAACAACAGGCTGAGCTCCAGTCCCTCGGAGTTAACAGAAAACCACAAGACAACAAAACATGCTTTGAATACGAAAGAAACATAACAGAACATACTTCAATTCTACAAATAAAGAACGAGACATACTAAAGTTTAAAAAAGGAACTCAACGAAACAGAGTGCAATAGGGGAACAGAAATAAAAGCAACTACTAAATATCTCCTAACTAGATCCTACAAGCCTTCCATAGCCTCACGGGGGTCTCGCTGTCGGTGGTCATCTCACTTGTTTGCCTTACCTGCAACAAAGAAGAAATAAACGAGGGATGAGTATAAAAATACCCAGTAAGCAGCCCACTTCGTCCAATAATAAAGAACATGAAAGAATAGCCTTAGACCTAGCTAAGCACGACACCTAGCCCGTCTCACAACCTCACCAAGCATCGTGGCCCTATTACTCACTAAGATTTCTCAGTTCTGTCCTACCCTTAACTTCTGGACTAGGTTGGCACCATCTGGCCACGAGATTCATTCCCGGGCCTGCACTATGGCGAAGGACTCTATCCAACCCCTCGGACTCAAAGGGTCACACCTCGAGTCGCACAACTGGATGGGGGACGGACCACCACATCCCATAAAGCATCAAAGGCGGTACTACTGCGCACAATCGACCACGGGCTCATTCCCGAGCCTGTACTAGGGTGAAGGACTCTATCCAACCCCTCTGACTCTAAGGATCACACCCCGAGTCGCACAACTGGATGGAGGGCGAACCATCACATCCCATAACGTCATCCTCATCTTGCCAACATCGAGTCTCAGCCTACTAAGGGTTACACAGAGACTTGGGCCTACACTAGGGCTAGTTGTGCTAACTACAATCCTAAGGCTCAACGGTACTTCCCGAGTTACTTCAAAACTAAGCACGAAACTATCAGGCTCGGGACAGACAAACATAGCACATTAGCACATTCAGAAACCTCAGCACAAGCTTACATCAGCTCTACTAAATAAGATCACATCCAAGCACGAAGGGATAACCACCATGAAGCATGAACAAACATTCGATCTAGCATTACGATATTTCAACACAGGTTCACATCAATAAGAACAGGCGGACTTAAGTTCAGGCACAACTTCGACTCCCAAAACCTAGCATGCTACTAAAAGTCCAAATCTGACTAAGGTACGCTACCAGATTCTAAGACATTCAATTCAAAACAGTACGACATCCAACGGTGCCCCTAAGCCTTACACTTAGGGGTAGTTTAGTCCAACGACTACTTACCTAAACTCCAGCAACAACGAGCAACTTGAGAAACGTAGCGTGCTCTAACCTACTTCTACTTCCAAGATAAAGCTCCTAACGAAGAACACGCACAAGGTTTTTAAACCGAAACATAAACGAGACCTTAAAAGCTTACGAGGAGCAAAACTCACCCAACGAAGATCTGAAACAAGCTAAGAGACGGACCGAGGTGACCGCACGGAAGGAGGTAGTCGGTGGCGGTGCGTGTCGCCGGTGGGTGGCGGCACATGGACCGGAAGCGGCGGCAGCGATGCGTGAAGATGGCGGTGGCGACGCATGGGTAGCAGATCTAGAATCCTCGTGACCTGATCTATCATAAACCAGTCTCGAATCTTTAAAAATCGACCAAAAAAGGCTCGAACCGATCAAACAAACACGTGAGTCTCGCGTGAACCTTCCTCTCCAACGGCGAGCACGGCTTCGTCCACGACAATGGCGAGCTGGGAACGGCTGCTCATGGCAACAGCGTCGCAGGCGCGGCGGACGACGAAAGAAAGAGAGAGAGCGGCGGCGATCTGAGGGAGAGAGAGAGAGGGCAGCATGAGAGAGAGAGAGACTCGTGAGAGAGAGAGAGAGAGAGAGAGACAAACGGGGAAGAAGAAGAATTGAGAATGGGAGAGAGGGAGGGGAGAGAGAGAAAGAGAAACGACAGCCGCTCCGTCTGCGGCGCACGATCAGTGGAGAGGGCGAAGCCCTCCCCGACTCTTTCTTCGCCTTCTACGATTTTTTTTTAAAAAAAAAAGAAAGGCCCTTACTATTACAGTAGGACAACTTGTGTCCATTGATATAACCAATGGTCGTGCGTCGACCCTTCACAGGTTGTTCGTAGACACTGCTGGATCAAATTACCGTTTTTCCCCTGTGTCTACCTCTTGCTTCTTAAGTCCCACTGCTCCTCTAATGAACAACTACATTGCATGGTCCTACCATAAACAACAACCCTCTCAGACCAGTGGGAGAGTGGGACCCCGTTGTTCAAGCCCTGGAGACAGCACTTAAGGGAACAACCCATCTAGTTTCCCTAAGTCAGGAACGAGTGAATTCCTTCTTGCGTAGTTAAGTTCCCGGCTCCCACGTGTGGTCCCGCCCACGGAAGATAGGCATCTTTGGCGAGCAACAATTGTCACCCTCACCCGTACTATTCAAAGGATGACTTCCCTGCAGGACTGCAGTCCGTGAACACGCTCAGGATTAAGGTCGAGTCACTAATGGTCATCTACGAACTTATTAGTCCTATATTGTTAACGGTGTTACATCAGTACGTCTAATAATTCACGGTCCGGTCTTGTACAATCTCATTGCACAGGATGCCCCCACTCGCATGTCAACCACATGAATGAGTTGAATCACCTCGTTTGTATCTAATACAAAGCGGGTCGCATCCACAAGCAGTATCCGAGTTAGGTCTCCAACCCTATCCATATATCGTGAGACCGTTCGGTCATTAACTCGAACGTGATCCTCCCCGTGTGTCCACTACACACCGTTCAAGTTCTTTGTTCTCTCATAAGGAAATGAAACTGGAGCTTAGTTTATTGGATTAAGTTTATGAAAAATGTGAGACACAAAGTTCAAATAAATAACTCATATTTATTTACTACTTGGAATATTACAAACAACACGCGATGAGAACATACATCCCAACAGTATCTAATACAAAGTGGGTCACATCCATAGCGTATCCAGGATTAGGTCTTCAACCCTATCCGTATATTGTAGACCGTTTGGGTCATTCACTCGAATGTGATCCTCTCCGTGTGTCCACTACACACAGTTCAAGTTTTAGTTATCTCATAATACAATGACCTTGGAGCTTAGTTTATTGGATCAAGTTTATAAATATGCGAGACACAAAGTATTGAAAAAATAACTCTTATTTATTTCAACGTGGAATATTAAAAACTTACACTAGATTAGGGCTACACCCCAACAGAACTATGAGGAAACCTTTTCACCTGTTGCTATGGTAAAGTCTATCCGCATACTACTTGTCATTGCCGCATATTATGACTGTGAGTTATGGAAGATGGATGTCAAGACGGCATTCTTGAATTGTAATCTTGACGAGAACATCTACATAGACCAACCCAAAGGGTTCATAGAACCATGACAAGAGCAAAAGGTTTGCAAGCTTAAAAGTTCCATTTATGGACTGAAACAAGCTTCTAGATCCTGGAACATAAGGTTTGATGAAGCATTTAAATGTTATGGTTTAGACCAAAATGATGATGAGACACAAGAAAAACATCAATACTTCTATCGCATTCCTAGTCTTATATGTGGATGATATCCTACTCATCGGGAATGGTGTAGGTTATTTTACTGACATTAAGAATGTTGGGATTTATGCCCTAAACTTGTGTAATTTTGATCAATTAAATAAAGTGTTATTTGTTTTGATAAGATTATAGTCTTGCGTTTATAAATCCAATAAACTAAGCTCCAAGGTTATAACGTTTATCTTGAAATCAGTGTAGTGGACACTATTTGGGTTGACTTCAAGATTATAACCTAAATAGTCTATGATATAAGAACAAGGTTGGAAACCTTATTCTGGTAACACCATGGATGCGGCCCACTTTGTAATTAGTACAAATGAGGTAATCCAACTCATTCATGTAGTTGACATGCGAGTGAGGGCATCTTGTATGAAGAGTTCATACAAGATCGGATCGCAAATTATTAGTCTAACCAAATTAAACTCAGTTAATGAGATAAGACTAGTAATTTATAGATGGTCATTAGTGACTCGACTTTGAATCCTAAGCAAGTTAAGAACTCCTTCTTATAGGGGTTTGTCCTTAGACTAGTATGGGTGAGAGTGGCACATGGCCGACTCAATAAGCCTACCTTCTCAGGAGACAGAACCTCGTGAGGTAGCCGGGAACTTAACATGCAAGATGGAATTCACTCATTCCTCTCTCGAGGAATTAGATAGGTTGTTCCCTTAGAATCGACTCCGTGTCTTGAACAACGGGGCCACGCTCTCTATGAGGGTATGAGTCTAAGGTAGAACCTTAGACTTGTTGTTCATTAGAGGATGAGTGGTGCTTAAGGAACAAAGAGGTAATCACAGGGGTAAAACGGTAATTTGACCCAGCTGTGATTACGAACAATCTGTGAAGGGTCGACTCATGGATAATGACTATATCAGTGGACACAATAATATCTACAGTGATGAGAGTGCAGCTACAAGTCTATAGTGGAGTGACTTGTAGTTAATGAATATTGATTAACTGGATAAAAGAGTTTGATCAGTTAATCTCACATCATTGGAGCTCATGATTTGTAGGACCATTAGATCCCTCCGTTGGCTCAATATGGTAAAATTGAGGGTATAAAGTTAGGAGTGAAATTGAAGTGTTCAATTTCATACATGAGGTATTATATCTATTATATATGATATAATTGATATAATATATAGTTTTAATGTGAATTAGATTCATATATAAACTATATACTAAAAAGAGAATAAAGGAGGGGTAGGATGGTCATTTCCATCCCATTCCCCTATATATATGGTTGCATGAGATGCAACTAGGGGAAGACATTCTAAGCAATTCCTAGCCTTTTGTTGTTGTTGGAAAAGTTCCAAGACAACAAATATCTCTCTCACAAAACACCTCATTATTCCTAAAGGGAACCCACCTTCCTCCCTCACCTAGAGAAAAACGGAGAAGATCCGGTGGTAGTGTCGGTGTTCGTACGAGTTCGTGTTGCTGAGATCGTGACCGTGGGAGAGAGGATCACTTGAAGAAAGGTTCTTCAAAGGTAACATTCTTGATGTCCATTCTATTTTATGGCTTAATCTTGTTATTTGTGTTCTTGAATAAATCGTTGTAACTAAATCAAGAGCGCGCGATTCACAATCACTTTCGCTGCGGGGACTTCGATTCTCTTCAATTGGTATCAGAGCCCAATTGAGTTCTTTATTTATGTTCTGGATTTTTCAAGAACAAGGTGGGATTTACTGTTTTTGCATGAGATGTATGAACGGTTTTGCAAAATTAGATGTTTTCAATTTTGGCACTTAGATTTACAATTTTTATTGAAATGTTCAATGTAAGGGCCCGGTGTTTTTGGAAAATTTTAATTGTAAATCGAGTCTGTAAGTCCGTGTCGATCGAGGCAAGGCGGTTGCTGAGAAGATCGGAGTGAAAACGAGCTAGATTTGGAGAAATCAAGTCTGCGTCATGCGTGTGCGGCGTTGCAACGCTAAGGCTTATGAGAAGCGCGCCACGAGAGCGGCGTTGCAATGCGACCTCTGGCGTTGCAACGCTGTGGCGTTGCGCAATGCTCGGCAGAAGACGACAAAAGCAACGTTGTAACGCTGCTATCAGTGTTGCAACGCTAGATACGTTTCACACGAGGAGCAACGGGCAGAAAATATTTTTTTATTATATATATTAATTATAAAAATATTTTATATTTAATATATTTAATATATTTAATTTAATTAATATAATTAGATTATATTAATTAAAATTATTTTTTAGGGTGCCAAAATTGGTCTAATTTTTGCTATTTAAGTTATGCAATTGTTGTATAATTATTGTCATGCATAGTGTATGCTTGTATTTTAGAAATTTCACCTTAGGTTAAGCATTTTCATCCATCATTTATAATATAAGGAGTTATATTATATAGTTTGCATGATTAATTAATATAAGGTTGTTATATTAATTTTTGGACAGCATTGACATGCATTATTTTTCATGAGATGAATATGCTATGAATGTCTTATTATTCATGTGATGAATGATCAAGCACTATAACATAGTATGCATGTCATGTAAGGTTAATTATTAGTTTTAAAGTGTTTAGAACTCGGAAATAATAGACCTTAGGTTATCTAGTTCTAATTAGATTAGAATTAGGAACCAAGTAATTTATAAGTTATGATTAAAAGAGGAACTCTATCTAAGGAAAGTTTTGTCTAGGTCAGTATTTATTTGACGTTGTGGGAACACCCCCTACACGGAACCGACTGGGGAGTGAAATTTAATCGAGAGCGTTATAAATTACAAGATGGCGTCAAGAGTTTATTAAGGGGTTAATAAACTAGAAATCCTAGGTTTAATATAAGGAGTTATATTAACAAACTTAAGATAAAATCAATATAAGAGTTATATTGATTATCAATGTAAGAGTTATGTTGATAGAGTAAGGTGAAACCATTAGCCGGGTTTTAGTCTAAGAAAGATTCCTATAAACTTAAAGTATTCAGTGGGAGGAAAAAGTGTATGAGATACACATTTTTTCACCTACGCTATCTCTCGGAAGTTCACACCGTGAGACTCATACTTGGTCTCGTGGCGCAAACGGGAGCGTCCCCCTTCGGATGGTGTTTGTATGAGTCAATATCAAGGTGAATGGAGAGGGTACTTATAGTGAGTGGGAGCAGGGTTTAGTGAAAACTAAACCCATCTTTGTCTTTTTGTCGGTTTACACACGTTAGACCACTATGGTCAGCCTGCTAGTTTGGCCTGGACCAGACAATCCCTTTGGAGGGCTTGATCATAGAGGATCTAACATAGTATACACCCGAAAGGGATAAAGATTTCCTTATACTATTTTCCATTCTAGTTCTCCCTTCGGCAGATTTTATTGGATCGAGACTCTTGGATCTAAAGACAAAGGGTTACACTCAGGGGGTACATAAGTTGTGTATGTATCCAGACCGAAAAATGGTAACTAAAACCTATAGGAATAAGAGTTATTCTGGTATTAGGTTTTGGTCAAGAGTGTCTTGATCCAGAGGAGGAGTGTTTTTTATTACCCTTCGGTGTCATACATTCTAAACCTTTGGAGTATCATTGCAAATTATAAATGGCCAAGGAATCATTTGATAATTAGCTAAAACATTATTGGATTAGAGTTATAGCAAGAAACTCATACAAGTTTGTTTGTAAATTTTCAGCAAAAATGTCTAGCTCTATAATTTCCTTATTGGGTGCCGAAAAGTTATCCGAAGAGAATATGATGACATGGAAAAACAAACTCAACACTATTTTGGTAGTGGATGATCTGAAGTTTGTGCTAACTGAGGAGTGTCCTCAGGTGCCAGGCTCGAATGCGTCACGAAATGTTCGTGATGCATAGGATCGATGGATCAAGAGGCCAATGATAAGACCAAGGTCTACATACTGGCAAGTATGTCTGACATAATTAGCCAGGAAGCATGAGGGCATGATTACCGCCAAGGAAATCATGGATTCTATGCAGGGTATGTTTGGACAACAGTCCACACAAGCCCGACATAATGCCCTAAAGTACATACTCAACTCGAGGATGCCAGAGGGTACATCTGTTCGAGATCATGTCCTGGATATGATGGTGCACTTTAACATCACGGAGTCGAATGGTGCTTCCATCGATGAATCGAGCCAGGTCAGCTTCATTCTGGAAACCCTTCCAGATAGTTTCCTGCAGTTTAGAAGTAATGTTGTTATGAACAAGCTTACTTTTAATCTTACCTCCCTTCTGAATGAACTCCAGACCTTTCAGTCTTTGATGAAAATTCATGGATCGAAAGGTGAGGCAAATGTTGCCAGTAGGAGTTATCACAGAGGTTCGACCTCTGAGACAAAAACTGTGGCTTCATCTTCTTCTAACCTGAGAGGTAAGAAGAAGAACATGAAGAAGGTTGGTAAAGGGAAACAGGCTGACAAAGCTTCCGCCCAGAAGGGCAAGAAAGTCAAAGACGTTGCTGACAAAGGAAAGTGTTTCCACTGCAACGAAGACAGGCATTGGAAACGGAACTGTCCGAAGTACATTGCAGAAAAGAAGAAGGAAGGTAAATATGATTTACTTTGGCTAGAAGCTTGTTTAGTGGATAATGATAAAATGACTTGGATACTTGATTCAGGCGCCACTAATCATGTTTGCTCTTCTTTTCAAGGAATTGATTCCTGGCAGAAGCTACAGCAAGAAGAGATAATGCTCCGGGTTGGAAATGGAGAAGTCGTCTCAGCTGTAGCAATAGGCACAATGAAGCTTTATTTTGGCAAGAAATATGTATTGTTGGACAATATACCAGGGTTTACTAGAAACCTTATTTCCATTTCTTGCCTTATTGAACAATGTATTTTTGTTTCCTTTTCTATGAATAAAGTGTTTATTTTGAAGAAAGGTTTAGAAATATGTTCAGCTTCATTAGAAAATGGATCGTATGTTTTAAGGCCTAATTCAGTCAAAATGGTTTTGAACACTGAATTATTTAAAACTGCAAACGCACAAACTAAGAAACGTAAAATTTCTCCTAAAGAAAATGCTCATCTTTGGCATCTAAGATTGAGTCACATTAATCTCAATAGGATTGAGAGATTGGTAAAGAACGGACTTCTAAACGAGTTAGAAGAAAATTCCTTGACAGTATGTGAATCATGCCTAGAAGGCAACATGACTAAAGACCTTTTAGTGGAAAAGGTTGTAGAGCCAAAGATCCTCTAGAGCTTATACATTCAGACCTTTGTGGTCCGATGAATGTCAAAGCCAGGGGAGGATATGAATATTTCATCTCTTTTATAGATGATTATTCCAGATATGGGCATATTTATTTAATGCACCACAAGTCTGAAGCACTTGCAAAGTTCAAGGAATTCAAGACTGAGGTTGAAAATCAATTAGGTAAAAGAGTTAAAACACTTCGATCGAATCGAGGTGGAGAGTACATGGATTTAAAATTCCAGAACTATATGATAGGACATGGAATTACATCCCAACTCTCGACTCTCCCACACACCACAAAGAAAACGGTGTATCGGAAAGGAGAAATAGAACCTTGTTGGACATGGTTCGATCAATGATGAGTTATGCTCATCTCCCTAGTTCCTTTTGGGGTTATGCAGTAGAGATTGTAGTATACATTTTGAATAGTGTGCCCTCCAAAAGTGTTTCTGAAACACCTTTTGAACTCTGAAAAGGACGTAAAGGTAGTTTATGTCACTTCAGAATATGGGGTTGTCCAGCACATGTACTTGTGACAAATCCAAAGAAGTTGGATTCACGTTCAAAGTTGTGCCTATTCGTAGGAAACCCAAAAGAAACAAGAGGTGGTTTATGAAGGGAATCGAAGTCCCCGCAGCGGAAACGATTGTGAATCGCGCGCTCTTGATTTAGTTACAACAAAAAAATCAAGAACGTAAAACATAGATTAAGCACATATAATAAAATGGACAGCAAGTATTTACCTTTGAAGAACCTTTCTTCAAGTGCTCCTCCTCTCTTCACGATCAAGATCAACGCAACACGAACTCGTACGAACACCGACACCACCATTGGATCTTCTCTGTTATTCTCTAGGTGAGGGAGGAAGGTGGGTTCCCTTTAGGAGTGGTGAGGTATTTTGTGAGAGATATGTGTGTTTTGGAACTCTTCCAACAACACAACAAGAAGGCTAGGAATAGCTTAGAATGATTTCCAAAATCACTTGACCTAGTTGCATCTCATGCAACCATATATATAGGGAAATATGATGGAAATGACCATCCTACCCCTTCGTTTATCTCTCTTTAGTATGTAGTTTATATATGAATCTAATTCACATTAAAGCTATATATTATATCAATTATATCATATATAATTGATATAATTCCTCATGTATAAAATTGAACACTTCAATTTATCTCCTTACTTTATACCCTCAATATTACCATGTTGAGCCAACGGAGGGATCTAATGGACCTACAGATCATGAGCTCCAATGATGTGAGATTAATTGATCAAACTCTTTGATCCAGTTAATCAATATTCATTAACTACAAGTCACTCCACTATAGACTTGTAGTTCACTCTCCTCACTGTAGATATTATTGTGTCCACTGATATAGTCATTACCCATTTGTCGACCCTTTACAGGTTGTTCGTAATCACAGCTGGGTCAAATTACCGTTTTACCCCTGTAATTACCTCTTTGCTCCTTAAGCACCACTGATCCTCTAATGAACAACAAATCTAAGGTCCTACCTTAGACTCATACCCTCATAGAGGGCGGGGCCCCGTTGTTCAAGACCTGGAGTCAGTTCTTAAGTGAACAACCTATCTAATTCCTCAGTAAAGGAATGAGTGAATTCCATCTTGCACAGTTAAGTTCCCAGCTACCTACGAGGTTTTGTCCCTGAGAAGGTAGGCTTATTGAATCGACCACAGCCACTCTCACCCATACTAGTCTAAGGACAAACCCCATACGCAGGGAGTTCTTAACTTGCTCGAGATTCGATCGAGTCGCTAATGACCATCTATAAATTACTAGTCTTATCCTCGTTAACGGTGTTATCTTCGGTTAGACTAATATTTTGCGATCCAGATCTTGTATGAACTCTTCATACAGATGCCCCACTCGCATGTCAACTACATGAATGAGTTGGATTACCTCATTTGTACTAATTACAAAGTGGGTCGCATCCATGGTGTTACCAGAATGACGTTTCCAACCTTATTCTTATACCATAGACTATTTAGGTTATAATCTTGAATTCAACCCAAATAGTGTCCACTACACTGATTTCAAGATAAACGTTATAACCTTGGAGCTTAGTTTATTGGATTTAGAAAAGCAAGACTGTAATCTTATCAAAATAAATAACACTTTATTTAATTGATCAAAATTACACAAGTTTGGGGCATAAATCCCAACAGTTTATTCTATGATCCTAAGGAAGATAAGGTTTTTTTGTCGACAAATTCCACTTTCTAGGAGGAGGACGACTTAAGGGACCACAAACCAAAAAGTAAGGTAGTGTTGAGTGAGTTTGACGGAACATTAGCAAGGGTTGCTAATAAGAATACTAGTAAGTCAACAAGAGTTGTTGATACTAGTTTGTCTAGTCAAGAGGTCACCATCTCAAAAGTTTGTCTAGTGGGAGGGTTGTGATACAGCCTGACCGTTACATGGGTTTAGCTGAAACCCAGGTTGTTATACCAGATGACAACTGCGAGGATCCAATGACTTATAATCAAGCAATGGTTGACATTGACAAAGACAAATGGGTCATAGCCATGGACCAAGAAATGGAGTCTATGCACTTCAATTCTGTTTGGGATCTTGTAGATAAGCCTGATGGGGTAAAACCTATAGGTTGTAAGTGGATCTACAAGAGAAAACGTGGTGTAGATGGGAAGGTGCAAACCTTTAAAGCTAGACTAGTAGCAAAGGGTTATACCCAGGTTGAAGGGGTTGACTATGAGGAGACCTTTTCACCTGTTGTTATGGTAAAGTCTATTCGTATCCTTCTTTCCATTGCCGCATATTATGACTATGAGGTATGGCAAATGGATGTCAAGACAGCCTTTTTGAATGGCAATCTTGGGGAAACCATCTACATGGACCAACCCAAAGTGTTCATTAAACCAGGACAAGAGCAAAAGGTTTGCAGGCTTAAAAGGTCGATTTATGGATCAAACAAGCCTCTAGGTCCCGGAATATAAGATTTGATGAGGCTATCGATCTTATGGTTTTGACTGTAATGATGATGAACCTTGTGTCTACAAGAAAATCATCAATAGTTCTGTCGCTTTCCTAATTCTCTATGTGGATGATATCCTACTCATTGGGAATGATGTAGGTTATCTTCTCGACATCAAGGAATGGCTAGCTACGCAGCCCAAATGAAAGATTTGGGTGATGCGCGATTTTGTTCTTGGGATCCGTTGTCCTAACCGCAAGAATAAAACACTAGCCTTGTCTCAAGCATCATACATAGACAAAGTGTTGTCAAGGTTTAAGATGCAAGATTCTAAAAAGGGCTTGTTGCCTTTTAAACATGGAATCCATTTGTCTAAGGAACAGTGTCCTAAGACACCTTAAGGAGTTGAGGATATGAGACGGATTCCTTACGCATCAACTGGTGGAGCCTGATGTACGCCATGTTGTGTACTAGGCCCGACATCTCCGCTTTGCGCTTAGGATGGTCGATGAGGTATCAATCCAATCCAGACTTGAACACCGACAATGCGGTTAAAACAATCCTTAAGTATCTTCGGAAAATAAGGAACTACATGCTTGTGTATGGGGCTAAGGATTTGATCCTTACAGGATACACGGATTCTGACTTTCAGACTGATAAAGATTCTCGGAAATCTACATCAGGGTCAGTTTTCACTCTTAACGGAGGAGTTGTAGTATGGCGAAGCGTCAAGCAAGGATGCATCGCTGATTCCACCATGGAGGTCGAATATGTAGCAGCTTGTGAAGCAGCTAAGGAGGCCGTTTGGTTAAGGAAATTTATGCTAAATTTGGAAGTTGTTCCAAATATGACTTTGCCCATCACGCTGTATTGTGATAACAGTGGTGCAGTAGAAAATTCGAGGGAATCCCGAAGTCACAAGAGGGGAAAGCACATAGAGCGGAAGTATCATCTCATCTGGGAGATCGTGCATAGAGGAGACGTTATTGTCACGAAGATAGCCTCAGAGCACAACATTGCTGATCCTTTTACAAAGGCTCTCACGGCTAAAGTATTTGAGAGTCACCTAGAAGGTCTAGGTTTACAAGTCTTCCCCAACTAGGGCAAGTGGGAGTATTTTGTACAAAGAGGTTGAAATGCCCTAGTTGTAAACCCGAGATCTTTCTTTGGAACTTCCTTGTTATCAAACAACAAAAGAAAGGAAGAAATGAATGCTTAAAACTTGGTTTTCCTTGTTTTAAAAAGGAAAGTAATGAAGTGAAAGATAAAAGGAAAACAAGGAAGGAAAAGCTTAAACCATTTGGGTTTGGTTTGCTCTAAGAATAATGAAGAAAAGAAAATGAAAGCTATGGTTATTTTATTATGTTATGTTTAGGAAAGAAAAGGAAAGAAAAGAAAAGAAAAGGAAAAGGATAAACAAAGAAAGAAAGTGGAAGGTGGGACCCCCACCTTGGTTTTTCTTTTAAAACAACAAGTTCCTTCGATCTTCTTCTTCATTTATCAAAAGGAAAGTAAGGGTTTTCATGAGAGAAGCAGAAAGGAAGAGGAAGAAGGAGATTTTGGTGCTGGAATTGCAGAAGAGAGGGAGGAGAACTCAAAGTTTATTTGTGTAGCAGCAAGGTGAACAACTCAGACCAGTTCTGCTATTTTGTCCATCTAGAGCTCCACAGAAAGAGGTAAGAGTTGAGATTTTGTTTCGTGCAAGTTAACTCATATTGGAACAAAATTCGTGAAGGAACCTCGAGCAAATTCGGATCTTAAGCTACTGATTTGTGAAGAGGAAGACAGAAGAAAGAATTTGCTGTCAAATCTGAGAAGTCTCTGGTGTTTTGGTTGTACTGGTCTGTAGAGTTAGAATCAGAAGCTCTAATAGGTATGGTTGGAAATATTATTGAATTTCCTACAACTTTCATGAAGCAATCGTGAATAGAAAATGATTGGAAGATGTTGTAAATAGCAGGTCAAGTTTCGGGTTGCAGCAGAAAATCGAATCTTGAATAGCAGAAGTTAGTTCCTGGGAAAGAAGCTTTCGAGGTATTTCTGAACCAATCTATTGTGAATTTCAATTTCATGTCTTCATATGATTTTTAGAGGATTCAAAAAGGAAGAGTTTGGTATAAATTTCACCCTGTTTGGCTAAGTATTGAAGACGTTATGGCTGTCTGAAAACAGGGCAGAAATTCTGAAAATGCTGGAATTTTTGTTGGAGTGTTTTCTTGTAGTTTTAAGGTTAAAAACCATGAGCTCGAGGTTCTAAAACATGGTTTTGGTTTGTTTGGCAGTCCAAGAGGAGATAGGTCGAGTGTACGGGCCAAGGTTCTAGTTCTAACACGGTGAGTGACAAAACGAACCTTGAAAATGGTTTATAGGCTTGTATTATGCTTATGAAAATGCAAGGTTTTGCTAAAACGAAATGGTTTCAATGCTTAATGTTTTCCTTGAAACACATGTTTATGAGTTTTCATATTTTCTAAGAAATGATTTCAAGTGCTCGTTGTGAGCCTAAATGTCTTGAAGGAATTTATTCTAATGATTGCCGAAATTTATGGAAATGTTATGAGTTTGAGCAAGTATGTACTAGCAAGTATGTTTTAAAGCTTTTCGGTTTTATGAACAAGCTGAGTAAGCTTGAGTTTTATAAAAGAGAAGATAAGCAGGCATGTTTAAATGTTTTTATGTGTTTTTCTGAGTCTTGAATGAGTAAATGACTGAGACATTGAGCCCGAGGCTATATAGTACCGTGTGCACACAGGTCTTATTCTGTTGTCGACGTTGAGTGTACTCCATGACAACAGCGCTGTCGTGAGTGTTAGGCGTGCCCCACTACGACAAAGACGATGGGAGTGTTGGGCGGGCCCCACTACATCGTAGAATAAACGTTGGTGTACTGGGCGTGCCCTACACAACGTAGATTGTGACATGTTTTAAAAAGAGTTTATATCATTTACATGCCATACGCGATTTTAATGGTATACTTGCTGGTTTTCATGAAAAGCTATTATGATTACACAGTTACTTTTAATATTTGATTACAGATGCATATGCTCATAGATGGCCAGGTTATATGATTTACGAGTTAATAGCTTTCTTTTAAACTCAAGTCACTCACTGAGCTTCATAGCTCATTCTTTCAGTGTTTTCCCCACTTTTCAGGTAGAGATCGAGCTCCTGGTGCCTGAAAACCTGCCATAGTCTGCTGAAGCTTCACATGTTTGATATTTTGTACATGGCTGGTGTTGTATAGCAAGTCCCTATGTTTTGTAAATTATTTTGAGAGAACTATGTAGTTATAGTCGTATGTGCTTTAGAGGTTGTGGTTGTTTAATTTGTGGTTTGGACTGTTTGTGGTTCTGATGTTCTTGCTCGTTTTAGTTTCCAAGAGAGACTTAAGAAGAGTTTCTCCTCATGTACGTCTTATAGATGTCCAGTCTCCGCTATGTTAAGTTTAAAGTGTTCCATATGCGAACATAGTTTGTTTTCAGGTAAAGTAGTGTCAGCAGGTATTGTTAAGAGGTAACAATGTCTGTTGGCTTCATGCCGTCTTCCGGGCTAAGTTAGCAAGTGGTTCGGGAGGGGGGTGTGACACTAGTTTATTATATTTACATTACTGTAATGTTTAGTACTCCACAAGCTTTAGGTCAAGTGGGAGATTGTTGGGATTTATGCCCTAAACTTGTGTAATTTTGATCAATTAAATATAGTGTTACTTGTTTTGATAAGATTATAGTCTTGCTTTTATAAATCCAATAAACTAAGCTCCAAGGTTATAACATTTATCTTGAAATCAGTGTAGTGGACACTATTTGGGTTGACTTCAAGATTATAACCTAAATAGTCTATGGTAACACCATGGATGCGACCCACTTTGTAATTAGTACAAATGAGGTAATCCAACTTATTCATGCAGTTGACATGCGAGTGGGCGCATCCTGTATGAAGAGTTCATACAAGACTGGATGGCATATTATTAGTCTAACCAGTGTAACACCGTTAACAGGATAAGACTAGTAATTTATAGATGGTCATTAGTGACTCGACCTGAATCCTGAGCAAGTTAAGAACTCCTGCTTATAGGGGTTTGTCCTTAGACTAGTATGGGTGAGAGTGGCCTATAGCTGACTCAACAAGCCTACCTTCTCAGGGACAGAACCTCGAAGGTAGCTGGGAACTTAACTGTGCAAGATGGAATTCACTCATTCCTCTACTGAGGAATTAGATAGGTTGTTCCCTTAAGAACTGACTCCAGGTCTTGAACAACGAGGCCCCGCCCTCTATGAGGGTATGAGTCTAAGGTAGAACCTTAGACTTGTTGTTCATTAGAGGATGAGTGGTGCTTAAGGAACAAAGAGGTAATCACAGAGGTAAAACGGTAATTTGACCCAGCTGTGATTACGAACAACCTGTGAAGGGTCGACTCATGGATAATGACTATATCGGTGGACACAATAATATCTCTGATGGATTTAGAGTGCAAATACAAGTCTATAGTGGAGTGACTTGTAGTTAATGAATATTGATTAACTGGATAAAAGAGTTTGATCAGTTAATCTCACATCATTGGAGCTCATGATTTGTAGGTCCATTAGATCCCTCCGTTGGCTCAATATGGTAAAATTGAGGGTATAAAGTTAGGAGTAAAATTGAAGTGTTCAATTCCATACATTAGGTGTTATATCTATTATATATGATATAATTGATATAATATATAGTTTTAATGTGAATTAGATTCATATATAAACTATATACTAAAGAGAGAATAAAGGAGGGGTAGGATGGTCATTTTCATCCAATTCTCCTATATATATGGTTGCATGAGATGCAACTAGGGGAAGACATTCTAAGCAATTCCTAGCTTTTGTTGTTGTTGGAATAGTTCCAAGACAACAAATATCTCTCTCACAAAACACCTCACTATTCCTAAAGGGAACCCACCTTCCTCCCTTACCTAGAGAACAACGGAGAAGATCCGGTGGTAGTGTCGGTGTTCGTACGAGTTCGTGTTGCTGAGATCGTGCCCGTGGGAGAGAGGATCACTCGAAGAAAGGTTCTTCAAAGGTAACATTCTTGAATAAATCGTTGTAACTAAATCAAGAGCGCGCGATTCGCAAACGCTTCCGCTGCGGGGACTTCGATTCCCTTCAAAGAAATGGCTAGCTACGCAATTCCAAATGAAAGATTTGAGTGAGGTGCAGTTTGTTCTTGAAATCCAAATTGTCTGAAATCGCAAGAATAAAACTCTAGCATTGTCTCAAACATCATACATCAACAAAGTGTTGTCAAGATTTAAGATGCAGAACTCCAAGAAAGGGTTATTACCATTCAGGCATGGAATTCTTTTGTCTAAGGAATAGTGTCCTAAGACACCTCAAGAAATTGAAGACATGAGACGAATTCCTTATGCATCAAATGCTGGAAGCTTGTAGTACGGTATGTTGTGTACTAGGCAAAACATATGTTTTGTAGTAGGAATGGTCAGTAGATATCAATCTAACAAGGACTAGAACACTGGACGGAAGTTAAAACAATCCTCAAGTATCTTCGGAGAACGAGAGACTACATGCTTGTGTATGGAGCTAAGGATTTGATCCTTACAGGATACATAGATTCGGACTTCCAAACCGACAAAGATTCTATGAAATCTACGTCGGGGTTAGTTTTCACTCTTAACGGAGGGGTTGTAGTTTTTCAAAGCATCAAGCAAGGATGTATCGCAGATTCAAAACCAGTTAAGGAGGTCGTTTGGCTAAGGAAATCCATGGTGGATTTGGAAGTTGTTCCCAATATGAGTTTGTCAACCAGACTTTATTGTGATAACAGTGTTGTTGTGGCAAATTTAAGAAACCCCTGAAGTCACTGAAGAAAATTAAAGTCCCAGCGTAGCAGAAGACGATTGAATCGTCGTAATATTGTTGTGCATTTCATTTTCGTTAAAATTAATTATCACATAGTATAGGCTAAAACATGCATTTCTAGAAGGAAAACAGCAAGTTAGAATGGTACTTACTTGTTGAAGCTGATCTTCAAACTTTCCTTCCGTTCACGAACTCTTCGTGCTCTCCTCATTCGCAACGATCTCGTACTCTTCACACGAACACCGATCTAGACACCACCACTTGGTTTCTCAGTTGTTCTTCCTTAGGTAGAAGAAGGATTGTGGGATCCTTCTTTGGTTTTGGGAGGAGAAGTTTGAGAGAATTTTTAGAGAGAAAGGAATGCTTCTTTTGGTGAGAAATCCAAAAATGAGCAAGTGATTAATGAACCCTTCTTGCAAAGGGGTTTATATAATGGTGATAGGTGGAGTTGAAATCCCCACCTATTTACCATTTTACCACAACCATAGGTTATGCAAATCATATTTGCATAACCACATATAATAACATATCTCATATCTCACTTTACAAATCACATTTGTATTATTGTGGATTTTTAAATTGAATCACATTCAATTTAATTTCTCTTGATTCAATTTAATTTCTCTCAATCTAATTTCTCCAAATTAGCCCTAATTCAACAATTAGGCTAACCTATAGTTTATTATGAATCTCATTAACATTAATCTATATAATATATCATTCATATCTCATATAAATGACATAATTGCCCTTTAGTGAACTTGAACACTTCAAATTCACTCCAAAATAGTAAACCTTCTATTAATCCAGTTTGAGCCAACCGAGGGACCTTATGGACCTACAGTGACGAGCTCCAATGATCCCAGATTAACCTATCAAAGTCTTTGACCCTGTTAATCAACATTCATTAGCTACGGTGACACTCCACTAAAGCTCGTAGCTGCACTTGCGTCAGTATAAGACAAGTTGTGTCCACTGATATAACCAATGCCCATGAGTCGACCATTCACAGGTTGTTCGTAGACACTGCTGGGTTAAATTACCGTTTTACCCCTGTGTCTACTTCTTGCTCCTAAGTCCCCACTGCTCCTCTAGTGAATAACAACGTTGTAATGGTCCAATCATACAGAACAACCCTCTCGTGCCAGTGAGAGGGTGGGTGCTTGTTGTCCAAGCCCTGGAGACAGCACTTAAGGGAACAACCCCTCTAGTTTCACTAAAAGCGGGAACGAGTGAATTTCAACTCGCGTATTTAAGTTCCCAACTCCTTACTTGGTCTTGTCCCTGAGAAGATAGGCATATTGGGTGAGTAACTGTGACCACCCTCACCCGTACTAGTCAAAGGACAAGCCCCCGCAGACAGGAGTCCATAACACGCTCAGGATTCAGGTCGAGTAACTAATGGTCATCTACGAAGCTATTAGTCCATACTGTTAACGGTCTTACATCTGTAGGTCTAATAATTCACGGTCCGGTCTTGTACAATCTCATTGTACATGATGCCCCCACTCGCATGTCAACCACATGAACGAGTCAGATCACCTCGTTTGTATCTTAATACAAAGCGGGTCGCATTCACAGCGTATCCAGGATTAGGTCTCCAACCCCATCCATATACTGTAGACCGTTCGGGTCATTAACTCCAACGTGATCCTCCCTGTGTGTCCACTACACACCGTTCAAGTTCTTATTCTCTCATATATTCAATGACCCTGGAGCTTAGTTTCTTGGACAAAGTTTGTAAGAATTGCAAGACACAAAATGATGAAATAAATAACCTTTATCAATTTCAAATGTAAATTTACAAACAGAACGAGATTAGGACAAAAATCTCAACAAACTCCCACTTGGACTAAGCTAGTGGAGAAAATACATTTCTGAAATGTACATAAATTACAATGAAGTAATACAATAAACTAGGGCATTGAATACCCGTTTACACATCTCCCACTTGCCCTAGTCAGAAAGCTCTCGAAGACCTAGGCTCTCTAGGTGACCTCAAACACCTTAGCCGTGAGGAGCTTTGTAAATGGATCACCTCGTTGTGTTCCGACGCTTATCTGCGTGGATCACCACGTCTCGCGATGCACAATCTCTCGTGACGGATGATACTTGCGCTCAATGTGTTTGCCTCTCTTATGGCTTCGAGGCTCACGTGAGTTGGCTCTCGCACCACCGTTATCACGCAGCGATTGTGATCGGCAAGTTCATATTTGGAACAACTTCCAAATCCGTCATGAACTTTCTAAGCCAAATAGCTTCCTTTGCAGCTTCACAAACCGCAACGTAGTCTGCTTTCATAGTGGAATCAACGATGCATCCCTGCTTGATGCTACGCCATACTACAGCTCCTCCATTTAGAATGACGGTTGACCCCGAAGTGGATTTCCTAGAATCCTTATTGGTCTGAAAGTCAGAATTTATGTATCCTGTAAGGATCAAATCCCCACTGTCATACACTAAGTTATAGTTCCTCATTCTCCTAAGATACTTAAGGATTGCCTTTACGGCTGTCCAGTGATCTGATCCTGGATTGGATTGATACCTATTGACAATCCGTACTGCATAACAGATGTCGGGCCTAGTACACAGCATGACATACATGAGGCTCCCTACAGCTGAAGCATAGGGGATTCGTCTCATATCCTCAACCTCTTGAGGAGTCTTAGGACACTGATCCTTAGACAGGTGAACCCCGTGCCTGAAAGGCAGCAAGCCCTTCTTGGAGTTTTGCATATTATACTTAGATAACATCTTGTCAATATAAGTCGCTTGAGACATGACCAGTGTTCTGTTCTTCCGACTCCGGATAATCTAGATACCTAGAACATACTGAGTTTCTCCCAAATCTTTCATTTGAAATTGCGAAGCTAGCCATTTCTTTACGTCAGTAAGAAATCCTACCTCATTCCCAATGAGAAGGATATCATTCACGTACAATATCATAAATGTGAAAGATTTGTCGATGATTTTCTTGTAGACACAAGGCTCGTCAACATTTTGATCAAAGCCATAAGATTTGATCGCCTCATCAAACCTTATATTCCAAGACTCGAGGCTTGTTTCAGGTCATAAATGGACCTATGAAGCCGACAAACCTTTTGCTCTTGGCCTTGGGTTATGAACCCCTTGGGTTGGTCCATGTAGATGGTTTCGTCAAGGTTGTCATTCAGAAAGGTGGTCTTGACATCCATCTGCTATACCTCATAGTCATAATATGCGGCAATGGCCAGAAGGATCCTGATCGACTTTACCATGGCAACAGGTGAAAAGGTTTCCTCATAGTCAACCTCTTCAACCTAGGTAAAACCCTATGCCACTAGTCGTGCTTTGAAGGTCTGCATCTTCCTATCTACGCCACGTTTACACTTGTAGATCCATTTGCAACCTATAGGTTTTACCCCATCTGGTTGATCCACAAGCTCCCAGACATAATTGAAGTACATAGACTCCATTTTCTAGTCCATAGCTTTAATCCATTCTTCCTTGTCAACGTATGTCATTGCCTGATCATAGGTCAATGGATCCTCGTAGTCATCATCAGGAGTGACAACTTGGGTTTCAGCTACACCCATGTAACGTTCAGGCTATCTAACAACCCTGCCACTACGTCGAGGCATTCCCAACTCTTAGGAACGGACTTGACTTGATGTGCTAGGATTAACAACACTTGTTGACGTACTAGCCCCATCAGCAACTCTTGTTGATGTACTGTCCATTTCGTTTAACACGATTTTGCTCCTAGGAAAATGATCCCTAACGTGGACTTCCTCAAGGAAAGTGGTGTTTGTCGACACAAGCACCCTATTTTCCTTAGGATCGAAAAAATAGACCACCCCTAGTCTCTTTTGGGTAACCTACGAATAGGCATAATTTTGAACGGGGTTCCAACTTTTTCGGATTTGACACCAACACGTGGGTCGAGCATCCCCAAATTCTGAAATGGTGTAAACTAACTTTACGTCCATTCCAGAGTTCGAAAGATGTTTCGCAAACACTCTTCGATAGAAAGTTGTTCAAAATATACACCGCTGTCTCCACTGCGTAACCCCAAAAAGAATCAGGGAGACGAGCATAGCTCATCATCGACCGAACCATGTCCAACAAGGTTCTGTTTCTCCTCTCCGATACACCATTCTTGAAAGGAATGAGAATCCCCGCGCAGCAGAAGATGATGGAATCGTCATGGTATCATTACGCTACTCGATTTTGTTAAAATGATCTAACTCTTAGATCTAGGCTAAACATGCAAAAGAGGAAGAAAAATAGTAAGGAGAAGTTTACTTACTTGTTGTAGACAAAAACTTCAAGGATTCTTCCTCGGTCACGAACACTTCGTGATTCTCGATCTCAACGAACGCTCCCCACGAACGGAACCCGAACACTACCACTTGGAGTCTCGGTTGTTCTTCCTTTGGAAAGAAGGAAGTTTGTGGGAACTTGTGATTTTGGAGAGGGAGGAGAGTTGAGAGAAAGGTTGAGAGAATTCTTTTCTTCTCTTTGATGAAAATCAAAAAATGAGACAGTGATCTCACAATCCCTTCTTGCAAAGGGTTTAAATAGTGGAATTGATGCACTTAAAATCTCTACATAATTACCACTTTACAACAACCTTCAATTTCATACCAAAACATTAACCCTTCTTTTAACCCGGATTGAGCCAACCGAGGGACCTAATGGACCTACAGTGACGGGCTCCAATGATCCGAGATTAACCTGTCAAACTCTTTGACCCGGTTAATCAACATTCATTAGCTACGGTAACACTCCACTATAGCCCGTAAATGCACTCCCGTCGGTCACGAGAATATTACGTGTCCACCGATATAACCAATGCCCATGAGTCGACCCTTCACAGGGTTGTTCAGAGAGACACGGGGGTCAAATTATCGTTTTACCCCTATGTCTACCTCTTGTTCCTTAAGTCCCCACTTGCTCCTCTAATGAACAACATATTGTGATGGTCCAACCATACACAACACCCTTCTCGGCCGGTGAGAAGGTGGGCGCCGTTGTCCAAGCCACGAGACAAAGACTTAAGGGAACAACCTCTAGTTTTCCTAAAGGCGGGAGCAGTGAATTCCATCTCGCGTAGTTAAGTTCCCGCCTCCTACTTGGTCCTGTCCCTCGAGAAGATAGGCATATTGGGCGAGTAATCGTGACCACCTCACCCGTACTAGTCAAAGGACAGACCCGCGAGCTTAGGAGTCCGTAACACGCTCGTGGATTCGTGTCGAGTCACTAATGGTCATCTACGAAGTTATTAGTCCTTCGCCGTCGAGGGTCTAATAATTCACGGTCCGGTCTTGTACAATCTCATTGCACAGGATGCCCCCACTCGCATGTCAACCACATGAACGAGTCAGATCACCTCGTTTGTATCTAATACAAAGCGGGCCGCATCCACGGTGTATTCAGGATTAGGTCTCCAACCCTCTCCATATACTGTAGACCGATCAAGTCATTTACTCGAACGTGATCCTCCCTGTGTGTCCACTACACACCGTTCAAGTTCTAGTTCTCTCATAAATTCAATGACCCTGGAGCTTAGTTTATTGGAAAAGTTTATAAATATTGCGAGACACAAAGTGATGAAATGAATAACTCTTATTAATTTCAAACAGTAATTTACAAACACGAGATTAGGACAAAAATCCCAACAAACTCCCACTTGTACTAAGCTAGTGGAGAAAATACATTTCTGAAATGTACATAAATTACAATGAAGTAATACAATAAACTAGGGCATTGAATACCCGTTTACACATCTCCCACTTGCCCTAGTCAGAAAGCTCTCGAAGACCTAGGCTCTCTAGGTGACCCTCAAACACCTTAGCCGTGAGGAGCTTTGTAAATGGATCAGCTACGTTGTGTTCCGACGCTATCTGCGTGACTGTCACGTCTCCGCAGTGCACAATCTCTCGTATCAGATGATACTTGCGCTCAATGTGTTTGTCTCTCTTATGGCTTCGAGGCTCACGTGAGTTGGCTACTGCACCACTGTTATCACAGAACAGTGTGATTGGCAAGTTCATATTTGGAACAACTTCCAAATCCGTCATGAACTTTCTAAGCCAAATAGCTTCCTTTGCAGCTTCACAAACCGCAACGTAGTCTGCTTTCATAGTGGAATCAACGATGCATCCCTGCTTGATGCTACGCCATACTACAGCTCCTCCATTTAGAATGAAGGTTGACCCCGAAGTGGATTTCCTAGAATCCTTATTGGTCTGAAAGTCAGAATTTATGTATCCTGTAAGGATCAAATCCCCACTGTCATACACTAAGCTATAGTTCCTCATTCTCCTAAGATACTTAAGGATTGCCTTTACGGCTGTCCAGTGATCTGATCCTGGATTGGATTGATACCTATTGACAATCCGTACTGCATAACAGATGTCGGGCCTAGTACACAGCATGACATACATGAGGCTCCCTACAGCTGAAGCATAGGGGATTCGTCTCATATCCTCAACCTCTTGAGGAGTCTTAGGACACTGATCCTTAGACAGGTGAACCCCGTGCCTGAAAGGCAGCAAGCCCTTCTTGGAGTTTTGCATATTGGAATCAGTGATGCATCCCTGCTTGATGCATCCCTGCTTGATGCTTCGCCATACTACAGCTCCTCCATTCAGAATGAAGGCTGACCCCGAAGTGGATTTCCTAGAATCCTTATCGGTCTGAAAATCAGAATCCGTGTATCCCGTAAGGATCAAATCCCCACTGCCATACACTAAGCTGTAGTTCCTCGTTCTCCTAAGATACTTGAGGATTGCCTTTACGGTTGTCCAGTGATCTAATCCTGGATTGGACTGATATCTCATCGACAATTCCTCTCTTTGCATAAATGATGTCGGGCCTAGTACACAACATGGCATACATTAGGCTCCCTACAGCCGAAGCATATGGAATCCGTCTCATATCCTCAACATCTTGAGAAGTCTTAGGACACTGATCCTTAGACAAGTGAACCCCATGCCTGAACGGCAGTAAGCCCTTCTTGGAGTTCTGCATCTTATATCTAGACAACATCTTGTCAATATAAGACGCCTGAGAGACAAGGCTAGCGTTCTGTTCTTCCGGTTCCGGACTATCTGGATACCTAGAACATACTGAGCTTCTCCCAAATCTTTCATTTGGAATTGCGAAGCTAGCCACTTCTTAACGTCAGTAAGAAATTCTACCCCATTCCCAATGAGAAGAATATCATCCACATACAACACCAAAAAATGCGACAGTTTTGTCAACAATTTTCTTGTAGACACAAGGCTCGTCGACATTTTGATCAAAGCCATAAGATTTCATCGCCTCATCAAACCTTATATTCCAAGACCTCGAAGCCTATTTCAGTCCATAAATGGACCTATGAAGTCGGCAAACCTTTTGCTCTTGGCCTTGGGCAATGAACCCTTTGGGCTGGTCCATGTAGATGGTCTCATCAAGTTTTCCATTCAGATAGGTTGTCTTGACGTCCATATGCCATACCTCGCAGTCATAATACGCGGTAATGGCCAGAAGGATCCCCCTTCAACCTGGGTAAAACCTTTTGCCACTAGTCGGGCTTTGAAGGTCTGCACCTTCCCATCTATGCCACGTTTACGCTTGTAGATCCATTTGCAACCAATAGGTTTTACCCCATCCGGTTGATCCACAAGCTCCCATACAGAATTGAAGTACATAGACTCCATTTCCTGGTCCATAGCTTTAATCCATTCGTCTTTGTCAACATGAACCATTGCATGATCATAGGTCAATGGATCCTCACAGTCATCATCAGGAGCGACAACTGAGGTTTCAGCTAAACCCATGTAGCGATCAGGCTGTCTCACAGTCCTCCCACTACGTCGAGGCATTCCCAACTCTTGGGAATGGATTTGACTAAACGTGCTAGGATCAACAACACTTGTTGACGTACTAGCCCTATCAGCAACTCTTGCTGATGTACTGTCCATTTCATTTAACACAACTTTACTCCTTAGTAAATGATCCCTGACGTGGTCTTCCTCTAGGAAAGTGGCGTTTGTCGACACAAGCACCCTATTTTCCCTAGGATCGTAAAATAGACCACCTCTAGTCTCTTTAGGGTAACCTACGAATAGGCACAATTTCGAACGGGGTTCTAACTTTTTCGGGTTTGACACCAACACGTGGGTCGGGCATCCCCAAATTCTGAAGTGATGTAAACTGTCTTTACGTCCACTCCAGAGTTCAAAAGGTGTTTCACAAACACTCTTCGACGGAACGTTGTTCAAAATATAGATCGCAGTTTCCACTGCGTATCCCCAAAAAGAATCAGGGAGACGAGCATAGCTCATCATCGACCGAACCATGTCCAACAAGGTTCTATTTCTCCTCTCCGATACACCATTCTGCTGTGGCATACCAGGTGCTGAGAGTTGGAACGTAATTGTCACACCCCCTCCCGAACTACCTGCTACTTAGCCCGAAAGGCGGCGTGAAACCAACAGACATTGTTTACCTCTTAACAATACCTGCTGACCCTGTATTCCTGATAAACATACTATGTTCGCATATGGAACATTTTAACATAACACAGCAGAAACTGGACAACTATTAAACATACACAAGGAGAAACCCTTCATAAGTCTCTCTTGGAAACTAAAAGTCAAGTGCATCAAAACAACACAAGACAACTCATTGTTTATACAACCGCTAATGTACAAGACATCTATAGCTACATAACAACTTTCTATACAACACCAGCCACGTACAAACTAACAATTTATGAACTTCCAGCAGACTATGGCAGGATGTCAGGTACAAGGAGCTCGATCTCTACCTGAAAATGGTTGAAAACATTGAAAGAATGAGCTAAAAAACTCAGTGAGTGTCTATCTTTAAAACATTATAAGCTCACAGGTGAATCATAATAATGGCAGATTATAAGTACAAAATAGTTTAACATCTGTTTGTAAACATTAACAAACCATGCTTCCAATTTACAGGTTTTAAGTCACCACTTGTGCATAGCACACAACTCGAAATGTACTAACTTTTCGAGGGTAGATAAATCAATAATATAAAAGCTCATAACAATAAAGCACATGACATGACTCCACATCAAACCATAGAGGTGGTAGAGTTACATTTATTCCATTAAAGTTCATACCTCTCTCTCTCTCTCACGTGCACGTGGAATACCTTTGGTCGTTTGGTTTTTCCCTAATACCTTCTCTATGTCCTTCAGTATTAAGGTAAAACCATTTACTACCCAAATACCTTCTCATTGTCCTTCAAAGATTTAGGTAAAACCATTTACTTCCCGGATACCTTCTCATTGTCCTTCAAATATCGGGATATCATGATTCATTCCCCTAAGTACCTTCTCGAATGTCCTTCAAAGATTAGGGGTTAATCAAGATCAAGGCATAACTTGTTTACCATGGAAATCATGTCTTTATAACACATACAACAATTTCTTGACAATTTCATATTATCATCTAAATATGTTCCCAAGTGGATTTACACGAAACATTCTCTAAAGGAAAGCATACTTTCATAATTTAGTTTCCATACTTTGATTTATAGTTACAACTAATTCAAAGCATGCTTAGGTTCCATCATGAACCTTATGTTAGAAAACTCCATGAAGCCATACACAACTAGTTCAAACAAGATGTAATTATCAACACTTATGTTCATGAAGAAAAACATAGGTCAAACATAGTTCTAAGATAGAGTCACTCACAGTATTAGAATTGGAACCTTGGCTTGTAAACTTGACCTATTTGCTCTTGGCCTGTCAAACAAGCCAAATCAATCATTAGAACCTTGAGCTCATGATTTTTGACCTTAAAACTTGCAAGAAAACACACTTTCAAAATTCCAGCATTTTCAGATTTTCTGCCCTGTTTTCAGACAGCCATAACTTCTTCATTACTTACCCAAAAAGAATGTACTTTCTACCAAACTCTTCCTTTTTGAACCCTCTAAAACTCTTATGAAGACATGAAAATGAGATTCCTAACGTATTAATTAGAAATTACCTCAGTAGCTTAACCCCTAAAATGAATCTGCTGCTGTTCCAGATTTCACTTCCTGCTGCAATCCGAAACTTAACCTGAAGATTAAAACATCTTCCAATCATTTTCTTCTCACGATTCCTTCACAAAACTTGTAGGAAATTGAATAAGCTTTCTAACCATACCAATTAGAGCTTCTAACTCAAAGTATACAGATCAGAACAACCAAAACATCAGAGACTTCCCAGATTTGACAGCAAATTCTGTCTTCTGTCTTCCTCTTAACAAAACAGTAAGTTAACTTCAGTATTAGCTCGAGCTTCCTTCACAAATTTTGTTTCAAATTGAGTTAACTTTCATGTATCAAAAACTCAACTCTTACCTCTTCTTATTGAGCTCGAAAAGACCAAAACATCAGAACTGGTCTGAGTTCATCTCCTTGTTGCAATAAAGAATCCTCTTGAGTTCTTCTCCTTTCTTCTGCAACTACAGCTCCAAGTTTATGAAAAATGACTTCCTTCTTCTTCCTTTCTCCTTCTCCCACGAAATTTCAGCTTGGTTTTGATAAATGAAGAAGAAAATGGAGAAGATAAAGTCATTTTAAAAAGCAAGGAGGCAATCTTTGTCTTTTTCCCTTTTGCTTTTTCTTTTCTTTTTCCTTTTCTTTTCCTTTCCTTTATCCCTTTCTTTCTTTTCTTTTCTTTCCTTTTATTTTCTAAACAAAACAAAACACAATGTTATATCCATTCATTTCATTTCATTTTCTTCATTATTTTTAAAGCAAACCAAACCAAAATGGTTTGAGCTTTTCCTTCCTTGTTTTCCTTTTATCCTTCACTTCATTTCTTTTCTTTTTTTTTTTAAACACCAAAATAAGTGTGTAAAGAAACCCTAAGCATTTAGCCATCTTATCCCAGACTGTGAGACATATGATCTTCCATTCAATACATGATGCACCTAAAACTTCTCCAAATTGCTAATGATTTGAACTTACTTCAATGAAACTTTTAATATGCTTATTTCAATGTTTACCTATCCCTTTATGAAGTTTAGACACATTGTAGCTCCAAATTCAATAGATTCCCAAATTCGATCACGACATCGTTTAGTGCAACCTATACGATTTTGCATATTTCAAAACATCATGAACGAGTGCTCAATGATAAAAGAGAATAGGGTTTAGGGCTTACAGTAATTCTGTGTTCTATCATATAGTCCTGAAATTCAGTGTTCATGTACTCTCCACCTCGATCCGATCGAAGTGTTTTAAGCGATTTACCTAAGAGGTTCTCAACCTCAGTCTTGTACTCCTTGAACTTTTCAAGAGTTTGAGACTTCTTGTGCATTAGGTAAATATACCCATATCTGGAGTAATCGTCTATGAAAGACACGAAGTACTCATAACCGCCCCGAGCTTTAACATTCATCGGACCACAGAGATCAGAATGTACTAACTAAAGAGGCTCTTTGGCTCTATATCCTTTTCCACTAAAAGGATGTTTGGTCATCTTGCCCTCAAGGCATGACTCACACACCGACAAAGAGTTTTCTTCCAACTCGTTTAGAAGTCCACTCTTCACTAGTTTATCAATCCTATTGAGATTAATGTGGCCTAACCGTAGATGCCAAAGATGGGCACTTTCCTTTGGAGAAACTTTCGCTTTCTTAGTTCGTGTTTCTGCAGTTTTAAACAATTCAGTATTCAAAACACTTTTGACCGAATTAGGTTTCAAAACAAACAGATTATGCTCAAGTGAAGCAGAACAAATAAGATTGCCTTTCAAATAAATAAACGATTTACTAGATTCAAAGGAAACATATATATATTGTTCAATTAGGCAGGAAATGGAAACAAGGTTTCTAGTAAACCCTGGTACAATGTACAAATTATCTAATAATAAGTACTTCCCGCCAAAGTGTAGCTTCACCGTGTCGATCGCTGCAGCAGAGACAAGCTCCCCGGTTCCAACCCGTAGAGTCACCTCACCCTCTCGCAGCGGCTGCTAGGAATCAATCTCCTAAAAAGAAGAACAAACATGGTTAGTGGCGCCCGAATCCAATATCCAAGCAGAGTCACTACTCTCCACTAAACAGTTTACATCACAACAAGTAAATCATATTTACAGGATTCTTCCTCTCGGCCAGAATTTGGGACGATTCCTCTTTCAAGTGTTTGCCTCTATTGCAGTGGAAACACTTTCCTTTCTCTGCAACGTCCTTGACCTTCTTGCCCTTGTGGGCGGCAACTCGGTCAGTTTTACACCTCTTCATCCTCTTTTTCCCTTTCGGCCGTGAAGGAGCAATGGTTTTCGTCCCCGCAGGTCGAACCCTCGTGATAAGACTCGTGAGGCAACATTTGCCTCGATTCCTTGACCTGCTTCAAGGATTAGAAATTCTGTAGCTCATTGAGGAAGGTAGTCGGAGTGTAGCTAATTTTGTTCATAACAGCATTGCTACGAAACTGAAGGAAACTCTTCGGAAGAGTCTCCAAAATAAAACTGACTTGGCTCGACTCGTCAATCGAAACCCCGTTCATCTCAGTCAGATTAAAGTGGGTCATCATGTCTAAAACATGTTCACGGACAGACTACCCATCCTTCATCCGTGCGTTGAAGACGTATTTGAGCGAGTCATGCCGGACCTGAAAGGACTGTTGTCCAAACATTTCCTGCAATGACTCCATGATCTCCTTGGCGGTGATCATCAGCTCATGCTTCTTTGCCAATACATCAGACATACTGGCAATAATGTAGACCTTGGCCTTTTCATTGGTCCTGATCCACCGATCGTATACATCGCGAACACTTCGCGACGCAGTCAGACAGCACGAACTTAATGTCGTCAGTTACCAAAATTGTGTTAATGTTGTTTTTCGAACTTTGGTAACTATCTCCCACTAATTTATCGGACGTGAGTAGAGCTCTTATTGCGCTAGACATGTTTTAAGCTGAAAAATTAAGAAAACTTTGTGTTAGTCTCGCAAAAAAAACTTTTTGAAATCCAATCATGTTTTAGCAAAAATTGTTTCATGATCCCTAGGTCATTCAAA
This sequence comes from Trichosanthes cucumerina, assembly GCA_036507285.1. Classification (NCBI taxonomy): domain Eukaryota; kingdom Viridiplantae; phylum Streptophyta; class Magnoliopsida; order Cucurbitales; family Cucurbitaceae; genus Trichosanthes; species Trichosanthes cucumerina. The sequence goes on along the minus strand of CM071836.1, from coordinate 67,951,781 downwards.
ATTTTGCAATGATACCCTAAAGGTTTAGAATGACCGCCACCGAAGGGTGAACAGAACACTCCTCCTCTAGGACGAGACTTTCTCGATCATACCCTAATCCCATAATAACTCTTATTCCATTAGGCGTCCAATTACCATTGTTCGGTCGAATTCATTAACACTTAACGAATTCTGTGAGTGACACCCTCAATCTTTAAGTTTTCAAGCATCCGTCCAAACAATAGCCACTGAAGGGTGAACCAAGAAGGAAAACCAACCAGGAAACTTTATCCCTTTCGAGAATTCACGGTGTTCCGACTCCCATGATCAGGCCCTCCGAAGAAGATTGTCCGTCCAGCCAAACTAGCGAAGTGGATCATAGGTGTCTCACGGTGTGAATCGAAAGAAGAGACCGTGGGTCTCGTTTTCACAAGTCCCGCTCCCACTCACTATAAGTACTCTCTCCATCCACGATGATATTGACCTATACAAATGTCACCCTAAGGGGGACGCTCCCATTTGCGCCACGATGCCGAGTATAGATCTCACGGTGCAGACTTAAAGGAGATTTGTGGTTGGAAAATCAAATGTATCTCATACACTTTATTTCCTCCCACTCAGCACTTTAATTTTAATAGGGATTGACCTAGATAAACTAGCTAAAATTTATCTAAGTCTACCAATATAACTCTTATATGGTATTAACCTAAGTCTATAATCACACTATAACTTAGGTCTATGTGAGTAATTAAAACACTTTTAATTAGCGGCACTCACGATAAGTATAATCTAAGAATCTCCAGACCGAATTCACTCCCAGGTCGGTTTCCAGGTAGGGTGTTCTGCAAGCGTCAACTTAAATACCCCAGCCTTAGACAAAACCTTCCTTAGACAGAGTTACTAACAAGTCTCCATTCATAGACTAAACTTTGATTTCCTAATTTCTAATCTCATTAGAAAATAGAAAACCTAAGTCTAATTATTCAAGTTCTAAACTCTTTAAAACTAATAATTAACTTAGGTTGCATGCATTTCTATGTTATAGTGCTTGATCATTCATCACATGAATAACTATATACTATAACATATTATAATTCATCACATGAATATAAATGCATGAGCATACTTTAATTTAAAAATATAACACTTATATTAATTAAAATAAACATGCATTTAATTATATTATAACTCTTATAATATAACCTATCATGCAAACTATAAATTATAACTCTTATAATATAAATGATGCATGAAATGTTTAACCTGAGGTGGGATTTTAAATCTATATGACATAGATTATGCACATAGAATTTAATTAAATCATACATCTCATGCATAAAATAATTAAATAGCAAAAATGGACTGGTTTTGGCACCTAGGGGCAATTATTTAATTAAATAACATTAATATAACACTTATATTAATATTATTTAACAAAATAATTAAATAAATAATAAAAATTACATTTTACAAATAAAATAATTAAAATATAATTTAATTTTGAAAAAACAACTGCCCCACTAACACAACTATGCATCTGCCCACGCCTGAATCGCCATGAATCGCTCTCAACGCGCGCGCGTAACGCGTCGTGGCGACATTGCAACGCTGCCGCTTCGCTGCGTCGACCCAGCGTTCTTCAACGCTACGGCCAAACGTTACGCTGTAACGCGTCTCTGCTGCGCGCGCTTGCTCCCGTTGGATCAGCGTTGAGACGCAAGGAGCAGCGTCTCAACGTCGTCGCCTGTACAGCAAACTCCTTTGCTATTTGTGCTTCGAAAAACGCCCGTTTTCGCTCCGATTTCTTCACAGCAACACTTTCTACGAACGACACGGACTTACAAACTCGATTTATTTTCTAAATTGCCCAAAAAACACGGGCCCTTTACATTTGATCTCATCAAACAGAAAATAAATCTAAAAGTGCCAAAAATCGAAAACATCCAAAATTGCAAACCAGCATTCATCTCATGAATGCAATGTAGAATACCCACCTATTTTAACAAAAATAGTACATAATCAAGAACCATCGAAATGGCTCTGATACCAATTGAAGGGAATGAGAATCCCCGCGCAACGGAAGACGATGGAATCGTCATGGTATCATTACGCTACTCATTTTGTTAAAATGATCTAACTCTTAGATCTAGGCTAAACATGCAAAAGAGGAAGAAAAACAGTAAGGAGAAGTTTACTTACTTGTTGTAGACAAAAACTTCAAGGATTCTTCCTCGGTCACGAACACTTCGTGATTCTCGATCTCAACGAACGCTCCCCACGAACGGAACCCAAACACTACCACTTGGAGTCTCGGTTGTTCTTCCTTTAGAAAGAAGGAAGTTTGTGGGAACTTGTGATTTTGGAGAGGGAGGAGAGTTGAGAGAAAGATTGAGAGAATTCTCTTCTTCTCTTTGATGAAAATCAAAAAATGAGAGAGTGATCTCACAATCCCTTCTTGCAAAGGGTTTAAATAGTGGAATTGATGCAGTTAAAATCTCCACATAATTATCACTTTACCACAACCATAGGTTATGCAAATCTCATTTGCATAACCACATAATATAAGATATCTCATATCTCATATTGCAAATCTCATTTGCAATAAATGTGGATTAATTAAATTGAATCATATCCAATTTAATTTCTCTCAATTAATTTCTCCAATTAGCCCTAATTCAACAATTAGGCTAACCTATAGTTTATTATGAATCTCATTCACATTAAACTATATATTATATCATTCATATCTCATATAAATGACATAAATGCCCTTTAAGTGAAATTGAACACTTCAATTTCATACCAAAACATTAACCCTTCTTTTAACCTGATTGAGCCAACCGAGGGACCTAATGGACCTACAGGATTGACGAGCTCCAATGATCCGAGATTAACTCACAAACTCTTTGACCGGTTAATCAACATTCATTAGCTACGGTAACACTCCACTATAGCCCATAGCTGCACTCCCGTCAGTGCAGAATATTACGTGTCCACTGATATAACCAATGCCCATGAGTCGACCCTTCACAGGTTGTTCGTAGACATGTCTAGGTCAAATTACCGTTTTACCCCATGTGTCTACCTCTTGTTCCTTAAGTCCCCACTGCTCCTCTAATGACCAACATATTGTGATGGTCCAACCATACACAACACCCTTCTCGGGCCAGTGAGAAGGTAGGCACCCGTTGTCCAAGCCCTGGAGACAGCACTTAAGGGAACAACCCTCTAGTTTCCTAAAGGCGGGAACGAGTGAATTCCATCTCGCGTAGTTAAGTTCCCAGCTCCCTACTTGGTCCTGCCCTCGAGAAGATAGGCATATTGGGCGAGTAATTGTGACCACCTCACATTTACTAGTCAAAGGACGGACCCGCATGCATGAGAGTCCATAACACGCTCGAGATTCGTGTCGAGTCACTAATGGTCATCCACGAAGTTATTAGTCCCATCACAAGCGGTGTGTTACATCGATGAGTCTAATAATTCACGGTCCGGTCTTTGTACAATCTCATTGCACAGATGCCCCCACTCGCATGTCAACCACATGAACGAGTCGGATCACCTCGTTTGTATCTAATACAAAGCGGGTCGCATCCACGGTGTATTCAGGATTAGGTCTCCAACCCTATCCATATACTGTAGACCGTTCGGGTCATTTACTCGAACGTGATCCTCCTTGTGTGTCCACTACACACCGTTCTAGTTCTCTCATAAATTCAATGACCCTGGAGCTTAGTTTATCGGAAAAGTTTATAAATATTGCGAGACACAAAGTGATGAAATGAATAACTCTTATTAATTTCAAACAGTAATTTACAAACACGAGATTATGACAAAAATCCCAACAATTCTTTTGTGGCATACCAGGTGCTGAGAGTTGGGACGTAATTCTATGTTCTATCATATAGTCCTGGCATTCACTATCCATATACTCTCCACCTCGATCTGATCGAAGTGTTTTTATGGTTTTACCTAACAGGTTCTCAACCTCAGTCTTGTACTCCTTGAACTTTTCAAGAGTTTCAGACTTCCTATGCATTAGGTAAATATACCCATACCTCGAATAGTCATCTATGAAAGTGTTGTGATTTATGCCCTAAACTTGTGTAATTTTTATCAAATAAATAAAGGGTTATTTGTTTTGATAAAATTATATTCTTGCTTTATAAATCCAATAAACTAAGCTCCCAGGTTATAATATATCTTGAACATCAGTGTAGTGGACACTATTTAGATTGTGTTCAAGAATATAACCTAAATGGTCTATGGTATAAGAATAAGGATGGAAACCTTATTCTGGTAACACCATGGATGCGTCCCACTTTGTAATTAGTACAAATGAGGTAATCCAACTCATTCATGTGGTTGACATGTGAGTGGGGGCAGCCTATATAAAGAGTTCTACAAGACCGGACTGCAAGTTATTAGTCTAACCAGTATTTGAGCGAGTCATGTCGGACCTGAAAGGACTGTTAGTGTTGCAGAATTATCGTGACGTTTTCAAAGTTTTGGTCATAATGTTGTCAATAAGTTTCATGTTTAAACCTTTTACAGTGTGTTAGGCTAGTGAATTTAAAGTTCTCTTGGTAAACCTCCTTGAATGTTAGTTGAGTTTATGGCTTAGGATCGTTACAATAGTTCTTGTAATTTTTGAATTGTTGACATGAGTTTTGATAAGTTCTTGTAATTTTAGAATTGTTCATGAGCTTAATATTTTGATATTATTAACGATGTGAATTTTGTTAAAGTGTGGAAGATTGGTTGATGAAATTATGTATTTTTCAATATAACAAATTATTGGAACACCGTGTAGAAAATTCAAGATAATAGGGAATATTTAATAGATTGAAAAAAAAACACAATCCAACAAGACATGTATAATGTGTCAAGATCTAATTCCTATTGGCATTTTTGAAACGTCAAGATAAAATTATATTTGACTCATTTAAATCGTCAAGTAATTTATATTTGACATTCTTGAAACGTCAAGATAAAAATATATTTGACACAGAGAAAATGTCAAGTATTAACACAAATTTGACACTTTTTCAAAGTCAAGATAAAACTACATTTGACGAATAAAAAGTGTCAAGGTTTCATGTTAAAAATGACACATTATAAGCGTAAAAAAAGACTATACATAACACTTTATAAGTGTCAAGTATTGTATATTATTCTTGACGTTGGATTCCTTGACGGTTTGAAAAACGTCAAGTAAAGCAAAATTCGACATTTTATAAGCGTCAAGAAATATAGTTTTTGTAGTAGTGATTATGTACTCCACTAGCTTTAGGTCAAGTGGGAGATTGTTGGGGTTTATACCCTAAACAAGTGTAGTTTTGTAATAATGACATTCAAATAAATAAAGAGTTATTTATTATATTCTCGCACATAAACCTAAATCCAATAAACTAAGTTCCAAGGTTATAATGATAGATCTTGAACAAATGTGTAGTGGATACAAGTTGGATAAAGTTGTTCAAGTGTAACCTGAAAGGTCTACGGTATACGCATAAGGTTGGGAACCTTATACTGGTAACACCATGGATGCGACCCGCTTTGTATTTAGTACAAACGAGGTAATCCAACTCGTTCATGTGGTAGACATGCGAGTGGCGACATCTTCAGAGATAATGAGATTATACAAGATCGAATCATGAAATTATTAACCTACTAGTGTAACACTGTTAACAAGATAGGTCTAATAATTTATAGATGATCATTAGTGACTTGACCTAAATCCTGAGCAAGTTACAAACTCCTGCTTATGGGGGTTTTTCCTTAGGCTAGTATGGGTGAGAGTGGTCAGTAGTCGACTCAATATGCCTACCTTCTCAGGGACAGAACCTTGTAGGTAGCTGGGAACTTAACTCTGGAAGATGGAATTCACTCATTCTTAAATTAGAGAATCTGATAGGTTGTTCTCTTAAGAACGGAATCCAAGTCTTGAACAACAGGGCTCCACCCTCTTACTGGCCTAGGAGGGATTAAGTTTATGGTAGAACCATAGACTTGTTGTTCATTAGAGGATCGGTAGTGCTTAAGGAGCAAAAGATAATCACAGGGGTAAAACGATAATTTGACCCAGTTATGATTACGAACAACGTATGAAGGGTCAACTCACGGGTATTGATTATATCAATGGAGACAACACAGTCTATAGTGAGGAGAGTGCAGCTACGAGTCTATAGTGGAGTGACTCGTAGTTATTGAATGTTGATTAATTAGATCAAAGAGTTTGATCGGTTAATCTCGTATCATTGGAGCTCATGATTTGTAGGTCCATTAGATCCCTCCGTTGGCTCAACATGAAAATATTTAGGGTGTAAAATTTTGAGTGAAATTGAAGTGTTCAATTTCATATATGAGGAGATATATCAACTATATGTGATATAATTGATATGATATAGTTTAATGAGGATTTGATTCACAATAAACTATATACTAAGATGAGAGATACCACATAACTATATAAATATGCAAATATGATTTGCATATACATAATAAGAGCACCATAGGAATAGGATGATAATTTTCATTCTATTTTTCTATAAATATGTGCATAAGATGCACATTTTGACTAAGCATTCCAAAAGGAAACCCTAGTGCTCTTACATTGTGAAAAGTTGTTTCACACTCCTCTTATATTCTCCTAATTCCAATAGGATTCCCACCATCCTTCCTCTGCTAGAGATACAACGGAGAAGATCTAACAACAGTGATCAAGTCTGTCGAATTTGTTCAAGATTCGTAGAGAACGTGAGTTTGTTGATATCACCAAGGAGGAGGAGCACTAGGAGGTCTACAAAGGTAATACATGTTGTCCATATTCTTGTTTCATGCTTAATCTTAGTATATTTTCGTGTTTGATTGGATCTATGTAACAAAGTTCAAGAACACGCGATTCAACTTGCTTTCGCCGTGGGATTCGATCCTATTAGATAGGACCTGATAAATTCTCTGTCAAAACGATGATAACAATTTAACGCAGAATGGCCATATCGTTTACAAATCTGACAGGTGGGTCGATTATTAGAGTTGCCATTATTTCGACCACAACCTCTGTATCGTCATCCTCCTCCCCTTTGACCATTGTTATTAGGATTAGATCCGCGTTGAGGATACTGTTGAACAGACCGATTGGTATTATTAGTCCTATTTTGGGCAACATTAACAGAAGTTGCTTAGTTGAATGTCAATGACTGCTTTGAGAACCTTGAATATCAAGACATTTTTCAAATAAAAGAAGTTGTGATTGTAAAGAAAGCAAGACAATCCAGGAGTTGTTGCTTGAAGTGTGGCCACGATCGCATTATACTCTTCATCTAGACCCATAATAGGAACAGGGCTTCCGGGCTGACCAAGATTGTCGACATGCCTTTTCATAACTCTGAGATATTCCACCATCTTAAGACTCCCCTTTCGAGTTTGCTGCAATGTTTGACGAAGAAAATGTTCTTCGACTCGAGACTGAACTCCACGCCAAAGCTCGTGAGCAGTGTTGTAACCAGCCAAGAAGGAATTGGTCCACAACAATCCACGCATCAAAGGGTTCACAGGTGGCAAAGAAGACGACACACCTGATAAGTTTGGCTGAGAACTCGTAGGCCCGAAATTGTCAATTGTGACCCTAGGATTTAATTCACCTTCAATCTAAGCAACCATGGGAGGGTAGGAGCTACATAGCTCCCGTCAAATGCGCTTCTAATTTATAACACCTCAAAATAGGTAGGGCAAGCGTTTTCCACAGAAGAAAATTCCTTTTGTCTAGCTTAATTAAAGTGACCTGGTTTAGAAGCTGAGTGAGAGGTGGATTGCTGATTGAAGCAGACATTGTAGTCTGGGTATTGAAGGCGTTGGCCATGAGAATGCTCTGAGACTAAGTTATGTTTCTCAGAGAAGGGAAGAATCAGAGAAAATGCTTTGTATTTCATTAATGGCCAACTAGAGACATGAACTTTATACACGAGAAAACCCCAATTTTGGGAATTAAAGAATAAAGAATAATTACAGGTAGAAATACAACAGAATCTGTTAAGGAGATAATTCTAGAAGATGGCAAGTCACTCCTTTGTTGATTGTGAATGACCTGATGACATGGCTCTCTTAAATTGATGATTGTCTTGATCGTATTCTCCAATACTCCACCTCCAAATCCAAACCCATCCCAGATCTTAAAATCAATGACTTACACCTTCAACACAAAGCTACAACCCCTTCCACATCTCCCAAAAAACCATTACCCATCAATGGCGCCAACTCCACGACTTTTCCAACTGGTCTACCTCCTTGATTTAGGCACGACGGGGAGGAGAGGGAGAGAGAAGATGTTCATACCGACTGAGAAGTGTTGGCTCCATCACCTGCGAAAAGGATCGGCAACAGAGAAAGTGGAGGTCCGATTTAGGGCTTGGGGTGAGGGAAATGATAGAAAGAAGAGAGATAATGTGTTTTTTGTTTTAATATTATTTTTATTTATTTTAATCATTATTTTATTTGATAAAAAATTAATTAAAAAAAAAGTAATTCCTTTAATGTAGAAAATGGAAAACAACGACTTCTTAAACTCATTTCTTAAAACTTGGGGACTAAAAAGATATGTTTTGAAAACTCAGGGACCAAATGCGCCTAATCCTAAAAATTCAGGGACTAAAAAGGTAATTTCCCCTAAATCTTTTTTGTTGGTCCAAGATTTTCCTTCACTCCAGATATAATCTAGTTTGAAAGTACCAAGCTCATCCTTAACATCTTGTTTGATAACCATTTGGTTTTTAGTTTTTGAAAATTATGATTATTTTTCTCTCATTTTTCTTCATCTTCTCTACATTTTTCCCATCTTTCTTAAGGATATCACTTAAGTTTCTAGCCAAATTTTTTAAAAAAAAAACATATTTTTGAAATCTACTTTTTTTAGTTTTCAAAACTTAGCTTGATTTAATTTTGAAAATATAAGTACAAAATAGATAAGAAAACATAGGACTTAATTGGTAGAAATAGTATTTTAGACTTAATTTTAAAAAACTAAAAATTAAAAACCAAATGGTTATCAAACGAAGCCTAATTTTTTTCAATAATAAAATTATTCTAACTCTCGAATTTAACATCTAAATCATATTTATTTTTCAATAATTGATTATTTTGGCTTACCAAAGTTTTGTTAGTTTTACAAGTCTTTAACCTCGAAAGTGTACATAGTTTGGTAAGCTTCTTTAAGAGAGTCTTCATCAATCTTCACCATCATAATCATTCTCCAAAATATCAATATTTTCTTTAGGAAGGATTTCATCATCTTGTAAACTCTACTAATAGAATTATTAGTAACGAAATAGGCAGTAAAAGCTACACTTCTCATTAATGGTTCATCACTCAAAGTACTTGTTATCGAGTTATCCAATATTTGATCCTATCAGTTAGGGGCATATGTTTCAAATGTATTCATTAAATTTGATATTGTTCACGGATAATATTTTAGATTGAAAAGTTTCTAAACTAAAAATAAAATTCAAAGCTTTGAGTTTGAAATGGAATTTCAATCAATCACGGAAGTATTAGTGACATGATCAAATTATAAATAGTAGCATCTAACTTTGGAACTGGAAGGGTGCTTTTTGGTGGTTTTTGATATGGGTTCCTTTACATTGTGCAATTTTATTGATTGTAGAATAAGTAAACTTTACAAAAACTACATTTGGATTTATTTATCTCACATGAAGTTGGCTCTGAAGACATCAAAAAAACTTTTAATTTGCTAAGTGAAGGCCAATGACCAAATGAGCAACTTCCTGCTTTCTTACTCCTCAAACAACATTTCACTATTATAAACTTCATTTTGTAGTAAAGTTTAATGTTTCTTTCACATCACTGCAAATGCACGAGATGCCCCAGTGAAATATGTAGTGGTTGAGTTTCTTGTCGTTTTGGCTGATCCAAAGTGTCGTAACCGATACACACCAGGATCGGCGTCTATCGGGATATCCCATTCGATAGTTGCTAAGCTGTTGACGAATGTGTTGTTGTCTAATGTCCATTTGAAAAACAAGGAGAAATCGTCGTCATCATGAACCGGTGTCCATCGCTGTTTCTCTAGCCTTTCGACCACAGCATATGTCCCTTCGGTCAAGAGGTCGAATCTTGGATTTGCACTCCAAAATGTGGCAGATGGTTTCTGTTTGCCCCCTCTTTTGAACCAACCACTTTTTGGTAATTTGATGTCCTGTTGGACATCTCCAAAGTTGACGCCGTTTGGTGGTGATTCTCCGAAAGGCTCTAATACGAATCGGAGTTGGACGGAGGAAAGATCCGGCGGCGAGGCGATTGGCTTGGCAATGTTTTCACCTTTGGCTATTGCTATTGCTAGTTTCTTAAACTCTTGAATGTATGCTGATAAAGTATGTGGTCCATAGAGAGTTGAAGCAGCCTGAAAAAACAGGATTAAAAAATGAAGTTAAATGCAGAAATCAAAGCAAACAGATCATTAATTTTTTTTTTTAAAAAAAAAAACTTGATTGTAATAAACAAACCATAAGACAAAAAATAGCCTTCAAACTTCTTACTTCATATCGTTGTTGTTCATATTCTTCAAAAGTAGCAACATATTGGGAGTACGTATTTGTAAGCCCTGCAATCACAACATGGGTGTCATCATCAAACTCTCCATTTCCATTGCTAATCAGAGTTTCCTTTACTGCTTCCCTTAGCCTTCGCCCTGCCATTGTTGTAAACTCTGCAAAATTCAAAGTGTTAATGTTACAATGAGCTACAAAAAAAACTTAAAGTTCTAGGAAGTTTTTTTTCAAAAAAAAAAAATTGCACCTCCGGGTACAGAGAGTATGATCAGTTTTCCTAGCCTGAGAATTTGAATCGGAAGAATGGCGGGCTGCAGATTCAACCATCAAAGTTATCAATCACAAGAAGACTTTTCTACTTGTTCATGGCTTAAATTATAAATTTAGTTTGAATGTGTCTACTTAACTCTGGAAGTTGGTAAACTTCTAATTTTTATACTATGATGTCTCTATGCTTTAAATATTGTAAGTGATAAGTTTATTCAGACTAACCAATGATTTTATTGGCATGATTATGACATAAAGGAAGTATGTACAGTTAAGCCATAAATAGCTTCCTGAGACAAGTGCCAAACATATTTTAAACTGAATTCATTGGCTCACTTGCCATTTTATTTTATTGAACTAACATACTGATCTTTTGTGTCATCGATTATTATGTTGTATCAAAACCAACATGAACCAGAGTTGATTTCCTTCTATCAATTTTGTTTGACCCTCCCTTAATTATTTCCATGAACACCAACCAGTAAAAAAAATGTAATGAATTGAACCTAAATGAAACTATTTCTTTCATACCGCCCAAGCATAAGGTTCAAACATCTCGCCTGTGTCCAACAAAACCGTCTTCGGCTTCTGACAGCCAACCTGAAAGTTGCTTGGTTTCCTCAACGAATCTCGGAGCTTCTTCCATAATTCATTGATCTGCAACAAAACTGACAATTTCTAAAAATGGTGAAATTAAAGAACAAACACTTAGGCCACTAGGCAGGCATTATAGTGAGACCTTAGTGTCACCCTGTTGAAAGCCAAACACACCAGGGCCATCCGTAGTTCCAGCGGCAAAGCCAGGGCCAAGAGCAGCTGGGCACGTCTTGACAACATTATTCCCATCCAATTCTACTTCAATGTCCGTAAAATTCAAATACACATGGCGAAAATCGATCTCCCCTGAGAGTTTCTGTGTTGCTGTTGTGAACAAATCAGCTGCCTTTAGGAATTGCCTCTCTCCAATGATCTTTGTGCTCAGAATTTCGTCTGGAAACCTGTGTGGCATTATCACAAACAGGTGATGTGCAAAAAACAATTGTTGGTAGTAAGAAAGAAATTGTTGTAGCGTACGAACCCAGGCCCACGCCCCACGCATAGCAAGTCGCTGCCGTGACAAGAGGAGCGATTGAAGTCGCAAGGCTTTCCTGAATCAGTGCAAAATGCGCCGAGTACGTTGGGCGTGACATCGCCGACGTTGGATTGGCAAAATGCTCCTACGAACAGAGATCCATCGTTTTTTCTCACTTTAGATGCTTGGCTACTTGTTCTGCTGCATCCTTTCCCTCCTGTCGCCTTTATGCTCTCTGCTTTTTTCATCAACTCCACAATATCTGTTTTTCCAAAAGAGGCTTTTTTTAAAAAAAAAATATATATAATATTAGGATTAAAAAAACACACTTTAATCACTAAAATATTGAAAATTATTTTAAATGGTTTTAAATTCTTTTGACCGGTACTTACGTGGACATTTGTGAGATAAAATCATAATCGTTTTAGATGAGATTAATATTTATTACCATTTTCTAATTTATAATTTTGGGGATGATTTCAATCGTTGGTATTACCCAAGAGCTGGTAATTTTAATTTTTATCGCTCATTCTCTTGTTAGGGCAGTGCTTTTGGAGTCTGTAGATAAGACTGTCTTCGTCCACTTTGGAGGATGACTCTATATATGGTATAGTTCTCGATTTTTTCCTCTGAGATTATTTGTTTGTATGACGAGGATGTTTGTTCCTCTATTTAATGAAGTTTTTCTTTCTCAAAAAAGAAATAAAAGATCATTTGACTGATAGTTCATCTAACACTGCTACCCAGCACATAGTGTGTTGATTGGATTTAGACTATGGTTATTTTAAATTAAGTGGCAAAAATATCTCAATTATATATATAAACACAATTTGTACATCCAAGCCAAGTCATTTGCGTCTCATTTCAACATTATAAAAAATAGTTTTGTTTTAGATTTATTTTTTACAAAAATTGTAGTATTGGAATGAGCTGCATCCAAATATTTTTCTTTCTTTTTTTTTTTTTTTGCTAACTACATCATCGTCATGATGTCCTCTCTCTTTTTTCTCCGTCCCTTCTTCTTCCTCCTCTCTCATTTCTCCATATTGTTTTCAGATCTGAAACAAACCTGCCTCCATATTTTGTTGAGCGATGATGAATGGTGAATGACAAACAATCACTACTACAATTTGACTTTCTATGACACCATAACTAAACCAAATAAGAGAGAAGGAGAAAAAAATTGTCATAAATTATTGGAGGCGCGTTTTTTAAAAGAAAAAATGGAGGTTTTCATATTTTCGAAAATTTATGACAGTTTTTCAATATCATAAATTTATGACAATTTTTCAACATAAAAAATTCATGACTTCGATTAAAAGTTGTCATAGATGGTTGGAGACACGTTTTTTGTGAGAAAAAATGGAGATTTTCGTGTTTTAAAAAATTTATGACAGTTTTTCAACATCACAAATTTAATACAGTTTTCCAACGTCAAACTTCACTCTCCTTCTCCATTTGTCCTACATTGAAAAATTTGTGTTTTGGAAAGGTAATCTTTTGCTATAAAATGTCTTTCCCTCCTTCATTTTAGCATCAACATTAACATGAGTTTTTTACAGTTTGTGGGATTGTTAAGCTTAAGGTAAGTTGGGTCTTGAGTAAATTTTTTTTGTTGACAACTACAAACTATCAAATGAAATAAATATTTGACACAAGAATACTGTCATTAACAATTTTTTATTGTCATAGAAACAACATACTTGACACTGAAATATTGTCATTAACAGAATTATTCTATGGCGTTTAAAAATTGTTGTTAATATATATCTTGACAGAAACATCGGTTTTAGGAGTTATTTATTGACAATCTTTAATTGCCATAAAAAGTTTACCATAACTATTAAACAAAGGTCTTGAATACATTTTTTTGACAACCATTAATTGTTATAAAATAGTTAATTATGACATTTTTTTTGGATGTGTCATATATAGATTTTTCTTGATGGTGGCTTTTAGGGGCGGAAATTTTTTCAATGTCCTTAAATTTCAAAATTATACTAGTGATGGGTTAACGTTGGACCAGTGGAGGGCAAGGTAGCAACAATATTAAGGGTTGTAAAGAAAAAAAAGGAGGAAACGAAGAAGGGTAAAATGAGAGAGAGGAAGAAGATAATGGTCATGTCAAGTTCAATTAGCAAACAAAATATATATATATATATTATATTCTTATTTTAAAATTGTTATGTGATTAGAACTCTAATAATGTGAACGTTCTATTAGGTCTTAGATGAGTTTACAGATCATTTAGAATAATAGAATTTTAATATTCATTTAGAAAGGTTGGTGGCTTAATAGATATCAATTATCTTACCTTATTTAAGCCTATAAAATAACTAAAACTATATTTTGTTGAGGATTTCACATTCGAAAAATGGAGAGAAACCTCACAATATATATGCTATATGGGTTACTCTTCTAATTGCCAATTGATTTTGAGATGGAAGCTATATAATTCAATATGGTATCAGAGCCCATTAAACTCAAACGGATATTCGATCCAAAAAAATTGAAGTTAGGTGGTTACTCCTCTCATTGTCAATGCTTATATTATAATTTTTAATTTATTTTTCAAAAACTACTTTTTAAACTTAACTTGAGAAATGTGTCATGGGAGATACCATTTCGGAAATCTCAAACCTGGAACTTTTGTGAAGAGACAATTCGTCCAAGAATAATATTGTGAGTGAATAAGTTGTTTTAATTAAATTGGTTTGAATAAGTTTTTTTAAAAAAAAAATGGTTTTCTTACTTTTGTATTACTAAAACTCCACAAGTTTTGTAAAGAAACCCCAAATTTACCTGACGTATTGGAAGAGCTTGTAGTACGTTTAGAGGCGACCCAGTCCTCAAAGAACCTAGCAGCAGCGCCCTTATTATCCCCACTAATGAGCTTATTATCTCTACTCATCGAAGTCCCATGCGTAGGGAACCAACTAAATGCACCAATGCTGATCCCAGTGGCATCATCAACCAACTTCAAAAGCGTCATTTCTGTATCGACGTTGGTTGGATATCGAGCTCGTTCCTCTGGTGGGTTCATAAGGTAAGCACTTGGACTTCTATTAATGCCCGCATTTACAACATCCCCTGTAAATTGTAATATCAACCGAGTTTCAATAAATGTCACTGAACAAGCAAAATTGAGAAAGAATGAAAGTGTTGTGAAATGCTTGCCTTTGTTGATGAAGATTGAGCCTGGTTTGAGGCTTTGGTGAGCTTGAATGATGCTTTGTTCGATTGCGTTCACGATGGCATTGAAAGATTGTTCAACAAAGCCCAGAGAAGTTATGGAGTAAACCAAATACTGTAAATAGCCGCCGGGGCCCGCGTGGGTATGGATTCCACTTATCGCTACGTTTTCTTCTGTGTATAGATTCCCGAACCTTTGTAACAAAAGTTGTTATATGTCAGTTTGAATGTACAAGACCGACAAAAAAAATATTGGTCTTCTGTGGCCATTAACATTTATTCACACTTTGAGATTGTGGATTATAATAAGTGGTTATAATAGTCTGTAAAATTATATAATATTATTTTAAATGTAGATTATAATAGTCTGTGTTTGAGTGTAGAGCATTCCACATGTTATAATAATCTAAGGTGAGATTGAATGATGTATTCCACAAGTTATTATAACCCGTGCCCAAACAAATCCTTTATGTTTTGGCCCTGATAAAGTTGATCAATTAAGTAAAACTGTAAAAGATAATTTTCCTAATTTAAACACCATGATGGAAAGATGTATATAAAGATAAAACTCTATGGATTGGTCATCTCTATGCCTAATGAAGTAGAAGTTTCTCTCCATCAAGAAACCTATTAATTAAGTTCAAGTTCTAAAGCAAGGTCAAAAGAGAGAAACACAATCTTTCTCTACAAGATTAATATCATGGATGAAGGTATGTTACTCTATCTCATATATTATTCGTGAAAATCTTCTTATTCAAAGATCTTGGCTTTTATTGAATTATACAAGATAAGAATTTTATTATATAATCATATAATCTAAAGTTTACAGAGAACGACCAGAGATGTCCAAGGGGTGAGGCGGAGTTGGGAATTGACTTTTCCTTCCCCAATTTCATTCTGGTTCCTTCAAAATTCTATATTTAATTTCACGAAAATTTGCGGAGATCGGAATTATCCCCCTGTTTATCACTTTTATTTTTCTAAATTTTATTAAATAATTTTTAAAATTTTTTTATTTAAATGATCAATTCTTAATCAGAAATTTCTATTTAAGAGACTTTTTCAATTTTCTTATAAAAATGAAATGATATTTAATTAAAATTTAGAATTATAGTTTGTTATATATATATATATATAGGGCAGGGGCAGAGTCTGGGTCGGGGAAAGGGAATGTATTTCTTGTCCTCATCCTCGTTTAGACAACGAAAAAAAATTACTTCTCGCTCCTCTCTCCCTGCCTAAATGGAGATTCTCCCACCCACGGGAAAATGAACATCCGTAAGAACGACCCTTTGATATTTTATTTTTATTTTAATAATCTTATAAACAAAAGAAGTTTTAAATTTACTTGATTTTTTTAAATTAATTTCATCTCCATACTTTGGTTAAATTAATTTCCCAAAATATTATTACTATGAATATTAATAATTTTTTTGGTTTAAATAGAGCAATATTGTCTTTTTTTAAAAATTAGAGCAAACGGCTACTTCTAAACTTGTTTACGAAAAGTAGGTAGTTCTTTTGTCGTGGTTGAACTACGTCTCATTGGATTTTGAAATGATTAAAATATATATTATTATTTTGTCTTTTGTAATACGTCTAGGGTAGAGACACATTCTACTTTCCGTTTAAATTCATTTATATTTTTTCAAGTTATTAAATGGTTAACTTTTTTTAAAAAAAATATCCATTATCATTTTAGAAGAGTGCATATTTCCATTAAAAAAAAAAGTCTAACGGTTTTTTCTTTTGTTTTTCAAAAATTGATATAAACAATTCTATAATTTAATGAATGATATATCTAATTTTTTTTGTTTAAATCATTAAGGGATTGTTTGGAGTAATGAATTGCATGGATAAGAGTTATTAAGTTAAGAAATCTATGTTTGAGGTATAGAATTATTTAATCGAGAATTAGAAAGCTTATATTTGGGGGCAAGAAATTATTTAACCAGAAGTTCTAAAATATGTGTTTGTGGTGCAACTTTGTTAAACCTGAAATTATAATTTCTGAGTTAATTTTAGTTTTTTTTGTACCATCTTTTCCTACAAATTTTCAAAATTTTATTATTAAGGATTAGTTCCATGAATTCTAAGATTGAGACTTAATTATTTATTTTATTAATTTATCTATATTTTACATATCTTTTTTGAAAAATATTTTTGGAAGAAAATACTTCAGGTTCATTTTTGAATATCTCTCACATTAATCATTCAGTTGTCTAGCATATTTTTCCAATAAAAGAAAGTATTACAATAATTTTTTAAATATTAAAGAAGATTTGGAAAATTTCAATCTATTAATATAAAAGGAATCAAATAAACCTCAAAATTTAATGTTTTAATTTTCTCAAATTTAAAAATAATATGATTTGTTCCCGTTAATTCTGAAAATTGAGATTTTAAATTATATTATTTTAAATTTTATTTAAAGACTTGTTTAATTTAAAAATTTTAGTTTAAAATTTGTTTTCCAAGTTTAATAAAATATTTTTTTTTGTATAATTTAATATTTTATTATTCTAACTAATCAATGTAATAAATTATCTCAAGTTTGATTCATTTAAAATAATTTAAATTCTTTGATGTTTTAAAATAACCAAGTTCAAAATAAAATATTAAATATTTATGATATTTTAAAATAATTAAGTTTAAAATGAATATATATTTTTTAATACATACTTTTATTAAAGTATTATAGATTTATATTATTTATTGTAATAATTTTATTTTATTATGTTGGGAAGAGAAATCGTTTATCATTTCAACCTTGAGTATAATAATTTGAAAATCAAAATTCTTTTAATAGGTTAAAGTTTTCAAATACTAATTTTTTAAATTGTAGTATACTAGATAGTTTAAAATATGTTTTTTATATCTTTAAATTATAAAATTGTAAATATTTTTGAGCTATTGATAAAAAAAAGATGTAAAAAAGATGAGATTGTTATTTATCATAAGTAATTTTATTTTGAACTTAAGAAAAGTTGTAGATGACACATGGAGAAGGTGAGATATAGAAATTTATATCCATTAAAAATTATTATGTAGTACTCTATTTTACATTAGACTTTCGATTTAAATAATAGAAACATGTTTATATATTTTATATTTAAGAAAATAAAATCATAGAATAAAAATTATTAAAATTTATAGGATAAAAATATAAATATTTTTAAAATAATTATTTATATTTAATTAGTAACCAGTAATAATGATGAGAAAATTTATATAAAAAATAAAGAAAATTTTATAAATTAAAAAAATTATGCACAAGTCTTGTGCATGCCACTTCAACATCTCAACAAAAAATATTGATTTTTTAAAAAATATTTTGTGGTAGTGAGGTAGGTTGCACAACACTTGGGTGTGGAGCTAAACTCAATTCTATCGTTGGAATTAGAGTTAATAAATGGTGGGGCCTACAATGAGATAGTCGGACTAAGAGTTAATGTTTCTAAGACCCACGATAGGGAGTTGGAGGATTGAAGGAGTTAGTAAATTTGTGGCACAATTGGAGTTAAAATATCCTTCGGCCAAACAAGATGTTGGGGGACTTCGCTTATAAATTCCTATTTGTCCGACTTCTCAATCTAAACACTATCTAAATATTCTTAGATAGTGTTTAGATACGCTAAGACTGAATATGATTTTATAAATATTCTTAATAAAGAATACTATAGTTTTATAAATATTATATTATTCATCTTCTAAATATGCATTATGTGACCCCCGACTAAATTACGTACGCTAAGACTGAATTTTAAGTGCAGTTTAAATAATCTCTCGACTCATATAGAAGTTATTTAGCGAGTTGGGCCTTGAGAATTTAATGGTGTTGGGGGACTAGTGTGTTAATTGCTCGTTCTCAAGGGGTCCTAAATTAACAGTCTTAGGCTTATTTTATTTTAGGCCACTCTGATCAACAGGTATCCAGTCTCAACCTCTATCTTCTCTGTCTCGTTTCGCCTTGCTCTGGCCGACCACAGAAGCTTGTTTCTACAAGTGAATCATCTCGATAACCCCTTCTTTTTTCTTGGGTTTGAGCAATCATTTTCCCTTTTAATTCTCCTTTCATTTCTTTTTTTTTTTAATTTTTTCCTAAATATTTTTTCTTCCTCTTTAGTTTTCTTCATGCATGCAAATCTCCCCGAAAAGCTTCTCCCTCGTGCAGTCGCCTTCGTCGTGCCATCGTCCCCCCGCGTAATCGCCTTCCTCGTGCAACTGCCTTCCTCGCACCGTTGTTCCCTCGTGCAGTCGTTCTTCTACGTGTTGTCTTCTTGGCGCTGTCGTCCTCTTCGCGTCACCGCCCCCTTCACAAGTCTCGATCGCGCGTGACTCCAACCCAAGATACCTTTCCCCTTTTCGTTCGTGCTCAGCAACCGTGCGCCGTCCCATTTTTCTCCTTCCTTTCTTTCAAACTTCACTGTCGGTTGATGGCGAGATCCCTTCCGATAAGTCTCTCTCTCTCGCCTTTTCCTTTCTCCTATTCACAAGCCAAAATCAATCTCTCTCCTCTCTGCCCCTTGCTAATCATTTCATATCAGTGTTCGTAGTGTAGCGAGTTGGGAATTGGGTCCTATTCTCGACTGGAATTGGCGAGCTGTTTTGGCAGAAGGTTTCGATTTGGCACCGAGGTAAATTTTGTAACCTTTAAGCTAGTGGGATATGCACTGGGACAGTGTGAGGTTGCTGTGATTTATGTTTTATTACATAGTCTACAGTGAGAAGAGTGCAAGTGGAATGACTTATAGTTAATGAATGTTGATTAATTGAATCAAAAAGTTTGATCGATTAATTTTGTATCATTGGAGCTTATGATCTGTAGATCCATTAGGTCCTCCGTTGGCTCAACATGGAAATAAGAAGGGTTTATTGTTTGGAGTGAGATTGAAATGTTCAATTTCATTTTTAAAGTGATATGTCAATTATATATGATATAATTGATATAACATATGGTTCAATCCATGAGAAATATATCATAAGAGCACTATAAGGATAGGATTGTCATTTCCATCCCATTTCTCTATAAATATGTGCATGAGATGCACATTTGTTACCCTAATTCAAAAAAAGGTAACCCTAGTGCTCTTTTAACAAATGTTTTTGTTGGAAAAGTTCCAAAGCACGTACTTGTTTTCCTAAAAATCTCTCCCAACTCCAAAAGAGGTTCCACCACCTTCCCTCTCCTAGAGATAGAATGGAGAAAATCTAACGGACGGATTGAAAACTACTTCGTAGTTTGTGGAGTACGTGAGATCGTTGAGATCGTGAGAACGTGAGGATCAAAAGGAGCACGTGTTGTTTTGTCTACACAGGTAATATACTTGTTGTCCATATGATCTAATATGCATGCTTAATCATTTTATGTATGTTTTGATTTGATCTATGTAATACATTACAAGAACACACGATTCAAATCGCTTCCGCTACGGGATTCAATCCCATCACGTTACCCCAACGAGCACGGATGGTTGGGAGAGACCCTCCATCCGATGAGAAGATTCAGGGGTGCTACCCCGATGAGCAGGGGGTGGTAAGGCATGGTCCTTAGTCTGACGAGAAGGCTTAGGGATGATTCCCGACGAGCCTGAGGGGTTGTATGGTCGTATCCCTCCGTCCGGTATATTTGACATGAAGGGTGAATCTCCATTGTTAGGGCGTGAGAGCGAGTCACGCCGACCTATTTTATGGGACTAGGGGATGGAACTAGAAGTGTCGAATCGTGGTGTTTTGGTTGTCTTGTGTTGTGTCTTAAGAAAAAGCTTAGTTTCCTAGAATTTGTTAGTTTTGTTTGGACGTGAGTGGGTTGTTTACTTGGTATGTTTATACTCATCTATCTACTTTCATGTTTTTTGTTCCAGGTACAAAACTATGAGGCGATTGACGACGATGATGACCTAACGAGGCTGTGAAGGCTCTCCCTCCCTGTGCTTAAACTTAGTTTTCACTCTGTGTTGGTTATATAGTTGCCAGTTTTCATACCTCTAGAATGTCTCTGAATTTCTAGGTGTAGCTCTATGTGATTGTCTCTTAGCTTGTTAGGTTCTACTTTTGTTGAACTCTATTGTCTGTCTGCTTGTAAATGTTTATGTCGATTGGAACTCTGGTTTCGAGTCCAACCTAATCTTTAAATGAGGTGTGGTGGAAGCTGGAAGTTCTTTTTAGACTTAAGGAGTGTTTATTTGTTTGTACAAGTTTCAAGAAATTTTTTATTTTCTCCTAGTTACATTATTATGCTGCCAAAATTTCGGCGCAGACGACGTGACTGAGTAACCTCCCTAATTAGGTTCGTCCCAAGTTTTAGGTTTGTTACATATTACATTTTGGAAAATACATAATTAAATCATTCTTTCTTCCATTTTGAAGCCAATAAATGGGGTTTTTAAAGTTACAGGTGACTATAAAACTGCCCTAATTTTACAAGTTGTACCTATATATTTTGTTCCTTTATTTTTTAGTTAGGAAATTTTGAGAATTAATTTATACTCAATATTTTAACTTCATTATTTTGATTTACTTATTGTATTTTATTTTATTTTGAACCTAACGTGCAAAATTTTACTTTTCAAGTTAAGCCTAACTTATAAAAAATATTATACTAAAATAAATAGTTTCTAAGTTAGACTTAATTTATACTAATTTTTTTTTATTTTTATCATAACAACCCAATAACAATCTCAATAAAAATTTAGACTAAACAATAATTTGACTAAATTTATACTACAAAATTTGTTACTAAAAATTTTATGGTGGCAACCCAATAACAATTCATACTAAAAAATAAAATTTTCAAATTAGACTAAATTTATACTAATTTTTTTTAATACTAAAAAATTTATACTAACAGCCCAATAACAATCCAATAAAAATTGATACTAAAAAATAATTTTTTGTATTAAAAGGTAGATCTAACCTGGAAATTATTTTTTTAGTATAAATTTGTTTATATGTTAGGTTTAACTTGTGAAATAAATTTTTTTACAAGTCAAAATTAAATAAAATAAATCAGTAAAATCAAAATAATTATTCTCAAAATTTGTAATTAAAAGAATAAGGATAAAACGTATAGCTACAGGTTACAAAATTATGGAAGTTTTAGGATCACCTTTTTTAAAAAAAAAAAAAAAAATCTACCTTAGAAAAGTACAAAAACTATAGTTTCTTATGCATTTAATTATGTATTTTTTAGCAAACAAGAGCATAGTTCAATTGACATTAAGTATGACTCATGACCAAAAAGTCATGGGTTCAAATTATAATAATTGTTAATGTACTAAAAAAAATATATATATATATTTTAAAATTTAATGCATTTTTAGAAGATGTATATAGTATAGTATTTGTAAAATTATAATATTCCTTAAAGAAAATTTTGTAAAGAAGATTTAATGGCTTAAACAAAAAAAATTAGGTTTTGTTTGATAACATTTAGGTTCCGTTTGATAACCATTTGATTTTTCGTTCTCAATTTTCAAAAATTCTGCTTGTTTTCTTATAATTTCTCTACCATGGATTTCATCTTATCTATAAATGATTTAATTTTCATCTTCCTTAAGAAACATTGAATGTTTCTAGCCAAATTCCAAAAACAAAAATAAGTTGTTTTAAAAACTACTTTTTTTAGTTTTTCAAACTTAACTTGGTTTTTGAAAACATAACTAAATGTTGGATAAAAAAACATGGAAACTCATGGGAGGAAAGTAGTATTTATAGGCTTAATTTTTAAAAACCAAATGGTTATTAAACAAGGTTTTAATTTTTTAATTTTTGGGTTTTGAAAATCAAACATTTAAATTGACTACTTCTATATATGACATTTCTTGTTTTGTCATCTACTTTTTACATATATTTTTAAGAACTCCAAGTTTTGAAAATGAAAAAAAAAAAGTTGTTTGAGGAAACTTGTGTTTTGTTCTTGGAATTTGGCTAAAAACTCAAATGTTTACATATGAAAGATGACAACAATTTTTAGAGAAGGTGAAAATTTTTTGTAGACAAGATGCCAATTATGGTAGAGAAATAGTGAGAAAACAAGCACAATTTTTAAAAATAAAAAATCAAATGGTTATCAAATAATGGGGCTTTAGTTTCTAGCTTTTGGTTTTCGAAAACTAAGCTTATAAATACAATTATCACCTATGAATTTACTTGTTTTGTTATCTACTTTTTACCTATATTTTTTTTTTAAAAAAAAGTCATATTTTGAAAAAAAAAAAAGTAGTTTCAAGAACTTGTTTTTGAATTTCTAGACTTATATATATCTTCTTACCTACCACCATTAAATTTTGACAATCTTTTTTTTGAGAAAATGAAAAAAAAATCTTATTTCTTTCTTTTTTTCCTCTCACTTTAGTGGTAAAAAATATATGTGATTAACCGGAGATAAAACTATGTAGAAATGGAGAAATTATTTAGTGAGACCGTCACCATAGTGGTTGACAATTCTCACTATTGAGTATAGAGAGAGAAGTATCCCAATTTATATCTAATAGTTATTAAGAGACATTAAAAATGATTAAATCTATACCCAACGGTTATTAATGAGATAGCTGGATTGTAATGTAGTTATTGAATAATTTATGGTAGGACCTAGAAAATGGAGTATTTTTAATTTTTATTTTACTGAATTTATCTTTAAAAGCCAAAATGTTTTTCTTTATTGGATACAGATATTTCACGAAGCAGCTATTGATATGCATATACCTAGAGTTGAGCCTCTGGAGCAGTTTAATGGTGACCAACTGCGAAGCCATTCCAGCATCCAAATTAACAAACGCAAATCTAGGCCCATCAACAGTTTTGGCAACAATAAAAGTCCTGGCTCTCAGCCTAAAATGAACTCCAGCAGTGTTCTGGTCCATATTGGCATAGCCCATCATGTTCACTCCGGCAGCCGGCCCAGTCATGTCGAAGCTCCCGACGCCGACAAACCAAACTCCATTAACAAAGCTCGCAGCTGCAATTACAGTGGCCATAAGAATCAACAAGTGGCGCCGCATCTCCCTCTTTGCACTTTGAAAAATAATCCAGTTTTATCTCTTCTAATCATTAGCGCTACCTTTATATTTATGATTTCAGTTTTGCTTTGGATTTGGTGATTCAGCGATTGGATTCTTCTTCCTTGCTGGTTAAAAACTAGGAGTTGCCTTTGTCCCAGGTTGCGCATCCCACTAGGTGTGTGCTTTTTGTATGCATTTAACCTTTCCTTTTCCTTTTCGTTTTTGGTTGATTTGTAAGATTATTTTAGTGTTGTCTAGAATTGTGTTGATTGGATTGGATGATACTTTGAAGTTCTTAGGAATAATTTCTATGTCATGAATATAAAATTATGTGATATTTGACCCGATATCTAATGTATGTTTGTTTTTTATAGGTTCGGCTTAGGGCCGGGAAATTTAATTTACATAATTACTTAATTTCACTATAAGACAATAAATTGATGATATATGGTATGTATTAGCTAATGTGTTATAAATTGCTTTCAATTTATTGTGGGTTTAATTTAGAATAATTTGTTTCATTAAGTTTTAAGTGAGCTCAATTAAATAGACTAATCGAAATTAAAAGGAATGGATCTAGAACTCAAAAATTCGTTCGGCCCAAATAATGAAGGAGCCCAATATGTTTGTTTAACAAGTTACCTGATCATCTACCCATCTCATGTGAAGCCCATTTTTCTTATATAATGAGCATAGATGTATGGGCATGGGCATGGGTTTATTTGGCATCATTCATTAAAAAGAGGAATAGCATTTAGAAAGAAAAAAAGAGAGAGAAAGAAGGCAACTCATTTTTCGATTACTTAAGGCTTGTTTGGTATGTAATTCGAATTCTGTTTTATGTTTCTGGATTCACGGAATTCAGTGAATACATGTTTGGCATACATGTTTTCGAAATCTGTTTTCAAATTCTGTGATCCAAATGATAGAAATTCTGAAAACAACATTTTTATGTTTTCATTGTATTTAGATTCTGAATTTAAAAATTTAAAATGCAAAATTATATTAAACAAAAATAAAATCTTAATAAATATAGTATTTCAAATTTATAAACTTAATTTAATTTTGTTAAATTAAAATATGTATAATATAAAATGATATAAAATATTAATATTATAAAATTATAATTATATAAAATTTATATATAAAAGAAAACATGTTCATAAATTAATCAATAATGTTTTATATTCAACCTAATATTTAGTTTTGCAACTATAACTAATTTTATCTATAAATTTATTATAGAACACACTTTAAACTAACAGTTTAAAATGGAATTAAAATTTTAAATCGGTTACCAAACACATATTTAAAAACATGAATTTGATTGAATCTCTTGTTTTCGAGTTTCTATCGGATTATCTACCAAGCAGACCCTTACATTTTGGGTGAGGCTAGAGAAAGAGAAAGGAGTAGCCCATTTTTGGATCTCTCCTTTGTCGTGAGTCTAGTCGGAAGTCGAAAAGAGGGAGAGAAGGTGAAGTTGTTGCCGTCCCTTGCCGCTGTGCCGCCGTTCTGTTGTTGCTGCCACCGAAGGAAGGAGATCCGTGAGAGAAGGAAATCAGTTGGGCTAAGACGATTTCTTCTTGGAGAAAATTGGTAATCGTCAGAGGTTGTATTTCTCTATCTAAATCCACTATTATACTCTTCTTTCTTTTTCTTGTTGGGTTATTGAAAGAATCTAAGGGATTCCCTCATTTGTTTGATTCCTCTTTCTTGAAAGAGAAAGGGTTGTAGTATATTGGAGATCTATCTCTTAGATTTATTTAAGTTTTTTTTAAAGTTATTTTGTTCATATATGTTATTGTTAAAAATTTATGTATTCTTGTATTGATCTCTAATAAAATTGACTAGCAAAGACTTCTAATACCCTTTGCAAAGTAGAGTAGATCTTTTATGACCAAACCACTATAAATTTAAATTCTTGTGTCTCCCATTTATTTTTTACTGTTTCTACGCTTTTATACTTTGTTGTCCAACCCTTTATTTTTTAGAAAATCAATTAAAAACACCTCTAAATGGTCTAAAATTGGTTAAAATTAAATTTGGAGTTGGATCATGGCAAAATATAACATAATGTTTTACATTAATATTGATAAAAAAAACTAATATTTCACATTAATTAAAATTAAATTTAAATATTATTAATAAATGAAAATGAAAATAATTATTTAGTTTTTACATTAAAATATTAAATGAAAATGAGACTAAAAATGTGTCATAATCACAATTTCAACAAGGGAATTGAAATAAATGTTGACAACATGATAGAACAGTCTCCATTAGAAAGAATAGCATGTTGCAAAGCTTGAAAATATTTTGAACAATTGAGAAAATTTCAGTTAAAGTTAAATCGCTCCGTGTTTTCTGGTACGACTAATTTCGACATTTGAAGTTATTTTTAGAATTTAGAATTAAGTAATTGAATTCAGTTAAAGTTGTTTATGTATTTGGGCAAAGTTTATTTTAAAGACAAAACTCAATAATTTGAGCCCCGTTTGATAACCATTATGTTTTTTATTTTTAGTTTTTGAAAGTTAAGCTTATGTTCACCTAATTTCTCTAAAATAAAGATCATCTCGTTGAAGTAAACATTTAAATTTTTAGCCAAATTCTAAAAACAAACTCAAATTTTTGAAAGTTACTTTCTTTAGTTTTCAAAAGTTAGCTTGGTTTTTGAAAACATAGGTACAAAATAGATAAGAAGATCATTGGTATAAGTTGTATTTTTAGGTTTAAATTTCAAAAACTAAAAATAAAAAACAAAATGGTAATCAAACGGGGCCTTAGAAACTTAGTATATATTGGATTCTAAATTTAAATTTGAAACCCAAGACTACTCAAAGATTTTCTCCTAGGATTTAGAAAATATTTTAGGAGTTTAAAGTCGGGTTGGTCAATTAAGGAGTTAAAAAGAGAACAAAAGTGAGAGACAAAAAGAAAAAAAGAAGGCCTAGCCTCCATTTTGTTTTTCTTCTTCTCCCTTGCTCCCTTTCCCTCCGTTCGCGAACAGATCCCGTGACAACCACGAATGGCATGAGCTTCAACGACAACTTTCTTCCTCCTTTCTAGCAAATGGTGTTGCACCTTCTGAGCGTTTAGATCGGTGCCTCCAACGATCTACAACAACCACAAACAACACGCATCTACGAGCTCTAACACCAACCATATTGAGATTTATGTTCTAAAACCTGGTAAGTAATGATTTATTTAATAAGTAATAATAATTTTGATTATTTTATTTGCAATATAATATTTATCCAAATTCAAGGTTATTAGTGTAATCTTGAACAATTTGTGGTTGACATATGGATGATCATGTTCAAGAATAACGTAAATAGTCATCGTATATGGATAACGTTGGGTGCCTGATCCTTGTATTGATACGACTCACTTTGTAATAGTTACAAATAATTTGATCCAAATCATTCATGTAGAGATATGCGAGGGAAGTTATTTTATAAAATGAGTTTATGTAAGATTGAACCACAAAATATTTAATCTCTCTTTATAAATATGTTAATTAAGATCAGGATTAATATTTCATCAAGATGATTATATGCGGCTCTTAATATGGAGTGAGTTATGAGCTCTTGCCTACGAGGGCTTTCTTCTTTGATTTGCATGGATAAGAGTTACTTTTGAAGGCAATTGAATATGTCTACCGTTTTGGAGACATGATAAAATAGAGAATGATGGGATCAAATCCCAGAGTAGAAGCGGTTTGAATTGCTTTGCTTGCAAAACCGTTGTGAACTATTCACAAAATCCTAAGATTAAGCAAAAACAATAAAATGCAAAGGGAAAAGGAAATGCTTACCTTTGATAAAACTCTTTTCTTATTGGAATTCGATCTCCACGAACCTTGAATAACGATCTCAACGACACTGGAAATGACACCTCCAAAATGTATTCCTTGCTACTCTCTAGGACAAGGAAAAGGTTGGTGGGAACCTCCTTTTGGAAGAGATGATGGTTGGGAAGGAAGGTTTTTGGTGGAGAGAAATTGTGGAGTGATTTTGAGAACTTTTCTCACAAAGTGACTTAGAGTGCTCCAAAATGCGTAATAGTGCACATATGTATAATGGTGTGGGTGGAACCACTCACCACTTCATAATTTCTACCAAAATAGTATTATTCAATCTAATTTGCATAATACATATTTAATTAAATATCATATATTTAATTGAATGTACATTGAATCACATTCCAATGTATTTCCTCTCATATAACCTATAGTTTTAATTCGAATCTTATCCAAATTAATTTTTGTCCTATAGATTTAATATGACTCAAAATCATATAAAGTGAAATTGAATATAATTCAATTTTACCACAAAGTTCAATTTTAAATTTCATTACAAATGAACTTTATATTATATCAACTATATCACATATGGTTGAAATTCTCTCTAAAATTTGAACGATTCAAATTTCTTCCAAAACTAATATTGCTTGTTTAATCCATATTAAGGTAGCAAGGGGACTTAATGGACCTACAGATCATGAGCTTTAATGATACGAGGTCAACCGGTTAAACTCTTTGACCCGAGCTGACCAACTTTCATTAACTATGAGTGACTCCACTAGAACAAGTTGTGTCCATCAATATAACCCATACCCGTAAGTCGACCTTTCACAGGTTGTCATAGTCATAGTTGGGTCAAAATTACAATTTTACCTATGTGACTACATCTTGCTCTTTAAGTATCACTGATCGTCTAATAAACAACTTGTTTATGGCCCTACCATAAACAAAGTCCCTCTCGGGCAAGTGAGTGGGTCGAGCCCCTTGTTCAAGTCTCGAGGGAAAAACTTATCTAAATACACTAAGCACGGGAATGAGTGAATTTCATCCTGCTAAGTTAAGTTCCAAGTTGCCCACTAGGTTCTGTCCCCAAGAAGGTAGGCTTATTGAATCGGTGCATGGGGTCGCTATCACCTATACTAGTCAAAAGACGAACCCTAACAGATAGGATTTTGTAACCCGCTCAGGATTAAGGCCGAGTAGGTCATTTATGAATTATTAAACCTAAAGCTGTCAACGATGTTACATCAAATGGTTAATAATTTGTGGTCTGGTCTTTATGTAAACTCATTGCATAGGACAACCCTACTCGCATGTCTCCTACATAAACGTGTTGGATCATTGCGTTTGTATCAAATACAAAGTGAGTCATATTCATAATGTTACCCGGATAAGGTACCCAACCATATCCCTATACTACATACCCTTTAGGTTTTTTCTTGAACATCGATCCAATATGTCTCCACATATAGGTCAAGACTCATATCTTAGCCTAGGATGTCAGTTTATTGGATTGAGGGTTATTTAAGACAAGAAAACTAATACAAATTCAATAACCTTTATTGAATAAACTAAAACAATATTTTATTAATAATAATCAACTGTTTACATTTACTATCTACGAGTTTTAGGGCATAAAACCCAACGAATTCCCACTTGAAATAAAACTCTAGTTAGTGAAGACATATGGGAAATAAATGATTATAATACAACAAGATACATTATATAATACTGTACAAATACAATAAACTGGGGCATCAAGATACCCATTATATTTCTCCCACTTGCCCTAGATTGCACTATGGATATATCTCGCAGACCTAGACTCTCTAGATCACTATCAAACACTTTAGCCATGACAACCTTCATAAACGAATCAACAATGTTGTGCTCCGAAGCGATATTTGTGACAATCACATCTCCTCGTTGTACTATCTCCCGAATGAGGTGGTACTTCCTCTCAATATGCTTTCCTTGTTTATGGATCTGAGGTTCTTTGGAGTTCGCCACAACACCACTGTTGCCACAGTATAAGGTTATTGGGAAGCTCATATTTGGAACAATTTCCAAATCACTTAAGAACTGTTAGAGCCATACAACTTCCTTTGTTGCTTCACAAGCAACTACATAATTTGCCTCCATTTTACTTGAAAGCAAGTAAAAGAAAGCGATAAATGAAAGTAATAAATGAAATCAAGTAAAGAAAGCAAGATAAATGACAAGATAATTAAAGGAAAGCAAAGTAAATGACAAAAAATAAATATTCACAAGGTGGGGATGCTTTGGTTCATTTTAAGACAAATTGGTGCAGATTAAGGACTCTTATGCTACTAAATGCTTCCTATTAAGGTTTTGCAAACCTCTTAATGTCATAGCAAGTATTCATGGTAGTTTTTTCCAAAACTTACCTAAATTTTCAGCAAGTGAACTCTCATTCAAAATGCCTAGTACATGCTTGCTAGTATTCTAGGTGAGAGATCTTTTACAAAGACTCTCACGGTATAAATGATTAATTACTCGAGTGACACGGTATAAATGATTAATCAATTATAGTTCGCGTTGAAAATTAATTAATTGGATATAGTCTAACTAATTAGTCACTAAACTGATTCTCAACAAAGATAAGTTTAGACTAGAACTGGTTGCATGATTGTAGATTAATTACCTGAGTGACAACAAAAGTAATAATTAGTGTATAGAGGTCAATGACGAAGAGTCTTAATATCGTTTGCTAATTAATTAATGAGATGAACACACAATTTAATTAATTGCAATCGAGATTAGGAGGAGACCGACATGAGGGTCCTAAACACTAGACTTCTAGACTTACGAATTGAGCATTTAACTATGCCTAAATTAATTAGCTAAATTAAGTAAATTAAGGTTAGAGAATGCATCAACATCCATAAAATTACTCTTCGATTGTGTCTCCAATTTATCTTTTATCCTTTGTAGTTAGAGTTTGTCTCTCTTTATTTTGTTCTCTAAATAAAGCAAAATAATTATTATTCGCAATAATTAATTGAATTAAAACCTAATCCCTATGGATACGATACTCAGTACTTACATATCATTTTATTATTACTTTAATCACATGTGCTTGTGGGTATACTCATTCAAGTTTTTGGCGTCGTTATCGGAGATTGGTGTATTTTAATTTAGTTAATATTTTGGCGAACGTTACTCACTTTAGTTTAGAAGTTTCTTTTTGTGTTGTCTTTGTTTTTCTTTTATGTGTTTTTTTTTATTTATTTTGAGTTCTGGTTGTTGTTTTGGGTTGTATTGTTGTATTGTGTTTGTGAGTCTACTTTTATTTGCTTTGTTTTTTTTTATTAAGGCATCTGATAGATTTAGGTGGGCCTTCAGGGAATCTGGGCCCAATGAGTAAACTTTGTCTAGTTCTTTTTCTTTTAATTATCCTTATGTCAGTTATGTGCCTTCTAATTAGGATTATGCATTTCATGGCTATCAAGTGTCTCATTATTATCATACTAAGTCTATGAGTTATGAAAATCTTGTATATAATAATAATGAGTGTGCTTGAACCAATGAGTCATATTCTCATTATGTTTAGGCAACAAAGGTAGAAGAAGAGTCTCCCCTAGATAGAAAAATTAGTAAATCCATAAATGAGTTTATAGAAAGATAGGGAACTTTGAAGTTAGAGTTGGATGAAGTTCAAGGTCGACCATATATCAAGTCGTCGGCCTATATTCTAAAGGCCGACCAACACTCTACGCGTCAGCCTTTCTAAGATAAAGGTCGACCACAATAATATCATCAACCATTTTTACTAAGGCCAACCAACACTTTAAGCGTTGTCCTTTCTAAGAAAGTCTGACCAAGTAAAACTGTCAGCCATTCTTCAAAAGGTCGACTACAATTCTACGTGTCGGCCATGATAAGAAAGGTCGACCATAAGTAATGTGTCGGTCTTGCTAAATATAGTTAACCAAATGGAAACATGCATCGGTAAAAGTTTTTTCGGCGGTATTATGGCGACCAAATTGCCAACGGCGGTTTTGCATCGACTATTCCTTTGTCGATGGTTTTTAACTTTCGTCAATGTTTTTTAGCGTTGGTAAATCACAAAATTCTTGTAGTGGCGTACACTTGCGCTTTCTTTTGACGTTGCGTAGGCTCCTCATCAAATTACATATAAAATAAAATTTGCATAATTTTTGTAATTTTAATTTGATTATATTAAAAATAAAATACATTCTGTAGGTTATTTTAAAATGACTAAATTAAAAAGAAAATAATATATATTTATGTTAATTTAATACAAATAAGTTCAAGATGAATATCATATGCCAAAGTGAGTTTAGCTTAGCAATAATTGGTATGCAACTTCGATCAAGAGGTTAAAGCTTTAAATCCTCCACTCCCCAATATTGTTGAGCTAAAAAAATTAATATCTGTGACGCTCGAGGAAGAGGGGTACATGAATGAACCGAGTCCACATCTGAATGAGAGGGATCTTGAGGATATGGAAGCATGGTGCCCGAGGAAAAAGGGTACATGCTAGTGACCATGAGGATATGAAAGTACAGTTGAGAAATGCTTAAAAGAATTGATAGCTACTACCTATATCAACAAGGTGAACCTTCCTTTTCGGTGGCTCAATCAAAGGAACTCCACAGTTAAACGTGCTTGGCTTGGAGCAATTCTATGTTGGGTGACCTCCTGGGAATTTTCCTAGGGAGCATGTGAGTGAGGACAAAGCATGCTGAAAGGACCCCGTGTTGGTTTGTGGGGGCAGTGTCTTCACTCTTACAAGCAGTCATGGATGATATAGTGACTCAGCCAGGTCGCAGAGGATCTTGGGCCTGAAGCGTTACACATATACATTTATTTTAAGTTGTAAAATTATACGTATAATGAATTATAATTAATTAAATATATAAGAATGAAAAGAATAATGATAAAATTGAGAGAAAGATGGTTAGACCCATCAAAATTATGACAAAAATAGAGAAAAATAGTAAGTCCCACTAACTTTATAGAAGGAAGAGAAACCATGAGTTTGTAGTGTGTCCATGAGGTTATTTTTACAACGGGGTTTTCGTATGCATAACCTATTATTTCCTCCCGCTTTAATTGTTGATGACCTGCATTCTGGAAATATAATGAAATATGACTCATTCTGACGTGGTAATGCGCGCAAAATTACTCATAAGGATAATATGAAGCGATCTTTCTTGTTCTCGCTCTCTTACGTGGAAACACTCTCGCACTCGTTGTCTCGCTCAAATGGGTGGCTGAAAATATAGAGAAAAAAAGGAGAAGAAAAAAAGTCAGAGAAGAGCTAGAGTAGCAGAAGTCGAGTGAGAGCGAGACACATCGAGAGCGAGAGTGAGAACTATAGTGCGGTCTTCCTTTTTTTTTATTTTCTCCAGAATTTCGACAACCTCATTACTATCATGAGCGAGAGCGAAACTTGAGCGAGAATGAGACTTGAGCGAGAGCTAGAATACGATGTTCTTACGATGAGTTGGACGAAATGCACAGTACAAAAAAGATCATATGTCATTAATTTCAGAACATGGGTGAAATCACATCAATATGCATGAAAAAAGAGTCTTCCATGAAATTTTCTCTTTTAAAACCCCAAAGTCTTAATTATAATAGGCCAAAACAATGGGCCAAATCGCTTTTAAGTTTCTAACTACAAACTTCAACTACCTAACCAATCACTTATTAAAGTCTTAATAACTTCATCTACCTACCTAAATTGAACAAGTGCCCAATTTGTTTATGATGCCTTGATTGACAATAATTTCACTTTAATTTTCTGTTTTGAACCCCAAAAAAACAAGTTTTTTAAAAAATAAGGTCCAACATGGAAACTTGTGACTTTTTAAAACCGTGCTTGTTTTTTTTTTTAAAATTTCTTTATAATAGTTTTCATTTTCTTAAAAAAAAATATTTGAATTCCTAGTCAAATTCCAAAATAAAAAAGAAAATCTTAAAAATTATTGTTTTTTTAATTTTCAAAATTTATAAAAAGTAGATCACAAAACAACAACAAAAAAAAAAAACTAATAAATAGAAGTAGTGTTATTATAACATACTTTTCAAAAGGTAAAAAAAAATGATTATCCAATGGGATTTAAACTTTTAATTTAATGTCTAATAAGCCTATAAGGTTTAAAAATCTCTAATAATTCCTAAGTTTGATAATTTTTTTCCATTATTCATTTGAAAAAAAAAAAGTAATAGTATATTAGACACAAAAATGAAAGGTGCATAATTTAAAATTCAATTTATATCGAATAGCTTCCAAGGTTTTAAAATGTCTAATATTTGATAAATTCACTAAACACAGAATTAAAAGTTAAAAAGCGTATTAGATATTAAAACTAAAAAAGGCTATGAAACATAAAAGTGGTTGAAAAGCCTACTAAAGTTGTTACTTGAACCAAACGAGTTTGCATAACATTTTCTTTTTTTTTTTGGAGAGTGAAAAAGAAAAAGAAAAAGAATAGAATACACGTGGAAGAAAATAAGTCACATCTTATGGTCCCTTTCTCTATCCAATAAATGAGGGTTGTATGAAGAAAAGGCTTGTGGCTGCTGTTGGTTATTGTTATTCTTATCGACTGCCTCTCTCACTCATGGAAGAAGAAGATAAAGAGTCAACGTTGATCAGCCAGAAGCCGATTCGGTGCAAAGGTACGAAGTTATTCGTAATGAAGATCTTGAAGGGCTTCCATGATGTAGATTATACTGTAATTCGTAATTATTAATTATCTTATATATATATATATATATATGTATATTTTTAAAAAGAAAAATTTTTTTTGAAAATATTGTTAGCGGCGGTTTGCCGGAGGGCTGGGGAGGCGCTGGTGATGGAGGAGATAATGGTGGCTCCGCCGATGGCTCATGAGGTTCGGATACGGATCATTTGTACCTCTCTCTGTCACACGGATGTCTCCTTTTGGAAAATGAAGGTTTTCTCTTCTCTTCTCTCTGTTAGTTCTTCCGTTTTTCTAATACTCAATTCTTTATTTTATCCAATTGCAACACTAGGGTCTAAATCCATTACATCAAAGTTTACGGTAGAAACGATACACCACTTGACAAACTTTAGGATACAAATCGATTTTCTTTCCGTAAATTTAATTACTACAAATATTATTGTAGGTATCTATTTTAGAGATGTCACCGGTGGGACGGGGCCGAGAAATGGCTTTTCCGTCCCGTCTCATTTCATTTCATGTCCCTACAAAATTTGTCATGTAGGATATGTTTGGGAGTGATTTTGGAGTGACCAAAATCACTTTTCACATGTCTAAAATCACTTTCCTATCCAAAGTGTGATGTTTTGCAATATTAAGCAAGTGATTTTGGAAAAATCCAAAATCATTTGAAGTAACTTCTTTTCAATCACTTGGGAGGTGATTCTCAAGTGATTTTTGTCAAGTGATTGTTATTTAAAATGACTATTATTCATTTTTGAACAAGTAAAAACCGTAATCTTTTGTCAAAATTCATAAATTTTCATAAAAAAATAAATTTTTTCAAAACCAAAATCACTATTAAAAGTATAGAACCAATCATGAAAATGATTATATGAAAACCATTTTTAATAAATCATTTATAGACAAACCAATTACACTAAAATCAATCTTTCTAAAATCATTCTCAAACATTTACTTAATATTGTGGGGAATGGAATAGAGATTCCCGTAGAAAATTTGTGCAGATCGGATTCTCCGCATGAAAAAATTCTCCATTTATGATTTTAATTTTTCAAAATTTGATTAAATAATTTTTTTTTTAAATTTCTATTTAAATTGTTAATTCTTAATTAAATTTTCAATTTTAGAGAATTTTAAGAGATATTTTTAGTTTTTTTAGAAAAAAATATATAATAAATTTTAAAAATTATAGTTTATTATATATATATTAAAAAATAAAAGAAGTAATTGGGGTGGGTACAGAGTATATTTATTCTCCACTCTCTCTCCCATTCTCTCTCCCATTGGCCGTCTAAACGGGAATTCTACAACCCTTTAAAAGTGGGTGCCGGAGAAAATAGCTATTTAAGTTGAAAGGATGAGAGATAAAAAGAAAAATGGTCAAACTCAAAGATGTCCCAATTTTCAGTTTATTTAAAAATGAAAAGGGAGGAGTTATATTCTTACTTTGTCATTTTATTCATTTTCAATTTATTGAAATGCCCTTACAATTACTTACAAAATTTTAATAAATTATATATTTAATTGAAAACATAAAGTGATCACATTTAAAATGCTACAATATGAAACTAATTTCTCCTTATATACATTAAAAAAATTTATACTATCCTTCAATTAAATTTAAGGTTCAAAAAACTTTTGAACTTCAACTTTCATAAAAATAACAATTTAGCCTATAAATTTTAGATGGTAACAATTTAGTTCTTATACATTTAAATTTATATCAATTTAGTCCTTGAAATTTAGTATGTAATAATTTAGTCCTTGTACGTTAAAATTTGTAACAATTTAATCTCATAATAAAACAACAACTGAGTCATTGTAGTTTATAAATATATATTTGATCACTAATCAATCTAATAATCTACATGGGTAAGAATCTCATTCACTCTTAACATTATTTTTTCACGATAATGACTAAATTATAATAAAATTTAAAGTATTGAAACAAATTTTTTACATACTAATATATAGGGACTAAATTATTACATGATAAAGTACGAATACTAAATTGTTACTCCAATGAAAATTTAAGAAATAATTGTGACAACCAATATTTTTCACGACGGTCAATTCTAACAATAAATGCGGGAGCGTAACAATGACAAACTAAAACAACTTAAATGAATTAAGGAGAAGCAATTTCTTAAAAAAAAAAAATCTCTAAAATAACTATCAAATCCTTTCCAACAACTTTCTACGTCATCCCAGAATGCTAAACTTCACTTCTTTTTGAATTACCACTTGGTCCTTCGTCGGAAAACAATTTAGAAAAGCAAAAATGACTACAAAAAATACTCAATCAAGTTCAGAAATTCATTTTCTGAACAAAAACATAGAAATTCAATTTAACAAATCATTTCAATAATTGAATCAAAAGTTAAATATCCAATCCGTCATTTTCTTTCAAAACAATTGTAAATTAAATACGAATATCCTTGCAAAACTTTTAATACAACTATCAAAGTTTTCAGTTAAAACTTTCAAACAATCAGTGCTCTGAAAAAAAAAACCAAAAGAAAAATCTTTCAATCAAATATACTTTCAAAATAAAAATTTTCAATTGAACTAAACTTTGATTTAACCAAAACTTTCAAATGACGAAACTTTTAATTCAAATAATATTTTCAATCGACCAATACTTTCAATTCAGATGATACTTTCAATTAATCATGCTTTCAAATATCAGAGTGGGAAGATGCATTATTTGGGTAGCCTTCAGAACAAATATGATGGGTTACCCGTCGGTAACACCAATCAATCATTCAAAACATTCAATCAGAATTTTCGATAATAATCGACCAGAGCATTCAATACCGATTCTTAAGTGTGAGACCATATTTGTGAAACACACACATGAATCTTCATTCCAAATAAATGTCAAAACATAAACCGTGTCTTCTAAAAAAAAGCTTCAATAAAAGATGTCGATAAAATAAACCAGAACAATCAATATAATTTCTTAAGTGTGAGGTCACGTGAGTGAATAATACACACATGAATCTTCATTCTAAAGGAATGCCAAACCAATTGTGCCTTCCCACAAATGTGTCTTCTCACAAATAAGCTAGAACAATTTTATCAATTCTAATTTGAGCGCTACTACAACAAATAAGCAAAACATTCCTGAAACAGAAAATTGACATATCTAGATAACCCTATTGAATGAATCAAATACATTTCAAAAAATACGTTTCAAAACATTCTTGTTAATAAATACTTTCATTTAGAAAAAACTATTCAAAACTTTTTCATTTGCCTATGTATGTTTGTTTTTAGAAATAGGAGTTGGAATAGTTGACCAATCAAAAGTCGCCATGTCATTACCTAAAATTAATGGAAAGTTATTTATTAAATTAGGGATAAATTAAAATTATAAATATCAGTAAATTAAATTAAGTAAATTCCATATATGTAATTTGATTATAATTTGGGTCAATTATAGACAAAGCCCAAATGGGGATCCAAATCCAGCAAAGCCAAGTCAAATAGGGAGTTTCCCCTTCATTCCAAACGGGTAAAAAGTTGAAAACTCCATAGAGAAATCTATAACAAAAGCTAGAAAACTCTTTGCATCCTGAAGATCAAATACTTCCTGAACAAAGAACGTTGCCTTGAAGATCAGGAAAGCTTCTTCGAGATTCATTAAAACTTCACACTCGAGAACAAGTTGCAAATCCCTCGAGACACAAATTTGCATTCGAGAACAAGCTGCAAATCCCTCGACGGAACCTCGAAGTCATAAGAGAAGAAAGCACATCGAACGGAAGTATCACCTAATATGAAAAATTGTGCATCGAGGAGACGTGGTCGTCACGAAGATAGCTTCGAAGCACAACGGTTCTGATTCTTTTACAAAGGCTCTGACGGCTAAAGTGTTTGAGAGTTACCTAAAGAGTCTTGGTCTACGAATAATACCCTAACTAGGGAAAGTGGGAGTATTTTGTACGAGGGTATTCAATACCCTATCTTATTGTATTTATGTATATTGTACTGGTAATGATGTACTCCACTAGCTTTAGGTCAAGTGAGAGTTTGTTGGGATTTTATGCCCTAAACTCATGTAGTTTGTAAATATTTGATGAGATTAATAAAGAGTTATTTTTCATCATTAATAATGTTCTCGTATTTAAAACTTAAAATCCAATAAACTAAGCTACAGGGTTATGGTTATGAGAACTTTAATAGTGTGTAGAAGACACATAGGTAGGATTGTGTTCAAGTGTGTAACCCAAATGGTCTATAGTATATGGATAAGGTTGGAAACCTCATCTTGGTAACAGTATAGATGTGACCCACTTTGTATTTGATACAAACGAGGTGATCCAACTCGTTCATGTAGTTGACATGCGAGTGGGGGAATCTTGTACAATGGACTGGACCGCAAATTATTACCAACTGCTGTAACACCGCTGACAGATTAGGACTAATAATTCGTAGATAACCATTAGTGACTCGACCAGAATCTTAAGCGAGTTACGAACTCCTGTTTACAGGAGTTTGTCCTTACACTAGTATGGGTGAGAGTGATCAGAGGTGTCGACTCAATATGCCTACCTTCTTAGGGATGAAACTTCGTGGGGAATGGGGAACTAAACTCTGCGAGATGGAATTCAATCGTTCTCGAGTTAGGGAAAATAGATCGGTTGTTCTCTTAAGGGCTGAATCCAGGTCTTGAACAATGGGGTCCCACCCTCTCATTAGCCAGAGAGGGACATTGTTTATGGTAGGACCATAAACTAGTTGTTCATTAGAGGATCAATGATACTTAAGAAGCAAGAGGTAGTCACATGAGTAAAATGGTAATTTGACCTAGTTATAGCTATGAACAACCGATGAAGTGTCGACTCGTGAGCATTTGTTAAATCAATGGACAAAACTTGTCCTACATCGAGGAAAGTAGAACTATGAGTCTATAGTTGAGTGACTCGTAGTTAATGAATATTGATTAACGAGATCAAAGAGTTTGATCAGTTAATATCGTATCATTGAAGCTCATGATCTGTAGGTTCATTAGGTCCCTTTCGTTGGCTCAACACGAAAATATTGAGGGTATAAAGTTTTGGAGCGAACATGAAGTGTTCAATTTCGTAAATGGGAGTTATATTGATTATATGTGATATAATCGATATAATATATAGTTTAATGTGAATATGATTCATAATACATTATATACTATATTTGGATAAATTTCTAAATATTATTTTAGTATGAAATTGTTTCATATTATATTCTATTAGAAATAATTGAATTGAGAGCAAAATTGAATATGATTCAATGATGCAGTTATGCAAATGTGATTTGCACATAATAAGGTATAAGATACCTTATATTATGCAATTATGCAAATATGATTTGCATAATGCATAAGTTATGCATTTAGTGGGATAATGGGTGGAGGAAGTTATCTCCACCCTTACTCCCTATATGAAGATGCATTTAGATGCATTCAAGATGGCCACATTTTTTGGAAATAAGAATTTTCAATTCACAAAACTCTCTCAATTTTCTCTACACTCCATTTTCTCTCCCAAACCCAAAAGAAGATCTACCATCTTCCCTCTCCTAGAGAACAACGGAGAAGTCTTAGGGGAAGTGTTCGGTTTGATTGTTGAGATTGTGGTGCAAGCACGGGATAGGAGAAGGATCACAAGAAGAGGTTTCTTCAAAGGTAATTCTTCTTCTTCCTATTTCATGCTTAACTTTCTAATTTTGTGCATTTTTTCACAACGTAATTGCAGGCAAAAGCAATTACAACACTTCCGCTACGGGATTCAATCCCTTCAAAATTGTACTCGAAGCAAAAATACAAAATGTTCAAAAAGCGACAAAAAAATGAAAGATGTCGCTTAAATCTAAAAGAAAGAAAGAACAAACTCTTTCCTTTTCCTGATTCTGACATGCCTAACATGTTGGAATAACTAATGGACGCACATTTGATCAAACTTCCAGAATGTAAGCAACCATGAGAAATGGGAAAAGTCGATGATCCCAAGTGTTGCGAGTATCATCAAGTTGTTAGTCATCCAGTGACAAGTGTTGCGTTCTAAAAGAGTTTTTTCTAAGATTAGCTAAAGAAGGAAAAATTGAGTTAGACCTTGATGACTTAGCTCAAACAAATCATGTTGCAGTGACGACAAACACATGTGGTCAAATACACTCTAGTTGCCTTCAAAGTTTTGTCCGTTGGTCAGCATATCTTGCCTTCACGCCTGATAAAGTGATTTGACATAATTTTCAAGCCTATCA
Organism: Trichosanthes cucumerina; assembly: GCA_036507285.1. Classification (NCBI taxonomy): domain Eukaryota; kingdom Viridiplantae; phylum Streptophyta; class Magnoliopsida; order Cucurbitales; family Cucurbitaceae; genus Trichosanthes; species Trichosanthes cucumerina. The sequence goes on along the minus strand of CM071836.1, from coordinate 67,910,940 downwards.
AATAAGAACTACCATTATCATCTTTATTAAAGTTACTTTAATAAAGGTATACGACAAAAGATGGTGGAGGAACGTGTCATGCATGAATAATACAATTATTAAAGTTACTTTCGTACTTTTTTGTCTTTTCTAATAAATATTGTGTTGAACAATTATTATCTTTTACTTTTAGTATCTTTTGTCTTTTGTAATTATTATATATTTTGTCTAATCAATCCAGTCAGGGCTCCTATTCTCTCGGATTGATTCTTATCTTTTAGTTTTTTTGTTTCCAATTGTAATTTCAATTTCATAGTCTATAAAAGACTTCGATATTCTAATCAAAGGGTATCAGAAATCTTTTGAGCTTTCTTTGGAAGTTTGAAACATTTTCACACTCTCATACTCTCTTGTAAACGATCCTAGTTCTCTTCGTCGTTTATCGAGGATCAATTGGTATCCGAGCCACTATTCAAGAAATTACCTTCTTTCTTACATATCTCTTACTAGAAAAGGAAGAATTTTAAATCCGTTTTTCGAACTTTGAAAGATCATCAATTATATCTTGCGTCCCCTAGTCGTCCGTTGGTTGGTAAAGGTTGTGTTCCCGACAGTAAGAGTAAGCTCGTTGGTAAGCTCATGTTCCACAGTAACTAGTACTCGATATAATTGTTGTGTTTTCTAAAGTTTTGAAGAAAGAAAATTATTTCTATTCTATTTTGAAATATGAACAAAAGAAAATAATCACCTCCGAAGTCAAAGAGAAAGGTGTTTCAATTTCCATTGATCATGAGGATCACAAAGGTGATTTGGAGTCAAAACTTTCCAACACTACCAAACAAGAATTGGCAATAACCAAGATCGAAGACAAACTCCATAAATGGAGTATTCCAAAGGTGGATCCAAAAATAGTCTACTACTATAGTACATTCAAATTCTCTTAGGGAAGTTGTATTAAGATCTCTGAGAAAAACATTCCTATCAACAACGATCGTGAATCAATAAATCTTTTTTCAAAAAAACTTATCTTACAACATCGTGAAGAATTTAACTACCTTCATATCAGATTAGTTCAAATAGCCATCAAACCTTTATTCAGACTGGGTTTGGATATACCCATCCTTGTCTCTTTAAGAGATAAGAGGCATTTGAACTTCTCAAACTCTCTCCTTGGGATTGTTCGATCCAATCTCGAAAAATGACCCATCTTCTTCAACTGTTATGCAAATTTTACATTTTCATTAAACGATCCAAAGATCCTATCTTCCTTAATAGTCGATGTCTATTAAAAAACTTTAAATATTTAAGAAGAATCTCACTCTGCAGTGATGATTTTTCAGAATTTATTACAAGCTCATGAATACAAACATCTCTCCAAGAGCTTTAAGATCCTCACCAAAGGGTTCCACAATCCTCTTGGAAACAAATCTAGATAAATCCTCAATCACTTTTCCTAAAAGTTTATCTTGGGAGCAAATCACTAGAAATCCTACATGGAAGCTTACAAAAGCTTTCACTCCACCAAAAAAGAATTCAAATCTAGCCCAAATTGTTGAGCATACGGATGGAACTGTAGAAATCCAATTTTCTGAAGAACCAGAGATTTTGAAGTTTAAGGAATTCATATCCTCAAAACCAAGCACATCTGGAACCTCTTTAGAAATTGATTCCAAATTCTATACTGATAGATATAACTCGTTAAGAGTAAAATCAGTTAATAGAGAACATAATTTGGCAAATGTTCGATATGAAGAACGACCACAATCACCAACGCAAATAGACATGGATAATCGATCTATGTTTGCCAGTCAATTAAATGTCCTTATTGAAGGATTTTCAATCGATAAGGAAACCTTGAAAAAAGACTTTCTTTCACTGAGAAACAAAACAAAGAGAAAAGTCTTCTTCCAAAATTATGACGAAAACCAGAGGTCTAAAATAAGATCAAAATGGTATTCATTTATGGAAGAAGCTAAATGCAATATTCCATTCTTTACATGGATGAAAGAATCCGAGAATGAAATCAACATGCTACAAGAATCCTGGAAAACAAGTCAAAGGAGAAATATTCATTCAACTCATCCCCCTCTAGAAGAAATAGAATTCAAATCTATCTATGAAGAAAAGATTAAAGCTAGCCCATTACAAAATATCAGTGAAGGGAAGAAAAGAACACTCCTACTCTTAAGGATATAAAGAATATTCAACTTCCAAATAATTTTTCCAATAAAATCCTTTCTACCATAGTCAATCAAGTAGAAAAGATTGAGGAAAAAATATCAAAACCTTATATTGCTTCATCCTCAAGCTGAGGAATTCTCATACCTCCCATAGATGAGCAAATTCCTTTATTAAAACCTACAATCATTGACGACAAAATCAAAATAATGACTAAAGAAGAAGAAACTTTGGCTTTAATTGAAGAAAAGCTAAACAATCTTAATATTTCAAAACCATCAACTTCAAAGGCAACTCCTACGATTAACGTCATTAGAGATTCCGTTATTGACCAAATTATCCAAAAAACCAGAAATCTCTCTCTAAATGAAGAAAGAATCGAGCCTCCAAACGAAGTTTTAAAAATTGGTACAAAGTCAAAAGCATCAAAATACTCGATGATGAGAAATTGGTATCCGTAACCATCGTTTCCAGATATCCAATTTGAAGAAAAAACGCAAATTACTCAAGTCGTTTATGATGGATTAGATATTGATGAATGGAATGCGGATGGAATATCCGATTACCTAATCATAAACGTCATTAACGAAATGTTAATCACCTCCAACCTACAAACAAAGGGGCAAGAAAGATCACGTGATCGCCCAACTGCTTGTTGCGGGATTTACAGGGCAATTGAAATAATGGTGGGATCAATACCTAAAGGAAGGTGATTATTACTATATCTTAAATCATTCAAGTACCGAAAAAAGGATACAAATGATCAAGGCAGAGGGCCAATTACCCCAGACCATCGAAATAGAAGAAAAAATAAACGATGCAGTTAATACTCTTGTTTATACTATAACCAATGCCTTCATAGAAGATCCAACTCAATATCAAGTTAGATAAACTGAAATCCTTCTAAATCTCAAGTATTCAACGTTAGGAGATTTTAGATGGTACAAAGATATGTTTTTAAGCAAAGTTATGATTCGAGCAGATTGCTCTTCTTCTATCTAGAAGGAACAATTTATCAAAGGCCTTCCAAGTTACTTTGCAGAAAGAGTCAAAATCGACTTCAACGCCAAATACAATGGAAAAATTCCGTGGGATAGTCTAACCTATGGGAATTTAACTTCATTCATAATAAGTGAAGGTATCAGTCTCTGCAATGAATCCAAGGTTCAAGCAAACCATAACAAAACCTTTGGTTCAAAAATAGCAGAATTAGGAATCTTCTGAGATCAATTTGGATGTGGAAAGGTTCATCCACCTTCTACAATTCGAAAATCTGTCATAAAAAAAATAGAAAACATCAAGAGAGACAAAATTATAGGCCATATAGGCCATTTCAAAGAAAAAATTATAGAAACCCCTATAATTCTCACACCAAAGACGCCCCACTTACAAAGGTGGAAATTCAAAAATAGATATTCAATGTTACAAATGTCGTTCAAATGGAAATTATGCCAATAAGTGTCCTAAGAAAAAGAAGATCAATGAATTGGAAATTGATGATGATGTAAAACATCTTCTAAACATTATCCAATTCGATTCCGAAGAATCAATGATCTATAGTTCCGATGAAGGTCAAATCCTTGAATTACAAGAGGAAACTGATTCATATTCTGACAATGAATATGATGAAGAAGAAAATGAAGGCAAAAGAGTTTGTTCAAGATGCATATGTGTCTTAACAAAAGATCAAGAAATCATGCTCAACGTTGTTGACGAAGCAGGCAACATAGAGCTCAAAACATCAATTATTCATAGCCTCAAAAGTTCAATTCTCGAAAAGAAAGATCAGGAAGAACCCATTAATTTCAACCCCTTTGAATGAAAAAGCGTTATTAAAAAATTCGAAGAACCAAAACCAATTACTATTCAAGATCTTCAATCTAAAATCAACAACCTAAAAAGAGAAGTTACTAAACTCAAAAGTGACATCGATTGAGACATATTTTATCTCCATCTAGAAATGTCTTAAATCAAAACAGAAGTTGAAGCAGTTCCTAATGAAGAAGAAGAATCTTTTGTTGGAGCCATTTCAAGTATACGATTTCAAAACTGGTATTCCTTAGTAACCCTCAAAATTCATGATTTCAAAATTACATTGCATGCTTTAATCGATTCAGGTGCTGACCAAAACTATATTCAAGAAGGATTAATACCCTCAATTTACTTTGAAAAAACTTCTGAAATCCTTCATGGTGCTAATACCCAACAACTAATGATCAATTATAAATTGTCAAAAGTCCATGTTTGTAAAAGGAGAGTTTTGTTTTGTAAACTCTTTCCTATTAGTCAAGGACCTAGGTCAAGAATTGATTTTAGGTATGTCATTTCTTACTCAGCTATATCCAATAGCAATATCAGAAGAAGGAATAATCTCTAATGTTTTAGGACAAGAAATAATATTCAAATTCACAAGTCCAATAATTCGCCACGAAATCTATAACTTACAACAGACAATAGTCCAAAATTCTATAAATATTATAGAAATCAAGCAAAAGCAAATTCAATTCTTAAAAGAAGAAATCTCTTACAAAAAAAAAAAAAGATGAAAAATTAAAAACAAAATCAATACAAGATAAATATATCTCATTTTAAAACAAGATTAGAAAAAGAAGTTTGTTCAAATCTTCCAAATGCCTTTTGGAAAAGAAAACAACACATAGTCAATCTCCCTTATATCAAAGATTTCGATGAAAAGAAAATTCCAACAAAAGCTAGGCCAATTCAAATGAATTCTAAATTGTTAACTCATTGCAAAAAAGAGATAGATGATCTTTTGTAGAAAGGTCTCATCCGATCTTCCAAAAGTCCTTGGTCATGCACGACATTCTATGTCAACAATCAGTTAGAGAAAGAGCGAGGAGTACCTAGGTTAGTCATTAATTACAAACCACTTAGCAAAGTTTTAGAATGGATTAGATATCCAATTCCTAATAAACAAGATTTACTCAAAAGAATTTCAAATTCAAAAGTTTTCTCAAAACTTGACATGAATTCAGTATTTTGGCAAATTCAGATTTTCAAAAAAGACGGATACAAAACTGCTTTCAATGTTCCCTTTGGCCAATACGAATGGAACGCCATGCCATTTGGTTTAAAAAATGCTTCTTCAAAATTTCAAAAGATCATGAACAATATTTTCAATCATTTTCTAGAATTTTCAATTGTCTATATCGATGATGTGTTGATATTTTCTCAAAATATAGATCAACACTTCAAACATCTTAATACAAGATATTATTAAACAAAATGGTTCAGTAGTTTTCAAACTCAAATCCGATTTCTAGGATTTGATAATCATTTAGGTTTAAACCCATTCAAAGATCAATTGAGTTTGCATCAAATTTTCCTCACCAAATTCACGATAAAATCCAATTGCAACGATTTCTTGGTTTCCTCAATTATGTATTTGACATTATTTAAAATCTGAGATCCATTTGCAAGCCAGTTTATGAGCGATTAAAAAAGAATCCTGAGCCTTACTCCGGTAAGCATACGGGGCTGTCAAGTCTATCAAAACTTTAGTGAAATCAATTCACTGTTAAAGCCTTATTAATCCAAAAGAAAACCTCAGAGTCGATTCTGATGCATCCGATATCAGATATGGAGGAATCTTGAAACAATGTGTTGATAACAAAAAATCTATTATCAGATTTCATTCTAGAATTTAGAATAGTACTCAGAAAAATTATTCAACAGTCAAAAAAGAGATTTTAGCCATAGTTTTATGTGTTTAAAAGTTTCAAGGAGATTTAATTAATAAGAGTTTTACAATTAAAATGGATTCAAGAGCTTCCAAATTTGTTTTAGAGAAAGACGTAAAAAATCTTGTTTCAAAACAAATATTTGCAAGATGTCAAGCTATCTTGTCATGCTTTGATTTCCAAATTTTACCTATAAAAGGAGTTCAAAACCCCCTTGCTGATTATCTCTCAAGGGAATTTCTTACAAAGAAAACTTCTCTCTCTCTTTCGAAAATGAGTGATCAGCGAGGCAAAGCCTCTTCTTCAAAGGGAAAAAACCCACCTTCCTCTTCAAAATCTCCAGCTCCCATGAGTGCAGATCAATATGCTATGGATCTGAGTTTCACTCAAGTCAGTCGCCCAAGAACAAGAAGTGCATCTATTCAAGTCAGAGATTCAATGGAGTCATTAACTCTGCCTCTGAGGCAATCGGCCTCCCTCGTACGACCTATTGTCGTCACTCGAATGAGACCTTTAGTCTCACCTTCTACACCTTCTTCATCTCAACAGGGATCTTGAATCCCTACAACCTTTGTTGAAGCAGTCAATCCTCCAAAAAGGTTTATTCCAAAATCAAAAATAAAAAATTATTTCGAAAAATCCCTTCAACTCTCCGAGCCCATTGTCGAACCTGAATTCGATGCAAGTTCGATTATTGAAATTGTTCAAAATATTTATCCTCAAGGGATAATTGAAAAATCCCTTCAACTCTCTGAGCCCAATTTTTTTCTTAATTTTCTTGGCTATGAGATCTGGTCGATATCATCTTTTTACTCTGAGGCGGAGTTTTTATTATAATATACAACTGATTTAATTTACATACATACTTTTTTTTTTAATTCACATTGGCTATGAATCTAGGACTGGATGATTGAGGTCATACTCATCTTCTTCGTCTACGTCCGAATTTTGTGGAGAAGATGAAGATGCAATTGATGTAGCTTGATTTAGTAAGTTCTGGAAGTCTGCTCCCGTCATTGCTTGAGCCAAAGCAACCAACAACTTGGATTTTGAATTGAGGAATTCGACATTTTTCTTCTTTGAAAGGTCTTGTAGATAGCCATTATCGGCGAACCATTGTTTGACCTCTTTGAGTCCTGCGTGGAAAAACTTATACTTGTCCCACCATTTAATTTGTAGGATTTTGACAAGTTGCTTGTAATAAGTATATGTGTTTGTCTGGAAGTTCCAACAGAATATCCAGAAAATTTGAAAATATAAACAAAAACACATTGTAAGAGGGAATGCATTTTTGTATATTGGTTGAGAAAAGTAATGGAATGATTCCTGAATTGGAACAAGGAAGATATCTTAAGAAGAAACGAAGGTCTTCCATCATTTTATGAACCAAAAAGGATATTTGATCTTATGAGTAGTCCATCAGAACTGAATGAACCATGAATGCTCATAGTTTTTATACCACATAACCTTATACCAGGCTTCAATATAATCTCGGTACGAGTATGTTTGTGGATTGAAGGGTTTTGAGAGTGTCCTTTCTGTAAAGATTCTTTGATTCCAATTAGTAGGATTGATGACTTTAAAAATTTTTAGCTTTGAATAAGTTATTTTTGAAGGGTCATTTTTGTCAGGGATATGAGTTATCTCAACAGATTTTGAGTCTACGAGAATAAATTCATAATATTTTCTCGTTTTGATTAAGGATTCCAGGATGAAATAGAATCCTTGTGGATAAATATTTAGGACAATTTCAATTATTGAACTTGCATCGAATTCAGGTTCGACAATTGACTCGTATAGTTTAAGGGATTTTTTGAAATAATTTTTTATTTCGGATTTTGGAATAAACCTTTTTGGAGGATTGACTGCTTCAACAAAGGTTGTAGTGATTGAAAATCCCTGTTGAGATGAAGAAAGTGTAGAATGTGAGACTAAGGGTCTCATTGGAGTAACGACAGTAGGCCGTACGAGAGAGGTCGATGGCCTCGGAGGCAGAGTTAATGACTCAATTGAGTCTCTGATTTGAATAGATGCTTTTCTGGTTCTTCGCTGATCACTCATTTTCGAAAGATAGAGAAAAAGTTTTCTTAGTAAAAAATTTCCTTAAGAGATAATGAGCAAAAAAGGTTTTGAAAACTTCTTGCAAAAATTTGGAAATCGAAAAATGACAAGATAGCTTGCCATCTTGTAAATATTTGTTTTGAAACAATATTTTTTACATCTTGCTCTAAAACAAATTTAGAGGCTATTGAATTCGTTTTAATTGTAAAACTCTTATTAATTAAATCTCCTTCAAACTTTTGATACATAAAACTATGGCTAAAATCTCTTTTTTGACTGTTGAATAATTTTTCTAAGTACTATTCCAAATTCCAGAATGAAATTTGATAATAGATTCTTTGTTATCAACACACTGTTTCAGGATTCCTCCATATCTAATATCAAAAGCGTCGGATTCCACTATGAGGTCTGCTTTTGAACTGATAAGGCTTAAACAGGGAATTTATTGGACTAAAGTGTTGATAGACTTGACAACCCCGGTATGCTTATTGGACTAAGGCTCAGGATTCTTTTTTAATCGCTCATAAAGTTACTTGCAAATGGTTTTCAAATTTTGAATAAATTCAAATACATAATTGAGGCAACCTAGAAATCGTTGCAATTGGGTTTTATCGTGAATTTTGTTAGGAAAATTTGATGCAAATTCAATTGATCTTTGAATGAGTTTTATTAAACCTAAATGAATATAAAATCCTAGAAATCAGATTTGAGTTTGAAAAAGTTTAATTTTTGGAAGTGATGCTACTAAACCATTTCGTTTAATAATATCTAGAATTGTATTGAGATGTTTGAAATGTTGATCTATATTTTGAGAAAATATAAATACGTCATCGATATAGACAATTGAAAATTCTTGAAAAGGATTGAAAATATCGTTCATGATCTTTTAAAATTCTGAAGGAGCGTTTTTTAAACCAAATGGCATGGCATTCCATTCGTATTGGTCAAAGGGAACATTCAAAGCGGTTTTGTATCTGTCTTTTTCGAAAATCTGAATTTGCCAAAATCCTGACTTCATGTCAAATTTTGAGAAAACTTTTGAATTTGAAATTTTTTTGAGTAAATCTTATTTATTAAGAATTGGATATCTCATCCATTCTAAAACTATATTAAGTGGTTTGTAATTAATGACTAACCTGGGTATTCCTCGCTCTTTCTTTGCCTGATTGTTGACATATAATGTCGCGCATGACCAAGGACTTTTGGAAGATCGGATGAGACCTTTCTGCAAAAGATCATCTATCTCTTTTTTGCAATGAGTTAACAATTCATAATTCATTTGAATTGACCTAGCTTTTGTTGGAATTTTCTCTTCATTGAATTCTTTGATATAAGGGAGATTGACTATGTGTTGTTTTCTTTTCCAAAAGGCATTTGGAAGATTTGAACAAACTTCTTTTTCTAATCTTGTTTTAAAATGAGTTATTTTGTCTTGTATTGAATTTCTTTTTAATTCTTCATCTATTTTTTTTGTAAGAGATTTCTTCTTTTAAGAATTGAATTTGTTTTTGCTTGCTTTCTATAATATTTATAGAATTTTGGATTGTTGTCTGTTGTAAGTTATGGATTTCGTGGCGGACTTGTGAATTTGAATATTATTTCTTGTCCTAAAACATTAGAGATTATTCCTTCTTCTGATATTGCTATTGGATATAGTTGAGTAAGGAATGACGTACCTAAAATCAATTCTTGACCTAGGTCCTTAACTAATAGGAAAGAGTTTACAAAACAAACTCCCTTGTTACAAATATGGACTTTTGACAATTTGTAATTGATCATTAGTTGTTGGTTATTAGCACCACGAAGGGTTTCAAAGGTTTTTTCAAAGTAAATTGAGGGTATTAATCGTTCTTGAATATAGTTCTGATTAACACCTGAATCGATTGAAGCATACAATGTAATTTTGAAATCACATGAATTTTGAGGGTTACTAAGGAATACAATTTTCTAAATCGTATACATGAAATGGCTCAAACAAAAGATTCTTCTTCTTCATTAGGAACTGCTTCATCTTCTGTTTTGATTTAAGACATTTCTAGACAGAGATACAATATCTCTTGATCGGTGTTACTTTTGAGTTTAGTAACTTCTCTTTCTAGACGGAGATACCAATATTGATTCTTAAGTGTGAGGCCATATGAGTGAAACACACACATGAATCTTCATTCCAAAGAAATGTCAAAACATAAACTGTGTCTTCTAAAAAATAAGCTTCAATTAGAGATGTCGATAAAATCAACCAAAACATTCAATATAAATACTCTCTTGAATTTTCATTAACTTTTGCTAAAGGTTCAAACATATTCACTCATCAAAAACTAAAATTCTATCTTAAAGGGACAAAAACTTATCTAATAGCTAGATAATCTTATCTACCCAATTTTTTTCAATCAAAATAATTTTCTACACAAAAAGTTAGGAAAAATAGGTTTCTTGTTCTAAAAAAAAGCTTAGAAGTTTGGGTTAAAAATACTTAAAACCCCAATTAAAAACATACTAAAATCAATAAAATTGATATTTTTTCAATACGTAATAAAATACCGAGTAATTTTCTAATTCCAAAACTTTTAAAACCATCAAAACAATTATAAATTAGAGACAAAACTCATAAATTTTTTTGTTTCATAAAACAAAACTCTTCAAGGTTTTAAGACTTAAAGAATCAAGATTTGCTACTTTTAACACAAAAAAAAAAAAAAAACAAATTTGAAAAGTGTCATTAAACTACTGCAAAAGCCTTACCTTTTCATATAGAAATCAAAGGTATAAATTATACTACAAAAAAGAAAATAGTTGATAAACATCCTTATGCAAAAGAACCCAGGCCATGCTATTCAATGATATTGAAAAAATGGCAGCGTAACGTAACAAAACGTATTGAAAGATGGTCGCCTTTTTTTTAGGGAAGGAAAGCCGAAATATCACAAGTACCACCTCGTCTCGGACCGTTGCAATGAAAACTATAACCAAAATCCATTTTATCCGACATTAATTTGGAACCATGTGCATCTAAAGCACCTTTTACTAAGATCAATGTAGTTTTATGTAAACCTAAAGCAATAGCATGATGAACCAAGAAGTCTCCGGGCCCTAAAACACTCAAAGCAATCTCAAACTTGAAGAAATTTAAGCTTAAAAATTCTGAAAAAATTTCCATTATCAAAACCTTCAAATTAATTTAAAGTCCATAAGAGAGAATAAATTTAAGCAAAAATAAGCAAACAAAAACATTAAAACTCTTTAGGACAAGAAATTTCAAGAATCTTTTCATTCTAAACAATCAAGAATGAAAACAAAACACACAACCTTGAAAGAAAACTTGAATAATCAGGTAAAGAAAAGAAACCAACTAGAGGAAGAAAGAAAACTTGTTGTTTTTCTTTAGAGAGGAAACTATCGAGTGTCTTTTTCTTTTCTCTCTTTTTTGTCGTCAAAATATTTAGTGAAAAAGTTAGGTTCAAAAGAAAAGACCTTTTGAAAGGAACCCTAATTTAAACCCTTCAAAGATTATCTTTCCTTTTCTGAGAAAAAGAAAAAAAAGATAATAAAGATTTATCTCCTAATTTAAAAAGAAGTTAAAACCTTAATTTAAAAAGGTTTTAAAAACTAGTAAAACAAATAACAAAATTCTCTTTTTTTTTAGGGTTTACATAACTTACAACGCTTTTTAAACTAAATTCAATATAGCTAAAAAGAGCATAACTCAACTCACATACCAAATGTGTTAAAAGATCACGAGATCTATGATTCAAATTCTGCACCTCCTATTGTACTAAAATAACCTAAATTAAATATAAAACATCAAAAGTTTTGCAATTCCTTTTCCTACTATTATTAAATGAACCACTCCCACATATTTTTTACACTTACTTGTCTTTCTTTTACGATTTTTTTAAAGTTTTTTAATTTTAGGAAAGAGTACATGAAGTGCGAAAAGAGAACGAAAATTTAAAATATTAAATTATAAAGTTGGTCCTTATAGTTGGACATTGTTTTAATTTGGTTCCTAGGATTTTAATAACTTTGATTCAGTTTAAGTGGTTTGTACTCATTTTTAATTTGGTCCTCATGGTTTAGTTAAACCTCATAAATTGTTTATGTCAACCATTATTGTATGTTGATGCCAAAATCCAGAGAGGGTAACACATCTAGCCTTCACATGACAATAATCATGAGATTTATAGTCAGGGAAGAAGAACATGACTTGTTAAACAAGAGAAACCTGCACACTGGTGTGATGCTTGTCGCACAGGCTTTGATGCTTAAGTCAGAAACCCTTTTAGGAGTGTAGCATGTAGGGAATGAGAACTTATCCATATCCTTTCAAGAAGAGAGCTAAATATCCTTTCAAGCGAGATTTCAGTACATGTTGTCCACATATTTTTCTAAAGCTTCAAATTGGTGATCATCATGGCGAGGTAGAGAATGGCTAGTTGGCCTCGTCCTTCGTCGATGACGGTCACCATCTAAATCTTTTCCATCAATGTTTCGATGATTTCAATTGACTCAACTGCTCATTACTTTTAATCTCGTATGCAGGTTTCACAAGTAAGCATTTTTATCTCCATACAGACGACACCAATTGACGTTGATGCCAAAATTCAGACAGGTTAACACACCTGACCTTTAAGTGACAACAACCATAAGATTTGTATTCATGGGAGAAGAATGTTGCTAGTTAGACGAAATAAACCTGCATACCAATGTGGTGTTTGCCACACAAGCTCTAATTCTTAAGTCAGGAAACCTTTTAAGAGTGCAATAACTATATAGGGAATGAGAACTTACCCCTCTAATCTTGAGAAGAAAGCTTAAATACTCCACTTTAGGGTGTTAGGCTAGATCGATCTAGAAGAAGATTGCTCTGGTCGAGAGAAGAAGAGACAAGGCCGAAAAAGGGTTTTTTTAGTGTGATCACCCTCAGCCTGGGTCGATGTTGACACGCCTTGGGCTTTTTCCCAAGTCGCCTCCTTCGCTTCTTTCTCGAGTTGATCTAGTTGTAACGTTTTGGATGACTCCTCGTAGGCACAAGACAAAAAGGAAGAAAAGATCGGGTTGACCAAATGTGTGTGGGTAAAAAGAAGAATAGACAAAGCCAAAGATGGGCCTTGTAAACTTGTCAGCCTCGACCTACATGGGTTCTGACCCAAGTTGCCTCCTTGCTGTTATTTTGCAGTGATCCAATTTCGACTTGGTTTCAACCCTTTTTGATCTGTGTAAGGCTTTTTAGTCCTGTTCATCTTTTAAGTTCTATGATTTTCATCCATACCAAAGTTCTATGATTTTCATCCATACCACTATATATTGACACTTCTTTCTTACGTGGGAATGGCTTGATATTTATTATTTAACTAACTATGTTAGTTAATCCTATTATAATCTATAGTTTAAGACAGAATAAAAAGAAAAAAGGTAAACAAGGGGAGGTGTAACACCACGTAATTTTATGCAATTCTACTTAGGGTGTTACTCCAAGTTTTATTGCTTGAGCTGAAATTTCGGCAGCATAATGCCGCAACTAGGATAATTCCAAAATTTTACCTAACGTTTATACAAGGAAAAATACATCAAAAATTCTCACAAGGGCGCCCAACCTCCTCCAAACTATAGATATCAATTAGGTTAGGCTTCAATCCCTCAGAGTTCTCAGGCAGTCACACAAACACTTCAGAACATGCTATCAGAACAAGTAAGCTTCCAATCTCAAGTCATACCAACGTTTGAAACAAATAAGACTAGCTAAAAGAATAGAACTCGAAACAAGATAACAAAGTGACTGCAATAGGGAGAAATTACATTCCAACAAAGTATTTCTAAACCTAGGAACTAAACCAACCCTACATAGCCTCGCAGGGTCCTCATCGACGCTGGTCACCTCATGGTTTCGGGTTACCTGTAATCAAAACACACAGATAGGGTTGAGTATAAACGTACTCAGTAAGTAACCTACTTCTGTCAAAAGAAAAACAACTAAGATGTTGAAGTCTTAACTCTAGCTACACACGACACGACACCAAAATATGAAGTGTGTAACCTTTGCCCCGACCCTACCACTTACCCAGGTTCTACCTCCGTCCCTACCCTTAGCCCCGGGACTTAGATTGATGTCAATGGCGGTGCTCTCGCCCACAAGCTCATAACCACGGGGCTTACCCCTTGGGCCTCAACCAGGGTGAAGGAACATATCCAACACCCTCTACACTCCGAGAACCGACCTCTGAGCCTCGAATCAGGATGAAGGAACATGTCCAACATCCTCTGCATTCCGAGAATTACTCCCTGAGCCTCAATCCAAGATGGAGGAGAGTATCCAACATCCTTTGCCCTCTAAGAATCAATCCCTGAGCCACTCCGCTAGATGGAAGACGAACCTCTCATCCCAAGTCTAAACTCACTGACCTAGAGCCTCGGGCCTGCTCAGGGTAATACAGAGGCATTGGGGCATTTGCAAGAAACTCGTCGTGTGCTAACTGCTACCCTATGCCTACACATCTCACCTTCAAGTCATTCCGCCAAGGTTCTATTCTCAAACGTTCCACCACTCCCGCTTCACACCCATGAGCCACAACCTGGTGTCTGAAAGCATCACGGGCACCTCTACTCAAGGTTCAATGACCCTAACTCACTAACAGTTTTACATCGCCTTAAAGGTCCACCACAGGCCACATCGACTTGCACCATAGGGTACACTGTATTAAGAGCATGCAATAATAATCTCGAGGTTCACATCGCCCTAAGAGTCTCATCACATATCATATCAACATGCATCAACCCACAACATAGAGTAAACGAGCTTTCGATTTAAGGATCATGCAAAAAAAAAAAAAAACGCTTTTAGGTTCACTTTGCCTTAACATAAGTCACACCAACATGCATCATCTAAACATATTAAGGTAGCAAGGCATCTAATAATAAAACATGTAATCTCAAACTTCGAAGACAAACAACATATGACATAGTTACTAAACAACTTGGCTTCACATGCAACCTCGCCCCTAATCCTGTCACTTATGAGTAAGGGTAAATACAAACCACTACTTACCTTTGTAGTTAGGAAACCGCAACTAGATAGTCCTTCTTAAAGTAGATGTGAAGCTCGCCTACGAGTTTCTAAAGAACCTACAGGACAAAGTACCCTAACCATTCAGTCTCAACGATTTAACCAAGCATACTAGCCCCAACTTAAGACAACTTTTGGTCCACTAAGACGTCAACTAAGTCAAACCAACCACCGAAAACACAATAGCACGGTTAAGCCACTAACTTTCAGTTGGGTGAGTCGAGCGAGTCCTGCACCTAACCACGGACCGCCTAGGACTAGTCTTCTTGCCGATGTTGCAGTCCTGACCAAACATAACACACAAACCAGTTACGTAGGCCCTAATCAAACCTAACCCACCCTAAGCTTGTATGTCGAGCCCGGCAATAAACTCATGGAGTTTAAGGGCTTTGAACTTATTGAGTTAAGTCAGAAGAGTTTACACGACCACCAGAAGGTCTTTCGATGACAGGTGGCTTGTTGTCTCCGCTCACAACCTCCCAGAATTGAGTTCACATCCCTGTCCAAAGAGAAATCCACCGATCAGAATCTGAGGAGGGTAGAGAGATAGGGTAAGAGAGAGAGAGCCCGAGAGAGACACACACACAGAGAGAGAGAGAGACCGAGAGAGAGACAGAGAGAGACAATAAGGACCAAGAGACAGAAAGAGAAGAGAGATAGGGAAGAGAAAGTAACATGTCCGATCGAAAAATGAAGGAAGAGAAGAAGAAGAATCGGTTGCCGGCAGTTGCGTGGTCGATCGAAAATGAAGGACTCTATTGCCAACGGCTTGCGCACGAACGTACGAGAGAGAGGAGTGACTGAGAGAGAGAGGGAGAGAGAGCTCGAACAACGAAGGCGAAAATGGATAGAGAGGGAGGCAAACACCCTCGTGAGGATTTTTGAAGTGTTTTCCTTGTATATGCGTTAGGTAAAATTTTAGAATTGTCCTAGTTGCGTCGTTATCCTGCCAAAATTTTGACGCAAGCGGTACAACTTGGAGTAATATCCTAAGTAGATTTGCTTAAAATTACGGGATGTTACATGAGGGGTAAAACATATGATAGAGACAATTTGTGAGGTTTAAACGAAATTATGCTGACCAAATTAAAACTTTCAAATCCATAGGAATTAAGTTCAAACTAAGATCAAATCATGACGATCAAATTGAGTCTTTTAAAATCGTAGGATTCAAAGTTAAGTGTCAAAAATAGAGATAAAACTTATAGTTTAATATTTTAAAATTTGATATTTCTTTTTTTTTAAATGACTTCAAAATTATTAAAACATAACTTGTGCTTGATAATCATTTGATTTTTAATTTTTAAGTTTTGAAAATTATACTCGTTTTTTCATAATTTCTTTACCACACTCTTCATATTTCTTAAGAAAATATTTAAAAATTAAATTCTTAATTAATCAAAATCCAAAAACAAAAATATGCTTTTTTTTTATTTATGTTTTCAAAACTTTGTTTGAATTTTAAAAATATTTGTAAAAAATAGATAACAAAACAAATAAATTCATAGATAAAATAATATCAAATAAGAAAAAAAATCAAATCACTATGGAAAAGAGCAAAAACATATTTACATTATTGATGACCATGTTTTTTCAGAAACCAAATACAAAAATTAGAAATTGAATTGGTTATCAATGGATACTAATATTCAAATGTCATTAGGATCCTCCGGGGATTGTTCCAAGAATTTTGGGCCACGAAGCTGTTGGGTGAGTTCGACATCTTTGTTCATTCTTATCTTTAAAAATGATCGACGAACTTTTTTCCCTCTATTCTAATTTCAGAAGTATTTTAAAAATTTTAGCTGAAAACTGAAAAAAAAAATATTTCTAAAATCAAAAGTGAAAACTAGACAAAGAAACATAGGTATAAATAGTTTCATAAGGTTACTTTATAAATATACAAAATAATAAATCGTTCTCAAATAAGATCTAAATATGTTAATTATTAAATATTATTTTTCTTCAGACCCTTTCTTGCTTATTTCATCTAGGCCTTGTGTTTAAGACTTTACTTTGTTAAAATGAAAAATTAAAGTTATTGCTAATTTAGTATAATTTAAATAAAAGAGTAGATTATAGTTAAAAACAATTACAAATTAAATATAGAAAAATTTAAAATACATAAAACATTGTTTATAATGATTGTTGTAATTCATTAATATGTTGGTTAATTAATGATTGCTATGATTATAGTTCATTAGTATATAGGTTAATCATTAAATTATGAGAAATTTTTATGGGCGATAATTCAGATTTCATATTTGCAAATATAGAAATTGGATTATGATTTTCCAAACATGATAAATTTTAAAATTTTTTCATGCCTATTAATCATGTTTACGTTATTCTCCATTTACTCTTTATATATCACTGATATATCATTTTTATGTTCTATTGTCGATATATATGATTTTTATTTTATTTTTACTTATATACCATTTCTATAACATATATATCGTTGATAGACTCTTATCAATATTAATAGCATTGATACACATCTATTAATAATATAATTTATAGATGTATGTGATTGATAGACCATATCTATGTCTGTTAGTGATATATGCTTATTCTTGATAAACTGATAGGAAAAAAAAAATCAAAGATAGACATAAAAAAAATGTATAAATAGGCAAGTAAATAATGATGGATAGAAAACAAAACCAAATATCACTCACATACCTTTTTTTTATTCCACTAATATATTATATTAATGATACACTTACTATAGCAAAGAGAATGGAAAAAGGTTGTACAATAAAGCAAAATATCTCTTCTATATTGATATGGTAAACTGATGATAGCAATCACTGATAGCAAATGAAAGGATTTTTTGTACGGATGACCTCTTCTGGATAGGATTATCGCCGAATGATCCACATTTTAAAATTAACCCTTGGTAACCTTTTGCTATCGTCAACACTCTCGATTTGACTCAAACATTCGTTCATATGTACATATAAGAAGAATTATCGGTCTTGTTCATCTAACAACAGTGTTGGTTCTAACGGGGTGTTGGACTAACGCTTGCTGACGTCGTTCATCCACTTCCTTAAACGACCAGTTTACTTTTGTCGTCACAGTTACCCATGTAATTAATACTCTCTCGGTCTAGGGAACTTAGATTTGAACAACCCGACCTAATGGAGAGTTCCTCACCATCAAATTCAATGGTATGCGATTAGGAAACAAAATTAACCTATCATTGTTTTTTATTTTTTAAACAAGGATGAAGTTAACTTGAATTAAAATATTCACATCATTTAACGTGTCATTTTAAATTGGACTTACGTTTATTTCCTACTACCAAGTAACTCTTGATCTCAGAGAGTAATCAAACGTGTGTGTGCGTATGCCTGCTCTCGTTCGAATACTAAGAGGCAAAGGTCAGTCGTTGCCACTATCGATCTCGGCTTTCAAGCCACACTCTCGTTCTCCACTCCTGCACATGTCTATTGTCATCTGACTAACTGCACTCACTGGTACTTCGCATCCCGTACCTAAATCTCGTGGCCAGTCGATGAATTTGAGAACCTAACACTCGCTCTAGGTGCTTCAACAAACCTGTTCGTCCAACAGAACTGTCGGTCTAGGGTTGATAATGTGTATACTCTCGCTCTGGTGACACTCTCTTTCCTATTATTGGTCTATGTCTCTTTTTTCTTTTTTTTTTTCCTTTTTTAATTATTTGTTCCCTTCTTATTATTTATAACATTCGTGCGAAGGTAAACAAACTCCAGGTCGTGTGATCATGCAGACTATCGCTATGGGTTATTTACATGATAGCATATCTGAAATGGATTGACAATATAATCACGTTAATCGTCGCTGAAGTTCACAATTGTATTAAATTTTACACCCGTCCAATGGGATGAGGGTTGGTTTAGATTGACAGATGAAATGACCATTGAATTATTATCATACCATCGACCTACCTAATGTTGATTGCCAATATTAAATTTTACGGTCATTCAAGTGTATTTCACAGTTATTCAAGCGTTTAGGGTAGCCAGTAGTAGAAGATTTTATGAACTAAGAGTCTTCTTCAATCGCACAAAATTGAAATTATTTTTCATTCAATTTTTTTCTAGCAACTATGGATAACAAGTGTATTTTCATTCGTTACGGAGGTGATTGGCAGGAGGACTCATGTACATATATCGGAGGTAAAATGACTGGTATTGTGGTGCCCACTACCTTTATGTTCGAAGAATTTAGGTTCGAGGTTTATGATGTTACATCATGAGTTTGAGTATGAAATTGAAATGAAGGTTAAATTCAATACATAATATCTATTACCACCAATGTACATAAGTAACAATCGAGATGTTCGTTTTTCATGAACCAGACTTGTCAAGAGTTCAAGTCTAGATAACAAAGGTATAGAATAGGGGTAAGTATGATGGGTTGGAGGAAGATGATGATTCTGACTATGACGCAGAAGTAGAAGAAGAAGAAGAAGAAGACGAAGAAGAGGAGGATGAAGTTGAAGAAGACGAAGAAGATGAGGAGGAAGTTGAAGAAGATGAAGAAGGAGAAGAAGATGGCAGTAGATAGGGAAGAAAAATCTTGTGAAGAAAATGTGTTTGAGGAAGACGCCCACGCTGGGTTAGATTTTGGCCATGTACAAGATACAAACTAGTTTGAGACGTCTGATATGTTAAATTTATCAGATGTGACGTCACCAGGAGAGGACAAAAACGTATGGTCATTTTGTGTAGGACCTACCCACGTGAATTAGGTCCAACTCTTTTTAGGTGGTAACTTGTACGAGTGGGGTGATTATACAAAGTACATCGTGGATGCTTATGAGCTTGAAATGCACTCACAGTTGCCGAAAGAACTAGTAGTACCAAGGGTTGAAGACGAGCAAGCTCTGAACTTAGTGATTCGAAAGTCAAAGTTTCGTTAGATCAGTTGGTCCATCATCTCACAACAATACATCAGAAGCATCGAGCTCAGTTAATTTCAAAACTACGGGTGATATTGTGATGCATAGGTTGGTGGCGACGTGGATGTCGACCAACTTTTCTTCTCCAAAAAGGACCTAAAATTCAAAATATTCGTTCTTGCCATGAACATAAATTTCGAGATCAAGGTTCTCAAATCAACAAAAGATTTATACAGTGTGTGGTGCATAAATGAGAAATGTAAGTGGAGTGTTGTGTATAATTTTAATGATGCAATACCGCAGTGTACGGGTCAAGTTTTAGTATAGTGATTTGAGAGTCCAAGTATCGTTCTTGGGAATGGGTTTCTAGATTAATTAATTATCAAGATATTAATTCTCAATTTTAGCTAAAGAAACATAATATGGATAGATGGTGAAACAAGAATTAAAGACAAACAAACACGTGGAGACACGAATTGATAGATTAGGAGGAAATTGACTTCATAAGTTAATAACTTAATTAACACATGCAATGACTAATGTGATGAATTTATAAACAAGAAGTAAGATACTCAAGAAAACCTCTCGATTCTTAGTGAGCCTCGCACATGCAATAAATTATATAGTCTCCATATGAACCTACAACATACACGGCATTAAGCAACTTCTTTACGTGTTTCGCTTAGACTTCTAGGTGATTCTCATGCTAGACTCCTAAGGGTTTTGATAACTTTGATCTAATTTAAGTTTTATCTCTCGAGTCCACTTAAACCAACAAAATCAAAGAGTTAAAGAACGAATCGCCAAAAATAAGAACAAAACATGTTTCAATACATAGCAAATAATTCTTAACAAGCAAATCAAATCCTAAATACAACACTTAGCTACTCTAAATCACATGAAAACCAAGCTAAATGTGTAGAAAACGTCTTAAAACGGTATTACAATTTGAAAGAAAGGGAATTTTAACTTATGTGTCGATGTCGGTCCTGCGTCTCCGAGCTCCCGTCTCCGATCTCGAACCTCCACGAATGCTTTGGCTCCCAAAAACGCTCTCTTTTCTCTTCCCACAAAGTGTATTTCGAAATTAGGTTGAATTCTCTATCAAATTCGGCTCCCTTTACAAGAATGCATAGTGTTCTATTTATAATGCTCTTCGGTACAGCGTTGCAACGTTGTACCCTAACCGCGTGGTATATATGAAAATAGTCGCCAACGTTGCAACGCTGGGACAGCGTTGCAACACCGCTACCCTAACGCGCACGTTCCTATCGATCCGACGTTGCGACGCTTCAAGGTAGCGTTGCAACGCCCTCTGTGCGGCTCTTCATGCTTGTTCCCTTATCGATATAGCGTTGCAACGCCCTAAGGTAGCGTTGCAACGCTACCTACATATGCCTTCAACGCATCAACGCAGCACCCTCGGTGTTGCAGCGCTAAGGACAGCGTTGCAACGCCATTACCTCGGGTCTTCATGCTTGGATTGATCCTTTCACTTCCAATTGATGTTATTTTTAGCTCCAAATAGCCTCGTTTCGATCCCGAGTGATCCAAAATGTCTCCAAATATCCTGTTTAAGCTCTTAACCTGAAATTGAGTGATTTAACCACATCAAAGCCCTGAAATTATCATAAAACTAGCAATAATTAAGCCTAAGGATTTCACATTTTGTGTGCTATCATGGAGACTCCGCGCGATAAAAATGAACAGGTGCGATATATTTCGAATCTCCAAATACACGAATGAGCTTACATGCTCCATAGAAATGTTGAACCACGACCATAAGCGAGCTAGTGTTGAAGTGGTTCGTCATTTGATTAAGAACAAGTTTTCTAGGGTTGGTCAGCCATATAAGCCTATGCACATTATTGAGGATGCTAGGTAGCAATATGATGTCAACATTAGCTATGGCAAAACATGGCG
This sequence comes from Trichosanthes cucumerina, assembly GCA_036507285.1. Taxonomy (NCBI): domain Eukaryota; kingdom Viridiplantae; phylum Streptophyta; class Magnoliopsida; order Cucurbitales; family Cucurbitaceae; genus Trichosanthes; species Trichosanthes cucumerina. Next base: position 67,889,144 of record CM071836.1, on the reverse strand, counting down.
CACTAGGGAGATGACACACGCAATAGCTAAAGACACTCCAAAAGAATTCTATGTTATGTTTCATAGGTATGGAGAGGCTTTGAAGATTCAGAACTCGGGTACAATCTTCGAGGTAGAGCTCGATAATAAAACCATGCATTTTAAGTACGTGTTCATGGCTTTGGGTCCGTCTATTAGGCGATACGCAAACGGTCATCCAGTGCTTATTATCGATAATGCTTACTTAAAGGGAAAATACAAAGGTTGCCTATTAGTTGCTATGACGATGGGCAGAAATTAATAACTACGTCCCATCGCATATGCTATCGTGGATGGAGAGAACAATAGATCGAGGAGATGGTTTCTATCTGAAGGGAATGGAAATCCCACAGCGGAAGACGTCGTGAAACGTCGTTGATTCGTTGTGCAATGCATTTCTTAAAATTGAATTGATTCGTTGTGCAATGCATTTCTTAAAATTGAACATAACACTTATATTCTAGGCTAAACATGCTGAAAATTAGAAGAAAACAGTAAGTAAAAGATGTACTTACTTGTTGAAGAACCCTTCTTCAGTGTTTTCTTCTCCGGTCATGAACTCTTTCGTACCAACGACCTCTACAACAACGATGCTCAAACCGAATAATAGGGACACCTCCAAAAGCGTTTCTCAGTTGTTCTCGGTAGGTTGAGGGAGAGTATGTGGGACTCCCTTTGATTTTGGGTGAGAAGAATGTGTAGAGAGAGTTGAGAGAGTTTGAGAGAAGGATGAGAGCTTTTGGATCTTTAATTCCAAAAAATGAATCTCTTGCTTGCAAAAGGCTTCTCACCAAGCCTTTAAATAATGATGAGTGGTGGAGTTAAAATCTCCACCAATTCACCATTTTACCACAACCTTATGATATGCAAATCATATTTGCACTCACATACAATAAGGTATTTCATACCTTATTCTACAAATCTCATTTGTATAATTGTGGAATTTAAAATTGAATGACATTCAATTTAATTTCTCTCAATTCAATTTCTCCAATTAGCACTAATTAATCAATTAGGCTATCCTATAGTTTATTATAAATCTCATTCACAATCAAACTATATACTATGTCAACTATATCACATATAAATGACATAAATACCCAATTAGTGAATTTGATCACTTCAAATCCACACCAAACTGTAAACCCTCAATTTATCAAGTTTGAGCAAACCGAGGGACCTAATGGACCTACAGATAACGAGCTCCAATGATCCGAGATTAACCGGCCTGTCAAATTATTTGACCAGGTTATTCAACATTCATTAGCTTCGGTAACACTCCACTAAAACCCGTAGTTACACTCCCATCACTCTAGGACAAGTTGTGTTCATCGATATAACCAATGCCTGTGAGTCGACCCTTCACAGGTTGTTCGTAGTCACAGCTGGGTCAATTTATCATTTTACCCCTATGTCTACCTCTTGCTCCTTAAGCCCCACTGCTCTTCTAATGAACAATTACATTGCATGGTCCAACCATAATCAACATCACTCTCGAGCCAGTGAGAGGGTGGGCGCCCGTTGTTCAAGCCCTAGAGACAACACTTAAGGGAACAACCCCTCTAGTTTCCCTAATTCAGGAACGAGTGAATTCCATCTTCCGTAGTTAAGTTCCCAGCTCCCCACGTGGTCCTGTCCCTGAGAAGATACGCATATTGGGTGAGTAACTGTGACCACCCTCACCCGTACTTGTCGAAGGATAGGCCCCCGCAGAAAAGAGTCTGTAACACGCTCAGGAATAAGGACGAGTCACTAATGGTCATCTACGAAATTATTAGTTCTATACTGTTAACAGTGTTACATCAGTAAGTCTAATAATTCACGGTTCGGTCTTGTACAATCTCATTGCACAGGATGCCCCCACTTGCATGTAAACCACATGAACGAGCTGGATCACCTCATTTGTATCTAATACAAAGCGGGCCACATCCACAGTGTAACTAGGATTAGGTCTCCAACCCTATCCATATATTATAGATTGTTCGGGTCATTTACTCGAACGTGATCCTCCCCGTGTGTCCACTACACACCGTTCAAGTTCTAGTTCTTTCATGATACAATGACCCTGAAGCTTAGTTTATTGGATGAATTTTATAAAATATGCGAGACACAAAATTTGAATAAATAACTCTTATTTATTTCAATAATGAATATTACAAACTTCACGAGAGTCAGGCATACACCCCAACACTATCCAACTGAAGAAGGCGATAGGAGAAGACGATAACCTGGTCATCGTGTCTGATCGACACGTAAGCATGGGTTATGTGGTCAATGTTATATTTTCAAATTCATTTCACGCACTATGCACGTACTATCTTGAGCTAAAGCTGGCGCAACATTTCAAGAACAATGTTGTTGTCAAACTATTTAGCGATGTCGCTAGGGCACATCGATAACATGAATTTGATCGGTATTGGGAGAAAATCACTTAATTAAAAACGATGTCGTAGCCCGTTACCTGACCGAAGTTGGAGTTGAATGGTGGACACAATTTTACCAAAACCACTGCAGGTACGACAACATGACCAGTAATGTCGCAGAGTGCTTTAATTCATTGACTAATGATGCATGATTCTTACCTATCCCTGCATTGCTTGAGCACATCAAAAATAACCTCCAACAGTGGTTTCATGATCGCAGAACCTTTTGGAACGCCTGCGATTCAACTTTTCTAACTACGCATCTAAGCGATTGGCGAAGCAATGTGATATGGGCAGACGCTTCCTTGTTGAACCCATAGACTACTACAAATTTAACGTCAAAGATAGTATGTTTGATGGTATTGTCGATCTGAACTTACATACATGTACTTGCATGGAGTTTCAGTGTTTGAGATACCATGTGCACATGTTATATCGGCAGTCAGACACCGTAACATAAATCCACATAGTCTTTATAATCCCAAATATAGAATTGAAGCATTACGATTGGTGTATGCAGAGTCAATCAACCCGATTGGACACATTACGACATGGAAGTCATGGCCATATTAAGTTCCTATGGTTATACTTCCACCAACTAGAATACCGAGGGTTGGTCGGAGACGAGTGAATAAGATCCCATCTGTTGGTGAAAGGTGATTACGTCACAAGTGTGGTAGGTGTGGCAATGCTGGCCATAACTGACAAACATGTAATCTCCCATTATCTACCAAGCACTTCAATACCGGTTACAAACATGTGTGCTATATTTATGTATATATTTACTTATTCATGTATTTATTTACTTTTTTATTTATTAGTCCACACACCGAATCTATAGTATACTGCGATATATTATTGCTCAATAATAAGTTGGTCAACTCACGCGTTGACATCAATCATATAACTCTCGATGATAATTATGGAGTACCATTCTAGTGGATTTGCAATTTTCATGCGATATATGTATTCCTTTATTTATTCACTGCTTCAAGTTGGTCAACTCTCGCATTGACGTCAATCATATGACTCTTGATGATAAATGTGGAGTATCACTCTAGTTGATTTGCACATTTCATGCGATATATGTATTCTTTTGTTTGTTCATTGCTCCAAGTTGGTCAACTCTCGCGTTGACATCAATCATACGACTCTCGATGATAAATGTGGAGTATCAATCTAGTTGATTTGTAGATTTCATGTGATATATGTATTCCTTTATTTGTTCGCTGCTCTAAGTTGGTCAACTCTCGCGTTGACGTCAATCATATGACTCTTGATGATAAATGTGGAGTATCACTGTAGTTGATTTGCACATTTCATGCGATATATGTATTCTTTTATTTGTTCATTGCTCCAATACTTCACCAGTATTATACACTTGTTAAACTCTCGATTTGACCACGATCATATAGATGCAAAATATGGAGGACCACTCTCGTCCATCTACGAATGGCAATGACATGTTTATCGAACCCTAAACACTAAACTACAAAAAACTAATATTCATAATCTGCACCCAATGGCATTTCGAGTGAGGATGTTTATCGTTTTTCGTGAAAATGAAGTCGGGAGATTTCATACTTGGAGTTTACTAAAAATGTGAAAATTTCATTGATTAAAGAAAAACTAATACAGAATTACATGACATTCTAGTCAGACTCGGAATCGATTGACTATATGATCACCAACGACAGTCGGTTGTTAGGCCTGTTCTTATTCATTAATGGTGGCTTGCTAGGACCTGCATCTATGACCGTATGTTTCCCAATCCCTTTATTATTCTCCGTCGTTGGTGCTTCTGCCCTCGCCCGAACAGTATTCCACATGTTGACGGACGATGATGTCTTTGTCGGTGATGGTTGGTTCACACTACGTATTGAACTTGATCTCTGATGAAGCATACGTGGATGTAGTGGTGGTGACATGGTCGAGGTCTCTCATATGGGTAATGTGGATGTTCAGGAGTCATGTTGTACTCTAACCAATTCACATATTCCATATATGTCCTAGGTAGTCTCTGATCCGACCCTCTTGAAATTTTGATTATCTCTAGCTGTGGGAGTACTTATTCGGCACCTGCTCTCGATCTGGTTGTATCAGAGGAGATCAAGTAGATGTCGACATTGCCCCCCTATGGATTCTCCATTGAAGGTATACGGGTGTTTGGGGATCGACGAATGATAACAAATTCGAAACTATAGTCTGTTTATATGTTGAATATTGGTGAATGTTCATTTTGCTATCTATTAATAATCTCAATCGACGTCACAGATTCCCATATGTTTACTGGATACACGCTTTTCACAGCTAATTGGATAGTAATGGTATTTTGGTCATAATACATTACCCTCGAACTCTCGCTTTGGGTTTTATGTATCGTAGTTCGCATTAGTTTGATAGCTTTCCAGTATCTCAATCTAGGTGGTTGACAATCGTAATTAATATAGTCACCTGACTACCAGAATGAGAGTCTCGATTGTAAGTTAAATTTGGAATTACAATTTAATACAACCATTCGATTGACAAGATCGAGTGTGTCATGAGAAATTGATTTTACTGGCAATCCAAATCGAGAGTGTCAGCTTCTCGTGAATTTCAAATTGGATTGTAAACGGATGAATTTGATTGTGATCTATATGATTCCTGTCCACTAGATTATCTTCAAAGTGATGGACCGACCAGATCGAGAGTGTCATTCGACCTCGCTTTAAGGACAATCCAGATCGAAAGTCTCAGCTTTCCGTGAACTTTTTAATTATGATTGGAACTGGACGTCTTTGGTCGTGATATGTATGATTCATTTCCAGTGGAGTATCTTAAAAGAATCGACCGACTAGATCGAGAGTGCCATTCGAACTCGTTTTAGATTGTCCCGAGTGAGAGTCTCGACTTCTGTTAACTTCTTAATTACGATTGTAATTAGACAACTTTGACTGTGATCTGTGTGATTCGTTCCTCTGTAGTTTATTAATAGCGATGAACCAACCAGATCGAGAGTGTTATTCGAACTCGCTTTTAAGGGCAATCCAGAACGAGAACCCACACTTCCCTTGAACTTCTTAATTACGATTGGAACTGGGCGACTTTGACCATGATCTGTATGATTCGTTTCCACTAGAGTATCTTAAAAGCGATCGACCAACCAGATCGAGAGTGTCTTTTAAACTCGCTTTTAGATTGTCTCGAACGAGAGTCTCGGCTTCTAATTTGATGGTTACGAAAAATCAATTGCACAACGAATGACAATTGAATCATTTAACTGATTTTTCATTTGGCAAACCAAAATACCAGTGCATTGGCTAAAATCTATCAATAAGCAATTATATGAAAGGAATCGAATCCCCATTAGCAGCGAAAACATTATTGAAAATCGTAATTGCTTGTTTGTTCATGGTTTACTCCAAAAACCAGTACATTGGAAGAGAGAAAGAGAATTGTTTTTAGTTGAGAGAAAATTTCTTCAGCAATTCTCAATTGCAAATCAAATGATCGATCATCACCACTCTTCTGTCCAACGAGAAGATAAAGAGGGACTCTTCCCCACTCCTATCAATATGGAGTTTAGTGGGGAAGTGGGGAACGTGTCCTCCTGACACGTTCCCTCATTTTTTTATATTTTTTATTATATTATTTAATAAATAACCAAATTAATTATTAAATAATATAATTAATTAATGAAATCATATTTAATTAACTTTAAATCAAATATCATAGATTTAATTTATAAATGAATTAAATATCATATATTTAATTTTGATGAGATCATATAAAAACAATTTTTCCTCTAACCTATAGTTTTAATCTACGTCTTATGTACATTAAATTTTAACTTATAGTTTTTAAATATGAATCTCATTCACATTTAGAATAAAATTTGAACTCTTTCAAATATTTAATTCTCTCATATAATTTAATATGAATCATGTTCAAATTAAATTAATATAAAGTTCTAAAACTTTATATTATAATGTATCTTTATACATCAGTGTTTATTCCCTAAATGAATTTGAACACTTCAAATTCAAATGATCTAAGAACCCTTTACGAACTAGAAGGTGGACCTAATAGACCTACAGATCAGAAGCTCCAATGATATGAGATTATTCGGTTAATCTTATTAACCTCCTAATCAACATTCGTTAACTGCGGAAAAACTCCACTAAAGTCCCGCAGCTGCACTATTCTCACTACAGATATATTTCTCTATCAACGGATATTGACCAATAACAGCAAATCAATCCTTCACGAATGTTCGTAACACCAGCTGGGTCAAATTACCGTTTTACCCTTAGGTTACATCTTTTACCTTAAGTTCCAGTGCTCCTCTAATGAACAATTTGTTTGTGGTCCTACCAAAAAAAAGAAGTCCCTCTCGGGCCAATGAGAGAGTCAGACCCTTTGTTCAAGTCCCAGAGACACCACTTAAGGGAACATTCATCTACTTACCCTAATAGGCGGGAAGGAGCGAATTTCATCTTGCTAGGTTAAGTCCTCAGCTGTCTGCTCGGTCTTGTCCCCAAGAAGGTAGGCTTATTGAGTCGGCGACTCAGACCACTCTCACCCATACTAGTCAAAGGACAATCCCTAGCAAATAGGAGTTTGTAACCTGCTCATGATTGAGATGAAGTTGCCTAGGTCATCCTAGTGAAATAGAAACCTAACTAGTCAACAGAGTTACACCTAGTGGTTACTATTTCGTGGTCCGGTCTTATGCAATCTTATCACATAGGATATCCCCACTCACATGTCATCTACACGAATACGTTAGGATCACTGTATTTGTATCATATACAAAGTGGGGCATATCCATAGTATTACCAGGGTAAAATACCCAAGCCTTATCACCTTACTATAGACCTTTTAAGTTGTACCTCGAACTAAGATCATTTATATGTACACTACATTCAGTTCAAGAGACATGTTACAACCTTGGATGTTAGTTTATTGGATTTTTGGTTAATATAAGGCTAGATAGTAAATAACGATAAACAATAACCTTTATTGAAAATAATAACTCTTTATTGATAATTAGAACATTATTTACTATCTAGTGGGGTACATTACAATCTAAAACAGTGGTTACAGAGATACAAAATACAATAAACTAGGGCATCCATATACCCATTACATATCTTCCACTTGCCCTAGATTATCCTATGTACATGTCTCGTAGACCTAGACTCTCCAGATGACCCTCGAACACTCTAGCCGTGAGAGTCTTCGTAAATGGATCGCTATGTTGTGCTCCGAAGCGATCTTCGTGACTATCACGTCTCCTCGTTGCACTATCTCCCAAATGAGATGATATTTTCTCTCGATGTGCTACCTTCGTTTGTGGCTACGAGCTTCCTTTGAGTTGGCTACCGCACCACTCTTGTCACAGTATAAGGTGATGAGAAATTTCATATTCGGAATAACTTCCAAATCAGTAAGGAATTTCTTGAGTCAAACAACCTCTTTAGCTGTTTCACAAGCAGCTACATACTCTACCTCCATGGTGGAGTCAGCGATGCATCCTTGTTTCATGCTACGCCATACTATAGCTCCCCCGTTAAGGGTGAAAACTGACCCCGATGTGGATTTCCTTGAATCCTTATCGGTCTGAAAATCAGAATCAGTGTATCCTGTAAAGATCAAATCCTTAGCCCCACACACAAGCGTATAGTCCCTCGTTCTCTTATGATACTTGAGGATATTTTTAACTACGGTCCAGTGGTTTAACCCTAGATTGGATTGGTACCTACTGACTATTCCCACTACATAAAAAATGTCTGGCCTCGTGCATAGCATAACATACATTAAGCTACCTACTACCGAGGCATAAGGAATACGTCTAACATCCTCAACTTCTTGAGGCGTCTTAAGACAATGTTCCTTAGAGAGATGAATTCCATGCCTGAAAGGCAATAAACCCCTCTTGGAATTCTGCATCGAATATCGGGTCAACATTTTATCGATATAAGACGCTTGAGATAGAGCAAGCGTTCTGTTCTTGCGATTCCTAAAAATTTGAATCCCAAGAACATACTGCGCCTCTCCGAAATCTTTCATTTGGAGTTGGGTCGCTAGCCAATTCTATATGTCAATTAGGTATCCTACATCATTATCAATGAGTAGGATATCATCCACATAAAGTACTAAGAAAGCTACTTTGTCGTTGATGATCCTCTTGTAAACACAAGGCTCATCAATGATTTGGTCAAAGTCATAAGACTTGATCTCAGTATCAAATCTTATGTTCCAAGATCTGGATGCTTGTTTCAACCCATAAATGGATCGATTGAGCTTGCAAACTTTTTGCTCCTGACCTTGGGCTATGAACCCTTCGGGCTGAGACATATAGATACTCTCGTCAAGATTACCATTCAAAAAGGCAGTCTTGACGTCCATTTGTCAGATCTCATAGTCATAAAAAGCGGCTATGGACAAGAATATCCTAATAGACTTCAACATAGCAACAGGGGAAAAAGTTTCCTCATAGTTAACTTTTTGCCTTAAAGGTTTGTACCTTAAGATCTATGTGTTCCGGTTGAAGTGGTTCATCAACATTATTGTCCGTTTTAGTCGGTGTGTGCCACAAACCAGTCATTAAAAGGAAATCCTCCTTGGAAAAGGCTACGGTCGTACCCCCTCACCTCATGTTATCTTCAATATCATCCACCACCTCTCTTAGTAGCATATTGTGCACGAGAGGACTGTTAAATCTACGAAAGGTCTGAATATGGTTGTCTTTCTGAACAAATCCAACTGAATGTTCGTGAGCTTCGACTTCACAAGTTCATTTGCGTTACTTATAAGCGATAGGCAGGTTGTCTGTGCTATAAAGTGATCATCCACATTGATCTACAATGGTGCCATCTGCAAAGCAACAGTGTGAGGCAACAGGATAAACTGTGTAAATAAGGGGTTATTCTAGCATGCATTATATAAACCAATTCATAAAACCTAACGCTACCATCAGCAACGATAGATCATATAAAATTAAACGTGATTCGTTGAATTATTATGTGAATAAAACGATGCATGGGGATAAGGTACGTTCTATAGAAAATGCAACATATACACACTGTTTGGAAGTTTTCGAGTCCGAATTGCAGTTGCTCGTGCCCAGTTTCTAAACAGAGAATCGCGTTCCTCTGATTTAAGGGACCAAAATTGTGAAGCTCATTTGTTGAAAGCAATAGACGACGAGAGGGAACACAAAGATTCACCAGCTAGAGTCACTTGACAAGTAAAGGGGGCAAAGAGTGAGAAATTGAGAGTACTGATACGTTTTGGGGGTTTAAGTTAGGGTTTAAGTATAGTCAATTTCAAGATTTTAATCTGAGCATTGTGTTTAAGTGTCACAAACGGGAGTTCCCACTTCACGATTTGGTTTATAACTCTGTGCGAGAGTCTGATGAATCGGGTTTACATTCAAAATACTTGGTCCTAATATGAAGCGGATGAAAACCGAATAGAAACCCAGATCGAGAGTCAAATTGCCTATCATTGTTTATAATGTATTTTTAATCAGTACTCCTAGCTTCAAATCACATATATCCCTTTTAGAATTAATATTCAATAAATCATCATTTAAAAAATAAATTTTGTTTAGGGTGGAGACATTTTCATACAGTTCACACGCTAACAAAGTATATATTGTTCATGGTAATATGGAAATAAAAACTATTTTTTTTTTAAAAAAAAGAGTATTTACTTATAGACTAGTCGAGTGTCAGGTTGCTTGGATTCGTCGACTGCCACGAGATTTAGGATCAGGATGTAAAGTATCAGTAAGTGCAGTTAGTCAGATGGCAATAGACATGCGCAAGAGTCGAGAACGAGAGTGTGGCCTGAAAACTGAGATCGATAGTAGTAGCGGCTGACCATTGTCTCTTATCATTTCGAACAAGAGCAAGCATACATACATACACGATTGATTAAACTCCAAGATCGAGAGTTACTTGGTAGTAGGAAATCGGTTTAATATACGTTAGTCCAATTTAAAAGGACACGTTAAACGATATGAATATTTTAATTCAAGTTAACTTCATTTTTGTACAAAAAATAATAAACAACGATAGGTTAATTTTATTTCCTAATCACATACCATTGAGTCCAATGGTGAGGAACTCTCGATCGGGATTGTTCCAATCTGAGTCCCCTAGACTGAGAGAGTATGAGATGGGTAACTGCGATGGCAAAAGTAAATGGATTGTTCAAGGAAGCGGTTGCACGATATTGGCGAGCGTTAATCCAACGCCCCGTTAGAACCAACATTGCTATTAAATGAACGAGACCGGTAGTACTTCTTATATATGAACCAATGTTTTAGCCAGATCGAGAGTGTTGACGATAACAAAAGGTTATAATAGTTAAATTTAGGGCAAAATACATTTTTGGTCTCTCAGTTTTGCGTTTGGTTCCCTTTTGGTCTCTCAGTTTTCAAACTCAACAAATTTACCCCTGAGGTTTACATTTGGTAACACCTTTAGTCCTTCTGTCAACTTTTTCGTTAATTTCTAACAGAAAGTTGATCTGACACATCTTTTTATTTTTAATTATTAAAAATATTATTTTATTAAAAATATTTTTAATTTAATTTTTTTTCTTTTTTTTTTCTCTTTTTCTTCTCCCTTTTCCCTCTTTCCTCTTCTTTCTTTTTCGTTTTCTTCTTTGTTCTCCCATGGCCAACCAAAGAAGTACCAGAAAGGAAATCGTTTGAATACTTTTTCTTTGCCATGTGCTCGACAATGAGAGAAGGTTATAACGTGGTGGGTTTTGGGGCAGAGGGAGGCAACGAACTGTCAATCTGGCGGTGGGGTCAGGCGATGGATTCTGCCGATTTTCGATGCGAACGAGGAAGGGAGGACGCGACGGTGTGGGTTTCGGGAAGATAACAATCCGTCGATCGAAAGAAGAAGGAGAAGCAAGGGGTCGGGGGAGGTTTTCCTTCGGTTGAGGGGGGAAGAATGAGGGAAAGAAAAGAAAAAAAGGAAAAAAATAAAGAGAAAAAAAAGAAAGATCTATGCTCGACGATGAAAGACGAAGGGAGAGGGTTCTGACGCTGAGTTTTGGTGCAGGGGGGACGGACAACCAATCTGGCGGTTTCTGATGCGAACAAGGAAAGGGAGGACGCGACGGCGTGAATTTCGGGAAGGCGACGATCCACCGGTTGGAAGAAGAAGGAGAAGGAAGGGGCGGGGGAGGGTTTCGTTAGGCTGAAGGGAGAAGAATAAGGAAGAGAAAAGAAAAAAAGAAAGGAAAAAGAAAGAGAAAGAGAAAGGAAAAAAAATAAATGGATTTCCTTTCTGATACTTGTGTTGGTTGGCCATAGGAGAACAGAGAAGAAGACGAAGAAGAAAGAAGAGGAAAGAGGGAAAGCGAGAAGGAAGAGAGAGAAAAGAGAAAAAAAGAAAAAAATAATTAAAAATGTTTATAATAAAATAAGATTTTTTAATAATTAAAAATAAAAATATATTATTTTTAATAAAAAAAGGTGTCAGATCAACTTTTCGTTAGAATTAACGGAAAAGTTGACAGAAGGAACAAATGTGATACCAAATGCAAACCTCATGGGTAAATTTGTTGAGTTTGAAAACTGAGAGACCTTACCAAACCTAAAACTAAGTGACCAAAAATTTATTTTGCCCTTAAATTTAAAATGTCGGTCATTCGTCGATAATCCTGCCCAAAAGAGATCACCCATACAAAAAAGCCCAATGAAAGTTAAATACCACTCGTTACAATTTTTAGTATATTGATATGTTAAATTGATGATAGATTTAACCAGAAATGAGTGATAGACTTAATAATCTATGAGTCGTATATATATTAGTTTGATAGAATGTAAATCATTGATAGATGTCTTGGGACATGGCAATTAAATGTACTGGTATTTGAGTGAAGTATTAAATTGTTTGATTATAGTATTGAGTTGAATGGATTAGAGTTCTAGCTAATTTAATCCATCTGTCCATTTATTTTTATTTTATTCAAACTCTAATACAGGTTAAGTCATCTACTCTCTCCCTTGTCAAAAAAGAAAAAGAAAAAAAAGCGTTGCTAGCATAAAATTTAAAATGAAAACCATAATTTAACCACCTATGAAAAAATATTTTAAAAATACAAATGAAGTCATCCATTCAAAATTTTCATTAAAAAATAGATAAGATCCCAAAATCATAAAATTGACTAAACTAAAATTTGATTAACATCAAATACACACATACAATTGAGAAAAAATAGGCATTTTAATCACTAAAACACAAACACACACATATAAAAGAAAAACAGATAACAAAATTTGTAAATCGAGCGTTTTCAATCAACAAAAAGTGGTTTCTTATATTGTTTATCTATTTGATTTGATATTGTCTTCTCGAGCATAACTCAATTGATTAAGCGTCGTCTTATTTGAACTAAAGTTTCGGAGATGTTGAAGAGAGATTGAGAGCGTCGGAGCTGATGTGAATGAAGTAAAGCAAGGAGACATTGTGATCCCAACTTTCATGGCAGAGTGTGGAGAATGTAGAGATTGCATATCAGAGAAGAGCAATCTTTGCTCTAAACTGCCTTTCACTTTGTCTCATGGGATGCCTCGATGTGGGACCAGTAGGTTCACTGACCTTAATGGAGAAGTTTTGCATCATTTTATGTTTGTGTCAAGTTTCACTGAATACACAGTTGTGGATGTTGCTCATCTCATTAAGCTTCATTCCAATACTCTCATCTCTCCCAGCAGAGCCTGCCTCCTCAGTTGTGGCGTATCGACAGGTCACCCTATCTAACACATATTGTTATACTTCAACCCCGGTTGATAACTATTTAGTTTTTGAAAATTAAGCTTTTTTTTTTCTCAATTCCTCTACAATGACTTTCATCTCCCTTGAGAAAGCATTTGGATTCTAAGTCATATTCTAAAAACAAAGCGCAAGTTTTTTAAAACTATTTTTTTTAGTTTTTAAAATATGACTTAGTTTTTTAAAATATAAGTAAAAAGTAGATAACAAAACGAATAAACTTTTAGATGAGAGTAGTATTTATATATAGACTTAATTTTCAAAAGCTAAAAAGCAAAAAACTAAGATCCCGTTTGATAACTATTTGATTTTTAAAAATTAAGCCTAAAGACACTACTTTTACAATGAGTTTGTATATTTTCTTATCTACTTTGTATCTATGTTTTCAAAAATCAAGCTAAGATTTGAAAACTAAAAAAATTTGTTTTCAAAAACTTATTTTTGTTTTTCAAATTTAGCTAGAAACTTAGATAATATCTCAAGAAAGATGGAAATTGTTATATAGAAGATGAAGAGAAATTGTGAAAAAACAAGCTTAATTTTTAAAACCAAATGATTATTAAATAGAGTCAAATTAAATGGGATTTTGGTTGCCGTAATTGGTGTCATGTATTTTGTTGATTGACACAATTCATTGATTTTTTTTTGAAAGCTAATGTAATTTAATTGGAGTATAGTAGTCACAAGTTATTTGATTGTTTAAATGACACAATTGGTTACAGGGGTGGGTGCTGCATGGAGAACAGCAAATGTAGAAAAGGGATCTACTGTTGCCATTTTTGGTCTGGGGACCGTTGGTTTAGCAGTAAGAATTCATTAATATATATATATCACTTGAAAAGGCTTCACTCAAAAACTTCATGCCTAAATCCTTGAAGGAATTTTTTGATATCAGGTTGCTCAGGGAGCAACAATATGTGGAGCAGCTAGGATTATTGGTATAGATATCAACCCACTTAAATTAACAATGGGCAAGTACTTTATATATTTTACATTTCTCTTTTTCCCATTATAACATTAATTACAAAATATTCATAAACCAAGGTTTAAATTTCTACTCTATTCACTCATTCTAATGAATGAGTATTTTCGAAGGTTGTGTTTTGATTTCTAAAATTTGTATGAAATTTTACTTTAGCGTTTTTGTAGACTAGGTGTAGGCATCAAATGGATATTTGAGATTTAAGTAATAGATGTCAGCTTTGGTATCCAAATTATAAATAAGTGAGTTAGGTAACTCAAACATAGCTTAGTAGATTAAGACACTTATTATTATTCTAACCCATAACGTATCATAACTAAATATAAAATTAGGATTAATAATGAGCAAAATTGTTTTACATTACAGTCTATTATAAGCAATAAGCATTGAGTTTATGATGAGTTTCCACAGTTTCTTTGGTAAGGGGTTTTTCTTCTTCTATGCAGCAAAAGAGTTTGGAGTCACTGAGTTTATTAATTCTAGCAGCATTGGTGATAGATCTATTAGCCAGGTAAGAGCCATGAAACTTGAGATTCTTAGAACGTTAAAAGAATATATTAAAAGGATGAAAAATACCTCAAACTATATCAACTCAAGTTTAGTTTAGTAGTTACCATAAGAATGATGAGGTCAAATTTATCTTTTTTAGGTGTCGTTTGATAATCATTTAATTTTTGATAATTAATCATATATAAATACTATTTCTACTTACAGCTTCCATGGTTTTCTTGAGATGTGTTTTTAAAAACTAACTCAAATTTTGAAAATTAAAAAGAAAAAAAAAAGTACTTTTTAAAAACTTATTTTTATTTTTAGAATTTGGTTAGAAACTCAATTGTTTCCTTGAGAAAGATGAAAATCATATTGTAGAGAAGATGAAAATTATGGTAGAGAAATGGTGAGAAACAAGCTCAATTTACTAAAACAAAATTGTTATCAAACGGGGCCTAACTATTTGGTTTTTTTTTTCTTGGTTTTTGGACATTTTAAAAAGTTGTGCTTGTTTTCTCACCATTTTTTTATAATAGTTTTTCATCTTATTAAAAAAACAAAAACTACTTTTTGTTTGTTTTAAATTCTGATTTGATTTCTGAAAATATAGGTAAAAAATAGATAATAAAATTAAAAAATTCATAAAAAATAGTATTTATAAGCTTAATTTAAAAATTTTCAATTTCAAACTCAATCATTATGCCACTGATGATGACGTTACTAAAATGTTAACATGACATGACGTACCACTAATTTAAATATGATTTATGCACTTTTTTCCCTGATATTAATAGGCCATTTGTTAAAGTCTCCTACTAATTTCTAAATCTACAAATGAGAGAATAATATGAAGATGATATATACTAAAAATTTTCACCCTATACCTTTAGAATTAGCGATGACTTAATGAAAACCCTTCTTGAATTTTTTTCAGGTGATTAATGAGATGACGGATGGAGGCGCAGACTATTGCTTCGAATGTGTTGGACTAGATTCCTTAACCAAGGAAGCATATGCAAGCTGCAGAAAGGTACCCTCCTTCCCTTTATTTAATCCTTTGGGTTAGTTGCGTTGTGGGAGATCGAACCCATCAACAGTTGAAATGATAGTTGGTACCTTATTCATTAGGTTATATTTGGATTTGTTTTTGTTTAAGTGCTATTAGCCTAATTATTGTTCATTTTAATTTCTTTTAACTAATGATTAGCATTAATTCTTGCAACAATGACTTTAGGGCTGGGGAAAAACAGTTTTATTTAGTGTGGAAGACCTAACATCATCATTATTGAGTATCAATCCTATGGACGTCATTTTACAAGGGAAAACGATCATAGGATCCTTATACGGTGGACTTAAGCCCAAATCAGACATTCCCACTCTTCTTCAATGGTACACAGATAAGGTCATCAATAAATCTCTGCCCTACTTTTCACTCTTTCTCTTGTGCGTTTATTATAATCTTTTATTAATATTTTTTTATATTGCTAACAAATCCATCAAAATATTCTAATTTTGTTTCTAAATATACTGTCGGAATTGTTGGAATTGCAATCAAAATCTCATATTGGCTATATAAGAAAAAAAAACATGATTTATAAGTGAAAAATATTATCTCTATTGGTATGAGGTCTTTTCAAAAAAAAAAAAAAACAAAACTACGAATACTTATGCTCAAAGTGAACAATATCATACCAATGTAGAGAACTGTCAAGGGTGGTTGGTCCCTATCACATATCCCCACCATGAAAATTAGGATACATTTTATTGTTAGATTTAGGAGAGCATCTAATTTTGGAAGGGGTGCCTTTTATATTTTCTTTTATTATGAAATTTTATTGATTTTCGAATATGTAAACTTGACAGAAATTACATTTGGATTCATTTATCTCACACGAAGTTGGCTTTGAAGACATCAACAAAGCTTTTACTTTGCTAAGTGAAGGACAATGCCTTAGGTGTGTGATTTGGATGACCAAATGAAGATGGATCAAAAGTGTCGTAACCGATACACTTCCTTGTATCGGCATCTATTGTGATGTCTCATTTGATAGTTGCTAAGCTATTGATGAACGTGTTGTTGTCTAATGTCCATTTAAAAAATAAGGAGAAATATCCGTGACCCTATAAAAAAGTTGAATCACTCTAAAATGTAGTGATTTCCTGACTACAAGAATAACGGATATGGTAGCTAACAAAAAATGTTATAATAAACATTTTATAACATTTTTTTGAAAGTCGTGACAACTCCTATTATTAAAAGTCTAAGACATTTTATAGATACAACAAATACTATATAATAGAGCTTTGAAGGTATAGCATATATACATTGCTATAAAACATTTTATACCGTTTGTTAGTTAAACTATCTTTATTATAAAATAACTTTTCTGAATGGTATATTTAACAAATATATATATATATATATATATATATATATATATATATAATAACCTTTTGTAAAGCTATCTTTTAACTTATAGCATTTTTAATGCTATTATATAATATATATAGCTTTAATCTTATGCTACAATAAACTTATACAATTTTTCCTCATTACTACATTGTTGTGGTAACTTTTTCATAACACTCATTTTTCATCATGTGTAAAATTTTTTAGAACCTTTACTCATAGCTAAATAAAAAAATATAATTTTTTTCTCAAAAATAAATTTTTATTATAATTTAATTTTAGTGCTAGAAATGTATTTATTCTATTATTTAAATATTATTTTAATTCATTCCATTTTATTTTTAAGTTAAATCCACACACATGAAATACTTGGTAAGACATTAAATAGCATGACTTTCTTTCATCATTGAAATTTTGTAATTCATTTACATTACAAAATAAAGTATTTGATAGTTTTTTATAATAAATAAATTATCTAACAATACAAAACATTCATCAAATGTAATTTCCAATTCCAATGATATAGTTAGTTTACAAAATACAAAATAGAAAATTCACCAAGAAGTCAAGACTTGTAGTCGAACTTCCATCTTTAATCCTTTTGCATGCGTAAAGATACATTTCACTCCCCTACATAAATATATAAATAAATGTATGATTATATAAATATTAATAGTGAAGTAAATAAGAACCTTCTCTATTAAAGGAAAATAAATAGACCTAGAAAATATAGGTATAGACCCTAAAACATATCTTACAAAGGAAAGAAGTTTATGTTTGAACGAGGATGTATGTCTGTTCAAAGTTCACACTAGCAAACATAAAAACAACCCTTTGGTTAAAACTATTGGATATTGTTATCATAAAGAACAAAACACTTGGTATATGTTTCAAAAATCCTTTCCATCTCCCATAAAATACTTTTGTTTACAAGTTTTATATTCATAATTTTAGAATTCACAATCAAAAGTATTACTGTTTCAAATCAAATTTTTTCGATACATGACTTTTAGGAGACCATCTTCTTTTAACAATAACTTTAAATTAAATTTAGTTAAGTCATATCCTATAAGATATAGGGAATATGGATCAAGCTTTTTTACCATGTCGAACCATTAGTCACGTTTTGCATTTAAGGAGACCTTCTTCTTTCAACAATTACTTTTCTTAAACAAAGCAAAATTTAGCTGTACCAAAAAAGACTCTACTTCACTCATAGCAACATCCACCATATTAATGAAATTAGTCATTGACTTTCTACTAGTGATCAAATTTCATAGAAACCAACCAACAAAACTCCAAAGACTTCAAGAGCTTAGCTTGGAACTAGAGTATTATCAACCCTATGAAAATCTGAGTCCAAGATTAGTGACATACAAATGTAAATGGAAAGAGCAACCAATTCAAGCTGTCATGAGAGTACAAATGAGAAGTTTGAAATATGAACTTGTTAAAACCTTAGTCATAATGCGCAACGGAAATAAACTAGATCTTAATTATGACAATAGCAAAAATAAATAAAGAGAGAGGAGAAAAACACACATAACTTACGTGGTTCGGACTATGCGACCCCTAAATTTGTCCGATATTTTACCTTATTTCTTGTTTTCGTATTTTTGCTAAAAAAGAAAAAATTAAAAGAAAATGAATATATTTGCTAAAATTAATTAGCCAAATCAAACCGGTGAAATTTTGGTAAAATTAGTTAGGACCAATATCTTGACTAATTAACTAAAACCAAAATCAAATATTCATAAATTTGATATTTTAATTAAGTCAAATATATTTCCTTTATTTGGAAAGAAATTTTATGGGTAAATCAAATCTTGAGATTTTTGGAAGGTATAATTTAATCATTTATTTATTTCCATTTGTGTATTATTTGATATTATATCATATTGTATTATTCTTTCCTAATTTTGATCTAGAGTTTTACTATATAAATGGAGCATTCCCCTCATTTGAGACACAAAAGTTTTTTTTAAGAACTTTCTCTCAAATCCTAACCAAATATCCTAATAAATCTCCCCACAAATTTTCTCCTCTTTGCCTTGACGGTTATATCAAAAAAGAAAAACTCACACTATCTCCCTTCATAAGGAGAGACTTTTTTTTTCTCGTTTTTCCTCTTCCTCGAGGTAACCATTATTTAAAATAGGCCAACATTTTTACTCCTTCGTTTCCTTAGCATGATTACTTAAAAATAATATGTTTCCCTTGTAGTTGCTTAATTTTATCTTGTTTGTTAAGTATGTTTTGTTGTTAGCATTGTTAGTATTATGCTTTAAGTTTTAGAATTAGTATCTTTTTATCATTGAAAATATGCATGGTGTATTTATTTATTATTATCATTACATGTTTGTTATACTAAGTTAAGAAGCTAAAATATATTTTGTTCCATAAATAACACTTTTGATTTATGATTTTTTTTATACAATATTTATATTTCAATCTGAAAAATAGTGTTAAGAAACTGCTTTAGGACTAAATCAAGTCCAATGTGTTAGTTGATTTTTTCAAAGTCTGTTCCTATTCTTTAGGAATTAGTAGTTGTTTCTATTCTTTAGGAACTAGTTGGTTTGTTATTCATGCTTGATAATTGGAGCAAGTTTAGGATCATGGATTAGTGGGTTGTGTTTTTTACACTATAAATATTGTAATGCTTTGAGTTTTTTAATAACACAGTAGTTTATTTTCTTCTTGTTCTTCAATAATTCTGCATTACCTTCCTAGAAACAACAATTGGTATCAGAGCCTTATTCTTGAGGGATCTGTGAGTGTGAGGTTGTTGTGCCATGGACATCGAAGCAAGTTCCGGTTTCTCTTCAATTTCTCCATCGGTGTTTGATGGAGATAACTACCAGGTTTGGGCAGTTCGTATGGAGGCATATATGGAAGCTATGGATATTTGGGAAGCTGTGGAAGAGGATTATGAAATTCTTGATCTCCCAAACAATCCCACCATGGCACAAATCAAATTGCAGAAAGAGAAGAAAATAAAGAAATCCAAGGCAAAGGCTTGTTTGTTTGTTGCTGTCTCATCTACAATCTTCACTCGGATTATGACTCTAAAGTCAGCATATGAGATATGGAATTATCTCAAGTTAGAGTACGGGGGAGATGAAAGAATCAAAGGAATGCGTGTGCTAAACTTGATTCGAGAGTTTGAGTTGCAGAAGATGGGAAACAGAATGAATTAAACAGTATTCTGATAGGTTATTGGACATTGCAAACCGAATCAGATTACTTGGTTCTGTGTTCAAGGATTCAAGAATTGTTGAAAAAATTCTTGTAATGATTACTTCAAAATTTTGAGGGCATCCATTTCACCTTTTTAGAAAATATCAAGGATTTGACTCAAATCACACTTGTTGAGATTCTCAATGCTTTGCAAGCACAAGAGCAAAGAAGAGCCATGAGGCAAGAAGGTGTTATTGAAGGAGCCTTACCAGCCAAGTATCATGAGATTGCAAAGAACAACAAGAAGAAAAAGTTTTTCAAGAATAATCAAAATACTGCTAGAGAATCTTCAGCCAACAACAAAGTAGGAGAGAAGAAAGGATTCTACCCTCCATGTCAACATTGTAATAGAAAGGGTCATCCTCCTTTCAAATGTTGGAGAAGACCAGACGCCAAATGCACAAAATGTAACAAAATGGGGTATGAAGATGTAATTTGCAGAAGCAAGAATCAACAACAAGGTGAAGAGGCTAAGATTATTGATCAGGAGGAGGAAGATCAACTGTTTGTGGCTACATGCTTCATGGGCAGTGAATCAAATGAAAGTTGGCTGATTGACAGTGGTTGCACCAGCCATATGACTAATGACAGAGAGTTTTTTAGAGACTTGAAGCCAACTAACATCACCAAAGTCAGAATTGGCAATGGGGATTACATCTCTATCAAAGGAAAGAGAAATATTACAATTGCAAGTTGCACAGGTACAAAACATATTCAGGATGTTCTTTTTGTTCCTGACATTGACCAAAATCTGTTGAGTGTGGGTCAACTTATTGAAAAAGGCTTTAAAGTTATTTTCAAAGATGAATGTTGTATGATTAAAGATGCAGATAATCAAGATATCTTTAGAGTAAAAATGAAAGGAAAGAGTTTTTCACTCAATCCTTTAGAGGAGAAGCAATCTGTCTTTCTTCTCAAAGAAGATGTCACACAGATTTGGCACAAGAGAGTTGGACACTATCATCATAAGGGGCTACTGCAACTAAGAGAAAAGGAGTTGACACTTGATGTTCCCAAGCTTAGTGATGCAATCTCAAGCTGCAAAGCGTGTCAGTTTGGAAAACAAAATAGGAAGTCATTCCCGAAGTCAACTTGGAGAGCCACTCACAAGCTACAACTCATCCACACGGATGTTGCAGGCCCTCAAAGAACGCCTTCTTTAAAAGGTAGCATTTATTATATTGCCTTTATTGATGACTTCACCAGGATGTGTTGGATTTTTTCTTGAAGTTTAAATCAGAAGTAGCTCAAGTCTTTTGGAAGTTCAAGGTGAGAGTTGAAAATGAAAGTGGCAGTAAAATTCAGATTGTAAGATCTGACAATGGGAGAGAGTACACTTCAGCAGAATTTGACAAGTTTTGTGAAGATTCAGGCATAGAACATCAACTTACGACCTCTTACACACCTCAACAAAATGGAGTTAGTGAGAGGAGAAACAGATACATCATGGAGATGTCAAGATGCATGTTGCATGAGAAGAATTTGCCTAAGAAGTTTTGGGCAGAGGCAGCAAATACAACAATGTTTCTTCAAAACAGGCTTCTCACAAAGGCAGTAAAGGATTAGACACCATTTGAAGCATGGTATGGTTACAAACCATCTCTAAAATTCCTTAAAGTATTTGGTTGTGTGCGTTTCACTCATATTCCACAGAGCAAGCGTGACAAGCTTGATAGGAGAGCTTCACCAGGTATCTTTATAGGCTATAGTACTGTTAGCAAGGCCTATAAAATTTTCCAGCCATACACTAGAAATATTGTTGTTAGTAGGGATGTTCACTTCGTGGAGGATGAAGAGTGGAACTGGGATGATAAAGAAAACGAGGGTCAGACCATGGCAGAGCTGAAACTCAAATTTTCTGGTTCAAGCATGGAAGAAGAAGATGACTGGCAGAATAAAATAATGGATGATGTTCTCGTGAGAGGAACAAAGTTGCTCTCAGATATCTATGAAAGGTGCAATGTTGCTGTGTGTGAACCTGTTGACTATCTAGAAGCAAAAAAGGATCAAAAGTGGATAGCTGCAATGGAGGAGGAGTTGTCAATGATTGAGAAGAACAAGACTTGGATCCTTGTGGACAAACCTCAAGGCAGGAAGGTAATTTGAGTTAAGTGGGTGTTCAGAACCAAGCTTAACGTCGATGGCTCGATCAACAAGCACAAAGCCAGACTTGTGGTTAAAGGGTATGCCCAAATCTTTGGTGTTGATGACTCTAACACTTTTGCTCCTGTTGCTAGGTTGGACACAATCAGGTTACTACTTGCAATAGCTGCACAAAAGGGCTGGAAAGTATTCCAGTTAGATGTCAAATCAACCTTTTTAAATGGTGTCTTACAGGAAGAAATTTATGTTGAGCAGCCCCAAGGTTTTGTGAAGAAATGTGAAAGAGATAAAGTTTATCTTCTCAAGAAGGCCCTTTATGGACTAAAACAAGCCCCAATAGCTTGGTATAGCAAAATTGATGAACATATGTTGAATTTGGGATTTGTAAAAAGTCTATCAGAAACAACTTTATATGTCAAGCACAATAGTACTGATATTCTTATTGTTTCACTATATGTTGATGACCTACTAGTTACAGGAAACAATACAGATCATATTCAAAATTTCAAACAGGAGATGATGAACGTGTTTGAAATGACAGATCTCGGGCTCATGTCCTACTTCCTTGGCTTGGAGATCAAGCAAGGACAAGGTGAAGTTTTCATATGTCAGAAAAAGTATGCAAAGGAAATACTAAAGAAGTTTCAGATGAATGAGTGCAAGGCAAAGAAATGATCCAATGAATCAAAAAGAAAAGTTGTGCAAAGAAGATGGTATTGACAAAGTTGATGAAGGATATTTCAGAAACTTGATTGGTTGCTTGATGTATCTCACAGCAACCAGACCTGATATTTTAAATGTTGTAAGTATTTTGTCTCGATTCATGCATTGCGCAAGTGAATTACATCTCAAGGCTGCCAAAAGAGTAATTCGATATGTCAAAGGCATAAGCGATTTAGGTGTTAAGTTCACAAGGAGCAAGGAGTTCAAGCTAGTTGGTTTTTCCGATGATGGATCGGGAGGTTCCATTGATGATATGAAAAGTACTTGGGCTATTGTTTCACTCTTGACTCTGGTGTTTTCTCATGGAGCTCGAAGAAACAAGAAACTGTAGCCCAATCCACTGCCAAAGTAGAATTTATTGCTGCAACAACTACTGTTAATCAAGCTTTATGGCTAAGAAAAATTTTACTTGATCTTGATCTAGAGCAAAAGGAAAGCACAAAAATCTTTGTTGACAACCAAGTCATATTGCTATCTCTCACAATCTCAGTATTTCATGGGAAGACTAAACATTTTAACATCAAGTTATTCTTCCTAAGGGAATTTCAGAAACATGGAGATGTGACTCTTGTCTACTGCAAAACAGAAGATCAAGTTGCAGACATTTTTACTAAGCCATTGCCTGCTTCCAAGTTCGAGCTTCTGAGGTCAAGACTTGGTATTTGCAGCTCCTAAAGCAAGGAGGAGTGTTAAGAAACTGCTTTAGGACTAAATCAAGTCCAATGTGTTAGTTGATTTTTTCAAAATTTGTTCCTATTCTTTAGGAATTAGTAGTTGTTTCTGTTCTTTAGGAATTAGTTGGTTTGTTATTCATGCTTAATAATTGGAGCAAGTTTAGGATCATGGATTAGTGGGTTGTGTTTTTTACACTATAAATATTGTAATGCTTTGAGTTTTTTAAACACAGTAGTTCATTTTCTTCTTGTTTTTCAACAATCCTGCATTACCTTCCTAGAAACAACAAATAGGAAAACTCCGACGATGGAACCTCAAGCTTTCGGAATGCGTATAGTTTAAGGTACATGATGTGAAAACCAAATATCTTGGGATGCCAAGATTTGATAAGTAATATTATTCCTTAAAAAAATGATTGTGTTCAATCAAGTTTTCTTCTGAATCAAATCTTCTTTTTTTATTATATTTCCTATAAAAATTACAAAACATCTTTACATCAATTTTTTTTTCTCTTAAGGAAGTATTTTATAGAAAAAAGGAAATTTTGTTTTTCTAAAATTGAAGTTTTCTTTCTTTAAAATTAAAAAAAAATTAAGTAAAGAATATTAGAAATAACATTTTCATAAAAGGAAGTTTTTTTAAGGAATCTTTTTTCCCTAAACTTGAAGGTTTCCTTTAAAAAAAGAAAAAAAAATCTTTTCATAAAAAAAAACACAAAAATATTGATTTATACAGACCATTTTCATAAAATGATTTCCTTAAAGGGAACTTTGATTTATCGAAATAACAACTCGTTTATTTTGTTTTCAAGTCAATCAAATCTAAAATTGTCATCCCCTCCCCCCAAAAAAATTCACTTCTATAAAGGTTGAAAAAATAGTAAGGAACCTCCTTAAAAAGATTTTTTTTTTTACACATTTTTTAAAAAAATTAATAAACCAAACATTTTTCCTAAAAAAATAAAAAACAAAAAAAAATCCTATGATGGAGATTTAGGAAATCAAGATATTTGTTTCCCTAATATTCTTAAGGTAATGAATTTATTTTGGGATGTCAAATTAAATTCAAATAAATTTTGAATGACTTTATGCCACCCATAATTATTGCTCATTATTATATATTAAAAATAGTGATCAATAAAATATGAGACATTTAAAAATAAACACAAAAATATATTTTTTTCTACAAAGGTCATTTTTTTAAAATAACACGAGAAAATAAAACTTCGTTCCTTGAACAAGTTTTTGTGGGGTGCTAATACCTTCCCCATAATAAAAAAAAACACCCGAACCTTAAATCATTTTAATCGCATACCATTTTTAGAAAATGTTGGGTGTGTTGGGGTTAAAACTCGTAGTTTGTAATTTTGTTCTAATTATTGTAATAAAGAGTTATTATTTCAATAAAGAGTTATTGTTCGTTATTTACGATATTCCCCTTTATTTTAACCCTAAATCCAATAAGCTACACATCTAAGGTTGTAAAATGTCTTTTGAACTGAATGTAGTAAACATATAAAGGATCTCAGTTCGAGATACAACCTAAAGGGTATATAGTAAGGGGATAAGGTTTGGGTGTCTTACCGTGGTAACAATATGGATGTGACCCACTTTGTATATGATACAAACACTGTGATCCTAACATGTTCGTATAGATGACATGTGAGTGGGGATATCCTATGTAATGAGATTACATAAGACCGGACTGCGAGATAGCAACCATTAGATGTAACTCCGTTGACTAGCTAGGTTTCTATTTCACTAGGATGACCTAGGCAATTTGATCTCAATCCTAAGCAGGTTACGAACTCCTGTTTGCGAGGATTGCCCTTTGACTAGTATGGGTGAGAGTGGCCAAATTCGTCGAGTGAGCGGCTGGGGACTTAACTTAGCAAAATGGAATTCACTCTTTCCCACCTACTAGGGAAAGTAGATGAATGTTCCCTTAAGTGGTGTCTCCGGGACTTGAACAAAGGGCCCGCCCCTCTCATTGGCCCGAGAGGGACTTCTGTTTGTTGGTAGGACCACAAACAAATTGTTCATTAGAGGAGCACTGGTACTTAAGGTGAGATGTAACCCAGGGGTAAAATGGTAATTTCATCCATCTGGTGTTACGAACATTCGTGAATAATTTGAAGGGAATGAAAATCCCACGCAGCGGAAAGACGATTGAATCGTCGTGATATCGTTGTGAAAAATGTTTTCATAAAATTGAAACTATCTCATAGTAACTAGGTTAAACATGCAATAGAAGGAAAAACAAGTAAGAATTACTTGTTGAAGAATTGGTCTTCATGTTTTCCTCCTCCGGTCACGAACCCTTCGTGTTCACAATTTCAACGAACTCATTCTCCTCGAACAGTGAGTAATCTGAACACCTTCGATAGGCTTCTCGGTTGTTCTTTCTTAGGTAGAAGGAGAGTGAGTGGGACTCCTTTTTGGTGAAAGGGAGGAGAGATTGAGAGAAGAGTTGAGAGAGAAAACTTGTTAGTTTTGGTGAGATTCTAAAAAATGAACAACCAAGTGAGAAATCCTTCTTGCAAATGAGTTTAAATAAGCGTGATAGGTGGAGTTAAAATCTCCACATATTTACCGTTTAACCCCAACCATAGGTTATGCAAATCATATTTGCATAACCACATATAATAAGATATCCCATATCTCATTATATAAATCACATTTGTATAATTGTGGATTTTAAATTGAATCACATTCAATTTAATTTCTCTCAATCCAATTTCTTCAAATTAGTCCTAATTAAACAATTAGGCTAACCTATAGTTTATTATGAATCTTATTCACATTAAACTATATAATATGTCAATCATATCTCATACAAATGACATAATTACCCTTTAATGAATTTGAACACTTCAAATCCACACCAAAGTGTAAACCCTCTATTAATCAAGTTTGAGCCAACCGAGGGACCTAATGGACGTACATGTGACGAGCTCCAATGATCCGAGACTAACCTGTCAAACTCTTTGACCCGGTTAATCAACATGCATTAGCTACGGTAACACTCCCCTAAAGCCCGTAGTTGCACTCCCATCACTGTAGGACAAGTTGTGTCCATTGATATAACCAATGCCCATGAGTCGACCCTTCACAGGTTGTTCGTAGAAACTGCTGGGTCAAATTACTGTTTTACCCTTGTGTCTACTTCTTGCTCCTTAAGTCCCCATTGCTTCTCTAATGAACAACAACATTGTAATGGTCCAACCATATACAACACCCCTTTCGGGCCAGTGAGAGGGTGGGCGCCCGTTGTCCAAGCCCTGGAGACAACACTTAAGGGAACAACCCCTCTAGTTTCCCTAAAGTCGGGAACGAGTGAATTTCATCTCGCGTAGTTAAGTTTCCAGCTCCCCACGTGGTCCTGTACCTGAGAAGATAAGCATATTGGGCGAGTAACTGTGACCACCCTCACCTGTACTAGTCAAAGGACAGACCCCCGCAAATAGGAATCCGTAACACGCTCAGGATTAAGGTTGAGTCACTAATGGTCATCTACGAAGTTATTAGTCCTATCATCACAAACGGTGTTACATCGTGGTCTAATAATTCACTGGCCCGTCTTGTACAATCTCATTGCAAAGGATGCCCCCACTCGCATGTCAACCACATGAACGAGTCAGATCACCTCGTTTGTATCTAATACAAAGCGGGGCGCATCCACAATGTATCCAAGATTAGGTCTCCAACCCTATCCATATACTGTAGACCGTTCGGGTCATTAACTCGAACGTGATCCTCCCTGTGTGTCTACTACACACCGTTAAAGTTCTAGTTCTCTCATAAATTCAATGACCCTAGGCTTAGTTTATTGGACAAAGTTTGTAAAATTGCGAGACACAAAGTAATGAAAGAAATAACTCTTATTTATTTCAATGGGTAATATTACAAACAAAACGAGATTAGGACATACATCCCAACAAACTCCCACTTGGACTAAGCTAGTGGAGTAAATCTTACATTTCTCAAGAGTTGTTATCTTATTTAAATATATGATATTTAATTAAATAATTACATTGCTCATACATTAAATTCATTAGGGAATAAATTTAATGTATGATTCATATTAACTTACATGAAAGAATTAAATATGATTTAATCTTATTTAAATATATGATATTTAAAGATTAACTAAATATATGATATTTAATTAAATAATTAATTAAATTTGATTTAATAAATTCAATAATTAATTAATTAATGGAACACGTGTCAGGAGGACACGTTCTCGTCTTTGGGAGTGGGGGAAAAACTCCTCTCACAATAACCTCTCTAGGTAGAGTTTGATCGATCGATCATCTTTTTGCTGTGCAATTAGTGGAATTGCTCTAAAAAAAAAACTATCTCCCTCATTTTTCCCTTATTTTCTTCCAAATTGCTGGAACCCTTCCCACCAAGGGAGATCTATGTGGAATCTAGATATATAGAAGGTTCTCACTTGTGGTAGTATCCTGTTGAAAGAACAAAGGAGAAGAATTTTGTTGTGTTGCTGCAAACTTTGGCTGAGCAAGAAGTTGTTGTTGAGAAATTACAAAGGTAACATAGATTTTCCTTATAGTTTATTTAATTTACAGCATGTTTGCATGTTTAGGATCCATGCTCTAATTAGATTAGATAGTATGCTTATCTCTGTTTTATTTACCCAATGTACTGGTATTTCTAGTAAACCAAAACAACCAAGTAATCGATCTTAAAACATGTTTCCAATGCTCAAGGGGATTAGATCTCCATC
Source organism: Trichosanthes cucumerina (assembly GCA_036507285.1). Taxonomy (NCBI): domain Eukaryota; kingdom Viridiplantae; phylum Streptophyta; class Magnoliopsida; order Cucurbitales; family Cucurbitaceae; genus Trichosanthes; species Trichosanthes cucumerina. The sequence goes on along the minus strand of CM071836.1, from coordinate 67,860,542 downwards.
AATTGGTACCAGAGCAAGGTTTTTTTGTTTTGGTTGAAACAAATTTGCATTGGTTAGGTGAGAATTGCGTTTGGTTTGCTGTAAAACTAGTTTAGGAAAATTTTGACCTTAGATTTATTTTTGATTAGATCAAATTAAATGTAAAGGCCCTTGCGTTTTGGGAAATTAAGTGCATAATCGAGTCTGTAATATTGTTTTGAGTCGTTTGTGACAAGTTTGAAGCAATTCAGATGAGTATCGGGTGAGAAATTGGCAATTGAAGCTGTTGTTTTCGAAGGATTAAGCTACTATCAGAACCAGTAGCGTTGCAACGCTATCAACAGTGTTGCAACGCCATTCATCAGCATTGCAACGCTGAGGAACGACGTCGCAACGCCGAAGCCCCTATCGATACGGAAATGCCAAGGGTCAGCAATTTTGCAATGCTGCCCCGATGCAAGGCGCGCGCGCAAGATGAAGTGGCGTTGCAATGCCGTGACGCCAACCTGAAAGTGTAGACTAGTTTGGGCGGTTCGGGTCGATTTTGGTCCGGTTCGAGCAGTCTGAGCCCGGTTCAAGGAGTTTTGGACCAGTTTTGTAATAAGATTAGTGTAATTTATTATTTTTGCACTTTAGGGGCCAAATTTTTTCTGGTTTTACAACTATTTTCTTTATGAATGTCAACTATTTCCCACCTTAGGATAAGCATGTTCATGCATTTTTTTTTATTTGTATAAGTGTTATATTGGTAAAAATGCATGATTTATTTTATTTTCGTAAGTAATTAGTTATAATTAGATTATATGGAAAATAAAGTGCATGGAGCATAAAATTATTTAGTTTAAAATAATGTTATTTTATTTAAGTAATTTGTTTTATTCAATTAGTTGAATATTATTTATAATTCCAATTTGAAATCGTTTGTTGGTTTTATACTATAGTTCCTTGTCATAGGTTAATGACCTTCGGTTTGTAATACCTGAGGAATGTCCTCAGATCCCTGCCCAAGACACACCTCAATCTGTTAAGGATGTGTTTGACCGCTGGTCCAAGGCCAATACCTATATCCTGGCTAGCATATCTGATATTTTGGCTAGGAAGTTGGAGGGAATGGTCTCACCTCGTGAGATCATGGGTTATCTGCAGAGTTTGTCTAGATAACTGTCAAAACAAATTCGGCATAAATCCCTCAAGTACGTTTATAACGCGCGCATGAAGGAGGGAATTTGAGTGAGAGAACATGTTCTCGATTTGATCGTTCACTTCAACGTGGTCGAAATGAACGGAGCGGTCTTGGATGAGCAAAGTCATGTATTCTTTATCCTGGAATCTCTTCCGAAGAGTTTCCTGCCATTCGCAGCAATGCGGAGATGAACAAAATGGAGGATAACCTGACTTCTCTCGTAAATGAATTGCAGACTTACCAATCACTTATGGATAATAAGGGGCAGGTTGATGGAGATGCAAATCAGTTTGCCCATTCCAAAAGGGTCCATATGGGTTCATCCTCTGGAACCAAGCCCTACAGTTTTTCTTCTTGGATTAAGAAGACTCAGAAGGAGAGGAAAGGAGGAAAAGGGAAAGCTTCTGCTACTGCAGACGTTGAGCTCAAAGAGAAGAAAGGTAAATACGATTTACTTGTTCTAAACTTGTTTAGTGAAAAATGATGATTTTACCTAGATACTTGATTCAGGAGCCACTAACCATGTTTGCTCTTCTTTACAGGAAACTAGTTCCTTCAAGGAGCTCGAAGAGAGTGAGATGACGCTCAGGGTCGGAATGGGAGACGTCGTCTCAGCTCGTGCAGTGGGAGATGCCAAACTATTTTTTAGAAATAGATTTATATTTTTAGAAAATCTTTACATAGTTCCCGAGATTAAGAGTAACTTGATTTCTATCTCTTGCTTAATTGAACTTGACTGTTGTATTACCTTTTCATTTAATGAAGTGTTCATTTCAAAGAAAGGTGTCAATATTTGTCTTGATAAGTTAGAAAACGGCTTGTATATACTTAAACCGAATCAAACTAAGGAAATTTTAAATCATGAGATGTTTAAAACTGCAAATACTCAAAGTAAAAGACAAAGAATTTCTCCAAATAATAATACCTATCTTTGTCATCTTAGACTTGGTCGTATAAATCTCAACCGGATTGAGAGACTATCAAAGAATGGACATCTAAATAAGTTAGAAGATTATTCTCTACCTCCTTGTGAATCATGCTTGGAAGGTAAAATGACTAATTAACCTTTTCCTGGAAAAGGTTATATATCCAAAGAACCCTTGGAGCTTATACATTCGGATCTTTGTGGTCCGATGAATGTTAAAGCTCGTGGAGGGTACAAATATTTCATCTCTTTCATAGATGATTATTCAAGGTATGGTTATCTATACCTAATGCATCATAAGTCTGAGGCTCTTGAAAAGTTCAAAAAGTATAAGGCTGAAGTAGAGAATGCATTAGGGAAAACCATTAAGACGCTTCAATCCGATCAAGGTGGAGAGTATATGGATCTAAGATTCCCGGACTCTTTGATAGAATATGGAATCCAATCTCAACTCTCGGCACCTAATACACCTCAGCAGAATGGTGTATCTGAAAGGACAAATAAAACCTTGTTAGACATGGTTTGATCTATGATGAGTTATGCTTAATTGTCTGCCTCATTTTGGGGTTACGCAGTAGAGACTGTGGTTCAAATTTTGAACACTTTTCTATCGAAGAGTGTTTCAGAAACACCTTTTGAGTTTTGGAAGGGGCGTAAACCTAGTTTGCAACACTTTAGGATTTGCGGTTGTCCGGTACACGTGCTGGTGACAAACCCAAAGAAATTGAAACCTCGTTCAAGATTATGTCAATTTGTTGGCTATCCCAAAGAAACGAGAGGGGGTCTTATCTACGACCCACAAGAAAATAAGGTGATTGTATCGACAAACGCTACTTTCTTGGAGGAAGATCATATGAGAAACCATAAACCACGTAGTAAGTTAGTATTAAATGAAGCTACACATGAGTCAACAAGAGTTGTTCATCAAGCTGGACCTTCATCAAGGGTTGATAAACAAGCCAACACATCTAGTCAATCTCATCCTCTCAATCGTTGGGAATGCCTTGACGCAGTGGGAGGGTTGTTTCCCAACCCGCTACTTGGGTTTAGCTGAAAAATACATGATGACGGTGTAGAGGATCCATTGTCCAATAAACAGGCAATGAATGACGTAGATAAGGATCAATGGATCAAAGCCATGAACCTTGAAATGGAGTCAATGTACTTCAATTCAGTTTGGGAACTTGTAGACCAACCTGAAGGGGTAAGACCCATAGGGTGAAAATGGATCTATAAGAGAAAAAGAGATGCAACCGGAAAGGTACAAACCTTTAAGGCCAGACTTGTAGCAAAGGGTTTTACCCAAAGGGAAGGAGTTGACTATGTGGAAACTTTTTCGTCTGTTGCTATGCTTAAGTCTATAAGGATACTCTTGTCCATAGCCGTTTTTTATGATTATGAAATTTGGAAAATGGACGTCAAGACTGCCTTTTTTAATGGTAATCTGGACGAGTGTATCTATATGTCTCAACCCGAAGGGTTCATAACCCAAGGTCACGAGCAAAAAGTTTGCAAGCTCAATCGATCCATTTATGGGATGAAACAAACATCCAGATCTTGGAGCATAAGATTTGATACTGCGATCAAGTCTTATGGCTTTGACCAAAATGTTGATGAATCTTGTGTTTACAAGAGGATCATCAACGACAAAATAGCTTTCTTAGTACTTTATGTGGATGATATCCTACTCATTGGGAATGATGTAGAATACCTAACTAATATAAATAAATGGATGACGACCCAATTCCAAATGAAAGATTTGGGAGAGGCGCAGTATGTTCTTTGGATTCAGATTTTCAGGAATAGCAAGAACAGAACGCTAGCTCTGTCTCAAGCATCTTATATCGACAAAATGTTGAATAACCAAGCCAATTCGAAGAATGTTCGTCGAGAAAACTCAAGTTTAATCCAAAGTTGTAAAGATATGAAGGTCCAAATGAACAACGCTAGGGAAAGCATAAGAGTCCTGACAAGAAAAGCTGGGGCATTCACAAAGTATGGATGTGAACTTAGAAGAGGCATCTCACCGTTGCAGTCCAATGGAGATGATTTAAGAGATTTTTTGTTGTTTTGTAAAGCAAATCCTGCTACATTACTCATTTTTTTTAAAGCAATGACAGAATCTTTTGAGTGTTCTGGGTTTGGTCTAGTATTCCGTTTAACTATTTCATTTAATAAAATTTGAAGTCTTTTGTTTCATTTTTGCACAATAATTTGAGCCTAAAGCATCTTTATCTCCTCCCATTCATGGTTTATTTTTCTTTAGCCCTTCTAAAATTTAGGGTAATAAAAAAATATTTTGTTAAAAAAAAAAGCATGGCGTGTTTTGTAGCATAATCGTTTTTAGAAAAAAAAAAGCATCATTGCCTTGTACATATTTTGAAATATTACTCTCATATTTCTTACAAAATCTTTGATTTTGTTTTAAATTGCACAATAATGATTTTGTAGCATAATTGTTTCTTAAAGAAAATCATGTATATATTTTGAAGTATAAGTCTCATATTTCTAACAAAATCTCTCATATTTCTAACAAAATCTTTTGACTTTTTTTTAAAAAAAATAAATATGTCAAGAGAATGTTTTTGTAGCATGAAAAAAATATATCATGCATCATTGATTTGTAAATATTTTGAGGTATAATTTTTATGATTTTGACTTTTGAAAAAAAAATTGAAGTGTTATTTCTTTTTACCTTACAATATTTTCTAAAAAAAAATCATGTATCATTGACTTGTATATATTTTGAAGTATAAATTTCATGTTTCTAACAAATTCTTTGACTTTTGTTTTTTTTTTTTAAAAGAAAATTATCTTCTAGGTAATAAGCTTAGATTTTTTTTAGGCTAATTTACTTAACTTCATTTTCCTTAACAGACAAACTTAAGGATCTAAATCATGTTTTTTAAAATTAATGGAATCCTTGTCTAAAGAAGAAAAAAAAAAGGAAAAAAAGAGAGAGAAAAAATTAATGAAAAAAAAAGAAAAAAAAAGTCCAAAGAAGTCCAAAAAAGTGAAAAAGGAAAAAAAATGTGGATGTCGTCATTAACTCATTGAACCTGCCTATTGAACTTTTGTTTTGAAGATTTCCATTTTGACCATCTTCTATCCAATATTTCATTAAACTTAAACCTCACCATCCAATCCATCACCTAATGTCTTCGATACACCTTTCTTTCTAGACCTCACACCACATTTTCTTACCATGCAGACTTGAGCTTCGAGCTAAACAACCTTATTGGCCTACACCGTAGCAGTATGGGGCAATTTATTTTTTATCTCTTTGCCTATACCATAATGTTGATATAGTGAGACAATTTCTTAATTTCCTTATCCTTACCCCATATATTTGTCAACTTTTCAAAACCTGTGGTCATATGCTATAAGATGACTTTAAAAGTAATAAATAATATTAATCTCTTATTGACAACTTTTCAAAGTCATGAGGAGAATTGTTATTTGGTCTACCATTTGTGTGCTGGGATTTTTGTCCTAATCTCGTGTTTGTAAATTACTTAATAAGAGTTATTTATTTCATTACTTTGTGTCTCGCAATATTTATAAACTTTTCTAATAAACTAAGCTCTAGGGTCATTGAATTTATGAGAGAACTAGAACTTGAACGGTGTGTACTGGACACACAGGGAGGATCAGGTTAGAGTTAATGACCCGAACGGTCTCAGTATATGGATAGGGTTGGAGACCTAATCCTGGATACACTGTGGATGCGACCCGCTTTGTATTAGATACAAACGAGGTGATCTGACTCGTTCATGTGGTTGACATGCGAGTGGGGGCATCCTGCAATGAGATTGTACAAGACCGGACCGTGAATTATTAGACCTCACGATGTAACACCGCTGACAAGAAGGACTAATAACTTCGTAGATGACCATTAGTGACTCGACACAAATCTCGAGTGTGTTACGGACTCTCGCCCATGGGTGCGTCCTTTTGACTAGTACGGGTGAGGGTGGTCACGATTACTCGCCCAATATGCCTATCTTCTCAAGGACGAGGACCAAGTAGGGAGCCGAAACTTAACTACGCGAGATGGAATTCACTCGTTCCCGCCTTTAGGGAAACTAGAGGGTGGTCACAGTTACTCGCCCAATATGTCTCCAGGGCTTGGACAACGGGCGCCCACCTCCTCACTTGCCCGAGAAGGGTGTTGTGTATGGTTGGACCATCACAATATGTTGTTCATTAGAGGAGCAGTGTGGACTTAAGGAACAAGAGGTAGACACAGGAGTAAAACGGTAATTTGACTCAGCCGTGTCTACGAACAACCTGTGAAGGGTCGACTCATGGGCATTGGTTATATCAGTAGACACGTAATATTCTGCACTGACGGGAGTGCAGCTACGGGCTATAGTGGAGTATTACCGTAGCTAATGAATGTTGGTTAACCGGGTCAAAGAGTTTGACAGTTAAATCTCGGATCATTGGAGCTTCATCACATCAGTAGGTCCATTAGGTCCCTCGGTTGGCTCAATTTGGGTTAAAAGAAGGGTTAAAGTTTTGGTATGAAATTGAAGTGTTCAATTTCACTTTAAGGGCATTTATGTCATTTATATGAGATATAGATGATATAATATATAGTTTAATGTGAATGAGATTCATAATAAACTATAGGTTAGTCTAATTGTTGAATTAGGGCTAATTGGAGAAATTAATTGAGAGAAATTAAATTGGATGTGATTAAATTTAATTAATCCACAATTATTGCAAATGAGATTTGCAATATGAGATATGAGATATCTTATATTATGTGGTTATGCAAATGAGATTTGCATAACCTATGGTTGTGGTAAAGTGGTAATAATGTGGAGATTTTAACTCCATCATTCCACTATTTAAACCCTTTGCAAGAAGAGATTGGTAAGGCTTTTCTCATTTTTTTTGGTTTTGACAAAAGTGAAAAACTAAAATTCTCTCTACTCTCTCTCAATTCTCCTCCCTCTCCAAAACAAAAGTTCCCACAAACTTCCTTCTTTCCAAAGGAAGAACAACCGAGACTCCAAGTGGTAGTGTTCGGGTTCCATTCGTAGAGAGCATTTGTTGAGATCGAGAAGCACGAAGTGTTCGTGACCGAGGAAGAAACCCTTGAAGTTTGTCTACAACAAGTAAGTAAACTTCTTCTTGCTGTAAATTTCTTCCTTTCTAGCATGTTTAGCCTAGATCTAAGAGTTAGATCATTTTAACAAAATCGAGTAGCGTAATGATACCATGACAATTCGATCGTCTTCCGCTGCGCGGGGATTTTCATTCCCTTCATTGTGGTTGTCAAGTTTCTTAATGACAGTCATAGTTCTAACCTTTCTTCTCATTCACATTAGGGATTTCCTTAGTGAAATATCATATTTTGTTCGATTCTATTTGTTATTCTTCCCTTGTTTAAAATGAGTCAATCTTATTTCTTATCTTCCGAGTTGTCAGTTTTACTGTTCATATTCCCTTACTTGAAGTGAGTCAATCTTCTTTTTCACTTTCATGTACTTAAAGTGAGTTTTCATTTCTTTCTTTCATTTGCCTTTGATTAAATTGAGTCAATCGTGTTTTTCATCCTTTCCTTGATTAAAGTCAACCTTTTTTTTTCTCATCTTCTCTTGAATAAAGTGAGTCATTTTCTAAGGACAATAATTCTCAGGATTAGATGTTTATAGCTATCTCGAAGTAGATCTCATTGGAATGACAATACTAAAGTTCAAAATGTAGGCATAGATAGAGAGCTCACAATCGGTTGGATTTACCTTTGAAGCAAAGAATAATTTGAAGTGTCATTACCGTAGATCTCCAAAAGATGAATTAAAATAAAAAAAAAAAGAAAAAGAAAAAGAAGGGTAATTGAATATTGTGAACCCTCAATATACTTTGGAAAACCATCTTTCTATATCATAATCAATCAAATTCCATCTTGGATTTATAGAGGAATGAATAATGAGCAAATATTTGGTTGAAAATTAGACCTTGCATATGGAGTCATGATAGAGCATCCTAAGATTTTTGCGGCCATAGTGATAAAAGTTTTGACATTCACATTTGGTGATTTTATCTCATGAAGTATGTGTAGCCCAATTATCATTTATCAAGGTAAGAGTGAGGCAGAAAATAGTCCTGGCAAAAAAACAAACAAAAAAAAAGAAAAAAAATAAAATCAAGGACTACCAAGTGCCAAAATGGTATTTGAGACTTTGTTATTACGCGCTCCTTTAAACATTGAAGGCAAAGAGATAAAGAATGTTTAGCTGAGTCATTTTCATTTTATTGAGAAACTTATAAGCCTTGTTCGTTTCTTAAAGAAAGCTAGAAACATATGTTCGGGCAACCACTGACAGATGAAATTATTATAGGAAATACAAGAAATATGAAAAAGTGTCAAGTGATAAAATCACCATGTTATACATCTTTTGCTCAGTTTGGCAGCATGCAAGACTTCTCTCTTCAAGTGGTGTGTGAAAGGCACGCAGTCTAAATAAATATTATTGGAAATCTTTTTAAAGACATTCAGACATGACATGAGAAGAACGATACTACTACATGACTTTTACTACTTGATACACTTAACTGGGTAGTGAAATATCCTAAAAGTCATAGGATTAATTGTGGCAATAGTCATCTTGAGGGAAAAATGACTAAAAGACCTTTTTCTGAAAAAAGGTTATAGAGCCAAAGAACCCTTGGAACTCGTGCATTCAGATCTATGTGGTCCAATGAATGTCACGAGGAGGGTATGAATATTTCATCAATTTCATTGATGATTATTCTAGGAGTATAAGGCAGAGGTTGAGAACACATTAGGTAAAACGATTAAAACATTTCGATCAGATCGAGTTGGAGAGTACATGGATTTGAGATTCCAAGACTATATGATAGAACATGGAATCGTATCCCAACTCTCAGCGCCCGGTACACCTCAGCAGAATGGTGTATCAGAGAGGAGAAATAGAACCCTGTTAGACATGGTTCGATCTATGATGAGCTACGCTCAGCTACCTAGTTCATTTTCGGGATATGCAGTAGAAGTTGTTGCATATATTTTGCACATGGTTCTCTATAAGAGTGTTTCAGAAACACCCTATGAGTTGTGGAAAGGGCGTAAAGGTAGTTTACGTCATTTCAGGATTTGGGAATGTCCGACACATGTGTTGGTGTCCAGTTCAAAGAAATTGAAACATCGTTCAAAATTATGCCTATTCGTAGGATACTCCAAGGGAACGAAAGATGGTTTATTTTATGATCCTCAAGAGGACATGGTGCTTGTGTCGACAAATGCGACGTTCTTAGAGGAAGACCACATGAGAGATCATCGACCTCGTAGTAGGATTGTCTTGAGCGAAATTTTCAGGGAAGCTACAGATAAATCAACAAAAGTTGTAGATCAAGTTGGTCCTTCTCAAGAGTTGAGAATGCCTCGACGTAGTGGGAGGGATGTTAGACAACCTAACCATTACATGGGTTTGACTGATACCATGTCGTCATACCTGATGATGGCATTGAGAATCCATTGACCTATAAACAGAAAATGAATGATATAGATGTGGACAGTGGATTAAAGCCATGGACCTCGAAATGGAGTCAATGTACTTCAATTCAGTCTGGGAACTTGTAGATCAACTACATGGTGAAAGACCTATCGGTTGTAAGTGGATCTACAAGAGAAAACGAGATCGTGCAAATCATTAAGGCTCGATGATAACACACAAAATGTGCTATCCTTAGGCTTAAATTGTGTTAGTTTTATGATAATTTAAGGGTTTTAACGTATTTAATTTGTTGAAATTAAGGTTAAAGAGCAATATGAGAATGGATGGAGAATTATGAAAAAAAAAGAGTCAAAATTGACATTAAATGGAAGAAGCAAGGTCAAAACAAGCCATCAAATCCGAGGAGATGGCGTTGCAACGCCATTCAGAGCGTTGCAACGCTCTGTGTGCAACCGCTCACTATGGAAGCACTTACCGATGGCGCGTTACACGCTTGCTGCGCGTTAACGCAACCCACACGCAGTAAAAGGCGCCATGAAGATTCAGTGGCGATGGCGTTGCAACGCCGCTTGCTGCGGCGTTGCAATGCTACTTCGATAGCTAAAGCGCGAGAGTAAGCGGCGTTAACGCGTCGCTCTCGGCGTTACAACGCCACTTCGATAGCTAAACGCTGCGAGATATAGCGGCGTTACAGCAACGCCGCGATATTTTTCATTTATGACTTATTCGCTAGGGCACAGCGTTGCAACGCCGTGCTATTGATATAAAAAGGAAAAGATGTATCATGTAAATGGGCCTTTTTGGAGAGATTTTGGACACCATTGTTTAGGCCTATTTGTGAGAGATTGTAAGAATATTTTTTGGAGATTTCAAGAAGGAGACTTTTTGGAGCTTGGGGTTCGTGATAGGTGTCGGGATCGTTGCTGTTCACGCCACAAGAGTTCTTTCTTCGTTTTTTTCACTTCTATTGTTGAACTATGGTTTTGTATTTGAGTTTAGTAGGATTTATAGTGGACATGAGTATCTAAACTTGTTATCTTAGGGATAGATGTAGCCTTTTAATTATGTTATTTTGTTGAATTGACTGTCTTTGGTTTATTGGAATGCTTTTATTCATGCAATTGCATCCTTAATGCTTATAGACTCTTGATCACAGTTTATTTGTTCTTAGGTCTGAATTTATTCTTGAGAAAGATACTTTAGATCTGATCTCTTTTGCATGATTGATATTTACTTTGACATGAGAATGATTGAAGTGCTATTAGAAACCCATAAGAATTGAACTTAGTGCCATGTTTGATTTTTAGTTTGAACAGAGATGTTTTATTCTATGTCTTGCATGAGATTCACTTGCCTCGAGAGAGGTTATTTGTTATCTTAGTTTCTTGGTTTATAAAAGCAGTGCAATAACCCATTAGCATGATCTCAATAAAATAGTTAATTAATTGGTGAAATATAGTCCCTAAGATATTCGTGCCTCCTGATTGTTCTCAACTTTCACTCTTTGATTTTGTGTTTTCACCTCACTTTAAAGTCTAATTTTCTAGATAAAATTGAGTGGTGTTATTGATAGGAATTAATTGAATTAAATACCCAATCCTGTGGACGATACTCGTACTCAAATTCACTATATTAAAACTTGCCCCGTACACTTGCGGTATTGCAAATCTAACGCAACAAGTTTTTGGCGTTGTTGCCTGGGATTGGCGTTTATTTAATTCTTTTGATACTATTAAGAAGTCACTTAGTCTTAATCTAGAGTTTGTGTTTCTTTTTTGTGTTTCTTTTTGTTGTCTTTGTTTATTGTGATTTTGTGTTAAGTTTTGTGTTTCTTTTAGTTTTGTGTTGTTTTTATTAGTTTTAAATTTTCTATTTTTCTTTGTGTTGTGTGTTGCATGCATGCGAAGTAACTCGTAAACTTATCTAGTTCCTTTTGATCCTGAAGTTGTGTAACTTTCGGGAGGAAGCTTAAGGAAACTAAAGACAAGGTCGAGAATCATGGAGGAGCAACAGGAGAGAATAAGCCCATTAGGGAGCACTTCCACCCCACTTTTGGCTTTGAAACCAACTGGAATCATTTATGCTCCAATTCAGGAAAATAATTTTGAGATAAAGACGGGTCTCATCAAGATGGTTCGAGAGAATGCCTTCAGAGGACATGCCACTGAGGATCCCAATTTGCATCTGAGATCCTTTGCTGAAATTTGTGGCACGGTAAAAATTAATGGTGTATCTCCGATGCTATTCGCTACGATTATTTCCTTTTTCTCTGCGCAGATAAGGCAAAATTCTGTTGGAGTCCTTACAGCTGGTAGTATTAGCACTTGGGAGGAATTAGCCCAGACATTCTTGGCTAAATACTTCCCACCTGCCAAGACTACGAGGCTGTGCACTGAGATTGGCACTTTCAGACAGCAGGATGGAGAACAGATGTTTGAGGCTTGGGAAAGATATAAAGATTTACTTAGAAAATGCCCACAACATGGTTATCCCGATCGGTTGCAAATTCAATTATTTTATAATGGATTATCGGTAATAATAAATCTCTTCTCGGATGCAAATTTCTTTGGGGATCAATATTTTCTAAATATGCAGAGGGATGCTCGTACTTTGCTTGAGGAGATGGCTGCCACAAGTTATAATTGGCATTCTGAAAGATCAACTGCCAAACCTGTGGCAGGGATGTACGAGATAGATGAGGTAAGTTCCATCAAGTTCCATATGGCTTCCCTTACTAGTGCTTTGAATAAACTTGCAGTGCAGTGTAATGTTGAATCCATAGTTGCGATTCTGCAAATGCTAACAAACTTGCGGTGGTGAAGATCTCGGAACTGAGCGGGCTCAATATGTAAACAACGAGAGGTTATGGGTACCGTGGAAATCGTAATCAAAATCAGCTTGCCCACTCATTATCATCCGTGTTTTGCGTAATCATGAAAATTTTTCTTATGCTAATAAGAAGAATGTTTTGCAGCCTCCTCCAGGTTATGCATCTACATCTACAGATGAGGGTAAACCATCCTTGGAAGACATGATGAGTTCATTCATTACTAAATCCAGGAATCGAAGCAACCAGTTGGAAAATGTAGTGCTAAGTCTGAGTAGCACAGTGAACTCACATGGAGCATCTATCAAGAACATAGAGGTACAAATCAGTCAGATGACAACCACCCTAAACACGTTGCAGAAAGGTAAGTTTCCTAGTGACACTGAGGTGAATCCTAGGGAACAGTGCAAGGTTGTGACCTTAAGAAGTGGTAAGGAGCTTGGTGAAACTGAAAAGGTAATTTTTGAAGAGCAGCTCAATTCTGATGCCAAGGAGGATACAGAGGAAGTAGTAGAGGAAGCGAGCACATCGAAAGAAACAGAGAAGATTTCTGATTTCTCTATTCCTATTGTTCTTAACTCTATTCCCTATCCTCAGCGCTTTCAAAAGAAAAAGACTGACTCTAATTTTGCTAAATTTCTTGATATGTTTAAGAAACTGCATATTAATATTCCTTTTGCAGATGCCTTGGAACAAATGTCCAAATATGCTAAGTTCATGAAGGAAGTCCTGTCCAAAAAGAAGAAGTTTGACAAATATGAGACAGTCAATCTCACTGAAAAATGCAGTGCTGTACTCCAGAGGAAACTACCACAAAAATTAAAAGATCAAGGGAGTTTCACTATTCCTTGCAATATTGGTAGTATTTTTGTTGATAGAGTTTTATGTGATCTAGGGGCCAGTATTAATTTGATGCCTTTATCTGTTTACAGGAAACTAGGTCTTGGGGAGGTTCAACCTACAACCATCTCACTACACAGCTTGGTGGACTGCTTCTATCAAATATCCCGAGGTATTGTAGAAGATGTGTTGGTAAAAGTTGAACAGTTTATTTTCCCTGCAGATTTTGTGGTCCTGGATATGGAGGAAGATTCTGAGATCCCAATTATTTTGGGGCGACCTTTCCTGGCCACTGGAAGAGCATTGATTGATGTGCAGGATGGTAAGTTAACTCTAAGAGTTGGTGAGGATAAGGTTGTATTTGACATTTTTCGATCATTGAAGTACCCTGATGAGGTAAGTACCTGTCACATGATCGATATTCGGGATAATGCTGTGAATACACCTAAAGAGCTAGTTTTATCTGTTGACCCCTTAGAGACTTGTATGACAAATTCAATGGTAGATCAGTTAGAAATTTTGGATCATGAAGTTACTTATTATAATGAATCACTGAATCAATTGCCTAAACTTCAATATGAACAATTTTCACAACTGCATGTCACTAAGGTAAAAGAAACAAAACCTCTTGTTCTAGAGTTGAAACAATTACTTGCACACGTGCATTACACTTTCTTAGGAAATTTATCTACGTATCCTGTGATTATTTCTGCCTTATTTGGTTATTTGATCTTTGTAGTTCTTTTTGTTTTCAGATGTGAAAGAAGAAAAAAATAAAAAAAAATGGTCTAGCTAAAAGACGTTAAAGAAAGCGCTGAACGGGAGGCAACCCGTTGTTTTTTTAATTCCGTTATTTCAATTTTATTTCATTATGTTATTTTATTTTTCTTTATTTTCTTTATTATTTTATAATTTATTAGTTGGTTGACTTTTTGTGTGTTTTCTGTTTTCAGGTTAAAAAAAAAAAAAGGTTTGAAACGGCGTCGCAACGCTTACCCAAGCGTTGCAACCTTTGCGCTGGCGCCACAACGTCACAAGACTTTATCGTGCACGCGACCGTGAGGACACAAGTTACCTGCCGTCATGAACTGGAATTTTAAAAGTTCTAGATTTTGCCGAGCAGCCTCAAATTTTCATTTTCTCCTCTCTTTTCTTTCTTCTTTCTTTCAAGCTCCCTCACTATTTCCTCAAGAGGGTTCACTTTAACCTTTTCCCACTCATTATTCTTCCTATTTTGTGCTAGATTGGGCATTTTGGGGCAAGTTTCATACCCATTTGAAGATAAATCGTGGGTAACTATTTCTACACCATTTTCTTTCCGATTTTTGTGATATTTCTGTGGTTAGGCCTAAGATTGATTGTTGGTGTTGTTGTATTATTGTTGAGGATGATGAATCTTGAGCTTAGATGAATTTTCATAGCATATTGTTGAGATTAGGAGATTTGGGTAGTTTAATGAAACTGCCCTAGATGTTTTTCATGGTAAATTGATGTTAATTTTCAATTTTTTCCATCTTTGGGCACTATTACTCCTTAAGGCTTTAATCTTAAGTTTATTGAATTCATTGATTTTGGTAACATAAGTCCCCCCTCCTTAGTTGTGCATTTTGATAAATATATGATTTGGTTGTGTGGTTGTATCTTTACTCATTAATTTTGGTAAGACAAGTTCTTGATGATTAGGTGCATTTTGATCTTGGTAAGACACTTCCTTGCTCTTTAGTTGTGTTTGTGCTTTCTCTTTGGACTACTCTTCCTACATGAGCATGAGATGAGTTGATTGGCCTTGTAGTTGAATTAGTATGTCAATTTGGGCATTTGGATGTCTTCACTTACTAATTGGGAACTTATTCTTATTATTGGATGGAACATGGATAATTGTTTTGCTTGGATTGTCTTTGGGCTTATGCTTATTTTCCCCTTGCCCTATATGCATATGATGAAGTGGTCCACTTTTATATATGGCCTTCTTGTGTTGTATTTCCACTTCTTGTTCATGATTGATAGGTGGCGAGAATCATTGGGTCCTTATCTTACTCCCCCATTTACATCATCCTTGGGTAGAGAACTTCAAAGTTCATTTTGATTTATACTTCATGCACCATCCATAGGGCATCTCCTTGTTTTCCCTGTTACTTTGCACTAGCTTTGTTACTTGCCCTTGTCTAGTTCTTTCTTTTACACTGTTTCCATATGGCACCAAAAAGGGCAAAGAAAACAGCTGGCTCTAGTTCTGAATATGATGGACGACGGTTCGTGGATGTTGAAGCTGTGAGTCGGTACCAGAGTTATGTAGTGCATCGCGCTCTGGTTCCTGAGCGAGGCATTGTTCTTGATGACTCCCATCACCAGAACATCTACACTACCATTCAGCAGAGACATTGGGAGTTGTTGGTGCAACAACCCGAGGCAGGAGTGGTCCCACTTATGCGAGAATTTTATGCTAACATGCCTCTGGAGGCTTACCATACCACTGTGCGAGGGAAACGCATCCCGTTCGACGCTGTGTCCATTAACAGGTATTTTCACTTACTTGACTATGAGACTGATGAGTACACTATCTATGCCAGGACACAGTTCGATTCAGCACAGGTACTTGCCACGCTAGCACGACCTGGGGCTCAATGGGTAACAAGGAGAGGCAGGTCTCTAAACTCCGGACAGCGGACCTCACCGTGTCCAGCAGAGTGTGGCACAGTTTTATCTATGCTAGATTCCAGCCGATTGCACACATGAGTGGCGTGACGAAGGAGTGCGCTATCCTCTTGTACGCCATTGTTACTGGCAAGACGATTGATGTAGGCAAAGTCATCAATCGATATATCAGGCACGTGCGGCGAGGCACGACCACGGGCGACTAGGCCATCCTCTCTCATCACCGCCTCTCACAGCCGCCTCTGCCGAGTCACCGGACATCCGAGGAGGAGCTAATTCACCCCAAGGGGGTGATGGATAAAAATTACATCATGGGACTTCGGGATCATGATCAAGCAGCACTTGCGGGGATACAGGCAGACAAGCCAAAATTTTTCCTTGACGTAGTCGAGGGTGTGATAGGAGAGGAGGAGCAGCATGAGTCACCACAGCGCCCTGCCCCACAGGAGTACCAGGATCCGGTTCAGGCCATGGCTAGACTTCGCGCAATGGTTCGACCAAAGATGAGACTCGTAGTCGTAGGGAGGAGCGTCGGATCATGAGACATTTGCGATGACAAAGGAGGCCTCTCACCGCCACGTTTATGACTGTCTCCGACACATTCATGGCGCAGATCCTTCATTCTCGGGCCCTATGCCTCCTTACGCCTCTTCTGATGAGGAATGAGACTTTTTCATGTTCAGTGCGATGATGCTTCTTTTCTCTCCCCATTGTTTCTTTAGCTAATTTGGATGTTATTTTCTTATCTGTATTTGCACATTGAGGACAATGTTGTTCTCAAGTTTGGGGGTGATTGTATGACTTTTAATCACTGTTACTACATGAGATTTATCTGACTCCATTCCATTTTCATCATATTCTTTTCTGCTGTTTGTTTTTGGTGCATTTGATCGATTTCAGGTTAATGGAACTGACTACCCTTTGTAAGTTTTTCTTACTTTGACTATGATAACCACTGATGAAATTTAATTGAGAATTGTGAATAATGTTCATCAGCCTAGATAACTTGATTAAATTCCAATTTTAGGATGTTTAAAATTTATTAAAGAATTCCTTGAACCTAATTGCACTTAGCCAATCCGGAAAGGTCCCGAATGCTTAGGGAAGTTTATTTTGTCCAGAAATCGTTGTCACCTCGATAGGCTTAGGAACTAATGAAACAAAGAAAGTTTGCTTAATTGAAAATTATACTTTTTTAAAAGTTTTTCCACTAAAAAAAAAAGTGTTAAATAAGAGGGTACTCCAACATCCTAAGTATTCTGACCAATACTTGTCTTTTGAAGGATTAAACTTAGGATGCAAGTAGTTTTGACAATCAGATGGTATCCAGGTCTTTGGTAGTCACTATTTTCACCACAAAGTGTTAATATGTTGGAGCGAAGGCATAGACGACTGAAGGATTCCCTCCAAAAAAAATTATTAATAAAGTTTAAGTTTAAGGGTGAAAGAAAACAAAGTGATAAAAGGTAAAAATTTTCTCGATTATGTAAATGAGTCAAGATTTGGAGCCTAAGGCAGTGTAGAGGGGAAAATGAATAGAGGACTCAATAAGGTTATCTTGGGCTTATAACGACTAAACTGGAAAAGGCTATCACACACCCACTCAAGGAATAATTTGATTTAATTTTAAAAATCTTATTATGTAGTTTTTAATCAATGTACCATTTTGATGAATGTATTTCTCGATTCATACAATTCCTGAGGTTTGAGTCTGTAGTATGAAACTTACTCTGATATGATCCGTCTTTTTCTCATTTTTTGCTCGAGGACTAGCAATTGTTTAAGTTTGGGGGTGTTTGATAGCACACAAAATGTGCTATCCTTAGGCTTAAATTGTGTTAGTTTTATGATAATTTCAGGGCTTTAACGTATTAAATTTGTTGAAATTCAGGTTAAAGAGCAATATGAGAATGGATGGAGAATTATGAAAAAAAAAGGAGTCAAAATTGACATTAAATGGAAGAAGTAAGGTCAAAACAAGCCATCAAATCCGAGGAGATGGCGTTGCAACACCATTCAGAGCGTTGCAACGCTCTGTGTGCAGCCGTCTACTATGGAAGCACTTACCGATGGCATTGCAACGCTGTTTTGCAGCGTTGCAACGCTCCACACGCAGAAAAGACGCCATGAAGATCCGTTTTGCAGCGTTGCAACGCTACTTCGATAGCTAAAGGCGCGCGAGGGTAGCGGTGTTGCAACGCCGCCCTCGCCGCGTTACGCGCCACTCGAGATAGCTAAACGCTGCGTGAGGGTAGCAGCGCGTTAACGCTACCCTCAGCGTTGCAACGCTGCCTGATATTTTCCATTTATGACTTATTCGCTAGGGCACGGCGTTGCAACGCCATGCCTAGCGTTGCAACGTCGTGCTATTGATATAAAAAGGAAAAGATGCATCTTGTAAAGGGGCCTTTTTGGAGAGATTTTGGACACCATTGTTTAGGCCTAGTTGTGAGAGATTGTAAGAAGATTTTTTGGAGATTTCAAGAAGGAGACTTTTTGGAGCTCGGGGTTCGTGATAGGTGCCGGGATCGTTGCCCTTCACGCCACGAGAGTTCTTTCTTCGTTCTTTTCACTTTTATTGTTGAACTATGGTTTTGTATTTGAGTTTAGTAGGATTTATAGTGGACATGAGTAGCTAAACTTGTTATCTTAGGGATAGATGTAGCCTTTTAATTATGTTATTTTGTTGAATTGACTGCCTTTGGTTTATTGTAATGCTTTTATTCATGCAATTGCATCCTTAATGCTTATAGACTCTTAATCACAGTTTATTTGTTCTTAGGTCTGAATTTATTCTTGAGAAAGATACTTTAGATCTGATCTCTTTTGCATGATTGATATTTACTTTGACATGAGAATGATTGAAGTGCTATTAGAAACCCATAAGAATTGAACTTAGTGCCATGTTTGATTTTTAGTTTGAACAGAGATGTTTAATTCTATGTCTTGCATGAGATTCACTTGCCTCGATAGAGGTTATTTGTTATCTTAGTTTCTTGGTTTATAAAAGCAGTGCAATAACCCATTAGCATGATCTCAATAAAATAGTTAATTAATTGGTGAAATCTAGTCCCTAAGATATTCGTCTCTCCTGATTGTTCTCAACTTTCACTCTTTGATTTTGTGTTTTCACCTCACTTTAAAGTCTAATTTTCTAGATAAAATTGAGTTGTCTTATTGATAGGAATTAATTGAATTAAATACCCAATCCTGTGGACGATACTCGTACTCAAATTCACTATATTAAAACTTGACTCGTACACTTACGGTATTGGAAAATAACGCAACAGTCGACTTGTGGAAAAAAGTTATACCCAGAGGGAAGGAATGGACTATGAAGAAACCTTCTCCCCTATTGCCATGCTTAAATCCATTAGAATACTCTTGTCCATTGCCATGTTTTATGACTATGAAATTTGGCAAATGGATGGCAAAAGGTTTGCAAGCTTAAATGATCCATCTATGGATTGACACAAGCATCTAGATCCTGGAATATAAGATTTGATACTTAGATCAAATCTTATGGCTTTCAACAGAATATTGGTGAGCCTTGTGTTTACAAGAAAATAGTCAATACTATTGTAACTTTCTTAGTCTTGTATGTAGACGATATCCTGCTCATTGGGAATGATGTAGGATTCCTGAATGGCGTCAAGTAATGGCTAGCAACCCAATTCCAAATGAAAGATTTGGTAGAGGCTCGGTTTGTTCTTGGAATCTAAATTATTTGGAATCGCAAGACAAAACGCTAGCACTGTCTCAGGAATCTTATATTGACAAGATGTTGATTAGATATAAGATACAGAATTCCAAGAAGGGATCATTACCTTTCAGGCATGGAATTCATTTGTCTAAGGAACAGTGTCCTAAGACACCTCAAGAAGTTCAGGATATGAGATGCATTCCCTATGCATCAGTTGTCGGTAGTCTGATGTTTGTCATGTTATGTACTTGACCCGACATATGTTATGCAGTGGGAATTGTCAGCAGGTACCAGTCCAATCCAGGATATGATCATTGGTCTGTCGTTATGAATATCCTCAAGTATCTAAGGAGAACGAGGGACTATATGCTTGTGTATGGTGCGAAGGATCTGATCCTTATAGGACACACTTACTCTGATTTTCAGATTGATGTAGATTCGAGGAAATCCACATCAGGATCAGTGTTCACTCTTAACGGAGGAGCTATAAAATGGAGGAGTATAAAGCAAGGTTGTATTGTTGACTCCACCATGGAGGCTGAGTACGTCGCAACTTGCGAAGCAGCGAATGAGGTTGTATGGCTTAGAAAATTCTTAACTGATTTGGAAGTTGTTCCAAATATGAATTTGCCTATCACCTTTTATTGTGATAATAGTGGTGCAATGACAAATTCTAAAAAACCTAGAAGCCACAAGCGCGGAAACCACAACATTACGCAAATATCACCTCATCAGGGAGATTGTTGTTGCGTAAAATTATTATTGCAATACCGCAAGTGTACGGGTCAAGTTTTAGTAAAGTGATTTTAGAGTTCCAAGTATCGTCCTTGGGAATGAGTTTCTAGATTAATTAATTACCAAGATAGTAATTCTCAAAGCTAAAGCAACATAACATGGATAGGTGATGAAAACAAAGATAAAAGACAAACAAACAAGTAGAGACACGAATTGATAGATTTGGAGGAAATTGACTTCACAAGCTAATAACTTAATTAACACATGCAATGAACTAATTAAAGGGAATTAAATCCTGTGTAGCGGAAGGATGATTGAATCACCGTGGTATCGTTGCGTAAACCGTTTTCTTAAAACCATTTTTATCTCATAAAAACTAGGTTAAACATGCTAATAAAGAAGAAAAACAGCAAGCAACACTTACTTGTTGAAGAACGTCTTCATGTTTTCCTTCTCATGTTCACGAATCCTTCGTGATCACGATCTCAACGTCCTTGATCTTCTCGAACGAACAAGCAAACTGGACATTTCCACTCAGTTTCTCGGTTGTTCTATGTTTGGTAGAAGGAGAGAAGTGGGTCTCTTTTTGGTGAGAGATGAGGAGATATTGAGAGAGGGTTGAGTGAAAAATCTTGTTTCTCTTTGGTAAGATTCCAAAAAAATGAACAAGAGCCTTATGAAATCCTTCTTGCAAAGGGTTTATATAATTGTGATAGATGGAGTTGAAATCTCCACCTATTTACCATTTTACCACAACCATAGGTTATGCAAATCATATTTGCATAACCATATATAATAAGATATCTCATATCTCATTATACAAATCACATTTGTATAATTGTGGATTTTTAAATTGAATTACATTCAATTTAATTTCTCTCAATCTAATTTCTCCAAATTAGCCCTAATTAGACAATTAGGCTAACCTATAGTTTGTAATGAATCTCATTCACATTAAACTATATAATATGTCATTCATATCTCATATAAGTGACATAATAACCCTTTAGTGAACTTGAACACTTCAAATTCACACAAAAACTGTAAACCTTCTATTAATCAAGTTTGAGCCAACCGAGGGACCAAATGGACCTACAGTGACGAGCTCCAATGATCCAAGACTAACCTGTCAAACTCTTTGACCCGGTTAATCAACATTCATTAGCTACGGTAACACTCTACTAAATCTCGTAGCTACACTCCCGTCAGTGTAAGACAAGTGTGTCCAGTCCACTGATATAACCAATGCCCATGAGTCGACCCTTCACAGGTTGTTCGTAGACACTGTTGGGTCAAATTATCGTTTTACCCCTGTGTCTACTTCTTGCTCCTTAAGTCTCCACTGCTCCTCTAATGAACAACAACGTTGTAATGGTC
Source organism: Trichosanthes cucumerina (assembly GCA_036507285.1). NCBI lineage: Eukaryota > Viridiplantae > Streptophyta > Magnoliopsida > Cucurbitales > Cucurbitaceae > Trichosanthes > Trichosanthes cucumerina. The sequence continues at coordinate 67,838,831 of CM071836.1, read as the reverse complement.
CAACCATACACAACACCCCTCTCGATCCAGTGGGAGGGTGGACGCCCATTGTCCAAGCCTTGGAGACAACACTTAAGGGAACAACCCCTCTAGTTTCCCTAAAGTAGGCGGGAACGAGTGAATTCCATCTCGCGTTGTTAAGTTCCCAGATCCCCACGTAGTCATGTCCTTGAGAACATAGGAATATTGGGCGAGTAACTATGACCACCCTCACCCATACTAGTCAAAGGACAGACCCCCGCAGACAGGAGTCCGTAACACGCTCAGGATTGAGGTCGAGTCACTAATGGTCATCTACGAAGTTATTAGTCCCATACTGTCAATGGTGTTATATCAGTAGGTCAAATAATTCACGGTCCGGTCTTGTACAATCTCATTGCATAAGATGCCCCCACTCGCATGTCAACCACATGAACGAGTCAGATCACCTCGTTTGTATCTAATACAAAGCGGGTCGCATCCACAGCGTATCCAGGATTAGGTCTCTAACGCTATCCATATTGAAAGAGTCTAGATTAAGAAAGCGGAAGCAATTTTGGATCTTGAACACTCTAAGTTGATCAATTTTGTAAAATAAAAAACATGCTCAAAGTTGGAATAATAGAGGGATAGAAAACTCAACTTTGAAGATCAAATTCTCTTCCCCCGGTGAATGGTTTTCAACACGAACACTTCGTGGACAACCGTTAGAGTCTTCCCTACTATCCTCAGGCCTTAGAAAAGATTGTGGGATCCTAGGTTGAGAGAATTTGGAAGAAAAGACCTCAAAGGTCACTAATTCGGAAATATTGAATTTTCTGTAAAATTCTCTCAACATCCCTCAAATCACCATTATATAAAGCTTCAAAAAGCTTCAATGGAGTGACAACTCAAGGGTGATGAGGATGCTTTGAGATGGAGGTGGCCAATTTTGGTGAATTTTGAAGATGAGAGGGATTGGGCAAGTTGTACTTTGGATTTTATGGAAAATCCATGAAAATCCACAAATTTTACATTTAATTTTAATTCTAAAAATTAATATTAAATTGATTTTTAATTAAAATTAATTTAATTAATTAAATTATTAAATAATTAATTTAATTAATTAATTTTTAATTTAATTTAATATCAAATATTAAATTAAATAAATTGCCCGATCCCGATCGATTTTTCGAACATGGATCTTTATTCATGCTATAAACCGATCCAATATTTAAATTATATTTAAATATATACACCTCCTTTTAATCATAGTTTAATTCATAATTAAGCTATGATTCGTTAAATTATATCACATATAATTAACGCTTTCTCCCAAACTCGAATTTGAACAATTCAAATTATTTTCTCTCAAAATGTTACAAGGCTTAGTCCGAGCTAGTAAGGGGGGCCTAATGGACCTACAGATCATGAGTTCCAACGATACGAGATTAACCGACCAAACTCTTTAGCCTAGCTAATCAACATTCATTAACCACCGGGACACTCCACTAAAGCCCAGTGGTTGCACTCTCCTCACTGTAGATATATTTTTGTCCACTCGATGTAACCATGATTAGTAAGTCGATCCTTCACAGGTCGTTCGTAATTACAACTAGGTCAAAATTACCGTTTTACCCCTATAATTACCTCTTGTTCCTTAAGTCCCACTGATCCTCTAATGAACAATTGGTTTATGGTCCAACCAGCAAACCGAATCTCTCTCGGGCCAATGAGAGGGGTGGGCCCATTGTTCAAGACCCGAAGTCAGTACTTAAGGGAACAACCTCTCTACTAATCCTTAAAGTAGGTAGGAGTGAATTCCATCTTGCAGAACTATGTTCCCAGCTATCTACCCGGTTATATCCCTGAAATGGGAGGCTTATTGAGTCGGCAGTCTCAAGCCACTCTCACCCATGCAAATCTAAGGATAATCCGAATAAACAGGAGTCCATAGAACGCTCGTGGATTAAGATCGAGTTACCTAGGTCATCGTATGAATATAGTCAGTTAAGACAGTAAACGGAGTTATAAAGTCTAAGTGACTATTTCGCGGTCCAGTTTTATGCAAACTCATTGCATAGGGCGCCCCCACTCACATGTTTCCACATGAACGATTTAGGATCACATCGTTTGTTCTCTACAAAGTGGGTCGCGTCCATAGTGTCCCCAAGATAAGGTACCCAACCCTATCTTTATACTATAGACTGTTCTTGCTATAACTTGAACTTGATCCACTTTTATGTCACACATAAAGTTCAAGTATTCATCCTATAGCCAAGGGTTCTTTATTGGATTAAGGTTACACAATACACAATAGTCAATAACACCTTTACTGAATAAATTTCAATAACAACTTTATTGTGAAATAGAATATACATTCAGTTTACAAAACCACGAGTTTTAGGACATAAAACCGAACAATCTCCCACTTGGACTAAAACATCTGGGGGGTAAAACATGCTGAGCAAAGAAAAACTGCCCTACTGTACAACCCGTGTAGTCCTAGACTCTCTAGGTGTCCCTCAAACACTTTAACCGTGAGGGACTTTGTAAACGGATCAGCAATGTTGTGCTTCGAAGCGATCTGCATGACGATCACGTCTCCTCGTTGCACAATTCCCTGATGAGATGATATTTGCGCTCTATGTGCTTTCCGCGCTTATGGCTTCTAGGTTCTTTGGAATTTGCCACTGCACCACTATTATCACAATAAAGGGTGATAGGCAAATTCATATTTGGAACAACTTCCAAATCAGTCAACAGGGGAGAAGGTTTCTTCATAGTCGACTCCTTCCCTTTGAGTATAACCCTTTGCCACAAGTCGAGCCTTAAAGGTTTGCACCTTGTCGGCTTTATCTCGTTTCCTCTTGTAGATCCACTTGCAACCGATAGGTCTTTCACCATCTAGTTGATCTACAAGTTTCCAGACTGAATTGAAGTACATTGACTCCATTTCAAGGTTCATGGCTTTAATCCATTAGTCCCTATCTATATCATTTATTGCCTGTTTATAAGTCAATGGATCCTCAACGCCATCATCAGGTATGACGACTTGGGTTTCTGTCAAACCCATGTAACGGTCGGGTTGTCTAACATCCCTCCCATTACGTCGAGGCATTCTCAACTCTTGAGAAGAACCAGCTTGATCAACAAGTTTTGTTGATTTATCTGTAGCTTCCCTGGAAATTTCACTTAAGACAATCCTGCTACGAGGCTGATGATCTCTCATGTGGTCTTCCTCTAAGAACGTGGCGTTTGTCGACACAAGCACCTTGTCCTCTTGAGGATCATAAAACATACCACCTTTCGTTTCTTTGGAGTATCCTACGAATAGGCATAATTTTGAACGATGTTCCTGATGGAGATCTGATCTCCTTGAGCAGCGGAAACGTGTTTGGGATCGTTAATTGCTTGATTTGTTTTAATTGAAACAAAAACCAGTACATTGATAAATAAAACATACAGAACAAGCATGCTAATTCTAATCTAATTAGACATGGAAAAAAGCATACATGCAAACATGTTAAGTTTAACAATTAAACTAAAGGGAAGAAGAATTTACCTTTGTAGATTCACAGCAACTCCTTGCTCCAAGCAAATTCCAGTAGTTCAAGAACTTCCAAAAGTTCTCTGTTTTTCTTTCAACAAGAACAACAACACGAGGAAAACCTTCTATCCTCTGAGATCTTAGATCCTCCTTGGTGGGAAGGATTCCAACTTTTGGATAGAATTAGGAATGAGAGAGAATTCTTCTTCTGTAAGAATATCAAAAATCGATCAATCGATCTCTTCTTCTTCTCACCAGGAGAAGAAGAACCTTCAATGAGCAACTCCCCACTTCCTATCGAGGGGGAGTTGGGAAGTAGTGGGAACGTGTCCTTCTGACACGTTCCCAATTAATATTATATTAATTAATCCAATATTAATTAATTTTATTAAATCAAATCATATTTAATTCAATTATAATATTAAATTGATTAAATCATATTTAATCATTTTACCCTTTAACCTATAGTTTAATGTACATCTCATGAACATTATGTTTTAACCTATAGTTTTCAAATATGAATCGCATTCACATTTGAATTTAATATTTGAACTCTTTCAAATATTTAATTCTCTCAAGTAATTTAATATGAATCCTATTCACATTAAATTTATAATATATAGTTCCAAAAATATATATTATATCGTATCAATATACATTAAATATATTCCCTAATGAATTTGAACATTTCAAATTCAAATGATCTAAGAACCCTTTACGAGCTAGAAGGTGGACCTAATGGACCTACTGATCGTAAGCTCTAACGATACGAGATTGCTCTGCTAATCTCATTAACCTCCCAATCAACATTCGTTAATCATGAACACTCCACTAAAGTCCCACACCGCACTCTTCTCACCGCAGATGTATTTCTCGTGTCCATGGATATTGACCAATAACAAAGAAGTCAATCCTTCACGAATGTTCGTAACACACCACCGGGTCAAATTACCGCTTTTACCCCTCAGGTTACATCTTGTGCCTTAAGTACCAAAGCTTCTCTAATGAACAATTTGTTTGTGGTCCTACCAACAAACAGAGTCCCTCTCGCCAATGAGAGGGTGGGGCCCTTTGTTCAAGTCCCGAGACACCACTTAAGGGAACATTCCTCTACTTACCCTAGTAGGCGGGAAGGAGTGAATTCCATCTTACTATGTTAAGTTCCCAGCCGCTCACTCGGTCTTGTCCCCAAGAAGGTAGGCATATTGAGTCGGCGAATCCGCCACTCTCACCCATACTAGTCAAAGGACAATCCCTTGCGAATGTGAGTTCGTAAATCTGCCAGATTGAGATCAAGTTGCCTAGGTCATCCTAGTGAAATAGAAACCTAACTAGTCAACTGAGTTACAGCTAAAGGTTACTATTTCGTGGTCCGGTCTTATGTAATCTCATTACATAGGATATCCCCACTCACATTTCATCTACACGAACACGTTAGGATCACAGTGTTTGTATCTAATACAAAGTGGGCCACATCCATAGTTTAACCAGGGTAAGGTACCCAAACCTTATCCCCTAACTATAGACCCTTTAGGTTGTATCTCGAACTTAGATCCTTTTTATGTACATTACATTCAGTTAAAGATTCATTTAACTGCCTTGGATGTTTAGTTTATTGGATTTAGGGTTTAAATAAAGGCAAACTCGTAGATAACAAAATAATAACACTTTATTGAAATAATTAACACTTTATTACATTAATTAGAACATAACTAAAACTCCCACTTGAACTAAAACTCTAGTGGGGTACATTATAATCTAAAACAGTGGTTACAAGAGATAGAAATACAATAAACTAGGGCATCCATATACCCCATTACATATCTCCCACTTGCCCTAGATTAGCTTATGTACATATCTCGTAGACCTGCATTTCGGATGACCCTCGAACACTTTAGCCGTGAGAGTCTTTTTGTAAACGGATCGACAATATTGTGCTCCGGCGATCTTCGTGATCACACATCTCCTCGTTGCACTATTTCTCGTATCGTGATACTTCCTCTCGATGTGCTTTCTCGCTTATGGTCGTGAGGTTCCTTCGAATTGGCTACGCACCACCGTTGTCACAAAGATAAGGTGATGAGAGATTCCATATTTGGAACAACTTCCAAATCGATGAAGGAATTTCCTTAGCCAAACAACCTCCTTAGCCGCTTTCACAAGCAAATGGCATACTCGACCTCCATTGTGGAGTCAGCGATGCATCCTTGCTTGATGCTTCGCCATACTATAGCTCACCCGTTCAGGGTGAAAACTGGATGTGGATTTCCGAGAATCCTTATCGGTTTGAAAATCAGAATCAGTGTATCCAGTAAGGATCAGATCCTTAGACCCATACACAAGCATATAGTCTCTCGTTCTCCTTAGATCCTTGAGGATATTTTTAACTATTGTCCAATGGTCTAACCCTGGATTGGACTGGTACCTACTGACTATTCTCACTGCATAGCAAATGTCCGGCCTCGTGCATAGCATAACATACATTAAGCTACCTACTGCAGAGGCATAGGGAATATGTCTCATATCCTCAACTTCTTGAGGTGTCTTGGGACATTGTTCCATAGACAAATGAACTTCGTGCCTGAAGGGTAATATGCCCCTCTTGGAATTCTGCATCGAATATCTGGACAACATCTTGAAGTCAATTGACTCCATTTCAAGGTCCATGGCTTTGATCCATTGGTCCTTATCTACGTCATTCATTGCCTGTTTATAAGACAATGGATCTTCTACGCCATCATCGTGTATGACAACTTGAGTTTCAAATAAACCCAAGTAGCGGTCGTTGGGAATAACCCTCCCATCTGCGTCGAGGCATTCCCAACGATTGAGAAGGACGAGACTGACTTGAGGTGTTGGCTCTTCCATCAACTCTTGATGAAGGTCCAACTTGATCAACAACTCTTGTTGGTTCATGTGTAGCTTCATTTAGTACTAATTTACTACGCGGTTTATGGTTTCTCATGTGATATTCCTCCAAGAACGTGGCGTTTGTCGATACAATCACCTTATTTTCTTGTGGGTCGTAGAAAAGACCACCTCTCGTTTCTTTGGGATAGCCAACAAATTGACACAATCTTGAACGAGGTTCCAGTTTCTTTGGGTTTGTCACGAGTACGTGTGCCGAACATTCCCAAATCCTGAAGTGTTGTAAACTCGGTTTCACGCCTTCTTCCAAAGTTCAAAAGGTGTTCTCAAACACTTTTGATGGAACACTGCTCAAGATTTGAATCTGCAGCTCTCACCGCTGCGTATCCCCAAAACGAGGCAGGCAATTGAGCATAGCTCATCATAGAACGAACCATGTCTAACAAGGTTCTAATTCTCCTTTCTGACACACCATTTTGCTGTGGTGTATTAGGTGCAGAGAGTTGAGATTTAATTCCATGTTCTATCATATAGTCCTGGAATCTCAAATCCATATACTCTCCACCTCGATCGGATCGAAGTGTTTTAATGCTTTTCTCTAATGCATTCTCTACTTCAGCCTTATGCCCTTTGAACTTTTCAAGAGCTTCAGACTTGTGATGCATTTGGTATAGATAACCATATCTCGAATAATCATCTATGAAAGAGATGAAATATTCGTACCCTCCTCGAGCTTTAACATTCACCGGACCACAAAGATCCGAATGTATAAGTTCTAAGGGTTCTACTTACTCTATAACCTTTTCCAAAGAAAAGGTCGTTTGGTCATTTTACCTTCCAAGCAAGACTCGCAAGGCGGTAAAGAATCATTTTCTAACTTGTTTAGAAGTCCATTCTGAGAAAGTCTCTCAATCCGGTTGAGATTAATATGACCTAGTCTAAGATGCCACAGATAGGTATTATTATTTGGAGAAATTTTTTGCCTTTTATTTTGAGTGTTAGCATTCTTAAACATCTCATGATTTAAAATTCGGTTTTATTCGGTTTTATTCGGTTTCAGTACGTACAAGCCATTTTTCAATTTAGCAGAACATATATTGACACCTTCTTTCAAAATGAACGCTTCATTGATTGAAAAAGTAATACAATAACCAAGTTCTATTAAACAAGAGATAGAAATTAAGTTCCTTTTAAGCTTAGGAACTATATACAGATTTTTCATAATAAATCTATCTCCGAAAAATAACTTGGCATCTCCCACTGCACGAGCTGAGACGACGTCTCCCGTTCCGACCCTGAGCGTCATCTCACCCTCTTCGAGCTCCTTGAAGGAACTAGTTTTCTAAAATGAAGAGCAAACGTGATTAGTGGCTCCTGAATCAAGTATCTAGGTTAAATCATCATTTTCCACTTAATAAGTTTCAAGAACAAGTAAATCTAATTTACCTTTCTTCTCTTTGAGCTTAGTAAGGTATTTTGGGCAGTTTCTCTTCCAGTGCCCATCCATGTTGCAGTGGAAACATTTTCCTTTATCTGCAAGCTTAGCTTTTCCCTTGCCTTTGTCAGCAGCAGGTGCCTTCCCTTTCCCTTTTATTTTCTTCTTTTGGGTCTTCTTAAGTCCAGAAGATGAGCTACGTGACTTAGTCCAAGAGGATGAACCTTCCGAACCTTCTCGGAATGGGCAAACAGATTTGCCTCTCCATCACCGTCCCTTATTCTTCATAAGAGACCGGAAAGTCTCAGAGTTCATTAAGGAGAGTAGTCGTTATACTCTATCTTGTTCATCACCGCATTGCCGCGAATTGCGTAAAAACTCTTGGAAGAGATTCCAAGATGAACGATACCGACTCGCTTTCACAATGACCGCCTCCGCTCATCTCGATCCACGTTGAAGTGGACCATCAGATCAAGAACATGTTCTCTCATCGATGACCCCTCCTTCATATGGGAGTTATAAACGTATTTGAGGGATTCGTGTTGAATCTGTCCAGACGGTTGTCCAAACATTTCCTGCAGTGAACTCATGATCTCACGAGCTGAGGCCATGCCCTCGTGCTTTTTGGCCAGAACTTCAGAAACACTAGCCAAAATGTAGACCTTGGCCTTATCATTGGCCTTGATCCAGCGGTCGTACGCCTCCTTAATAGATTGAGGAGCGTTACGAGCAGGAATCTGAGGACATTCCTCAGTTAGTACGAACCGAAGGTCGTCAACAATGAGAATCGTATTCAAGTTGGACTTCCACGTAGTAAAATTCTCACCAGTTAAACGGTCGCTTTTAAGTAAGGCTATTATTGAGGACGACATGCTGAAAATCCAAAATAGTTGTAATTAGTTATGCCATTAAACCCATTATAAAAACCAATCTAATTTAGCAAAATTATTAAAGAACCCTAGTGTTTGAACTAAAACCCATTGTTTAAGTTAAACCTTTAATTTTGCAACGATACTTCAAGGGTTTAGAACAAAAGCCTCCGCTTCAAGCAGTCATTCCTCCCTTGAATTGAGACTATCTCACCAATTCCCACTACCGTAACATCTCATGTCCCAATGGTCCTTAGCTACCGTTTGTTTGGTCAAGGACTTGTTAACTAACTTAACTCATCCCGTAAATGTGACCCTACAATTTTCAGATCCAATAGGCCCGAGCCAACAGGCTACTATTAAGAAAGACAACTGCTGGCAAACAACCTAAGAGACCCTATCCATTTCTCGAGTTCGCGGTGTTCGATCCCTATAGTCGGGCCCTCCGTAGGGTTTGGCCGTTCTAGGACAACCTAGTCATGACTATAGAAATCTCACAAAGGCGACCTAATGGAGGAGACCGTAGGATACGTTGACACGCGCCCCCGCTCCCATTTACTATGGATACTTCCCTCATTCACCTTGGTATTGAACCATGCAAACACATACCGTAGGGGACGCCCTATTGACTTCGCAGAGCCGAGCATGGAACTCACGGTGTGAACTTGAGGACGTGAGAGTAAACTCGATGCGAACATCTCGTTTTCTCCCACTGAAGTTCCTTAAATTAGGGTATGGATTTAACTTAGTCGGATTCTGGCTAAAAGAAATTATCTAAGTCTATGCCTATTATAACTATTATAACTAGGTGTTAAAACCTTATGTCTAGGTGAATAAACATTTTAATTACCTAGAGATAATACAGAACTGAGGTTAATTCAACTCAGGTTCCGGGTCAGTTCCCAGGTAGGAGGTGTTCCATTAACCGTCAGCTTAAGTACCCCAAACCTTAGACAGAACTTCACCAGTAGAGTTCCCTTATAACCAAAGTCCTAAAGTCTTACTATATTTTAAACTATTTAAAATATTATGTAAGACTTATTTCTAATCCTAGTAGAAATTGAAACTTAGGTCTAAATTAATTTTAAACAATTTAAAACTAATTAAATTTAACCCAAGTTCCTATGTTTGCATGCATTTCTTTATTATAGGTTATGGTTTCTAAAACCCCTTTAATTTATAACTTTTATAAAATTTAATAATTAACCTATGATAAAGAAACTATATTATAAATCCAACAATCAATATTCAAATTGGAATTATAAAAGAAATTCAACTATTTGAATTATAAAATTACTTAAATAAAATAACATTTATTTTAAACTAAGTAATTCCATGCTCCATGTAATTTATTTTCCATATAATCTAATTATAACACTTATAATTAATTACTCATGAAAAAATAAATTAGTCATGCATTCAACCATATTTATATAACATTTATATAAATAAAATGCATGAACATGTTTATCCTAAGGTGGAAATAATCTAAATGACATTCATATAGATAAAAAGCTGTAAAACTGGAATAATTTGGCCCCTAAAGTGCAAAAAAAAAAAATTACATTAATTTATTTCATGAAACCGGTCAAAAAACACCCTGAACCGACCTTGAACCGCTTGAACCGGAACAAACCCAACGAACCAGCTCGAACCGAACCTGCTGCTGCCGCTGAATGTCCCACGGCGCAGTAACGCTGAGGCCGCGCTGTAACGCTCGCTTTGTCGTCTTACGCGCCTGGTATCGAGATGGCGTTGCAACGCTGAGGCGCAGCGTTGCAACGCCGCTGACCCCTTGAGCACCCGCGTCGATAGGGAGTGGTGGCGCGGTAACGCTGATGAATAGCGTTGCAAACGCTCGCTGCTTCGGCAACAGCCTTCTTCCATGAACACAACAGCTTTGTTCTTCAATTTCTTCTTCGATTCTCAACCAAATTGAATGAAACTTGTCCCGAACAACTCGTAACTCAATTACAGACTCAATTTTGAACTTTTTGCCCAAAAACGCAGGGGCCTTTACATACTAATTGATCAAAATCAAAGTAAACTAAGGCCAAAACATTCCTAAACTAGTTTTACAGCAAACCAAATGCATTTCCCACCAAATCAATGCAATTTTGTTTCAAAACAAAACAATACAAACCTGGCTCTGATACCAATTGATGGAGATCTGATCTCCTTGAGCAGCGGATACGTGTTTGGGATCGTTAATTACTTGATTTGTTTTAATTGAAACAAAAATCAGTACATTGATAAATAAAACATACAGAACAAGCATGCTAATTCTAATCTAATTAGACATGGAGAAAAGCATACATGCAAACATGTTAAGTTTAACAATTAAACTAAAGGAAAGAAGAATTTACCTTTGTAGATTCACAGCAACTCCTTGCTCCAAACAAATTCCAGTAGTTCAAGAACTTCCAAAAGTTCTCTGTTTTTCTTTCAACAAGAACAACACCACGAGAAAAACCTTCTATCCTATGAGATCTTAGATCCTCCTTGGTGGGAAGGATTCCAACTTTTGGATAGAATTGAGAATGGGAGAGTCAGAGAGAGAATTCTTCTTCTGTAAGAATATCAAAAATTGATCAATCGATCTCTTCTTCTTCTCACCAGGAGGAGAAGAACCTTTAATGGGAAACTCCCCACTTCCTATCGAGGGGGAGTTGGGGAGTAGTGGGAACGTGTCCTTCTGACACGTTTCCAATTAATATTATATTAATTAATCTAATATTAATTAATTTCATTAAATCAAATCATATTTAATTCAATTATAATATTAAATTGATTAAATCATATTTAATCATTTTACCCTTTAACCTATAGTTTAATGTACATCTCATGAACATTATGTTCTAACCTATAGTTTTCAAATATGAATCACATTCACATTTGAATTTAATATTTGAACTCTTTCAAATATTTAATTCTCTCAAGTAATTTAATATGAATCCTATTCACATTAAATTTATAATATATAGTTCCAAAACTATATATTATATCGTATCAATATACATTAAATATATTCCCTAATGAATTTGAACATTTCAAATTCAAATGATCTAAGAACCCTTTACGAGCTAGAAGGTGGACCTAATGGACCTACAGATCAGAAAGTCCAACGATACGAGATTGCTTGGTTAATCTCATTAACCTCCCAATCAACATTCGTTAACTGCGGGAACACTCCACTAAAGTCCCACAGTTGTACTCTTCTCACTGCAGATGTATTTCTGTGTCCATGGATATTGACCAATAACAGCAAGTCAATCTTTCACAAATGTTCGTAACACCAGCTGGGTCAAATTACCATTTTACCCCTAGGCTACATCTTGTGCCATAAGTACCAGTGCTCCTCTAAGGAACAATTTGTTTGTGGTCCTACCAACAAACAGAGTCCCTCTCGGACCAATGAGAGGGTCGGGGCCTTTGTTCAAGTCCCGGAGACACCACTTAAGGGAACATTCCTCTACTTACCCTAGTAGGCGGGAAGGAGTGAATTTCATCTTGCTAAGTTATGTTCCCAACCGCTCACTCGGTCTTGTCTCCAAGAAGGTAGGCATATTGAGTCGGCGAATCTGGCCACTCTCACCCATACTAGTCAAAGGACAATCCCTTGCGAACAGGAGTTCGTAACCTGCTGAGGATTGAGATCAAGTTGCCTAGGATATCCTAGTGGACACCAAGACATGTGTTGGACATCCCCAAATCCTGAAGTAACGTAAACTCCCTTTACGCCCTTTCCATAACTCATAGGGTGTTTCTGAAACACTCTTAGAGGGAACCATGTTCAAAATATATACAACAGCTTCTACTGCATATCCCCAAAACGAACTAGGCAGCTGAGCGTAGCTCATCATGGATCGAACCATGTCTAACAGAGTTCTATTTCTCCTCTCAGATACACCATTCTGCTGAGGTGTACCGGGCGCTGAGAGTTGAGATACGATTCCATGTTCTATCATATAGTCTTGGAATCTCAAATCCATGTACTCTCCACCTCGATCTGATCGAAGTGTTTTAATCATTTTACCTAATGTGTTCTCAACCTCTGCATTATACTCCTTGAACTTTTCAAGGGTTTCGGACTTATGATGCATTAGGTATAGATAACCATACCTAGAATAATCATCAATAAAACTGATGAAATATTCATACCCTCCTCGTGCCTTGACATTCACAGGACCACAGAGATCCGAATGCACGAGTTCTAAGGGCTCTTTGGCTCTATAACCTTTTTCAGAAAAAGGTTTTTTAGTCATTTTTCCTTCGAGACAAGACTCACATGGTGGTAAAGAGTTGTCCTCTAACTGACTTAGGAGACCACTCTTGACCAATCTCCCAATCCTATTAAGATTAATGTGACCTAGTCTCAAGTGCCAAAGATAGGTACTAGGAGAAAGTTTCTGCCTTTTATATTGAGTATCAGTTGTTTTAAACATCTCGGTGTTCAAAATAGCTTTTAATTCGGTTGGTCTTAACACATATAAGTTGTTTTCAAGTTTAGCAGAACATATTCGTACACCTCTTTTGCAAATGAACGCTTCATTATGATCAAAAGATACTTTATACATATGTTCAAGTAAACAAGAGATAGATACAAGATTTCTTTTGATTCCAGGAACCAAAAGTACATTTTCTAATAAAACGAATCTATCTCTAAACAAATGATGATTCATCGCTCCCCCACTTCTTTGGTGAGACAACCTCTCCCGTTCCAACCCTGAGAGTTATCTCCCTATCTGCAAGCTGCTACAGGAACTAGTTTCCTGAAAAGAAGAACAAACATGGTTAGTGGCTCCTGAATCTAATATCCAGGCGGAATCATCATGTTCTACTAAACATGTTTCAACAACAAGTAAATCATATTTACCTTGTTTTTCCTTCTCAGCTTTCTTTTCTGCAAGGTACTTCGGGCAATTCCTCTTCCAGTGCCCGTCACCACTACAATGGAAACATTTTCCTGTGGCCTTAGCCTTGCGTGTGGGAGCTTGTCCCTTCCCTTTGCCCGTCTTCTTTTTCTGAATACCCTTATAGGTAAAAGAAGGACTAGACTTGGTCCCTGAGGACGATCCTTTTAGCAACTTCTTCGAAGCGACAACATTTGTCTCCTTCTCTTTTCCTTTTGATTTCATCAGGGATTCAAAAGTATGAAGCTCATTGAGGAGAGTAGTCAGGTTATATTCGATTTTATTCATCACCGCATTGGTGCGGAATGAGAGGAAACTCTTCGGAAGAGATTCCATAATAAAGGTTACCTAACTTTTCTCATTAATGACAGCCCCATTTACCTCTGCCACGTTGAAGTGGACCATCATGTCAAGGACATGTTCCCTAACAGAGGCTCCCTCCTTCATACGTGAGTTGTAAACGTATTTGAGAGCATCATAATGGATCGATGAGGACGGTTGTCCAAACATCGCCTGTAACTATCCTATGATCTCCTTAGCGGTGACAATGCTCTCATGTTTCTTAGACAACACATCAGATATGTTGGCTAAGATGTAGACTCGAGCCTTCTCATTAGCCCTAATCCATCTGTCATAAACATCCCGAACAATTCGGTTTGTTGTCGAGCTAGGAGGGGGAGGACATTCCTCCGTTAAGACGAACCTCAGATCATCATGAACAAGAATCGTATTCATGTTTGATTTCCAGGTTCCATAATTATCGCCGCTAAGTTTATTGAAGGCGAGTAACTGGATAAAAGAGTTTGACGTGCTGAAAAAGAATGAATTCTATTAGTGAATTGTTTGTAACCTATCCAATTTAAGAATTTAACAAAAGTAATAATGTACCCATAAACTCATTATTGTTTTTGCAACGATACTTCAGTGAGTCGAGCAACCGCTACCGAGGCGCGATCAATCACTCCTTCATCGAACCAAGACATTCTTGACTAAATGCTAACACCTAATAACTCTTATTCCTATAACATTCTAGTTATCGCTACTTTGGTCAAGAATTTACTAACACTTAGCAATTCTTGTAAGTGTGACCCGCCATTTTCGGACCTCGTGAGGTCGGCCCCAACAATGCTACCGAATCGAGAGACAAAGTCGGGAATGGACCTAAGAGACCCTATCCATTTCTGGAGTTTGAGTTGTTTCGAATCCCATGTTACATCCCTCCGAATGGATGGTGCTACTTCGGGCAACCTACAGGCGCAACATGGGAATCTCACGGTCCAACCTAATGGAGGAGACCTTAGGATGTGTTGACACACTTCCTTCTCCCACTTACTATAAATACTTTCTCCATTCACCTTGCTCTTGATTTATGCAAACACCATCCGAATGGGGATGCCCTATTGACATCACGAGGCCGAGCATAATCTCACTGTGTGAACTTCGCGGAGAGTGTAAGAGAAAATTAATATATCATATATACCTTTTCACTCCCACTAAGTATTTTAAACTGTTTGAGTATACTTTTACTTAGGCATATTCCGGCTAAAACAATATGACCTAAGTCTACCAATATAACAATTATACTGGAATTACCTAAGTCTATTAACCTTTTAATAAAACCTAGGTCTATGAGTTTAATTTATTAACTTTTAATAAACGCCACTCACGAAAGATAATTTATAAACCTATGGATTAAATTCACTCCCAGGTCAGTTCCTAGGTAGGGGTGTTGCGTTTCTGTCAGCTTAAGTACCCCAACCTAACCAGAACCTTCCTTAGTCAGAGTCCCTCTTTAATCAAAATTTATAAATTATTGGTTTCCTAATTCTAATCTTATTAGAACTAGATAACCTAAGGTCTAATTAATTCCAGTTCTAAAACCATTTTAAAACTAATTAATTAACCTTAGGTTACATGCATTTCTATGTTATAAATTGTTTCATCATTCATCACATGAATAAACATACATTTATAACAGATCCATCACATGAATAAATGCATAGCAATTATATGTTTAATTTTTAATTAATATAACCCTTATATTAATTATAATTAAAACATATAATATTTGTTTCATAAATTAATATAACTCTTATATTAATTCTTATGAAACACAACAAACATGCATACAATATATTATAACACTTATAACATACTTTCAATGCATGGAGCATGCTTCGTATGGTGGGATTTTAGAATCTATATGGCATACTTTATGCACATACAATCAGGGATTTTAATTAAAACATACATTCACAATGCATAATTAATTAAACACACTAAAGTGGACTGGTTTTGGCATTTAATGCAAGCAAACTACTAAATTATTACATTAATAATCTAGGATTAACAACGAACCACTTCGAACACTTCGAATTTGGGTCGAACCGGCTTGCAAATGTGTGAACTGAACCTTCAAAAGGTTAAATCGGGCTGTAAAAGGCTGAACCAGACCTCCAAATGATGAAACGAACCTCCAAAATGGAAAAACTGGCCTCAAAATAGCCAGAACCGATCTAAAATTATTCGAGTCGGACCGAAAACGACCCGAACCGGCCCAAAATAGTTGAACCGGTCAAAGTCAACCGAACCGGAGTTAAAGTCAATGGTCAACGGACCGGTCAACTCTATCTTCTTCAATTTCACGGGCTGAAGAAAAATTGGGCATTACTGTAGCTAAATGCAGAATTTAAAAAAAAAACTGCCTCTATTTTTAATATTTCTTGACCTTTAGAGCTTCTCTCTTCAAATTGAAGACCTTCCTGAACTCCAATCAACTTGAAATTTTTACAGCTTATTCTAAACACATTAATGCTCAAACACAATTGAGCAATTTGAAAATAAAGCACGAATTGATGCTCAATTTAAATGCCAAACCCAGAAGAACACTTTAGATGCCCAGAAAAATTGTATTTCAAAAAACACCCACCACAGAGCACAATTGATCAAATTGAGTGCTCAAAATTGCTCTAATACCAATTGAAAAAGTCTAGATTGAGAAAGTAGAAACAATTTTGGATCTTGAACACTTTAAGTTGATCAATTTTGTAAAATAAAAAACATGCTCAAAGCTGGAAAAAAGAGGGATAGAAAACTAAACTTTGAAGATCAAATTCTCTTCCCCCGGTGAATGGTTTTCAACACGAACATTTCGTGGACAACCGTTAGAGTCTTCCCTACTATTCTCAGGCCTTAGAACGGATTGTGGGATCCTAGGTTGAGAGAATTTGGAAGAAAAGACCTCAAAGGTCACTAATTCGGGAATATTGAATTTTCTGTAAAATTCTCTCAACATCCCTCAAATCACCATTATATAAAGCTTCAAAAAGCTTCAATGGAGTGACAACTCAAGAGTGATGAGGATGCTTTGAGATGGAGGTGGCCAATTTTGGTGAATTTTGAAGATAAGAGGGATTGGGCAAGTTGTACTTTGGATTTTATGGATAATCCATGAAAATCCACAAATTTTACCTTTAATTTTAATTCTAAACATCAATATTAAATTGATTTTTAATTAAAATTAATTTAATTAATTAAATTATTAAATAATTAATTAAATTAATTAATTTTTAATTTAATTTAATATCAAATATTAAATTAAATAAATTGCTCGATCCCGATCGATTTTCTGAACATGGATCTTTATTCATGCTATAAACCGATCCAATATTTAAATCATATTTAAATATATACACCTCCTTTTAATCATAGTTTAATTCATAATTAAGCTATGATTCGTTAAATATATCACATATAATTAACGCTTTCTCCCAAACTCGAATTTGAACAATTCAAATTATTTTCTCTCAAAATGTTACAAGGCTTAGTTCGAGCTAGTAAGGGGGACCTAATGGACCTACAGATCATGAGCTCGAACGATACGAGATTAACCGACCAAACTCTTTAGCCTAGCTAATCAACATTCGTTAACCATCGGGACACTCCACTAAAGCCCAGTGGTTGCACTCTCCTCACTGTAGATATATTTCATCCCCACTCGATATAACCATGATTAGTAAGTCGATCCTTCACAGTGTCGTCAGACATACAATTTGGTCAAAATTACCATTTTACCCCTATAATTACCTCTTGTTCCTTAAGTCCCACTGATCCTCTAATGAACAATTGGTTTGTGGTCCAACCAGCAAACCGAATCCCTCTCGGGCCAATGAGAGGGGTGAGCCCATTGTTCAAGTCCCGAAGTCAGTACTTAAGGGAACAACCTCTCTACTAATCCTTAAAGTAGGTAGGAGTGAATTTCATCTTGCAAAACTATGTTCCCAGCTATCTACCCGGTTTTATCCCTGAAATGGGAGGCTTTTTGAGTCGGCAGTCTCGAGCCACTCTCACCCATGCAAATCTAAGGATAATCCGAATAAACAGGAGTCCATAGAACGCTCAGGATTAAGATCGAGTTACCTAGGTCATCGTATGAATATAGTCGCTTAAGACAATGGCGGAGTTATAAAGTCTAAGTGACTATTTCGCGGTCCAGTCTTATGCAAACTCATTGCATAGGGCGCCCCCACTCACATGTCTCCACATAAACGATTTAGGATCACATCGTTTGTTCTCTACAAAGTGGGTCGCGTCCATAGTGTCCCCAGGATAAGGTACCCAACCCTATCCTTATACTATAGACTGTTCTGGCTATAACTTGAACTTGATCCACTTTTATGTCACACATAAAGTTCAAGTATTCATCCTATAGCCAAGGGTTCTTTATTGGATTAAGGTTACACAATACACAATAGTCAATAACACCTTACTGAATAAATTTCAATAACAACTTTATTGTGAAATAGAATATACATTCAGTTTACAAAACCACGAGTTTTAGGACATAAAACCCAACACATATACTGTAGACCGTTCGGGTCATTAACTCGAATGTGATCTTCCCTGTGTGTCCACTACACACCGTTCAAGTTCTAGTTCTCTCATATATTCAATTACTCTGGAGTTTAGTTTATTGGACAAAGTTTGTAAAATTTGCGAGACACAAAGTGATGAAATAAATAACTCTTATTAATTTCAAATGGTAATATTACAAACAAAAACGAGATTAGGACATACATCCCAACAAACTCCCACTTGGACTAACATAGTGGGATAAATACATTTCTCAAATGTATACAAAAGATTACAATAAACTAGGGCATTGAATACCCTTTACAATACTCCCACTTGCCCTAGTCAGGAAGCACTCGAAGACCTAGACTCTCTAGGTGACCCTCAAACACCTTAGCCGTGAGAGCCTTTGTAAATGGAACAACAACATTGTGCTCCGACGCTATCTGCTTGACTGTCACGTCGCCACGGTGCACAATCTCCCGTATCAGGTGATACTTTCGCTCAATGTGCTTTTCTCTCTTATGACTCCGAGGCTCTCTGGAGTTGGCTACAGCACCACTGTTGTCACAAAACAGTGTGATCGACAAGTTCATATTTGGAACAACTTCCAAATCCGTCATGAACTTCCTAGGTCAAACAACTTCCTTTGCAGCTTCACAAGCCGCAACGTACTCAACTTCCATAGTAGAATCAGCGATGCATCCCTGCTTGATGCTTCACCACACTACAGCTCCTCCATTCAAGATGAAGGTTGACCCCGAAGTGGATTTTCTAGAATTCTTATCGGTCTGAAAGTCAGAATTTGTGTATCCTGTAAGGATCAAATCCCCACTCCCATACACTAAGCTGTAGTTCCTAGTTCTCCTAAGATACTTGAGGATTGCCTTTACGGTTGTCCAGTAATCTAATCTTGGATTGGATTGATACCTACAGACAATCCTGAATGCATAACAGATGTCGGGCCTAGTACACAACATGGCATACATCAAGCTCTTTACAGCTGAAGCATAGGGGATCCGTCTCATATCCTCAACCTCTTGAGGAGTCTTAGGACATTGATCCTTAGACAGGTGAACTCCATGCATTAAAGAAAGCAAGCCCTTCTTGGAGTTCTGCATCTTATATCTAGACAACATCTTGTCAATATAAGATGCTTGAGACATGGCCAACGTTCTGTTCTTCCGGTTTCGGGCTATCTGGATACCTAGAACATACTGAGCTTCTCCCAAATCTTTCATTTGCAATTGC
This sequence comes from Trichosanthes cucumerina, assembly GCA_036507285.1. Lineage (NCBI taxonomy): Eukaryota > Viridiplantae > Streptophyta > Magnoliopsida > Cucurbitales > Cucurbitaceae > Trichosanthes > Trichosanthes cucumerina. Next base: position 67,819,136 of record CM071836.1, on the reverse strand, counting down.
GAAGCTAGTCATTTCTTTACGTCAGTAAGAAATCCTACCTCATTCCCAATGAGAAGGATATCATCCACGTACAATACCAGAAATGTGATAGTTTTGTCGACGATTTTCTTATAGACACAAGACTCGTCAACATTTTGATCAAAGCCATAAGATTTGATCGCCTCATCAAACCTTATATTCCAAGACCTCGAGCCTTGTTTCAGTCCATAAATGGACCTATGAAGCCGGCAAACCTTTTGCTTTTGGCCTTGGGTTGGTCCATGTAGATGGTTTCGTCAAGGTTGTCATTCAGAAAGGCGGTCTTGACATCCATCTGCCATACCTCATAGTCATGATATGTGGCAATGGTTAGAAGGATCCTGATCGACCTTACCATGAAAACAGGTGAAAAGGTTTCCTCATAGTCAACCTCTTCAACCTGGGTAAAACCCTTTGCCACTAGTCGTGCTTTGAAGGTCTGCACCTTCCCATCTACGTCACGTTCACGCTTGTAGATCCATTTGCAACCTATAGGTTTTACCCCATCCGGTTGATCCACAAACTCCCAAACGGAATTGAAGTACATCGACTCCATTTCCTGGTCCATAGCTTTAATCTATTCGTCCTTGTGACGACCACAACCACAGGTACTGATTATTTATTTTATTTAACGTTCCATCAACCTGTGTGTGTCTAGTTGGATTAGTGAATTTCATCAAGCTCGGTGTTAAGGAGTCTTTGATTTTATTAGTTTAAGGCGAAATATTCTCCGTTAGACAACTATTGATAAAAATTAAAAGAAATGGAAGTGGCAATGGCACTTTGGTGATTAATGTCTAAATTAGGGTGATAATTAACACTTGGTTTTTGACCTAATTTGTTAGTATTTAAGCTCCTTATCATTGAAAAGTTAAAAGAAACCCTAACCCTAGCCCATCAACATCTTCTCATTCTCCTTGTACTTTGCCCTAATCGAAAAACCTAAACCCACCTTTTTGTTTCAACCCTCGTCGGCCTGACAAAAAGACTACACACGACGCAAGACGCCTCACAAGCCTCACCGGCGAGCACCTTTGGAGTCAATGTCACGGAGGAACGGGATCGCAGGGTCTTGCCGTCGATCACGAGCCTCGGAGCTGCACCGCTGTTTGCGAACTAGAGCTTCCACCGCTCAACGCCAGATATCACTGCCGCCGCGGCAAACCACGGACATCCAGCTGCTCACGCCGACGTGTTCACGAGCCGAAGCTACTCGAGCCGAGAACGTCTGCAGGCCAGTCGACTACGCCTACGATTGCGCCGAAGTTCGAACGAGGAGCGCGCACCGCCGAGTTCGAACGTGAAGCTACCGCCGAGGAAACGCCGAGCGGTACCGCCGTCGCTTGCGCCAGACTTCACGAAGCTCCCGCCGGATTCACAACGCCGCCAAAGACGACTCCACGTACCACTTAGATTCACAAAATGGTGAGCGATCCGATTTAGTTTCAATTCGTTGGAGATTTATTTGTGACCTATCGAATATTTAAGCGTTTGATTGAGAACTTAGGCTCACAAGCTTTGAACGCTAATTGTAGGAGTCAAGATTGGAGCGAAATTGAAGGTCAAACGCCAAGACGGATTAAGGAGTATTAAGTATTCGCATTAAACTTGAGGTAAGCGGGGCATGAAATCTTAAGAACGTAATTTAAGTACCCTTACGTTTATGGATTTAGCGAATGCTTGGAGAATGAACTTGGAATTTTGGGTGTGAATCAGTTCCACTAAAAGAAGAGTAGTCCAGAGCTCGGTTAAGTCTTGGAGTAGAATTCGAATTAAGGTAAGGGACCTTGTGCCAACCTTTTAAATGGGATTAAAGAAAACGAATTTCATTATCTTATACTGAAATTGATTATTGACTTTTCTCAAAAGGGTTTGATGATTTTACGTGAGAATATTCTAATATTTTATGTGAAAATATCCCCCTATTTTATGTGAGCATAATTCAATATTTTATGTGAGAATATCCTTGTATTTTACGTAAGAAAATTCCAGTACTTTATGTGAGGATATTACAAGATTATCTTGTATGAGTATATTTCATGATTACCTATAAGATCATTATCATCAAACCGCTATGTAAGGAAATTATGATTTGCATATCAATGATAATGGTTGTGGCATGTACACTATTGTTATGATGAATGATGGGACCTCATGCATGTTATGTATGCCATGAAATGATTTAATGAAAATGTGGAAATTGGTCTCCTGAGTGCATTGTGTGCATGGTCAAACATGCATTAGAGACCCTATGGGTCAAATTACAGGGGTCTGTGAGGGACTCAAATTATTACAGGGGTCTGTGAGGGACTCAAAATGAAATGACTCAGGATGACCAATTGGCCACTTAAAGAAAATGAAGTCATGGAGTATAGTCATGACGATATGAGAAAGTTTTAGGTCCCGCATATGTACATTTCGAACAGGTTTAAAAGTCATGATTGTATGTGTATGCATATCCCAAACCTCTGTAGCGAGGTCACTTCATCGGGTATTGTTTTGCAATACTCACCCTTTCTTTTAAAAATGTTTTTCAGGTAAGGCCAAGGACGTGCAGGGCGAGTGACGGAGACACGTTGCCAAAACCATGGGAATAGTCATGTTTTCCGCATATTCTCTTTGATAACTAATGTCGTCCTTTTATGGTTTTAAAGTTATGTTTATTTTTTTGATTTTAACAGGCCATGTTAAACTGCTCCTTTTACTTGTTTTGAATGTTTTGTTTGGGATCCCTAAAGACGATTTACTTGCATGAGAAATTTAAAGATCGTTTTACAGCTTTTGGCCTATAACTGCATGCATGTGTAGTAATGTCCCTAAGAGTTTAGTCATAGAAAAGTAGGGGCGTTACAGTTGCTATCAGAGCCCTAGGTTTAAGGGTTCTGTAGACTTGCTTACAGAGTAAGCACAGAGTAGTTCCCTCCATGGTTGAACAACGCGTTAGGTCACCGCCAGTGCACGTTACGGTATTTTATAAATTAAACAAATGATTATGATGTAAATCTGTATTGTGAATGTAAATGAATTTAAACCTTAAGGGTGATCCTACCTTACAATGAGAAAGTGATGAAAACTAAACTGGAAATTCTCTGCATTGTAGTCTTGAAAAAATGCCACCTAGAGGTCGAGGGAGAGGTAGGGGGGCGTGGTAGGGGGCCGGAGGGCAAGAGAAAACGTTGACACCCAACCGAATTACCACCGAACAGGGAGGAAATTACCCCACCCGCGCGCGATCTTCCCCAGACCACCCAATCGCCGGGAGAATGCACTGCGAGCCGCTCCAGTGGCGGATCAAGGGAACCCTAATGTCATGACTATGATGGTAGAGGCTATGCAGACTCTTGTGCGAGCTACAGTAGCCACTCAGCTGGCCCAAGCAAATCAGGGGCGGAATGATGCAACTCTAGAGTCTCGATATCCGAAGGACTTCGTGAAATATGATCCCGAGCTTTTGATGGGTCTTCTAGTGACCCCACCGTGGTCGAATTATGGTTGTCCTCCATTGAGACCATCTTCGATTGATGAACCATCCCGAGGACCGTAGGGTGTCTGTGCTACCTTCATGTTGAGAGACGACGCCTATTTATGGTGGGAGTCCGCCCAGGGAACCATAGTTGCCAGCGGGGAAACGATCACATGGAATCTGTTTAAAGAAGCATTCTGGCAGAAATTTTACCCCGCTGCAGCTCGTTATAGGAAACAGGCAGAATTCTTACAGCTGAGCTAGAACAGGAGGGCGGGAGGAGGTATATGAGAGAGAATTCACCCGTTTGTCACGCTTTGCCCCGAGCTAGTAGACACAGAGGCGAAGAAAATAGAGCGTTTCATTATGGGACTAGATGAAAACGTCCGAGGCTTCATACGAGCACTAGCACCTCCCGATTATGCCTCCGCAGGAGAGTGGCGAGAATTGATTTGGGTGCGCAGATCGCACAGGCCGGCAGTAGTGGTTAACCTGGGCACCCCACGACAAATCGAGAAGAGGAAATGGGAACACCAAATTCAAGCTCACAAATGTCCCAACAGACACCGCATAGACCAGAAACTTTCGTGCGGTGTTCAGTCGAAACCACAAGAAACAGGAGGAACTACTAAAGGTGGAGATAAGCCACAATGCAAGGGCTGTGGTAAACATCATTGGGGTAAGTGTTTGGCCTTGGTCCGAGTGTGTTTCAGATGTGGGAAAGAAGGGCACAGAGCTAATAACTGTCCGAGTCAAACCAGTGCTAGCCAACCTCAGGTTATCAATAGTGGGGCTGCTGTCAAGCCCGTATTACACCAAGGAAGAGCTTATGCAAGCACGAGTAAAAGCATCCATGGCACAGACTCAGTGGTTACAGGTACACTTCCATTACTTGGGCACCTTGCCTTTGTATTACTTGATTCTGGTTCTACACACTCTTTTATTTCTCGCATCCTTCGTAAGTCAAGTGAGTTAGAATTAGAAACGATTCTGATGATGCTTTGTCCTGCTCCCACTTCGCGGATAAACTTGTTAGCCACTATGAAAGTCAAGGATGGTAGTGTGACTATCGCAGACCATGAGTTAACAGTAAATCTAGTAGTCTTAGACATGTTTGACTTTGATGTGATATTGGGTATGGACTGGTTAGCGCAGAACCATGCTTGCATTGGTTGCTTCAGGAAGGAGGTAGTGTTTACTCCTCCTGACCAACCTGGCTATAGGTTCAGAGGCACGTTAGCAGGAAGTAGGCCTAAGGTAATTACTGCCCTTAAGGCCAGGAAGTTATTACATCGGGGAGCTTGGGCGTGCCTTAGCTTGCATACTAGATGCAAGGTGTACGAGATCTCGGTGTCATCGGTACCGATGGTGAATGAATTTCCAGACGTTTTCCCGAGGACCTCCTCGAGTACCTCCTGGTCGGGAGGTGGATTTTAACATAGGATTGGAGTTAGGGGCGACTCCGATATCCAAGGCACCGTCTGAGAATGGCACCGGCAGAGAAAGAAAGAAGCTGAAACTACGATTCACAGGACTTCATCGGACAAGGGATTTATACGCCCTAGCGTTTCGCCTTGGGGAGCACCAGTGTTGTTCGTGAAAAAGAAAGACGGGTCCATGCGCCTGTGTATAGATTACAGGGAGTTGAATAAAGTTACGATCAAGAATAAATACCCTCTTCCTAGAATAGATGATTTGTTCGATCGATTGCGAGAACAAAGAGTTTTCCAAGATTGATCCGAGATCGAGCTACCATCGATTGAGAATCTGAAGAAGAGGATATTCCTAAGACAAAGATTCGTGAGATCACGTTATGGGCATTACGAGTTCACGGTGATGCCGTTTGGTTTGACCAACGCCCCGCGCTTTCATGGACTTGATGAACCGTTTATTCAAAGAGTTTCTAGATACGTTCGTGATTGTGTTTATTGACGATATTCTGATATACTCCAGATGTGATGAAGATCATGAAAGGCACCTGAGAAAAGTTTTACTCACGCTGAGAGAGAATAAGTTATATGCAAAATTTTCCAAGTGCGACTCGCTCGCATGTATCCTTCTTAGGGCATGTGGTGTCCGGTCGAGTCTCTGTTGACCCAAATAAAGTGGAGGCCGTCACATAGTGGCCTCGTCCACCACCGCTACAGAGGTACGTAGTTTTCTGGGTCTTGCGGTTACTATAGACGCGTTTCGTGCGAGATTTCGCCAAGATAGCCATGCCCATGACTCAGCTGACGCGCAAGGGTAACTCATTTGTTTGGGATGATGCTTGTGAGGCGAGTTTCTAGGAGCTCAAGTGTAGATTAGTGTCACCCCGATTCTTACAAATCCCCCGAGGAACAGGGGAGCTTTGTGGTTTACGATGATGCTTCTAAGAAAGGTTTGGGTGTGTACTAATGCAACACGGTAAAGTAATAGCCTATGCATCCCGACAAATTGAAGACGCACGATAGGAACTATCCAACTCATGACTTGGAACTAGCAAAGATGGGTCTTTGCATTAAAGATCCGGAAACATTACCTTTATGGCGAGAAAATTGATTTTTACAGATCATAAAAATTCAAGTACTTGTTCACCCGAAAGAGTCGAACATGAGGCAACGCAGATGGTTGGAATTAGTGAAGGATTACGACATAGACATTTAATACCACCCCTGTAAGGCAAATGTCGTGGCCGATGCCCTCGAGGGGAAGCCGCCATACTTCAAAGACGAGTTACTGACAGAGCAGATTCTACAGCGCAGTTTGCACGAGCCGAAATTGCGAAAGTACTAGTAGGAAAGACCACGGCTCGATTAGCTCGGCTTAATCGGTACAACCAACTTTGAGGCAACGCATAGTTGAGTCTCGGCAAGGGGACCCTCTAGTAGTAGAAGCTTACGGCGGTAACTGGCTGTGAGTTGGCGAGTTTTCACTATCCACGGATGGAGGATTACTATTTCAAGGTCGATTATGTGTGCGACGGCGACAAACCGAAATCGAAATCTTGGAGCGAGGCCCATAACTCGCCATTTTCTATGCATCCTGGTAGTACCAAGATGTATCGAGATCTCAAAATGATGCGTTACGGTGGTGCAACATGAAACGCGACGTGGCGAGTTTGTCGCCAAGTGTTTGACTTGTCGGCAGGTGAAGGCACCTGAGCAGAGGCCCGCAGGACTCTGCAGCCTTTACATGTGCCCCAAAGTGGGAATGGGAGGAGATCTCTATGGATTTCATAGTCGGATCGCCTAGAACTTTACGAGGTTACTCGATAATTTGGGTCATTGTGGGCCAGATTAACCAAGTCAAGACATTTCATACTGTGGAAACCCACCTATTCTACGGATAAGTGGGCTAAGCTTTACCGGAAGAGATAATAGTCCGTCTGCATGGGATTCCAAACCAGATTATTTCGCATGTGGATCCACGTTTCACCTCCAACTTTTGGAGGAGTTTACTGAAGCGTTAGGTTCACGGTTGAACTTTAGTACGACTTTTCATCCACGCAGACGGATGGGCGCATGCGACGCGTTTAAACCGGATATTAGAAGACATGTTGCGAGCTTGCACCTTTGACTTTCCGTAGTTGGGACACTCATTTGCATTTGATGGAGTTTGCTTATAATAACGGCTACCATCGACCATCGGAATGGCTCCATTTGAAGCTCTCTATGGAAAACGTTGCGAACTCTCGTTTTTACGGGAGGAGGTTGGTGAACGCCGCTTATTGGGTCCGAGTTAGTACAGTCACAAATAGTGCGATATGTAGAAGAAGGGCGAATGCACCGCCCAAGACAGACAAAAGAGTTATGCCGACACAAGACGCAGAGGACCTAGAATTCGGTGTTGGGGACCACGTATTTCTTAAGGTGGCCCCAATGAAAGGAATTCTAAGGTTTGGCCGGTGGGAAGTTGAGTCCGCGCTTCATCGGACCATTCGAGATTTTAGAGAGGTTGGTGCGGTGGCCTCTGACTAGCACTGCCGCCTTCCCCGTCGGCGGTTCATAACGTGTTTCATGTCTCCATGTTGAGAAAATACGTTCCAGACCTGACTCACGTCATAGACTTCGAACCATTACAGTTAGCTGAAGATTTGAGTTATGGCGAGCAACCTGTGCAGATTGTTACAAGAGATCAAAAGACCCTCCGTAACCGTGAGATCAACTTAGTTAAAATGTTATGGCAAAACCACCGTACGGAAGAAGCTACCTGGGAGCGAGAAGAGGAAGTGCGAGCTAAGTATCCAGAACTATTCCAAGAATAGGAACTTTCGAGGACGAAAGTTCTTAAGGAGGGAAGATTGTGACGACCACAACCACAAGTACTGATTATTTATTTTATTTAACGTTCCATCAACCTGTGTGTGTCTAGTTGGATTAGTGAATTTCATCAAGCTCGGTGTTAAGGAGTCTTTGATTTTATTAGTTTAAGGCGAAATATTCTCCGTTAGACAACTATTGATAAAAATTAAAAGAAAAGGAAGTGGCAATGGCACTTTGGTGATTAATGTCTAAATTAGGGTGATAATTAACACTTGGTTTTTGACCTAATTTGTTAGTATTTAAGCTCCTTATCATTGAAAAGTTAAAAGAAACCCTAACCCTAGCCCATCAACATCTTCTCCTTCTCCTTGTACTTTGCCCTAATCGAAAAACCTAAACCCACCTCCTTGTTTCAACCCTCGCCGGCCTGACAAAAAGACTACACGATCGGCACGCCTCACAAGCCTCACCGGCGAGCACCTTTGGAGTCAACGTCACGGAGGAACGGATCGCGTCTTCTTGCCGTCGATCACGAGCCTCGGAGCTGCACCGCTGTTTGCGAACTAGAGCTTCCAGCCGTTCAACGCTCGTATTACTGCTGCCGCCGGCAAACCACGGACATCCAGCTGCTCACGCCGACGTGTTCACGAGCCGAAGCTACTCCAGCCGAGAACGCTCGCGAGCGGTCGACTACGCCTACGATTGCGAAGTTCGAGCGAGGCGCGCCACCGCCGAGTTCGAATGTGAAGCTACCGCCGCGAGGAAAACGTCGGCGGCCGCCGTCCTTTGCGCCAGACTTCACGAAGCTCCTGCCGGATTCACAACGCCGGCCAGCACGACTCCACAGCCACTTAGATTACAGCCGGTGAGCGATCTGATTTAGTTTCGAATTCGTTGGAGATTTATTTGTGACCTATCGAATATTTAAGCGTTTGATTGAGAACTTAGGCTATTGTTTCGAACGCTAATTGTAGGAGTCAAGATTGGAGCGGAATTGAAGGTCAAACGCCAAGACGGATTAAGGAGTATTAAGTATTCGCATTAAACTTGAGGTAAGCGGGGCATGAAATCTTAAGAACGTAATTTAAGTACCCTTACGTTTATGGATTTAGCGAATGCTTGGAGAATGAACTTGGAATTTTGGGTGTGAATCAGGTTCAACTAAAAGAAGAGTAGTCCAGGAGCTCGGGTTAAGTCTTGGAGTAGAATTCGAATTAAGGTAAGGGACCTTGTGCCGAACCTTTTAAATGGGATTAAAGAAAACGAATTTCATTATCTTATACGAAATTTATTATTGACTTTTCTCAAAAGGGTTTGATGATTTTACGTGAGAATATTCTAATATTTTATGTGAAAATATCCCCCTATTTTATGTGAGCATAATTCAATATTTTATGTGAGAATATCCTTGTATTTTACGTAAGAAAATTCCAGTAGTTTATGTGAGGATATTACAGTATCTTGTATGAGTATATTTCATGATTACCTATAAGACTGTTATCATCAAACTGCTATGTAAGGAAATTATGATTTGCATATCAATGATAATGGTTGTGGCATGTACACTATTGTTATGATGAATGATGGGACCTCATGCATGTTATGTATGCCATGAAATGATTTAATGAAAATGTGGAAATTGGTCTCCTGAGTGCATTGTGTGCATGGTCAAACATGCATGAGAGACCTTATGGGTCAAATTACAGGGGTCTGTGAGGGACTCAAACCATACAGGGGTCTGTGAGGGACTCAAATTATTACAGGGGTCTGTGAGGGACTCAAACCATACAGGGGTCTGTGAGGGACTCAAATTATTACAGGGGTCTGTGAGGGACTCAAAATGAAATGACTCAGGATGACCAATTGGCCACTTAAAGAAAATGAAGTCATGGAGTATAGTCATGACGATATGAGAAAGTTTTAGGTCCCGCATATGTACATTTCGAGCAGGTTTAATAGTCATGATTGTATGTGTATGCATATCCCAAACCTTGGTAGCGAGGTCACTTACTGGGTATTGTTTTGCAATACTCACCCTTTCTTTTAAAAATGTTTTTCAAGTAAGGCCAAGGACGTGCAGGGCGAGTGACGGAGACACGTTGCCAAAACCATGGGAATAGTCATGTTTTTCGCATATTCTCTTTGATAACTAATGTCGCTGCTTTTATGGTTTTAAAGTTAAGTTTATTTTTTTGATTTTAACAGCCATGTTAAATCGCTCCTTTTACTTGTTTTGAATGTTTTGTTTGGGATCCCTAAAGACGATTTACTTGCATTAGAAATTTAAAGATCGTTTTACAGCTTTTGGCCTATAACTGCATGCATGTGTAGTAATGTCCCTAAGAGTTTAGTCATAGAAAAGTAGGGGCGTTACAGTCCTTGTCAACGTCTGTCATTGTCTAATCATAGGTCAATGGATCCTCACAGTCATCATCAGGGGGTGACGACTTGGGTTTCAGCTAAACCCATGTAACGTTCAGGCTGTCTCACAACCCTCCCACTACGTCGAAGCATTTCGTACTCTTGGGAACGGACTTGACTAGACGTGCTAGGATCAACAACACTTGTTGACGTACTAGTCCCATCAGCAACTCTTGCTAATGTACTGTCCATTTCATTCAACACGATTTTGCTTCTAGGCAAATGATCCCTGACGTGGTCTTCCTCAAGAAAAGTGGCGTTTGTCGACACAAGCACCCTATTTTCCTTAGGATTGTAAAATAGACCACCACTAGTCTCTTTTGGGTAACCTACAAATAGACACAATTTTTAACGGGGTTCCAACTTCTTCGGGTTTGACACCAACACGTGGGTCGAGCATCTTCAAATTTTAAAATGGTGTAAAGTGCCTTTATGCCCATTCCAGAGTTCGAAAGGTGTTTCAAAAACACTCTTCGACGGAACATTGTTCAAAATATAGACCGCAGTCTCCACTGCGTAACCTAAAAATAATCGGGGAGACGAGCATAGCTCATCATCGAACGAACCATGTCCAACAGGGTTCTGTTTCTCCTCTCCGATTCATCATTCTGCTGTGACATACCAGGTGCTGAGAGTTGGGACGTAATTCCGTGTTCTATCATATAGTCCTAGAATTCATTGTCCATATACTCTCCACATCGATACGATCGATGTGTTTTTATTGTTTTACCTAACAGGTTCTCAACCTCAATCTTGTACTCCTTGAACTTTTCAAGAGTTTCAGACTTTCTATGCATTAGGTAAATATATTCATAACTTGAATAGTCATCTATAAAAGATCCAAAGTATTCGTAACCACCTCGTGTTTTAACACTCATCGGACCACAGAGGTCAGAATGTATAAGCTTAAGGGGCTCTTTGGCTCTATATCCTTTTCCACTAAAAGGACGTTTGGTCATTTTGCCTTCAAGGCATGACTCACACATCGATAAAGAGTTTTCTTCCAACTCGCTTAGAAGTCCACTCTTTACTAGTCTCTCAATCCTATTGAGATTAATGTGGCCTAACCGTAGATGCCAAAGATGGGCATTTTCTTTAGGGGAAACTTTTACTCTTTTAGTTCGTGTTTCTGTTGTTTTAAATAATTCAGTATTCAAAACACTTGTGATCGAATTTGGTTTCAAAACATACAGATTAGACTCAAGTGAAGCAGAACAAATCAAATTTCCTTTGAAATAAATAAACGTTTTATTATGTTGAAATACATTGTTCAATAAGACAGGAAATAGAAACAAGGCTTCTAGTAAACCCTGGGACTATGTACAAATTACCCAATAATAAATAATTCCTGCCGAAAAAGAGCTTCACTTTGTCGATCGCTGCAACAGAGACAATCTCACCAGATCCAACCTGTAGAGTCACCTCACCCTCTCGCAACTACTGCCAGGAACTAATTCCCTGAAAAGAAGAACAAACGTGGTTAATGGCGCACGAATTCAATATCCAGGCAGAGTCATTACTCTCCACTAAACAGGTTTCAGTCACTAGTAAATCACATTTACCTTGATTCTTCCTCTCGGCAAGGAACTTGGGACAGTTTCGCTTCGAGTGATCGTCCCCATTGCAGTGGAAACACTTTCCTTTCTCTACAACTTCCTTGACCTTTTTGTCCTTTTGGGCGGCAGCACGGTCAGCTTTGCCCTTCTTCATCTTCATCTTCTTCCCTTTCGGATGAGAAGGAGCTACAGGTTTTGTCCCAGAGGTCAAACCCGTGTGATAGGACCTGTAGGCAACATTTTGAAAGAGTGTAGATTAAGAAAGCGGAAGCAATTTTGGATCTTGAACACTCTAAGTTGATCAATTTTACGAAATAAAAAGCATGCTCAAATGTGGAAAAACAGAGAGTATGAACACATACATTTGTTGCTCAAAATTCTCCTAATCCGTGGGCAATTTCTTGTCACAAACACTTTGTGGACAACCTCTAGTGTCTTCCTGATAGCACACAAAATGTGCTATCCTTAGGCTTAAATAATTGCTAGTTTTATGAAAATTTCAGAGCTTTTATTTGGTTTAATCACTCAATTTCAGGTTAAGAGCTTAAACAGGACATTTGGAGATATTTTGGATCACTCGGGATCGAAACGAGGCCTTTTGGAGCTAAAAATAACATCAATTGGAAGTAGAAAGATCAATCCAAGCTAGTAGACCCGAGGTGATGGTTTTGCAACGCCGTGATTGCTGCTTAGAGGCTTTGAAGACTTCAGGCGATAGCATTGCAACGCTGCCTAGCAGCGTCGCAACGCTATCTCGATAGGGAAGCACACATGAAGGACCGCACAACGGGCGTTGCGACGCTTCTTTGCAGCGTCGCAATGCCATTTCGGTAAGAAGCGCGCACGTTAGGGTAGCGGCGTTGCAACGCTGTCCCTAGCGTTGCAACGCTACTGACAGTTTCCTTATTTACCAGCCGCCTAGGGTACAGCATGGCAACGTTGTCCCTAGCGTTGCAACGCTGTGCCGATTATGCCTATAAATACAAAATTATGCAATTGTGTAAAAGGAGTCGAAATTGATAGTTTTTGGCCCTAATTTCAAAATACACACTCTAAGAAGAGAAAGAAGAGCATTCCTTGGGAGCTAAAGCGTTTGTGGAGGCTCGAGATCATGACGAGAGCTCGAGAACGAGAGACACACATCGACACATAAGTTTATTTCTCTTTCTTTTAGTTTGTAATTAAGTTTAAAGACTTTTCCTATGACTTTAGCTTGTTTTTATGGTGATTTTGAGTAGCTAAACATTGTAGTTGGAATTTGATTAGCATGTTTCATATTTATTTGATTATGTATTGAACTTTGTTATGTTATTTATTTTTGGCAATTCGTTCTTAATTCCATAAATCTTATTGGTTTAAGTGGACTCGAGAGAAAGAAACTTAGATTAGAGAAAAGTTGTCAAAATCCTTAGAAATTTGCCATGAGAATGACCTATAGTTCTTTGGGAAACACATAAAGAAGTTGCTTAATGTCGTGTATGCTTTTAAAATTCATAAGGAGACTTTAGAATTTATCGTGTGTGCGAGGCTCACTACGGATCGAGAGATTCTCTTAAGTATTTTCACTTCTTGCTTATAAATTCATAATATTAGTTCATTGCATGTGTTAAATAAGGAATTAACTTGTGAAATCATCTTTCTTCAATTCTATCATATTCGTGTCTCCAATTGTACATTTATTTTCTATCTTCCTTTTCACTATCCATCAAAGTTTTGTTGCTTTAGCTAAAATTAAGAAAAAATATCTTGGTAATTAATTAATCTAGAAAACTCATTCTTGAGAACGATACTCTGTACTCAAATCACTATATTAAAACTTGACCCGTACACTTGCGGTATTGCAATATAATTTTACGCAACAAGTTTTTGGCGCCGTTGTCGGGGATTGGCGATTATTTAGATTAATTAATATTATGAGAAAATTTAAAATTTTAGACTAAAGTTTCTTTGTGTGTATTTTCTTATTTGTTCTTTTTGTGTGTTTATTTGTTTCCTTATTTGTTTTATTTTAGTTTTGTGTGTTTTTGAGTTTTTGTCCCCTGTTTTGGTTGTGCGGTTATTGTGTTGTAGTCTTGTTGTGAAATTCTGATTTTTCAAGTATGATTTTGCATGATTTTTCTCCACTATTCTATTGTCCCTCTCAGGACCCTAGGTATGTGCATCATGATTTACATGAACACCATGTGCCTAATTTTCATTATTCTGTACCTAAATTTGATGAAAATGCTTATGATGGTAGTTATTTACGCACTTGGAACCAGAATTTTTCATACCTTAACCAACCCCTAGAAAAATCTTCTCTTATGGACCAATTGGCAGAGTACACCCTAGAATTGAAATTTAAAAAATTGGTTCATAGTGAATTAAAGAGGTTGGAGAGGTTAGACACTGAGGTGGTAGGATTTTGGAAAATAGTGCAAGATAGAACTCAGTGCCTTAACCGGCTAGTGGTTTCCCTTAAGGCCTTACAGGAGCAATTTCTTATCCTTACCACTCAGGAGATGCCACCTAGGAAGATTTGTTCAAATGATAATGAAGATAGTTTGGGGGAGACTGAGGCACCCCATGATCAAGTTAGTGAGGAAGGCAGTAGTGATACACTTAGTTCCACAGAGGAGATCAAGGTGATAGAGTTAGAGGCTTAGAAGCCTACTTTCCTTTATTCCCCCGAAATTTCTTTTATTTTTGACAACCATTTGTCCTATACTCACGAGTCTTTCTTTGATCTCAGCTCTTTCATTTCATTAAACAAAAATACCAAAAATAATTTTGTCTCTGGTGCCCATGAAAAGCATGATAGCCTTTTAGACTTAGAAGGCTATATCGATTCGAGTAAGAAGGGCCCAAAAAAATATGAGCAATTTTATGTGCCCTGATAAGTCACCGTCTAGCTAAAGACGTTAAAGGAAGCGCTTCTTGGGAGGCAACCCAAGTTTTATGTTTCATGTCTTTATTTTTTGTTTTATTTTCTAGTTCCTTTTGTATTGTTGTCTAACTTCTTTCTTTTTGTTCCTCCAGGTGTATGCCCAAGGGGAGAGCTGCAGACTTGCACCCTTTTGATCCTGAGATAGAGAGGACCTGTAGGAAACTCCTAAGGGAAGGAAAGGCAACAACGCATACTATGGCTGATCAGGAGCTCATCAACAACCCTAAACCTATCAGGGAGTATTTTCAACCTGTGTTTAATTCTGAGCAGGCTGGAATAGTCCATGCCCCTATAAATGCTAATAACTTTGAACTTAAGATAGGGCTGATACAAATGGTTAGGGAAGTTGCTTTCAGAGGCTTAGCCACAGAAGATCCTAACTCTCATCTTCAAAATTTCTTAGAAATCTGTAGTACATTTAAAATGAATGGTATCTCTGTTGATAGTATTCGGTTACGTCTCTTTCCTTTCTCTTTGCAGGGTAGAGCCAAAGAATGGCTAGGGTCTCTTCCCTCAGATAGTATCACTTCCAGGGAGGAGTTGGCCCAAGCCTTCATGACCAAATTCTTTCCACCTGTGAAAGCTGCAAAGTTAAGGACTGAGATAGGAACATTCAGGCAGCAAGAGGGAGAACAACTATTTGAGGCATGGGAAAGGTACAAGGACATGCTCAGGAGGTGTCCACAGCATGGCTACCCAGATTGGCTCCAGGTACAACTATTTTATAATGGATTGGAAGGTAAGACCAGGACCATCCTGGATGCCACTGCTGGAGGGGCTTTCATGGCGAAAACTGTGCCAGAAGCACGTGCCCTCCTGGAGGAAGTGTCAACTGTCAGCTACCAGTGGCCTACAGACAATGACAGATCTAAGCTAGTAGTTGGACTGTATCAACTTGATGAGGTAACTTCTCTTAGATCTCATATGGTATCTCTCACTCACGCGCTGAATAATTTTGCAGGATCACCACAGACAGGGATGTCCTCTCAATGCTCCTAGCCTAATGGAGAATCCACTATGGAGCAATTGCACTACCTGAACAACAGAAGCAACACCTATGGGGGAAATCAGACTCAGAATAACCTACCTACACATTACAATCTAGGTTTGAGGTATCATGAGAATTTCTCTTATGCTAACAACAAAAATGTGTTGAATCCTCCTACAGGGAATGCTTCTACATCAGAGAGGAAACCATCCCTGGAAGACACATTGCACTCCTTCATAGCTGAATCCAGAAGTCGGTCCAACCAGCTGAAGAATGCAGTCACTAGTCTATCTGGTATTGTCACTAGTCATGGAGTTGCAATAAAGAATATAGAGACCCAGATTAGCCAAATGAACACGTCACTCCAGGCCATGCAAGCAAGGAAGGAAGCACCTTGAGGGAGTACGGTCTAGCTAAAGACGTTAAAGAAAGCGCTTCTTGGGAGGCAACCCAAGTTTTTTCATTTTTTTCCTTTTCTTTGTCTTTAGTTTGTTCTTTTTCAATTCTTAGTTTATTTACTAGTGTTGTTTGCTTTGTAGGTTGTGACGATGCCTGTCTTCGTTGAAATCTATGCTCCCGTTCTGAGGAACTCCAACACACATGCTTTGGCTATCCAAAAAACTCAGAAAGATCTCCAATACCCAGGACACTATTGTTCACTCTTACCCTTATACTTAATTTGTGCTTAATTCTGCAAACATTAGGGACAATGTTTAGTTTAAGTTTGGGGGTGGGATGTGTTTATTTGTTGTGACTGTCCTGAGTATGTTCTTAATTGTTGATTGATCTTTTTACAGAAGTATGATCATGATAGCCTAGGATGAGATTTAATTGAAATATTTGTAATTTTGTTGAAACTTGAGAGCATGACATGAATTCGAGTTAATTTAAAAATTTTCTTGAGTTTTTCCTGCACCATTATGCACATAGTCTGTGTTCCTGTAGTTTTGAAATGCTTAGAACAAAGTTATTAGGTTCAGAAGTTTGATGTCACCTCGATAGGTCTAAGAACTGATTTGAAAGCTAAACTGCAAGATAGGGTGAATAACAATATGAACTGCATGACCTGTATAATATGTGAATTAGTTGGCTTTTGTTATTTGTTTGCTAAAGAAAAAAAATCGTGAAGGCAAAAAGAGTTACTTTTCATTGTGATGAGTTAGGCTACTCATTGAGCGAGTGCTCTGGGTAAGGGTCCCTGCAGTGGATGTGTGAAAGCTAGTGTCCTTGCACAAAAAAAAAAGAAGAAAATAGAATAATTGATAAAAAAAAAGTGAGTAGGTATTGAATAGAGTTATTTAATTCTTGAATGTGGGGACGCTCAAAGATTAGTAATTAAGACCAGTGTAGGAGGAAGTTGAATGGAGAGCCTAATAAAGTTGATCCGGGCTTAGTTAAAATGAAGGGAACATAGGCTAATCACACACACACGTAGGAACACTTAGGAAAAGTTTTAAATTGCTTGCTGAAGTGTTATGTTTGCGTGTTTCCTGTGATTACCAGATTTTCTCTTAAATTTTTTAGGCTTGAATCAAATGTTTGTATAAGAACAATCTAATGTTTAATTCTGTTTTTGCTCGGGACTAGCAAAAGTTTAAGTTTGGGGGTGTTTGATAGCACACAAAATGTGTTATCCTTAGGCTTAAATAATTGCTAGTTTTATGATAATTTCAGAGCTTTTATTTGGTTTAATCACTCAATTTCAGGTTAAGAGCTTAAACAGGACATTTGGAGATATTTTAGATCACTCGGCATCGAAACGAGGCCTTTTGGAGCTAAAAATAACATCAATTGGAAGTAGAAAGATCAATCCAAGCTAGTAGACCCGAGGTGATGGCGTTGCAACGCCGTGATTGCTGCTTAGAGGCTTTGAAGACTCCAGGCGATAACGTTGCAACGCTGCCTAGAAGTGTCGCAACGCTATCTCGATAAGGAAGCGCACATGAAGGACCGCACAACGGGCGTTGCAACTGTTGCGTAAAATTATATTGCAATACCGCAGTGTACGGGTCAAGTTTCAGTATAGTGATTTATGAGTCCAAGTATCGTCCTCGGGAATGGGTTTCTAGATTAATTAATTACTAAGATACTAATTCTCAATTTTAGCTAAAGAAACATAACATGGATAGGTGGTGAAACAAGAATTAAAGACAAACAAACATGTGGAGACACGAATTGATAGATTTAAAGGAAAATGACCTTGCAACTCAATACTTAATCACACATGTAATGAATAAATGAGATGAATTTATAAACAAGAAGTAAATTACTCAAGAAAGTCTCTCGATCTCTCAAGAGCCTCGCACATACAATAAATCCTATAGTCTCCATATAAAATCTAAGCATGCACGACATTAAGCAACTTCTTTATGTGTTTCACTTAAACTTCTAGGTCATTCTCATGCCAGAATTCTAAGAGTTTTGACAACCTTGTTCTAATTTAAGCTTTTTCTCTCGAGTCCACTTAAACCAAAGATATAAATGAAATTAAGAATGAATTGCCAAAAATAAAGATCAAAACATACTTCAATACATGGCAAAGAAGTCTTAATAAGCAAATCAAATCCTAACTACAACATTTAGCTACTCTAAATCACATGAAAACAAAACTAAACATGTAGAAAACGTCTTGAACGCTATTACAAATTGAAAGAAAAGGAGATTAAACTTATGTGTCGATGTCGGTCCTTCGTCTCCGAGCTCCCGTCTTCGATCTCGAACCTCCACGAATGCTTTGGCTCCCAAAAACACTCTTTTCTCTCCTCTTACAAGGTGTATTTTGAAAATAGGGCAAAAATCTACCAAACTTGGGTCTCCTTTTACACAATGCATAATGTTCTATTTATAGGCATCATCGGTGCAGCGTTGCAACGCTAGGGACAGCGTCGCAACGATGTACCCTAAACGTGTAGTAAATAAGGAAATAGTCGATGGCGTTGCAACGCCGCTACCCTAACGCGCGCGCTTCTTATCGATCTGGCGTTGCGACGCTTGCAAGCGGCGTTACTGCGCGCCGCTCATGCATCTTGATTCTTCATGTGCACTAGGGTTTACTAGAACCTTATTTTCATTTCTTGCCTAATTGAACAATGTATTTTTGTTTCCTTTTCTATGAATAAAGTGGTTATTTTGAAGAAAGGTTTAGAAATATGTTCAGCTTCATTAGAAAATGGATTGTATGTTTGAAGGCCTAATTCAGTCAAAATGGTTTTAAACACTGAATTATTTAAAACTGTAAACGCACAAACTAAGAAACGTAAAATTTCTCTTGAAGAAAATGCTCATCTTTGGCATTTAAGATTGGGTCACATTAATCTCAATAGGATTGAGAGATTGGTAAAGAACGGACTTCTAAACGAGTTAGAAGAAAATTCCTTGCCAGTATGTGAATCTTGCCTAGAAGGCAAAATGACTAAAAGACCTTTTAGTGGAAAAGGTTATAGATCCAAAGATTCTCTAGAGCTTATACATTCAGACCTTTGTGGTCCGATGAATGTTAAAGCTAGGGGAGGATATGAATATTTCATCTCTTTCGTTTGGTTTATGGGGTTGGGTTGAGTTGAGTTGGGTTAAGAACCCAACTCCTTGTTTGTTTCATCAACAATTATAACCGGTGACTTAATAACCCAACCCCATGGAGTTGAGTTATTAACTCAATCGTACAGTACTTTCCGGCGACGATCCGACGACGATCCGGCAGTCTCCGACGACGATCCGACGAGTCTCCGATGACGGTCGTGCGAGTCTCCGACGACTGTCCGGCGAGATGAAGAAAGTGGAGAAAAAAAGAAGATGAGAAGAGTTTTGAAGTGTGTATTTAAGTTGCTAATACTCTAGTTTAAATCACTTTCAATGAAAATTTCTCTTTAGCAATCGACCATCACCCCTCTTCAAGTATCGAATATAGATAGGAGATCCACTTGACGTTCAAGGTGGCGACAAGCGTAAGTGTAATCGCAATCCCTATGAATTTCATTAATTAATATCTCTCCCGCCTCTCTGGCACTCTGTTATGGCGCAATCAGCGATCGCGTTACGAGTTCGAGGTCTTAACGCTCTCATGTTGTCTCGGCGGTGGTGCTAAACCAAGAAGAGAATGAAGAACTCGCAAAATGCGAGGAAGCAATTGAAGGCGTTCGAGTTTGTTCAATGTAGTCGAAGACCTAACAACCAACAAGAAGACCTCTAGTTGCCCTTAGTTGCCAAAGATCGGGAAGCTCTTTGTTATGAAGAAGCCACAAAAAAGAAGAGGAGAATGATCTTTGGTCTAAAGCATATATGGGTTGGCTACAGGCGGCACCCTATAGCTATGACATTATGCGTGTGTAGATCCTTGACAACACAGAGGAAGTCGGAGTAAAGATGGCATAGCTTTGGCGATCATCACAAAGTTGTCAGACACCAAAAAGTCTTAATCCTCTTAGAACAAGGAATTCTAATCCTTTTAGAAAAAGAAATCCTAAACAAACAGAAATGCTAATCCTTTTTTAAACTTTGAAACATCATTTTCAAATCCTATTCTAATTATTCAAAGATTCAAATTTAAAACAAATACAATTAAAGCATCTAATTTTACGGGGGCGCTACAATATACCCATCTAAGAAAAACTTTCGTCCTCGAAAGTTGCTAGAACTTTACAACGGTCACATCTTCGAGTCATAATCTAAACTTAAACTCAAAACTACATTTGCACAAGAACAAAGAAGTCAAAAGCATAGCATAACAAGTGCCAACACACAAGCAACTCAAATAATTTTAATTAGACTTCCTACGAGAGGCTATAAGAATCGTTGCCTACGATATAGGCGAGTATGCAGAATCTAAGACCCATGCTCTGATACCAACTGTAACAACCATTTTTCAAACTCAAAATTTCCTAGGGACAATACTAAGCAACATTGCCTACACCGAAAATTTCGGTAGCATAACGACGCTACTAGGACCTTGATGACATATCTAATATTTTGTAGATATGCAACTTCAATATGACATAAAATATTTGAGTATATTGACATATTTTTAACATCTTCACAAGGTAAACTATTTATTTCATTCTAAAGATGTCCATAGACAATGCATGTGTTTAGACAAATTTAAATAAACACTCTTCATATGCAAAGTATTAATACTAAATTAAGACCTACCTAAATTAAAATAAAAAAGTAGTGGTGAAAAAAAGGAATAAAGTTCATATTGAAGAGTAAAAGTTCTAAATAATGAATTTTATTGGAAAAGAAATATTGATATCAAATCCAATATCCATTACTTTTGCAAATACCCCTAACATACATTTGACAAATGGTAATATATATTGTAATTTTATAATTGATCACATAATTGAGTTTTGAAATTGTAGACAAATGTGTTTGTATTTGACTTGTTGTGAAAACAAAGTAAGGAAAAAAGTCACAAAAAAATCAGATCTTTCACTTTACATAAGATAAAAATGATTTTTAGGGGAGAAGAAAAATTGATATCAATCTCAATATTTTGTATTGTTCTAAATATCTCATATATCTTGCAAATGGTAATATATATTGTAAATTTGTAATTGATCTCATAATAAAGTTTTGAAATTGTAGACAAATATGTTTGCAATTGATTTGGTGGAAACAAAAAAAGTAAAGAAAAAAGTCACAAAAAATCAGAGTTATTCACTTTACAAAAAACTGCATCAGATACCCCTGACATAATAACTCAACTCTGCAAACCAAACACTGACTTCCTGACTCAACTCAACTCAACTCAACTCTGCAAACCAAACACTGATTACCAGAACTCACTGACAAAACAACTCTGCACAACTCAACCCAACTCAACCCAACTCTGCGATCCAAACGCCACCTTATAGATGATTATTCCAGATATGGGCATATTTACCTAATGCACCACAAAATTTGAAGCACTTGAAAAGTTCAAGGAATTCAAGACTGAGGTTAAAAATCAATTAGGTAAAAGAGTTAAAACACTTCGATCAGATCGAGGTGGAGAGTACATGGATTTAAAATTCCAGAACTATATGATAGAACATGGAATTACATCCCAACTCTCAACTCCCGGCACACCACAGTAAAACGGTGTATCAGAAATGAGAAATAGAACCTTGTTGGACATGGTTCGATCAATGATGAGTTATGCTCATCTCCCTAGTTCTTTTTGGGGTTATGCAGTGGAGACTGCAGTATACATTTTGAATAGTGTGCCCTCCAAAAGTATTTCTGAAACACCTTTTGAACTCTGGAAAGGACGTAAAGGTAGTTTATGTCACTTCAGAATATGGGGTTGACCAGCACATGTGCTTGTGACAAATCCAAAGAAGTTGGATTCACGTTCAAAGTTGTGTCTATTCGTAGGATACCCAAAAGAAACAAGAAGTGGTTTATTCTATGATCCTAAGGAAGATAAGGTCTATGTGTCCACAATTGCCACTTTCTTGGAGGAGGACCACATAAGGGACCACAAACCAAAAAGTAAGGTAGTGTTGAGTGAGTTAGACGAAACACTAGCAAAGGTTGCTAATAAGAATACTAGTACGTCAAAAAGAGTTGTTGATACTAGTTTGTCTAGTCAAGAGAGTCCTTCTCAAGAGTTGAGTATGCCTCGACGTAGTGGGAGAGTTGTGATACAGCCTGACCGTTACATGGGTTTAGCTGAAACCCAAGTTGTTATACCAGATGACAACTACGAGGATCCATTGACTTATAATCAAGCAATGGTTGAAAAAGACAAAGACAAATGGGTCATAGCCATGGACCAAGAAATGGAGTCTATGTACTTCAATTCTGTTTGGGATCTTGTAGATAAGCCTGATGGGGTAAAACCTATAGGTTGTAAGTGGATCTACAAGAGAAAACGTGGTGTAGATGGAAAGGTGCAAACCTTTAAAGCTAGACTAGTAGCAAAGGGTTATACCCAGGTTGAAGGGGTTGACTATGAGGAGACCTTTTCACCTGTTGTTATGGTAAAGTCTATTCGTATCCTTCTTGCCATTGCCGCATATTATGACTATGAGGTATGGAAAATAGATGTCAAGACAGCCTTTTTGAATGATAATCTTGAGGAAACCATCTACATGGACCAACCCAAAGGGTTCATTAAACCAGGACAAGAGCAAAAGGTTTGCAGGCTTAAAAGGTCGATTTATGGACTGAAATAAGCCTCTAGGTCCTGGAATATAAAATTTGATGAGGCTATCAGATCTTATGGTTTTGACCAGAATGATGATGAACCTTGTGTCTACAAGAAAATCATCAATAGTTCTGTCGCTTTCCTAATTCTCTATGTGGATGATATCCTACTCATTGGGAATGATGTAGGTTATCTTACTGACAAGGAATGGCTAGCTACGCAGTTCCAAATGAAAGATTTGGGTGATGCGCAGTTTGTTCTTGGGATCCAGATTGTCCGGAACCGCAAGAATAAAACACTATCCTTGTCTCAAGCATCTTACATAGACAAAGTGTTGTCAAGGTTTAAGATTCAAGATTCGAAAAAGGACTTGTTGCCTTTTAGACATGGAATCCATTTGTATAAGGAACAGTGTCCTAAGATACCTCAAGGAGTTGAGGATATGAGACGGATCCCTTATGCATCGGTTGTTGTGGTCCTGTCCCTGAGAAGATAGGCATATTGGGCGAGTAACTGTGAACTCACCTGTACTAGTCAAAGGACAGACCCCCGCAGACAGGAGTCCGTAACACGCTCTGGATTGAGGTCGAGTCACTAATGGTCATCTACAAAGTTATTAGTCACATACTGTCAACGATGTTACATCAGTAGGTCTAATAATTCACGGTCTGGTCTTGTACAATCTCATTGCACAAGATGCCTCACTCGCATGTCAACCACATGAACGAGTCATATCACCTCATTTGTATCAAATACAAAACGGGTCGCATCCACAGCGTATCCAGGATTAGGTCTCCGACTGTATCCATATACTGTAAACCGTTCGGGTCATTAAATCGAACGTGATCCTCCCTGTGTGTCCACTACACACCATTCAAGTTGTAGTTCTCTCATATATTCAATGACCCTGGAGCTTAGTTTATTGGACAAAGTTTGTAAAATTTGCAAGACACAAAGTGATGAAATAAATAACTCTTATTAATTTCAAATGATAATATTACAAACAAAAATGAGATTAGGACATACATCCCAACACTAATGTGATGAATTTATAAACAAGAAGTAAGATACTCAAGAAAATCTCTCGATTCTTAGTGAGCCTCGCACACACAATAAATTCTATAGTCTCCATATGAACCTAAAGCATGCACGACATTAAGCAATTTCTTTATGTGTTTCCCTTAGACTTCTAGGTCATTCTCATGCCAGCCTTCTAAGAGTTTTGACAACTTTACTCTAATCTAAGTTTCTTTCTCTCGAGTCCACTTAAACCAACAAGATCAAGGAATTAAAGAACGAATTGCCAAAAATAAATAACAAAACATAATTCAATACAAAAGCCAAAAAGTCTTAAACATGTGAATCAAATTCTAAGTACAACATTTAGCTACTCTAAATCACAAGAAAACCAAACTAAAAGTGCAGAAAACGTCTTAAATTGGTTTTACAATATGAAAGAAAGAGAAAATAAACTTATGTGTCGATGTCGGTCCTTCGTCCCTGAGCTCCCGTCACGATCTTGAACCTCCACGAATGCTTTGGCTCCCAAGGAATGCTCACTTTTCTCTTCTTACAGAGTGTATTTCGAAATTATGGTGAATTCTCTATCAAATTCGACTCCCTTTACACGAAGATGTAATCTTCTATTTATAGGTGAAATCGGTACAGCATTGCAACGCTGTACCCTAAACGCGTGGTATACATGGAATGTGTCGATGGCGTTGCAACACTGCTACCTTAACGCGCGCACCTCTTATCGATCTGGCGTTGCAACGCTTAAAGGCAGCGTTGCAACGCCTTCGCCACGACTCTTCATGCTTATTCTCTTATCAAGATAACGTTGCGACGCTGCAAAGCAGCGTTGCAACGCTATCGGCTTGGCTTCTCTATGCTTTAAAATAACAGGTTGGGCGTTGCAACGTTCTGCATGGCGTTGCAACACCATCACCTCGGGTCCTTTAGCTTGGATTGGTCCTTCTACTTCCAATTGGTATTATTTTTAGCCCCAAAAAGCCTCGTTTTAATCCCGAGTGATCCAAAATGTCTCCAATTGTCATGTTTAAGCTCTTAACCTGAAATTGAGTGATTTAAACACATCAAACCCTTGAAATTATCATAAAACTAGCAATAATTAAGCCTAAGGATAGCACATTTTGTGTGTTATCAATTGTGCAACGACGAGAAGTGATCGTCACGCAGATCGCTTCGGAGTACAACATGGTTGATTCGTTTACAAAGCACTTCACGGCTAAAGTGTTTGAGGGCCACCTAGAGAGTCTTGGACTACGAGTTGTACAGTAGGGCAATTTTTCTTTGCTCAACATGTTTGACCCCACTGACGTTTTAGTCTAAGTGGGAGTTTGTTGGGTTTTATGTCCTAAAACCTGTGGTTTTGTAAACTGAATGTACATTATATTTTGCAATAAAGTTGTTGTTGAAATTTATTCAGTAAAGGTGTTATTGAATAAAGTGAATTATGTATTGTGTAATCCTAATCCAATAAAGACCCTTTGGCTATAAGATGAATACTTGAACTTTATGTATGACATAAAAGTGGATTAAGCTCAAGTTATAGCCAGAACAGTCTATAGTATAAGAATAGGGGTGAGAACCTTATCTTGGGGACACTATGGACGCGACCCACTTTGTAAAGTGCAACGATGTGATCCTAAATCGTTCATGTGGAGACATGCGAGAGAGGGCGTCCTATGCAATGAGTTTGCATAAGACTGGACCGCGAAATAGTCACTTAGACTTTATACCTCCGCTTACTGTCTTAACTGACTATATTCATACGATGACCTAAGTAACTCGATCTTAATTCTGAGCGTGCAATGAACTCCTGTTTATTCGGATTATCTTTAGATCTGCATGGGTGAGAGTGGTCCGAGATTGTTGACTAAATAAACCTCTCATTGCAAAGATAAGATCGGATAGATAGTTGCGAACATAGTTCTGCAAGATGTAATTCACTCCTACCCGCTTTAGGGATTAGTAGAGAGGTTGTTCCCTTAAGTGCTTACTCCAGGTCTTGAACAAAGAGTCCACCCCTCTCATTGGCCCGAGAGGGATTAAGTTTGTTGGTTGGATCACAAGCCAATTGTTCATTAGAGGATCACTGAGACTTAAGGAACAAGAAGTAATTACAGGGGTAAAACTGTAATTTTGACCCAGCTGTAATTACGAACGACCTGTGAAGGATCGACTTACTAATCATGGTTATATCGAGTGGACATAAATATATCTACAGTGAGAAGAGTGCAACCACCGAGCTTTAGTGGAGTGTCCCAGTGGTTAACGAAAGTTGATTATCTAGGCTAAAGAGTTTGGTCGGTTAATCTCGTATCATTGGAGTTCATGATCTGTAGCTCCATTAGGTCCTCCTTACTAGCTCGGACTAAGCCTTGTAACATTTTGAGAGAAGAATTTGAATTGTTCAAATTCGGTTTTGGGAGAAAACGTTAATTATATGTGATATATTTAACGTGACATAGTTTAATTATGAATTAAACTATGACTAAAAAAGAGGTGGCCATATTTAAATATGATTTAAATATTGGATCGATTTATAGCATGAATAAGGATTCATGTTCAGAAAATTGATCGAGATTGGACAATTTATTTAATTTAATATTTGATATTAAATTAAATTAAAAAATTAATTAATTAAATAATTTATTTGAATCATTTAATTAATTAAATTAATTTTCATTAAATTAATTTAATATTGATTTTTGAATTTAAATTAAAAGAAAAAAAAGAATTGGATTTTCATGAAAATCACTTGCAACTTGCCCATCCTCCTCATCTTCAAAATTGGCCAAAATTGGACACCTCCATCTCAAGCCATCCTCACCACCCTTGAGTTTTCACTTTGGTAGAGGAGGTAGGGGTGTAGAGACAACCAGGAGGTTTGCCTAGAAGCAGCCACCCTTGAAAGAGTGTGTAATAGCTCATCGATCGAGCGCTCTTGCGCCGAAGATGAAGCGGGGCTAAGCGATCTGCCAAGGAAGGCGTGGGATGTAAAAATGCATCGGTAGGGAGTGTTCCGCCTTAGAGGAAGCACCGCGCGAGCGATGGTGGGCGAAGCGGAGCGAGAATATCGGCTTGAGTAACGCAAACATTGGTGAGAATCCAATGCCCCGAAAACCTAAGGGTTCCTCCGCAAGGTTCGTCCACGGAGGGTAAGTCAGGGCCTAAGATCAGGCTGAAAGGCGTGGTCGATGGACAACAAGAATGAAGCTGTATTTAAAGGTGATTTGAGGTGATTTGCAAGAATTTTGCAGAAATTTTTCTAATTCCCGTTTTGTGGCCTTTGAGGACTTTTCTTCCAAATTCTCTCAACCTAGGATCCCACAATCCGTTCCAAGGCCTGAGGATAGTAGGGAAGACACTAGAGGTGGTCCACGAAGTGTTCGTGTTGCAAATCGTCCACCGAGTGAAGAGAATTTGATCTTCAAAGTTGAGTTTTCTATCCCTCTGTTTTTTCAGCTTTGAGCATGCATTTTATTTTGCAAAATTGATCAAATTAGAGTGTTCAACATCCTAAATTACTTCCGCTTTCTTAATATAGTCTATTTCAAAATTAACCCTTCATATACAATACTATATTGCATTTTATAGTGAGCGGGCATGGAGGTAACTTCATCCATCCACACACCCACTCCCACCATATTTTCTCCACATTTTGTAAAATGCAAAACTATTTACATTTTTCATTTTTTAATTAAATATTTTATACTTAATTAAACCTACATTGAATCATATTCAAATGTACATATCTCAATATAACCTATAGTTTTAATTTGAATTTCATTCAAATTAATTTTGTCCTATAGCTATAATATGAACTCAATTCATATTACTTAATATTTGAATCTAATTCAAGTATGCTATATAGTTCAATTTTGAATCCTATCCAAAATTAACTTTATATTATATTAATCATATCTCATATAATTAATATACATTCCCTTAATCAATTTGAACATTTCAAATTTCTTCCAAAACAAATAATCCTTGTTTTACCCATTGTGAGCTAGCAAGGAGACCTAATGGACCTATAGATTATAAGTTCATTAACTATGAGTTACTCCACTAAAGACTCATAATTGTACTCTTAGCATTGTAGAATATGTTGTATCTATTGATATAACCATTACAAGTAAGTCGACCCTTCACAAATCGTTCGTAATTACAACTGGGTCAAATTATCATTTTACCCATGTAATTACCTTTTGCTCCTTAGGTACCAATGATCCTCTAATGAACAACTTGTTTATGGGTCGACCATAAACAAAGTTCCTCTCAAACTAGTGAAAGGGTGGGGTCCCATTGTTCAAGACCAGGAGTCAACACTTATGGTAACAACTCATCTAATTTTCCTAAGGTCGGGAAGGAGTGAATTCCTTCTTATGAAGCTAAGCTCCCAACTCCCCACTCGGTCTTGTCCCTAAAATGATAGGCATATTGAGTTGGCAGCTCGAGCCACTCTCACTCATACAAATCAAAGCACAATCCCTCATAGGCAGGAGTCCATAACTCATTCGTGGTTTGGTCTTATGCAAGCTCATTGCATATGATACCCCCACTCACATGTCCCTAGATGAATGAATTCGATCAATTTGTTTGTATCTAATACAAAGTGGGTCATATCCACAGTGTTACCAAGATAAGGTACCCAACCTCATCTGTGTACTATAAACCTTTTAGGTTATTACTTGAATACTTGTATCTCCACTACATACTGTTCAAATTATATAAAAACCTTGGATGCTTGTTTATTGGATTTGTGTTTAAGCAAGTCTAGAAAACTGATAAAATAATACTTATTTGAATAAATAAATTTGATTTACAATGCCACGAGTTTAGGCATAAACCCCAACAATATATATCTATGTTTATAGGGCAATTTGGTGTATGGCAAAAACGATAAAAAAATGGCAAATGTAGCAAAATGATAAAATAATTTACAAATATAACAAAAGTAATTATACAACCATTTAAATTACTAAAATGCCCACAACCCAACATTTCAACATTTTCATTGATTCTTCTTCATCATCAATTTTCCTTCCTTTTTATCTTTTAGTTTCATTTCTCTCGATTTTTATTTCCAACTTGCAAGCCCAGTTCATGGGTTTAATTTTATAACTCTATGAAAGATGGAAAATGAAGGTTTAAATTGATTAAATTTATTCTGTGTGTAATTTATATTACTATCAATAATTTCCCCTGACGTCGCGTGTGTACTGAGTTTGATAGGTTCCTAATTGATTGTCTGTGGTCATCGGTATGTATCAGTAATAGACTTTGATCACTAGCATGTGGTGATCGGTTTCTATCAGTGATAGACTTTGATATCTTAATTGTTTGTCTGTGGTGATCGATTCCTAATTGATTGTCTGTGGTGATCGGTATGTATCAGTGATCGACTTTAATCACTAGCATGTGATGATCGATTCTATCAGTGATAGACTTCGATATCCTAATTGATTGTTTGTGGTGATCGGTATCTATCAGTGATAGACTTTGAGCACTAGCATGTGGTGATCGGTTTCTATCAATGATTATCTATGGTGATCGGTTCCTAATTAATTGTCTGTGGTGATCGGTATCTATCAGTGATAGACTTTGATCACTAGCATGTGGTGATCGGTTTCTATCAGTGATAGACATTGATATCCTAATTGATGATTGGTTCCTAATTGATTATCTATGGTGATCGGTATCTATCAATGATATACTTTGATCACTAGCATGTGGTGATCGGTTTCTATCAGTGATAGACTTTGATATCCTAATTGATTGTCTATGGTGATCGGTATCTATTAGTGATAGACTTTGATATCCTATCACTATCACTGATAGACTTCTCGGTCGGTGTTGTTTACTAGTGTTGATTGAAGTCTATTAGTGATAGAACTATCACTGATAGACTTCATGGTTGGTGTTGATTGGTGTTGTTGCATTTTGTTGTTTAATAGTGTTGTTTGATTTTTCCACAGTGATTGAAGTCTATTAGTGATAGAAACCCATCACTATCACTGATAAACTTCTTGGTTGGTGTTGTTTACTAGTGTTGATTGAAGTCTATCAGTGATAAAAGACTATCGCTATCACTGATAGACTTCATTGTTGGTGTTGTTTACTATTATTGATTGAAATCTATCAGTTATAGAAGCCTATCACTATCACTGATAAACTTATAACTTTTATCATTGTCAATGATTTCTTGCCCTAATTCTTTTTTTTAATATTTTATTCATGTGTTTGATCAGTCCATAATGATTGAAATCTATTAGTGATAGAAGTCTATCACTATGACTAATAGATTTCTTGGGTGGTGGTGTTTAGTAATATTGATTGAACTCTATCACTGATAGAAACCTATCACTATCATTGATAGACTTTATGGTTGGTGTTGTTTGGTGTTGTTTAATAGTGTTGATTGAAGTCTATCACTATCACCGATATATTTCATTGTTGGTGTTGTTTACTATTATTGGTTGAAGTTTATCAGTGATAGTGAACTATCACTGATAGACTTATAGAGTTTATCACTGTCAATGATTTCTTGCCTATATTCTTTTTTCTTTAACATTTTATTTATGTGTTTGATATGTCCATAATAATTGAAGTCTATCAGTGATAAAAGTCTATCATAGACTTGGTTGGTGTTGTTTACTAATGTTGATTGAAGTCTATCAGTGATAGAAGCCTATTACTATGACTGATAGACTTCTATCACTGATAAATGCCTATCTCCAATAAAAGTCTATCACCGATAGAAATGATAGACTTCTATCACTAATAGAGGTCTATCACTATCAACTTTTATCAATTATAGACTTTTATTTGTAATCTAATTAGTTTGTGTAATTGATATGCCACTATCACTATCAACTTCAAGCTACATTGTTTCAGAATTGAAGCATATCTATGATAGACTTCTATCACGAATGCTATAGTTCGTCTCTAATTATTGAAGTCTATCAGTGATAATATTCAATCACAAGTGGATTCGTATTTAAGGTAATTTCATAATAACTCACGAGGAAAAAACACCACGATCTATGCATTAACCTCCCAACCTTTATGAAGAAATACAATAAACTTAATTCAGAAATCACTTATTTCAGAAATCATTCTCCATAATATCAACATAAAACTCAATAATCAGAGAAAACCCATTTGATAACCATTTTGTTTTTAGTTTTAGAAAGTTAAACTTATTTTCACCTAATTTCTCTAAAATAGAGATTATCTCTCTTAAGTAAGCATTTGAACTTTTAGCCAAATTCTAAAAACAAAGTCAAGTTTTTGAAAACTATTTTTTTTAGTCTTCAAAAGTTAGCTTGGTTTTTTAAAACATAGGTACAAAATAGATAAGAAGATATTATAAATTCATTGGTAGAAGTAGTATTTTTAGGTTTAAATTTCAAAAACTAAAAACAAAAACAAAATGGGCATAAATAGTTATCAAACGGAAGTTTACATTCTTGAATGTCTGACAAAATAAAAATGTTATGGCTTAGGGAAAATGGATTCTCTTCTTCTTTTTTTTTTCTTATCTGTGGCATGCGAAAGTCTACACACAAATCCACCGATTCAACAAAAACAACCCAACACTTGGTTTCTCTGTTCATCGAAACATCATATCATCCCAAAAAATCCACCGGTTGCATCCCCATTAACAAAGAAATCGAAACCCCTCCCCAGAAAGAATAATTCCAAATAAGTAATAAGTATAATGAATATTAAAAATATATTATACTTAGGGGTATAATTGGAATTATAAAAAAAAATTTAAAGATTTTTGCCATATTTACAATTCTTTTAAAATGTTGTTATATCTACAAATAATAACCCAAAATTTGCTACCCATTACAAATTTTCATGTTTATATGTGTACATACAAACACCTACAATTTAACAATAATATATCAAGAATAATTGAAAACGAAATTTAAACAAACTATTATAATTCTATTTGTGATCTTAAAAAAAAAAAAAGAAAAAACAAAAGACTTTGCTAATGTAATGCCATGACACAATTTAAATTTTCAAACAAAATGAAAGTAAAAAATAAATAAATGTCAATTGAAATGTACAATGAATCAATCTATATGACATAAAAGAAGAAAATAAACATTATTACTTACTAAGTAATAAACTTGTTTGCACATGTATGAAAATATTTATCGAAAATTCAAGAGGTATATTATATAATAGATGATTTATAACTTTTTGGTATTAGAATCTGAAAAGATAAATTACATATTTTAAACTAAATTTTTTTTTAAAAAAAAATAAAAGTCTAAATTCTAGAGTAAAATCCAACAAGTAAGACTTATAACCAAGAGGTCATAAGTTCGAATCCCCACCCCCAACTGTTGATCCCCAACTGTTGATGTACTAAAAAAAATCTACGGTAAAAAAATATAAATAAAAGGTTTACTAAATTAATCAACATTTAAAAAGAACATAAAAAAATTAGAAAACTCAAAAACAAAACCTCCCAACCCAAATTCCCAAATTAAGAAACAAAAGATTTGCCAAATTTAAAATCCTTTACATAACAGGTTATTTACTAATTTTAAAAAGTCTTAATAATGAATTAAGACAAATAATAATGAATTAAGGGAACACATTTGGTTTCTAAGGTTGTTGACAGAGCAACAAAACAAATCGATAACACTGGCAAGAACAGAAAAAACAAAGAAAAGTGTAGATGTGAGAAATATATAAATAACCAATTGGTTTTGGTATTTGCAAGAATCAAACAAACAATCAATCAATCATCATCTTTCTGACAAAAATCCTTGTGTTCATTTTGATATTGTCTCCCTCTGTTTGGTTTGTTTGTCTTACTTACAAGGCAGTGGGTGATTTGTCAGTGAAGGAAACGACCGTTTTTGGTTGTTGCGACGATCAAGAATGCAGTGGCCACAGCCAGTCGAATATTTTACAAAACGTAAGTTTGATGATCACGAGCTAGTATGCTACAATAGCAATATAACCCACGAAGGTTCTCTATGGCGGGCCGAGAATCCTGTGGCTTCAACTCTCCCTGTATTTGCTCTCCAACTTTGCCTTATCATTTTCTTCTCTCGTGCCCTCATTTTCATCTTGAAACCCCTACGCCAACCACCCATTGTAGCCGAAATTCTTGTAAGTTCGAATTCATATAATCTTGTTTAAATTATGCCCATTACATGTTTGTCAATTTGCCTGACAGAAAATTTGTTTTTTAATGAAGGCTGGGGTGTTGCTGGGGCCATCCGTACTAGGATTTACCGATTTCTTTATTAAATACATATTTGCTTTAAAGAGCTTGTTGCCGTTGGAAACGGTAGCAAATTTGAGTCTGGTTTATTACATATTTCTGGTTGGTCTAGAGCTAGACATGGCACCAATTGTGCGAGCTGGAGGGAAGTCCATAAGCATTGCTTTGCTTGGTCTTCTTCTTCCAATTCCAGTTGGGATTGGCTTACATCACTTGATCAACAGCAACCAGAAGAAACCAAAGATGGGAGAGGCTGCCGCCCATGGCCCTTTATTTTGGGGCATTTCCTTAGCCACCACCAACTTTCCAGACCTTTCACGTATCCTCTCTGATGTCAAGCTTTTGCATTC
This sequence comes from Trichosanthes cucumerina, assembly GCA_036507285.1. NCBI lineage: Eukaryota > Viridiplantae > Streptophyta > Magnoliopsida > Cucurbitales > Cucurbitaceae > Trichosanthes > Trichosanthes cucumerina. Next base: position 67,785,753 of record CM071836.1, on the reverse strand, counting down.
TGAGATCGGAAGAACTGCTTTATCTGCCGCTGTTATCACAGACCTCTGCTCTTGGATGCTTCTTGTTATCACCATGTCAATAAGCAATGTAGGCAAATACTACGCAGTTTCCTCCACATTTATTTTTGTGTGTATGTGCCTTTTCTTATTTCGCCCTGCTCTCAAGTGGCTCATTCGTGTCACCACCAAGGATGGGAACTACAATGAGTTTCATATATGTTTTATCATGACTGGCGTCGTTGCGTGTGGTTTGATTACCGATGCATGTGGCTCGCATTCCATCGTTGGGGCATTCATGTGGGGAGTTATCATGCCCAAGGGCGAGCTAAAGGACATGATCATGGGGAAGGTGGAAGATTTGGTTAAATCAATTCTGATGCCTACGTTTTTCTTGGTGACTGGCCTCCGAGTGGATTGGAATAGCATTTCTAGGGACTCGGATTGGGTGCTGGTGTTGTTGATCATCTTCTTAGCTACCTCAGCCAAAATTGTCAGTACATTCCTCGTGGCTATCTTCTGCAACATGCCACCGCGAGAGGGTTTGACTCTTGGTTCACTCATGAATACCAAAGGTTTACTTGCCTTGATAATCATCAGTGCCGGACGAGATATGCAGGTATAAAATGATAAACTTGCAAGCTTTAAGCTTTAAAAAATGAACAATGAACTTGAAAAGACTGAAGTTTTTGTGTTTTGCTAGGTGTTGGGTTCTCTAACATTCACTGTGATGATCATGTCTTTCTGGGTAATGACGGCACTGATCGGACCTACATTGGCTTTTACCTACAAGTCAATCAAGACATCAAGAAAAAATAGGTACAGAACCATTCAAAGCATCAAACCAGAGGCGGAGTTTCGAGTGGTTGCTTGTGTCCACTCCACCCGCAATGTCTACGGCATCATCCATCTCCTTGGAGCTTCTAACCCCACCAAGCAATCGCCACTCTTAGTCTTCGCTATCCATCTGGTTGAGCTTGCTGGTCGTGCCACAGCAATGTTGATCGTCCATGGCCAGTGCAAAGCGAGCTCTGCCAAAGCCAAGGTCCAAACCGACCATATTATCAATGCTTTTGACAAGTTCGAGAGCCAGAATAACGGCGTCACTGTCCATTCCCTCACAGCGGTGTCACCGTATGCCACAATGCATGACGACATCTGTGGCATTGCAGCGGAGAAGCGTGTTCACTTAATCATCGTTCCATTTCACAAGCAACCCACCCTCGATGGTGGATTGGAAGATGGAAACCCCTCAATAGGGCTTGTCAACAACAATGTGATGGCTCATGCCCCTTGCTCTGTCGCTGTCCTTGTTGATCGTGGCCTCTCCGCCACTAGTCTCACAGATTCCAACCGTTCCAACCGTCTACAACAGCGGTTTGCCCTATTCTTCATCGGTGGCCCTGACGACAGAGAAGCTTTGGCTTACGCATGGAGAATGTCAGAGCATCCAGGCATCCTAGTAACAGTTGTAAGATTCCTCCCTGGCGAGGAAGTCAAAGAAATGAGCATAACAGACTTTCCTGGAGAAGAAAACGTGGAGATCCTTACAGCCTTAGCTGACGCAGAGAAGGAGAAAGTGATTGACAATGATTATATACAAAATTTTCGTTTGCAAATCTCAAGCAACCCATCGATCGGATATGCAGAAGTGGTGGTGAACAATGGGGATGAAACACTCAGGGCAATAAGTACATTGGAAAATGAGTTCAACTTGTACATTGTTGGAAGGGGGAGAGGGATAATCTCACCACTAGTGTCCGGGTTGTCAGAGTGGAGTGACTCACCAGAGTTGGGGGTGTTGGGGGATGCTCTAGTGACGTCGAGCTTTGCAACGAATGTGTCATTGTTGGTGGTGCAACAAGGGGATATGGATGCGGAGGAGAGGGGTGAGAAGTTTAACGATGGTGGGTTTATGGCGGAGCAATATGGAGGGCAGGGGACGTGGCAGTCGCCGATGAAGAAGAATGTCGATGCTGAGTTTGGTCTTTTTGTCAACAAGAAGGAGAATCAAGAGACTGAGGAAGAAGACGAAGAGAAGGGGATGGAAGGCCATTATCAACCAAATGGAACCAAGGTTTACCAAACTAAATTGTGAAAACGAAATTATTGATTGGCCTCTTCACTTTGACTCTGCAAACCATACTGTTTTTTCCCTTCTTTTATTCATTCTCTTGTTTGTTTTGTGTAGTCAATTATTTTAGATTAATTTAAAATACCTAGTTTTTTTATTCTTTAGACAAATTTTATTTGTTCTCCAATCTTTTCATTTTTTTTTATGTTACCCAATGTATTGAAAAAAAAAATTAACTAGGTCTTTAACGTTGGTTAAATTTTCTATTTTTCATTAAATATTGTGTTATTAATAAATTAAGACATGTGGGCATGCTACTCCTAAGTTATTTAACACATGTAATCTAATTTGCGTGCATCAATAAAATTCAACCAACTCATCAACAAAATGTATTTTTTAGGTGACATGTCTGAGAATGTTAATAAAACAGTTTAATGGCATACTATTTTTTTTCTAGTTCAATAATTGTGTGGCAAGAAATGACATGCTTAACTTTCTATTAACGCATTTGAACATATTTTTCATAAAAGGATTTAGTTATGTGTGTTTAATGCGTTAAAGGATAAAACTAAATACTAACAAAAATTACATTATAGGAACAAATTTAGCATTATGTAAACAAAATTAAACATAGCATGGTAGTGATTGGAAACAGTTTTGGTATATCATGCTTATGTGCTTTCCCTAGTAGAAATTCGGGATTTTATGACATTGAAAAATGTCATGAACACATTTTATGACACTTTTTATCCGTCGTAGAAGCCACCATCATAGAAACTCCATACATGACACATTTAAAAAATTGTCATAATTAACTATTCTATGACAATTTTATCTTGTCGAGAAAGTCGTATACATGACATTTTTTAAGTGTCATGGTAAACTTTTGTATGACAATTAAACATTGTCAACAAATAACCCGTCCATCCTAATTTTCCCTCAAGATATATCAAACAATGACAGATTTTAAATGTCATAGAAATTAGGTTTATGACAGAAAATTAGTGTCAAGCATGTTGTTTAGATGACTCTTTTTCAATATCATAATGTTGCCTACTTTGATAGATTTTAATTGTCATAAATGTTTTTTCGGTGACAGTTTTGAATTGTCATGTATTTAGTTACTTTGATAGTTGTAAGTGTCAAGAAAGATCATTTAATGACATCTTTCATTTGTCAACAAAAGTATTATGGTAGATTACTTCTAAGAAAGATTACTTTCTTAGATGGTTTTTATTAGTCAACAAACAATGTATTATGACATATTTCACGTGTCGAAGATTTATTTTCTTTTTTTGTATTTGTCAACAAATGTCATGAAAGTGATTATAATGAAACGAAAGAGTTATCACTCATTAATTAAAAAATAATTCTGTTTACAATCAAACTATAATATAATGTATATATTACATTAATGTGTTTACATGTTATATGCTTCTTCCACTATGTAGTGCTCGGCTCTGCTTGATCCTGCAATGGACAAAATAATATTCATTTAAATATTTAACTTAACCATTTAAAGAATACTAGACTCCCTTAAGGGGAAGAAATGATATCTTATTTGGTGTACCTACTTCTAATTACGTAATACCAAAATTTCGGCAGCATAACGACATAATTACAACAATACCCAAAATTTTTACAAGTACCTGTTTAAGTAAATACACACTTATAACAACCCAATAACCAGATAACCAAACCAAACTCCATCGTCATAATCATTAAAGGTTCAAAACTTCTCATCAACAACAATTCAAACGAATATGAGTTATTTAGAAAATGTTATAATGCTTATACTACAATTACATGACTTTCCTAAAAAAAGTTTACTAATACTTATAACTAAGCATTGTATATGTCTAACTTTGAGAATAAAAAGTTAGACACATATATAAGTTTAGATAAAACAACCAACAAACAATGGGCAAAACAAGAATCAATATCTAATCTTGCATATGTACACATGTAAGCAATGGACACATGTGGTTATATCTCCAACCACAACCTCTCAAAGTCTTCCTGCAAACAGTTTAATTAGCTTTCAGTGACACATGAAAAACACTTTCAAAATTCAAAGCAATAGAATTTACCTCTTAGGACACAAAAGTTTGTTCACGAATTCCTCTAGCAATATACTCCATCAAAAGTTTGTTCTCCCACAATCCTCGATTGTTCTCCTACAATCCTCATTCAACAAACTTAGAAGGTGGAGACAAATTTGTATACATAAAATAATGAGTTTATAAAGTAATCAATATCTTACCGATGGAAGAATTTATATCTTGAAGCACATGATTCGATTCGATGCATTCAAGATTTAGTGGGTAACAAAAAACACTTCGAGATAGTGCAAGCAACAAAAATGGTGGACCACAAAAAGGGAATATCATAAAGTCTAATACCCAAAAACTGATGCACATATATTATACAAATAATATGTGCGTTCCTACAAACTCCGCCCACTCAATTCTCACAATGTCGATATCACTTTGTGTATAAGTATACGGTGCATCTTTCATCTGTAAACAAGAAAAAAACAGAAATGAACAATTGGAAACCAGAAACTTACTTTTATTATATCCATCATTGTAATGTTTAAGGAATATACGTACTAGATCAATGATTGGAGTATTTTTTTGGTAGATTATCTCACGCATAAAACGCATAACATAATAATCGCATTCTACGACACCTGGTTGTTTGGGGCACTATCGTATAACATCAAAACATCAATGTCTCAATAACGAATATACGTATGTTGAATAATAGTTGTTATTTATTAAATAACCTACCTTAACAGACTTCCAAATAGGTTTTCTTTTTTTTACAACTTTGAATGCCCTACAAGTGGATGAATATAAGAGTCTATTACTATTCAAATAATCTAATTAGGGTTGAATTCTAAAATATAGGATGAGTTCAACTTACATGCCGACTACAACAATGATGTCCTCATGAAGTCGATTTTTTAAGGGGTCCATACAAAATGCAACGCTCTTGATGTGGTCAATGATGATCAAAGTCCAATGATTTCTACCAATTAGGATAATACACATGATCAATAACTCACACAGACAGAAGTAATCAATGTATACGAACATGACATACCCAGAATTATAAGGAAAAATGAGTATCTGATTTGGATCCATTCCACCCAATCGTGCAATCAAAAGTTGGGCTCGTGATTCTGACGATGATCTAGATAATGAAATTGTACTAGCATCCAAAAACTTGTACAAACTTAATTCATTTGACTTTTCAATAAGTTTGTATAGATACCTATAAGTGTAATAAAATATGAATATATAACAAATATCATTCCAACGGACACGAAATAACATATCAAATTGAGCATGAGCAGCTTGAACCATGTCAATCACATTATACAAGTCATTATCATCAACATATTTTTCATTTATGAAATCCCTAACTCCATCACTTACATACTCTGCTTCCAAGTCTTCACCGTGCCAATACCATGTCTTATAACTTTGATCCATACCATTGACATACAAGTGACTTCTAATGGTTGCAACATCACTGGAGACACGATTCCCACATTTCAAACATGGACATCGAATGAAGTTGGAACCATATTCGCATGGTGTAAACTAAATTCAATGAATGTTTCAACACCCAACTCATACTCCTTAGACAATCGATTCTTTTTCATCCATGATTTGTCCATTATCTGAGGTTAGGAAACTTAATTATGTATCCTCTCCGATTAAACATAACTGATACAAACGAATTAAAAACCAATATGTCCCTTCTCAATTTTACCTCATTAAACTTTGAATTCAGAGAAACAAAATTCAAAAAAACAAAATTTAGTTTTCTCAAAAAAACAAAATCTAGCTAACAAGAAATTAATTTTCAACTAGTTAAAATTCAAAGAGACAAGTTAGATAAATTTCAAGTTAATCAAGTTAACTTGCCATAAAATCGAAGTAGCAAAACAGAGGTTTAAAACGGGCTCGAGAAAACGAAACTCATTGTATCTTTCGAACCGGCGGCGACGGCGACGACAGCTTTCGGCAAGCGGCGGCGGCTTCCGACGAGTAGAGGTGAGTGGGGAGGCAGATCCGAAATGCCCGTAGGTCGATCTATTCGAAACTAAACTCCAAATCGTGAGAACCGGCCTAAAAATCCAAGAACCGTTTGAACCAAAAAGATTGAAAGACTAAAAAAACTCACCCGTCGGTTCTGTTATGTGAAGAAGACGAAGAGTTGTTGTCTTCGCGAAGAGGAGCTCGGACACCAGGTCGACGTCGACGTATGTGCGAAGAAGAATAGAGCTTGTTGTGTTCTGCTATGCGCGCCGACCAGTACAGTTGGGGGTGGGTCGACGTCGACGTCTGCGCGAAGAAGAAGAAGAGGACTTGCTGTCTTCTGCTATGCGGTCGGCGTTCTGCTGCACGGGGTGGGTCGACGTCAGCGTCTGGGCGAAGAAGAAGGTTGTTCTGTTGCACTAGTGTTGGTCGAATTCCAACCCTTGGTTAATTTCTCTTCATTTTCTTTTCTTTTAGTTGCCCAAAAAGATAATAGACCAAAAGTAAAAAAGAAGGAAAATCCTAATAACTCTAAATTCCCAAATTTTCATCTTTTTTTCCCTAAATAAAAACCTCTAATAAGGCATCCAAATATTTGAGATAAAATCTAGTCAAAATGAGGTTTGGTCCTTTCTAAACTTGAGAATAAATTGAAAAATTAACTTCTCAAACTTCGACTTAAGGATTTAATTCAAAATCCGCTTTCTCACAATCTAGAAATTCTAATTTTCTAAATTAGAACGTTAATGAAAATTAAGTTCAATTATAAGAAGAAATATGACTTAATTTTCTAAACTTTAAAATTCTAATTTTCTAAATTAGAACGTTAAGGAAAAAAAAGCCTGAATCAAGAAAAACAAAAGGAAATCACCATTGCAAAGAAATTGAAGAGTACCGGAAGAGCGTGATCTGATCCACTGCAAAAGAGAATTAGGGAAAAAATGAAGAAGAAGGAGAAGAGGGTGGACTTTAGGGTTAAAAATAATTTTTTTATTTCTTAATAATTGACTTGATTTATTAAATTATAGGTAAAAAAAATAAGTAACAAAATAAGAAAATATAGAGATAAAAATATTCGACGAAATCATCCAGAAATGGTAAGTTCTAAAACACATAACAATTGTTCTCTAAACTTTCTTGAGTTTACTATTGTTTCGAAAATGGTAAGTTCTAAAACACACAACAATCATCCAGAATTGACTGCACTGGTTGCAAAATTGTTAGCCTCGAGTTATAAATTGTAAGAAACAAATGTGAACAAGCAATTGGAGGAAATTTGTAGAGAGTGTTTCATGTATACATAGGAAGATAGGAACATTGGTGAAATATTTGAAAAAAAATTAGGACTAATTGTTGTTCTTTATTTTTTTTTTACCTTTCAATTTTAAATGAAAAGTACTAATAAAACCAAATAACAATGACATTTAAACATTGTCATAAATTTATGACACTAAAAATTGTAAATCTTGACAAATTTCTTGACTTTTCCCGCCAAAAAACACGTTTTTTCCTGCCCAAAACACGGTTTTTCCCGCCAAAAACTATACCTCCAGTCATCTATGACATATCTAAGTCATTAGAATATGACATTGAAAAAGTGTCCTAAATTTATGATACGAAAAAGGTGTCATAAATTTATGATATTAAAAAAGTGTCATAAATTTCGGAAATCCGATAATCTCCGCCGTTTCCCGCCAAAAACGCGCCTCCAGACTTTTTATGACACTTTTTTCCCTTCTTCTCACATTTTTTGTTTATATGAGGTGTCATAGAAAGCCTAATTTGGTGTAGTGTTTATATGCAATATTACTCTCATCAACATAATTCATACCACTTTTTTCATTCAAAGATTTGTTCCATAACAATAAGTTTAGGAAAAATTATAGAAAATATCCATGTACTTTGTACCTTGTTTTAATAATATTAAGTATAATAACACCCATGACATTCCAAAAAGTATAAAAAATACTCTTATTCTTTAAGTCTTAGATGGAAAATGCTTATTCTCCTCCTTCCTCTTTGTCTCTACAAATTCTTCGCTGATAAAATTTAACGAGAAGCTTTGCTTGTAAAGACTATGGGCACATAACAACCAAGTCTGAAATTGAAATTGGAGCTCTCTCTTATTTTTCATATAAAGGTGCTATGTGCAATGAAGTTGTGCCATGATTATCCTTTCAATGCTATACTCTCCTCCTATCCTAAAAAAACTAAAATAAAATCCAATTGGTTTACTAAAAAAAGGAACATCTAAAAACAATAGAAAAATTACCAAATCCATCCATCTCTATTGATGAAAAAGAATGATATGATTTATTATATTGTTAGTTTACATCTATAACTATAGTTGATACCATTATGAGCACAATATATATGTCCACCTTCAAAGTTGAAAATAAATAAAGTTAAAATATGTATAATGAAGACATGATTGCCACAAGTTTTTGTTGGAGTAGTTAATAACATGGATCTGAATCTAACTTTTTAAAAGTAAAAAACTACGGTCTCTTTGATAACCATTTTTTTTTTAGTTTTTAAAAATTATATTTGTTTTCTCAAAATTCCCTTATAATAATTTTCATCTTTCTTAAAAAAACAATCGAAGTTTAGCCAAATTCCAAACACAAAAACTGTTTTTTTAAAGCTATTTTTGTTAGTTTAAAAAACTTGACTTGGATTTAAAAAAATAACAAACAAAGAAACCCAGAGGTGAAAGTAATCTTTATAAGCTTAATTTTTTTTTTAAAAAAAAATAGTTATCAAAGGGGGTTAAACTATTTCTTCTTAAATCTATTGGATTGAAAGGAAAAAAAAATCCATTTTTACCTTGAAACTTCGTAAGTTGTGTATCAATTTTAAATTATTGATAGAAATAGATAGATTTTTGAATTTTTCGTTTTTACATTTTTTAGTAAACAAATTGGATTTACTTATTTATTTATTTTTGTATAGTATAAGAGGAGGGGTAATTTTCGACTCTGTTTTCATTGCACATAACTTTTATAAGCAAAGTTTCATTAATTTTCATGTTTTCATTGTACATAAGCTTTACAAGCAAAGTTTCATGGAGGAAGAACTTGTAGAGAGAAAAGAAGTAGAATAAACATTTTTCAACTAAATTTTAAGAGCAAGAGTATTTTTGAAATATATTAAAAGGTCAAAAGTATTAATACAACTTTTAATAGCCATAATTTTATTTAATTTATGTGGATTTATTATCAACTTTTTAATAGATTTTGTAATACAATTTAGTTCAGTGACAAAGTTGAAGTTTTTTCTTTCTTGAAGAGCTTTAACAAGTTGATTCAACTAAATGAAATCATTCTGAAAGAAATGTAATATTTTCTACAACAAAATAAAATAGAGCTTTAATAATGGTCCATAAAGTCCTATGGAGAAAATAATGAGAGACGCTTGAATAAAGTGGTACTAAAGGTGATTTTCGTCCCTTAATTTTCTCACTTCATAGATCATATCCTCAATTCTCTCAGCACTAAACTGTGTCATTGCCATCATTATTTTCTATCACCCCTCGTTGTCGTCCCTCTCACTCCCACCCAGTCAAACCTCAATTTTTCTCTTAGTCGCTCAGCTCGAGATCATTTGCGATCGATATATGCCTCTTTCATTTATGTTATGTTATGATGGTTGTGCCGACACTTTCCACTAATCCAAAATTGGCTTAATTAGATCTATTATCAATCTCACAAAGCTTCATCCATTTACTGAGTAAGGTATAAGCCTTGTGTGTGCGTATTTGGGTGATCAATCTGTTTCACCCTCATTCCCATTTGTATGGCTAGTGACATTTTTAATGGGGTTTTCTTTTGTGATTGGAGAAAGTTGGGGATTGGGGCAAGAAGATGGCAAGGTTGTGGTAGGGTGTTCTAAAGTAATGGGTAATGTATCTTTGAGTAAACTTTCCAAGAGGGAATTTGTTGATTCAACAGAATCGCTGTCTTCTTCTTTGTTTCTCTCTTATTTTTGGTTTCTTATCTGAGTAGTTGTTAAAATAAAAACGGTAGATAAAAGCAAACAATCACAAAACAAGATCGACACAGATTTACGTGGTTCGCTAACAATGTGTTAGCTACAGTCACTGGTAGACAAAAAGAGAGTATTTTTATTATCTTAGAGAAACAGAATACGAAAACATACAAACTGATTTTCAGATGGGAGTTTAGAGGAATTATATATATCATATCCTAAATCCTAATAGAGAATAAGTCTTATAGGCCTAAAGTAGCCAGACCCCGTATTTGATCATTTCAAGTGTCAGATCATAACAGATTCAAGGCATTTCTACAGTAGTCTCTATGGGAAAATCTGCCTGTTCTAAATCTACTTTTAACTATATTCTTAAATGTTCCTTTGCTTTCTTCTTGCTAGTCTATGAAAGGTTTTAATTTAATGGAGCTACTAGCAGTCGATCCCAGTAGATTTTATTGAAGTTTGATAGAAGTAAATCAGGATTCTAATAATCGTGTCCTTAATGGGCATTAATTTGTCATGATGTAGTGGGCCACTTTGAAATGCTTTGTCTATAGATTCAGATATTTTTGTATTCGGTTGTCTTACATATGTCCTTTGAAATGTTACTCTCAGGGATCGGATTGTTTGAGATCCATCCCTGAGTATAGTATTTGATTTTTTATGCTTAAAAAATATAATACGATAGGATATGTATAATTGATATTTAATTTAATTAAACACCTTGATTATCATTATGAATTTTGTCTCAGTGGCATTCAAGGTTTTCAGTCAACCTTTCCCGTGTGCGCATCTATGGGTTCGATTCTTTGTAAACATTTTTTTTATATATATTCTTTTTCCTTTTCTTTTTCTGGAATATATATGCAGAACTGTTTTTTCTTACTATTTTAATTTTAGAATTATATACAAAGTAATAATAACGAATATATAACAGTATAGATTTTGTTTTAATTTCTTTTTCATATATGAGTCTTTTTTATGTAAATTGTTTTTTGATATTAAATTAAAAAAAATTATGTACTGAACTATAATTATTGTCAAACAAAAAAAAAATTATTATTTCAGGTTTCGTTATCTTTTTCTTATAGGTATATAATAGGTTAAAACTTTTAGACTTGTTTTATTTTAGTCATTTTACTTTTAAATATCCGAATTTAGTCTCCATATTTTCAACAAATCTTAAAATTAATTCATACTATTAGTTTATTGATAATTTTTCCAAAATAATTTAGTCTCTATTAATCTTTTGTCTATAAAGTGAGAAAATATATTCAAAATGAAAAGTATGATTTTGACAAAGTGTCTCGTAGATCTTTACACATCTTATTTTATATCTAATAGGATCTCTAAACTTTAAAAGTGTCTAACATATATTTTGCTAATAGGTCTTCAAATTTTCAAGTTTGTATCCTAAAGATTCTTGACTTATTTAAATTTTTTTAAAACTCAATAATTATTTTGACACAAAATTGAAAATTAAAGTCTCTTTAGACACAAAATTCAACTTTAGGTTAGATAATCAATTGATGTTAATTTTTTTAATATGTCAGAGAGATATTGGATACAAAATTGAATGTTTAAGGGACCTATTGATCATGCTTATAGTTTATAAAGTGAATGTGGGGTGTGTATATACATCCAGACCTCCAACCTTTTGATAATAATTTTTTATTATATTTATATAATATAATTCTTCGCTCCCCCAAATATTACTCTCTAGGTCCACCCCTAACTATACTTATCAACATTCAAGTTTAGTCTTGTTTATTCTTGATTTTTCTTTTCTTTTTTGTTCCCGATTCTAGCATTTTAGATTTCAATTTATTAAAAAAAAAAAAGGTGAATTTCAAACTTAATTTTTTGGGCCACTTGCATAAATGACAATATGATTTATTGTATTTGCAGCCACATCATTCATTTATTTGATTTGCAGAAATAGCAAAATGTGTAAGTCCAACCCAACATCATGAAATAAAAAGTCCAAAATGCCCTTTCCATGTTTTACAAAATCAAGAAAATCAGTAATCTATCAACGTTATATCTAATTAGTAGTCTATCAACGTTATATTTGATATACCAACGATATATCTAACCAAAAAGTAACTACATGAGTGATATGCTATTGATACCCGTTGATTTCACTAACATTAAGTATATATCAGTGTAATATACTGTCGATATTCTTTATTTATCTATCTATCTATCTATCTATATATATATATATAAGAAATACTTATTATATCAAGAGTACAATAGCGATTTATTAATGGTATATGAGATCATCTAAAGCAAGTAAATCAGTGATATACTAATGATATACTTTATTAAGATATATAAATGAACTGTAAATGTAACTCATTATAATCAATAGTATATCACAAGAAATGATTTATGAGGATAATTACGATATATCATAATGTATCATTAGAATATCACAAGTAATGCAATCGTTAAGTGTTAATGAATTCGACCAAATAATGGTAACTGAACGCCTAATGGAATACGAGTTATTCTGGGATTAGGGTTTGGTCGAGAAAGTCTCGTCCTAGAGGAGGAGTGTTTTTGTTCACCCTTCGGTGGCGGTCATTCTAAACCTTTAGGATATTATTGCAATTTTTTAAATGACCTAGGGATCATAGGTTTAAATTTTTGCTAAAACTTGATTGGTTTTCAAAAGTTTATGCTAGACTGACACAAAATTTATTTGATTTTTTCAGCTAAAAATATGTCTAGCTCAATAATAGCTTTACTAGCTTCCGACAAATTAGTAGGAGATAACTTCCAAACTTTGAAGAATAATATCAACACGATCTTAGTAACTGACGACCTCAAGTTCGTGCTTACTGAGTAGTGTCCTCAGTTGCCGAGCTCGACTGCATCACAAAGTGTTCGTGATGTTTACGATCGATGGATCAAGGCCAATGAAAAGGGCAAGGTCTATATAATTTCCAGCTTATCTGAAGTCTTAGCAAAGAAGCATTAGTTGATGGTCACCGCTAAGGAGATCATGGATTCATTGCAAGACATGTTTGGACAATACTCCTTTCAGGTCAGGCACGATTCACTCAAACACGTCTTCAATGCACGGATGAAAGAAGGGTCGTCTGTCCATGAACATGTTCTAGACATGATGACCCACTTTAATCTAGCGGAGATGAACGGGACTTCGATCGATGAGTCGAGCCAGGTCAGCTTTATTTTGGAGACTCATCCGAAGAGTTTGCTTTAGTTTCGTAGCAATGCTGTTATGAACAAGATAAGCTACACTCTTACTACCCTCCTCAATGACCTACAAAATTTCCAGTCCTTGATGAGGATTAGGGCACTGAAAGTTGAGGCAAACGTTGCCTACAGGTCTTATCACAAGGGTTCTTCCTTGGGGACTAAACCTGTTGCTCCTTCATACCCGAAAGAGAAGAAGAAGATGAAGAGGGGTAAAGCTGATCGAGCTGCCGCCCAAAAGGGAAAATAGGTCAAGGAATTTGCAGAGAAAGGAAAGTTATTCCATTGCAATGGGGATGGTCACTAGAAGAGAAACTGTCCCAAGTTCCTTGCCGAGAGGAAAAAATTAATTTAAATATGATTTACTGGTAACTGAAACTTGCTTAGTCGAGAGTAGTGACTCTGCTTGGATTTTAGATTCGGGCGCCACTAACCACGTTTGTTCGTCTTTTCAGGGAATTGACTCCTTGCAACCGTTGCGAGAGCGTGAGGAGACTCTACGGGTTGGATCCGAGGAGATAGTCTCTGCTGCAGCGATCGACAAAGTTAAGCTCTATTTTTGCAGAAATTACTTATTGTTAGAAAATTTGTATATAGTTCAAGGGTTTACTAGAAACCTCGTTTCTATTTCCTGTCTTCTTGAACATTCAAGTTCTGTAAATTTTTCTAGTAATAAAGCGTTTATTTCTAGAAATGGAAATTTCTTGTGTTCTTTTTCACTTAAGTCTAATTTGTATGTTTTGAAACCAAATTCAGTCAAAAGCGTTTTGAACACTGAATTACTTAAAACTGCAGAATCACAAACTAAGAGAGTTAAGGTTTCTCCAAAAGAAAATACCCATCTTTGGCATCTAAGGTTAGGCCACATTAATCTCAATCGGATTGAGAGACTAGTGAAGAGTGGACTTCTAAGTCAGTTAGAAGAAAACTCTTCACCGGTGTGTGAGTCATGCCTCGAAGGCAAAATGACCAAACGTCCTTTTAGTGGAAAAGGATATAGAGCCAGGAAGCCCCTTGAGCGTATACATTCTGACCTCTGTGGTCCGATAAGTGTTAAAGCACGAGGTGGTTACGAATACTTCGTTTCTTTTATTGATGATTATTCGAGGTATGGGTATATTTACCTAATGCATAGAAAGTCTAAAACTCTTGAAAAGTTCAAAGAGTACAAGACTGAGGTTGAGAACCTGTTAGGTAAAACCATTAAAACACTTCGATCGGATCGAGGTGGAGAGTATATGGACACCGAATTCCAGGACTATATGATAGAACACGAAATTACGTCCCAACTCTCAACACCTGGTATGCCACAACAGAATGGTGTATCAGAGAGATGAAACAGAACCTTGTAGGACATGGTTCGGTCGATGATGAGCTATGCTCGTCTCCCTGATTCCATTTGGGGTTACGCAGTGGAGACTGCGGTTTATATTTTGAACAACATTCCGTCGAAAAGTGTTTGTGAAACACCTTTCGAACTCTGGACTGGACATAAAGGTCGTTTACACCATTTTAGAATTTAGGGATGCCCGACCCACGTGTTAGTGTCAAACCCGAAAAAACTGGAACCCCGTTCAATAGGTTACCCAAAAGAGACCAGAGGTGGTCTGTTTTTCGATCCTAAGGATAATAGGGTGCTTGTATCAACAAACGTCACTTTCCTTGGGGAAGATCATATCAGGGATCATGTGCCTACGAGCAAAATCGTGTTAAACGAAATGGACAGTACATCAACAAAAGTTGCTGATGGGGCTAGTACGTCAACAAGTGTTGTTGATCCTAGCACGTCAAGTCAAGTTCGTTCCCAAGAGTTGGGAATGCCTCAACGTAGTGGGAGGGTTGTGAGACAGCCTGAACGTTACATGGGTTTAGCTGAAACCCAAGTCGTCAATCCTGATGATGACTGTAAGGATTCATAGGTCCATTTATGAACTGAAACAAGACTCAAGGTCTTGGAATATAGGGTTTGATGAGGCAATCAAATCTTATGGTTTTGATCAGAATTTTGACGAGCCTTGTGTCTACGAGAAAATCGTTGACAAAACTGTCGCATTTCTGATATTATACGTGGATGATATTCTTCTCATTGGCAATATGGTAGAATTTCTTGCTGACGTAAAGAAATGGTTGGCTTCGCAATTCCAAATGAAAGATTTGGGAGAAGCTCAGTATGTTCTAGGTACCCAGATAGTCCGGACCTAAGAATGTAGCGTAGCGCCATGTCTCAAGCGTCTTATATTGACAAGATGTTGTCTAGATATAAGATGCAGAACTCCAAGAAGGGCTTACTGCCTTTCAGGCACGGGGTTCATCTATCTAAGGATAAGTGTCCTAAGACTCCTCAAGAGGTTGAGGATATGAGACGGATCCCCTATGCTTCAGCTGTAGAGAGACTGATGTATGCCATGCAGTAAATTAGGCTCGACATCTGTTATGCAGTAGGGGTTGTCAGTAGATATCAATCAAATCAAGGATTAGATCACTGGATTGCCGTAAAGGCAATCCTCAAGTATCTAGGAGAACGAGGAACTACAACTAAGTGTATGGCCGTGGGGATTTGATCCCTATGGGATACACAGATTCTGACTTTCAGACCGATAAGGATTCTAGAAAATCCACTTCGGGGTCAACCTTCATTCTAAATGGAGGAGTTGTAGTATGGCGAAACATCAAGTAGGGATGTATCGCTGAGTCCACTATGGAAGCGGAGTACGTTGTTGCTTGTGAAGCTGCAAAGGAAGCTATTTGGCTAAGGAAGTTCATGATAGATTTGGAAGTTGTTCCAAATATGAACTTACCGATCACACTGTTTTGTGACAACAGTGGTGCAGTAGGCAACTCCAAGGAGCCTTGGAGCCATATGAGAGGCAAACACATTGTGCGGAAGTATCACCTGATATGTGAGATTATGCATCGCGGAGACGTGACAGTCACGTAGATAGCGTGAAAGCACAACGTAGCTGATCCATTTATAAGTCCCCTCACGGCTAAGGTGTTTGAGGGTCACCTAGAGAGTCTAGGTCTTCGAGTACTTCCTGACTAGGGAAAGTAGGAGATGTGTAAACGGGTATTCAATGCCCTAGTTTATTGTAATTACTTCATTGTAATTTATGTACATTTTAGAAATGAATTTCTTCCACTAGCTTAGTCCAAGTGGGAGTTTGTTGGGATGTTGTCCTAATCTCGTACTGTTTGTAAATATACATTTGAAATTAATAAAGTGTTATTCATTTCATCATTTTTGTGTCTCACATTTTATAAAAACTTTGACCAATAAACTAAGCTCCAGGGTCATTGAATATATGAGAGAACTAGAACTTGAACGGTGTGTAGTGGACACACAGGGAGGATCACGTTCGAGTAAATTACCCGAATGGTCTACAGTATATGGATGGGATTGAAGACCTAATCCTATATACACTGTGGATGCAACTCGCTTTGTATTAAGATACAAACGAGGTGATCTGACTCATTCATGTGGTTGACATGCGAGTGGGGGCATCCTGTACAATGAGATTGTACAAGATCGGACTGTGAATTATTAGACCTACTGATGTAACACCATTGACAATAATGACTAATAACTTCGTAGATGACCATTAGTGACTCGACCTTAATCCTGAGCGTGTTACAAACTCCTGTCTGCGGGGGTCTGTCCTTTAACTAGTACAGGTGAGGGTGGTCACAATTACTCGCCCAATATGCCTATCTTTTCAGGGACAGGACCAAGTAGGGACCTGGGAACTTAACTACGCGAGACGAAATTCACTCATTCCCGCCTTTAGGGAAACTAGAGGGGTTGTTCCCTTAAGTGCTCTCTCCAGGGCTTGGACAATGGGTGCGCACCCTCTCACTTGCCTGAGAGGGTTGTTGTGTATGGTTGGACCATAACAACGTTGTTGTTCATTAGAGGAGCAGTGGGGACTTAAGGAGCAAGAAGTAGACACAGGGGTAAAACGGTAATTTGACCCAACCGTGTCTACGAACATCATGTGAAGGGTCGACTAATGGGTATTGATTATATCAGTGGACACGTAATATTCTGCACTGACGGGAGTGTAGCTATGGGCTTGAGTGGAGTGTTACCGTAGCTAATGAATGTTGATTAACCGAATCAAAAAGTTTGACAGGTTAATCTCGGATCATTGGAGCTCGTCACTGTAGGTCCATTAGGTCACTCGGTTGGCTCAATATGGGTTAAAGAAGGGTTACTGTTTTGGTGTGAATTGAAGTGTTCAATTTCACTAAAAGGTCATTTATGTCATTTATATGAGATATGAATGATATAATATATAGTTTGATGTGAATGAGATTCATAATAAACTATAGGTTTGCCTAATTGTTGAATTAGGGCTAATTGGAGAAATTAGGTTGAGAGATATTAAATTGGATGTGATTCAATTTAATAAATCCACACTATTGCAAATGTGATTTGTGATATGAGATATGAGATATCTTATAATATATGGCATAACCTATAGTTGTTGTAAAATGGTAAATAGGTGGAGATTTCAACTCTACCTATTTCCATTATTTAAACCCTTCTTGCAAGAAGGAAGGAAAACAGTTCTCTCATTTTTTGGAATTCTAACAAAGAAGAAGAGAACAATTCTCCGAACTTTTCTCCTCTCTTCTCCAAAACACCAAGTTCCTACAAACTTCCTTCTTCCAAAAGAAGAACAACTGAGAAGCCTTTGGTGGTGTTCTTGTTCGTGAGAAGTGTTCGGGTTCGTAGAGATCGAGAACCACACGAAGAGTTCGTGATTCGGTTGAAAGGAATCCTTGAAGAAGGTCTTCAACAAGTATGTAACTTGAACTTACTGTTTTTTCTTTCCATTTTATGTATGTTTAGCCTAGATTTAAGAGTTAAATCATTTTAACGAAATTCAATTGCACAACTTCACCACGACGATTCATTGGTCTTCCGCTGCGTGGGATTCTCATTCCCTACAATTAAAACTATCTAACACTTAGAATTAGGTTAAACAGACATACTAAGGAAAGAAAACAACAAGTTTTTGGTTACTTACTTGTTGAAGACACTCTTCAAGGCTTCCTTTCCGTTCACGAACACTTCGTGTTTCCTCGATCTTAACGATCTCGAACTCTTCTCACGAACGCCGACCGAACACCACCACTTGGTTTCTCGGTTGTTCTTCTTTTGGAAGAAGAAGAATTGTGGGATTCTCTTATTTTTTGTTTAGGAGGAGAAATATTTGAGAGAGAATTGAGTGAGAGAGGAGAGCTTCTTTTGGTGAGAATTCCAAAAATGAGCTTCAAGCCTTACAACCCTTTTGCAAAAGGGGTTTAAGATATCTCATATCTCATTTTACAAATCACATTTGTATAATTGTAGATTTATTAAATTGAATCACATCCAATTTAAATTCTCTCAATCTAATTTCTCCTAATTAGCCCTAATTCAACAATTGCAAATCTCATTTGCCATAAATGTGGATTAATTAAATTGAATCACATCCAATTTAAATTTCTCTCAATTAATTTCTCCAATTAGCCCTAATTCAACAATTAGGCTAACCTATAGTTTATTATGAATCTCATTCACATTAAACTATATATTATATCATTCATATCTCATATAAATGACATAAATGCCCTTTTAGTGAATTTGAACACTTTAATTCACACAAAAATGTAAACCTTCTTTTTGTCCAGTTTAAGCCAACCGAGGGACCTTACGGACCTACACTGACGAGCTCCAATGATCCGAGATTAACATATCAAACTCTTTGACCCGGTTAATCAACATTCATTAACTACGGTAACACTCCACTAAAGCCCGTAGCTACACTTCTATCAGTGCAAGATATTACGTGTCCATTGATATAACTAATGCCCATGAGTTGACTCTTCACAGGTTGTTCGTAGACACTGCTGTGTCAAATTACCATTTTACCCCTGTGTCTACTTCTTTCTCCTTAAGTCTCCATTGCTCCTCTAATGAACAACAACGTTGTAATGGTCCAACCATACACAATAACTCTCTCGTGCCAGTGAGACAGTGGGCGCCCGTTGTCCAAGCCCTAGAGACAACACTTAAGGGAACAACCCCTCTAGTTTCCCTAAAGACGGGAACGAGTGAATTCCATCTCGCGTAGTTAAGTTCCCAGCTCCCTACTTGGTCATATCCTTGAGAAGATAGGCATATTGGGCGAGTAACTGTGATCACACTCACCCAAACTAGTCAAAGGACAGACTCCCGCAGACAGGAGTCCGTAACACGCTCAGGATTCAGGTCGAGTCACTAATGGTCATCTATGAAGTTACTAGTCCATACTGTTAACGGTGTTACATCAGTAGGTCTAATAATTTACGGTCCGGTCTTGTACAATCTCATTGTACAGGATGCCCCCACTCGCATGTCAACCACATGAACGAGTCAGATCAGCTCGTTTGTATCTTAATAGAAAGCAGACCGCATCCACAGCGTATCCAGGATTAGATCTCCAACCTCATCCATATACTGTAGACCGTTCGGGTCATTAACTCGAACATGATCCTCTCTATGTGTCCACTACACACCGTTCAAGTTCTAGTTCTCTCATAAATTCAATGACCCTGGAGCTTAGTTTATTGGAGAAAGTTTGTAATAAATGCGAGACACAAAATGATGAAATAAATAACTCTTATTAATTTCAAATAGTAATTTACAAACTGAACGAGAATAGGACAAAAATCCCAACAAATTCCCACTTGGACTAAGCTAGTGGAGCAAATACATTTCTGAAATGTACATAAATTACAATGAAGTAATACAACAAACTAGGGCATTGAATACCCGTTTACATATCTCCCACTTGCCCTAGTCAGGAAGTACTTGAGGACCTAGACTCTCTTGATGACCCTCAAACACCTTAGTCGTGGGGGGCTTTGTAAGTGGATCAGCTACGTTGTGCTCCGGCGTTATCTTCGTGACTATCACGTCGCCGTGGTCCACAATCTCCTGTATCAAGTGATACTTCCGCTCAATGTGTTTGCCTCTCTTATGGCTCTGAGGCTCCATGGAGTTGGCTACTGCACCACTATTTTCACAAAACAGTGTGATCAACAAGTTCATATTTGGAACAAATTCCAAATCTGTCATGAACTTTCGAAGCCAAACAACTTCCTTTGCAGCTTCACAAGCCACAACGTACTCCTCTTCCATAGTGGAATCAGCGATGCATCCCTGCTTGATGGTTCGCCATACTACAACTCCTTCATTCAGAATGAAGGTTGACCCCGAAGTGGATTTCCTAGAATCCTTATCGGTCTGAAAGTCAGAATCTGTGTATCCCGTAAGGATCAAATCCCCACCGCCATACACTAAGCTATATTTCCTCGTTCTCCTAAGATACTTGGGGATTGCCTTTACGGTCGTCCAGTGATCTAATCCTGGATTGGATTGATACCTCACCGACTATCCTACTTGCATAATGTATGCCTGTCGGACCTAGTACACAACATGACATACATCAGGCTCCCTACAGCTGAAGCATAGGGGATCCGTCTCATATCTTCAATCACTTGAGGAGTCTTAGAACACTGATCCTTAGACAGGTGAACCCCGTGTCGGAAAGGCAGCAAGCCCTTCTTGGAGTTCTGCATCTTATATCTAGACAATATCTTGTCAATATAAGACGCTTGAGACATGGCTAGCGTTCTGTTCTTCCGATTTCGGACAATCTGGATACCTATAACATACTGAGCTTTTTCCAAATCTTTCATTTGGAATTGCGAAGCTAGCCATTTCTTTACGTCCGTAAGAAATCCTACCTCATTCCCAATGAGAAGGATATCATCCACGTATAATATTAGAAATGTGACAGTTTTGTCACTAGTCAACCCGTTCGACCTGGGTAAAACCCTTTTGCCACTAGTCGTGCTTTGAAGGTCTGTACCTTCCCATCTATGCCACGTTTACGCTTCTAGATCCATTTGCAACCAATAGGTTTTACCCCATCCAGTTGATCCATCAGCTCCCAGACAGAATTGAAATACATTGACTCCATTTCCTAGTCCATAGCTTTAATTCATTCGTCCTTGTCAACATCAGCCATTGCCTGATCATAGGTCAATGGATCCTCGTTGTCTTCACCAGGATTGACGACTTGGGTTTCAGCTAAACCCATGTAACGTTCAGTCTGTCTAACAACCTTCTCACTACGTCGAGGCATTCCCAACTCTTTGGAACGGACTTGACTTGACGTGTTAGGATCAACAACACTTGTTGACGTACTAGCCCCATCAGCAACTCTTGCTGATGTACTGTCCATTTCGTTTAACACGATTTTGCTCCTAGGCAAATGATCCCTGATGTGGTATTCCTCGAGAAAAGTGGTGTTTGTCGACACAAGCACCCTATTTTCCTTAAGATCGTAAAACAGACCACCTCTGGTCTCTTTTGGGTAACCTACAAATAGGCACAATTTTGAACGGGGTTCCAATTTCTTCGGGTTTGACACCAACACGTGGGTCGGGCATCCCTAATTTCTGAAATGGTGTAAACTACCTTTACATCCATTTGAATTTATCAGAGAACTAGAACTTCAACGGTGTGTAGCGGATACACAGGGAGGATCACGTTCGAGTTAATGACCCGAACGGTCTACAGTATATGGATAGGGTTGGAGACCTAATCTTGGATACGCTGTGGATGCGACCCGCTTTGTATTAGATACAAACGAGGTGATCTGACTCGTTCATGTGGTTGACATGCGAATGGGGGCATCCTGTACGATGAGATTGTACAAGACCGGACTGTGAATTATTAGACCTACTAATGTAACACCGTTGACAGTGAGGACTAATAACTTCATAGATGACCATTAGTGACTCGAACTGAATCCTGAGCGTGTTACGGACTCCTGTATGCGGGTGTCTGTCCTTTGACTAGTATGGGTAAGGGTGGTCACAGTTACTCACCCAATATGCCTATCTTCTTCGGGACATGACCAAGTAGCGAGATGGAATTCACTCGTTCCCGCTTTTAGGGAAACTAGAGGGGTTGTTCCCTTAAGTGATGTCTCTAGGCTTGGACAACGGGAGCCTACCCTCTCATTGGCCCGAGATGGGTGTTGTGTATGGTTGGACCATTACAACGTTGTTGTTCATTAGAAGAGCAGTGGGGACTTAAGGAGCAAGAAGTAGACACAGGGGTAAAAACGGTACTTTGACCCAACAGTGTCTATGAACAACCTGTGAAAGGTCGACTCATGGGCATTGGTTATATCAGTGGACACAACTTGTCTTACACTAACGGGAGTGCAACTATGAGATTGAGTGGAGTGTTACCGTAGCTAATGAATGTTGATTAACCGGGTCAAAGAGTTTGACAGGTTAATCTCGGATCATTGGAGCTCGTCATTGTAGGTACATTAGGTCCCTTGGTTGGCTCAAACTGGGTTAATAGAAGTTTTACAGTTTTGGCGTGAATTTGAAGTGTTCAAGTTCACTAGAGGGTAATTATGTCATTTATATGAGATATGAATGATATATTATATAGTTTAATGTGAATGAGATTCATAATAAACTATACGTTAGCCTAATTGTTGAATCAGGCCTAATTTGGAGAAATTAGATTGAGAGAAATTAAATTGAATGTGATTCGATTTAAAAATCCACAATTATGCAAATGTGATTTGTAAAATGAGATATGAGATATCTTATTATATGTGGTTATGCAAATATGATTTGCATAACCTATGGTTGTTGTTAAATGGTAAATAGGTAGAGATTTCAACCCCACCTATCACCATTATTTAAACTCCTTAGCAAGAAGGATTTGTAATCTGAAGGCTCATTTTTTGGATTTCCCACCAAAGAGCATTTGAAAAACTCTCTCAACAGTTCTCTAAAAGCTCTCCTCCCTTTCACTCAAAGAAGAGTCCCACCACTCTCCTTCTACCAAATGAAGAACAACCGAGAAACTTTGTGAAGGTGTCCGGATCATTTATTCGTTCGAGGAGATCATGTACGTTGAGATCGTGATCACGAAGGGTTCGTGACTTGAGGAGGAAAACGTGAACACGGTTTTTCAACAAGTGTTCTTACTAGTTTTTCTCTTCTAAATCATGTTTTGCCAAGTTTTTATGTGATAGAAACAGTTTTAAGAAAATACATTTCACAACGACACCACGACGATTTGATCGTCCTTCCGCTGTGCACGGATTCCTTGTTGTGAAGTTGAGTCCCCAACTCCCTACAAGGGTTCATCCCTAAGAAGGTAGACATATTGAGTCGGCAACTCTGGCCACTCTTACTCGTACTAGTCAAAGGACAATTCTTGACAGACAGGAGTTCGCAACTCGCTCAGGATTCAGGTTGAATCACTATTGGTCATCGTTTGAATTATTAGCCCTAACGTATCAACGGTGTTACTGGATTAGTCTAACAATTCTTGGTCCAGTCTTGTACAAACTCTTTGCACAGGATGCCTCCACTCACCAAAATGTTTGTGCAAAGAGTTTGTCAACTACATGAACGAGCGAATCGCCTCGTTTGTATCAAATACAAAATGGGTCGCATCCATAGTCTTAACAGGATAAGGTTCCCAACCTAATCCATCTACTATAGACCATTCGGGTGACATTCTAAATGTGACCCTGGAGCTTAGTTTATTGGCTTTAAGTTTGTAATTGCAAGAATACAAGTTTAAAGGAAAAATAACAACTTTATTCATTTCCTCAAATAATTACAAATACACGAGTTTATGGCATAAATCTCAACATTTGTAAAGTACAAACTATGTGATCCTAAATTGTTCATGTGGAGACATGTGAGTGGGGGTGTCCTATGCAATGAGTTTGCATAAGACGAGACTGCTAAATAGTCACTTAGACTTTATAACTCCGCTTACTGTCTTAACTGACTATATTCATACAATGACCTACGTAACTCAATCTTAATCTTGAGCGCACTATGAACTCCTGTTTATTTGAGATTATCATTAGATTTGCATGGGTGAGAGTGACCCGAGATCGCCGACTCAATAAGCCTTCCATTTTGGGGATAAGACTGGGTAGATAGCTGGGAACATAGTCCTATGAGATGACTTTAGGGATTAGTAGAGAGGTTGTTCCCTTAAGTGCTGACTCTGGGTCTTGAACAATTGACCCACGCCCTCTAATTGGCTCTAGAGTGATTTTGTTTGCTTGTTGGACCACAAACCAATTGTTCATTAGAGAATCAACGGGACTTAAGGAACAAGAAGTAATTATAAGGGCAAAACAGTTTCTTTGACCCAACTGTAATTACGAACGACCTGTGAAGGAACGACATACTAATCATGGTTATATCGAGTGGACATAAATATATCTACTAGGGGTGTACATAAGCCGGGTTGGGTTGGGTCGGGGGAGTTTTTTAGACTAACCCGAGAATTCGGGTTGGTCATTCCTTCAATCCAACCAACCTTATTCATTAGACTAACTCAACCCAACCCAACCCAACCCAATATTTTCAGGTTGGGTTGGGTTGGATCGTGGGGTTAATTTTTTTTTATATAATTTTTAAAATTATTTTAAATATTTTTCTTCAATTAATAATTAAAATCACATAAAATTCAAATATCAAACTTTAAAGTTCATAACATCTTAACATTTGTTAAAAATCTAGAAGAAAAACATCGAAAATTGAAAAATAATTCGTTTCTAAGTATTGTCGCAACGTCATCGCGACGCGAATCGGCCGACGTCCTCTCCCAAGGATCTCTTTTGAGGTAAAGGTTTGGAGTCGCCACCAATCATCATAGGGTGTGATTGGTCACCCATTTAAAAGAAAAAGGTTGGTCTATGAAACAAGAAATTGAGCTTAGGAGTCGATTGAGTGTAGGGAACACCCGTTTTAATACTACATTTTATATTTAAAATTATCCTTTTATTTAGAGGTCCAAAGAAAAATATTTTTTTGTTTTATTTTAAATGTCCCAAAATTTATTAATCTACATTTTAAAATTAAAATATGAATTAATAACTATGAGTGGCTTAAGGCCATTAGAAAAACTTGGAATTTATTTTGATATTTCAAAACAATTTTTTTATTTAAAAAAAATACTTTTGAAAAGAATTTTAAAAACGGAGAGTTCTTATTTCAAACATCCTTTTTTAAGAGGAGATAATATGTTTTATTTTAAACTTCATTGCAAAAATTTATTTTTAAAAACAATCAGAATGTTTTTATTTCAAAATTTTAATTTTAAAAAAGCCAATTTGTTTTATTTCAAATTTCATTGCCAAAATGCAATTTTAAAAAAAATTGAAGGGTTCTTATTTCATAAATCCACTTTTAAAAGGGGCAAATTTGTTTTATTTCTATCTCTGATGCCAAAATATAATTTTTAAAAGTTGAAGGGTTGTTATTTCATAAATCCAATTTTGAAAGGGGGCAAATTTGTTTTATTTCAAACTTCATTGCCAAGACTTCAATTTTTTTTTTAAATGTCCATATTTCAAAAATCTAATTTTCAAAATAGCAATTTGTTTTATTTCAAATTTTATTGTCAAAATTTAAAGTTGAGAAAATAGAGAACTCTTATTTCAGAAATCCTAACTTTAATGGCAAAATTTATGCAAGCAAATTAAGTAAATTTCAAATTTATTCAAATGAAATAAAAAAGGATAAGTAAATTTGTTAAACAAGCATATAGATACAATGGCCAAATCTGACAAATCAAACATGCAATAGACTAAAATAAAATATGGAAACATTAAATATAGTGACCAAATCTAGCCAAATTAATATATATATAAAGTGTCATATTAAGATATACATATAGTGTCAAAAAAAATATACAACAGTGACCAAATAAATATATATAATTGCAAAGTAACCAAACTAAATTTTAACACAATGGTCAATCAAACAAATACATACAATTGCAAAGTGACCAAATTAACATATGCATCATGTAGTGGAAATTCACGAAATACACATAGTGGTCAAATCTCAACATCTCAGTAATATCCAAATATGTAGAGACAATTCATGAAAAATATGCAGATTTGACAATCAAATATATGGAAATTCATGAAAATATATAGGTCAACAAACTGACCAACAAAATATGTGTAATTCATGAAATAAACACAGTGGTTAAATCTCAACATATCAACCATATCCAAATATGTAGAGGTAATTCAATAAATTAAAGTGGCCAAATAAGTAAATCGATACCACAATCATGAAGTTTGCAAATAACGCTGCCGATAGTTTCCATATTTACCACGCGTTTAGGGTACAGCGTTGCAACGCTGTCCCTAGCGTTGCAACGCTGCCCCATTGATGCCTATAAATACAACCTTATGATTCTTCCAATGGGGAGCACAATTTGGTAGAGTTTTGCCCTAAATTCGAAATACACCTTGTAAGAAGAGAGAAAAGAGTGATTTTGGGAGCCAAAGCATTCGTGGAGGTTCGAGATCGAAGACGGGAGCTCGGAGACGAAGGACCGACATCGACACCTAAGTTTATTTCTCTTTCTTTCAATTTGTAATAGCGTTCTAAGACGTTTTCTACTTGTTTAGTTTGTTTTTCTTGTGATTTAGAGTAGCTAAACATAGTAGTTAGGATTTGAATTACTTGTTATGACTTTCTTGTGATGTATTGAAGCATGTTATGCGTTATTTTTGGCAATTCGTTCTTTACTTTTTAATTTGTTGATTTAAGTGCACTCGAGAGATAAAGCTTGAATTAGAGCAAAATTGTCAAAACCCTTGGAAGTCCAGCACGAGTGACCTAGAAATCTTAGGGAAACACATAAAGAAGTTGCTTAATGCCATGCATGTTGTAGGTTCATATGGAGACTATGAGTTTATTGCATGTGTGAGGCTCACTAAGAATCGAGAGATTTTCTTGAGTATTTCACTTCTTGTTTATAATTTCATCTCATTGGTTCAATGCATGTGCTAGTTAGGTCTTTAACTTGTAAAATCACTTCTCCCAAATCTATCAATCTGTGTCTCCACATGTTTGTTCGTTTGTTTGTATTTACTTCAACCAACTATCCATGTTATGTTTCTTTAGCTAAAATTGAGAATTAGTACCTTAATAATTAATTAATCTAGAAACCCATTCCCGAGGACGATACTTGGACTCATAAATCACTATACTAAAACTTGACACAGACAATCATGGTATTGCAATAAAATATTACGCAACAAGTTTTTGGCGCCATTCTTGGGAATGGCGATTATTTAGATTAATTAATATTAGGAGAAAATTTGAAATTTTAGACTAAAGCTTGTTTGTTTGTCTTTCCTTAATTGTTTTGTGTGATTGTTTGTTTCTTTATTTGTGTTATTTTAGTTTTGTGTGTTTTTGAGTCTTTGTCCCTGCTTTTTGGTTGTGTTGCTATTGTGTAGAAGTCTTGTCTCAATTAGTAATTTTTCAAGCATGACTTTGCATGATTTTTCTCCATCATTCTATTACTCCTCTCAGACCCTAGTTTTGTGCATCATGATTTTTTTCCGAATACCATGTGTCTAATTTTTACCATTATGTACTGACATATATGAAAATTCACATGAGGGTAGTTATTTAGGCACTTGGAACCATAGTTTTTCATACCTTAACCAACCCCTTGAAAAATCTTCTCTTGTGGACCAATTGATGGAATATACCTTAGAATTGAAAATTAAAAATTTGGTTCATGATGAATTCGAAAGGTTGTATAGGTTAGAAGGTCGAGTGGTAAGACTTTGGGAAATAGTGCAGGATAGATCCCAGTATATCTTAATCAATTAGTAGTTTCCCTTAAGACCTTACAGGAACAATTTATATTCCTTACTACTCGGGAGATGCCACCTAGGAGGATTTGTTTAGACCTTACAGGAACAATTAGTAGTTTCACTGAGGCACACCATGATCAGGTTAGTGAGGAGGACACTTGTGATACACTTAGTTCCATAGGAGAAATCCAGGTGATAGAGTTAGAGGCTGAGAAGTCTTCTTTCCCTTTATCCCCAGAAATTTCCTTGATTTCTGATAACCATTGGTCTTTCACTCCACGAGTCTTGTTTTGATTTCGATTCTTTCATTTTATTAAACAAAAATACCAAAAATAATTATGTCTCTGGCGCCCATGAAAAGCAAGATAGCCTTTTAGACTTAGAGGGCTACATTGATTCGAGCAAGAAGGGCCCAGAGAAGTATGAGCAATTTTATGTGCCCTGATAAGTCACCGTCTAGCTAAAGACGTTAAAGAAAGCGCTTCTTGGGAGGCAACCCAAGTTTTATGCTTTATGTCTTTATTTTCTATTTTATTTTCTAGTTGTTTGTGCTTTTCTTTCTTATATAATTTCTTTCTTTTTGTTCCTCCAGGTGTATGCCCAAGGGGAGAACTGCAGACTTGCACCCTTTTGATCCTAAGATTGAAAGGACCGCGTGGTCCTGTCCCTGAGAAGATAGGCATATTGGGCGAGTAACTGTGACCACCCTCACCCGTACTAGTCAAAGGACAGACCCCCGCAGACAGGAATTCGTAACACGCTAAGGATTCAGGTCGAGTCACTAATGGTCATCTATGAAGTTATTGGTCCCATACTTTTAACGGTGTTATATCAGTAGGTCTAATAATTCACGGTCCGGTCTTGTACAATCTCATTGCACAGGATGCCCCCATTCGCATGTCAACCACATGAACGAGTTAGATCACCTCGTTTGTATCTAATACAAAGTGAGTCGCATCCATAGCGTATCCAGGATTAGGTCTCCAACGCTATCCATATGCTTTAGACGTTCGGGTCATTAACTCGAACGTGATCCTCCCTATGTGTCCACTACACACCGTTCAAGTTCTAGTTCTCTCATCATTCGCTTCCGCACGGGATTCAATTCCCTACAACAAAGTGGGTCGTGTCCATAGTGTCTCCATGATAAGGTACCCTGCCCTATTCCTATATTATAGATCATTCTAGCTATAACCTAAACTTGATCCACTTTAATGTCATACATAAAGTTCAAGTATACATTCTATAGCCAAGGGTTCTTAGTTTATTAGATTAGGGTTGTAGAATACACAATTCACTTTATTCAATAACACATTTACTGAATAAACCTCAATAATACATTTATTGAAAAATAGAATATACATTCAGTTTACAAACCACGAGTTTTAGGACATAAAACCCAAAAGGTTTCTTGAATGTTGGATTTGCTACTTTAGCTAAGCACCACACACTCTCAAAATTTATCTCATAAAAACTAAGTTAAGCATGTTAATTTGAGAAGAAAAACAGAAAGTAAATTCTTTACTAACCTCTTGTAGACAACTTCTTGCAATTCTTCATCGATCTCTCTCGATCCAACGAACCTCACAAACAAAGACACTTCCAAAAGCTCTTCTCGGCTGTTCTTAGGAGGTTGAGGGAGAGTTGTGGAACTCCCTTTGGAATTTGGGATGAAGAAATGATTTTGAGAATTGAGAGAAGCTAGAGAGAATTTGGTCTTTCTCTTTTGATGGAATTCCAAAAAATGAATCCTTGATCTCTAAGTGCTTCACAAAGCACCTATTATAATGGTGAATAGTGGAGTTTAAATCTCCACCAATTCACCATTTTACCACAACCATATAATATGCAAATCATATTTGCATATCCCATAATGTAAGGTATCTCATACCTTATTATACAAATCCTATTTGCATAATTGTAGAATAATAAATTGAATCACATTCAATTTAATTTCTCTCAATTCAATTTCTCCAATTTAGCACTAATTAATCAATTAGGCTATTCTATAGTTATTATGAATCTAATTCACATTAAACTATATATTATGTCAACTATATCACATATAATTGACATAACTACCAAATTAATGAATTTGAACACTTCAAATCCACTCCAAACTATAAACCCTCAATTTTTCCAATTGAGCCAATCAAGGGACCTAATGGACCTACACCTAATGAGCTCCAATGATATGAGATTAACCGATCAAACTCTTTGATCCGGTTAATCATTGTTCATTAGCTACAGTAACACTCCACTAAAACCCGTAGTTGAACTCCCACAACTTTAGGACAAGTTGTGTCCATCGATATAACCAATCCCTGCGAGTCGTCCCTTCACAGGTTGTTCGTAGCCACTGTTGGGTCAAATTACCGTTTAACTCCTGTGTCTACCTCTTGTTTCTTAAGTTCCAATGCTCCTCTAATGAACAACTTTGTTGTATGGTCCAACCATAAACAATGTCCTTCTCGGGCCAAGGAGAGGGTGGGCGCCCATTGTTCAAGCCCTGGATACAAAACTTAAGGGAACAACCTCTCTGGTTTCCATAGGTCGGGAACAAGTGAATTCCTTCTTGCGTAGTCAAGTTCCCAGCTCCCCACGAGGTTCTGTCCCCAAGAAGGCAGACATATTAGGTGTATCCATACCACCCTCACCCGTACTAGTCAAAGGAAAGACCCCCGCAGACAGAAGTTTGTGACACGCTTAGGATTAAGGACGAGTCACTAATGGTCATCTACGAAGTTATTAGTCCTACAGTTAACATGTTAAATAAGTAGGTCTAATAATTCACAGTCCGGTCTTGTACAATCTCATTGCACAAGAAGCCCCCACTTGCATGTCATTCACATGAACGAGCTGGATCACCTTGTTTGTATCTAATCTAAAGCGGGTCGCATCCACAATGCAACCAAGATGAGGTTTCCAACCCTATTCATATATTGTAGACCGTTCGGGTCACTAACTCAAATGTGATCCTTCCCGTGTGTCAGTTACACACCGTTCAAGTATTATAATATGACCCTGGAACTTAGTTTATTGGATTAAGTTTTATAAAATGCGAGATACAAAGTTTTGACAAATCAATAACTTTTATTCATTTATAACAACTGTGTTACAAACTACATGAGATTAGGGCAACCACCCCAACAAACTCCCACTTGAACTAAGCTAGTGGAGTACATATACATTTCTCAAACGCAAAGTAATACAAGAATGTAATACAATAAACTAGGGCATACGAATACCCTTTACCATACTCCCACTTGCCCTAGTTTGGAAGGACTCGAAGATTTAGACTCTCTACGTGACTCTCAAACACCTTAGCCGTGAGGGCCTTTGTAAATGGATCAACAACGTTGTGCTCCGAAGCTATCTGTGTGACTGTCACGTCTCCGCGGTGCACAATCTCCCATATCAGATGATATTTGCATTCAATATGCTTGCCCCTCTTATGACTACGAGGTTCTCTCGAGTTGGCTACTGCTCCACTGTTATCACAAAACAGGGTGACTGACAAGTTTTTATTTGAAACAACTTCCAAATCAAGCATGAACTTTCTAATTAAACAACTTCTTTTGCAGCTTCACAAGCTACTACATACTCCGCTTCCATCGTGGAATCCGCAATGCATCCCTGCTTGATGATTTACCACACTACAGCTCCTCCGTTGAGGGTGAACACTAACCCCGATGTGGATTTCCTAAAATCCTTATGGGTCTGAAAGTCAGAGTATGTGTATCTTGTGAGGATCAAATCCCAACTTTCATACACCAGTATGTAGTTCCTCGTTCTCCTAAGATACTCGAGGATTGCCTTTACGGTTGTCCAGTGATCTAAGCCTGGATTGAATTGATATCTACTAACAATCCCGACTGCAAACTGATGTCGAGCCTAGTACAGAACATTGCATCCATAAGGCTCCCCGCAGCTGAAGCATAAGGGATGCGTCTCATGTTCTCAACTTCTTGAGTTGTCTTTGGACATTGATCCTTAGACAGTTGAAGCCCATGCCTAAAAGGCAACAAGCCCTTCTTGGAATTCTGCATTCAATATCGAGACAACATCTTGTCGATATAGAACGCTTGAGACATGGCTAGCGTTCTATTCTTCCAGTTCCGGACTATCTAGATACCTAGAACATATTGAGCTTCTCCCAAATCTTTCATTTGGAATTGCGAAGCTAGCCATTTCTTAATGTCAATTAGAAATCCTACATCATTCCCAATGAGTAGGATATCATCCACATACAACATAAGAAATGTGACAGTGTTGTTGATGATTTTCTTGTAGACACAAGGCACATCAACATTTCGATTAAAGCCATAAGAATTAATTGGCTCATCAAATCTTATATTCCAAGATCTTGAGACATGTTTCAGTCAATAAATAGACCCTTGAAGCCTGCAAACGTTTTGCTCTTGGCCATGGGCAATGAACCCCTTGGGTTGATCCATGTAGATGGTCTCGTCAAGATTGTCATTCAGAAGGTCGTCTTGACATCCATCAACCATACCTTATAGTCATAATATGCGGCAATGGCTAAAACGATCCTAATAGACTTTACCATGACAACAGGAGAAAAGGTTTCCTCATAGTCAACCCCTTCTCTCTTGGTAACACCCTTTGCCAGTAGTCTGGCTTTGAAGGTTTGTACCTTCCCATCTACACCACGTTCACGCTTGTAGATCCACTTGCAACCAATAGGTTTAACCCCATCCAGTTGGTCCACAAGATCCCAGACAGAATTGAAGTACATACACTCCATTTCCTGGTCCATGGCTTTAATCCATTCGTCTTTGTCAATATCATTCATTGCCTGATCATAGGTCAATGGATCCTCGCGGTCATCATCAGGTATGACAACTTGAGTTTCAGCCAAACCCATGTAACGTTCAGGTTGTTTGACAACCCTCCCACTACGTTGAGGCATTCGTAACTCTTGAGAATTGATTTGACTAGACGAGCTAGGATCAACAACACTTGTTGACGTACTATCTTCATCAACAACTTTTGTTGTTGATTTGTCCATTTTGTATAACACAATCTTGATTTGTCCATTTCGTTCAACACAATCTTACTTCTTGGTTTATGGTCCCTAATGTGATCTTCTTCAAGGAACGTGACATTTGTCGATAAAAGCACCCTATTCTCCTTAGGATCGTAAAAGAAACCCCCCATTGTTTCTTTTGGTTAACCTACGAATAGGCATAATTTTGAACGGGGTTCCAATTTCTTTAGGTTTGACACCAACACATAGGCCAGGCATCCCCAAATTCTTAAGTGGCGTAAACTTGTTTTACGACCGAACCAGAGTTCGAATGGTGTTTCTGTAACACTCTTCGATGGAACAGTGTTCAACATATATGCAGCAACCTCCAATGCAGAACCCCAAAACGAATTAGGGAGATGAACATAACTCATCATCGACCGAACCATGTCCAATAAGGTTTTGTTTCTCCTCTCCGATACACTATTTTGTTGTGGCATACCAGGTGCTGAGAGTTGAGACGTAATTCCATGCTCTATCATATAGTCTTGGAATTCAGTGTCCATGTACTCTTCATTTCGATCAGATCGAAGCATTTTAATTATTTTGCCTAATTGGTTCTCAACCTCAGTCTTGAACTCCTTGAACTTTTCAAGAGTTTCAAACTTTCGATCCATTAGGTAAACATACCCATATCTCAAGTAGTCATCTATAAAAGATACAAAATACTCGTAACCTCCGCGTGCTTTAACATTCATCGGACCACAGAGGTCAGAATATACAAGCTTAAGAGGCTCCTTGGCTCTATAATCTTTTCCACTAAAAGGTCTTTTGGTCATTTTGCCTTCAAAGCATAACTCACAGACTGGTAATGAGTTTTCTTCTAACTCGCTTAGAAGTCCACTCTTCCCAAGTCTCTCAATCCTATTGAGATTTATGTGGCCTATGTTGGGATGCATGTCCTAATCTCGTATTTGTTTCTTATATTCACTATTGAAATAAATAAGAGTTATTTTTCATCACTTTGTGTCTCGCATATTTACAATCTTTGTCCAATAACTAAGCTCCAGGGTTATTGAAATATGAGAGAACTAGAACTTGAACGGTGTGTAGTGGACACACAGGGAGGATAACGTTAGAGTTAATGACCCGATTGGTCTACAGTGTACGGATAGGGTTAGAAACCTAATCCTGGATACGCTATGGATGGAGCCCGCTTTGTATTAGATACAAACGAGGTGATCCAACTCGTTCATGTGGTTGACATGCGAGTGGGGGCATCCTGTGCAATGAGATTGTACAAGACCGGACAGTGAATTATTAGACCTACTGATGTAACACCGTTAACAGTATAGGACTAATAACTTCGTAATGACCATTAGTGACTCGACCTTAATCTTGAGCGTGTTACAGACTTCTGTCTGCGGGAGTCTGCACTTTGACTAGTACGTGTGAGGGTCGTCACAGTTACTCGCCCAAGTTGCCTATCTTCTCAAGGACATGACCACGTGGGGTGCTGAAAACTTGACTACGCGAGATGAAATTCACTCATTCCTGACTATGGGAAACTAGAGAGGTTGTTCCAATAAGGGTGTGTTTGGCCCATGGGTTTGGATTTGGATGGGTTTGGATTAGAATCCAAACCCATGTGTTGGAGCATGGTGTTCCAAATCCTTTGTTTTGAAACCCAATTCCATGGGTTACAACAGTACAACCCCATGGGTTACAACAGTGCAATCCCATGGAATTTGTTCCATGTTTTTTTTATCCATTTGTCGACTACTTCGACAACTCCGGTAAAAACTCTTGCGACCACCGGACGACCATCGACAACGACAACTCCGGTAAAAGCTCCGATGACCACCCGACGACCATCGACAACGACAACTCCGACGACCGAATCGACGACCACTTTGGTGACAACTCCGGTGATAACTCCGACGACCACCCAACAACCATCGACAACGATAACTCCGACGACCGTACCGACGACGACCATTTTGGCAACAACCCTGGTGACAACTCCGACGACCACCCTGATGGAGATCTGATCCCCTTGAGCAGCGAAAACGAGTTTGGAATCGTAATTTGCAAGTTTGTTTTGGTTGAAATACAAAAACCGATACATTGATGAAAAACAGAATAAGTATGCATCTCTAATCTAATTAGGCATGAAGATAAATTATGCAAACATTCTAAGTTTAACTATTAAACGAAAAGGAAGAAAAAGGGATTACCTTTGTAGTTTTTCCTCAACAACAACTCCTTGTTTATCGTACTACAACACAACAACACACAAACTCCTCTGTTTTCTCCAGCAAGACACTACCACTTGGATAACCTTCTATTCTCTGAGTTCTACTTTTCCTTTGTGGGAAGGAATCAAACTTTTTGAAGAATCGGGAATTGAGAGAGATAGAGAGAATTCTTCCGTCAGTGAATTCAATCGAATGAGTGAATCATCGATCGATTGAAGCTTGTCCCTTCTCACTAGGAGAAGGACACTTCAGTGGGTAACTCCCCACACCCTATCGAGGGGGAGATGGGGAGTAGTGGGAACGTGTCAACATGACACGTTCTCTAATTAATTAATTAAATTAAATCACATTTAATTCAATTATAATATTAAATAAATGATTAAATCACATTTAATCATTTTACCCTTTATCCTATAGTTTAATGTACATCTCATGCACATTAAGATTTAACCTATAGTTTACAAATATGAATCACATTCACATTTGAATTTAATATTTGAAAGAATTTAATATTTGAACTCTTTCAAATATTTAATTCTCTCATATAATTTAATATGAATCATATTCACATTACATTTATAATATATAGTTCCAGAACTATATATTATATCGTATCAATATAAATTAAATTTATTCCCTAATGAATTTGAACATTTCAAACTCAAATAATCTTAGAACCCTTTACGAGCTAGAAGGTGGACCTAATGGACCTACAGATCAAAAGCTCCATTGATACGAGATTGCTTGGTTAATCTCATTAACCTCCCAATCAACATTCGTTAACTGCGGGAACATTCCACAAAAGTCCCGCAGCTGCACTCTTCTCACTGAAGATATATTTCTGTGTCCATGGATATTGACCAATAACAACAAGTCAATCCTTCACGAATGTTCGTAACACCAGCTGGGTCAAATTACCGTTTTACCCCTGGGTTACATCTTGTACCTTAAATACCAGTGCTCCTCTAATGAACAATTTGTTTGTGGT
The DNA here is from genome assembly GCA_036507285.1 of Trichosanthes cucumerina. Taxonomy (NCBI): domain Eukaryota; kingdom Viridiplantae; phylum Streptophyta; class Magnoliopsida; order Cucurbitales; family Cucurbitaceae; genus Trichosanthes; species Trichosanthes cucumerina. Next base: position 67,749,453 of record CM071836.1, on the reverse strand, counting down.
CCTACCAACAAACAGAAGTCCCTCTCGGGCTCTTTGTTCAAGTCCCGGAGACACCACTTAAGGGAACATTCATCTACTTTCCCTAGTAGGTGGGAATGAGTAAATTCCATATAGCTAAGTTAAGTTCCCAGCCGCTCACTCGGTCATGTCCCCAAGAAGGTAGGCATACTGAGTCGGCGAATCTGGCCACTCTCACCCATACTAGTCAAAGGACAATCCCTCGTGAACAGGATTCGTAACCTGCTCAGGATTGAGATCAAGTTGCTTAGGTCATCCTAGTGAAATAGAAACCTAACTAGTCAACGGAGTTACATCTAGTGGTTACTATTTCGAGGTCCGATCTTATGTAATCTCATTACATAAGATATCCCCACTCACATGTCATCTACACGAACACCTTAGGATCAAAGTGTTTGTATCTTATACAAAGTGGGCTACATCCATAGTTTTACCAGGGTAAGGTATCCAAACCTTATCCCCTTACTATAGACCCTTTAGGCTGTATCTCTAACATTGATCCTTTATATGTACACTATATTCAGTTAAAGATTCATATTACAGGCTTGGATGTTTAGTTTATTGGATTTAGGGTTAAAACAAAGGGAATATAGAACAATAACTTTTTATTGAAATAATAACACTTTATTACAATGATTAGAAGAAAAATACAAACTATGAGTTTTAGGGCACAAACCCAACAAACTCTTTGATGGAACAGTGTTCAAGATTTGAACTGCAGTATCTACTGCTTATCCCTAAAACGAGGCAGGCAATTGAGCATAGCTCGTCATAGAACGAACCATGTCCAAAAGGTTCTATTTCTCCTTTTTGACACACCCTTTTGTTGTGGTGTATTATGTGTTGAGAGTTGAGATTTAATTCTATGTTCTATCATATAGTCTTGGAATCTCAAATCCATATACTCTCCACCTTGATCAGATCGAAGTGTTTTAATGGTTTTCCCTAATGTATTCTCTACTTCAGGCTTATACTCTTTGAACTTTTCAAGAGCTTCAGACTTATGATGCATTAGGTATAAATAACCATACCTCGAATAATCATCTATGAAAGAGAAGAAATATCTGTACCCTCCTCGAGCTTTAACATTCACTGAACCACAAAGATCCCGATGTTAATATGACAAAGTCTAAGATTCCATAGATAGGTATTATTATGAGAAATTCTTTGCCTTTTACTTTGAGTATTAGCAGTTTTAAACATCTCATGATTTAAAATTGTTTTAGTCTGAATCGGTTTAAGTACATACTATCTGTTTTTCAATTTAACAGAACAAATATTGACACCCTCTTTTAAAATGAACACTTCATTTAACGAAAAGGAAATACAATATCAAAGTTCTATTAAACATGAGATAGAAATTAAGATCCTCTTAATTTTAGGAACTATATACAGATTTTTTAATAAAATAAATCTACTCAAAAAAATTTGGCATCTCCCATCGCATGACGAAATGAGATGACGTCTCTCGTTCCGACCCTGAGCGTCATCTCACCCTCTTCGAGCTCCTTGAAGGAACTAGTTTCCCGAAACGAAAAGCAAACGTGATTAGTGGCTCCGAAATCAAGTATCCAGGTCAAATCATCATTTTCCACTAAGCAAGTTTCAAGAACAAGTAAATCTAATTTACCTTTCTTCTCTTTGAGCTCAGCAAGGTATTATGGGCAGTTTCGCTTCCAGTGCCCATTGCAGTAGAAATATTTTCCTTTGTCTGCAACCTTGGCTTTTTCCTTGCCTTTGTCAGCAGCAGGTTCCTTCCCTTTCCCTCCCATCTTCTTGTTCTAGGTCTTCTTAATCCCAGAAGATAAACTACAAGAGTTAGTCCTAGAGGATTAACCCTTCTGGAACCTTCTGAAATGGGCAAACAGATTTGCCTCTCCATCAGCCTGTCCCTCATTCTTCATAAGGGACTGGAAAGTTTGTAGTTCACTTAGGAGAGTAGTCAGGTTATACTCTATCTTGTTCATCATCGCATTGCTGCGGAATTGTAGCAAACTTTTCGGAAGAGATTCCACGATGAACTAGACCTGACTTTGCTCGTCAATGACCGTGTCGTTCATCTCAGCCACGTTGAAGTGGACCATCAAATCGAGAACATGTTCTCTCACCGACGATCCCTCTTCCATACGAGAGTTATAAACGTATTTGAGGGATTCGTGTCAAAGTTGTCCAGACGGTTGTCCAAACATATCCTGCAACGAACTCATGATCTCACGAGCTAAGACCATGCCCTCATGCTTTTTGGCTAGAACTTCAGAAACACTAGCCAAAATGTAGACCTTAGCCTTATCATTGGCCTTGATCCAATGGGCCGACGCCTCCCGAATGCAGATTGAGGAGCGTTTGAGGTGGACACGAGGACATTCCTCAGTCAGTACAAACCGAAGGTCATCAACAACAAGAATCGTATTCAAGTTGGACTTCCACGTAGTAAAATTCTCACCAGTTAAACGATCGCTTTTTAATAAGGCTATTATTGAGGACGACATGCTGAAAATCCAAAATAATTCTAATTAGTTATACCTTTTAACCCATTAAAAACCAATCAAATTTAGCAAAATTATTAAAGAACCCTAGTGTTTAAACTAAATTCAATGTTTAAATTAAACCTTTAATTTTGCAACGATACTTCAAGGGTTTAGAACAAAAGCCTCCGTCGGGCGGTCAGTCATTCCTCCCTCGAATTGAGACTTTCTCAGCCAATTCTCATTACCAGAACATCTCATGTCCCAATGGTCCTTAGCTACCATTTGTTTGGTCAAGGAATTGTTAACTAGCTTAACTCATCCCGAAAATGTGACCCTATCATTTTTAGATCAAATAGGTCCGAGCAACCAGGCTACTATAAAGAAAGACAACTGTTGGCAAATTACCTAAGAGACCTTATCCATTTCTGGAGTTCGTGGTGTTTCGATCCCTATAGTCAGGCCCTCCGTAGGGTTTGGTTGTTCCATGACAACCTAGCAGACGAACTATAGAAATCTCATGGTGCGACCTAATGGAGGAGACCGTAGGATACGTTGACACGCGTCCTGCTGCCATTTACTATGGATACTTCCCTCATTTACCTTGGTATTGAACCATGCAAACACTTACAGTAAGGGGACGCCCTATTGACGCCACGTAGCCAAGCATGGAACTCACGGTGTGAACTCTTGAGGACGTAGAGTAAACTCGATGCGAACATCTCGTTTTCTCCCAGTGAAGCTCCTAAAGTTAGGGTATAGGTTTAACTTAGTCAGATTTTGGCTAAAAGAATCTATCTAAGTCTATGCCTATTATAACTTTTATAACTAGGTCTTTCAACCTTATTTCTAGGTGAATAAACATTTTAATTACCTAGATATAAAATAGAACTAAGGTTAATTCAACTCAAGCTCCGGGTCAGTTCCCAGGTAGGAGGTGTTCCGTTAACTGTCAGCTTAAGTACTGAACCTTAGATGAGAACTTCACCAAAGAGAGTTCCCTTATAACCAAAGTTCTAATGTCCTACTATAATTTAAACTATTTAAAATACTATGTAAGACTAATTTCTAATCCTATTAGAAATTAAAACTTAGGTCTAAATTAATTTTAAACAATTTAAAACTAATTTTATTTTAAACCCAAGTTCCTATGTTTGCATGCAATTCTTTGTTATAGGTTATAGTTTCTAAAACCCCTTTAATTTATAACATTTATAAACTTTAATAATTAACCTATGACAAAGAACTATATTATAAAACCAACAATTATTTTCAAATTGGATTTATAAAATTAAATTATTCCACTAATTGAATAATTAAATTACTTAAATAAAATAGCATTTATGTTAAACTAAGTAATTTCATGCTCCATGCAACTTATTTTTCATATTTATCAAATTATAACATTTATAATCAATTACTTATGAAAAATAAATTAATCACAAAATAAATTAATCATGCATCTAAACCATATTCATATAAAAATTATACAAATAAAATGCATGAACATGCTTATCCTAAGGTGGGAAAAAATCTAAATGACATTCATAAAGAAATACAGCTGTACCGGAATAATTTGGCCCCTAAAGTGCAAGATAATAAAATTACTTTAATTTTATTACATAAACCGGTTCAAAACTCCTTGAACCGGTCTTGAACCGCTCGAACCGGACTGAAAACCAACCAAGATGTTGAACCGGTCTGCAGCTTGTGAAAATGCATCACGACGTTGCAACGCTGGCTTTGTCCGCGCGAGCGCCTGCTATCGGGGTAGCGTTGCAACACTGCTGACCCTTGGAAGTCCCGCGTCGATAAGAAGCTATGGCGTTGCGACGTCGTTTCTCAACGTTGCAACACTGATGAACGACGTTGCAACGTTGCTGCTTCGGCAGTAGCTTTCTCCTTCGAGCACAACAGCTTCCAACTTCAATTTCTCCTTCGATTCTCAACCGAAATCTACGAAACTAATCCCGAATGACTCTTAACTCGATTACTGACTCAATAAAATATTTAATTGCCCCAAAACGCAAGGGCCTTTACACTTAATTTGATCAAATCAAAGAAAAGACTAAGGCCAAACACTCCTAAACAGTTTTACAGCAAACCCAATGCAATTCCCACAAAATCAATGCAATTTTGTTTCAACCAAAACAAAAAAAGCATTGCTCTGATATCAATTGATGGAGATCTGATCCCCTTGAGCACCAGAAACGAGTTTGGAATCGTAATTTGCAAGTTTGTTTTGGTTGAAATACAAAAATCGATACATTGATGAAAAACAGAATAAGTATGCATCTCTAATCTAATTAGGCATGGAGATAAATTATGCAAACATTCTAAGTTTAACTATTAAACTAAAAGGAACAAAAGGGATTACCTTCGTAGTTTTTCCTCAACAGCAACTCCTTGCTTATCGTTTTGCAATACAACAACACAAAAACTCCTATGTTTTCTCCAGCAAGACACTACCACTTGGAGAACCTTTTATTCTCTAAGTTCTACTTAGACCACTTCCTTTGTGGGAAGAAATCCAACTTTTGGAAGAATCAGGAATTGAGAGAGAGAGAGAGAGAATTCTTCTGTCAGTAAATTCAATCGAATGAGTGAATCATCGATCGATTGAAGCTTGTCCCTTCTCACTAGGAGAAGGACACTTGAGTGGGTAAATCCCCACTCCCTATCAAGGGTAGTTGGGGAGTAGTGGGAAGGTGTCAACATGACACGTTCCCTAATTAATTAAGAAAGTAATTAATGAACGATTAATTAATTACATTAAATTAAATCATATTTAATTTAATTATAATATTAATTAAATGATTAAATCACATTTAATCATTTTACCCTTTATCCTATAGTTTAAGGTACATCTCATGCACATTAAGATTTAACCTATAGTTTACAAATTTGAATTACATTCACATTTTAATTTAATATTTGAACTCTTTCAAATATTTAATTCTCTCTTATAATTTAATATGAATCATATTCACATTAAATTTATAATTATAGTTCTAAAACTATATATTATATAGTATCAATATAAATTAAATTTATTCCCTAATGAATTTGAACATTTCAAACTCAAATGATCTAAGAACCCTTTACGAGCTAGACGGTAAACCTAATGGACCAAAAGATCAGAAGCTCCAACGATACGAGATTGCTCGGTTAATCTCATTAACCTCCCAATCAACATTCGTTAACAGCGGGAACATTCCACTAAAGTCCCGCAACATCACTTTTCTCACTGCAGATATATTTCTGTGTCCACGGATATTGACCAATAACAGCAAGTCAATACTTCACAAATGTTCCTAACACCAGTTAGGTCAAATTACCGTTTTACCCCTTGGTTATATCTTGTACCTTAAGTACCAGTGCTCCTCTAATGAACAATTTATTTGTGGTCCTACCTACAAACATAAGTCCCTCTCGGGCCAATGAGAGGGTCGGGCCCTTTTCAAGTCCCGGAGACACCAGTTAAGGGAACATTCATCTACTTGCCCTAGTAGGTGGGAAGGAGTGAATTCCATCTTACTAAGTTAAGTTCCCAGTCGATCACTCGGTCTTGTCCCCATCTGGTCACTCTCACCCATACTAGTCAAAGGACAATCCCTCGGGAACAAGAGTTCGTAACCTGCTAAGGATTGAGATCAAGTTGCTTAGGTCATCCTAGTGAAATAGAAACCTAACTAGTCAACGGAGTTACATCTAGTGGTTACTATTTCGTGGTCCGATCTTATGTAATCTCATTACATAGGATATCCCCCCTCACATGTCATCTACACGAACACCTTAGGATCATAGTGTTTGTATCTTATACAAAGTTGGCCACATCCATAGTTTTACCAGGGTAAGGTACCCAAACCTTATCCCCCTAACTATAGACCCTTTAGGTTATATCTCTAACATAGATCTTTTATATATACACTACATTCAGTTAAAAATTCATTTTACAGCCTTGGATGTTTAGTTTATTGGATTTAGGGTTAAAACAAATGCAATATCGAACAATAAATCTTTATTGAAATAATAACACTTTATTACAATAATTAGAACAAAAATACAAACTACGAGTTTTAGGGCACAAACCCTAACACACCCGATACCACCGACCACGAAACTCCGACGATCACACCCGCAACTCGACTACCGCTGACGATTGCCTCCGAAAAAACTCGATTTTCCATTTTCTCTTCAATTTGTCATTTTTCATTATCGGTGACTGCTTCGAAAATAACTCCGATGTTAAGTCCAGCGACTTGGTTTCCCATTGACGGCTACCTCTTCCAACCACTTGGTTTCCCATTTCCTCTTTCATTTGTCGTTACCATTTTTCAGCCACCACTTCGACAACAACTCTAGTGACAACTCCGACAACCATAGACAACGACAACTCTAACGACCACATCAATGACTAGCCACCACTGATAGCTGCCTCAACGACCTTTCCAACAACAACTCCGACGACTCGATGACCACCGACAACCCCAACGGCACCCTCGACAATCTCACCACCTCATCAACTCGACCACTCCAACAATCGACAATCTAGTCAATTTTTTAAAAGATTAAAATAAAACTAAAAATGGCTAATAAATAATTTTTTATGCTACTCTCAAAACCTTTGAACTTTGTAAAATTTTTATTAAAAAAGAAAAAAGAAAAATAACTTGGTATTTTTTTTAATGTACACTCAAATGGCTCAATTTTGTAATTTCTTTTTTAAAAGTTAGAAAAAATGAAATAATTTTTTTCTTTCGCACATAGGCGTTTTATGTTCTTTTGTTTCATGTTAGTTGTAATACTTTTGGACGGTGTATATGTATGTGTAAACTCGTGGTACGGGTGTTCAAAAAACTTATGACCCGAAGAACCCGATCAACCCAACCCATGGGTTAAAAAAAAAATTATGAGTTGGGTTGGTTCATGGGGCTCACGAAAAATTAGTTTGGGTTGAACCTAGAACCGAACCAACCCAAACTTCCTATTAATTTTAGAAAAACATTTTTTTACTTATATTACAACTATAAGTACATATATTTATTTAATTTTATTATTATTTTTAGATGATTTATTCTTCAATAAATTTTTAAAATAAGTTTTTGAGTCTTTTGGAAGGTAAAAAATCTCAAGGTTTAAAATTCTTTTTTTATTCCTCAACAACAACCTAAATTGAAAGCTTCATAGAAAAATTACTTAAAAAATTGATCCATGTTAGACATTAGCTTCTACAATTCACATAAGATCAATTACAAAAATTTGAAAGGAATAAAATAGCTAAAAGAAAAAAGTTGAAACAAAACATATACCAAACCTAGAGTTTAGAAAACTACACCCAAGACACAACTCTCTAATTCCAAGGCTTTAAACACTGCACCCCAAACACAGTTATCTGATTCTCAGACTTCAGAACACTGCACCCCAAACACAGTTTTCTGATTCCCAAGTTTCAGAACACTGCACCCCAAACATAGTTTTCCGATTCCCAGAATTCAGAACACTACATCCCAAACACAGTTTTCTGATTTCCAAGCTTCAGAACCCCTCAGGATAAATCCTCCAGGCTTATAATTTCGAGGATTCTAATTCCGAACCTGCGCCCCAAACAACCCCTAAGTGTTGTCTCCAGGGCTTGGACAACGGGTGTCACGGTCGTACCACTCAAACCGTGCGGCGCCATGATTCATCCCTCGAACATGGCGAGCCTTAAGGGGAACTCCTGCCCCATCGCTATGATCGCAACTCTTTGTGGCTTTGTCGGGCCTTAGGCGAGGTTCTTCAGTCCTCAACCAAGCATCAAGTAAATAAGCAGCGGAATGTAACTTGGTCGTACACGTCGCTCGTCCGTGTACTTGTACTCGATCTTCCCATGAGTTGGCTTTGATGGGACATTCTCGGATCGCTGGCCGCTAACGGGCCCTATATCGGAACCTCCAGCCCATGGGAAGGAAGCGCAATGTCGCACACACACTGCGTCGTCCCGACACCGCCCCTTGAAAACCCATTGCAAAGGAAACGCCCAAGAAACTTCTTCTTGTGACGCTCGCTCCAGCCATGACACGCTAACGTGCCACGGGGTGACTCACTTAGGCCCACAAGCCCAGGGGTGGTGGAGAGTCGACACCATGGTACCCCCTATAGTATATTATGTGAAATATTGGGTCTTCCTCCCTTGCACGTCATTTTGGCGAGGAGTCATACGCCCACACATCGACCCCTCCGACGACACGGTTGGCCCCAGTCTCACATGCCTTCGAGACCACCTATCTTGGTGTGTTAGATGATGCATCGTCCTCCTCGATCGCATCATGGCACGACTTGTCACTGTGAGGTTCACAAACATACACTCTTCTAGTATGATTGTGACATTCTCCCCCACTTAATCTTGTCATCGTCCTCGATGACATACTCGGGGGTTCAATCCAAATCATGGATTATAACAACTTGCCCCACTTGAATTCGGCATCGACCCGATGCCGTCTAACTGCTAACGGACTTGCTTGAACGTTTGTGCTTCAGACGAATACGACAATTCACAAAACTGGCTACCACTAGTTGGTGGGCTATCCCTCCATGGGGCACTCTCTTCGCCCAACTCTTGGGGCTTCAGCCCGGGACTCGCTAGACGAACTATGGCACCAAACCTAGGCATTCACTCGCCTGGTCATGGGAACTTGTCCCAACTCGGCCATCTTGGCCAGAACGCACGTATGCTCTGAGCGACACACTACTTTAGCAAAGTCGGAAAGCTTCTCCCACCGTTGGCACTCTGTCGGCCAACTAACTGCAACAAGCCACACTATGTGGCAACATAACACAGCGCCTCAACGCTTCTTCGACGTGTTCACTCTGCTCGAGCACTTTTACGATGGCACTCCTGGCCACATCACAACGCTTGCGCACTCTGGCGCTTCACTCGGGCATCACTGCCCGTACAACTCGTTGGCTAGCACACGTCAACTGCTCAATTGGCCTATCTTGGGCCTTGTTTGGAAGTCGCGTCTCGTTTGACAACTCTCTCGAACTGAACCAATGCCAACATTGTCCTCACACGCCAAACTTTTGCCCATACTTGCTTAACATAGGATTTCTCTTGCTAACGTTAATTCAATTCACAAAACATCGATTTCGGCAACTCGAACAAACATCACCTAGGTTCTTCCTCGAAAGTGATTTTCCTGACTCGTCCAGGTCTTTTAACCGATACCACCCAGGTTCTTCCTCGAAAATGGTTATCGGCGACCAACACTTCACCCAGGTCCTTCCTCGAAAGTGTAAGTGTTTAACATTGCCCAGGTCCTTCCTCGAAAGTCAATGTCAACACGGTCTCGATTTGTACGAAGCCACCCAACTGGTTTCAACCCACGAAAGTCACATTCATTGTCACAACGGACCCCATTCGACTCTTGTCCGACTGCGCGCACAAAGGTTGGCTCTGATACCAAGTGTCACGGTCGTACCTCTCGAACCGTGCGGCACCATAATTCATCCCTCGAACATGGCCAACCTTAAGGGGAACTTCTGCCCCATCGCTATGATCGCAACGATTTGTGGCTTTGTCGGGCCTTAGGCGAGGTTCTTCAGTCCTCAACCAAGCATCAAGTAAAAAAGCAGCGGAATGTAACTTGGTCATACACATCGCCCGTCCGTGTACTTGTACTCGATCTTCCCATGAGTTGGCTTTGACGGGACATTCTCGGATCGCTGGCCGCTAACGGGTGGAACCTCCAGCCCATGGGAAGGGGCGCAATGTCGGCACACCTGTGCCGTCCGACACTGTCCCTTGAAAACCCATTGCAAAGGAAACGCCCAAGAAACTTCTTCTTGTGACGCTCGCCCCAGCCATGACACGCTAACGTGCCACGGGGTGACTCACTTAGGCCCACAAGCCCAGGGGTGGTGGAGAGTCGACAACATGGTACCCCCTATAGTATATTATGTGAAATATTGGGTCTTCCTCCCTTGCACGTCATTTTGGCGAGGAGTCATACGCCCACACATCGACCCCTCCGGCGACACGGTTGGCTGCTGGCCCTGGGCCTCACATGCCTTCGAGCCCACCTATCTTAGTGTGTTAGATGATGCATCGTCCTCCTCGATCGCATCATGGCACGACTTGTCACTGTGAGGTTCACAAACATACGCTCTTCTAGTATGATTGTGACAACGGGCGCCCACTCTCTCACTAGCCCGAGAAGGGTGTTGTTTATAGTTTATGGTATATGCATAGGGTTGGGAACCATATACTAGTAATACCATGGATGTGACTCGGTTTTGTATTTGGTACAAACGAGGTAATCCAACTTGTTCATGTGGTAGAGATGCGAGTAGACGCATCCTATATAATGAGATTATACAAGACCAGACCGCGAGTTATTAACCTACTAGAGTAACATTGTTATCAAGATAGGTATAATAATTCATAGATGATCATTAGTGACTTGACATGAATTCTGAGCAAGCTACGAACTCCTGCATATGAAGTTTGTCCTTAGACTAGTATGGATGAGAGTGGCCTGTAGCCGACTCAGTAAGCCTACCTTCTCAGGATCATAACTTTGTAAGTAGCTGGGAACTTAACTATGCAAGAAGGAATTCACTCATTCCTGAATTAAGGAATCAGATAGGTTGTTCTCTTAAGAATTGAATCCAGGTCTTGAACAATGGGGCCCTGCCTTCTTACTAGCTTAAGAAGGATCAAGTTTTATGGTAGGACCATACACTGATTGTTCATTAGAGGATCAGTAGAACTTAAGGAACAAGATGTATTCATAGGGGTAAAACGATAATTTGACCCAGCTGTGATTACGAACAACCTGTGAATGGTTGACTCACAAGTATTGATTATATCAGTGGATACAACATAGTCTGCATTGAGGAGAGTGCAACTATGAGTCCATAGTGGAATGACTTATAGTTAATGAATGTTGATTAATTGAATCAAAGAGTTTGATCGATTAATCTTGTATCATTGGAGCTCATGATCTGTAGATCCATTAGGTCTCTCTGTTGGCTCAACATGGAAATAAAAAGGGATTATAGTTTGGAGTGAGATTGAAATGTTCAATTTCATGTTTAAAGGGATATGTTATTTATATATAATATCATTGATATAACATATGGTTCCATCCATGAGAAATATATCATAAGAGCACTATAAGGGTAGGATGGTCATTTTGTTGGGATTTTTGTCCTAATCTCGTGTTTGTAAATTACTGTTTGAAATTAATAAGAGTTATTTATTTCATTACTTTGTGTCTCGCAATATTTATAAACTTTTCCAATAAACTAAGCTCCAAGGTCATTGAATTTATGAGAGAACTAGAACTTGAACGGTGTGTAGTAGACACACAGAGAGGATCACGTTCGAGTTAATGACCCAACGGTCTACAGTATATGGATAGGGTTGGAGACCTAATCCTGGATACATGCTTTATGTGGATGCGACCCGCTTTGTATTAGATACAAACGAGGTGATCTCACTCTTTCATGTGGTTGACATGCAGTGTGGGGCATCCTGCAATGAGATTGTACAAGATCGGGCGTGAATTATTAGACCCTCTCGATGTAACACCGCTGACATGAGGACTAATAACTTCGTGAGATGACCATTAGTCACTCGACACAATCCCGAGCATGTTACGGACTCTTATCTGCGGGTCCGTCCTTTGACTAGTACGGGTGAGGGTGGTCGAGTTACTCGCCCAATATGCCTATCTTCTCAAGGATGAGGACCAAGTAGGTAGTCGGGAACTTTAACTACGCGAGATGGAATTCACTGCGTTCCGCCTTTAGGGAAACTAGAGGGTTGTTCCTTTAAGTGTTGTCTCCGTGGCTTGGACAACGGGCGCCCACCTTCTCACTGGCCCGAGAAGGATGTTGTGTATGGTTGGACCATCACAATATGTTGTTGATTAGAGGAGCAGTGGGGACTGAAGGAACAAGATGTAGGCATAGGGGTAAAACGATAATTTGACCCAGCCGTGTCTACGAACAACCTGTGAAGGGTCGACTCATGGACATTGATTATATCAGTGGACACGTAATATTCTGCACTGACGGGAGTGCAACTACAGGCTATAGTGGAGTGTTACCGTAGGTAATGAATGTTGATCAACTGGGTCAAAGAGTTTGACAGGTTAATCTCAGATCATTGGAGCCCGTCACTGTAGGTCCATTAGGTCCCTCGGTTGGCTCAATCTGGGTTAAAAGAAGGGTTCATGTTTTGGTATGAAATTGAAGTGTTCAATTTCACTTAAAGGGCATTTATGTCATTTATATGAGATATGAATGATATAATATATAGTTTAATGTGAATGAGATTCATAATAAACTATAGGTTAGCCTAATTGTTGAATTAGGGCTAATTGGAGAAATTAATTGAGAGAAATTAAATTGGATGTGATTCAATTTAATTAATCCACAATTATTGCAAATGTGATTTGCAATATTAGATATGAGATATCTTATATTATGTGGTTATGCAAATCTCATTTGCATAACCTATGGTTGTGGTAAAATGGTAATAATGTGGAGATTTTAACTCCATGATTATTCCACTATATAATCCCTTCTTGCAAGAAGGAATTTAAGCCAATCTCTCTTTTTTTGGATTCTCACCCAAAAAGAAGAGAATTCTCTCTCACTTTCTCTCAACTCTCCTCCCTCTCCAAAACACCAAAAGTCCCACCACTTTCCTTCTTCCAAATGAAGAACAACCGAGAAGGTCGTTGGTGGTGTTCGGGTTTTGTTCGAGAAAGTTTTCGTTGAGATCGAGAAGCACGAAGTGTTCGTGACCGAAGAAGAAACCTTGAAGAGAGTCTTCAACAAGTAAGTACTTTTATCTTGCTGTAATTTCTTCCTTCTTCGCATGTTTAACTCAGATCTAAGAGTTAGATCGTTTTAACAAAATCAAGTAGCATAATGATACCTTGACGATTTGATCGTCTTCCGGTGCGCGGGGATTTTCATTCCCTTCACATTTTCATCCCATTTCTCTATTAATAAATATGTGCATGAGATGCACATTTATTAACCTAATTCTAAAGGCAACCCTAGTGCTCTTTTGACAAGTGTTTTGTTGGAAAAGTTTCAAAGCACTTGTCTTCCTAAAAATCCCACCCAACTCCAAAAGAGGTTCCACCACCTTCCCTCTCCTAGAAATACAACGGAGCAGATCTAGCAGACGGATTGAAAACTATTTCGTAGTTTGTGGAGTACGCGAGATCGTTGAGATCGTGAGAACGTGAGGATCAAAAGGAGCACGTATTGTTTTGTCTACAAAGGTAATATACATATTGTCCATATGATCTAATATGCATGCTTAATCATTTAATATATGTTTTGATTTGATCTATGTAATATATTACAAGAACACGCGATTCAAATCGCTTCCGCTATGGAATTCAATCCCATCAATTGGTATCAGAGCACAATTTTGTTCTTGTTTTTGTTCTAGATCTGTCAAAACATAGGTGGGATTACATTTTTGTTCATGAGATGAATAAAGGTTTGCAAAATTAGATGTTTACATTTTTGGCACTTAGATTTACAATTTTTTCATTAAATTGTTCAATGTAATGGTCTGGTGTTTTGGGCAATTTTAATTGTAAATCGAGTCTGTAAGTCCGTGTCGATTGAGGCAAAGTGGTTGTTGAGAAGAATGGAGCGAAAACGAGCAAACACAGTGGAGACGGCTTGTTGTTGTGTGTGCAGCGTTGCACGGTCGTTGAGGCAGTTTTCAAGCTGCAGGAGGTGCAGCGTTGCAACACTCCAATTAGCGTCGCAACACCAGGACGAGAAGACGATGGTGTTGCAACGCCAACATAGGCGTCGCAACACTGAAGTTGTTGAGGCGCACGGCTGGAACGAACCAGCGCTACAACGTTGTCCTCAACGTTGCAACGTTGATGGAGTAGCGCAGCAACGGGTAGAAACGAAAAATATTTTTTTATATATATATTAAATATAAAAACGTTTTATTATTTAACTCTATTTAATATTATTAATTTAGTTAATATAATTAGATTATATTAATTAAAATTAATTTTAGAGTGCCAAAAATGGTCTAATTTTGTTATTTAATTTATGCAATTGTTGTATAATTATTGTCACGCATAATGTATGCTTTTAATGTAGATATCCCACCTTAGGTTAAGCATTTCCATGCATCATTTATAATATAAAGTGTTATATTATATAGTTTGCATGTATAATTAATATAAGGAGTTATATTAATTTATAGATAGCATTGACATGCATTATAATTCATGAGATGAATATGCTATGTATGTTTATTATTCATGTGATGGATGATCAAGCAAATATAACATAGTATGCATGTCACCTAAGGTTAATTATTAGTTTTAAAATGTTTAGAACTTGGAATTAATAGACCTTAGGTTATCTAGTTCTAATTAGATTAGAATTAGGAACCATGTAGTTTATAACTAATGATTAAAAGAGAAACTTTGTCTAAGGAACGTTCTGTCTAGGCTGGGGTATTTAAGCTGACGGAAACGGAACACCCCTACCTGGGAACTGACTTGAGAGTGAATTTTAATTAGAGGGTTTATAAATTATAGTAGCATCCGCAAGTTTATTAAAGGGTTAATAAACTAAAAATCCTAGGTTTAATATAAAGAGTTATATTAGCAAACTTAGGATAAAATCAATATAAGAGTTATATTGATTATTAATATAAGAGCTATATTGATAAGTTTAGGTAAAAACCATTAGCCAAGTTTAGCCTAGGTAAATTTCGTATAGAGTTACAGTATCCACTAAGAGGAAAAATGTATATGATACATATTTTTCCACCTACTTTTCTCCGGGAAGTTCACACCGTGAGACTCATACTTGGTCTCGTGGCACAAACAGGAGCGTCCCCCTTCGGATGGTGTTTGTATGAGTCAATATCAAGGTGAATGGAGAGGGTGCTTATAGTGAGTGGGAGCAGGTTTAGTGAAAAATAAAACCTATGGTCTCTTCGGTCGGTTCACACCGTAAGATCACTATGGTCAGCCTGCTAGTTTGGCCTGCACCAGACAATCCCTTCGAAGGGCTTGATCATAGGGGATCGAACACAGTGGACACCCGAAAAGGATTAAGATTTCCTTAGTCTTTTTTTCAACCTAGTCCTCCCTTCGGCGGATTTTGTTGGATGAGGACTCTAGGGTATAAAGACAGAGGGTTACACTCATGGGTACATAAGAAGTGTATGTTGTTGGGATTTGTGCCCTAAAACTCGTAGTTTGTAATTATGTTCTAATTAATGTAATAAAGTGTTATTATTTCAATAAAGAGTTATTGTTCGTTATCTACGAGTTTTCCTTTATTTAAACCCTAAATCCAATAAACTAAACATCCAAGGTTGTTATATGAATCTTTAACTAAATGTAGTGTACATATAAAGGATCTTGGTTCGAGATACAACCTAAAGGGTCTATAGTTAGGGGATAAGGTTTGGGTACCTTACCCTGGTAAAACTATGGATGTGGCCCACTTTGTATTTGATGCAAACACTTTGATGCTAACGTGTTCGTGTAGATGACATGTGAGTGGGGATATCCTATGTAATGAGATTACATAAGACCGGACCACGAAATAGTAACCTCTAGCTGTAACTCCGTTGACTAGTTAGGTTTCTATCTCACTAGGATGACCTTGGAAACTTGATCTCAATCTCGAAAGCGACTTACGAAACTCCTGTTCATGAGGGATTGTCCTTTGACTAGTATGGGTGAGAGTGACCAGATTCGCTGACTCAATATGCCTACCTTCTTGGGGACAAGACCAAGTGAGCGACTGGGAACTTAACTTAGCAAGATGGAATTCACACCTTCCCGCCTACTAGGGTAAGTAGAGGAATGTTCCCTTAAGTGGTGTCTCCGGGACTTGAACAAAGGGCCCGAGAGGGACTCTGTTTGTTGGTAGGACCACAAACAAATTGTTCATTAGAGGAGCACTGGTAATTAAGGCACAAGATGTAACCTGTGGGGTAAACGGTAATTTGACCCACCGGTGTTACTAACATTCGTGAAGGATTGACTTGTCATTATTGGTCAATATCCATGGACACGAAATATATCTCTGCGGTGAGAAGAGTGCAACTGGGACTTTAGTGGAGTGTTCCCAGATTAACGAATGTTGATTGGGAGGTTAATGAGATTAACCGAGGAATCTCGTTTATTGGAGCTTCTGATCTGTAGGTCCATTAGGTCCACCTTCTAGCTCGTATAGGATTCTTAGATCATTTGAATTTGAAATGTTCAAATTCATTAGGGAATATATTTAATGAATATGGATACGATATAATATATAGTTTTGGAGCTATATATTATAAATTTAATGTGTATATGATTCATATTAAATTATGTGAGAGAATTAAATATTTGAAAGAGTTCAAATGTTAAATTCAAATGTGAATGTGATTCATATTTGTAAACTATAGGTTAAATTTAATGTGCATCAGATGTGCATTAAAACTATAGGTTAGAGGGAAGGATATGATTAAATATGATTTAATCTTAATTAAATATAAGATATTTAATTTAATTAATAGTTAATTAGATTAATTATTATTTAATATTATTATTAAATAAATAGGAACGTGTTAGGAGGACACGTTCCCCCACTTCTCTCCAACTCCCTATCGATAGGGAGTGGGGAAGTTATCCCTCTGTACAAAAGCTTCTTCTCTGTGTGAGAAGAAGGCTGATTGATAGATTTGTCTTCTGTGCAATTAAGGAATTCCTAAAAAGAAAAATCTCTCTCTCTCACTCTCTGATTCCCTTCTTCTTCCCAAAAGTTGGAATCCTTCCCATCAAGGAAGATCTAAGCATTCAGAGGATAGAGGGTTTACTCTAGTTGTTGTGTTCTGTTAGTGAATAACAGAGGAGTACTTGTGTTGCTGATTTACTGGAATTTGCTTGGAGCAAGGAGTTGCTGCGAGTCTACAAAGGTAATAATCTCTTTCTTTTCTTAATTTAATAGTTAAATTTAAGTATGTTTGCATGTATATCTCCATGTTTTAATTAGATTAAAAGCATGCTTGTTCTGTATTTTTGTTAATGTATCGGTTTTTTATTCAACCTAAACAATCAAGCAAATTACGATCCCAAACCACGTTTCCGCTGCTCAAGGAGATCAGATCTCCAACATATGTATCCTAGGCAAATAATGGTAACTAAAGCCTATAGGAATAAGAGTTATACTAACATTAGGTTTTGATCAAGAATGTCTTGATCCAGAGGAAGAGTGTTTATGATTACCCTTTGGTGTCATACATTCTAAACCTTTGGAGTATCATTGCGATTTATTAATGACTTAGGAATCATTAGATAATTAGCTAAAAAATGATTGGATTAATTAAAGGTTTAGCGAGAAACTAATACAAGTATTTTTGTATTTCAGCAATATGAATAGCTCAATCCTTTTCTTATTGGCTACTGAGAAATTAACCGGAGAAAATATGATGACCTGGAAAAACAATCTTAATATCATCTTAGTTGCGGACGATCTAAAGTTTGTGCTTGCTGAGGAGTGTCCTCAGGTGTCAAGCTCGAATGCGTCACGAAATGTTCGCGATGCATACGATATATGGATCGAGGCAAATGACAAGGCCAAGGTCTACATCTTGGCAAGTATGTCAGACATACTAGCCAAGAAGCACGAGGGCATGATGACCGCCAAGAAAATCATGGATTCGCTGCAGGGCAGGTTCGGACAACAGTCTGTTCAGTTCAGGCACAATGCCCTCAAGTACATCTTGAACGCTAGATGGAGGAGGGATCATCTGTTCGGGATCATGTTCTCGATATGATGGTTCACTTTAACACATCGGAGTCGAATGGTGCTTCTATCGACGAATCGAGCCAGGTCAGCTTTATACTAGAAACTCTACCAGAGAGTTTTCTATAGTTTCGAAGTAATGTTGTTATGAACAAGCTTACTTTTAACCTTACCTCTCTTCTAAATGAACTCCAAACCTTCCAATCTCTAATGAAAATCAAGGGATCAAAAGGTGAGCCAAATGTTGCCTGTAGGAGTAATCATGGAGGTTCAACCTCTGGAACAAAATCAGTGGCTTCATCTTCCTCAGGCCTGAAAGGCAAGAAGAAGAAAATGAAGAAAGTTGGTAAGGGGAAACGGGCTGACAAAGTTGCCGCACAGAATGGCAAGAAGGTCAAATAAGTTGCAGACAAAAGAAAATGTTTCCACTGCAATGAAAACAGGCATTGGAAATAGAATTGTCCGAAGTACATTGCATAAAAGAAGAAAGAAGGTAAATATGATTTATTTTGCTTAAAAGTTTGTTTAGTGGATGATGATAATTTTGCCTGGATATTGAATTCAGGAGCCACTAATCATATTTGTTCTTTTTTTCAGGGATTTAGCTCCTGGCAGCAGCTACAAGAAAGGAGATAACACTCCGTGTTGGAAATGTAGAAGTTGTCTCAGCTATAGCAGTGGGCACCATGAAGCTATTTTTTGGCAAGAAACATATGTTGTTGAACAATGTACTAGTGATACCAAGGTTTACTAGAAACCTAATTTAAATTTCTTGCCTAATATAACAATGTATTTCAATATCTTTTTCGTCTAATAAAGTGTTTATTTTTAAGAATGGTATTGAAATATGTGTAGCTTCATTATAAAATGGGTTGTATGTTTTAAGGCCTAATTCAGTCAAAATGGTTTTGAACACTGAATTATTTTAAAATGGAAATACACAAACTAAGAAACGTAAGATTTCTCCTAAAGAAAATGCTCAACTTTGGCATCTTCGATTATGTTACATTAACCTCAATAGGATTAAGAGATTGGTAGAATTGGACTTCTAAATGAGTTAGAAGAAAAAGCCTTACCAGTATGTGAGTCATGCTTAGAAGGAATAATTACTAAAAGACCTTTTAGTGAAAAAGGTTATAGAGCCAAAAAACCTCTTGAGCTTATACATTCAGACGATTATTCTAGATTTGGGCATATTTACCTAATGCATCATAAGTCTGAAGCACTTGAAAAGTTAAAGAAATTCAAGACTGAAGTTGAGAATCAATTAGGTAAAACAATTAAAACACTTTGATCGGATCCAGGTAGAGAGTATATGGATTTAAAATTCCAAGACTATATGATAGAACATGGAATTACATCCCAACTCTCAGCACCTGGTACGCCTCAACAAAACGGTGTATCAGAAAGAAGAAATAGAACCTTATTGGACATGATTCGATCAATGATGAGTTATACTCATCTCCCTAACTCGTTCTAGAGATACGCAATAGAGACTGTTGTATACATTTTGAATAATGTTCCATCGAAAATTATTTTGGAAACATCATTTGAACTCTGGAAAGGACGTAAAGGTAGTTTACGTCATTTCAGTTGGGGATGTCCAGCACATGTGCTCGTGACAAATCCAAACAAATTGGAATCACGTTCAAAATTATGCCTTTTTGTAGGGTACCCAAAAGAAACGAGGGGTGGGTTACTCTATGATCCCAAGGAAGATAAGGTACTTGTGTCGACAAATGTCACTTTCTTAGAGGAGGACCACATAAGGGATCACCAACCAAGAAGTAAAGTTGTGTTAAGTGAGTTAGACGGAACAACAGCAAAAGTTGTTGATGGTACATCAACAAGGGTTGTTGATACAAATTTGTCAAGTCCATCTCAAGAGTTGAGAGTGTCTCGACGTAGTGCGAGAGTTTTAACACAACCTCACCGTTACATGGGTTTAACTGAAATAAAAATTGTCATATCAAATGATGATTGCGAGGATCCATTAACTTATAATCAAGCAATGGTTGACAAAGACAAAGATAAATGGGTCATAGCCATGAACCAAGAAATAGAGTCTATCCATTTTAATTTTGTTTGGGATCTTGTAGATATACCTGATGGGATAAAACCTATAGGTTGTAAGTGGATCTACAAGAGATAACGTGGTGTAGATGGAAAAGTGTAAACTTTTAAGGCCAGACTAGTAGCAATGGGTTATACCCAGGTAGAAGGGTGGACTATGAGGAAATATTTTCACATGTTGCTATGGTAAAGTCTATCCGTATTCTACTTGCCATTGTCGCATATTATGACTATGACGTATGGCAAATGGATGTCAAGACAACATTCTTAAATGGGAATCTTGACAAAAACATCTACATGGAGCAACCCAAAGAGTTCATTCAAGTAGGACTAGAGCAAAAGGTTGCAAGCTTAAAAGGTCCATCTATGGACTGAAACAAACTTCTAGGTCCTGGAATATAAGATTTGATGAGGCTGTCAAATCTTATGGCTTTGGTCAAAATAATGATGAACCTTATGTCTACAAGAAAATCATTAATAGTTCTGTCGCTTTCCTAGTCTTATATGTAGATGATATCCTACTCATTGGGAATGATGTAGGTTATCTTACTAACATTAAGAAATGACTAGCTACGCAATTCCCAATGAAAGATTTGGGAGAGGCACAGTTTGTTCTTAGAATCCAGATTGTCCGGTATCGAAAGAACAAAACTCTAGCATTGTTTCAAACATCTTATATGAAAAAAGTGTTGTCAAGATTTAAGATGCAAGATTCCAAGAAAGGTTTATTACCTTTCAGGCATGAAGTTCATCTGTTTGAGGAACAATATCCTAAGACACCTCAAGAAGTGGAGGATTTGAGACGAATTCTTTATGCATCAGCTATTGGTAGCCTAATGTACGCAATATTGTGTACTAGGCCAGACATATGTTTTGCAGTAGGAATGGTCAGTAGATATCAATCTAATTCAGGTTCAGAACACTGGACAGCGGTTAAGACAATTCTCAAGTATCATCGGAGAGCGAGGAACTACATGCTTGTGTATGGAGCTAAGGATTTGATCCTTACAGGATACAAAGATTCTGACTTCCCAACTGACAAAGATTCGAGTAAATCTACGTAGGGGTCAGTTTTCACTCTTAACGAAAGAGTTGTAGTTTGGCGAAGCATCAAGCAAGGATGCATCGCAGATTCAACTATGGAAATCGAATATGTAGCAGCTTTTGAAGTTGCTAAAGAAGTCGTATGTCTAAGGAAATTCATGATGGATTTGGAAATTGTTCCAAACATGAGTTTGCCAATCACACTTTATTGTGATAACAGTGGTGTTGTGGGAAATTCAAGAGAACCCCAAAGTCACAAGAAGGGTAAACACATTGGCCGAAAGTATCACCTAATCAGGGAGATAGTGCATCAAGGAGATGTGATGGTCACATAGATAGCTTCGGAGCACAATACTGCTGACCCATTTACAAAGACTCTCTCGGCTAAAGTAATTGAGAGTCACCTAGAAGGTCTAGGACTATGTATCTTACCCTAACTAGGACAAGTGGGAGTATGTTGTACAAAGGGTATTCAGTGCCCTAGTTTATTGTATTTACATTACTGTAATATTCATTATGTACTCCACTAGCTTTAGGACAAGTGGGAGATTGTTGGGATTTATGCCCAGACAAGTGTAGTTTTGTAATTATCATTGCACAATAAATAAAGTTGTTATCTATTATATTCTCGCATATAAATCTAAATCCAATAAACTAAGTTCCAAGGTTATAATGATAGATCTTGAATATTTATGTAGTAGACATAAGTTGGATTAAGTTGTTCAAGTATAACCTAAAAGGTCTATGGTATATGCATAGGGTTGGGAACGTTATACTTGTAACACCATGGATGCGACTCGCTTTTGTATTTGGTACAAACGAGGTAATCCAACTTGTTCATGTGGTAGACATGCGAGTGGAGGCATCCTGTATAATGAGATTATACAAGACCGGACTGCGAGTTATTAACCTACTAGAGTAACACCGTTATCAAGATAGGTATGATAATTCATAGATGATCATTAGTGACTTGACCTGAATCCTAAGTAAGCTACGAACTCCTGCTTATGAGGTTTGTCCTTAGACTAGTATGGGTGAGAGTGGCTTGTAGCCGACTCAATAAGCCTATCTTCTCAGGGACATAACTTTGTAAGTAGTTGATAACTTAACTATGCAAGAAGGAATTCACTCATTCCTGAATTAGGGAATCCGATAGGTTGTTCTCTTAAGAACTGAATACAGGTTTTGAACATGTTGGGTTTTAAAAGAGTCTAGATTAAGAAAGCGGAAGCAATTTTGAATCATGAACACTCTAAGTTGATCAATTTTGTAAAATAAAATGCATGCTCAAAGCTGAAAAAATAGAGGGATAGAAAACTCAACTTTGAAAATCAAATTCTCTTCGCCCAGAGGATGGTTTTCAACACGAAGACTTCGTGGACAACCGTTAGAGTCTTCCCTACTATCCTCAAGCCTTATAACGGATTGTGGGATCATAGATTGAGAGAATTTGGAAAAAAATGTCCTCAAAAGTCACAAACCTCAAATCATCATTATATAAAGCTTCAACAAGCTTCATTAGAGTGAAATCTCAACAGTGATGAGGATAGATTAAGGTGGAGGTGGCAAATTTTGGTCAATTTGAAGATGAGAGGGATTGGGCAAGTTGGCAAATTATTTTTCATGGAAAATCCATGAAAATCTACTATTTTTTATTTAACTTTAATTCAAAAATCAATATTAAATTGATTTTTAATTAAAATTAATTTAATTAATTAAATTATTAATTAATTAATTTAATTAATTAAATTATTAATTAATTAATTTTTAATTTAATTTTATATCAAATATTAAATTAAATAAATTGCCCGACCGAGATCGAATTTCCGAACATGAATCCTTATTCATGCTATAAACCGATCCAATATTTAAATATATCCACCTCATTTTAATCATAGTTTAATTCATAATTAAGCTATGACTCGTTAAATATATCATGTATAAAACGATTTCTCCAAAAATTGAATTTGAACAATTCAAATTCTTTTCTCTCAAAGTGTTTCAAAGTTAAGTCTGAACTAGTAAGGGGGACCTAATGGACCTACAGATCATGAGCTCCAACGATACAAGATTAACCGACCAAACTCTTTAGCCTATCTAATCAACATTCGTTAACCATCGGGGCACTCCACTAAAGCCCAGTGGTTGCACTCTCCTCACTGTAGATATATTTCTGTACATTCGATATAACCATGATTAGTAAGTCGATCTTTCACAGGTCGTTCGTAATTACATTTGGGCCAAAATTACCGTTTTACCCCTGTAATTACCTTTTGTTCCTTGAGTCTCACTGATCCTCTAATGAACAATTGGTTTGTGGTCCAACGAGCAAACTGAATCCCTCTTGGGCCAATGAGAGGGGTGGGCCCTTTGTTCAAGACTCGAAGTCAGCACTTAAGGAAACAACCTCTCTACTAATCCTTAAAGCGGGTAGGTGTGAATTCCATCTTGCAGAACTATGTTCCCAGCTATCTACCCAGTTTTATCCCTAAAATGGGAGGCTTATTGAGTGGTAATCTCGGGCCACTCTCACCCATGCAAATTTAAGGATAATCCAAATAAACAAGAGTTCATAGAACGGTCAGGATTAAGATCGAGTTACCTAGGTCATCGTATGAATATAGTCAGTTAAGATAGTAAACAAAGTTATAAAGTCTAAGTGACTATTTCGCGGTCCAGTCTTATGCAAACTCATTACTTAGGACGTCTCCACTCACATGTCTCCATAAGAACGATTTAGGATCACATCGTTTGTACTCTACAAAAGTGGGTCGCGTCCATGGTGTCCCCAGGATAAGGTACCCAACTCTATCCTTATACTGTAGACCGTTCTGGCTAAAACTTGAACTTGATCCACTTTTATGTCACACATAAAGTTCAAGTATTCATCCTATAGCTAAGGGTTCTTTATTGGATTAGGGTTACACAATACATAATTGACTTTATTTAATAACACCTTTACTGAATAAATCTCAATAACAACTTTATTGCAAAATAGAATATACATTCAATTTACAAAACCACGAGTTTTACGACATAAAACCCAAAAAACTCCCACTTAGACTAAAACGTCTGTGGGGTAAAATATGCTGAGCAAAGAAAAACAACCCTACTGTACAACCCGTAGTCCTAGAGTTTCTAGGTGTCCCTCAAACACTTTAGCCGTGAGGGGCTTTGTAAACGGATCAACAATGTTGTGCTCCGAAGCGATCTGCATGACGATCACGTCTCCTCGTTGCACAATCTCTCTGATGAGATGGTATTTGCGCTCTATGTGCTTTCCGCGCTTATGGCTTCTAGGTTCTTTGGAATTTGCCACTGCACCACTATTATCACAATAAAGGGTAATAGGCAAATTCATATTTGGAACAACTTCCAAATCAATCAAGAACTTTCTAAGCCATGCAGCCTCGTTCGCTGCTTCGCAAGCTGCGGCGTACTCAACCTCCATGGTGGAGTCAGCAATACAACCTTGCTTTATGCTCCTTCATACTATAGCTCCTCCGTTAAGAGTGAACACTGATCCTGATGTGGATTTCCTCGAATCTAAATCAGTCTGAAAATCTGAGTCAGTGTATCATGCAAGGATCAAAGCCTTTGCGTCATACACAAGCATATAGTCCTTCGTTCTCCTAAGATACTTGAGGATTTTCTTAACGGCAGTCCAGTGACCATATCCTGAATTAGACTGATACCTGCTGACTATTCCCACTGCATAGCATATGCCGGGTCTAGTACATAGCATGACATACATCAGACTACCGACAGCAGATGCATAAGGAATGCGTCTCATATCCTCAACTTCTTGAGGTGTCTTAGGACACTGTTTCTTAGACAAATGAATTCCATGCCTGAAAGGTAATGAACTCTTCTTGGAATTTTGTATATCATATCTAATCAACATTTTGTCAATATAAGATGCCTGAGACAATGATAGCGTTTTGTTCTTGCGTTTCCGAACAATTTGGATTCCAAGGACAAACTGAGCCTCTCCCAAATCTTTCATTTGGAATTGGGTTGCTAGCCATTGCTTAACGCCAGTCAGGAACCCTGCATCATTCCCAATGAGCAAGATATCGTCTACATATAGAACTAAGAAAGCTACAGTGATATTGACTATCTTCTTGTAAACACAAGCCTCGTCAATATTCTATTCAAAGTCATAAGATTTGATCGCAGTATCAAATCTTATATTCCAGGATCTAGTTGCTTGTTTCAATCCATAGATAGATCGTTTAAGCTTACAAACCTTTTGCTCTTGACCCTGAACTATGAATCCCTCTGGTTGATCCATATAGATACTCTCATCAAGATTGCCATTAAGAAATGTTGTCTTCGCATCCATTTTCCAAATTTTGTAGTCATAAAACGTGGCAATGGACAAGAGTATTCTAATGGACTTAAGCATGGCAACAGGGGAGAAGGTTTCTTCATAGTCCACCCCTTCCCTTTGAGTATAACCCTTTGCCACAAGTCGAGCCTTAAAGGTTTGCACCTTACCAACTTGATCTCGTTTCCTCTTGTAAATCCACTTGCAACTGATAGATCTTTCACCATCTGGTTGATCTACAAGTTCCCAGACTGAATTGAAGTACATTGACTTCATTTCGAGGTCCATGACTTTAATCCACTGGTCCCTATCTAAATCATACATTGCCTGTTTATAGGTCAATGGATCCTCAACACCATCATCAGGTATGACGACCTGGGTTTCAGTCAAACCCATGTAACGGTCGGGTTGTCTAACATCCCTCCCACAACGTCGAGGCATTCTCAACTCTTGAGAAGGACCAGCTTGATCAACAACTTTTGTTGATTTATTTATAGCTTCTCTGGAAATTTCACTCAAGACAATCCTGCTATGAGGCCGATGATCTCTCATGTGGTCTTCCTCTAAGAACGTGGCATTTGTCGACACAAGTACCTTGTCCTCTTGAGGATCATAAAATAGACCACCTTTTGTTCCTTTGGAGTATCCTACGAATAGGCATAATTTTGAATGATGTTCCAATTTCTTAGGATTGGACACCAGCACATGTGCCAGACATCCCCAAATCCTGAAGTGAAGTAAACTACCTTTATGCCCTTTCCATAACTCATAGGGTGTTTCTGAAACACTCTTAGAGGGAACCATGTTCAAAATATATACAGCAGCTTCTACTCCATATCCCCAAAACGATCTAGGCAGCTGAGCATAGCTCATCATAGATTGAACCATGTCTAACTGGGTTCTATTTCTCCTCTCAGATACACCATTTTGTTGAGGTGTACCGGGCGCTGAGAGTTGGGATACAATTTCATGTTCTATCATATAGTCTTGGAATCTCAAATCTATATACTCTCCACCTCGATCTGATCGAAGTGTTTTAATCGTTTTACCTAATGTGTTCTCAACCTCTGCCTTATACTCCTTGAACTTTTCAAGGGTTTCGGACTTATGATTCATTAGGTATAGATAGCCATACCTAGAATAATTATCAATAAAACTGATGAAATATTCATACCCTCCTTGTGCCTTGACATTCATAGGACTAAAGAGATCCGAATGCACGAGTTCCAAGGGTTCTTTGACTCTATAACCTTTTTCAGAAAAAACGTCTTTTAGTCATTTTTTCCTCAAGATATGACTCACATGGTGGTAAAGAGTTGTCCTCTAACTGACTTAGGAGACCACTCTTTAACAATCTCCCAATCCTATTGAGATTAATGTGGCCTAGTCTCAAGTGACAAAGATAGGTACTAGGAGTAAGTTCCTGCCTTTTATTTTGAGTATCAGCTGTTTTAAACATCTCGGTGTTCAAAATAGCTTTTACTTCTGTTGGTCTTAATACATATAAGTTGTTTTCAAGTTTAGCAGAACATATTCGTACACCTCTTTTGCAAATGAACGCTTCATTATGAACAAAAGATACTTTATACATATGTTCAAGCAAACAAGAGATAGATACAAGATTTCTTTTGATTCCATGAACCAAAAGTACATTTTCTAATAAAATGAATCTATCTCTAAACAACAACTTGACTGCTCCCAGCTTTGGCTGAGACAACCTCTCCCGTTCCAACCCTTAGAGTTATCTCCCCATCAGCAAGCTGTTGGCAGGAACTAGTTTCCTCAAAAGAAGAACAAACATGGTTAGTGGCTCATAAATTTAATATCCAGGCGGAATCATCATGTTCCACTAAACATGTTTCAACAACAAGTAAATCATATTTACCTTGTTTTTCCTTCTCAGCTTTCTTTTCTGCAACGTACTTTGGGCGCTTCCTTTTCCAAAGCCGCCACCACCACCACAATGGAAACATTTTCCTGTGGCCTTAGCCTTGTGTGTGGGTGCTTGTCCTTTCCCTTTGTCCTTCTTCTTCTTCTGAATACCCTTATTCTTGGTAAAAGAAGGACCAGACTTGGTCCCTGAGCACGATCCTTTTAGGAACTTCTTTGAAGTGACAACATTTGCCTCCTTATCTTTTCCCTTTGATTTCATCAAGGACTCAAAAGTCTGAAGCTCGTTTAGGAGAGTAGTCAGGTTATATTCTATTTTATTCATCACCGCATTAGTGCGGAATGACAGGAAACTATTCGGAAGAGATTCCATAATAAAGGTTACCTGACTTTTCTAATCTACGACAACCCCATTTACTTCAGCCACGTTGAAGTGGACCATCATGTCAAGGACATGTTCCCTAACAGAGGCTCTCTCCTTCATACGGGAGTTGTAAACGTATTTGAGAGCATCATAATGGACCGATGAGGATGATTGTCCGAACATCGCTTGTAATGATCCCATGATCTCCTTAGCGGTGACCATGCTCTCAAGTTTCTTAGACAACACATCAGATATGAAGGCTAAGATATAGACTTGGGCCTTCTCATTAGCCCCAATCCATCTGGCATAAGCATCTCGAACAATTCAGTTTGCAGTCGAGTTGGGAGGGGAAGGACATTTCTCCGTTAAGACAAACTTCAGATCATCAAAAACAAGAATCGTATTCAAGTTTGATATTCAGGTTCCATAATTGTCGCCGCTGAGTTATTATAGGCGAGTAACTGGATGAAAGAGCTCGACATGCTGAAAAATAATGAATTATATTAGTGATTTTGTTGGTAACCTATCCAATTTAAGACTTTAGCAAAAATAATAATGTACCCATAAACTCATTATTGTTTTTGCAACGATACTTCAAAGAGTCGAGCAACCACTACTGAGAAGCGATCAATCACTCCTTCACTGAACCAAGAAATTCTTGACTAAATGATAATACCGGAATAACTCTTATTCCTATAACATTCTAGTTATCGCTACTTTGGTCAAGAATTTACTACTACTTAGCAATTCTTGTAAGTGTGACCTGCCATTTTAAGATCTAAGAGGTCGGCCTCAACAATGCTACCGAATTGGAGAGATAAAGCTAGGAATGGACCTAAGAGACCCTATCCATTTCTGGAGTTTGAGGTGTTCTGAATCCCATGTTACATCCCTCTGAATGGATGATGCTACTTCGGCAACTGCGCAGCGCAACATGGGAATCTCACGGTCCCAACCTAATGGAGGAGACCGTAGGATGTGTTGACACACTTCCTTCTCCCACTTACTATAAATACTTTCTCCATTCACCTTGCTCTTGATTTATGCAAACACCATCCGAATGGGGATGCCCTATTGACATCACGAGGCCGAGCATAAACCTCACGGTGTGAACTTCGCGGAGAGCATAAGAGGAAATTGATATATCATATATACCTTTTCACTCCCATTAAGTATTTTAAACAGTTTCGGTATACTTTTACTTAGGCATATTCCGGTTAAAACAATATGACCTAAGTCTACCAATATAACAATTATACTGGAATTGCATAAGTCTATTAACCATTTAATAAACCTCGGTCTATGAGTTCAATTTATTAACTCTTAATAAACGCCACTCACGAAAGATAATTTATAAACCTCTGGATTAAATTCACTCCCAGGTTCGTTTCCAGATAGGGGTGTTCCGTTTCCGTCTGCTTAAGTACCCCAACCTAGCCTGAACCTTCCTTAGTCAGAGTCCCTCTTTAATCAAAGTTTATAAATTATTGGTTTCCTAATTCTAATTTTATTAGAACTAGATAACCATAGGTCTAATTAATTCCGGTTCTAAAACCATTTTAAAACGAATTAATTAACCTTAAGTTACATGCATTTCTATGTTATAAATTGCTTGATTATTCATCACATGAATAAACATACATTTATAACAAATCTATCACATGAAAAATGCATAGCAATTATATGTTTAATTTTTAATTAATATAACTCTTAAAAAAATTATAATTAAAACATATAATATTTGTTTCATAAATTAATATAACTCTCATATTAATTCTTATGAAACCCATTAAACATGCATACAATATATTATAACACTTATAACATACTTTCAATGCATGGAGCATGCTTCCTATGGTGGGATTTTAAAATCTATATGACATACTTTATACACATACAATCAGGGATTTTAATTAGGGACAGTTGCACAAATGGCAATAAGATTTGTTCTATTTGCAGCCATATCATTGATTAATTTATTTTGCAAAAATAGCAAAATGTCCAAGCCCAGCCCAACAACAGGAAAGAAAAAGTCCAAAATGTCCTTCTGTGTTTTAGAAAATCAGTAGTCTATCAACCTTATATCTGATATACCGACGATATATCTAACCAAAAAGTAACTACACGAGTGATATACTATTGATACCCGTTGATTTCACTAACATTAAGTATATATCAGTAGTCTATCAACCTTATATCTGATATACCGACGATATATCTAACCAAAAAGTAACTACACGAGTGATATACTATTGATACTCGTTGATTTCACTAACATTAAGCATATATCAGGAGTCTATCAACCTTATATCTGATATACCGATGATATATCTAACCAAAAGTAACTACACGAGGGATATACTATTGATACCTAGATATACAAAATTCAATTGTATGTCTAATAGGTCCATTAAATTTAAAAAAAAATGTAAAAAATATTAAGAATTTATTAGACATAAAAATAAAAGTTCCCACTATTTTTAAACAATTTAATCTAATAATATTATTTAAAATAAAAGGGCAAAATGCACAAATGACAAAAAAATAAATGTTCAATTGCAAGTGTGTCTACCATTTGTTTCTAGCAAAAAAATTAGTTCAACCCAATTGAGTCGAATGATATGTCCAAAATACCCTTCCTATGTAATCTTGTGTGATTGTAATATGGTGTATATCAATCGTCTATCGATGATATATTGTTGCTATACCCACGATATACCTAATATGAAGTATATCGGTGATATACTAATGATACACTTTACTTAAGTATATCAATGAACTTGAATTTCTGGTATTTAGTATATCAACAGCATATCAAAAATAGCTAATATGAAGTATATCAAGAGTATAATAGTGATTTATATTCAATGTATCAAATATACCTAATATGAAGTATATTAGTGATTTGCTACTAATACATTTCACTTATATCAAAATGAAATGAGACATACGTAACATAAAGTATATCAGTGATATATCAAATGTGCAAAATATTCATAATACGCTACGATATATATAAAGTATATCATTTGAATGATACCTAAAAAGAAGTGTATCGATAGTATATCAAGAGTATACAACTAATATTGTGATGTTCAAGAATAATAAGGGTACATGAATGAATCGAGATCACATCCGAATGAGAGCGATCTCGAAGTTATGAAAATATAGATGAAAAAGGCTTACAAGAATTGATATACCAACAAAATGCACCTTCCTAATTTTCTATGGCTCAATCATAGGAACTCCAAAGCTAAGCGTGTTTGGTTTAGAGAAATCTCATGTTAAGGCCAAATTTGGATTCCAAATCTTGATCTAAATCCTGGGCCTAGGGCGTTACAAATATATAGGTATATACTAGTTGATTAATATATACCAAATATAAAGTATATCAGATATACTATTGATATACCAATTATTACAGATATCAAATATTCTACTGATATACTACCGATATATCAAATATAAATTATACCAGATATACTACTTATATGCTATTAATATACAAATATTAAGTATATCAGATATCCTACTAATATACGGTTGATATACCAAATATTAAGTATATCAGATATCCTACTGATAGTGATACTACCAAAATACTTTATTCAGTATATCAACGATATATCACAAATAGTGATTTATGCTTGATAATTATTTATGATGATATACTTTATTCAGTAATATTAAGTATATCAACGGGATCTCAAAAGCTATTTGTAATGTCCGACATTTTAGGTAGAGTAAATTTCAGGTTATGCTTTTAAATTTTAGGTAAATTCATAATTTAAAACCAAATTGGATTGTTATATCTTATTGTGTGAGATGTGTTATTGTATAGAGTATATCACTAATATACTACTGATATATGTATATCAAGTTAATTAAGAGTATATCAGTAACTCGCATATGATATATGTTCATTTCACTGATATACTAAATGTTAGGTATATTAGTGAAATAAACATATATAAAATGAAGTACATTAGTGATATACTAATATGCAAAATATCTCTAATTTGCTACGGATATATAGGAAGTATATCATTCTAAATGATATACCTAAAAGAAGGGTATCCGTGATATATCAATAATATACTATTAACATACTTCGTTTTAGGTATATATTGGTATATAAAAATAAGGTATATCAGATATACTTCTGATATACCAATATAAAGTATATCATATATACTTTTGATATACTAATATAAAGTATATCAGATATACTACTGATATACCAAATGTACAGTATATCAGATATACTACTGATATACCTGTTGCTACACCAATGAGGGTAAATCTGGAATAATAAAAAACGAAAAATCAGATTTAAAAAAAATTGCTAGATTTGCAAATCTAAAAAATCATAGCTAAGCTTGCAAATATGCTAATATTTTATGTTACCCATTACAATTCCCCTTTTAATTAAAACATACATTCACAATGCATAATTAATTAAACACACTAAAATTGACTGGTTTTGGCATATAATGCAAGCAAACAACTAAATTATTACAATAATAATCTAGAATTAACATCGAACCACTTCGAACTCTTCGAATTTGGGTCGAACCAGCTTGCAAATGTGTGAACCAGACCTTCAAAAGGTTGAATCGGGTTGTAAAAGGTTGAACCGGGCCTTCAATTGGTGAAACGAACCTCCAAAATAGAAAAACCAGCGTCGAAATAGTTAGAATCGGTCTAAAAACATCTGAACCGGACCACGGTTCAAAATGACGTTAACCGGTCAAAGTCAACTGGTCTGATCAAAGTCAAAGTCAAAAGTAAACTTTTTCTCTTTCATTTTGAAAAAACACGGGCTAAACAAATTTTTTACTGTAGCAGAAAGAGAAATTTTTTCCAGCAGCTTACTCTCTGTTTTTTCATTTCAGTGACCTATCGAGCTTCTCTCTTCAAATTGAAGGCCTTTCCGAACTCCAATCGACCCGAAACATTTACAGATTATTCTACACACATTAATGTTCAAACACACTTGAGCAATTTGAAAATAACTCGCAAATTGATACTCAATTTAAATCCCAAATCCAAAATTTTACTTTAGACACCTAGAAAAAATAGATTTCAAAGAACACACACCACAGAGCAAAATAGATCAAATTGAGTGCTCAAAATTGCTCTAATTCAAATTGAAAGAGTAGAGATTTAGAAAACGAAAGCAATTTTGGATCATGAACACTCTAAGTTGATCAATTTTGTAAAATATAATGCATGCTCTAACTGGAAAAACAAAGGGATAAAAAACTCAACTTTGAAGATCAAGTTCTTTTCACCCGGTGGATGGTTTTCAACACGAACACTTCGTGGACAATCGTTAGAGTCTTCCCTACTATCTTCAGGCCTTATAACGGATTGTGGGATCCTAGATTGAGAGAATTTGGAAAAAATGTTCTCAAAGGTCACAAACCGAGAATTTTTTATGTTTTTGCAAAATTCTGTCAAAAACCCTCAAATCACCATTATATAAAGCTTCAACAAGCTTCATTAGAGTGACATCTCAACAGTGATGAGGATAGATTAAGGTGGAGGTGGCCAATTTTGGCCAATTTGAAGATGAGATTTATTGGGCAAGTTGCCAACTTGTTTTTCATGGAAAATCCATGAAAATCTAATATTTTTTATTTAATTTTAATTCAAAAATCAATATTAAATTAATTTTTAATTAAAATTAATTTAATTGATTTAATTATTAAATAATTAATTTAATTAATTAATTTTTAATTTAATTTAATATCAAATATTAAATTAAATAAATTTCCCGATCCTAATCGATTTTTCGAACATGAATCCTTATTCATGCTATAAACCGATACAATATTTAAATGATATTTAAATATATCCACCTCCTTTTAATCATAGTTTAATTCATAATTAAGCTATAACTCGTTAAATATATCACATATAATTAACTATTTCTCCCAAAATTGAATTTGAACAATTCAAATTCTTTTCTCTCAAAATCTTACAAAGCTAAGTCCGAGCTAGTAACGGGGACCTAATGGACCTAAAGATCATGAGCTCCAATGATACGAAATTAACCGACCAAACTCTTTAGCCTATCTAATCAACATTCGTTAATCACCGAGGCACTCCACTCAAGCCAGTGGTTGCACTCTCCTCACTGTAGATATATTTCTGTACATTCGATATAACCATGATTAGTAAGTCGATTCTTCATAGGTTGTTCGTAATTACAGCTGGGTCAAAACGCTTTACCCCTATAATTACCTCTTGTTCCTTAAGTCCCACTGATCCTCTAATGAACAATTGGTTTGTGGTCTAACCAGGAAACCGAGTCCCTCTCGGACCAATGAGAGGGGTGGGCCTTTTGTTCAAGACCCCGAGTCAGCACTCAAGGGAGCAACCTCTCTACTAATCCCTAAAGCAGGTAGGAGTGAATTCCATCTTGCAGAACTATGTTCCCATCTATCTACCCGGTATTATCCTTGAAATAGGAGGCTTATTGAGTGACAATCTCAGGCCACTCTCACCCATGCAAATCTAAGGATAATCTGAATAAACAGTAGTTCATAGAGCGCTAAGGATTAAGATCGAGTTACCTATGTCATCGTATGAATATAGTCAGTCAAGACAGTAAACGGAGTTATAATGTCTAAGTGACTATTTCGCGGTCCAGTCTTATGCAAACTCATTGCATAGGACGCCCCCACTCACATGTCTCCACATGAATGATTTAGGATCAAATCGTTTGTACTCTACAAAGTGGGTCGCGTCCATAGTGTCCCCAGGATAAGGTACCTAACCCTATCCTTATACTATAGACTGTTATGGCTATAACTTGAACTTGATCCACTTTTATGTCGCACATAAAATTCAAGTATTAATCCTATAGCCAAGGGTTTTTTATTGGATTAGGGTTACACAATACACAATTCACTTTATTCAATAACACCTTTACTGAATAAATTTCAATAACAACTTTATTTCGAAATAGAATATACATTCAGTTTACAAAACCACGAGTTTTAGGACATAAAATCGGTTTATTGCGAAATAGAACCGGTTTACCATAAAACCGGTTTTATGTCCTAAAACTCGTAGTTTTGTAAACTGAATGTATATTCTATTTCGCAATAAAGTTTTTATTAAAATTTATTCAGTAAAGGTTCTATTGAATAAAGTGAATTGTGAAGAGATTTTGAATTCCCGCAGCGGAAAACGTTGTGAAACGTCGTTGATCCATTGTGTAATTCCTATCTTAAAATTGAATCTATCTCATAGATCCTAGGCTAAACATGCAAAATAGTAGAGAAAACAGTAAGTATAATGGATACTAACCTCTTGAAGAACACTTCTTCAACGTTTTCTCCTTCTCCGCTCACGATCTCTCTCGTACCAACGAACCCTCGAACTCGATCTTCGATCCGAACAGGGAGACACCTCCAAAACGTCTTCTCGGTTGTTCTCGGGAGGTTGAGGGAGAGTGAGTGGGACTTCCTTTGGTTTTGGGTGAGGAGAGAATTTTGGAGAATTGAGAGAGGATTTGAGAGAGAATTACTTGCTCTCTTTGGATGGAAATCCAAAAAATGGCAAGAAGAGTCACTAAAGGCTTCTTGCAAAGCATTTAAATAATGGTGAGATGTGGAGTTAACATCTCCACCAAATCACCATTTTACCACAACTATATAATATACAAATCATATTTGCATATTATATAATATAAGGTATCTCATACCTTATTATACAAATCTCATTTGCATAAATGTGGAATTATAAATTGAATCACATTGAATTTAATTTCTCTCAAATCAATTTTTCCAATTAGCACTAATTAATCAATTAGGCTATACTATAGTTTATTATGAATCTCATTCACATCAAACTATATATTATGTCATGTATATCTCATATAAATGACATAAATACCCAAATAATGAATTTGAACACTTCAAATTCACACCAAATTGTAAACCCTCAATTTGTCCAATTTGAGCCAACCGAGTGACCTAATGGACCTACACGTGACGGACTCCAATGATACGAGACTAACCTGTCAAACTCTTTGACCCGATTATTCAACATTCATTAGCTACGGTAACACTCCATTAAAGCCCGTAGTTGCAGCTCATGATCTGTAGGTCCATTAGGTTCTCCTAGCTAGGCTAAAGAGTTTGACCTACTAATCTCGTATGGTTGGAGCTCATGATCTGTAGGTCCATTAGGTTTTCCTAACTAACTCGGACTAAGCCTTGTAACATTTGGAGAGAAAAGAATTTGAATTGTTCAAATTCGATTTTGGGAGAAATTGCTAATTATATGTGATATATTTAACGAGTTATAGCTTAATTATGTTGATATATTTAAATATGATTTAAATATTTGATCAGTTTATAGCATGAATAAGGATTCATGTTCGAAAAATCGATTGAGATCGGGTAATATATATAATTTAATATTTGATATTAAATTAAATTATAAATTAATTAATTAAATTAATTTTTGAATTAAAATTAAATGAAAAATAGTGGATTTTCAAGGATTTTCCATGAAATCCAAGTTGCAACTTGCCCAATCCCTCTCATCTTCAAATTCACCAAATTTGGCCACCTCCATCTCAAAGCATCCTCATCACCCTTGAGTTGTCACTCAAATGAAGCTTGATGAAGCTTTATTTAATGGTATTTTAAGGTGTTTTGAGAGAATTTTGCAGAAAATATTTTCGGCCCGAGTTAGTGACTTTTGAGGTCTTTTCTTCAAAATTCTCTCAACCTAGGATCCCACAATCCATTCCAAAGCCTGAGGATAGTAGGAAGACCCTAGAGGTGGTACACGAAGTGTTCGTGTTGAAAATCATCCACCGGGTGAAGAGAATTTGATCTTCAAAGGTGAGTTTCTTAACTCCCAGTTTTTCAGCTTTGAGCATGCATTTTATTTTACAAAATTGATCAACTTAAAGTGTTCAAGATCCAAAATTGCTTCCACTTTCTTAATCTAGACTCTTTCAGAACAATGGAGCCCCGCCTTCTTACTAGCTTAAGAAGGATCAAGTTTTATGGTAGGACCATACAATGATTGTTCATTAGAGGATCAGTAGAGCTTAAGGAACAAGATGTATTCACAGGGGTAAAACGGTAATTTGACTCAGCTGTGATTACGAACAACCTAAGAAAGGTCGACTCACAAGTATTGATTATATCAGTGGATACAACATGGTCTACAGTGAGGAGAGTGCAACTATGAGTCTATAGTGGAATGACTTGTAGTTAATGAATGTTGATTAATTGAATCAAAGAGTTTGATCGATTAATCTTATATCATTGGAGCACATGATCTGTAGATCCATTAGGTCCCTCCATTGGCTCAACATGGAAATAAGAAGGGTTTATAGTTTGGAGTGAGATTGAAATGTTCAATTTCATGTTTAAAGGGATATGTCAATTATATATGATATAACATATGGTTCCATCCATGAGAAATATATCATAAGAGCACTATAAGGGTAGGATGGTAATTTCTATCCCATTTCTCTATAAATATGTGCATGAGATGCATATTTGTTAACCTAATTCAAAAGGCAACCCTAGTGCTCTTTTGACAAGTGTTTTGTTGGAAAAGTTCTGAAGCACCTGTCTTCCTAAAAATACAAGTCATTGAGATCGTGAGAATGTGAGGATTAAAGGGAGCACGTGTTGTTTTGTCTACAAAGGTAATATACTTGTTGTCCATATGATCTAATATGCATGCTTAATCATTTAATGTATGTTTTGATTTGATCTACGTAATACATCACAAAAACACGCGATTTAAATCACTTCCGCTACAGGGATTCAATCCCATCACATTCATCACATGAATAATTAAACTATAACATGCATACATCACATGTATAAATGCATGTCAATGCTTTTAATCTAAGTAATATAACTCTTATATTAACTAAATTAAAACATGCATTTTATTATAACTCTTACAATAAAACCCTATCATGCATATTATATAGTATAACATTTATAATGTAAACATGATGCATGAAATGCTTAACCTAAGGTGGGATTTTAAAACTATATGACATACATTATGCATATAATTAAATCATACAACACTTGCATAATAAAATAAAATAGCAAAAATGGATCGATTTTGGCACCCTAGGGACATTAATTTAATTAATTAACATTAATATAACACTTATATTAACATTAATTAAATTAAATTAATTAAAACTTAATTTACATAAAATATAAATTAAATAAATAAAGAAAAATGGAGAAAATGGCCTTCAAAACCGCCAAAAATGCTCCCATGAACCCACTCTCGCACGGAAATAGTGTTGGAACTGGCCACTATCGGAGTAGCGTTGCAACGTCGTGGGCAGCGTTGCAACGCTGCGCTTGATGCACGTCTTCAAGCCCGTGCTATGCTCGCAATGTTGCATTTGTTGCCACTGGCGTCCCAACAATGAGAGTGTTGTGCGCGCCTCCACGTCCTTTGGCGTTGCAAGGCAGCGCCTTGCATTGCAACGCTTTCCTGCTGCAAGCCACCCAACCGCACGGATAGCGTTGCGACGCCGATGAACAGCGTCGCAACGTTGTCCTCTGTCCAGCAGCTCAATTTTGAGTTTTTTGCCTGTTTTCGTTCCGTTTCTTCATAGAAACTCATGCCACGAACGAACCGGACTTACAGACTCGATTTACATACAAGAATGCCTAAAACAACGGACCCTTACATCGATCTCATCAATGAAAAATGTAAATCTAGTCTAACTGTCAAAATCGAAAACATCCATTTCGCAGACCATTAACAATTATCTCATGAAATAAATGCTACCCACCTTAATTTTAAGAAATTATAAAATACACAACGAAGAGAAACCTTGGTCTCTGATACCAATTGTAGTGAATCAATTTCTCGCAGCAGAAGTTGTCGTGAAACGTCGTTGATTCTGTTGGGATTTTTGTCCTAATCTCGTGTTTGTAAATTACTGTTTGAAATTAATAAGAGTAAGGACTAATAACTTCGTAGATGACCATTAGTGACTCGACCTGAATCCTGAGCGTGTTATAGACTCCTGTCTGCGGGGGTCTGTCCTTTGACTAGTATGGGTGAGGGTGGTCACAGTTACTTGCCCAATATGCCTATCTTCACAGGGGACAGACCAAGTAGGAGCCGGGAACTTAACTACGCGAGATGGAATTCACTGCGTCCCGCTTTAGAAAACTAGAGGGGTTGTTCACTTAAGTGTTGTCTCTAGGGCTTGGACAACGGGCGCTCACCTTCTCACTGGCCCGAGAAGGGTTTTGTGTATGGTTGGACCATCACAATATGTTGTTCATTAGAGGAG
The DNA here is from genome assembly GCA_036507285.1 of Trichosanthes cucumerina. NCBI lineage: Eukaryota > Viridiplantae > Streptophyta > Magnoliopsida > Cucurbitales > Cucurbitaceae > Trichosanthes > Trichosanthes cucumerina. The sequence continues at coordinate 67,710,151 of CM071836.1, read as the reverse complement.
CAGTGGGGACTTAAGGAACAAGAGGTAGACACAGGGGGTAAAACGGTAATTTGACCCACCGTGTCTCACGAACAACCCGTGAAGGGTCAACTCATGGGCATTGGTTATATCGGTGGACACGTAATATTCTCGCACCGACGGAGTGCAACTACGACGCTATAGTGGAGTGTTACCATAGCTAATGAATGTTGATTAACCGGGTCAAAGAGTTTGACAGGTTAATCTCGGATCATTGGAGCTCGTCACTGTAGGTCCATTAAGTCCAACGGTTGGCTCAATCTGGGGTAAAAGAAGGGTTAATGTTTTGGTATGAAATTGAAGTGTTCAATTTCACTTTAAGGGCATTTATGTCATTTATATGAGATATGAATGATATAATATATAGTTTAATGTGAATGAGATTCATAATAAACTATAGGTTAGCCTAATTGTTGAATTAGGGCTAATTAGAAAAATTAATTGAGAGAAATTAAATTGGATGGGATTCAATTTAATTAATCCACAATAATTGCAAATGAGATTTGCAATATGAGATATGAGATATCTTATATTATGTGATTATGCATAACCTATGATTGTGGTAAAGTGGTAATAATGTGGAGATTTTAACTCCATCATTCCCACTATTTAAACCCTTTGCAAGAAAGGATTGGTTAGCGTTCTCTCATTTTTTTATTTTGATCAAAGAGAAAAGATAAAAATTCTCTCTACTCTCTCAACTCTCCTCCCTCTCCAAAACTCTAGAGTCCCACAACTCTCCTCCTTTCCAAAGGAAGAACAACCGAGACTCCAAGTGGTTGTGCTTGGCTTTCGTTCGAGAGAAGATTTTGTTGAGTTCGAGAAGCCCGAAGCGTTCGTTATCAAGGAAGGATTTTAGAAGATCTATCTACAACAAGTAAGTACGTTCTTCTAGTTATAAATTCTTCCTCTTTTGTATGTTTAGCCTAGATCTAATAGTTAGATCATTTTGACAAAATTCAAGTAGCGTAATGATACCATGACGATTCGATCGTCTTCCGCTGCGCGGGAATTTTCATTCCCTTTAATTGGTATCAGAGCCATTTCGATGGTTCTTCATTATGCACTGTTTTTGTTAAAATAGGTGGGTAATTTACTTTGAATTCATGAGATGAATGTTGGTTTGCGAATTTGGATGTTTTCGGTTTTGGCACTAGTTTAGATTTACAATTTATGTTGATGAGATCAATGTAAGGGCCCATTGTTTTTGGGCATTTTGTTGTAAATCGAGTCTGTAAAGTCCGAGTCTTTAGTAGCAAGAGTTGCTGTGAAGAAATCAGAGCGGAAACAGGTAAATTTCGAAGCACAAACAACAAAGGAGTTTGTTGTACAGGCGACGGCGTTGAGATGCTGCTCCTTGGCGTCTCAATGCTGTGCCAGCGGGAGCAAGGCGCGTTGCAGGACAGCGTTGCAACGCCGCTGGCGTTGAGAACACTGGGTCGACGCTGGAAGCGACAGCGTTGCAACGCTACACACGTTGAGGAGCAGTTTGCAAGGCAGTTTCGCAAACGTGGGCAGAGTGCTTCTTAGTGGGCGGTTTATTTTTCGTTTTTTATTTTATTTTTTTTTGTTGTAAAATGTATTTATTTTATTTATTTAATTATTTTGTTAAATAATGTTAATATAAGTGTTATATTAATGTTATTTATTTAAATAATTGCCCCTAGGTACCAAAACTGGTCCATTTTTGCTATTTAATTAATTTATCCATGAGATGTATGATTTAATTAAATTCTATGTGCATATTGTATGTCATATAGATTTAAAATCCCACTTTAGGTTAAACATTTTCATGCATCATTTATATTATAAGAGTTATAATATATAGTTTGCATGATAGGTTATATTATAAGAGTTATAATATAATTAAATGCATGTTTAATTTAATTAATATAAGTGTTATATTTTTTAGATTAAAGTATGCTCATGCATTTAATATTCATGTGATGAATTATATTATGTTATAGTATATAGTTATTCATGTGATGAATGATCAAGCACTATAACATAGAAATGCATGCAACCTAAGTTAATTATTAGTTTTAAAGAGTTTAGAACTTGAATAATTAGACTTAGGTTTTCTTTTTTCTAATGAGATTAGAAATTAGGAAATCAAAGTTTAGTCTATGAATGGAGACTGATTAGTAACTCCGTCTAAGGAAAGTTTTGTTTAAGGTTGGGGTATTTAAGTTGACGCTTGCAGAACACCCCTGCCTGGAAACCGACCTGGGAGTGAATTCGGTCTGGAGATTCTTAGATTATACTTATCGTGAGTGCCGCTAATTAAAAGTGTTTTAATTTACTCACATAGACCTAAGTTATAATGTGATTATAGACTTAGGTTAATACCATATAAGAGTTATATTGGTAGACTTAGGTAAATTTTAGCCGGTTTATCTAGGTCAATCCCTATTATAATTAAAGTGCTGAGTGGGAGGAAATAAAGTGTATGAGATACATTTGAATTTTCAACCACAAATCTCCTTTAAGTCCGCACCGTGAGATCTATACTCGGCCTCGTGGCGCAAATGGGAGCGTCCGCCTTCGGGTGGCATTTGTATAGGTCAATATCATCGTGGATGGAGAGAGTACTTATAGTGAGTGGGACCGGGACTTGTGAAAACAAGACCCACGGTCTCTTCTTTCGATTCACACCGTGAGACGCCTATGATCCGCTTGCTAGTTTGGCCTGGACCAGACAATCCCTTCGGAGGGTCTGATCATGGGAGTCGAACACCGTGAATTCTCGAAAGGGATCTGAGCTTCTGGTTGGTTTTCCTTCTTGGTTCACCCTTCGGTGGCTATTGTTTGGACGGATGTTTGGAAACTTAAAGATTGAGGGTGACACTCACAGAATTCGTTAAGTGTTAATGAATTCGACCGAACAATGGTAATTGGACGCCTAATGGAATAAGAGTTATTCTGGGATTAGAGTTTGATCGAGAAAATCTCGTCCTAGAGGAGGAGTGTTCTGTTCACCCTTCGGTGGCGGTCATTCTAAACCTTTAGGGTATCATTTCAAAATTTTGAATGACTTAGGGATCATGAAACAATTTTGCTAAAAGTTGATTGGATTTCAAAAGTTTTTTGCGAGACTAACACAAAGTTTTCTTAATTTTTCAGCTTAAAACATGTCTAGCGCAATAATAGCTCTACTGGCCTCCGATAAATTAGTGGGAGATAATTACCAAAGTTGGAAAAACAACATTAACACAATTTTGGTAACTGACGACATTAAGTTCGTGTTGTCTGAGGAGTGTCCTCAGATGCCGAGCTCGACTGCGTCCCGAAGTGTTTGCGATGCATACGATCGATGGATCAGGGCCAATGAAAAGGCCAAGGTCTACATCATTGCCAGCCTGTCTGATGTTTTGGCAAAGAAGCATGAGCTGATGGTCACCGCCAAGGAGATCATGGAGTCCTTGCAGGAAATGTTTGGACAACAGTCCTTTCAGGTCCGGCATGACTCGCTCAAATATGTCTTCAATGCACGGATGAAAGAGAGTCGTCTGTCCATGAACATGTTCTAGACATGATGACCCACTTTAATCTGACTGAGATGAACGGGGCTTCGATCGATGAGTCGAGCCAAGTCAATTTTATTTTGGAGACTCTTCCGAAGAGTTTCCTTCAGTTTCGTAGCAATGCTGTTATGAACAAAATTAGCTACACTCTAAATACCCTCCTCAATGAGCTACAAAATTTCCAGTCCTTGAACAGGGTCAACGCATCGGAATCTGAGGCAAATGTTACCTACAGGTCTTATCACAGGGGTTAGACCTCTGGGACGAAACCTGTTGCTCATTCACGCTCGAAAGGGAAGAAGAGGATGAAGAGGGGTAAAACTGACCGAGTTGCCGCCCATAAAGGCAAGAAGGTCAAGGACGTTTCAGAGAAAGGAAAGTGTTTCCACTGCAATGGGAGCGGACACTGGAGGAGGAATTGTCCCAAATTTCTGGCCGAGAGGAAAAATCAAGGTAAATGTGATTTAATTGTGATGAAACTTGTTTAGTGGAGAGTAGTGACTCTGCTGATATTGGATTCGGCGCCACTAGCCATGTTTGTTCTTCTTTTCGTGGATTGATTCTGGCACCACACTGCGAGAGGGTGAGGTGACTCTATGGGTTGAATCCGGGGAGCTTGTCTCTGCTGGAGCGATCGACACGGTGAAAGCTACATTTTGGCAGAACTACATTTTGTTGGACAATATGTATATAGTTCCGTGGTTTACTAGAAACCTAGTTTATATTTCCGCCTTTTAGAACAAGTTATATTTACATTTCATTCCATGGTAATAAAGCGTTTATTTCCGTAAATGGTAATCTTATTTGTTCGCTTCACTTGAGCATAATCTGTATGTTTTGAAATCTAATTCGGTCGAAAGTGTTTTGAATATTGAATTGTTTAAAATCTGCAAAACACGAACTAAGAAAGCGAAAGTTTCTCCTAAGGAAAATGTCCATCTTTGGCATCTACTAAGTTAGGCCACATTAATCTCAATAGGATTGAGAAACTAGTGAAGAGTGGACTTCTAAACGAGTTGGAAGAAAAGTCTTTGTCGGTGTGTGAGTCATGCCTTGAGGCAAGATGACCAAACGCCCTTTTAGTGGAAAGGATATAGAGCCAAAGAGCCTCTTGAGTTAGTACATTCGACCTCTCATTGTCCGATGAATGTTAAAGCTCGAGGCGCTTATGAGTACTTCGTGTCTTTCATGACGCGATTACTCGAGGTATGGGTATATTTACCTAATGCACAGGAAGTCTGAAACTCTTGAAAAGTTCAAGGAGTACAAGACTGAGGTTGAGAACCTCTTAGGTAAATCACTTAAAACACTTCGATCGGATCGAGGTGGAGAGTACATGGACACTGAATTCCAGGACTATATGATAGAACACGGAATTACGTCCCAACTCTCGCCCGGTATGCCACAAAGCAGAATGGTGTATCGGAGAGGAGAAACATAACCTTGTTGGACATGGTTCGGTCGATGATGAGCTATGCTCGTCGTCCTGATTCTTTTTGGGGTTACGCAGTGGAGACTGCGGTCTATATTTTGAACAACGTTCCGCCGAATGGTGTTTGTGAAACACCTTTCGAACTTTGGAGTGGACGTAAAGGAAGTTTACATCACTTCAGAATTTGGGGATGCCCGACCCACGTGTTGGTGTCAAACCCGAAAAAGATGGAACCCCATTCGAAATTGTGCCTATTCATAGGTTACCCTAAAGAGACTAGGGGTGGTCTGTTTTTCGATCCTAAGGAAAATACGGTGCTTCTGTCGACAAACGCCACTTTCTTAGAGGAAGACCAGGTCAGGGATCATTTACCAAGGAGTAAAATTGTGTTAAATGAAATGGACAATTACATCAAAGAAGAGTTACCGATGGGGCTAGTACGTCAACAAGTGTTGTTGATCCTAAGCACGCCTAGTCAAATCCGCCCTTAGAGTTGGGAATGCCTCGACGTAGTGGGGGGTTGTGAGAGACGACTGATCACCACATGGGTTTAGCTGAAACCTCAGTTGTCTCTCCCGATGATGATCAGCGAGGATCCATTGACCTATGATCGTGCAATGGTTGATGTTGACAAAGACGAGTGGATTAAAGCTATGGACCAGGAAATGGAGTCTATGTACTTCAATTATGTCTGGGAGCTTGTAGATCAACCGGATGGGGTAAAACCTATTGGTTGCAAATGGATCTACAAGCGTAAACGTGGCGTAGATGGGAAGGTGCAGACCTTCAAAGCCCGACTAGTGGCAAAGGGTTTTACCCAGGTTGAAGAGGTTCACTATGAGGAGACCTTTTCACTGCTGCCATGGTAAAGTCGATCGGGATCCTTCGGCCATTGCCGCGATTATGACTACGGGTATGGCGGATGGACGCCAAGACACGACCTTCTCCGAATGGCAAACTTGATGAGACCATCTACATGGACCAGCCCAAAGGGTTCATTTCCAAGGCCAAGAGCAAAAGGTTTTCCAGCTTCATAGGTCCATTTATGGGCTGAAACAAGCTTCGAGGTCTTGGAATATAAGGTTTGATGAAGCGATCAAATCTTATGACTTTGATCAAAATGTCGACGAGCCTTGTGTCTACAAGAAAATCGTTGACAAAACTGTCGCATTCTTGGTGTTGTATGTGGACGATATTCTTCTCATTGGGAATGAGGTAGAATTTCTTACTGACGTTAAGAAGTGGCTAGCTTCGCAATTTCAAATGAAAGATTTAGGAGAAGCTCAGTACGTTCTAGGTATCCAGATTGTCCGGAACTGGAAGAACAGAAAGCTAGCCTTGTCTCATGCGTCTTATATTGACAAGATGTTGTCTAGATATAAGATGCAGAACTCCAAGAAGGGCTTGCTGCCTTTCAGGCATGGGGTTCACTTGTCTAAGGATCAGTGTCCTAAAACTCCTCAAGATGTTGAGGATATGAGACGGATTCCATATGCTTCGATTGTAGGGAGCCTGATGTATGCCATGTTGTGTACTAGGCCCGACATCTGTTATGTAGTAGGAATTGCCAGTAGATATCAATCCAATCCAGGATTAGATCACTCGACAGCCGTAAAAGCAATCCTCAAATATCTTAGGAGAACGAGGAACTACAGCTTAGTGTATGGCAGTGGGGATTTGATTCTTACGGGATACACGGATTCTGACTTTCAGACCGATAAGGATTCTAGGAAATCCACTTCGGGGTCAGCCTTCATTCTGAATGGAGGAGATGTAGTATGGCGAAGCATCAAGCAGGGATGCATCGATTCCTCCTCTATGGAAGTGGGTAGTATGTTGCGGCTTGTGAAGCTGCAAAGGAAGTTGTTTGGCTTAGGAAGTTCATGACGGATTTGGAAGTTGTTCCAAATATGAACTTGTCGATCACACTGTTCTGTGATAACAGTGGTGCAGTAACCAACTCACGTGAGCCTCAGAGCCATAAGAGAGGCAAACACATTGAGCGCAAGTATCATCCGACACGAGGAGATTGTGCACCGCGAGAGATGTGATGATCCACACAGAGATAAGCGTTAGAGCACAACGTAGCTGATCCATTTACAAAGCCCCTCACGGCTAAGGTGTTTGAGGGTCACCTAGAGAGTCTAGGTCTTCGAGAGCTTCCTTACTAGGGCAAGTGAGAGATATGTAACGGGTATTCAATGCCCTAGTTTATTGTATTACTTCATTGTAATTTATGTACATTTCAGAAATGTATTTTCTCCACTAGCTTAGTCCAAGTGGGAGTTTGTTGGGATTTTTGTCCTAATCTCGTGTTTGTAAATTACTGTTTGAAATTAATAAGAGTTATTTATTTCATTACTTTGTGTCTCGCAATAATTATAAACTTTTCCAATAAACTAAGCTCCAGGGTCATTGAAATTATGAGAGAACTAGAACTTGAACGGTGTGTAGTGGACACACAGGGAGGATCACGTTCGAGTTAATGACCCGAACGGTCTACAATATATGGATAGGGTTGGAGACCTAATCCTTGATACACTATGGATGCGGCCCGCTTTGTATTAGGTACAAACGAGGTGATCTGACTCGTTCATGTGGTTGACATGTGAGTGGGGGCATTCTATGCAATGAGATTGTACAAGACCGGACCGTGAATTATTAGACCTACTGATGTAACACCGTTGACAGTAAGGACTAATAACTTCGTAGATGACCATTAGTGACTCGACCTGAATCTTGAGTGTGTTACGGACTCCTGTCTGCGGGGGTTTGTCCTTTGACTAGTACGGGTGAGGGTGGTCACCGTTACTCGCCCAATATGCTTATCTTCTCAGGGACAAGACCAAGTAGGGAGCTGAGAACTTAACTACGCGAGATGGAATTCACTCGTTCCCGCCTTTAGGAAAACTAGAGGGATTGTTCCCTTAAGTACTGTCTCAAGGGCTTGGACAACGAGTGCCCACCTTCTCACTAGCCCAAGAAGGGTGTTGTGTATGGTTGGACCATCACAAAATGTTGTTCATTAGAGGAGCAGTGGGGACTTAAGGAACAAGAAGTAGACACAGGGGTAAAACAGTAATTTGACCCAGCCGTGTCTACAAAAAACCTGTGAAGGGTCGACTCATGGGCATTGGTTATATCAGTGGACACGTAATATTCTGCACTGACGGGAGTGCAGCTACGTGATGGAGATCTGATCTCCTTGAGCAGCGGAAACGTGTTTGGGATCGTTAATTGCTTGATTGTTTTAATTGAAACAAAAACCAATACATTGATAAATAATACAGAACAAGCATGAAATTTTAATCCTATTAGACATGGATTAATTGCATACAAACAAAATAAGTTTAACAATTAAACTAAAGGGAAGAAGAAATTACCTTTGTAGTTTAGCAGAACAGCAACTCCTTGCTCCAATATTCAGCAACTCAAGAACTTCAAAAGTTCTCTGTTTTTCACCAACAGAACACCACCAACATAGAAAACCTCTATATCTCTGAGTTCTTAGAACAAAATCCTTTGTGGGAAGGATTCCAACAATTGGAAGTTTTTGGGAATTCTAGAATTGAGAGAGAAAGAGAATTCTTCAGTCTTTCAACATAAATTGATCAAATGATCTCATCCAGTGAGCAACCCCCTTAAACTGTCAATAGGGAGAAGGGGAGGGGTAGTGGGAAACGTGTCTGAGTGACACGTTCCCTCATTTATTATTATTAAAATAATAATAATAATAATATAATTAAATCAAATTTAATTATTCATTTAAATCATATTTAAATAATACAAATTAAATATCATATATTTAATTTGGATTAAATCTCATTTAATCATATTACCCCTTTAACCTATAGTTTTAATGTACAACCAGTGCACATTAAATTTTATCCTATAGTTTGCAAATGTGAATCACATCCACATTTAATATAATTATTTGAACTCTTTCAAATATTCAATTCTCTCATATGATTTAATATGAATCATATTCACATTAAATTTATAATATATAGTTCCAAAACTATATATTATATCGTATCAATATATATTATATTTATTCCCTAATGAATTTGAACATTTCAAATTCAAATGATCTAAGAACCCTTTACGAGCTAGAAGGTGGACCTAATGGACCTACAAATCAGAAGCTCCAACAATACGAGATTGTTCGGTTAATCTTATTAACCTCCCAATCAACATTCGTTAATCATGGAACACTCCACTAAAAAGTCCCACAAATTGCACTCTTCTCATCAGATATATTTTTGTGTCCATAGATATTGACCAATAACAAAGTAAGTCAATCCTTCATGAATGTTCGTAACACCAGCTGGGTCAAATTACCGTTTTACCCCTGGGGTACATCTTATGTCTTAAGTATCAATGCTCCTCTAATGAACAATTTGTTTGTAGTCCTACCAACAAACATAGTCCCTCTCGGGCCAATGAGAGGGTCGGGCCCTCTGTTCAAGTCCTGGAGACACCACTTAAGGGAACATTCCTCTACTTACCCTAGTAGGCGGGAAGGAGTGAATTCCATCTTGTTAAGTTAAGTTCCCAGCCGCTCACTCGGTCTTGTCCCCAAGAAGGTAGGCATATTGAGTCGGCGAATCTGGCCACTCCCATCAATACTAGTCAAAGGACAATCCCTCGCGAACAGGAGTTCGTAACCTGCTCAGGATTGAGATCAAGTTGCCTAGGTCATCCTAGTGAAATAGAAACCTAACTAGTCAACTGAGTTACAACAGAGGTTACTATTTCGTAGTCCGGGTCTTATGTAATCTCATTACATAGGATATCCCCACTCACATGTCATCTACACGAACACGTTAGGATCACTGTGTTTGTATCAAATACAAAGTGGGCCACATCCATAGTTTTACCAGAGTAAGGTACTTTAAGCCTAGGCCTTGCTTACAGAAACTCACGAACCGGTGGTTGGATTGGTTTGTTGTTGTTGCCAAAGAAGAAGAAGAAGAAGAAGAAGAAGAAGAAAGGTGGGGGGGGTGTTCGCACGCCTCCTACCAAACAAAAACCGTTTTAGTTTGTTTTTTTAAACAAAATTTCTAAATAAGAATAATGATTTTCCTTATTTAGAAATTTTCCTCTTTCTTTTTTTTGATTCCTTATTACAAAGCAAGCCCATACTTAATTCCTGAAAATTTACAAACAACATAAAAATTACCGGGCATTACATCTTGTCAAGACTAGGCATTGGGAACTCGTCAGCTACATGGTGGGAGAAAACATGTTGAAAATGTGAGCTGGGAAGCCTAGTGAGTGTCTATTTTATTAGGTGATGCAATTAAAGGTAAACATCAAAAGTAATAAAAATAATTTCGTGAAACTATAGGCTTAAAGCACCACGAAAAGCAAGGCCTAAGAACTTATATTGTAGAATTAAAATAACTATAGACCCTTTAGGTTGTATCTCGAACCGAGATCCTTTTTATGTACATTACATTCAGTTAGAGATTCATTTAACAACCTTGGATGTTTAGTTTATTGGATTTAGGGTTTAAATAAAGGCAAACTCGTAGATAACGAACAATAGCACTTTATTGAAATAATAACTCTTTATTAAAATAATTAGAACATAATTACAAACTACGAGTTTTAGGGCACAAATCCCAACAAACTCCCACTTGAACTAAAACTCTCGTGGGGTACAACATAATCTAAAACAGTGATTACAGAGATATAAATACAATAAACTAGGGCATCCATATACCCCAATACATATCTCTCACTTGCCCTAGATTAGCCTATGTACATATCTCGTAGACCCAGACTTTCCAGATGACCCTTGAACACTTTAGCCGTGAGAGTCTTTGTAAACGGATCAACAATATTGTGCTCCGAAGTGATCTTCGTGACTGTCACATCTCCTCGTTGCACTATTTCTCGTATCACGTGATACTTCCTCTCGATGTGCTTACCTCTCTTATGGCTGCGAGGTTCTTTCGAATTGGCTACCACATCACTATTGTCACAGTATAAGGTGATGGGAGATTCCATATTTGGAACAACTTCTAAATCAGTAAGGAATTTCCTTAGCCAAACAGCCTCTTTTGTTGCTTCACAAGCAGCGACATACTCAGCCTCCATTGTGGAGTCAGGATGCATCCTTGCTTGATGCTTCGCCATACTATATCTCCCCCATTAAGGGTTAAAACTGATCCCGATGTGAATTTCCGAGAATCCTTATCGGTCTGAAAATCAAAATCAGTGTATCCAGTAAGGATCATATCTTTAGACCCATACACAAGCGTATAGTCCCTCGTTCTCCTTAGATACTTGAGGATATTTTTAATCGTTGTCCAGTGGTCTAACCTCGATTGGACTGGTACCTACTGACTATTCCCACTGCATAGCAAATGTCCGGCCTCGTGCATAGCATAGCATACATTAAGCTACCTACTGCGAGGCATAGGAAATATGTCTCATATCCTCAACTTCTTGAGGTGTCTTGGGACATCATTCCTCAGCATGAGCAACTCAGTGCCTGAAGGGAAATAAGCCTCTCTTGGAATTCTGCATCGAATATTTGGACAACGGTTTGTCGATATAAGACGCTTGAGATAAGTCAGTAGCGTTACGTTCTTGCGATTCCTGAAGATCTGAATCCCAAGAACATATTGCGCCTCTCCCAAATCTTTCATTTGGAACTGGGTCGCTAGCCAATTCTTTATGTTAGTAAGGTATCCTACATCATTCCCAATGAGTAGAATATCAGGAATGATGTAGGATATCATCCACATAAAGTACTAACAAAACTATTTTGTCGTTGATGATCCTCTTGTAAACACAAGGCTCATCAACATTTTGGTCAAAGCCGTAAGACTTGATCGCAGTATCAAATCTTATATTCCAAGATCTTTACGCTTGTTTCAATCCATAAATGGATCGATTAAGGTTGCAAACTTTTTGCTCCTGACCTTGGGTTATGAACCCTTCGGGCTGAGACATATAGATGCTCTCGTCAAGATTATCATTCAAAAAAGGCAGTCTTGACGTCCATTTGCCAAATGTCATAATCATAAAACGCGGTTATGGACAAGAGTATCCTGATAGACTTTAGCATAGCAACAGGGGAAAAAGTTTCTTCATAGTCAACTCCTTCCCTTTGGGTAAAACCCTTTGCTACAAGTCTAGCCTTAAAGGTCTGTACCTTTACGGTTGCATCTCTCTTTCTCTTATAGATCCATTTACACCCTATGGGTCTAACCTCTTCAGGTTGGTCTACATGTTTCCATACTGAATTGAAGTCCATTGACTCCATTTCAAGGTCCATGGCTTTGACCCATTGGTCCTTGTCTACGTCATTCATTGCCTATTTATAAGACAATGGATCTTCTACGCCATCATCGTATGACAACTTGAGTTTCAAATAAACCCAAGTAGCGGTCGGGTTGGGAAGCAACCTCCCATCAAGGTCGAGGCATTCCCAACGATTGAGAAGGACGAGACTGACTCGAGGTGTTGGCTCTTCCATCAACTCTTGATGAAGGTCCAGCTTGATCAACAACTCTTGTTGGTTCATGTGTAGCTTCATTTAGTACTAATTTACTATGCGGTTTGTGGTTCCTCATGTGATCTTCCTCCAAGAATGTGGCATTTGTCGATACAATCACCTTGTTTTCTTGTGGGTCGTAGAAAAGACCACCTCTCGTTTCTTTGGGATAGCCAACAAATTGGCACAATCTTGAATGAGGTTCCAGTTTCTTTGGGTTTGTCACGAGCACGTGTGTCGGACCACCCCAAATCCTGAAGTCTTGTAAACTAGGTTTACGCCCCTTCCAAAGTTCAAAAGGTGTTTCTGAAACACGTTTTGATGGAACACTGTTTAAGATTTGAACTGCAGTCTCTACTGCGTATCCCCAAAATGAGGCAAGCAATTGAGCATAACTCATCATAGAACGAACCATGTCTAACAAGGTTCTATTTCTCCTTTCTGACACACCATTTTGTTGTGGTGTATTAGGTGCAGAGAGTTGAGATTTAATTCCATGTTCTATCATATAGTCCTGGAATCTCAAATCTATATACTCTCCTCCTCGATCTGATCGAAACGTTTTAATGGTTTTTCCTAATGCATTCTCTACTTCAGCCTTATACTCTTTGAACTTTTCAAGAGCTTCAGACTTGTGATGCATTAGGTATAAGAGATGAAATATCCGTACCCTCCTCGAGCTTTGACATTCACTGGACCACAAAGATCCGAATGCACAAGTTCTAGGGGCTCTACGGCTCTGTAACCTTTTCCAGTAAAAGGTCGTTTGGTCATTTTACCTTCCAAGTAAGACTCGCAAGGCGATAAAGAATCATCTTCTAACTTGTTTAGAAGTCCATTCTTAGAGAGTCTCTCAATCCGGTTGAGATTAATATGACCAAGTCTAAGATGCCATAGATAGGTATTATTGTTAGGAGAAATTCTTTGCCTTTTATTTTGAGTGTCAGCATTCTTAAACATCTCATGATTTAAAATTGCTTTGGTTTTGTTCGGTTTCAGTACATACAAGCCATTTTTCAATTTAGCGGAACAAATATTGACGCCTTCTTTCAAAATGAACGCTTCATTAATTGAAAAAGAAATACAATATCCAAGTTCTATTAAACAAGATATAGAAATTATGTTCCTTTTAAGCTTAGGAACTATATACAGATTTTTTAATAAAGGAAATCTATCTCCGAAAAATAGCTTGGTATCTCCCACTACACGAGCTGAGACGATGTCTTTTGTTCCGACCCTGAGCGTCATCTCACCCTCTTCGAACTCCTTGAAAGAACTAGTTTCCTGAAATGAAGAGCAAACGTGATTAGTGGCTCCTGAATCAAGTATCCAGGTAAAATCATCATTTTCCACTAAACAAGTTTCAAGAACAAGTAAATCTAATTTACCTTTCTTCTCTTTGAGCTCAACAAGGTACTTTGGGCAGTTTCGCTTCCAATGCCCATCCACGTTGCAGTGGAAACATTTTCCTTTATCTGCAACCTTTGCTTTTCCTTTGTCATTGTCAGCAGCAGGTGCCTTCCCTTTCCCTCCTATTTTCTTCTTTTGGATTTTCTTAAGCCCAGAAGATGAGCTACAGGACTTAGTCCTAGAGGATGAACCCTTATGGAACCTTTTGGAATGGGCAAACAGATTTGCCTCTCTATCAGCCTGCCCCTTATTCTTCATAAGACACTGGAAAGTCTGTAGTTCATTAAGGAGAGTAGTCAGGTTATACTCTATCTTGTTCATCACCGCATTGTTGCGGAATTGTAGGAAACTCTTCGAAAGAGATTCCAGGATGAACGATACCTGACTTTGCTCGTCAATGACCGCTCCGTTCATCTTAGCCACATTGAAGTGGACCATCAGATCAAGAACGTGTTCTCTCACCGATGACCCCTCCTTCATACGGGAGTTATAAACGTATTTGAGGGATTCGTGTCGAATCTATCCAAACGGTTGTCCAAACATTTTCTGCAGCGAACTCATGATCTCACGAGTTGAGACCATGCCCTCGTGTTTTTTGGCCAGAACTTCAGAAACACTAGCCAAAATGTAGACCTTGGCCTTATCATTGGCCTTGATCCAGCGGTCGTACGCCTCCCCTTATGATTGAGGAGCGTTATGGCGGGATCCGAGGACATTCCTCGATAGTACAAACCGAAGGTCGTCTACAACGAGAATCGTATTCAAGTTGGACTTCCACGTAATAAAATTCTCACAAGTTAAACGGTCGTTTTTAAGTAAGGCTATTATTGAGGACGACATGCTGAAAATCCAAAGTAGTTCTAATTAGTTATGCCTTTTAACCCATTGTAAAAACCAATCAAATTTAGAAAAATTATTAAAAAACCCTAGTGTTTAAACTAAACCCAATGTTTAAATTAAACTTTTAATTTTGCAACGATACTTCAAGGGTTTAGAACAAAAGCTCCGCTTCAGGCGATCACCATTCCTCCCTTGAATTGAGACTCTCTCACCAATTCTCACTACTGAACATCTCATGTCCCAATGGTCCTTAGCTACCGCTTGTTTGGTCAAGGACTTGTTAACTAGCTTAACTCATTCTCAAATGTGACCCTACCATTTTCGGATCCAATAGTCCGAGCCAACAAGCTACTATTAAGAAAGACAATCGTTGGCAAATTACCTAAGAGACCCTATCCATTTTTGGAGTTCATGGTGTTCCCGATCCCTATAGTCGGGGACCTCCGTAGGGTTTGGCTATTCCAGACAACCTAGCAAAGCGGACTATAGAAATCTCACGGTGCGACCTAATGGAGGAGACCGTAGGATACGTTGACACGCGTCCCCGCTCCCATTTACTATGGATACTTCCCTCATTCACCTTGGTATTGAACCATGCAAACACATACCGTAGTAGAGGGCGCCTATATGACGCTTACGTGGCCGAGCATGGAACTCACGGTGTGAACTCTTGAGGACGTGAGAGTAAACTCTATGCGAACATCTCGTTTTCTCCGACTGAAGTTCCTAAAATTAGGGTATAGTTTTAACTTAGTCGGATTCTGGCTAAAAGAATCTATCTAAGTCTATGCCTATTATAACTATTATAACTAGGTCTTAAAACCTTGTGTCTAGGTGAATAAACATTTTAATTACCTAGAGACAAAATAGAACTAAGGTTAATTCAACTCAAGTTCCGGGTCAGTTCCCAGGTAGGAGGTGTTAGATTAGCACCCGGCCACTTAAGTACCCCACCTTGTAGACAGAACTTCACCGGTAGAGTTCCCTTATAACCAAAGTTCTAATGTCCTACTAGATTTTAAACTATTTAAAACACTATGTAAGATCAATTTCTAATCCTATTAGAAATTAAAACTTAGGTCTAAATTAATTTTAAACAATTTAAACCTAATTTAAATTTTATCCCAAGTTCTTATGTTTGCATGCATTTCTTTATTATAGGTTATGGTTTCTAAAACCCCTTTAAATTTATAACTTTTATAAATTTTAATAATTAACCTATGAAAGAAACAATATTATAAATCCAACAATCTATATTCAAATTGGAATTATAAAAAGAATTCAACTATTTGAATTATAAAATTACTTAAACAAAATAACATTTATTTTAAACTAAATAATTTCATGCTCCATGCATTTTATTTTCCATATAATCTAATTATAACACTTATAATTAATTACTCATGAAAAAATAAATTAATCATGCATTCAACCATATTCATATAACATTTATATAAATAAAATGCATGAACATGCTTATCCTAAGGTAGAAATAATCTAAATGACATTCATAAAAACATAAAATCAGAAAACTAATAATTTGGCCCTAAGGTGCAAAAAAATAAATTACATTAATTTATTTCATGAAACCACCCAAAACACCACTCAAACCACCCTTGACCGGACCAAAAATGTTGAACCAGTCGAACCGATCTGCAGCTGCTGGAATGCCCCACGGCGTTGCAACGCTGATGCCAGCGTTGCAATGCCCGCTTCACCATCTTGCGCGCTGGTATCGGGATGGCGTTGCAACGCAGAGAGGCGGCGTTACCGCAACGCCACGACTTTTGAGCGACCACGCCGATAGGGAAGCGATGGTGTTGCGACGCCGCTTCTTCACCAAGTTACACGCCGATGAACGGCGTTACAACGCCGGCTGGCGATAAGCGTTACAACGCTGCTGTTTCAGCGATGGCGTAAACTCACGAACACGCCGATTTCGTTCTTCAATTTCTCCTTCGATTCTGAACCGAATTGAATGAAACTGATCCCGAACGACTCGTAACTCAATTACATACTCAATTATGCACTTTTTGCCCAAAAACGCAGGGGCCTTTACATACAATTTGAACAAAATCGAAGTAAACTAAGGCCAATTTATTCCTAAACAAGTTTTATAGGAAACCAAATGCATTTCCCACCAAATCAATGCAATTTTGTTTCAAAACAAAACAAGTCAAGCATTGCTCTGATACCAATTGATGGAGATCGGATCTCCTTGAGCAGCGAAAACGTGTTCGGGATCGTTAATTGTTTGATTGTTTTAATTGAAACAAAAACCAATACATTGATAAATAATACAGAACAAGCATGAAATTCTAATCTTGTCAGACATTGATTAATTGCATACAAACAAAATAAGTTTAACAATTAAACTAAAGGGAAGAAGGAATTACCTTTGTAGTTTAGCGAATCAAAGAACTCCTTGCTCCAATGTTCAAAGAACTCAAGAACTTCAAAAGTTCTCTGCTTTTCACCAACAGAACACCACCAACAGAGAAAACCTTCTATATCTCTGAGTTCTTAGAACAAAATCCTTTATGGGAAGGATTCCAACCATTGGAAGTTTTTGGGAATTCTAGAATTGAGAGAGAGAGAGAATTCTTCAGTCTTTCAACCAAAATTGATCAAATGATCTCATCCAGTGAGCAACCCCCTTAAACTGTCGATAGGGAGAAGGGGAGGGATAGTGGGGAACGTGTCCGAATGACACGTTTCCCTCATTTATTATTATTAAAATAATAATAATAATAATAATAAAAATAAAAATAATAATCATAATATAATTAAATCAAATTTAATTATTCATTTAAATCATATTTAAATAATACAAATTAAATATCATATATTTAATTTGGATTAAATCTCATTTAATCATATTACCCTTTAAACTTATAGTTTTAATGTACAACCAAAGGCACATTAAATTTTATCCTATAGTTTGCAAATGTGAATCACATCCACATTTAATATAATTATTTGAACTCTTTCAAATATTCAATTCTCTCATATGATTTAATATGAATCATATTCACATTAAATTTATAATATATAGTTCCAAAACTATATATTATATCGTATCAATATACATTATATTTATTCCCTAATGAATTTGAACATTTCAAATTCAAATGATCTAAGAACCCTTTACGAGCTAGAAGGTGGACCTAATGGACCTACAGATTAGATGCTCCAACGATACGAGATTGTTCGGTTAATCTCATTAACCTCCCAATCAACATTCGTTAACTGCGGGAAAACTCCACTAAAGTCCCACAACTGCACTCTTCTCACTGCAGATATATTTCTGTGTCCATAGATATTGACCAATAACAGCAAGTCAATCCTTCACGAATGTTCGTAACACCAACTGGGTCAAATTGCTGTTTGGGTTACATCTTATGCCTTAAGTACCAGTGCTCCTCTAATGAACAATTTGTTTGTGGTCCTACCAACAAACATAGTCCCTCTCGGGCCAATGAGAGGGTCGGGCCCTTTGTTCAAGTTCTGGAGACACCACTTAAGGGAACATTCCTCTACTTACCCTAGTAGGCGGGAATGAGTGAATTTCATCTTGCTAAGTTAAGTTCTAGCCGCTCACTCGGTCTTGTCCTCAAGAAGGTAGGCATATTGAGTCGGCGAATCTGGCCACTCTAACCCATACTAGTAAAAGGACAATCCCTCACGAACAGGAGTTCGTAACCTGCTCAGGATTGAGATCTAGTTGCCTAGGTCATCCTAGTGAAATAGAAACCTAACTAGTCAACGGAGTTACAGCTAGAGTTTACTATTTCGTGGTCCGGTCTTATGTAATCTCATTACATAGGATATCCCCACTCACATATCATCTACACGAATACGTTAGGATCACTATTTTTGTATCAAATACAAAGTGGGCCACATCCATAGTTTAACCAGGGTAAGGTATCCAAACCTTATCCCCTAACTATAGACTCTTTAGGTTGTATCTCGAACCGAGATCCTTTTTATGTACATTACATTCAGTTAGAGATTCATTTAACAACATTGGATGTTTAGTTTATTGGATTTAGGGTTTAAATAAAGGCAAACTCGTAGATAACGAACAATAACAGTTTATTGAAATAATAACTCTTTATTACAATAATTAGAACATAATTACAAACTACGAGTTTTAGGGCACAAATTCCAACACTACGGGCTATAGTGGAGTGTTACCGTAGCTAATGAATATTGATTAACCGGGTCAAAGAGTTTGAGAAGTTAATCTCGGATCATTGGAGCCCGTCACTGTAGGTCCATTAGGTCCCTCGGTTGGCTCAATCTAGGTTAAAAGAAGGGTTAATGTTTTGGTATGAAATTGAAGTGTTCAATTTCACTTTAAGGGCATTTATGTCATTTATATGAGATATGAATGATATAATATATAGTTTAATGTGAATGAGATTCATAATAAACTATAGGTTAGCCTAATTGTTGAATTAGGGCTAATTAGAAAAATTAATTGAGAGAAATTAAATTGGATGTGATTCAATTTAATTAATCCACAATTATTGCAAATGAGATTTGCAATATGAGATATGAGATATCTTATATTATGTGATTATGCAAATGAGATTTGCATAACCTATGATTGTGGTAAAGTGGTAATAATGTGGAGATTTTAACTCCATCATTTCCACTATTTCAACCCTTTGCAAGAAGGGATTGGTGAGCATTCTCTCATTTTTTGATTTTGATCAAAAAGAAGAGATCAAAATTCTCTCTACTCTCTCAACTCTCCTCCCTCTCCAAAACTCTAGAGTCCCACAACTCCCCTCCTTTCCAAAGGAAGAACAACCGAGACTCCAAGTGTTTGTGTTCGGGTTTCGTTCGAGAGAAGGTTTTGTTGAGTTCGAGAAGCATGAAGCGTTCATGATCAAGGAAGGATTTTAGAAGATCTGTCTACAACAAGTAAGTACGTTCTTTTAGTTATAAATTCTTCCTCTTTTGTATGTTTAGCCTAGATCTAATAGTTAGATCATTTTGACAAAATTCAAGTAGCGTAATGATACCATGACGATTCGATCGTCTTCCGCTGCGCGGGGATTTTCATTCCCTTCATATTCGTTGTGTGTGTTATTTCTTAAAAAACATAATTTATGTCATAAAAACTAAGTTAAGCATGATGATTTGACAAGGAAAACAGAAAGTAAACTCTTTACCAACCTCTTGTAGGCAACTTCTTGCAATTCCTTCTCGTTCTATCTCGATCCAACGAACCTCACGAACAAAGACACTTCCAAAAGCTTTTCTCGGTTGTTCTCAGGAGGTTGAGAGAGAGTTGGGGAACTCCCTTTCGAATTTTGGATGGATAAAGGATTTTGAGAATTGAGAGAAGCTAGAGAGAATTTGATCTTTCTCTTTTTGATGAAATTCCAAAAAATGAATCCTTGGTCTCTAAGTGCTTCACAAAGCACCTATTGATAATGGTGAGTGGTGGAGTTAAAATCTCCACCAATTTACCATTTTACCATAACCATATAATATGCAAATCTTATTTGCATATCACATAATATAAGATATCTCATACCTTATTATACAAATCCTATTTGCATACTTGTGGAATAATAAATTGAATCACATTCAATTTAATTTTTCTCCATTCAATTTCTCCAATTTAACACTAATTAATCAATTAGGCTATTCTATAGTTTATTATGAATCTAATTCAAATCAAACTATATATTATGTCAACTATATCACATATAATTGACATAACTACCCAATTAATGAATTTGAACACTTCAAATCCACTCCAAATTATAAACCCTCAATTTGTCAAATTGAGCCAACCGAGGGACCTAATTGACCTACACCTGACTCCAATGATATGAGATTAACCAATCAAACTCTTTGATCTGGTTAATCATTGTTCATTAGCTACGGTAACACTCCACTAAACCCCACAGCTGAAGTCCCACCACTGTAGGATAAGTTGTGTCCATCGATATAACTAATCTTCGTGAGTCATCCCTTCATAGGTTGTTCGTAGCCACTGCTGGGTAAAATTACCATTTTACCCCTGTGTCTACTTTTTGTTCCTTAAGTCTCACTACTCCAATGAACAACTTTGTTGTATGGTCCAACCATAAACAATGTCCCTCTCGGGCCAGTGAGAGGGCGGACGCCCATTGTTCAAGCCCTGGAGACAACACTTAAGGGAACAACCTCTCTAGTTTCCTTAGGTCGAGAACGAGTTAATTCCTTCTTGCATAGTCAAGTTTCCAGCTCCCCACGAGGTCTTGTCCCTAAGAAGGCAGACATATTGGGTGTATCCATACCACCCTCACCCATACTTGTCAAAGGACAAACCCCCGCAGACAGGAGTTCGTGACAAGCTCAGGATTAAGGACGAGTCACTAATGGTCATCTACGAAGTTATTAGCCCTATTGTTAACGGTGTTACATCAGTAGGTCTAATAATTCACGGTCCGGTCTTGTACAATCTCATTGCACAGGATGCCCCCACTCGCATGTCATTCACATGAATGAGTTGGATCACCTCGTTTGTATCTAATACAAAGCGGGTCACATCCACAGTGTAACCAGGATGAGGTTTCCAACTCTATCCATATACTGTAGACCATTCGAGTCACTAACTCAAACACGATCCTTCCCGTGTGTCAGCTACACACCGTTCAAGTACTATAATATGACCCTAGAGCTTAGTTTATTTGATTAAGTTTTATAAAATGTGTGATACATTGTTTTGAAAAATCAATAATTTTTATTCATTTATAACAACTGTATTACAAACTACACGAGATTAGGGCAAACACCCTAACACAAATAACTTAGGTTGGGTGAATAACCTTTCCAAAGTTCATATAGTGTCTTATGAAAACTTTTTTTAGGGACTTTGTTAAGAATAAAACACGCAAAAAACACCGCTTCCCCCCACACACTATTAGATAACCCATAACTTAATAACACATAACATTCATAATTTCTTTTAATGTTCTATTCTTACATTCAACTATGTCATTTTGTTGAGGAGAATATGGTGCAGTAGTTTCATGGATTTCCGTATAAGGTATCACTAAGAAGTCCTTTCATTGCTACTAAGATGCCCTTCACGACTTTTAGAACACCACCCTCTAACTTAATGGTGTATCCTAGCTCTTCTAACATGCTAAGAGATATTAGGTTACTGTTTACTTTAGGAACGTACCTAACTCCTGTTAGAAGTCTAATATTCTCATCATGAACCCTGAGGCGAATTGTACCGTAAACTTCTACATTGCAAAAGTGGCAGTTCCCTAACATGACTTTACCTCCTACACCGGTTTAGAAGTCTTCTAGTTATTCTCTATTAGGGGTCATATGGAAAGAACAACATGAATCTAGAATTCAAGTATCATCTTCTCTAGTGTTACTAACCATAAGGGATTGGTTGTACTCCTTGCTTAGGTTTACTACACTAGATTCTTTTTTTCTTTTATCCAACGACTTTTTATTCTTAAGATAAGGATAAAACCTTCTAATGTGGCCTTCTTTTTTACAATGATAACACTTCCTATTACTAGCCCCCTTTGATTTTGATCTACCCATTCTCTTGCTCTTATATTTATTTCGATTCTCTGATCTCCCTCTCACATACAAGGTCTCATTGTTAGTCTTTTTATTTTCTTTCAATTCTTGTTCTTTAATTCTTATAGCACTTAATACAATTTAAGCCTATAGAATATCCTTACCAAATTTTGTAGCAGACTTAACATCATTATAAGTATCATGTAAAGAATTAACTAAAACTACAACTTGATTTTCATCATAAAACATTTCTCCTATATTTTCCATTTTAGATATTAGTCTATGAAATTCATCTAAATATTTTACTATGCTTTTATGTGGTTCCATTTTAAAGCTAAAGAAACTAGACTTAAAAAAAAAATTACTTGAAATAGATGTTACTTGGTAGGTAGATTTCAATTTTGTCCAAAGTTTAATTGTGGTATCCTCACTACGCATTTGTCGTATAATAGTGTCAGAAAAATGTAAAATAATAAAGTTATGTGTTACCTTATTTATTTCCTTTAGTTGATCCACCTTTAGGCTATCTGAAATTTTCTTAGCCTCCATGAGGGCGTAATCAACCTTTTGTTGACAGAGAATGGCCAACATTTTGATCTTTCAAAACAGAAAATCTCATTTTCCATCAAATCACTCCTCCTCAAACTCGGTACTCACCCTGCAAATTATCAAAGAAAATTGGACAGCAAGCTTTCTTGGATAAAAAAGAATCCAGAAATAAAAATTAATCAAACACTTTAAAGATTTTTTTAATTTCAAGAAAGTAAGTTTAACAACCTATTTTATTCAAGAGCAAATGCTCTAAGACAAGGATTTAAAGTTTTGATACCAATGGTTATATTTTGTCAAGATCCAAATCTAAATTTTAACAAATTTTAGACCATTTAGACGTAATTTTAAGTGATTTTATGAAAAAATAGTGTTCGGACAACAGGTATAAAGTGAAGAAACATTAAAAAATAAGATGCATCCATTACAAAAAAATCATACATTTGATGACAATCAATAAAATTTCATGCGGAGCTACAATGACGCACGATAAAAAAGATGTGTTGCTGTTCAAAAATGGGAAAATGACCGTCATTTGAACTTAAAAATTAAATAAAATGAGTTAAATTACCTATCTCTTTAACAAATCGCTCACGAAAAAGGAGGAGGGGTTAGCTTCTCTTTCAATTAACCTAACTTTCACGATTTCGAGCGGCGGTCTCTTCTTCCTCTTCCAATCCCTAAATTTACCTCACTCTTAGCATTTCCCCAAATCTATGATTTTTGAAGCTTTTTCACTCATTGATAATCGTTTATATCGATTTCCACTCCTTTTCCTTCATCGTTGAATCCTCCATCACAGGCTAGCTATGACACTGTCTCGTCGTCTTCTACCTCTGTATTGGACTCATGAGGAGACGATGACTCTCATCTATTCTTATCATGAAAACTGGTATTTCTCTCAACAATCTACCATTTTCTGCAATTTTTTTCCCTTTCTTTTGTCTCATTTTAGTTAGAAGATTTTCCTCTTTCAATCATGCGGTGAGGTAGGCCCTCAAATCCATTCACAGCGGCAATAGTACAAAAACATGGACCGTCCAACTCGAAATCCTCTTAAAGAAATCTGATACATCGTTGAGATTAGAGATCCCCAAAAGAAAACTAGGGTTTGGCTTGACACCTTTGATTCCTTTGAAGAGGTCGCTACTTGCGATACTATCGCTTCATCCCTCTATAAGCCAAGGACAAAACTCTCTTCCCTTTACATCCATAAGATTTTGATTCAACAACATATTTCGTTTTACCAATCACCATTGGATTTGATCGATTCGAACGATTTCGATAAAATACTTTTCTCAAATAATTTGTGTTATGTGTAATTTTATTTTATTACAGTACCAAAGTCTTTGATACATGATGTGATTTATGTATTTGAAGTTGTTATTTACCATATTCTAATTTTTGTAGTCCTAGAGAATCTCAACTTTTGGGATGGCTACCTTAACTTCATCGAATCTGCATTCATGTAACTCTTTTTTTTTCGTTTGTCTCTTTAATTTTTCATTGGAAGTTGTTTGTTAAGACTAGAAGGGAAACTTGCATTAGTAACTTCGAAATTGAAGGATCGGAAGAATTTTGGCTGATTTAAGGTGAGTTTATAATGACCTTTAGAAAGGTTTGAAGTGCTTTTAGTCATCGTTTTTCAAGATTTTCACATTGTTTGGTTAGATAGTCCTAACCAAAATTTCAAAGTGCAGAGCATTTAATGATGACTTCTTTGAAAGTTCTTAGCGTAGAAGTGATTCATTTTAGAAATTATTTTTGTCAAAAGCTTTGATTTCACTTTGATTATGATTTTGTTGATGCGGTGGTTGAGTTTAATATCCAAAGAGGCACAAGGCAGAGACTATTGAGGCAATTGAGAGATTGAGGTTATGGAATTTTTCTTAGTGGCAGAGAAATAGAACACTGAAAGTTTAGCAACTGCAATCTCAAACTGTGAGTCTCTTCTTTGCATCTTTTTTTTCCTCAAAGCATTCAAAATTGAGTTCTAGGTCTTTTTTTTACCAATTCTTCTAAATTTTGTTGGTTTTAGTGCCTTTTGCATGCTTAGGAAAGCTTTCATTTCTTCTTTTGCAAAGAAATTTGAAAATAAAGATGGTTAAAATAATTAAACTAAGGATTATATATCCAGAGTAGATTAGAAATCTAAACACCTTCCTTCTTTTTGTGCTTTTCTTGGCTATGAAATTGAATTAGTTTGTCAATTAATTGAGTTATGTGCAAGTGAGATTTGTTCATTTTCTGGTTCTGTTTAACCCTCTTCTTTGCTTTGATTTGTGTTGAGGGGTGGGTTAAAGAATTTAATAAATTTTTATGAAATTTTTTATTTTTGCTTTCTGGTTCTTCTAATATCCTATTATTTGCTTGTTATGTCTTTTTTGGGAATACTTCTCTATTGGACTTGATTTTGTTCTAAATTTGGTTGAGCTTTCAATCCTTTGAAAATGTTTTTTTGTGATTCGTTAGCTTATCTAATGTGGAGAAGTCAACTAGGTTGGAGAAACCTTGGTTCTCTTCTTTATTATTGTACCTTTTAATTGTTTTGCAAGAGTGTTTTGATGAAAACTCTTTTTCTTATGGTAGAGATAAGTCTCCTGTAATGAAGATTGATTTGTTGTTTTCTTTTTTTTTGTGGTAGAGATAAATCCTTTTCTTAGCTTTCATGAGATTAGTTTATTAGTTATGAGTTTTTCTTCTTTTTGTTGGAGAATCTAACCCCTTGAGATTAGAGTTAAGGGATTCTTCTGTTTATGAAAATATTTTGTTTTTTTGGGTTATGAATGCCGAATGGTGAAGTTTGGGAGATAAAGTTATGTATTGAAGATTGATGGTTGTTTTCTTCCCTCTTTCATTATATGATTGAAGAATGGCTTTCTTTTGATTGATTGTGTTCTAGATGATTTAATGTTCTTGTCGTGCAATTTCTAAGTTTGGTTTATGTTATGGGTTGTGACTTCTTTCTTTTCATGATTGGTATCAAAGTAATGTATGTATTTATTTTGCTTTTGACATTAGATGATGAGCTTCTCTCGGATTCATTCCCATACAAGGGACTTGAGAATGGAATGATCTGGGAAGTCAAGGAAAAGGTAAGTAATTTTAGTTTCCTGTATTCTTTCACCTTTTCATGAATGTGGGAATAGTCTTTTATGGAAAGAAATTGGTGTATCTTAATGTTACCGAGAAACTAAGTGTTTAACTAAAGTGAATGGATATTCAACATTATGCTTTACCCCTTTCTTACATCGTTTTACTGCAGTGTGTTGTTCAAGGAGCGATTGATGTGGACACTGGTGCAAATCCTTCTGCTGAAGGTACCGGTGATGATGAAGGTATTGATGATCAAGCTATGAAATAGGGGTTAATGAAAGATTTTGTAGTGGGTTAATGCTGGTGAGGATGAATGTTTGTTCTTTTACTTGTACCTTCCAAGTTAATGATCAATTCTGTGACTTTAAGGCATGATCTACTTGCATTCATGTTGATTGTGTTTGAAATAGGGTTTAGATGTTGAATAGTGAATTGAAACTTGGATAATTATCATATAAAAATACACCAATACAAAAGGCTTTCAGTTTTGACGCTAAATCACCTTAGTTTTTACTTGTGAGTAACATGGCCTTGATTATAAGTGGAATTTTCATGTTCCAAAGAAATTCCACTTTCTCTTTTAGTTCTTTGGTCATTTCTTGCCCTTGAAACGATTTGTGATTAATAATGGTACTGGATTTTGACCTTTTGTATAATGAAATGCATTTTATTTTGTTTAATCTTACTTATAACTAATTACATTAAAGAAAAAAAAAATCTTAGAACTAACTATTTCTAATGGATATGTGCTATTGTTTTTTCATGTGTGTTGCTACTTTGTTATATTCCCAAAAGTACCCTGCCCAAATTTTTATTCTTAAATTGTTTCTGTTGTGCTGGCATATTAGAGGATAAATGTGAATAATTAATTATAAGTTATTGCATGTGTTTATGATGAAACTCCCACTTAATTAGTATGGTTTGATTGACAACCAAGTATTCTCACATAGTGAGAAGGAGAAGCAACTATTATCAGTTTAGTTGATTGATGGGAAATTAGATAGCTTTGTATAGCTTGAAGTGTTGTTTGTAGGTTTCTGATTTTGGTGTTGAGCTTCATGCAAAAAGTGTTTTCGATTTGGTAGATGTGGTACATCATGTAAATTGCTTGTATTTTTCCTAATATGTTGGATCTTTTGTCAAGCGTTGTTTTTTCGTTCATTGTAGTTTCTTTTGAATTTTGTTCTAAATCATTATGCACGGTATATTAATTAAAGTTAAGTTTCTGTGAAGTTACTTGTTGTATAAAAATGTAATTACTATTGAGATTTGATTTTGTACATAGGTAAAGAAAGAGAAATATTGTTGGTTAGGCACATTTGCAGCAATTTTGTTTTATTCAATTATTGACAAAAGATGATGGTTATTGTCCATCATTAAAAGTTGATCGCAGGGAAAAATGCCACATTTTTAATGACAAACATTAATCTATAATGACAGGCGCTATTGTCCGTCATTATAGGCTACAATGACACACATTTTAATGACGGGTGTGTGCCCGTCATTAAAATCCAAATTTGTACTAATATGGAGTCACAAGAATTTATAGTGGCTCGGTCATAAAAGACCTACTCTAGTTTGCAGAAGGTCTTTAGGCGTTTGCTAGTCAATTTTATTAGATATCGATACAAGTATACAGAAACTTTAACAAGAACATATATGACAAAGATAATATAAAAAAATATCTTGAATAAAATCTAAGAGATAAATCCCTAATGCAACTACAACCCTTTTTTCTTTTAAGAAAAAAGAGTCAAACAAATGAGGGATCCCTCAGATTCTTTCGAGAAAGCCCAACAAGTAAGAAATAAGAGTATAATAGAAGAATTAGATAGAGATATACAACCTCTGAAGACTCTAGACTTTGAAATCAAGATGAAACTGCTTCACTGAATCGATTTTCCTCCTCTTCATGGTTCTACTACTTGATAGGATCGAATCTCACAGCGGAAGCGAGTTTAATCACGTGTTCTTGAAATTTGTTATTTAGATCAAATCAACAACATAAATTAACAACGATTAAACATATATTAAACTATGGACAACAAGCATGTTACCATGTTACCTTTGTAGACTAAAATCTTCACGTGCTCTTTTGCTCCTCACGATCTCACGTTCTCAATGATCCCGATGCAATCGATCACATCACTAAGCCTTCTCCGTTGTATCTTTAGAAGAGTGAGGATGGTGGGATTCCTTTTTGGAGTTTGGAAAATTTGAGAGGAGTGAAAAACTCTTTTTCACAAGTGAGAGCACTAGGGTTTCTTTTCTTAAGAATGCATGTCAAAATATGCGTCTTATGCATGTATTTATAGGGAAACAGAGTGGAAATTACCATCTTATCTCTATAGTGCTCTTATTATGTATTTGCAAATCATATTTTCATATATTATCATAAGGTATCTCTCATTTTAGTATATAGTTTATTGTGAATCAAATTCTCATTAAACAATATTATATCAACTATATCACATATAATTGATATATCTCCTCATATATGAAATTAAACACTTCAATTTCACTCAAAACTTTATACCATAAATATTTTCATGTTAAGCCAACAGAGGGACCTAATGGACCTACAGATCATGAGCTCCAATAATACGAGATTAACCGATCAAACTCTTTGATCTAATTAACCAACATTCATTAACTACGAGTCACTCCACTATAGACTCGTAGCTGCACTCTCCTCACTGTATACTGTGTTCTGTCCATTGATATAATCAATATCCGTGAGTTGACCATTCACGGGTTATTCGTAATCACAGCTAGGTCAAATTACCCCTGTGATCACCTCTTGCTCCTTAAGCACTATTGATCCTCTAATGAACAATGAGTCTATGGTCTTACCATAAACTTAATCCTTCTTAGGCTAGTAAGAAAAGGCGGGGCCCTGTTGTTCAAAATCTTGATTCAGTTCTTAAGAGAACAACCTATCTGATTCCCTAATTCAGGAATGAGTGAATTTCATCTTGTAGAGTTAAGTCCCAGCTACCTACAAGGTTACTCATCTCCGAGAAGGTAGGCATATTGAGTGAGTCATTTCATGTGCCACTCTCACCCATACTAATCTAAGGACAAACCCCATAAGCATGTAGTTAAGTAATCTTGCTTGAGATTTGAGTCAAGTCACTAATGATTATATATAAATTATTAAGTCTATCCTGTTAACAGTGTTACACTAGTAATAATTTGCAGTTTGGTCTTGTATGATCTCATCATACAGGATGCCCTTACTCGCATGTCTACCACATGAACGGGTTGGATTACCTCGTTTGTACTAAATACAAAGTGGGTCGCATCCATGATGACAGTATAAGGTTCCCAGCCTGATGCGTATAACCATAGACATTTTAGGTTATATATAATTGAACATTATCCAACTTGTGTCCACTACGCATTTGTTCAAGATCTATCATTATAACCTTGGAACTTGGTTTATTGAATTTAGGTTTGTGTGCGAAAATATAATAAATAACTTTTTATTTATTTGAACAACATTATTGCAAAACTACACTTGTTTAGGGCATAAATCCCAACACTACTAACGTCAACACCCAAGGGATTCACACAATTCTCACGAATAGATGGCAAAGAGACGATGGCTCCGTTAAATGGATCTTCCTTCTTTGTCTTTCGAGTCTCACACGACAAAAACAAAGGAAGCAACTCTCTATTTTTTTCTTTCCGTCGAAGATGCAGAACGGAAAAAAGAGGAGGTTTCCTTCTCTCTCTCTCCCTTGCTTTCTAAAAAAACCTAAAACCCTTTTTAATGTATGATGCCAAAAATAAACTCATGTCCATGTCCATACATTCATGCCCATTATATAAGAGAATTGAGTTTCACATGAGATGGATTAGAGAAGATTAATGGTATGTTTGGGCCTCTCCATTATTGAGTCCAACGTTTTTGAGTTTATTTGGGAACAAGTTTAAAGACCCATTTTAATTTAGTTAAATTTGTCTTTAATTAAGCTCAATTTAAACTCAATTAAAAGAAGGAATTTTTACAAGGATCTCATTATTTATTATTTACATAAATGTACAAATATTTAAACATTTTCAAACTTATAATTTTCGGTGTAATTTTGGACGAATATGCCCTTTTTAAATTTCTATCTCCTTAATAAGTATATATATTTATTTTAAATGTTATATATTATCAATTTAATATTTGATTCCAAATCCCACGATTTTAGCTATTAAGTTCCCAATTCACTTATTTTTTCGTTTAACACCTTTTCCCGTGATTTTAGCATTTTAATTAGTCAACTTCCACCCAATCATTTTGTAAAAGTCTACCTTCCATTATCTTGTTTTATCTCTAAAATTATCAGTGTTCCATTTTCATATTTTATGTCTAATGGTTTTTCGAATTTCATCCCTCATTTTACATTGGTTTTCGTTTTTCAACACCTATTTTTCATTCTAATACTCTTGATATTCGACTACTCTTTTTCATTAGTCTATAATATCAAATACTGAGTTTATTTGTATATCATCTTTGTGTTTTTATGGTTATGTTTTCATTCCACGTTCACATGTTTTTAAAATCATTTCACAATTCTTGAAAAATAACCATATACATTGATATCAAAACATACCAAGTAATTATCTATGATCAATCTTAGAACACGAGTGATAATTATGTTACGTTGTATTATATAACACTTGTTTTTACATATATATACTCATATATTATACACTGATATATAGTACTATAAATCATATTCTATATAATATATATTATTTCATGTTACTATTCCAATTCAAATAACCATGTTACTTAATCATTTTTCACCATTTTTTACTAAGCAATTGGTACTTTATTTTTACTAATGAATAAAGTGTATGATATATTGGTATTTATATGGTACAAAAAAATCAATGTGTTTTCATTGTATAGTAATCACCAACTTCAAATATACCATAGATTATTCGGCATATATGGATTTACGTTATACAATATCATATTTTTATGATATAAAATCTTACTGTATTAGTTATGTTTTTCACAATATACCATGTATTATAAGACATATATGGTTTTTAGTATATGATATTGATAGGACTCAAAATATTCCTATAATTCTTGCCTAATTATGTTATATGTTGTATATTGGAACGAATCTGATTAGTATAAGATTACAATATAACATACTCTATTCTTAATAGCCAAATGTTTATATTACATATTCTTTTATACATAACACATATACGACTTGATATATTGTAATATAAAATAAATAGTTGTTTTACCTAAGTTATATGGTAGATTTTTAAACGAGTCAGTTAATTATGTTGATTACCAAGTATCTGAGATTTCTTTGCATGATGGAATGACATTCATTGAGTTACAACAATGTATTATGGACAAGTTAGGCAATGTAGGTCATATTGACTCGTCGGATATATATTTGTATAGGACATTAATCTTTCATTAAAAAGAATGCATAAGTGAATACAGATATTGATATTAAAATGGTTATTTAACATAATAACATATGGTATGTGTCACACCCTCTCCCGTACTACTTGCTAACTTAGCCCGGAAGACGGCATGAAGCCAACAGACATTATTTACCTCTTAACAATACATGTTGACCGTGTTTTACCTGATAAACATACTATACTTGCATATGGAACACTTTAAACATAAAACAACGGAAACTTGACAACTACTAAACATACGTAAGGAGAAACTCTTCTTAAGTCTCTCTTGAAACTAGAACGGGTAAGAGCATCACAACCAAAAACATACCAAACCATGGTTTACACAGCTACAACCTAGAATGTACACACAAACATAACTTCATAGTCCTCCTACAATACATATAGACTTTCTATACAACTCCACCCACATACAACATATCAAACTTGTGGAGCTTCCAACAGATTATGGCAGGTTATTAGGCACCGGGAGCTCGATCTCTACCTGAAAAGTTTGAAAACACTGAAAGAATGGGCTATGAAGCTCAGTGAGTGACTGAGTTTAAGATCTAATGACTCATAAATCATATCACCTTGAAACTTATGAGCATATGCATCTGTAATCAAGCGTTAAAAATACACGTGTAATCATATTAGCTTTTCAGAAATCCAGCAAGTACGTCATTAAAATCTCGCAAGGCATATCGATACTACTAACCATTTAAAAACGTATGACAATCTACGTTGTGTAGGACACACCCAGTACAACCAACGTTTACTCTACGATGTAGTGAGGTCCGCCCAGCACTTCCATCGTCTTTGTCGTAGTGGGACCCGCCCAACACTCACGACAGCATTGTTGTCACGGAGTACACTCAACGTCGACAACAGATAAATGACTTGTGTGCACATGGTACTATATAACCTTGGGCTTAATATCTCAGCCATTTACTCATTCAAGTCTCAGAAAAACACAATAAAATACTTAAACATGTCTGCTTATTTTTTCTTTCGTAACACTCAAGCTTACTCAACTTGTTCATAAAATTGGAAATCTTTAAATCATACTTGCTAGTACATGCTTGCCTGAAATCATAACATTTTCACTAAATTTTGGTAAACAATATACATATGCTCACGAATAAATTCATCAGGACATCTAGGCTCACAACGAGCACTTAAAATCATTTTTAGGAAAACATGAATGCTCATAAGTATGTGTTCAAAGGAAAGCAATCAGCATTGAAACCATTTCGATCTAGCAAAACCTTGCATTTTCATAAGCATAATACAAACATATAAACCGTTTTCGAGGTTCGTTTTGTCACTCACAGTGTTAGAACTAGAACCTTGGCCCGTACACTCGACCTATTTCCTCTTGGCATGTTAAACAAACCAAATCCATGTATTAGAACCTCGAGCTCATGAATTTCAACCTTAAAATTACAAAAACCACTCTATCATTTTTCTAGCATTTTACAGATTTCATGCCCTAATTTCAGACAATCATAACTCCTTCATTACTTAGCCAAACAGGATGTACTTTATACCAAATTATTCCTTTTGGAACCCTCTAAAACTCATGTGAAGAAATGAAATTGAAATTCCCAACGGATTGATTCGAAAATACCTCGAAAGCTTCTTCTC
This sequence comes from Trichosanthes cucumerina, assembly GCA_036507285.1. Classification (NCBI taxonomy): domain Eukaryota; kingdom Viridiplantae; phylum Streptophyta; class Magnoliopsida; order Cucurbitales; family Cucurbitaceae; genus Trichosanthes; species Trichosanthes cucumerina. The sequence continues at coordinate 67,677,141 of CM071836.1, read as the reverse complement.
CAAAAACAGACTTCTGTTGTTTCCAGATTCGTTTTCCTGTTGCGCCACAAATTTGACTTGACATTTTAAACATCTTACAGTCTATTTCTACTTACGAGTTCTTCATAAAAGTAGTAGGAAATTCAATAAGCTTTCAAACCATACCTCTTAGAGCTTCTGATTCGAATCCTACTGATAAGCACGACCCAAAGACCAGAGAATTCTCAGATTTGACAGCAAATTTTCTCCTCTGTCTTCCTCTTAACAAATCAGTAACTTAAGATCCGAATTTGCTCGAGGTTCCTTCATGAACTTTGTTAAAAAATGAATTAACTTTCAAGAAAATCAATCCTCAACTCTTACCTCTTCTTGTGGAGCTCAAAATGATTAAAATAACAGAACTGAGCTGAGTTGAGCATTGAATTGCCATGGAACCTTGAATTGAACCTTTCTCCTTTCTTCTTCAACCTCAAAACCAGAACCTTTTCTCTCTTCTTCTTTCTTCAGTTCTCCCCCTTGAAGCTAGTCTTTTGGTTTTGTGGAAAATGAGAAAGAAATGAGCTTAAAATGGGTTAAAAGAAAATCAAACGGTGGTGGTTTGTCCTTTTCCCTTTTCCCTTTTACTTTCCTTTTTTTTTAATATTTTTTCCTTTATCTCTTTTTTTCCCTTTTCTTTTTTTTCTTTTCTTTTCTTTTCTTAAAACAAAACAACCAAAATATATTCCTTTCTTGTTTTCTTTTGCTTTTTTTTTTGTTTTTGTAAGAAAATTCCAAGAGAGATCTCGGGTTTACAACTTACGTCCCCCTTAAGAAATTTCGTCCTCGAAATTTAGTAGTTGATAGCACACAAAATGTGTTATCCTTAGGCTTAATTACTGTTAGTTTTATGATGATTTCAGGGCTTTTACGTGTTTAAATCATTTAATTTCAGGATAAGAGTGTAAACAGAACAATTGGAGATATTTTGGATCACTCGGGATCAAAACGAGGCTAATTGGAGCTTAAAATAACATCAATTGGAAGTGAAAGGACCAAACCAAGCTAATGGACCCGAAGTGATGGCGTTGCAACGTTGTCCATAGCGTTGCAATGTCGAGCGTGCTGTGAAGCTGTATTGAAGACTACAGGCGATAGCGTTGCAACGCTGCCTTAGGGCTTTGCAACGCTATCTCGATAAGAAGGCATGCACGAGGAGCCGCACAGAGGGCGTTGCAACGCTCCCTTGCAGCGTCGCAACGCCAGATCGATAAGGGGTGCGCGTGTTAGGGTAGCGACGTTGCAACGCTGCCCTCAGCGTTGCAACGCCGTCGACTATTTCCTTATTTACCATTCGCTTAGGGTACAGCGTTGCAACGCTGTCCCTAGCATTGCAACGGTGCACCGATTTAGCCTATATATAGAACCTTATGTTTTCATTACAAGGGGAGTCGAATTTGGTCGATTTTTGCCCTAATTTCGAAATACACTTTGTAAGAAGAGAGAAAAGAGTGTTTTTGGAGCCAAAGCACTCGTGGAGGTTCGAGATCGTAGACGGGAGCTCGGAGACGAAGGACCGACATCGACACATAAGTTTAATTTCCTTTTCTTTCAATTTGTAATAGCGTTCTAAGACGTTTTCTACTTGTTTAGTTTGATTTTCATGTGATTTAGAGTAGCTAGACATTGTAGTTAGGATTTGATTTACTTGTTAAGACTTTCTTACTATGAATTGAAGCATTGTTTTGTTCTTATTTTTGGCAATTCGTTCTTAACTCTTGATCTGTTGGTTTAAGTGGACTGGAGAGATAAAGCTTGAATTAGAGCAAAATTGTCAAAACCCTTAGAAATCTGGCATGAGAATGACTTAGAAATCTTAGGGAAACACATAAAGAATTTGCTTAATGCCATGCATGTCGTAGGTTCATATGGAGACTATGAAGTTTATTGCATGTGTGAGGCTCACTAAGAATCGAGAGATTTTCTTGAGTATTTTACTTCTTGTTTATAAATTCATCTCATTGGTTCGTTGCATGTGTTAATTGAGTATTAACTTGTATAATCACTTCCCTCATATCTATCAATTTGTGTCTCCACATGTTTGTTTGTTTGCTTGTCTATACTTCCAATCAACTATCCATGTTATGTTTCTTTAGCTAAAATTGAGAATTAGTATCTTAGTAATTAATTAATCTAGAAACCCATTCCCGAAGACGATACTTGGACTCATAAATCACTATACTAAAACTTGACCCATACACTGCGGTATTGCATATCCATAAATTTACGCAATAGTAGTCCTTAAGGGAAAATCGTCGGATACTTCTTCCTCATTTAGTCCTCTAACTCCCAGGTTGCCTTCTCTACTCCGTGATGTTTCTAACGAACCTTCACGAGTGGGATCGTCTTGTTCCTTAAAACTTGTTCTTTTCTGTCGAGGATTGAACTGCATCCTCTAAGTAACTCATGTCAACTTTTAACTCAACTGGTTGTGCTTGCAACACATGTGTCGGATCTAGAATATACTTCCTCAACATGGACACATGAAAAACATCATGTACTCGAGATAGTTCTGTTGGCAACTCAAGTCTGTAGGTTGCTGGCCAAACTCGTTCCACTATCTTATAAGGACCAATATACCTAGGACTCAACTTATCTTTCCTGACAAGCGAAGGACACCTCACCGCGGAGATAACTTCAAGAAAACTTGATCTCCAACTTTGAATTCTAAGTTCTTTCCTCGCTTATCTGCATAACTCTTCTGACGATCTTGTGCTACCTTCAAATTCTCCCTGATTACCTTAATATTGTCCGTAGTAATTTGTACCAACTGAAGACCGATTAGCTTTCGCTCTCCTACTTCATTCCAACATACCGGCGTTCTACACAGTCTTCCATAAAGAGCCTCAAAAGGTGTCATCCAATACTAGACTGATAGCTGTTATTGTAAGCGAATTCCATAAGTGATAAGTCGGTATCCCAACTTCCCTTAGACTAAAGGATACATGCTCTCAACATGTCCTCTAATGTCCGGATGGTCCTTTCTGACTGATCATCTGTTTAATAGTGGAACGTTATACTAAAATTCAGCTTTGTCCCCTTAGCTTTCTGTAAACTAGGCTAAAACTTAAAAGTAAATCTCGGGTCCCTATCTAAAACTATGGACACTGGCACTCCGTATTGACTCACAATTCTATCGACGTATAACTTAACAAGTTGATCAAGTGTAAACGTCGATTTAATCGGTATAAACCGTGCTATCTTAGTGAGTCTATCCACCATTACCAAATATCATCATGTCCACTTGAAGTATGTTGTACTAACAAACAGGAAATTCATAGTGATATGCTCCCATTTCCACTCCGGCACTGGTAATGGGTTAAGCAGTCTCCCTTGCCTCTGTCTAATTTGTTTAACTTGTTGGCATATCAAACATCTTACAAACTCAATCAGTTACCTCCCGCTTCATTACGGGCTATCAATACGTTCCCTTCAAGGTTTTGTACATCTTGATGCTTCCTGGATGCATAGTGTACACTGAACTGTGAGCTTCCTCTAGAATAGCATCTTTAAGCTCACTAAAACTTGGAACGCATAGTCTTCCCCGCCTCTCTATGGCACCGTATGATCTCATTTTAAATTCTGCTTCTGGGCCCTGTTTGGACTTTCCAAACATTTTTTTGCAAGTTATTATCCTCTGACTGTCTCCTCACAATCTCTGCTACGAGCGAAGACCTGACTTGGAATTGAGCTAAGAGGTCTCCTAAATTCTCTACAGTCACAACTGCCTTAAAATCCCTTAGAGTACTTAAAAGGGTTGCTCGAATACCACACAAGGCATTCCTAGGAAGTCGTGACTTCCTTCTTAATGCATCTGCTACCACGTTTGCCTTACTTGGATGGTATTCTATGGTACAATCATAATCTTTAATCAGTTCTAACCATCTTCATTGTCTCATATTTAACTCCCTCTAATCAAAGATATATTTCAGACTCTTATGATCCGTAAAAATGTGACATCTCTCACCAAATAAATAATGCCTCCCGATCTTTAATGCTAAAAAACTGCTGCTAGCTCAAGATCGTGGGTAAGGTAATTACACTCGTGCTTTTTCAATTGCCTTGACGCATAATCTATTACTTTTCCTTCTTGCATGAGCACACACCCTAATCCTTGCCTCGAAGCGTCACAGTAAATCACATACTCTTTCCCCGCTACATGAAATGTTAGAATAGGTGCTGTAACTAATCTCTTTTTTAACTCCTGAAAACTTTGTTCACATTTATCTAACCATTCAAACTTAGCATTCTTCCTTGTTAAAGTTGTTAAGGGTAATGCTAATCGTGAGAAATCTTCAACAAATCGTCTGTAGTATCCTTCCAAGCCTAGGAAACTACGTACCTCTGTTGCACTGGGTGGTTTCTCCCAGTTGACCACAACATTCACTTTATGTGGATCTACACTAACTCCATTTGCTGAAACAACATGCCCCAAAAACACTACCTGATTCAACCAAAACTCACATTTGGTGAATTTAGCATACAACTGTTTATCACGTAGTGTTTGTAGAATAATCCTCAGGTGTTCCTCATGGGCTTTCCTCGTTCTGAATATTGTCTAAGGAATATCTGATCCCCTGACCTTTAACTGATGGTATCCTAATCTTAAATCAATCTTAGAAAACACTGATGCGCCTCGTAACTGGTCAAACAAGTCATCTATTCGGGGTAAAAGATACTTGTTACGTATCGTGACCTTGTTTAACTATTTATAATCAATGCATAATCTTAGGGTACCATCTTTCTTCTTTACGAATAACACTGGAGCTTCCCAAGGCGATACACTAGGTCTGATGTATCCCTTGTCAACTAGTTCTTGTAACTGCATCTTCAGCTCCCTGAGCTCACTTGGAGTCATTCAATAAGGCGCTTGCGAAATAGGTGTTGTTCCTGGTAGCAATTCAATAGTGAACTCCACTTTCCTATCAGGTGGCAACCTTGATAGATCGGCTGGAAAACATCAAGAAATTCGTTCACAACAAGAACATTTTCTGGTTTTAGTTTTCCCCTTGCACGTCCACTACGTGTGCAAGAAACGTCGTATAACCTTTCCTCAATAACTTCCCAGTTTTAATGTTGTAATCAAACTTGTAGGAATAATCTTTCTTTCACCTCTGAAAACCACTTCAGGCTACCCTGGTTTCCTGAATACCACTTCCTTTCCATGGCAATCCATGGAAGCGTAATGAATAAATAAGAAATTCATCCCTAAGATTGCATCTCACACCTGCAACTCTAGTGGAAGAAGATCCGCTAACATATTGAGACCTTCTACTAAGACCTCACAGTTCCACAACACTGCATCAACTAGTAAAGCATCACCAACTGGCGTGTATACAACTAACCTTTCACATAAAGGTTCTAGCTTCCCATTCAACTTAGTTAAGAACATACTAAAAACAAAGGAATGTGTAGCACCTGGATCTATTAAAACACGTACAGGTAAATTACAAATAGCAATCGTACCAGTAATCACATCTGGTGCATCGTCCGCTTCTTGTTGAGTCATAGCGTAGACCTTCCCCTGTTGCTTAGGTCTCCCTACAACTCATTTTTGTATAGCACCGCTAGTGCCCTCTCCTGCAGCTACTGGAACTCTCGACTGTTCAACTATCTGGGACTTAACTCCCTGTTCCCTCTGTGTGGTTACCCTCAGCTGTGGACAATCCCTCTTGACATGTCCTAGTTGCCCGCACTGGTAGCACACATCGACACCAACACTCACAAGACAACGACTTTGATGATTCTTGCAACAAATCGCACATGAAGTTTTCCTTGCTACACTTGCAATGGACTCTTGCCCTCTCTCAATCTTGTTGCTGATCTAACAGACTAACTAGGTGCTCTCTAACTCTGCCTCTTATAAGCACTACCCTCATTCATCTTGGTTGATGCCTGGCTACTAGCTCGGTCTTTAAAGTCTTATCGACTTGGAAACATTTACTCCAGGTGTGAACTTTCGCTGCTCATGACCTCGAAAACTTCTTATTGTCGAAGCCCCACAACTAGGCTTCACTACTGACTTCTCCTCTACTATAGTCTGCTCAACACGTAGGGCAGTCTCTACTAGCTGAGAAAAGTCAGTCCACTAAGAAATAGTTATGACTGGGTACGTATCTCAGGACGTAATCGTCTTTCAAACCTTCGACACCTGTCATTTTCAGATGCCACAATCACATCAGCATACCGTGACAGCTCGGTATACCTTCTCTCGTACTCAACCACTGAAAGTGACCCTTGCTTCAATTCTAAAAATTCATCCATCTTTGCCTCGCGGTACGTGCTAGGCTAATATTGATTTCCATCATCCTTCTGCCTCCTTCAGCAGCAAGAATGTGGCTAACTTGACTTTTCGCTCCTCAGGACACATCAAAACATTTCTCAAGCATATCCAACCAAACCTCAGCATCAGCTGGATCTTTGGAACCCTTAAACACTGTGGCAACTAATTCTTTTAGGTGATCTATTCTATATGTCTTGTCTGGATCACTTAGCCTTGCTCTCTATTCCTTGCCTACCTCCTGTGAGGAATTAGCATGTTGCTTAATTCTGGCCCCTATCTGGACTCTCGGGGCACTAGATCCTCTATCAGATTGGGTTTGGGTAGGATCCTGCGTCCCATCCTGATCCTACCTGTATCGTCTACTAGTACGTGGTGGCATGACTTGTATAACATATCAACATACTAGACATGCAATGAATACTTAACTCAAATGCACAATTCTAGACTTGTGTTCACATTCTAGTCCTAATTGGACTTACTCTTATCCTTACTTGGACCATGCTCTGCTAGTTCTATTAAATTAACTCAATAACTTGTTATTTACTTTTTAGTCTCTTCTAGAGCTAACTTGCTCTGTCTCACTTTCCATGGAGCTAACTACTCTGATACCAAGTTGTCACACCCCCTCCCATACTACCTGCTAACTTAGCTCGGAAGACGACGTGAAGCCAACAGACATTGTTTACCTCTTAACAATACCTGTTGACCGTGTTTTACCTGATAAACATACTATACTTGCATATGGAACACTTTAAACATAAAACAGCAACTACTAAACATACGTAAGGAGAAACTCTTCATAAGTCTCTCTTGAAACTAGAACGGGTAAGAGCATCACAACCAAAAACATACCAAACCATGGTTTACACAGCTACAACCTAGAATGTACACACAAACATAACTTCATAGTCCTCCTACAATACATATAGACTTTCTATACAACTCCACCCACGTACAACATATCAAACTTGTGGAGCTTCCAACAGATTATGGCAGGTTATTAGGCACTGGGAGCTCGATCTCTACCTGAAAAGTTTGAAAACACTGAAAGAATGGGCTATGAAGCTCAGTGAGTGACTGAGTTTAAGATCTAATGACTCATAAATCATATCACCTTGAAACTTATGAGCATATGCATCTGTAATCAAGCGTTAAAAATACACATGTAATCATATTAGCTTTTCAGAAATCCAGCAAGTACGTCATTAAAATCTCGCAAGGCATATCGATACTACTAACCATTTAAAAACGTATGACAATCTACGTTGTGTAGGACACACCCAGTACAACTAACGTTTACTCTACGATATAGTGGGGCCCGCCCAACACTCCCATCGTCTTTTTCGTAGTGGGGCCCGCCCAGCACTCACGACAGCATTATTGTCACGGAGTACACTTAACGTCAACAACAGAAAATGACTTGTGTGCACACGGTACTATATAATATTGGGCTTAATATCTCAGCCATTTACTCATTTAAGTCTAAGAAAAACATAATAAAATACTTAAACATGTCTGCTTATTTTTTTTTCCGTAAAACTCAAGCTTACTCATCTTGTTCAACAAACTGAAAAATCTTTAAATCATACTTGCTAGTACATGCTTCCCTGAAATCATAACATTTTCACTAAATTTTGGTGAACAATATACATATGCTCACGAATAAATTCATCAGGACATCTAGGCTCACAACGAGCACTTAAACTCATTTGTAGGAAAACATGAATGCTCATAAGTATGTGTTCAAAGGAAAGCAATCAGCATTGAAACCATTTCGATCTAGCAAAACCTTGCATTTTCATGAGCATAATACAAGCATATAAACCATTTTCGAGGTTCGTTTTGTCACTCACAGTGTTAGAACTAGAACCTTGATTCGTACACTGGACCTATTTCCTCTTGGCCTGTTAAAACAACCAAATCCATGTATTAGAACCTCGAGCTCATGAATTTCAACCTTAAAATTACAAATACCACTCTATCGTTTTTCCAGCATTTTCCAGATTTCATGCCTTGATTTCAGACAATCATAACTCCTTCATTACTTAGCCAAACAGGATGTACTTTATACTAAATTCTTCCTTTTGGAACCCTCTAAAACTCATGTGAAGAAATGAAATTGAAATTCCCAACAGATTGGTTTGAAAATATCTCGAAAGTTTCTTCTCCAAAAACAAACTTCTACTGTTTCCAGATTCGTTTTCCTGCTGCACCATAAACTTGACCTTACATATTAAACATCTTACAGTCGATTTATACTCACGTGTTCTTCATGAAAGTTGTAGGCAATTCAATAAGCTTTCCAACCATACCTATTAGAGCTTTTGATTTAAATCCTACTGATCAGCACGACCAAAAAACCAGAGGCTTCTCGAAGTTGACAGAAAATTCTCTCCTCTACATTCCTCTTCACAAATCAGTAATTTAAGATCCGAATTTGCTCGAGTTTCCTTCACGAACTTTGTTCAAAAATGAATTAACTTTCAAGAAAATCTAACTTCAACTTTTACCTCTTCTTGTGGAGCTCGAAATGATTAAAATAACAGAACTGGGCTGAGTTGAGCATTGAATTGCCATGGAACCTTGAATTGAACCTTTCTCCCTTCTTCTTCAACCTCAAAACCAGAACCTTTTCTCTCTTCCTCTTTCCTCAGCTCTCTCCCTCGAAGCTAGGCTTTTGGTTTTGTGGAAAATGAGAAAGAAATGAGTTTAAAATGGGTTAAAAGAAAATCAAACGGTGGTGGTTTGTCCTTTTCCCTTTTCCCTTTTACTTTTCTTTTTTTTTTTCCTTTATCTCTTTCTTTCCCTTTTCTTTTATTTTTTTTTCCCTTTATCTCTTTCTTTCCCTTTTTTTCTTTTCTTTTCTTTTATTAAAACAAAACAACCAAAATATATTCCTTTCTTGTTTTCTTTTTTTTTTGTAAGGAAATTCTAAAGAGAGATCTCGGGTTTACAGTATGGATGAATATTGTGCCCTAATTGTTGGTATTCCAATATTGTTCGATCTAATTGTTTGTGTGTTTGTCCTCTCATCCTGCAATCACATATATATCATCATAAATAAACATATATATAAGAGAAATAAACTTCTCATATATTTTCATTACATACCTCATATTCTATGAGGTTACCTGGATAACCTCATTTTCGTTTTCTTTTTTGGTGTTATCTTGCTAGAACTACCCTTTCCAACTTCTCCTTTTATTCTCACTATTTTCTGTGAATCTAACTCTAACTTTTACCTAACATATGTCATATATGCAAATATATATATAACAAGCATTCAACTACATAACTATATATACATCATATATGTATATAAATATACTACACTTAATAAACATTGGCATATTGTAGAGAAAATTTCACATATTTCATAGTATAAACATTGTTATATATTCTCATTATCATACAATATATCTAACAACTACACAATAATAATAGTATATACCATGGTGTATTTTAAATTATATCAACCCTCGTAACTTCAACTCAACAATTTTACTTTGCAATATACTACTAGTATTTGATATATAGACCCGTTGTAAATTCATTACACAACATTAAAGTCATTATGAACATCAATTTATTTTAAACATCAACTAATAGATAGCACATGCAAAAAGAAGTTTATTTCTTCCATAACTTTTAAATATTCATCATGCTAAACATAAAACACATATACCATAAATCGCAAAAAAAAAAAAAAAACTAAACCCTAGATAACATATTACATATACCCAAACCCTAAACGTGTTTCTGTTGTATAAACCCTCATTTTTTGTTCACAATCGAAAGAATAAAAAACATTGGACATAAAAACCTATACCATAAATCCCAAAAAAACTAAACCCTAGATAACATATCACATATATCCAAATCCTAAACGTGTTTCTATTGTATAAACCATCATTTTTCTTCACAATCGAAAGAATAAAAAATGGGGGACTAAATTACATACACAATGTATAATACTGTCCTTCTTCTCCGTATCTTCGAACTGGCGTTCTCACTGGTTCACTTTTGTTCACAGTCATCTCCTTCTTCAAATGTAGAGGAGAGAGTTTTCGATTTTGGTCAAGTTTCTCAACCAACAATTACGACCAATATTTCTGTTTTTTTCCTATCTTGAATATATCTTCCTTAAAAAAATCAAAAAAATCTTATAAAACAATTATATCCTTATTTATTATTTATTTTTTAAAAAATTTGTTACATCGGAGTAGGGGGTTTTAAAGTAAAAAGCCACCAACTTTTATGTAAAAAACGGACTCAATCGTACAGTTATGTAAAAAATGGTAACTAAGATTTTTGTGTAAATTGGGCCTCTAAAGTAGGTTATTTGTGTAGAAAACCCTTAAAAAAATAAGGAAAATTGTGAGTAGTGTCTAAATTAAATAGCTTGTACTAAAAAATGTCTAAAAATGTTTTATATTTCAATTTTGTCTACCTACTTTTAAGGAGGGAGTGTGATGAGAAAATTAAATTCCCATTTTCCCCTAGTATATAATTATATTTACAATCAAACTAAATCTACTCCAACCGACATTTCATTGTTATTCAATTTTTCTTGTTATTCGAATTCCACAATTTGTGGCAGTTCACGTTGGTCGATTTTCTTATGGATGGTTGTACAAAAGTAGATCATCTCCCATTGTTGATTTCTAACTGTTTACGCTCGAAGGGTTGGTTTATTTATTGGGGTTTTCACACTTGCTTGTTCGATTGTCAATGGATTCTCACAACATACCCATATTGTTTGATGGCATTTGGGATGAAGAGGATGACTACAGGAGCTACAAGTCTATGTCGGTTGTAAATGGTCATGTTTCCACCCTTTCAGAACTCTCTCAATCCATTGCAGTGCAAATTAAGCTTGATGGGTCCAAAAGGATTTCACGTCTTTCACTCGTTAGGAATGGAGATAAAAAGGTGTTGATCATTACCATCTTAAAGGATAGAGATGTAGTGTGGATGCTTACAGGGACATTGGAGGGTATGTACCCCAATTGTGTGTTAGTCGTGGATGTTGAAAGCACAACATCAGTGAAGGGTCTGAATAATCAAGTCAAAGAGCTCACATTCGTTGTCCCCCGGAAGTATGGTTGATATAACACAAGGAGGTCGGATTTTCAGAGGGCCTTGTTTCTGGGTGTAAGTATAATCTCAAGAAAGTTGTATATACTCATGCGATAAACCAGAGTTTCCAGTTCAAAACTGTAAAATCAAGCAAAGTACAATTCACTATCTGATGTATTGACGACACATGCAAATGGTACCTTCGTGCTTCAGTGTTGAGAGCAAGCAAACTGTGGGTTGTTAGGAAATTTGTGGATGAGCACTCCTGCTGCATCGACATTGAGTGCAATGATCACCGCCAAGCGACCTAAACCATGGTAAGTGAATACGTTGAGCTTATTATGAAAATGAACAGTAGGTTCCATTGTACTCCCAAAGATGTGAATATGTTCGGAAGAATCATGTAGTTAATATAAGTTACGACAAAGCATGGAGGGGAAGAGAGAAGGTCGTTAATCGTATTCGAGGGTCCCCAGAAGAGTCATATGCTCTCATTTCTGGGTTTGAAACCTAAACCCAATTGCAAAAAAAAAATCCAGTATATATCATTTTTACCTTTGGTTCGTCGTGCTATGTATACTGTATATACTAATATCTACAGTATTCTCAAGGACATACACTGCACAAGATTTCGGTGGAAGGAGAGATACAACTCATTTCAAGTAAACAAATACACCTTTAATTATTTTTTAAATTTTTTAACAGGATTTCGGTGGAAGTCGTGCCACATTCCAGTGGATTTGGTGGTGTATTATTGGAGTTTGTTTTTTTATGCGTGTGAATTACCATCAATATCTAGCCCTGTAATTTCAATATCTTATTTGATATATGTAGATAAGTTTATATGCACATGTTTGGAGTTATTGTTTTTTTCTTATTCTCTCATTTTCGGGTTTGCAACCAACCTAATTGCAAAAAATCCAGGTATATACCATTTTTACCTTTGGTTCGTCGTGCTCTATATACTGTATATACTAATATCCACAGTATTCTCAGGGACATACACTGCGTAAGATTTCGGTGGAAGTGGAGATAATCCTCATTTCAGGTGCACAAATACACCTTTTAATTATTTTTTAATTTTTTAGCAAGATTTTGGTGGAAGTTGTGTCATATTCTAGTGGATTTGGTGGTGTATTAATTAGAGGTTATTTTTTTATGCGTGTGAATTACCATCAATTATCTAGCCCTATAATTTCAATATCTTATTTGATATATGTAGATATGTTTACATTCACATGTTTGGAGCTATTGTGTTTTTTTTATGTGTTACTCAAATTGATATATGTCCAATTATGTTCATTAATCTATTCTATTTCTTTTCATCTTTTTGGGTTGTTTTGCTACATTTTTTAGTTTTTTTATTCAATTTCATTGTTATTTTGTTCAAACAGTATATTCGAATCCTTAGAATATATTTATCTGTGTTTATTTATCTAAAAGTAATTTTGCCCTTGATTCACATCTATTTGTTAGCCTCATTTTCTTTAGTCATATTTGTAGGCAAACCTTTAAATATCTCCTGTTTATTAACCTCCTTTTCTTTAGCCATATTTGTAGGTAAACCCTCTAAGTAACTCAATCAAGGCTATTTTTGTCCCAAACGCTTTTGTATAACGTAGGAAAAAAAAACAGTTTTGACATTTTTACAGTTGAAAACTAATTTAGACATTTTTCATTTAAGATAAGTTAAATCTAGACATTTTTCTAGTTGCCCAAAAAAAATAAATTAAACTAAACTAAACTTATGATAAATTGAAGAGAAATTGTGATTAATGTCTAAAATAAATAATCTAAAATGAAAATTGTCTAAAAAGGTTTTATATTACAATTGTGTCTAACTATTTTGCAGGGAGGCGTGTGAAGAAAATTGTATGCCCATTTTACCCCTGATATATAATTATATTAACAGTCAAACCGAATTCATCCTAAATTTGTTCCAACCAATTTTTTTTTTTAATATTTGATTCCCCAAATTTTTAGTAATTCGATCAATTTAGCTTGCATTGTTGTTTTGTGTTATAGGTTGACGTTGCACGAAGGTAGATTCTCTCTCATTGATGGTTTACGAAGGCCAATGAGAGATTAAACAAATTTGTGACACAGTTCATAAAGGCCAAAGGGAGATGAAACAATATTTAAGATCGAAGAAACTTGAATGGACATGAGACTTTCAAATGAAATGGTTGACGGAAAAGATGAAGAACATTTTTTTGTCGTTTCTTTAATTTTTTGAGATGTAGCATCTACAAACAAAAATTGTTCTTGGGTAAATGGAAAGAAAAGAACCCCACAAAAGAAGCTACAGAATGAAAGAGTCGATCGAACACATTTGATTTTTCGAAGGTAGAAACAATCGTAGATAGAAATATACCTCAGATGGGACAAGCCTAACGAAACTAGAAGTCTTTGGTAAATAGAAGGAAAAGAAACCCAAAAAAGAAGTTGCAGAATGAAAGAGTCGATGAACACATTCAACTTTTGAAGGTAGAAACGATAGTAGATAGAAATATTACTTCGAATGAAACAAGCCTAAAGAAACTAGTAAGCAAGAGGAAATACACAACAAGAGAAATTTTTGTATATACCGTGTGTCATCACCCAAAGAAAAAGTTGCAGGAATGAAAAAATCAAACAAACACATTCAATTTTCGAAAGCAGGAACGACAATATATAGAAATATATACCTCAAAATTAACATATAGAAACTAAGATACACAGGGAAGAGGTAAGCTAAACAAACTAGGAAACAAGAGGAAATACCAACAAAAGAGATTTTGTGTATATCGTGGGTCATCGAGAGGAACCAGTAAATAAAAGAAAATATATAATGATCCAACAATATAAACAACAGATGCGCATTGTAGATGCTAATATACACAACGACAGGCAAGCCTAAAGAAATCAAGAAACAACGGAAAATATTAACAGCGATCCTTGAGTATATCGTGGTCAAAATACTAACAAGAGAGGCCATATTTTGTATACCGTGAGTCATGGAAAGGAACCCGTAAATAAAATAAAATACCTAATGGTCCAACAAGTAGCTATACAATACAACAGAGGAGGCATAGAGGATTCGACAAGGTATCGTTTTTTATATTATGTTTAAGTTTTGCATGCTTAATGGTAATTACACATTTCCATTTCATTAAATAATATAGATGTATGTTCAATATATGCTATAAACTCATAGCTAACCATTTTAACCATTTTGTTCATGCATTATTTTCTTTTTTTAAATAATGTTAACTTAATAGTTTAGATTTTATTTGTGTTTGTTATATTTTGTTAATTAATATTTCTCTCTCCCCTAAGAATCCTTTATTTTTATATTTTTGTTAATTTATGAGTAGAAAACGGTTTTACTTGTCTTTATTATCTCAAACTATAGTACACATTTTATTCCTTGATTCACTCATATTTGTTAGTCATTCTAGTAGGTACAAACCATGGAAGAAAATATCGCTCGACATGTCGAAATGTCGGTCAACATTTCGACATGTCGAGCATGTCGCACTACAAAAAAATGACCTATTTCGACAATTTTTTATCGAATGTTATAAAAAACCTTTGAGAAATATATACATTTATCGAAGGTATTTAAAAAAATCTTTGAAAAATATCCACTTTTTATCAAAAGTTATTAAAAACCTTCGAAAAAGATATGTATTTATCAAAGGATTTTAAAACAACTTTGAAAAATATATGATCATTTATCGAAGGTATTTAAAAACCTTTGAAAAATATATACATTTTAACAAAGGTTTTTAAAAACCTTTGAAAAAGATATTATATTTATCAAACGACATTAAGAACCTTTGGAAATAATATGATCCTTTATCGAAGGTATTTGAAAAACATTTGAAAAATATCAACTATTTATTGAAGGTTATTAAATACCTTTGAAAAAGATGTGTATTTATCAAAGGATTTTAAAATACCTTTGAAAAATATATGATCATTTATCGAAGGTATTTAAAAACCTTTGAAAAATATATACTTTTTAACAAAGGTTTTTAAAAACATTTGAAAAAGATATTATATTTATCAAAGGACATTAAGAACCTTTGGAAATAATATGATCTTTTATCGAAGGTATTTGAAAAACCTTTGAAAAATATCAATTATTTATTGAAGGTTATTAAATACCTTCGAAAAAGATATTATATTTATCAAATGACTTTAAGAACCTTTGAAAATAATATGATCCTTTATCGAAGGTATTTAAAAATCCTTTGAAAAATATCAACTATATTTATCAAAGGTCATTAAAAACTTTTGAAAAAGATATTGTATTTATCAAAGGTAACTAAAACCCTTTGAAAATAATATGATCATTTAGCGAAGGTATTTAAAAAACTTTTGAAAAATATAAACTTTTTATCAAAGATTATTAAAAACCTTTGATAAAAATATAGTGTATTATATTTAATCTTTTATCGAAGGTTCATAAAAACCCTTGAAAAATACATTATATTTAACCTTTTATCGAAGGTTCTTGAAAACCCTTAAAAAAGATATTATATTAAATTTTTTAAAAATTTTAATATTATATTTAAATATTGACCCGACTCAAACACCCCTTGAGTTACATAGAAAATCATGAATTCACTCGACTCAAATCGACCCCTAGCACGTTCGGGTTGCCAATCACAAAACGGTCGGTTCAATCCGAACCGATGAAAATAAGTCGGTCGGTCGAAACCAAAGAAAACGAAACCGACCTTCAATATCTAGTGGGATTTTCGTATTATCCTTGAACTCCAAGGCGACTCTTTAACAATTTCGCTCAGTCTAAGTTTAAGGTTAAGAGACCATAGTCCTGGTTCATCTCCTCCCAATGCCCTAGCTCTCTCAGTTTCGTTTCTTCATCCTCCCACCCATCTCATCTCATCTCATCTTCGATTACGTTCATTTGTCTGTTCTGTTTAGCCCTAATTGTTGTTGCACTGCTCTTCGTACTCGATTTCAACGAGAATTTGTTGATATATTCATAAAAGAAAGCTTCGCGTGGGTCGTTTGTTGCACTGCTCTTCGTACTCGATTTCGTTCATTTGTCCGTGGTTCAGTTAATCTTGCATAAGATAGTTGCTGAGGTAAAGTTTGGCTTCTGAATCCATGATGTGATTTATACACTACAACAAATATGATTTAATCCATGATGAGGTGATTATCAAATTGGAGAAAGAAATAACTCCAAATCCTACAAAGAAAAATATGAATTTAAAGACGACGTAAATGCAGGTTTATAGAATTTGGAAGGACAAAAGGCTTCTACTAGTGGTGAGTGAACTTGGTTTTGATCATTAGATATGATTCTTGAGGCGGAAAGCATTATTTTATTTAAAATTTTAGTTTCTAGTCATTTTTTTCACAGATGGTGGAACATATCTTCCTTGATCTCTATCTTAGTTTTCAGTTATCTTATGGTACATCAATTAGCTATTTGTTTGATTATAAGCTATTTCTCTATTTGCTCTAGTATTTGATTCTTGTCTGTTATTTTATTTTTTATCAAAATTTGTGAGGTCAAATTCTAATGGTACTATTTGAGAACTGTGGTTTTGTTGTAGGTTCTACCTAGATGGAAAGCTAATATGATAAACTAGCGTTGTGATGATTTATGAAATATATGTACACTCTTACGTCATTGTTATTTACATGATAATAAAACAAGCAACTGTTATTTTAAAGTTACATTGTTGTAGGTGTTTTGTTCTCGATTCACTGATGAGGAATTCTTCCAAGTGTGATGCAAAGGTAACTCTTCAGAACTATTCTTCTGTTGTATTTATACCAAAATACATTATAACTTCATGTCATATCTCTAATTATGCTAAATGAATGGTTAGATTTTACTGTGATTATGTGTAGATTTTACTATCACCACGTATACAAGCAACTTTTAACTAAAATTGTTATCAATTGGTGTGTATAATGTAAACCCGAGATATTTCTTTGGAACTTCCTTATTAAAAAAAAACAACAAAATGAAAGACAAAAGAAAAAACAAGGAAGGAAAGTTTGAACCATTTTGGTTTGGTTTGCTTTAAAAGATAAAAGAAGAAAAGAAAATGAAAGAAAAGTTAAATATATTAAGTTTGGTTTTGTTTTGTAAAGAAAAGAAAAGAAAGAAAGAGATAAAGGAGAAATTAAAAAGGAAAAATAAAAGAAAAAGCAAAAGGGAAAAGGACAAATTTGTCTTTTCCTCCACCGTTTGCTTTTTAAAAAAGGCTTTATCTTCTCCATTTTCTTCTTCATTTACCAAAAGGAAGCTGTAATCTTCGTGAGTTGAAGTTCCAGGGAGAAGAAGAAGGAGAAAAGCTCTGATTTTGGAGCTGAAATTGCAGAAGAAAGGAGAAGATCTCAAGGGAATTATTATAGCAGCAAGGTGAATCATTCTGCCATTTTCTGATTGTTTTGATCTTCTCGAGCTCTACAAGAAGAGGTAAGTGTTGAAGTTTGCTTTTCCTGAAAGCTAACTCATTTTTAAACAAAGTTCATGAAGGAAGCTCGAGCAAAATCTTATGTTAAGTTACTGTTTTGTTAAGAGGAAGGCAAAAGACAGAAGTTTGCTGTCAAATCCGAGAAGTCTCTGGTTTTTGAGTTGTCCTAATCTGTAGAGTTGGAGTTAGAAGCTCTAATTGGTATGGTTCGAAAGCTTATTGAATTTCCTACAACTTTCGTGAAGCAATCGTGAGTAGCAAATGTCTAGAAGATGTCTTAAATATCAGGTTAAATTTGTTGTGCAGCAGGAAATCCGAATCTAGAAACAACAGATGTCTCCTTTGAGAAAAGTAGCTTTCGAGGTATTTCTGAACAAATCTGTTTGGCATTTCAATTTCATGTCTTCATATGATATTTAGAGGGTTCAAAAAGGAAGAGTTTTGTATAAATTACATTATTTTTGGATAAGTAATGAAGAAGTTATGGCTATCTGAAAACAGGGTAGAAATCTTAAAATTCTTGAAATTGGAAAGTGTGTTTCCTTGTAGTTTTAAGGTTAAAAATCATGACCTCGAGGTTCTAATTGTTGAGTTGGTTTGTTTGACAGGCATGGAGCAAATAGGTCAAGTTTACAAGCCAAAGTTCTAATTCTAATACTATGAGTGACTCTATTTTAGAACTATGCTTGACCTATGTTTTTCTTCAAAAACATAAGTGTTGATCATTACATCCTGTTTGAACTAATTATGTATAGCTTCATGGAGTTTCCTAACATAAGTTCAAGATGGAACATAAGCATGTTTTAAATTAATTTGTAACCATAAATCCAAGTATGGAACCTAAATTATGAAAGTATGTATTATAAAGACATGATTTCCATGGTAAACAAATTATGCTCTTGTTTGTGGTTAACCCCTAATACTGAAGGACATTCGAGAAGGTATTTAGGGGAGGAATCGAGAAGGTATTTAGGGGAGGAATGAATCATGATATCCCGGTACTGAAGGACAATGAGAAGGTATTCGGGTAGTAAATGGTTTTACCTTAATACTGAAGGACATAGAGAAGGTATTTGGAAAAACCAAATGGCCAAAGGTATTCCACGTGCACGTGAGAGAGAGAGGTATGAACCTTATTGGTATAAATGTAACTCTACCACCTCTATGGTTTGAATGTGGTATCATGTCATGTGTTTTATTGTTATGAGCCTCTACATTATTGATCTATCTACCTTCGATATGATAGTACACTTCGAGTTTTGTGTTATGCATAAGTGGTGACTTAAACCTGTAAATTGAAAGCATGGT
The DNA here is from genome assembly GCA_036507285.1 of Trichosanthes cucumerina. Lineage (NCBI taxonomy): Eukaryota > Viridiplantae > Streptophyta > Magnoliopsida > Cucurbitales > Cucurbitaceae > Trichosanthes > Trichosanthes cucumerina. The sequence goes on along the minus strand of CM071836.1, from coordinate 67,658,007 downwards.
TTGTTTATGTTTACAAACAGATGTTAAGCTATTTTCTACTTATAATCTGCCATTATTATGATTCATCTGTGAGCTTATAATGTTTTAAAGATAGACACTCACTGAGCTTTTTAGCTCATTCTTTCCATGTTTTCAAACCTTTTCAGGTAGAGATCGAGCTCCTGGTACCTGACATCCTACCATAGTCTGCTGGAAGTTTCATAAGTTGGTATTTTGCACGTGGTTGGTGTTGTATAGCAAGTCGTTATGTAGTTATAGTTGTTTGTACATAAGAGGTTGTATAAACAGTGGGTTGGCATGTTCTGGGTTGTGATGCTATTGCTCGTTTAAGTTTTCAAATGGGAGACTTAAGAAATGTTTCTCCCTATGTATGTTTAGTAGTTATCAAGTTTCCGCTGTGTGATGTTAAAGTTTACCATATACGAGCATAGTATGTTTATCAGGTAGAACAGGGTCATCAGGTATTGTTAAGAGGTAAACAATGTCTGTTGGCTTCATGCCTCTTTTCGGGCTAAGTTAGCAGGAGGTTCGGGAGGGGGTGTGACATATAACTTGTAGAACAAAGTGTGTAAACTGTAGACACTCTTATGAATATACTAAATCTACTTGCACGAAAGTGCTTGAAGTGTAAAGTATCCTTTGATGAGCATAAATATTGCAGTCTTATGGGTCAGGAGACGAAGGATGTGGTTGGGACTTCTGGTATCATGAGTACTTTTGGATGCGCATGGAGATTAGATATTTGGGGATGAAGTTGCTACTGATTTTAAACTATTTACTTTTAATCTTTTTTACGCATAAAGGATTGATGTTGTGGAAATAAATGTACAATTATGGTCCCGTTTGATAACCATTTTGTTTTTTATTTTTGATTTTTGAAATTTAAGCCTAGAAATACTATTTCTACCAATGAGTTTATATGCTTTCTTATATACTTTGTACCTATGTTTTCAAAACCCAAGGTATCTTTTGAAAACTAAAAAAAGTAGCTTTCAAAAACTTACTTTGTTTTTAGAATTTGGCTAAGAGTTCAATGCTTCCTTAAGGAAGATGATCCCTATTGTAAAGAAATTTGAGTTTAATTACTTCCTAAGTTTCTTTAAGATTCATAGGTACTTTTTAGGTCGTTTTGAGTTATTTTTAGCCTAAAAGTATGCTTAAGAGCCCTTAAGATACTTTTGAAGATTCGAGAGCTTGGTTGTTTGCCTAGATTTTAGTTTAGGAACTTTTTAGGTTTCTTTGAGCGTGAACATGAGACTTAAAACTTTTTATTTGTTCTTTTGTTCTTTTTTGTAGGGTTTCAAAGAGGGATTGATAGACTTACTTGAGAACAACACTAATGACGGAATAAACAACGTCTAAGTTCGAAATGTCGACGTGAATGCCCTTAACACGGAACAAAAGAAAAATAGATATCTTATGAATTGATATTTATTGGCAGCTTTGCTTGATATGGATAGCCCATATCTGCTGATTGTTTCATGTTCATGCTATCTTTCCTGAAGTTTGATTAATTTTGATTCTTTTGAAGATTCTTTTGCTTCCATCGATTATGTAAGTTATGAAACTGGGTAACATTTTCATATTTCTTTCAGATGCATTGATTAATCTTATGTTACACACATACATACTTAAACTACACTGCTATATTTGAATATAAATTAGCATTGCACACATCTCCAACTCAAGCTTATGCCAATTGTTGTCATATTCAACTTGCAAGAGATTGTCTGATTTAAATGAGGTGAAGCTTATATGTAATTCAAGAATAGACGTATTGATATTACCATAGGAGATGCCCTTATTGATGTTCATATAATTAAGCGTGCATGATTAGATATCGGATTTTCTCCTCATTCTCATGAAACAAAAGGTTCTTATCTTCTTCAAGCTTTGTCCTATCCTTTGTTATCAGTGCAAGGTTCTTGATTAAGTTGGTAATTTCTTCTTGTTGAGTAGCTACCAAGTTGTGGTCATATGTGCATTATATTTTGGGAGATAGTATCGACATGCCCCTCGTCAGAAATCTTCACACTTGTTTGTGAAAGCCTTCCATGGCCCTCAAACTTAGCTAGAAGGAAAAAGTATTTGATCGCATATTTTTGAGATAATTACTTTGCAAAATCGTTGTTTATAAGCTTAATTTTCCTACAATTTTTATTGACTCCTTGTTTAAGTAGAGGCATTCTGGATTAGTTGCAGTTTCCTCAAATCTACTTTTGCAATGAGATTCTGGATTGTTTGATGGTTTACATTGACCTTTTTTTTTTCCCTTTTGCTTTGTGTTTTCTATGCAATTATCTATATTTTTTGCTTCTCTATAACTACAAATGAGGTTAAAATATTAAGAGTTATGTGTTACGTTCGTTCTTTTTCGTTACTTTGAAGTTGTTAGTTGCATATAGGTGTTAGTTAAAATTGTGATCATGTTGAATTCCGCTTTATTTGAGTATTTTCTGATCTGTTGGAAGCCCAACCATTTGTTGAATGTAATTTGGAAGTGGTAGAGTGTTTTGTAAATATTTTGGAATGTTTTTATGTTTAAAACAGGTCGAGGAAAATGTGGGTTTTGTCTTAGAAACACCGTTATGCTGCCAAAATTCTGGCACTGACAGTGTTACTTAGTAACTTCCCGATTTGGGCGTGAAAACTAAGGTCGTTACACCTTATTGTTAAGAGGTAAACAATGTCTGTTGGCTTCATGCCTCTTTCCGGGCTAAGTTAGCAGGAGGTTCGGGAGGGGGTGTGACAACTTGGTATCAGAGATAGGTTAGCTCCATGAAAATGAGTTAGGGCAAGTTAGCTCTGAGAATAAATTCATAGCAAGTTATTGAGTTAGTTCAGATGAAACTAGTAGAGTTTGGTCCAAGACAGGATAAGACTAAGTCCAATTAGGGTTAAAATGTGAATAGATATTTAGTATTGTGTATTTGAGTTAAGTATCCATAGCATGTCTAATATGTTGATATGTTATAGGAGTCATGCCACCACGTACTAGCAGGCACGCAGTGGCGGGATCGGGCGGGGACGCAGATCCTACCCAAGGTCAATCTGAGAGGGGATCTAGTGCCCCGAGAGTCCAAAGTGAGGCCAGAGATTAGCAACATGTTAGCTTCTCACATGAGGTGGGCAGGCCAGAGAGAGCAGGGCCAAGTGACCCAGAGAAGACGTATGGAATAGAACGTCTAAAGAAATTAGGAGCCACGGTGTTTGAGAGTTCCACAGATCCAAATTGCCGCCAGGTCGAGGTTTGGTGAATAAGCTTGAAAAATGTTTTGATGTAATGAGCTGCCCTGAAGAGCGAAAAGTCAAGTTAGCCACATTCCTGCTAGAGAAAGAAGTAGAGGGATGGTGGAAGTCAATACGAGCTAGGCGCAGTGATGCACATACTTTAAAATTCGCAAACTTTCAGAAGCATCTTCGAAGATAAATATTACCCTAGCACGTATCGTGAGGCAAAGAGGGATGAATTTTTAGAACTGAAGCAAGGGCCACTTTCAGTGGTTGAGTATGAGAGAAGGTATACCGAGCTGTCACGGTATGTTGATGTGATTGTGGCATCTGAGAGTGACAGGTGTCGGAGATTTGAAAGAGGGTTACGTCCTGAGATACGAACCCCAGTCACAGGCATTGCAAAGTGGGCTGACTTTTCCCTGCTGGTAGAGACTGCTCTACGTGTTGAGCAGAGTATAACAGAGGCACAACCAGTAGTGGAGCCTACTCGAGGGCTTTCAACGACAAGCAGTTTTCATGGTCGTGAGCAGCGACGATTCACACCTGGAGTGAATGTTTCGAGTCGTCAGGACTTTAAAAGTCGAGCTGGCGGCCAGACATCGAGGCAAACGCATGTTAGTGGTGCCTATCAGTGGCAGAGCCAAAGAGCACCTAGTCAACCCGCCAGATCCACAGTAAGACCACCGACAATAAATGAGTCTGTTGCAAGTGCAGCAAGGAGAACTCCATGTACCAATTGTGGTAAGAATCAGCGAGGCCAATGTCTGGTTGGTGTCAATGTGTGTTACCAGTGTGGGCAGCCAGGGCATTTCAAGAGGGATTGTCCACAGCTGAGAACAGCCACACAGAGGGACCAGGGAGTTGGGTCCCGCATACTGAGCGACCAAGAGTTTCAAAGAGAGCTACAAGAGAGAACACCAGTGGTGCTAAACAGAAAGAAGTTGTAGGAAGACCTAGGCAACAGGGAAAGGTCTACGCTATGACTCAGCAGGAGGCGGAGGATGCACCAGATGTGATTACTGGTACGATTTCTATTTGTAATGTGCCTGTACGTGTTTTGAAAGATTCAGGTGCTACGCATTCCTTTGTTTCCAGTATATTCCTAACTAAGCTGAATAAGAAGTTAAAGCCTTTATTTGAGAGGTTAGTTATATACACGCAAGTTGGTGATGCTTTACTAGTCGATGCAGTGCTGAAAAATTGTGAGGTCTTAGTAGAAGGTCTCAATATGTTAGTGGATCTTCTTCCACTAGGGTTGCAGGTGTTAGATGCAATCTTAGGGATGGATTTCTTATTCACTCATTATGCTTCCATGGATTGTCATAGAAAGGAAGTTGTTTTCAAGAAACCAGGATTAGCTGAAGTGGTTTTCAGGGGTGAAAGGAAGATTATCCCTACGGGCTTGATTTCAGCATTAAAAGCTGAAAGGTTGTTAAGGAAAGGTTGCATGGCATTTTTTGCACACGTAGTGGAGGTGCAGGAGGATAAGTTTAAACCAGAAAATGTTCTTGTTGTGAACGAATTTCTTGATGTTTTTCCAGTAGATCTGTAAGGGTTTCCACCTGATAGGGAAGTTGAGTTCACTATTGAATTGCTACCAGGAACAACACCTATTTTTCAAGCGTCGTATGGAATGGCTCCAAGCGAGCTCAAAAAGCTGAAGACGCAGTTACAATAACTAGTTGATAAGGGATACATCAGACCTAGTGTATCGCCTTGGAGAGCTCCAGAGTTATTTGTAAAGAAGAAAGATGGTACCCTTAGATTATGCATTGATTATAGACAGTTAAACAAGTCACGATACGTAATAAGTATCCTTTACCCCGTATAGATGACTTGTTTGACCAGTTAAGAGGAGCATCAGTGTTTTCCAAGATTGATTTAAGATCAGGATACCATCAGTTAAAGGTAAGGGAATCAGACATTCCTAAGACAACATTCAGAACGAGGTACGGGCATTATGAGTTTTTAGTAATGTCATTCGGTTTGACGAATGCACCAGCAGTTTTCATGGATCTCATGAACAGGATTTTCCATCAGTATTTGGATCAGTTTGTGATAGTATTCATTGATGATATACTAGTTTACTCGGTTGACAGGAAAGCCCATGAGGAACATCTCAGGATTGTTCTGCAAACACTACGTGATAAACATTTGTACGCTAAATTCACAAAATGTGAGTTTTTGTTGAATCAGGTAGTGTTTTTGGGGCATGTTGTATCAACAAATGGTGTTAGTATGGATCCAAATAAAGTGAAAGTTGTGGTCAACTTGGAGAGACTAGCTAGTGCGACAGAGGTACGTAGTTTCCTAGGCTCGGCAGGATACTACAGACGGTTTGTTGAGGATTTCTCACGATTAGCATTACCATTAACAACTTTGACAAAGAAGAATGCTAAGTTTGAATGGTTAGATAAGTGTGAACAGAGTTTTCAAGAGCTGGAAAAGAGGTTAGTTACAACACCTATTCTGACACTTCCTGTAAGGGAATAGAGTATGTAATTTATTATGACGCCTCGAGGCAAGGTTTAGGGTGTGTGCTCATGCAAGAAGGAAAGTAATAGCTTATGCATCAAGGCTATTGAGAAAGCACGAGTGTAATTACCCTACACATGATCTTGAGTTAGCAACAGTTGTTTAGCATTAAAGATTTGGAGACATTATTTGTTTGGTGAGAGGTGTCACATTTTTCAGATCATAAGAGTCTGAAATATATCTTTGATCAGAAGGAGTTGAATATGAGACAGAGAAGATGGTTAGAACTAATTAAAGATTATGATTGTACCATAGAATTCCATCCAAGTTAGGCGAATGTGGTAGCAGATGCACTAAGTAGGAAGTCAAGACTTCCTAGGAACGCCTTGTGTGGTACTCGAGCGATATTTTTAAGTACTCTAAGGGATTCTAAGGCAGTTGTGATTGCTGAGAATTCAGGGAGTCTTTTAGCTCAATTCCAAGTCAAGTCTTCGCTCGTAGCAGAGATTGTAAGAAGACCACCAGATGATAGTAACTTGCAGAAAATGTTTGGAAAGTCCAAACAGGGCCCAGAGGACGAATTTAAAATGAGATCAGATGGAGTCATAGAGAGGCAAGGAAGACTATGTGTTCCGAGTGTTAGTGAGCTTAAAGATGCTATTCTAGAAGAAGCTCACAGTTCAGCTTACGCTATGCATCCAGGAAGTACCAAGATGTATAAGACATTGAAAGGGAACGTATTGGTGGCTTGGGATGAAGCGGGAGGTAGCTGAATATGTTGATAATATTTGATCTGCCAACAGGTTAAACCAGTTAGACAGAGACCAGGAAGACTCCTTAATCCATTGTCAGTGCCGGAATGGAAATGGGAGCATATCACTATGCATATCACCACGTACTTCATGTGGACATGATGGTATTTGGGTTATAGTGGATAGACTCACTAAGACAACACAGTTTATACCGATTAAAACGACATCTACAGTTGATCAGCTTGTTGAGCTATACGTCGAAAGAATTGTGAGTCAATACGGAGTGCCAGTGTCCATAGTTTTAGATAGGGATCCAAGATTTACTTATAAGTTTTGGTCTAGTTTACAGAAGGCTATGGGGACAAAGTTGAATTTTAGTACAACATTCCATCCTCAGACAGATGGGCAGTTAGAGAGGACCATCCAGACCCTAGAGGACATGTTGAGAGCATGTGTTCTTCAATTTAAGGGAAGTTGGGATGTACACCTATCACTTATGGAATTCGCTTATAATAACAGCTATCAGTCAAGTATTGACATGGCACCATTTGAGGCATGTATGGAAGAGCATGTAGAACGCCTGTATGTTGGAATGAAGTAGGAGAGCGGAAGCTAATCGGTCCTGAGTTGGTACAAATTACGACAGACAATATTAAGGTAATCAGAGAGAATCTGAAGGTAGCACAAGACCGTCAAAAGAGTTATGCAGATAAGCGACGAAAGGACTTAGAATTCCAGGTCGGAGATCAAGTTTTCTTAAAGTTATCTCCGTGGAGAGGTGTCCTTCCTTTTGGCAAGAAAGGTAAACTAAGCCCTAGATATATTGGTCCTTATCCAATGAACGGGGACGAGTTGGGCGCAGCTCTCACAGATCGAGTTGCCAAAGAGAACTATCTCGAGTACATGATGTTTTTCATGTGTCCATGTTGAGGAAGTATTTTCCAGATCCGACACATGTGTTGCAAGCACAACAAGTTGAGTTGAAAGAAGACATGAGTTACATAGAGGATGCAGTTCAAATCCTCGACAAGAAAGAACAAGTTTTGAGAAACAAGATGATCTCACTCGTGAAGGTTCATTGGAGACATCACGGGGTGGAGGAGGCAACCTGGGAATTAGAGGACCTAATGAGGAGGCAACCTGGGAATTAGAGGACCTAATGGGGAGGTAAGTTGTAAACCCGAGATCTTTCTTTGGAACTTCCTTATTAAAAAAAACAACAAAAGGAAAGAAGAAATGAAGTGAAAGACAAAAGAAAAACAAGAAAGGAAAGTTTAAACCATGTTGGTTTGGTTTGCTTTAAAAGATAAAAGAAGAAAAGAAAATGAAAGAAAAGTTAAATATATTAAGTTTTGTTTTGTAAAGAAAAGAAAAGAAAAGAAAGAAAGAGATAAAGGAGAAATTAAAAAGGAAAAAGAAAAGAAAAAGCAAAAGGGAAAAAGACAAATTTGTCTTTTCCTCCACTGTTTGCTTTTTGAAAAAGGCTTTATCTTCTCCATTTTCTTCTTCATTTACCAAAAGGAAGCTGTAAGTTTCGTGAGTTGAAGATTTGATATTTATTGGCAGGTTTGCTTGATATGGATAGCCCATATCTGCTGATTGTTTCATGTTCATGCTATCTTTCCTAAAGTTTGATTAAGTTTGATTCTTTTGAAGATTCTTTTGCTTCCATCGATTATGTAAGTTATGAAACTGGGTAACATTTTCATATTTCTTTCAGATGCATTGATTAATCTTATGTTACACACATACATACTTAAACTACACTGCTATATTTGAATATAAATTAGCATTGCACACATCTCCAACTCAAGCTTATGCCAATTGTTGTCATATTCAACTTGCAAGAGATTGTCTGATTTAAATGAGGTGAAGCTTATATGTAATTATAGAATAGACGTATTGATATTACCATAGTAGATGCCCTTATTGATGTTCATATAATTAAGCGTGCATGATTAGATATCGGATTTTCTCCTCATTCTCATGAAACAAAAGGTTCTTATCTTCTTCAAGCTTTGTCCTATCCTTTGTTATCAGTGCAAGGTTCTTGATTAAGTTGGTAATTTCTTCTTGTTGAGTAGCTACCAAGTTGTGGTCATATGTGCATTATATTTTGGGAGATAGTATCGACATGCCCCTCGTCAGAAATCTTCACACTTGTTTGTGAAAGCCTTCCATGGCCCTCAAACTTAGCTAGAAGGAAAAAGTATTTGACTGCACATTTGAGATAATTACTTTGCAACTGTTGTTTATAAGCTTAATTTTCCTACAATTTTTATTGACTCCTTGTTTAAGTAGAGGCATTCTGGATTAGTTGCAGTTTCCTCGAATCTACTTTTGCAATGAGATTCTGGATTGTTTGATGGTTTACATTGACCTTTTTTTTTTCCCTTTTGCTTTGTGTTTTCTATGCAATTATCTATATTTTTTGCTTCTCTATAACTACAAATGAGGTTAAAATATTAAGAGTTATGTGTTACGTTCGTTCTTTTTCGTTACTTTGAAGTTGTTAGTTGCATATAGGTGTAAGTTAAAATTGTGATCATGTTGAATTCCGCTTTATTTGAGTATTTTCTGATCTGTTGGAAGCTCAACCATTTGTTGAATGTAATTTGGAAGAGGTAGAGTGTTTTTTAAATATTTTGGAATGCTTTTATGTTTAAAACAGGTCGAGGAAAATGTGGGTTTTGTCTTAGAAACATTGTTATGCTGCCAAAATTCTGGCACTGACAGTGTTACTTAGTAACTTCCCGATTTAGGCGTGAAAACTAGGGTCGTTACACCTTATTTGCAGGCGAGGGAGTGATAGCTAAGATCTGTAAGAGCATAGTAATTCCCAATATGAGGCTGAAGAATGATGATGAGAAACTATTTGAAATGAATTATGTTGAAATTCATTAGAAGCGACATGGAAGGTAGGGATCTAGATACTAGGATGAGGATAGCTTGTGAACTTCTTTACAGTTTTTATTCCATGAAATTTCTTTACAGTTTTTATTCCATGAATTTCTTTACAGTTTTTATTGATTCATGATTTACATTGACGTTTTTTTTTTCCTTTTTCTTTGTGTTTCCTATGCAATTATCTATCTTTTGCTTCTCTATATAAATGGGGTTAATTTTGATTTTATATTTGTAGTCGGAACTCAAATCATATGCTTCTCAAGTAGTTGATGGTACGCTTGACATGAACGAGGACAAGATTTTTGTGCAAGTTTTTGGACCAGAGAAGCATGGACGTGGTCGTGGTTATGGGGTAAGTGTTACTCCTTCTGAGTTGTTTGGATCATCTTCCAATGTACGTGATCTTGAGTGTCATCTTAATGAGTCAGAACAACGTCTTCAAGAATCTGAACGACAAAGAAAAGTCGAGGTACAGACTCTCAAAGATCAAATTGTTGAATTAGAAAATCGTTTTGAGGATAGATTTAAAACAATGATGGCATATATGCGAAAACAATTTGTTACTAACTGATTATGTTGTAGTTAAATATTCTAGAACTTTTTTAGTTATTTTGTCTAAGTGGTAGTTATTTTGTCTATATAAAAAATTTATGAGATATGTCAAAATTATTTTGTCTATATCTTTGTACTTGCAATTCAGGGAATTACATGTAAGTAGCTATTGTATTGAAGTGCTAAAGCTTTTTGCATGAGCTTTTTTCGAAGGATTTATGAATCTCGATAAAAAAAAGTATTTCTGAAGGCTTTAAAGTCTTTGAAAATAGTATTATAAACCTTTAAAAATAACAAAAACCTTCGAAAAAATAATTGAAAATGAATAATTATCGATACACAATTATTTGATAATTTTCGAAGATATATGACCTTTGAAAAATAATCATTTTTGAAGGTTAATGTACCTTTGATAAAAGCTTTTTCGACAAGATCTATTTCGACACTTTTTAAAGGTTCTGTTAACCTTCGAAAAGAGATTTATCGAAGGTTTGTTTAGTAATTTTTTTGAAGGTTGTGACCTTCGAAAAAAGTCAATTTTCTTGTAGTGTTGATATGTCGTGTGGGGGGGAATTTCGTTTTTCCCCCCTTTCGACGACATGTCGTCGACATCTCGATTCGAGATGTCGACAACATGTCGGCACATATTTCGTTTTTTTAAAAAAAAAATTAGTCAAATCATCAATTCAAATTTTGAAATGGTTGCATGAATAAATGGAGAAAGAATCATTTTTTTATTATTTTTTAATTTTATTTACTCTTTGATTTGACAATTCATAATTAAATCTATCTAGTAGGTAAGTTAGTAGTAGTACACAAACTACAAAGTAACACATTGATGGTTTTTACTTATTGGTGCTTTCATTCAACTTATATAGTAATATCTTATATGTAATATTAATATACTATCAAAATATGTAGGGAAAGTATTAGTAGAAAGTTAGAAACTAGAAGCTATTTTATTTTTTTTAAAAAATTAACAAATAAATTGATAGTAGCCAGTAGAAGAGTTTAATTATAAATTTTAGTAAAAGTACAATGACGAAAATAAAATAATTCTCAAAGTATAGAGACCAAAATGGTATTAAAAACCATAACTTAATATTTAAAAATAACTTTTTCAATTTTTAAATCTATCAACTTTTCAATTTCCCATCAATGTTGAGACCTCAACTAGCTACCAAGCTGATGAAGGACAATCTAGTGTACCAGGATTAAGTCCTTTTTCATGTGAGGTTGATTTTGACCATGTCACCCAAGACGAGGATCATGGATCTCGAGAGGGTGGTGAGGGGATTGCTGCTATTGGTAAACTATTTTATCGACAAAGGGATACTGGATACTTTTATTGTGATGAGAATTCCTTACTTTCAAGTATGGAAGCGATGAGCATCAGCAGCAATAATACACAACAAGACTATGGTCAAGGTCATTATTCGTATTCAAATTATGATGATTCTTCAAGTCGTGAACATAGCAACTTTCAGCCGTCCTTTCAACAACAGAGTTATTCATCATCTCAAAGTAAAGGACCATCGATTGAAGAGATGTATCAACGAATAGGGTCCATATGTTGGTCGTACGAGTCATATCGTTTTCATGTTGACCATTCTATTCAACATTTTCAATATAGGATGACTTGGGAGAAATATTGTAATTTCTATCAGAATTGTCAAGATTATGGGTTAGATACTCCAAGGTCATTTTTTTGGTATTAGAAATGCAATTTATCACATATTATTTAATCTAAATAGAAGTTATAGAACGTATTTTTTTACATATATGACGTTGGAAATAAATAAATTATAGTATGATTAAACCATAATTAAAGTTTCATGAAATAATTCATATAATTTACAAAATTTTGAATTTTTTTTTCTAAATTTATGCTATCATCGACCTGTTAATTTATATTTGTATCAAAATATTGTATTAGTTTTTAGATATGATGCTTAAAAGTGGTCAACTCTAGTCTAATTAAGCCATAATCAAAGTTTTATTGGTTAATTCAAACAATTTCCATCAATTTCCATCATTTCCGTAAATTTTCTCGAAATTTCCATTGACATTTCCATTTCCATCGATATTTTCGTAAAATCCGGATCTCGACACTTCCATCGACATCGACATTTTAAACCTTGGGTACAACTACTAACTATCAACAATATGAGTATTTTCGTCCCAAGACTTTTATTATATTTCATGCAAAATCTATTTTAGACATTTTTACAAATTAAAACTAATTTAGACATTTTTCATTTTAGATAGGTTAAGATTTCATTTTTCTAGTTACCCCTAAATTGAAACCAAAATTATAACAAAATGGAAAGAGAAATCACCTTTCTAATCCCAATTCAAAAGAAAAACTTAAAAAATAATAATTGAAGGAGATATAATAAATAGGAATTATGGACATTTAATTAAAATATTTAAATAGAATTTAGAATATTGTTATTTTTTGAAATATTTGAAAGTTTTAAGGCATTAATCAAAACAACCTATTAAATATAGTCGTTCCCTACATTTTGGCAATATTTTTAGCTTGATTGGCCCAATTTGCAAGGGAAAGGTGCTAGAGGTTGAGAGTGTTGAGGTCATGGGCTTTCTTTCCATGTCATTTATGTAAGTTGTAGAAAATGAAGGATGTTTTAGTATTATGGGTATCTCCAAGCTCTCTTGAAAGCTATTCATTAACCATATAACTTGACCAAAATTTATTGAATTCTTATTCAAAATGAAAATGAAAATGTTAAAGAGAAAGAAAAGAAAAAAAAATTTACTTAGATTGATTGATAGGTACTAGACTAAAGATGAAGTGATAGTATAAATTCAACATTCCTTTTTGAACATATTGATTTCAATTCAAACCCATAAGAATGACGTTCATCCCACACCATGTGGCCCCCTATTAGAAACACAAACACCCCCTCCCACTCTGCATAAGGCCATGCCCCATTTTGAAAGTTGTTCCTTCCACCACTTTCCCATCCTCATTTTAATCCATTGCTATTTTTTTAACCTATTGGGAAAACAAATCAAAGGATAAACAACAAGCTCTACATTGAAAAATATATATATATAAAAAAACAACTTCATTAATACTTTTTTGTTTTTAACTTTATCAAACACACACCAGAACTAAATACAAAATGAACAACACTATATGAAAAGACCCTGAAAACACATTCCCTTCCCCACCTTAAAGCAAATCCGATCCCAAATATATGCACATAAAAAAAGCACATATATATATAATTGTAAAAACACAACCAACAAAAGAAAAGAAAAAGAAAGGAAATCAAAGTGATAAGGCCATTACAAATCCACGCCACAATCATCATCATGATCTTATCTAAACCATCTTCAATGTTCTTCCTTATGTTTCTCTTTCTCTTCCTCCTTAGAGTGGTAACCTGGGAGTTTCTCCTTTATCTTCTCCAAAAATCCCTTCTTTTCCTTTCCCTCTTCTTCAGGATGAGGAGGGGCGCACGGCACCGGAGCCGACGGAGCTTCCTCCGGCTTCTTCTGGTGTCCTGGAAGCTTCTCCTTGATCTTGTCTAGGAACCCTTTCTTCTCGTCGGCGTGTGCAGCGTCGTCCACCTTCTCAACTGGGATGGCCACTACTGCTTCATGTTCTTTAGCTTCTTCCTTCTTCTCCTCTTCTCCTCCTCCCAGCTTCTCCTTCAACTTCTCCTTTAGTCCCTTCTTCTTCTTCTTCTTCTTCTCCCCGTTTTCTCCTTCCTCCTCATCGCTGGACTGTAAAACCATACCCGATATATATTCAAGTCAGTCAATATATATACTCGATAATAACCTGTGTTACTCTAATTTATAGAGTATTTTACACTTTAAACACAGACTATTATTACACTAAACTAATCAACTCTACATCCACATGCTATAATAACTCAGACTATTATAACCATGTTACTATAACTCAATCAGAATCCTAAATAGCTCTTTAATTTTAAATAAGGGGCCATCAAACTCATCTTGATCTAAGATTTGATGATGAATATAGATGAAAGCAGAGGAAAAAGTAGAGAACCTACAGAGCTAGAGCTGCTATCTGATCGATGGAGCTTCTCCAACAGACTAGGCTTCTTCTCTTCTTCTTTTTGTTCTTCCACCTTGTGCACAGGTTCAGAAACTTCAACTTTCTCGAACTGTTCAGTAACAACGACGACCTCCTCCTCGTGAGCCGCCGCTTGGGGCTTCTCCTCCTCCTTCTTCCCCAAGAAATCAAACAATCCACGATCCTTAGCCTCCACGTCACCCTCTTCGATCTTCTTGTTCTCGTAGTCCGCCATGGCTATGAATCAAGTTTTCAAGATCGCAAAAAACAGAGAGAGAGAGATATTTTGGAAGTGAGTGAATGAGTTTATTGGTCAGCAGTGATGAAAAAAGAGTGATCGATCAATGGGTTTGGTTGTTTAGTGCGTTTCCAAGTGGACCAATTTATAAGTATAGCAAAAGGCGCCACGCGGATTCAACGCGCCTGATCGTAACGCTAAAAATTAGCAACGAAGAAATCCAATACAATATTATTATTATTATTATTATTTATTGGTGTTATTATTTCTGGCAGGGCAACCGACGTGGTGGATTCAAGGAAAAGAAAGCATTTATTTATAAAAAAAATAAATAAGAAGTAAAAGAAAAATAAATCATTTTTTTCTTTTAGCCTTTTTTGGCAAATGTCAATCCCCCTCCGCGGATTTCCACACTCGGGGCGCTGGCGCGACACGTGTCGTGAATTCCCACGTGGCTAGTGGACAAAGCGAGTGGATTTGATTTGTGTAAACGCGAATTGAAGTGGTTCAAATGGAGAAAGTAAGAGAGAGAGGGAGAGGGTGAGGGAAGGTTCGAGGTCATCCAATAGGAAGCTGCAACGTGTACAAAGAAGATGGAATGATGAGAAAGTGGGACCGGGTTGTGTCGGCCTTGATAGGATAAAAATGGGGAGGGTCGGCGAGTGGAGTGGGGCCCAGTGAAGGCGTTAGTTTTGGTGTTTAGGGGTTTCGAAATGAGAGAGTCGGTGGGGGCATATTATTCAATCCACTGGAAGGTGTACGTTATGCAAGATTCTCACGTTGGGAGAGGCCATGGGAGACAGATGGTCGGTTTTAGATTTTTAATGTAGTTTCAACCTTTCCACACTTTTATATTTTCGAAAAATAAAAAAGTTTCAGAATATTTTCAATTTTGAATTTTCAATTTAGCTATTTAGCTTTTTGTTTAAAAACAAAAAAAAAAAAAAAATCAAATTAGAGGTTTGAATTAGATTAATATTGCTCTTTACCGTCTAGTGTTGAAAAGTTGGTATACAATTGTCAAGGGTTTTCCCTAAAGACAATACTTTAAACATTCAAAGTTGAATTTGTGCATTGATTTTTTTATATTGGTTTCTAAAGTTTAATATTTATTGAAATGAGTTGGCTTTGGAATATTTTAACATTACTTTTTGTTGGAATTAGTTAGTAAATTTAACATAATATGCCTGATAAGTGTTGCTAAAAAAATTTCCTGGTAAATGTAAAAATTTTAATATTTTTCTAACTTCAGATACCATTTTTTTTATATAAAATTGGGACTCTAGAGTATAAATTGGCCCACTAATATATTTTTTATTTTTTCATATTTATATTTTATATATTTACTTTAGGAGTTTTTGGTAAGGTTGTTTGAAAGTTACCTGATAATCTTACAAACTTGATCGACATCACCCAAATCTCATGAAGTTTAATTGGAATATAAGTATATTTGTTGAGTTGATTGTATTTGATTAGATTCAAATAAAGTTAAAATTGGGTGGATATTAGATTACTTAATGAATTCTATTAAAATTAGTTTCTTTATAGAGAAATTAGTTGGTTTAGTTGAATTGAATCCATCCAAACTTATCATTCATGCACTAAATAACATATTTATATACATTTTTTTAAATTTTTTTTTTGAAGGACCATTCTTTAAAAGTTACTTATTCCTCCACAACTTTTTAAAAATAATGTAAACTCATCATAACATAAATATTCACAATATAACAATAAATATTGAATCACTAATCTTAGTTTAACATTTATAAATAAATAAATAAATGATCATGTTATATATATATATATACTAGTCTTTTAGAGTCTAGGGTTTAGAAAACTAGGGTATAAAAGTTAGGAGTTGTTTGATTCAAGGTTTTTTATATGCCTTAAAATAATGGATATATGAGAATAAGATACCTAGAAATAAGAATGCTGAAAATAATTGATTGTTGTGTGTGGTTGTACACTTAGGAATGTAAATTTTTATAATAATAAATGATATTTTTGTAATTTTTATTCAAATTAATTTTATATTATTAGAATGTATTAATTAATGAATTCTTGACAATTAGAGCATAGTTCAACTAATATGAAATACGTGCTTATTATCAAGAGGTCACAAGTTCGAATTCACTACCCTCAAATGTCTTTAATTTCAAAAAAAAAAAATAATAATGATGAACTCTTCAACAAATAGATTTAAATTTATTGATTATAATATTGGTGTAATTTTAATTGAATTGATAATTATAAAAAGTTAAATTATTATTCTAAATGAATTCTTAATTAAATATATTTAATATATTACTAGTTTATTAATAGTCCATAAGTACACTATATTAATTTAGCTTATTTTTATAAAGAAAAAAAATCAACTTTTACCATAAACATGTCACTATGTATCAACTCTAAACTTTAGACTTAGTTCAATGTTATAATTTCTACCATCTATTCAATCTCTACTAATTATAACACAAAAATGATGTAAACAACTCAATAAACTCACTAATTTCAACATATCAAGATTTTCAAAATTTTAAGTTTGAGTAATATTCCACAAAATAACTAGCGAATAACTAGTAATATTCCACAAAGTAACTAGCGAATAACTATACCAAAACTCTCAATTTTAATAAAATGTAGTTCTAACTTTTTTTTTTTTTGAAATCTTATCCATTTTGTACCATACATATATTTTATTATTCATTGAAAGTATACGAGAGTAATTTTTTTAACGAATTATCAAAAGAAAATTTATGGGAGGATAGAAATTGCACTACGTTTTTTAGTTTAAGGTTAAGATATCAATACTTATATAAGTTTAGAGTACAATTTGATTAAATTAAAAATTTAGTATAGAAATTGATACAACTAGACAAACTTAAAGGTAAAAATTATTTATTTTTTCTTTTTTATAAATGAAAATTTGTTTGGTATATTATTAACCAATAAATAAATTGTGATTAATTTATTATAATGAAATGATTAGTTTGGTTAATTCAATACATATTTATAATCCGGTTGATTATAAAAAAATAATTTAAATAATATAATCAAATAGAACAAAAAATGTATTTAAAAGAAAGATAAATATGAAAAAAATAATAATAAGCGAGAAAAAGAGAACGCTAAGAAAAAACTGATGTTTTTAGAAGGGTATCAAATTTACAACTCATGCGTATACAAAATCTATAGAAAGAACTTATATTTCCATATCAAACTAGAGATTTTGTATCCTCATACTCTCAATCCAAGACTTGACCGAACTGAACCAAACTCAAACTTTTTCGTGTTCTCAAAGTAGGAATCCGAACTCAACATTTAAAATAGGTTACTTTAATTGTATCTTATGGCCTGTTTGGTAGGCAATCCAGATTCTGTTTTATGTTTTGATTCACCAAATTCGATGAATAATGTTTAGCAGACGTGTTTTTTTAAAAGCTTTTTGAATTCAATGATCCAAATAGTAGAAATTACAAAACAATATTTTTATGTTTTCATTGTATCCAGATTCTGAATTTGAAATTTTAAAATGCAGAATTGTATTAAACAAAGATAAAACCTTAATAAATATAGTATTTCATATTTATAAACTTAATTTACTTTTGATAAATTAAAATAGGTATAATATAATATATTATAAAATATAAAATATTATATTATATTATAAAATAATAATTATATAAAATTTGTTAAAAAAAACATGTTCATAAATTAATTAATAATGTATTATATTCAACCTAATATTTAGGCTTTTCAGAATTCTGAAATAGTTTTATGATCTATAAATATATTATAGAACACACTTTAAACTACTGTTATGGAATTAAATTTTTAAATATGCTATCAAACACATATCTAAAAACAAAATATAATTTATTTTCATTGAATTTCTTGTTTTTAAATATTTGTTTTCGGATTGCCTACGCAGACACTTAATAACTATATCAATATCATGAGTTGGCAATTGGCTTGTTGGTGAGTACAACTGAAGTGTGGTCCTTAAAAAAAATGAAAACTAAAATTTGGGTTAAAGACTTCCTTAATCCAATCGAATTCTTCTTGGTGCAGCGTCGCTTTATAATATTCGCCCATCTGCATTGCACGTGTCTGCACAGAAACGTCATCTTGATGTTCTATTTTGGGTTCGGTTATTGATTGTCAATTCCAAAAGTTTCGTGCCAAAATTTGTAACTAATTAATATCCATTTCTTTTTCATCAAAATCAATATTTGCTTATTTTATTTTTCATTTCTGGAAATATACTTATTTGGATAAATTATGGGATGTTCTTAATATTTTAAAACAAACTATATCATATACAATTAGGTACATTTTTCTGAATAAAAATGGTGTTATTTAATATTACATCATATATGTTTAGTATGAAAATTTAATTAACTTATGAGATAAGAGAATAGTAATCTCTTAACAAAGCTTATACAAAAGATAAACTTGGCCTAATTGACAAAAGAAAATATTAGCTAAGTCCAAGTTTTTTCAATTTGATAGTGTTTAAGGGATTCCTTGAGTTAAAAAAATTGGATTTAAAAGTTTTAATTTTTAATTACGAACCACGACAAAATGAAAAATTCTATTAGCTTCAAGGATGATAGATTTTGCAATTATATATTTAGATAGAAATATTGGCGTTATTTACCTTTCTAAAAGTTAGAAGTTGAAATCCACTCATCTCTAATTTAATCTAGAAAAGAAAGAAAAAAAACCCTACATGATTCTTTTATTTCACAATATATATACATATTTGAAATTATTTTATCCTAAACTTCTAATTCCATCCAATTAGATCTTGAAAGTTAGATAAATGTCGTTTTTTTTTTTGTTGGAGTTGCAATTTTTAAAGTTTCTATTATACACCAATTAATTTTATCAAAATTCATCATAAGAAGAATTTTTGAGAAAAATTAAGCCATAAGATATCAAACCCATAAAAAGAAAGAAAAAAAAGTAAACCTAAGGACATTACTACCTTATAACATATATGCTCTGAAATTTCAACAAAATAATGACGTAACTATGACATTGCCAAAATATTCCTAGCACCTGTTAGACAGACAAAAAAAAAAAAAAAAAAAAAACTTCCATAGCAAAAACAATACCACATTCTAAAACTACAAGAACGAGTCCGACCTCGTACCATTTTTCACCATGTCACAACTCCTAAGAAAGGAAGGTTTTCATCAATAGGGTCCAACACTTAAGAAAGAATGGCTCAACTAGTACCAATACTTGCTCCACCAATAAACTAACAAATATCCTAAAGAAATAAGGTAACTCAATCAACAACTAGCTCCGATACTGAGGAAAATAAACAAGCTAGCCAACTAAACAAAGTCCAATAAACTAAGCTTAGCAAAAAGCAATTACTAAAAGAAAAGCGATCAGGTAGCTAATGATCTCTTCCCACGCCTCCTCATCACCACCAAATTCATGAAAAATCTTAGTCATCTTCAAAACTATTGGTGGGTCAGTACATAACGTGTACCGAGTAAGTAGCTCACACTTGGAGAGCCACCAAATAACAAACAACAACCAACATGTTGTTCACACACATTCAAACATGTTTTTGCAAAGAAACAACTTAAGCATCATGCTTCACAAACATACACAAGCACAATAAGCCAAGACTCCTCTAACATATAAATTCTACATTATGCTATGTGATTAACAAATGAATTCTCGCATCATGTAATGCACAAATCCCTTAACACATGATTTACGCTTCATGCTCTACATACTGACACATGATTTACGCGTCATAAGTATAATAAGCAAATAAGCATAAAATATAAAACTTGTACCTAGCAAACTGATGGCTTCGAAAAATCTTTTGCAATGGAAGCCAATTGACAATCGTTTCACATTTTAATAAAGATTCTAAAATACCAATACATCGGCAAAGGTAATTTTACAGAACAAAAGAATACCAAACGAGAATCAGTATATACTTATTTGTTGTAGAATCAGAAATTGAGTCAAATGGTTTTTTTTTTGGTAGAAACACGAACTTCCAGCAACTTTTTCTTGTGTCAAGACGATTTGGAACCCCCCAAAAAAGGACACTACCACAAGAGTTTCCTTCCTATATCTCTGAGTAATGGAGGTATGGTTTGTGGGAACCAATCCCACATTGGAAAGGAAGAACAATTCTTTTTTAGAGAAAAAATTATTGGGAGAAAGAATTCTGTCAGGGGGAGGAAGAACTGAAAAAAAAAAATCCAACCTCCCCACTAATAGCACACAAAATGTGCCATCTTTAGGCTTAATTATTGCTAGTTTTATGATGATTTCAGGGCTTTTACGTGTTTAAATCACTCAATTTTAGGATAAGAGCTTAAACAGGACATTTGGAGACATTTTGGATCACTCGGGATCGAAACGAGGCTATTTGGAGCTAAAAATAACATCATTCAGAAGAAGAAAGATCAATCCAAACTTGAAGACCCGAGGTGATGGCGTTGCAACACCATGCTTGTTGTTTAGAGGCATTGAAGACTCTAGGCGATAGCGTTGCAACGCTGCCTTAGGGCGTTGCAACGCTATCTCAATAAGAAGATGCGTATGGAGGTCGTGCAGATAGCGTTGCAACGCTGCTGTGCAGTGTCGCAACACTACTTCGATAGAGGAACGCGCGCGCTAGGGTAGCGGCGTTGCAACGATGCCCTCAGCGTTGCAACGCTGCCGACTGTTTCCTTATTTACCACGCGTTTAGGGTACAACGTTGCAACGCTGTACCGATTAAGCTTATTAATAGAACATTATGCATTCTTGTAAGGGGAGCCAAATTTGCTAGATTTTTGTCCTATTTTCAAAATACACTTTGTAAGAAGAGAGAAAAGAGCGTTTTTTGGAGCCAAAGCATCCATGGAGGTTCAAGATCGAAGACGGAAGCTCGGAGACGAAGGACCGACATCGACACATAAGTTTAATTTCCTTTTCTTTCAGATTGTAATACCGTTTTAAGACGTTTTCTACATGTTTAGCTTGATTTTCATGTGATTTAGAGTAGCGAAATGTTGTAGTTAGGATTTGATTTACTTGTTAAGACTTTCTTACTATGAATTGAAGCATGTTTTGTTCTTATTTTTGGCAATTCGTTCTTAACTCTTAATTTGTTGGTTTTAGTGGACTCGAGAGATAAAACTTGAATTAGAGCAAAGTTGTCAAAACCCTTAGAAATCTGGCATGAGAATGACCTAGAAATCTTAAGGAAACACATAAACAAGTTGCTTAATGTCGTGCATGTCGTAGGTTCATATGGAGACTATGGAGTTTATTGCATGTGCAAGGCTCACTAAGAATCGAGAGGTTTTCTTGAGTATTTTACTTATTGTTTATAAATTCATCTCATTGGTTCACTGCATGTGTGAGTTAAGTCATTAACTTGTAAAATCACTTTCCTCAAATCTATCAATTCGTGTCTCCACATGTTTGTTTGTCGTTTGTCTTTATTTTCAATCACCTATCCATGTTATGTTTCTTTAGCTAAAATTGAGAATTAATATCTTAGTAATTAATTAATCTAGAAACCCATTCCCGAGGACGATATTTGGACTCTTAAATCACTATACTAAAACTTGACCCGTACACTGCGGTATTGCATTATCATAAATTTTGCAGCAACACTCACCCTTCTTTATCGTATAAAAGAAGGAAGTTGGGAGAGAGTGAAGAAAGAATGTGGGAACTCCACGTTTACAAACTTCCAACATTAACTAGAAGTTAATTAAGTCCAATGTAATTAAATTTCATTTAAATCATATTTAAATGAACGTCTCTCACATAACCTAAAATTTTAATTCAATTCAATTTAATTTAACTTAATTAAATTAACTAATTAATTAATTGCTAAATTAAATATCACATATTTAATTTAAACTTACATTTCAATCATATTCAATTATAATTCTCAATTATAATTCCCTCATAACCTATAGTTTTAATGTACATATAATGTGCATTAAATCTATAGTTTTAATATGAATTCAATTCACATTAAAATAATATTTGAACTCTTTCAAAATATTTAATTCTCTAATAAATTAATTTTGAATAACATCCAAAATTAAATTTATATTATAAAATTTTAATCAAAATATAAACTTTATATTATAATGTATCATTATACATTATAATAATTCTCTAAGTGAATTTGAACATTTCAAATTCCATTCAAGATCAAATTACCTCAACACCTTTTACGAGCTAGGAATGGGACCTAATGGACATACAAATCAGAAGCTCCAATGATACAAGATTAATTGGCTAATCTCATTAACCACATTAATCAACATTTGTTAATTGTGGATTCACTCCACTAAAGACCCACAACTGCACTCTTCTCACTGCAGATATATTTATGAGTCTACGTATATAGACCAATAACAACAAGTTAATCCATCACGAGTATTCGTAACGCCAACTAGGTTTATAAGCCTTAGAATTAAGGCTTATTTAACTCCTAATTACTTAAAATATTCTTGTTTTATCTTGATATTAGTGGGTAATAGTTAAAAGAATCATGAAATTAAGAAGAATGAAGAATGAAGACAAATTAGGATGAAATTTTTTAAAAAAGTTTCTTTTGTACAGGAATTGCAAAACAAAATTGCAAAATTGAGGTATTGCAATCTTGCCTTGAAAAGTTTGAGCATCAGAAAGGAATTGCAAAACCAAATTGAAAAATTGAGGTATTGCAATCTTGCCTTGAAATTGGAACTATAGAAAAATTGATGAAAAAAAAAGATTTGGGAAACCAAAATGGAAACCAACAATTACTCCATGATTTGAGGGATTGAGAGTACAAAATTCAATCCTAATGAAACCTTATATAAGGAGAAAAGATGGGTGAAGAACCCAAGCTTTTTTTGTTTCATTTTGGAGGCGATTTTGGAAGACCAATTCGTGGGTTTTATTCAAAATTTTCTCTGTTGTTGAGTTTTTTTTTACTCTCTCTGTTATCATTTTCCTTCTTCTCTTTTCTATTTTGTTAAGTTTCTATTTTTAGGTCAAGAATTCTTGTTGTTGTTCTTTATTTACCTTGTAATTGGTTAGTTTCGAGATGGAATGAAATCGAAATTATGGCTTTAAGTCATGAGTTTTGCGTTCAAAACGATATTTCTATTTCTGTGGGTTTGGTGCCTTGCGAAGAAAATGAATGAGCAATCTGTTTAATCATTACAAAGGTATTTTTATTATTTAGATGCTAATTTTAACAACTGATAACTCTCCAATATAGAGTTATTTAGCTCTATTCTTACTATTAAACTTTGCATTATTGTGATTGATTTGTGCTTTTTAGCTTCTTATCTTCCTAAATTATGCATGATTGCTTGTGTTTTGACTATATATTGATCTTAGCACTAACAATGAGTGAATTTATGATATTTGTGTCTAAATGAAGACATTTATCTTGTTTAAGAAGAAAAAAAAGCTGAAAAGAGAAGTTTTGGAGAAGTTGATCAACTGATTCTGGAAAACTCTACTTCAACATCCTGGAAGTGCTTGGCTTCAACAATGTGGCAATGTTGTGTTTGACAGTTACAAAAGTACTGTAGATTCTGCACGGGATTTTAAAAAATGAGCACTGATTTGCAAACCCATTTCATTTAACTCAAGTTAGAAACCATTGGGCTTTGGTTATGGTTGACTAAGGTTAAGTTAGGGTTTGATTGGTGCTATATAAGCATTATGTTCACATTGTTAGACTTAGGTTTTGTTTGTGGGTTTCATTTTCACGATTAAGGTTTGTCCAAGGAGAAGTGCACAAGAAGAGATCTTCAAGAAGGGTGTGATTGGGCTCAAAAGCTTCATCAAAGAGGGAGTTTTACTTAGATCTATCTCTGTATTGCTTCCATTAGCTTAGATTTCATTTTCTCTCTTGGATCTACTTTTCGTGTATGCTTTCCTTGTTATCGAGAACCTCTAATTGTTATGTACCTCATTTTTATCATCCAATGTATGAAGATTATGCACTATAATGTTGAATGGTTATGATTAATGACCTTGTTGAGTTACTTGACTTGTTGTTTGGTGTATGTTTGACTCTTGATGTTGGAAAATGGTTGTGTTGAATGATTTATGTTGGGATTGAAATTGACCATTTTGATTCCATCGTGTTTCTTGCTTTTGAGAAAAAGGGGAAGTCGATTTACCATTTTCATTCTAGGATAAAGCACTAAGAGCAATCTTGTGTCGAAGAAGGAAAGATTAGAAATGATCTCTCACCTAGAATATGAGCAAAGGCATACTAGGCATGTTAAATGAGAATTTACTTGCTGAAAAATTAGGTACGTTTTGGGAAAAACTACAATGAACACTTGCTATATGTCAAGAGGATCACATAGACTTAATAAGAAGCATTTGGCTTAAGGTACTCTCTTTAATTGGAACCTACTTGCTTTAATGAACCCAAACAACCTCACCTCGTGAATATTACTTTTCTTGTCATTTACTTGCTTTCCTTTATATGATTTCTTTTACTTGCTTTCTTTCACCGCTTTCATTTACTCGCATTATTTACTGCTTTCCTTTATTCGCTTTCTTTACATTTCTGTCATTTACTTTTCCTGCAAAAACCACCATTTATCATTTGTTTTTACTTTCCTGTCGGTTACCCTAAAATTCACTGCAAAAGATTTGAACTTGATTGAGAATCTCATTTAGTCCCTGTGGAGACGATACTCGGTACTCAATACCGTTTATTTTATTACTTGTTGCAATTGACTATATACTTGCATATTATGCGATGTGTTGTAACTAATTCGTATCAACTTTTGCACCCACACACGCGCAACAACAACACCTTCTTGATGGAATTGAATCGCGTAGCGGAAGTGACGCGAATCGCGATGCATCGTTATGTTACTTAAATTCTACTTAAAATTCAACATACATCTAATGTGATCTAGGTTATGTTGGGGTTTGTGCCATAAAACTCGTAGTTTGTATTTATGTTCTAATTATTGTAATAAATTGTTATTACTTCAATAAAGAGTTATTATTTCGTTATCTACGAATTTTCCTTTGTTTAAACCCTAAATCCAATAAACTAAACATCCAAGGCTGTTAAATGTATCTTTAACTGAATGTAGTGTACATATAAAGGATCTCGGTTCGAGATTCATCCTAAAGGGTCTATAGTTAGGGGATAAGGTTTGGGTACCTTACCCTGGTAAAATTATGGATGTGACCCACTTTGTATATGATACAAACACTGTGATCCTAACGTGTTCATGTAGAAGACATGTGAGTGGGGATATCTTATGTAATGAGATTACATAAGACCGGACCGCAAAATAGTAACCACTAGATGTAACTCCGTTGACTAGTTAAGTTTCTATTTCACTAGGTTGACCTAGGCAACTTGATCTCAATCTTGAGTAGGTTATGAACTCCTGTTTGTGAGGGATTGCCCTTTGACTCGTATGGGTGAGAGTGACCAGATTCGCCGACTCAAGATGCCTACCTTCTTGGGGACAAGATAAAGTGAGTGGCTGGGAACTTAACTTAGCAAGATGGAATTCACTCATTCCTGCCTACTAGGGTAAGTAGAGGAATGTTCCCTTAAGTGGTGTCTTCGGGACTTGAACAAAGGGTCTGACCCTCTCATTGGCCCGAGAGGGACTCTGTTTGTTGGTAGGACCACAAACAAATTGTTCATTAGAGAAGTACTGGTACTTAAGGTACAAGATGTAACCTAGGGGTAAAACAGTAATTTGACCCAGATGGTATTACGAACATTCGTAAAGGATTGACTTGCTGTTATTGGTCAATATCCGTGGACACAGAAATATATCTACAGTGAGAAGAGTGCAACTGCGGGACTTTAGTGGAGTTGTCCCGTAGTTAACGAATGTTGATTGGGAGGTTAATGAGATTAACCGAGCAATCTCGCATCGTTGGAGCTTCTGATCTGTAGGTCCATTAGGTCCACCTTCTAGCTCGTAAAGGGTCCTTAGATCATTTGAATTTGAAATGTTCAAATTCATAAGGGAATAAATTTAATGTATATTGATACGATATAATATATAGTTTTGGAACTATATACTATAAATTTAATGTGAATATGATTCATATTAAATTATATGAGAGAATTAAATATTTGAAAGAGTTCAAATATTAAATTCAAATGTGAATATGATTCATATTTGAAAACTATAGGTTAAAATCTTAATATACATGAGATGTACATTAAACTATAGGATAAAGGGTAAAATGATTAAATGTGATTTAATCATTTAATAAATATTATATTTAAATTAAATAAGATTTAATTTAATGATTAATTAATTAACTAATTAATTAATTATAATATTAATTGGAAACGTGTCAGGAGCACACGTTCCCACTACCCCCAACTCTCCCTCGATAGGGAGTGGGGAGTTACCTACTGAATGATGACCTTCTCCTGGTGAGAAGGGCAAATCAATCGATCGATCATTCATTCGATTGAATTTCACTGATAGAGGAATTCTCTCTCTCACATTCTCTAGAATTCCCTTCTCTCCAATTGTTGGAACCCTTCCCACCTAGGGTGATCTAAGCACTCAGAGGATAGAGGGGTTTCCTCGTGGTGTTGTCCTGTCGAAGAAAACAGAGAAGTGTTCTTACTTGTTGTGTTGCTGCAATAGGAGCAAGGAGTTGCTGGAAACTGAAACTACAAAGGTAACTTGTCTTCCTTTTAGTTTAATTGTTAAACTTAGCATGTTTGCATGATTAATCTCCATATCTAATTGTTGGGATTTATGCCCTAAACTTGTGTAATTTTGGTCAATTAAATAAAGTGTTATTTGTTTTGATAGAATTACAGTCTTGCTTTATAAATCCAATAAACTAAGCTCCAAGGTTATAACATTTATCTTGAAAATCAGTGTAGTGGACACTATTTCGGTTGAGTTCAAGATTATAACCTAAATAGTCTATGGTATAAGAATAAGGTTGGAAACCTCATTCTGGTAACACCATGGATGTGACTCACTTTGTAATTAGTACAAATGAGGTAATCCAACTCATTCATGTAGTTGACATGCGAGTGGGGGCATCCTGTATGAAGAGTTCATACAAGATCGGATCGCAAATTATTAGTCTAACCAAAGGTGTAACAATCGCTAATGAGGATAAGACTAGTAATTTATAAATGGTCATTAGTGACTCGACTGAATCCCGAGCAAGTTAAGAACTCCCGCTTATAGGGGTTTGTCCTTAGACTAGTATGGGTGAGAGTGGCTTGTGGCCGACTCAATAAGCCTACCTTCTCGGGACGACGAACCTCGTGAGTAGTGGGAACTTAATCATGCAAGATGGAATTCACTCATTCCTCTACTAAGGAATTAGATAGGTTGTTCCCTTTAAGAATCGACTCCAATTCTTGAACAACGGCCCCGCCTCTATGAGGGTATGAGTCTAAGGTAGGACCTTAGACTTGTTGTTCATTAGAGGATCAGTGGTGCTTAAGGAGCAAAGAGATAATCACAGGGGTAAAACGGTAATTTGACCCAGCTGTGATTACGAACAACCTATGAAGGGTCGACTCATGGGTAATGACTATATCGATGGACACAATAATATCTACAAAGTGAGAGAGTGCAAACACAAGTCTATAGTGGAGTGACTTGTAGTTAATGAATATTGATTAACCGGATCAAAGAGTTTGATCAGTTAATCTCACATCATTGGAGCTCATGAACTGTAGGTCCATTAGATCCCTCCGTTGGCTCAATATGGTAATATTGGGGGTATAAAGTTAGGAGTGAAATTGAAGTGTTCAATTTCATACATGAGGAGTTATATCAATTATATATGATATAATTGATATAATATATAGTTTTAATGTGAATTAGATTCATATATAAATTATATACTAAAGAGAGATTAAAGGAGGGGTAGGATGGTCATTTCTATATTATTTCTCTGCATATATGGTTGCATGAGATGCAACTAAAAAAAGATATTCTAAGATTTTACAAGCTCTCTTGTTGTGTTGTTGGAAGAGTTCCAAAGCACACATCTCTCTCAAAATACCTCACCTCTCCTAAAGGGAACCCACCTTCCTCCTGTTGGGATTTGTGCCCTAAAACTCGTAGTTTGTAATTATGTTCTAATTCATGTAATAAAGTGTTATTATTTCGATAAAGTGTTATTGTTCGTTATCTACGAGTTTGCCTTTATTTAAACCCTAAATCCAATAAACTAAACATCCAAGGCTGTTAAATGAATCTTTAACCGAATGTAATGTACATAAAAAGGATCTCGGTTCGAGATACAACCTAAAAAGGGTCTATAGTTGGGGATAAGGTTTGGGTACCTTACCCCCGTAAAACTATGGATGTGGCCCACTTTGTATTTGATACAAACACTTGTGATCCTAACGTGTTCGTGTAGATGACATGTGAGTGGGAATATCCTATGTAATGAGATTACATAAGACTGCACTACACGAAATAGTAACCTCTAGTTTGTAACTCCGCTGACTAGTTACGTTTCTATTTCACTAGGATGACCTACGCAACTTAATCTCAATCCCGAGCAGTTACTTAACTCTCCGGTCGCGAGGGATTGTCCTTTGACTAGTATGGGTGAGAGTGGCGATTCGCCACTCAATATGCCTACCTTCTTGGGGACAAGACCGAGTGAGCGGTGGGAACTTAACTTAGCAAGATGGAATTCACTCCTTCCCGCCTACTAGGGTAAGTAGAGAATGTTCCCTTAAGTGGTGTCTCCGGGACTTTAACAAAGGGCCCGACCCTCTCATTCACCCGAGAGGACTCTGTTTGTTGGTAGGACCACAAACAAATTGTTCATTAGAGAAGCACTTTGTACTTAAGGCACAAGATGTAACCTGGGGTAAAGCGGTAATTTGACCCACCGGTGTTGCGAACATTAAATGAAGGATTGACTTGCTCATTATTGGTCAATATCCATGGACACGTAAATAAAACTGCAGGTGAGAAGAAATGCATGTGTGGGACTTTAGTGGAGTGTTCCATGATTAACGAATGTTGATTAGGAGGTTAATGAGATTAACCGAGCAATCTTGTATCGTTGGAGCTTCTGATCTGTAGGTCCATTAGGTCCATTAGATCATTTGAATTTGAAATGTTCAAATTTATTAGGGAATATATTTAATGTATTTAGATACGATATACTATATAGTTTTGGAACTATATATTATAAATTTAATGTGAATATGATTCATATTAAATTATATGAGAGAACTGAATATTTGAAAGAGTTCAAATATTATATTAAATGTGAATGTGATTCACATTTGCAAACTATAGGTTAAAATTTAATGTGCACTGGATGTACATTAAAACTATAGGTTAAAGGGGTAATATGATTAAATGAGATTTAATCCAAATTAATATATGATATTTAATTTGTATTATTTAAATATGATTTAAATGAATAGTTAAATTTGATTTAATTATATTATTATTATTATTATTATTTTAATAATAATTGAGGTAACGTGTCACTCAGACACGTTCCCCACTGCCCCTCCCCTTCTCCCTATCGACAGTTTAACAGGGAGAAGGGGGTTGCTCAATGCACTGATCGATTGATCATTTTCCATTTTTACAGAAGGAAAAATCTCTCTCTCTCTCTCAATCTCTAGAATTCCCAATACCTTCCAATTGTTGGAATCCTTCCCACAGAGGATTTTGTTCTAAGAACTCAGAGATAGAAGGTTTTCTCTGTTGGTGGTGTCCTACTTGGAAAATACAGAGGAGTGCCTGTGTTGCTGTTTTGCTGATTTCTCTAGGAGCAAGGAGTTGTTGTTCTGCGAATCTACAAAGGTATTCTTCTTCCCTTTAGTTTAATTGTTAAACTTAGCATATGTTTGCATGTATGCAATTAATCCATGTCTAATAGGATTAGAATTTCATGCTTGTTCTGTATTATTTATCAATGTACTGGTTTTTGTTTTTAGCAAAACAATTAAGCACATTAACGATCCAAAACACGTTTTCGCTGCTTAAGGAGATCAGATCTCCATCACCTCCCTCACTTAGAGAACAACAAAGAAGATCCGGTGGTCGTGTCTTCGTACGTTGGAGTTCCTATTGCTGAGATCGTGATCGTGGGAGAGTGGAGCACTCGAAGAAAGGTTCTTCAAAGGTAATTTCTTGTTGTCCATTCTGTTTTACATGCTTAATCTAGTATTTTATGTTCTTGAATTCATCGTTGTAACTAAATCAAGAGCACGCGATTCGCAATCGCTTCCGCTGGGGGGACTTCGATTCCTTTCAATTGCAACGCTTGGCAAAAGACGACAAGAAGCAGCGTTGCAACGCTGCTATTAGCGTTGCAACGCCAGAGCCGTTTCACACAAAGGAGCAACGGGCAGAAACATTTTTTTATTATATATTAAATATAAAAATATTTTATATTTAATTTATATTTAATATATTTAATTTTAATTAATATAATTAGATTATATTAATTAAAATTATTTCTAGGGTGCCAAAATTGGTCTAATTTTTTCTATTTTAATTATGCAATTGTTGTATAATTATTGCCATGCATAGTGTATGCTTGTATTTTAGAAATCCCACCTTAGGTTAAGTATTTTCATGCATCATTTATAATATAAGGAGCTATATTATATAGTTTGCATGATTAATTAATATAAAGTTGTTATATTAATTTATGGACATCATTGACATGCATTATATATCATGAGATGAATATGTTATGAATGTCTTATTATTCATGTGATGAATGATCAAGAACTATAACATAGTATGCATGTCACCTAAGGTTAATTATTAGTTTTAAAGTGTTTAGAACTTGGAAATAATAGACCTTAAGTTTTCTAGTTCTAATTAGATTAGAATTAGGAACCAAGTAATTTATAAACTATGATTAAAAGAGGAACTCTGTCTAAGGAAAGTTCTGTCTAGGTTGTCATTATTTAAGTCGACTGGAAACTAACACCCCTACCCGGAGAACCGACTGGGAGTGAAATTTAATCAGAGAGTTTTATGAATTACAGTAGGTTTAATATAAGGAGTTATATTAACAAACTTAGGATAAAATCAATATAAGAGTTATATTGATAGTGTTAGGAAAAACCATTAGCCGGGTTTTTAGCCTAAGTAAGATTCCTAAAAACTTTAAAGTATTCAGTGGGAGGAAAAAGTGTATGAGATACATATTTTTCCACCTACGCTATCTCTTGGAAGTTCACACCGTGAGATTCATACTTGGCCTCGTGTTGCAAACAGAAGCGTCTCCCTTCGGATGGTGTTTGTATGAGTCAATATCAAGGTGAATGGAGAGGGTACTTATAGTGAGTGGGAGCAGGTTTTGTGAAAACAAAACCTACGGTCTCTTTTGTCGGTTTACACTGTTAGACCACTATGATCAACCCGCTAGTTTGGCTCGACTGCACAATCCCTTCGGAGGGCTTGATCATAAGGGATCAAACACAGTAGACGCCCGAAAGGGATAAAGATTTCCTTAGACTATTTTCCAATCTAGTCCTTCCTTCGGCGGATTTTATTGGGTACATAAGTTGTGTATGTATCCAGACCGAAAAATGGTAACTAAAACCTATAGGAATAAGAGTTATTCTGGTATTAGGTTTTGGTCAAGAGTGTCTTGATCCAAAGGAGGAATGTTTTTTATTACCCTTCGGTTTCATACATTCTAAACCTTTGGAGTATCATTGCAAATTATAAATGGCCTAGGAATCATTTGATAATTAGCTAAAACATGATTGGATTAGAGTTATAACAAGAAACTCATACAAGTTTGTTTGTAAATTTTCAGCAAAAATGTCTAGCTCTATAATTTCCTTATTGGGTGCGGAAAAGTTAACCGGAGAGAATATGATGACATGGAAAAACAAACTCAACACTATTTTGGTAGTGGATGATCTGAAGTTTGTGCTAACTAAGGAGTGCCCTCGGATGCCAGGCTCGAATGCGTCACGAAATGTTCATGATGCATATGATCGATGGATCAAAGCCAATGATAAGGCCAAGGTCTACATGCTGGCAAGTATGTCTGACATATTAGCCAAGAAGCATGAGGGCACGATTACCGCCAAGGAAATCATGGATTATGTGCAGGGTATATTTGGACAACAGTCCACACAAGCCCGACATAATGCCCTAAAGTACATATTCAACTCGAGGATGCCAGAGGGTACATCTGTTCGGGATCATGTCCTGGATATGATGGTGCACTTTAACATCGCAGAGTCAAATGGTGCTTTCATCGATGAGTCGAGCCAGGTCAGCTTCATTCTGGAAACCCTTCCAGATAGTTTCTTGCGCTTTTTAGAAGTAATGTTGTTATGAACAAGCTTACTTTTAATCTTACCTCCTTCGAATGAACTCCGGACCTTTCAGTCTTTGATGAAAATTCAGGGATCGAAAGGCGAGGCAAATATTGCCAGTAGGAGTTATCACAGAGGTTCGACCTCTGGGACAAAAACAGTGGCTTCATCTTCTTCTAACCTGAGAGGAAAGAAAAAGAACATGAAGAAGTTTGGTAAAGGGAAACAGGCTGACAAAGTTGTCGCCTAGAAGGGCAAGAAAGTCAAAGATGTTGCTGACAAAGGAAAGTGTTTCCATTGCAACGAAGACGAGCATTGGAATCAGAACTGTCTGAAGTACATTGCAGAAAAGAAGAAGGAAGGTAAATATAATTTACTTTGCCTAGAAGCTTGTTTAGTGGATAATGATAAAACAGCTTGGATACTTGATTCAGGCGCCACTAATCATGTTTGCTCTTCTTTTCAGAGAATTGATTCCTGGCAGCAGCTACAACAAGGAGAGATAACGCTCCGGGTTGGAAATGGAGAAGTCATCTCAGCTGTAGCAGTAGGCACAAAGAAGATTTATTTTGGCAAGAAATATGTATTGTTGGACAATATATTAGTGATACCAGAGTTTACTAGAAACCTTATTTCCATTTCTTGCCTTATTGAACAATGTATTTCTGTTTTCTTTTCTACAAATAAAGTGTTTATTTTGAAGAAAGGTTTAGAAATATGTTCAACTTCATTAGAAAATGGATTGTATGTTTTAAGGCCTAATTCAGTCAAAATGATTTTGAACACTGAATTATTTAAAACTGCAAACGCACAAACTAAGAAACGCAAAATTTCTCCTAAAGAAAATGCTCATCTTTGCCATCTAAGATTGGGTCACATTAATCTCAATAGGATTGAGAAATTGGTAAAGAACGGACTTCTAAACGAGTTAGAAGAAAATTCTTTGCCAAGATGTGAATCCCGCTGTAAGGCAAAATGACCAAAAGACCTTTTAGTGGAAAAGGTTATAGAGCCAAAGACCTCTGTAGCTTATACATTCTGCACCTTTGTGGTCCGAGTGAATGTTAAAGCCGTGGATGATATGAATATTTCATCTCTTTTATAGATGATTATTCTAGATTTGGGCATATTTACCTAATGCACCACAAGTCCAAGCACTTGAAAAGTTCAAGGAATTCAAGACCGAGGTTGAAAATCAATTAGGTAAAATCAGAAAAACACTTCGATCGGATCGAGGTGGAGAGTACATGGATTTAAAATTCCAGAACTATATGATAGAACATGGAATTATATCCAAACTCTCAGCTCCCGGCACACCACAACAAAACGGTGTATTGGAAAGGAGAAATAGAACCTTGTTGGACATGGTTCGATCAATGATGAGTTATGCTCATCTCCCTAGTTCCTTCAGGGTTACGGTGGAGACCGCAGATACATTTTGACTAATGTGCCTCCAAAAGTGTTTCAAACACCTTTTGAACTCGAAAGGGCGTAAAGGCGCTTTATGTCACTTGAGAATATAAATGTTTCAAAGACATGTGCTTGTGACAAATCCAAAGAAGTTGGATTCACGTTCAAAATTATGCCTATTCGTAGGATACCCATAAGAAACAAGAGGTGGTTTATTCTATGATCCTAAGGAAGATAAGGTTTTTGTGTCGACAAATGCCATTTTCTTGGAGGAGGACCACATAAGGGACCACAAACCAAAAAGTAAAGTAGTGTTGAGTGAGTTAGACGGAACAATAGCAAAGGTTGCTAATAAGAACACTAGTACGTCAACAAGAGTTTTTGATACTAGTTTTTCTAGTCAAGAAAGTCCATCTCAAGAGTTGAGTATGCCTCGACGTAGTGGGAGGGTTGTGATACACTTTGCCGCTACATGGGTTTAGCTGAAACCCAAGTTGTTATACCTGATGACAACTGTGAGGATCCATTGACTTATAATCAAGCAATGGTTGACAAAGACAAAGACAAATGGGTCATAGCCATGGACCAAGAAATGGAGTCTATGTACTTCAATTCTGTTTGGGGATTTTGTAGATAAGCTGATGGGGTAAAACCTATAGGTTGTAAGTGGATCTACAAGAGAAAGCGTGGTGTAGATGGAAAGGTGCAAACCTTTAAAGCTAGACTAGTAGCAAAGGGTTATACCCAGGTTGAAGGGGTTGACTATGAGTAAACCTTTTCACCTGTTGCTATGGTAAAGTCTATCCGTATCCTTCTTGCCATTGTCGCATATTATGACTTTGAGGTATGGTAAATGGATTTCAAGACAGCCTTTTTGAATGACAATCTTAAGGAGAACATCTACATGGACCAACCCAAAGGGTTCATTGAACCAGGACAAGAGCAAAAGGTTTGCAGGCTTAAAAGGTCAATTTATGGACTGAAACGAGCCTCTAGGTCCTGGAATATAAGATTTGATGAGACAATTAGATCTTATGGTTTTGACCAGAATGATGATGAACCTTGTGTCTACAAGAAAATCATCAATAGTTCTGTCGCATTCGTAATTCTCTATGTGGATGATATCCTACTCATTGGGAATGATGTAAGTTATCTTACTGACATCAAGGAATGGCTAGCTACGCAGTTCCAAATGAAAGATTTGGGTGATGCGTAGTTTGTTTTTGGGATCCAGATTGTCCGGAACCGCAAGAATAAAACACTAGCTGGAAACTTAACTGTGAAAGATGGAATTCACTCATTCCTCTACTAAGGAATTAGATAGGTTGTTCCCTTAAGAACTGACTCCAGGTCTTGAACTGACTCCAGGTCTTGAACAACGGGGCCCCTCCCTTTATGAAGGTATGAGTCTAAGGTAGGACCTTAGACTTGTTGTTCATTAGAGGATCAGTGGTGCTTAAAGAGCAAAGAGGTAATAACAGGGGTAAAACGGTAATTTGACAAAGCTGTGATACGAACAACCTGTGAAGGGTCGACTCATGGGTAATGACTATATCAGTGGACACAATAATATCTACAGTGAGGAGAGTGCAACTACAAGTCTATAGTGGAGTGACTTGTAGCTAATGAATATTGATTAACTGGATCGAAGAGTTTGATCAGTTAATCTCACATCATTGGAGCTCATGAACTGTAGGTCCATTAGATCCCTCCGTTGGCTCAATATGGTAATATTGAGGGTATAAAGTTAGGAGTGAAATTGAAGTGTTCAATTTCATACATGAGGAGTTATATCAATTATATATGATATAATTGATATAATATATAGTTTTAATGTGAATTAGATTCATATATAAACTATATACTAAAGAGAGATTAAAGGAGGGATAGGATGGTCATTTCCATCCTATTTCTCTATATATATAGTTGCATGAGATGCAACTAAAAAAAGATATTCTAACGTTTTACAAGCTCTCTTGTTGTGTTGTTGGAAGAGTTCCAAAGCACACATCTCTCATAAAATACCTCACCTCTCCTAAAGGGAACCCACCTTCCTCCCTCACCTAGAGAACAACGGAGAAGATCCGGTGGTTGTGTTTTCGTACGTTGGAGTTCCTATTGCTGAGATCGTGATGGTGGGAAAGTGGAACACTCGAAGAAAGGTTCTTCAAAGGTAATTTCTTGTTGTCCATTCTGTTTTACATGCTTAATCTAGTGTTTTATGTTCTTGAATTAATCGTTGTAACTAAATCAATAGCGTGCAATTCACAATCGCTTCCACTGCGGGGACTTCAATTCCCTTCACTAATTCAATTAGAGATGCATGTTTATTCTGTTTTTCATCAATGTACTGGTTTTTGTTTTTCAACCAAAACAAGCTTGCAAATTACGATTCCAAACTCGTTTCCGCTGCTCAAGGGGATTAGATCTCCATCAATTAGTATCAGAACAATGCTTGATTTGTCTTGGTTCAAACAAAATTGCATTGATTTGGTTGGAAATTCATTTTGGTTTGCTGTAAAACTATTTAGGTGTATTTGGCCATAGTTTACTCTTTGATTTGATTAAATTAAGTGTAAAGGCCCCTGTGTTTTTGGGCAATTAAGTGCATTATTGAGTCTGTATTCGATTTAAGAGTCGTTCGGGACAAGTTTCGTGCAATTCGGTTGAGAATTGAAGGAGAAATTGAAGATTGAAGTTGCTGTGTTCGAAGGAGAAAGCTGTTGCCGAAGCAGCAGCGTTGCAACGCTGCCCCTCAACGTTGCAACGCTACCTCGATAGAAGACACGCGCGCGGACAAAGCCAGTGTTGCAACACCCTCATCAGCGTTGCAACGCCGTGATAGCATTTCACCAGCAGCAGACCGGTTTAGTTTTCGGATTGGTTTTCGATCCGGTTCGAGCGATTCAAGTCCGGTTCAAGGAGTTTTGGACCGGTTTATGTATTAAAATTAGAGTAATTCTATTATTTTGCACTTTAGGGGCCAAATTATTCTGGTTTTACAGTTGTATTTCTTTATGAATGTCATTTAGATTATTTCCCACCTTAGGATAAGCATGTTCATGCATTTTATTTGTATAATTGTTATATGAATATGGTTTAGATGCATGATTAATTTATTTTTCATGAGTAATTAATTATAATTGTTATAATTAGATTATATGGAAAATAAATTGCATGGAGCATGAAATTACTTAGTTTAAAATAAATGTTATTTTATTTAAGTAATTTAATTATTCAATTAGTTGAATATTTTATTTATAATTCCAATATTGGTTTTATACTATAGTTCTTTGTCATAGGTTAATTATTAAATTTATAAAAGTTAGGAATTAAAGGGTTTTAGAAACCATAACCTATAATAAAGGAATGCATGCAAACATAGGAAATTGGGTAAATTAAATTAGTTTTAAATTGTTTAAAATTAATTTAGACCTAAGTTTTAATTTCTAATAGGATTAGAAATTAGTCTTACATGGTATTTTAAATAGTTTAAAATATAGTAGGACATTAGAACTTTCGTTATAAGGGAACTCTACTGGTGAAGTTTTGTCTAAGGTTAGGGGTACTTAAGCTGACGGTTAACAGAACACCTCCTACCTGGGAACTGAGCCAGAACTTGAGTTGAATTAACCTTAGTTCTATTTTATATCTAGGTAATTAAAATGTTTATTAACCTAGACATAAGGTTAAAAGACCTAGTTATAATAGTATAATAGGCATAGACTTAGATAGATTCTTTTAGCCAGAATCCGACTAAGTTAAACCTATACCCTAACCTTAGGAGCTTCAGTGGGAGAAAACGAGATGTTCGCATCGAGTTTACTCTCACATCCTCAAGAGTTCACACCGTGAGTTCCTTGCTCGGCTACGTGGTGTCAATAGGGCGTCCCCCTACGACATGTGTTTGCATGGTTCAATACCAAGGTGAATGAGGGAAGTATCCATAGTAAATGGGAGCAGGACGTGTGTCAACGTATCCTACGGTCTCCTCCATTAGGTCGCACCATGAGATTTCTATAGTCTGATTGCTAGGTTGTCCTGGAAGAACCAAACCCTACGGAGGGCCTGACTATAGGGATCGAAACACCGTGAACTCCAGAAATGGATAGGGCCTCTTAGGTAATTTGCCAACAGTTGTCTTTCTTAATAGTAGCATGTTGGCTCGGACCTATTGGATCTAAAAATTGTAGGGTCACATTTACGAGATGAGTTAAGCTAGTTAACAAGTCTTGACCAAACAAACGGTAGCTAAGGACCTTTGGGACATGAGATGTTCTGGTAGTGAGAATTGGCTGAGAAAGTCTTAATTTAGGGGAGGAATGACTGACCGCCCGACAGAGGCTTTTGTTCTAAACCCTTGAAATATCGTTGCAAAATTAAAGGTTTAATTTAAACACTGGGTTTAGTTTAAACATTAGGGTTTTTAATAATTTTGCTAAATTTGATTGGTTTTATAATGGGTTAAAAGGCATAACTAATTAGAACTATTTTGGATTTTCAGCATGTCGTCCTTAATAATAGCCTTATTAAAAAGCGATCGTTTAACTGGTGAGAACTTTACTACGTGGAAGTCCAACTTGAATACGATTCTTGTTGTTGACGACCTTCAGTTTGTACTCACTGAGGAATGTCCTCAGGTCCCTACTCGAAACGCTCCTCAATCTGTTAAGGAGGCGTACGACCGCTGGATCAAGGCCAATGATAAGGCCTATATCATGGCTGGCATATCTGATGTTTTAGCCACGAAGTTGGAGGGTATGGTCTCAGCACGTGAGATCATGGGTTATCTGCAGAATTTGTCTGGACAACCGTCTGAACAAATTCGACACGAATCCATCAAGTACGTTTATAACGCGCGCATGAAGCAGGGAACTTCAGTGAGAGAACATGTTCTCGATCTTATAGTTCACTTCAACGTGGTCGAAATGAACGGAGCGGTCCTAGATGAGCAAAGTCAGGTATTTTTCATCCTGGAATCTCTTCCGAAGAGTTTCCTGCCATTCCGTAGCAATGCAGAGATGAACAAAAAGGAGTATAACCTGACTTCCCACCTAAATGAACTGCAGACTTACTAGTCTCTTATGGATAATAAGAGACAGGTTGATGGAGAGGCAAATCAGTTTGCCCATTCAAGAAGGTTCCAGAAGGGTTCATCCTCTGGGACTAAGTCCTGTGGTTCATCTTCTAGGCTTAAGAAGACCCAAAAGAATAAGATAGGAGGGAAAGGGAAGGCACCTGCTGCTGATAAAGGCAAGAGAAAAACGAAGGTTGCAGACAAAGGAAAGTATTTCTACTGCAACGTGGATGGGCACTGGAAGGAAACTGCCCAAAATACCTTACTGAGCTCAAAGAGAAGAAAGGTAAATTAGATTTATTTGTTCTTGAAACTTTATTAGTGGAAAATGATGATTTTACGTGGATACTTGATTCAGGAGCCACTAATCACGTTTGCTCTATGTTTCAGGAAACTAGTTTGGTTAACTGGTGATAAGTTAACTGGTGACCCTAATACCAGAGTAGCTCTTATTCCATTAGGCATCCAGTTACCATTTTTCGGTTTAAGTCCATTAACTCTTAATGAACCCTATGAGTGTCACCCTCTATCTTTAAATTTCCAAATATCCATCCAAACAATAGCTGCCGTAGGGAGGACAACGAAGGAAAACCAACAAGGAAATCGTATCCCTTTCGGGAATTCACGGTGTTCCGACTCCCATGATCAAGGCCCTCTGTAGGGATTATCTAGTCCAGAGAAAACTAGCAGGCGGATTATAGGCGTCTCACAGTGTGAATCGAAAGAAGAAACCGTGGGTCCCGTTTTCACAGGTCCCGCTCCCACTCACTATAAGTACTCTTTTCATTCACGTTGAATTTTGACCCATACAAATACCACCCGTAGGGGGACGCTCCCATTTGCGCCACGAGGCCGAGTATGGATCTCACGGTGTGAACTTAACGAAGATTTGTGGATGAAAAATTAAATGTATCTCATACAATTTATTTCCTCCCACTCAGCACTTTAAATTAATCGGGATTGACCTAGATAAACCGACTATTATTTACCTAAGTCTACCAATATAATACTTATATTGGATTAGCCTAAGTCTATAATCACACTATTAATTTAGGTCTATGTGAGTAATTTAATTAACTCTTAATTAACGCTACTCACAATAATATAACCTATGAATCTCCAGACCAAATTCACTCCCACGTTGGTTCCCAGGTAGGGGTGTTCCGCAAAGCGCCAACTTAAATAACCCAGCCTTAGACATAACCTTCCTTAGACAGAGTTACTAATTAGTCACCATTCATAAGTCATATTGATTTCCTAATTCTAATCTTATTCGAACTAGAAAACCTAAGTCTAATTATTCCAGTTCTAAACAATTTAAAACTAATAATTAACTTAGGTTACATGTATTTCTATATTATAATTCTTGATCATTCATCACATGAATAATTAAACTATATAATGTACATACATCACATGTATAAATGCATGCCAATGCTTTGAATCTAAGAAATATAACTCTTATATTCATTAAATTAAAATACATGTATTATATTATAACTTTTATAATATAATCCTAACATGCATACTATATATTTTAACACTTATAATATAAAATGATGCATGTTATGTTTAACTTAAGGTGAGATTTTAATCTATATGGCATACATTATGCACATAGGTTGTGGTAAAATGGTGAATTGGTGGAGATTTCAACTCCACCTTACACATTATTTAAAGGCTTGGTGAGAAGCCTTTTGGGTAGACAAGTCTTATTTTTTGGAAAATCAAGTTCCAAGAGCTCTCTCCTTCTCTCAAACTCTCTCAAAGTTTCTCTCTACTTTTCTCCTCACCCAAAAACCAAAGGGAGTCCCACATACTCTCCCTCAACCTACCGAGAACAATCGAGAAGTCTCTTTTGAAAGTGTCACTGTTGCTCGATTCGAGGATCGTGGTCGTAGAGATCGTTAGAATGAAGGAGTTATTGATCGTAGGAGAAAACGTCGAAGAAGAGTTCTTCAACAAGTAAGTAACTTTACCTATTGTTTTCTCTTGACATTATGCATGTTTAGCCTAAAACGTAAGTGTTATGTTCAATTTTAAGATACAAATTACACAACGAAAGAACGTCGTTTCACGACGTCTTTCGCTGCGGGAAATTCAAATTCCCTTCACGTCTAATCAGTATCAAGTGGAGGGATCAATTCAATTATTTACTCACTAGCATTTCATCAACTAAGTGGTCGACAGAACATGTAGAGCCAGAATAATAAGTAAACAAAGGAAAATATAAATAATGATTCAAAAGTCATACCGGCTCTTCTGGATGATCGTCAGTGTATATTTGAGACCAAGACACAGAATGAGTAACTTCTCTAGTAAAATCGGTGCAAGCAGATGACCGTCAAAACACTTGAAATTTCTAAAGTAACAAAGAAACAATAAAATTTGAGAAAGACAGTGGAAGAGCACTAACTTTCGAGGTGAACGATTACAAAAAAAGGCATGATAATTAGATCCTATTTCGTGCTCAAACAATAAAAAGGAGAAGAAAAAACTCAAAAGAAAAAGAAAAACCTAACAAGCGGGCGACGACGTGAAGACTTGTTGGCGGCAGGCAGACGAGGCTGAAACCAGTGAGGGATCGGAGAGGGAAAGGGATGAAGGGAATTGAATCCTGTGCGGAAGCGATTGATCGCATTTACTCTTAATTGTGTGACATAGAAATGCTAAAAAAAAAAAGAAAATCTAAGCTAAGCATACAAATTGAAAGCATAAACGAATCAATGATTTACCTTTGAAGACCAATTCT
The DNA here is from genome assembly GCA_036507285.1 of Trichosanthes cucumerina. Taxonomy (NCBI): domain Eukaryota; kingdom Viridiplantae; phylum Streptophyta; class Magnoliopsida; order Cucurbitales; family Cucurbitaceae; genus Trichosanthes; species Trichosanthes cucumerina. The sequence goes on along the minus strand of CM071836.1, from coordinate 67,616,222 downwards.
TCGCGTGGTTCCACGTCGTCAACGATCTCTTCTTCTCTACGATCGACTTTACGAACACCACCATAAGGGCTTCTTGGTGTTTTCTCTAGGAGAGGGTGAGAGGTGAGATCTCCTTTGGATTATGGATGTTTTTAGAGGGAACTTGAGAGAACTCTTGTGTTTGCCTTAGATGCAAAACTACACAAATGGTTTAAGTGTTCAAAAATGCATCCAAAAGGATGCTTTTATAGGCAATTGAAGGGAATGAAAATTCCCGCGCAGCGGAAGACGATCGAATCGTCATGGTATCATTACGCTACTTGAATTTTGTCAAAATGATCTAACTATTATATCTAGGCTAAACATGCATAAAAGGAAGAAATTACGGCGAGAAGATGTTACTTACTTGTTGTAGACAGATCTTCTAAATTTCTTCCTTGATCACGAACGCTTCGTGCTCCTCGAACTCAACAAAAACTTCTCTCGAACGAAACCCGAACACAACCACTTGGAGTCTCGGTTGTTCTTCCTTTGGAAAGGAGGAGAGTTGTGAGACTCTAGAGTTTTGGAGATGGAGGAGAGTTGAGAGAGTAGAGAGAATTTTGATCTCTTCTCTTTGATCAAAATCAAAAAATGAGAGAGTTTCTTACAAATCACTTCTTGCAAAGGGTTTAAATAGTGGAAATAATGGAGTTAAAATCTCCACATTATTACCACTTTACCACAACCATAGGTTATGCAAATATCATTTGCATAACCACATAATATAAGATATCTCATATCTCATATTGCAAATCACATTTGCAAAATTGTGGATTAATTAAATTGAATCACATCCAATTTAATTTCTCTCAATTAATTTCTCCAATTAGCCCTAATTCAACAATTAGGCTAACCTATAGTTTATAATCTCATTCACATTAAACTATATATTATATCATTCATATCTCATATAAATGACATAAATGCCCTTAAAGTGAAATTGAACACTTCAATTTCATACCAAAACATTAACCCTTCTTTAAATCCAGATTGAGCCAACCGAGAGACCTAATGGACCTCTGATGAATCTGCCCAATGATCCGAGATTAACTCACAAACTCTTTGACCCAATTAATCAACATTCATTAGCTACGGTAACACTCCACTATAGCCCGTAGCTGCACTCCCGTCAGTGCAGAATATTACGTGTCCACTGATATAACCAATGCCCATGAGTCGACCCTTCACAAGTTGTTCGTAGACACGGCTGGGTCAAATTACCGTTTTACCCCTGTGTCTACCTCTTGTTCCTTAAGTCCCCACTGCTCCTCTATAGAACAACATATTGTGATGGTCCAACCATACACAACACCTTTCTCAGGCCAGTGAGAAGGTGGGCGCCCGTTGTCCAAGTCCTAGAGACAACACTTAAGGGAACAACCCCTCTAGTTTCCTAAAGGCAAGAACGAGTGAATTCCTTCTCGCGTAGTTAAGTTCCCAGCTCCCTACTTGGTTCTGTCCCTTAGAAGATAGGCATATTGGGCGAGTAACTGTGACCACCCTCACCCGTACTAGTCAAAGGACAGACCCCCGCAGACAGGAGTCCGTAACACGCTCGTGATTCGTGTCGAGTCACTAATGGTCATCTACAAATTTATTAGTCTTCATCACAACGGTGTTACATCGTGAGGTCTAATAATTAACGGTCCGGTCTTGTACAATCTCATTGCACAGGATGCCCCCACTCGCATGTCAACCACATGAACGAGTCAGATCATCTCGTTTGTGTCTAATACAAAGCGGGCAGCATCCACAGTGGATCAAGGATTAGGTCTCCAACCCCATCCATATACTGTAGACCATTCGGGTCATTAACTCGAACGTGATCCTTCCTATGTGTCCACTACACACCGTTCAAGTTCTAGTTCTCTCATAAATTCAATGACCCTGGAGCTTAGTTTATTGGAAAAGTTTATAAATAATGCGAGACACAAAGTAATGAAATAAATAACTCTTATTAATTTCAAACAATAATTTACAAACACGAGATTATGACAAAAATCCCAACAGCAATGTGGGTGGAGACAAATTCTCCACCCATTTTGCCACTAACTCGACATATTATGCATAAATGCATAATATAAGGTGTCAAACACCTTATTATATGAGTCATATTCACATAATGTGGAGAAATTGGATTTAATTAAATCGAATTAAATCTCTCCAAAATTCTACCATTAGTTGTGTCCTAATTCCATAATTAGACACAATTAAGTTCAATATGAATCATATTCACATTGAACTATATATTATATCAATTATGCCACATATAATTGATATAATCCCTAAATTGAACTTGAACATTTCAAATTCATTCCAAAACTTTATACCCTTTATAAATTCCATGTTGAGCCAACCGAGGGACCTAATGGACCAACAGATCATGAACTCCAACGATACGAGATTGACTAATCAAACTCATTGATCCCGTCAATCAACATTCGTTAACTACGAGTCACTGCACTAAAGACTCGTAGTTGCACTCTCCTCACTGTAGGACAAGTTGTGTCTATTGATTTAACTAATGCCCGTGTATCAACCCTTCACAGGTCATTCGTAGTCACAGCTGGGTCGAATTACCGTTTTACCCATGTGACTACTTCTTGCACCTTAAGCACCACTGATCCTCTAATGAACAACAAGTTTATGGTCGACCATAAACATTATCCCTCTCGGGCCAGCAAGAGGGAGGGGGCCCTGTTGTTCAAGACCTGAATTCAACTCTTAAGGGAAAAACCTATCTAGTTACCCTAGCACGGGAACGAGTGAATTCCTTCTTGCGAAGTTGAGTCCCCAACTCCCTACAAGGTTTCATCCCTGAGAAGGTAGACATATTGAGTCGGCAACTCGGGCCACTCTCACCCGTACTAGTCCAAGGACAATCCTTGACAGACAGGAGTTCGCAACTCGCTCAGTATTCAGGTTGAATCACTCTTGGTCATCGTTTGAATTATTAGCCCTAACCTATTAATGGTGTTACTGGATTAGTCTAACAATTCTTGGTCCAGTCTTGTACAAACTCTTTGCACAGGATGCCCCACTCGCATGTCAACTACATGAACGAGCTGGATCGCCTCGCTTGTATCAAATACAAAGTGGGCCGCATCCATAGTGTTAGCAGGATAAGGTTCCCGACCTAATCCATTTACTATAGACCATTCGGGTCACAATTTAGAATGTGACCCTGGAGCTTAGTTTATTGGATTTAAGTTTGTAATTGCGAGAATACAAGTTTGAAGGAAAAATAACAATTTTATTCATTTCCTCAAATAATTACAAATACACGAGTTTAGGGCATAAATCCCAACAAACTCCCACTTGTCTTAAAGCTAGTGGAGTACATAGAACATTACAATAATGCAAATACAATAAACTAGGGCATTGAATACCCTTTGATACAATACTCCCACTTGCCCTAGTCAAGTTCTAATGTGTGAACCTAGAGATTCTAGGTGACCCTGAACACCATAGCCGTGAGAGTCTTTTTAAAAAGATCAACAACGTTGTGCTCCGATGCTATCTTCGTGACGATCACATCTCCTCGGTACACAGTTTCTCATATCAAGTGATACTTCCGTTCGATGTGTTTTTCCCTTTTGTGACTTCGAGGTTCTCTCGAGTTGGCCACGACACCACTGTTATCACAATAAAGGGTGATCAAGAGGCTCATATTTGGAACGACTTCCAAATCAGTCATGAACTTCCTAAGCCATACTGCTTCTTTAGTTGCTTCACAAGCTGCTACATACTCAACCTCCATAGTGGAGTCAACAATGCATCCTTGTTTGATGTTTCGCCAGAGTACTGCCCCTCCATTAAGAGTTAACACTGACCCCGAAGTGGATTTCCTGGAATCCTTATCGGTTTGGAAGTCAGAGCCCGTGGATCCTGTAAGGAACATATCCTTAGCCCCATACACGAGCATATAGTCCCTCGTTCTCCTAAGATACTTGAGGATTGCTTTTACCGCAGTCCAGTGATCTAATCCTGGATTGGATTGATACCTACTGACAATCCCAACTGCATAACAGATGTCGGGCCAAGTACACAACATGGCGTACATGAGGCTACCTACAACTAATGCATAAGGGATTCGTCTCGTATCCTTAACCGCTTGAGGTGTCTTATGACATTGTTCCTTAGACAAATGAATCCCGTGCCTGAAAGGCAATAAACACTTCTTGGAGTTCTGAATCTTATATCGAATCAACATTTTGTCGATGTACGATGCTTGAGACAAGGCTAGTGTTTTGTTCTTGCGGTTCCAAAAAATCTGGATACCGAGAACGAACTGCGCTTCTCCCAAATCTTTCATTTGAAATTGCGTAGCCAACCAATTTTTAACGTCTGTGAGGAATCCTACATCGTTCCTAATGAGTAGGATATCACCCACATACAACACTAGAAAAGCGACAATACTGTTGATTATCTTTTTGTATACACAAGGTTCATTAACATTTTGATAAAAGCCATAAGACTTGATAGCCTCATCAAACCTTATATTCCAAGACCTAGAGGCTTGTTTCAACCCATAAATGGATCGTTTCAGCCTACAAACCTTTTTCTCTTGGCCTTGTTCAATGAACCCTTTGGTTTGGTCCATGTAGATGTTTTCGTCAAGATTGTAGTTCAGAAAAGTCGTCTTGACATCCATTTACCATACTTCATAGTCATAATATGAAACAATGGCAAGAAGGATCCGTATAGACTTGATCATGGCAACAGGAGAAAAGGTTTCTTCATAGTCAACCCCTTCTCGCTGGGTATAACCCTTTGCCACAAGTCTAGTTTTGAAGGTCTGTACCTCCCCATCTACACCATGTTTTCTCTTGTAGATCCATTTACAACCTATGGGCTTAACTCCATGAGGTTGATCAACAATTTCCTGGTCCATGGCTTTTATCCATTCGTCTTTGTCAATGTCATCCATTGCTTGATCATATGACAATGGGTCCTCGCAGTCATCACTAGATGTGACAACTTGGGTTTCAGTTAAACCCATATAACAGTCAGGCTGTGTAACAACCCTCCCACTACGTCGAGGCTCTCTCAACTCTTGAGATGGACAATTTTCACTAGACGAGCTAGGGTCAACAACTTTTGTTGGTTTCTTAGCATTGCTAGTAACTTTTATTGACATACTGTCTAATTCTTTTAACACTATTTTACTTTTAGGCTTGTGATCCCTGATGTGGTCTTCCTCAAGAAACGTGACGTTTGTCGACACAAACACCATGTTTACTTTATGATCGTAAAATAGACCACTTCTCGTTTCTTTAGGGTAGCCCACAAACAGGCATAGTTTTGAACGAGATTCCAATTTCTTCGGATTTATCACTAGAACATGGGTTGGACATCCCAAAATTCTGAAATGACATAAACTGCCTTTATGCCCTTTCCATAATTCGTAAGGTGTTTCAGAAACACTTTTCAAAGGAACATTGTTCAAAATGTATACTGCAGTCTCCATTGCATAACCCCAAAACTAGTCAGGAAGATGAGCATAACTCATTATCGACTGAACCATGTCTAACAGGGTTCTGTTTCTCCTTTCAAATACACCATTTTGCTGTGGCATACCAGGTGCTGAGAGTTGGGACTGAAGGGAATTAGAATCCCAGCGCAGCGGAAGACGATCGAATCGTCGTGGTGATGTTGTGCAACTTAATTTCGTAAAAACTAATTATCACATAATTTAGGCTAAACATGCATTCTAAGAAGGAAAACAACAAGTATAAAGAGGTACTTACTTGTTGAAGACTTTATTCAAGATTCCTTCCGTTCACGAACTCTTCGTGCTTTCCTCGATCTCCTGACACGAACAACGACCAGACACCTCCACTTGGTTACAAGGTTGTTCTTCTTTTGGAAGAAGGAGGATGGTGGGATCCTTCTTTTGGTTAGGAATTTGAGAGAGAAGAGAACTCTTCTTTTGGTAAGAATTCCAAAAATGAGAGTAAGATCATCAACCCTTCTTGCAAAAGGGGTTTATATAATGGTGATAGGTGGAGTTGAAATCTCCACCTATTTACCATTTTACCACAACTATAGGTTATGCAAATCATATTTGCATAACCACATATTATAAGATATCTCATATCTCATTTTACAAACCACATTTGCAATATTGTGGATTTTTAAATTGAATCACATCCAATTTAATATCTCTCAACCTAATTTCTCCAAATTAGCCCTAATTCAACAATTAGGCTAACCTATAGTTTATTATGAATCTCATTCACATTAAACTATATATTATATCATTCATATCTCATATAAATGACATAAATACTCTTTAGTGAACTTGAACACTTCAATTTACACCAAAACAGTAAACCTTCTTTTAATCTAGTTTGAGCCAACCGAGGGACCTTATGGACCTACAATGACGAGCTCCAATGATCCGATATTAACCTGTCAAACTCTTTGACCCAGTTAATCAACCTTCATTAGCTACGGTAACACTCCACTAAAGGCCGTAGCTGCACTGCCGTTAGTATAAGATAATATATGTCCACTGATATAACCAATACCCATGAGTCGACCATTCACAGGTTGTTCGTAGACACTGCTGGGTCAAATTACCGTTTTACCCCTGTGTCTACTTCTTGCTCCTTAAGTCTCTACTGCTCCTCTAATGAACAACAACGTTGTAATGGTCCAACTATACACAACACCCCTCTCGGGCCAGTGAGAGGGTGGGCGCCTGTTGTGCAAGCCCTGGAGGCAACACTTAAGGGAACAACCCTTCTAGTTTCTCTAAAGGCGGGAACGGGTTAATTCCATCTCTCGTAGTTAAGTTCCTAGCTCCCTACTTGGTCCTCTCGGTGAGAAGATAGGCATATTGGCCGAGTAACTGTGACCACCCTCACCCGTACTAGTCAAAGGACGGACCTGAGACGGCGAGTCCAGTAACACACTCGAGATTCGTGTCGAGTCACTAATGGTCATCTACTGTTAACGGTGTTACATCAGTAGGTCTAATAATTCACGGTCCTGTCTTGTACAATCTCATTGTACAGGGTGCCCCCACGCATGTCAACCACATGAACGAGTCAGATCACCTCGTTTGTATCTTTATACAAAGCGGGTCACATCCACAGCGTATCCAGGATTAGGTCTCCAACCCCATCCATATATTTTAGACCGTTCGGGTCATTTACTCGAAAGTGATCCTCCCTGTGTGTCCACTACACACCGTTCAAGTTCTAGTTCTCTCATATATTCAATGACCCTAGAGGTTAGTTTATTGGATAAATTTTGTAATAAATGCGAGACATAAAATGATGAAATAAATAACCTTTATTAATTTCAAATGTATATTTACAAACTAAATGAGATTAGGACAAACATCCCAAAAACTCCCACTTGGACTAAGCTAGTGGAACAAATACATTTATGAAATGTACCTAAATTACAATGAAGTAATACCATAAACTAGGGCTTTGAATACCCGTTTACATATCTCCCACTTGCCCTAGTCAGGAAGTACTCGAAGACCTAGACTCTCTAAGTGACCCTCAAACACCTTAGCCGTGAGGGGCTTTGTAAATGGATCAGCTATGTTGTGCTCCGACGCTATCTGCGTGACTGTCACGTCATCGCGGTGCACAATCTCCCGTATCAAGTGATACTTCCGCTCAATGTGTTTGTCTCTCTTATGGCTCTGAGGTTCTCTGGAGTTTGCTACAACACCACTGTTGTCACAAAACAGTGTGATCGACAAGTTCATATTTGGAATAATTTCCTTTACGGTTGTCCAGTGATCTAATCCTAGATTGGATTGATACGTACTGACAATCACTACTGCATAATAGATGTCGGGCGTAGTACACAACATAGCATACATGAGGCTCCCTACAGTGGAAGCATAGGGGATACGTCTCATATCCTCAACGTCTTGATGAGTCTTAGGACTCTGATCCTTAGACAAGTGAACCCTGTGCCTGAAAGGTAGTAAGCCCTTCTTGGAGTTCTGCATCTTATATCTAGACAACATTTTTTCAATATAAGACGCTTGAGACATGGCCAACGTTCTGTTCTTCCGATTCCAGACAATCTGGATACCTATAACATACTGAGCATCTCCCAAATCTTTCATTTGGAATTGCGAAGCTAGCCAATTCTTTACGTCAGTAAGAAATCTTATCTCATTCCCAATGAGAAGGATATCATCCACGTATAATATCAGAAATGCGACAGTTTTGTCGACGATTTTCTTGTAGACACAAGGCTCGTCAACATTCTGTTCAAAGCCATAAGATTTGATTGCTTCGTCAAACCTTATATTCCAAGACCTCGAGGCTTGTTTCAGTCCATAAATAGACCTATGAAGCCGACAAACCTTTTGCTCTTGGCCTTGGGTTATGAACCCTTTGGGCTGGTCCATGTAGATGGTTTCGTCAAGGTTGCCATTCAAAAAGGCAGTCTTGACATTCATCTGCCATAACTCGTAGTCATAATACGCGACAATGGCCAGAAGAATCCTGATCGACTTTAACATGGCAACACGTGAAAAGGTTTCCTCATAGTCAACCCCTTCGACTTGGGTAAAACCCTTTGCCACTAGTCGTGCTTTGAAGGTCTGCACCTTCCCATCTACGCCACGTTTACGCTTGTAGATCCATTTACAACCTATAGGTTTTACCCCATCCGATTGATCCACAAGCTCCCAGACAGAATTGAAGTACATCGACTTCATTTCCTAGTCCATAGCTTTAATCCATTCGTCCTTGTCAACATCTGCCATTGCCTGATCATAGGTCAATGGATCATCGTAGTCATCATCAGGATTGACGACTTGGGTTTCAACTAAACCCATGTAATGTTCAGGTTGTCTAACATACCTCCCACTACGTCGAGGCATTCCCAACTCTTGAGAACGAACTTGACTTGACGTGCTAGGATCAACAACACTTGTTGACGTACTAGTCCCGTCAGCAACTCTTGCTGATGTACTGTCCATTTCGTTCAACACGTTTTTGCTCCTAGACAAATGATCACTGATGTGGTCTTCCTCAAGGAAAATGGCGTTTGTCGACACAATCACCCTATTTTCCTTAGGATCGAAAAATATACTACCCCTAGTCTCTTTTGGTCAACCTACAAATAGACACAATTTTGAACGAGGTTCTAACTTTTTCGAGTTTGACACCAACACATGGGTCGGGCATCCCCAAATTCTAAAATGGTGTAAACTACCTTTACGACCATTCTAGAGTTTGAAAGGTGTTTCACAAACACTCTTCGACGGAACGTTGTTCAAAATATACACCGCAGTCTCCACTGCGTAACCCCAAAAAGAATCAGGGAGACGAGCATAGCTCATCATCGACCCAACCATGTCAAATATGATTCTGTTTCTCCTCTCCAATACACCATTACGCTGTGGCATACTAGGTGCTGAGAGTTGAGACGTAATTCCATGTTCTATCATATAGTCTTGGAATTCAGTGTCCATATACTCTCCACCACGATCCGATCGAAGTGTATTTATGGTTTTACCTAACAGGTTCTCAACCTCAGTCTTGTACTTCTTGAACTATTCAAGAGTTTCAGACTTCCTATGCATTAGGTAAATATACCCATATCTCGAATAGTCATCTATGAAAGATACGAAGTATTCGTAACCACCTTGTGCTTTAACACTCATCGGACCACAGAGGTCAGAATGTATAAGCTCAAGGGACTCCTTATTCTATATCCTTTTCCACTAAAAGGACGTTTGGTCATTTTGCCTTCGAGGCATGACTCACACACCGGTAAAGAGTTTTCTTCCAATTGACTTAGAAGTCCACTCTTCACTAGTCTCTCAATCCTATTGAGATTAATGTGGCCTAACCTTAGACGCAAAAGATGGGAATTTTCTCTTGGAGAAACTTTAACTCTTTTAGATCGTGTTTCTGCAGTTTTAAATAACTCAGTGTTCAAAACGCTTTTAACCGAATTAGGCTTTAAAACATACAAATTTGACTTAAGTGAAGCTGAAAAAATAATATTACTATTTCTGGAAATAAACGCTTTATTAACATTAAAAGAAACGGAAATACATTGTTCTAAAAGACAGGAAATAGAAACGAGGTTTCTAGTAAACCCTGGAACTATATACATGTTGTCTAACAAAATGTAATTCTTGCCAAAGAAAAGCTTCACTTTGCCGATAGCTGCAGCTGAGACTATATCCCCAAATTTAACCCGCAGAGTCACCTCACCCTCTCGCAGCTGCTGCTAGGAATCAATTCCCTGAAAAGAAGAACAAACGTGGTTAGTGGCGCCCGAATCCAAAATCCAGGCAGTGTCACTACTCTCCACTAAACAAGTTTTAGTTACCAGTAAATCATATTTACCTTGATTCTTCCTCTCGGCAAGGAACTTGGAACAGTTTTTCTTCTAGTGGCCGCCCCCATTGCAGTGGAAACACTTTCCTTTTTCTGCAACTTCCTTGACCTTTTTACCCTTTTAGGCGAGAAGGAGCAACATATTTGGTCCCAGAGGTCGAACCCCTGTGATATGATCTATAGGCAACATTTTCCTCAGCTTCCGGTGTCCTGATCCTCATCAAGGACTAGAAGTTCTGTAGCTCATTGAGGAGGGTAGTCAGAGTGTAGCTAATTTTGTTCATAACAACATTGCTACGAAACTGAAGGAAACTCTTCGAAAGAGTCTCCAAAATAAAGTTGACCTGGCTCAACTCATCGATCGAAGCCACGTTCATCTCCGCCAAATTAAAGTGGGTCATCATGTCTAGAACATGTTCACGGACAGACGTCCCTTCTTTCATTCAGGCGTTGAAGACGTGTTTGAGTGAATTGTGCCTGACCTGAAAGGACTGTTGTCCAAACATGTCCTGCAACGACTCCATGATCTCCTTAACAGTGATCATCAACTCGTGCTTCTTTGCCAAGCCTTCAGATAAGCTGGCAATGATATAGACCTTGGTCTTTTCATTGGCCCTGATCCATCGATCGTAGGCATCACGAACACTTTGTGATGCAGTCGAGGTCGGCAACTGAGGACATTTCTCAGTAAGCACGAACTTCAGGTCGTCGGTTACAAGAATCATGTTAATATGAATTTTCCACGTTTGGAAGTTATCTCCCACTAACTTATCGGAGGCGAGTAAAGCGATAATTGAGTTACACATTTTAGCTGAAAAAATCAAATAAAATTTTGTGTCAGTCTCATATAAACTTTTGAAAACCAATCAAGTTTTAGCAAAATTTAATCCTATGATCCCTAGGTCATTTAAAAATTGCAATGATATCCTAAAGGTTTAGAATGACTGCCACCGAATGGTGAACAGAAACACTCCTCCTTTAGGACGAGACTTTCTCGATCAGACCCTAATCCCAGAATAACTCTTATTCCATTAGGCGTCCAGTTACCATTATTTGGTCGAATTCATTAACACTTAACGAATCCCGTGAGTGTCACCCTCAATCTTTAAGTTTCCAAGTATCCGTCCAAACAATAGCCACCGAAGGGTGAACCACGAAGGAAAACCAACAAGGAAACTGTATCCCTTTCGGAAATTCACGGTGTTCTGACTCAATGATCAAGGCCCTCCGAAGGGATTGTCTGGTCCAGGCCAAACTAGTAGGCGGATCATAGGGGTCTCACGGTGTGAATCAAAGAAGAGACCGTGGGTCCCGTTTTCACAAGTTCCGCTCCCACTCACTATAAGTACTCTCTCCATCCACTTTGATATTGACCCATACAAATACCATCCGAAGGGAGTTGCTCCCATTTGTGCCACAAGGTCGAGTATGGATCTCACAGTGCGGACTTAACGGAGATTTGTGGTCGAAAAAGTCAATGTATCTTATGGGTAGCGGCGTTGCAACGATGCCCTAAGCGTTGCAACGATGCCCTTAGCGTTGCAACGCCATCAAGAGTTTCCTTATTTACCAGCCGCCTAAGGTACAGCGTTGCAACGCTGTCCCTAGCGCTGCAACGCTGCACCGATTTAGCCTATATATAGAACATTATTCATTCTTGTAAGGGGAGTCGAATTTTTCACCCTAATTTCGAAATACACTTGTAAGAAGAGAGAAAAAGAGCGTTTTTGGAGCCAAGCATTCGTGAAGGTTCAAGATCGAAGGCGGGAGCTCGGAGACGAAGGACCGACATCTACACATAAGTTTAATTTCCTTTTCTGTCAATTTGTAATAGCTTTCTAAGACGTTTTCTACTCGTTTAGTCTGATTTTCATGTGATTTAGAGTAGCTAAACATTGTAGTTAGGATTTGATTTACTTGTTATGACTTTTTTGCTATGTATTGAAGCATGTTTTGTTCTTATTTTTGGCAACTCGTTCTTTACTTCTTAATTTGTTGGTTTAAGTGAACTCGAGAGATAAAACTTAAATTAGAGCAAAATTGTCAAAACCCTTAGAAATCTGGCATGAGAATGACTTAGAAATCTAAGGGAAACACATAAAGAAGTTACTTAATGCCATGCATGTTGTAGGTTCACATGGAGACTATGGAGTTTATTGCATGTGTGAGGGTCACTAAGAATCGAGAGATTTTCTTGAGTATTTTACTTCTTGTTTATAAATTCATCTCATTGGTTCATTGCATGTGTTAATTGAGTCATTAACTTGTATAATCACTTCCCTCAATTCTATCAATTCGTGTCTCCACATGTTTGTTTGTTTGCTTGTCTTTACTTTCAACCAACTATCCATTTTATGTTTCTTTACCTAAAATTGAGAATTAGTATCTTAATAATTAATTAATCTAGAAACCCATTCCCGAGGACGATACTTGGACTCTTAAATCACTATACTAAAACTTGACCCGTACACTGCGGTATTGCATATCCATAATTTTGCACAACAAGTTTTTGGGTAATTTACTCACATAGACCTAAGTAATAATGTGATTATAAACTTAGGCCTAATTCAATATAAGAGTTATATTGGTAGACTTAGGTAAATTTTAGCCAGTTTATATAGGTCAATCTCGAATAACATAAAGTGTTGAATGGGAGGAAATAAAGTGTATAACGCGCGCGCCCCCTTATCGACCTGGCGTTGCGACGTTGCAAGGCAGCGTTGCAACGCCCTCTGTGCGGCTCCTCGTGCATGCCTTCTTATCGAGATAGTGTTGCAACGCCCTAAGGCAGCGTTGCAACGCTATCGCCTGGAGTCTTCAACGCCTTTAAACAACACGCTCGGCGTTGCAACGCTATGGATAGCGTTGCAACGTCATCACTTTGGGTCTATTAGCTTGGTTTGGTCCTTTCACTTCCAATTGATGTTATTTGAAGCTCCCATGAGCTTCGTTTTGTTCCCGAGTGATCCAAAATATCTCCAATTGTTCTTTTTACGCTCTTATCTTGAAATTAAATAATTTAAACACGTAAAAGCCCTGAAATCATCATAAAACTAGCAATAATTAAGCCTAAGGATAACACATTTTGTGTGCTATCAAACACCCCCAAACTTAAACTTTTGCTAGTCCCGAGCAAAAACAGAATTAAACATCAGATTGTTCTTCAACACACATTTGATTCGAGCCTCAAATATTTAAGAGAAAATCTGGCAATCACAGGCAACATTCAAACATAACACTTCAACAAGCAATTTAAAAACTTTTCCTAAGTGTTCTTACGTGTGTGTGTGATTAGCCTATGTTTCCTTCATTCTTACTAAGCCCGGATCAACTTTATTAGACTCTTCATTCAACTTCCCCCTACACTGGTCTTAATTACTAATCTTTGACCCTCCCCACATTCAAAAACTAAATAACTTTACTCAGCACGTAATCACTTTTTTATCAAATTTTTTTTTTTTTGTGTAAGGACACTAGTTTTCACACATCCACTGCAGGGACCCTTACCCAGAGCACTCACTCAATGAGTGGCCTAACTGATCACAATGAAGGTAGCTCTTTTTGCCGTCACGATTTTTTTCTTTAGCAAACAAACAACAAAAACAAACTATTTCACATATTATACATATCATGCACTTCATATTGTCATTTACCCTATCCTGCAGTTTAACTCTCAAATCAGTTCTCAGACCTATCGAGGTGACATCAAACTTCTAAGCCTAATAACTTTGTTCTAAGCATTTCAAAACTATAGGAATACATGCTATGTGCATAATAGTGCAGGAAAAACTCAGGAAAATTTTTAAATTAACTCAAATTCATGTCATGCTCTCAGGTTTCAGCAGAATCACAAGAATTTCCAATTGAATCTCATCCTACGCTATCATGATCATACTTATGCAAAAGATCAATCAACAATTCAGCACATACTCAGGACAGTCTTAACAAATACACAACATCGTCCCACCCCCAAACTTAAACTAAACATTGTCTCCAATGTTTGCAGAAATAGGCACAAGTTAAGTATAAGGGTAAGAGTGAATAATACTGTCATGAGTTATGGAGATCTTTCTGAGTTCCCTTGATAGCCAAAGCATGTGTGTTGGAGTTCCTCAGAATGGGAGCATGGATTTAAACGAAGAAAGGCATCTTCACAACCTACAAAGCAAAACACCAAACTAGCAAAGAAACTAAGAATTTAAGAACAACTAAAAACAAACTAAAGAAAGCTAAAGACAGAAAATTAACAGTAAATATAGCTTGGATTGCCTCCCAAGAAGCGCTTTGTTTAACGTCTTTAGCTAGACTATACTCCCTCAAGATTGGCGTCAAGGCACGTAAAACTGCTCATATTTCTTCGGGCCCTTCTTGCTTGAATCTATATAGCCTTCTAAGTCTAAAAGGCTATCTTGTTTCTCTTGGACACCTGAAAGAAAATTATTTTTGGTATTTGTGTTTCATGAAAGGAAAGAAGAAAAATCAAAACAAGACTCATGAGTATAGAACAATTGGTTATCAAGATTAAAGGAAATTTCTGGAGATAAAAGGGGAAAGGACTTTTCAGCCTCGAACTCCATCACTTGAATCTCCTCCATAGAAGTGATTTTATTACCATTGTCTACCTCACAAACCTGTTTCTGGTGTGTCTCAGTCTCTTCCAACCCATCCTCACTATCGTACGAATAAGTCCCCCTAGGTGGCACCTCCTCAGTGGTAAGGATAAGAAATTGTTCCTGTAAGGCCTTAAGGGAAATTACTAGTCGATTAAGATAATGATCTCTTTCCTGTACTATTTTCCAAAGTCCTACCACCTTAGCCTCTAACCTATTCAACCTTTCGAATTCATTATGCACCAAATTTTTAATTTTCAATTCTAAGGTGTATTCCGCCAATTGGTCCATAAGAGAAGATTTTTCTATAGGTTGGTCAAGGTAAGAAAAATTATAGTTTCAAGTGCCTAAATAACTACTCTCATGTGAATTTTCATAAATGTCAAGTTCAGAATGGTAAAAATTAGACACATGGTATTCAGAGAAATCATGATGCATACACCTAGGGTCCTGAGAGGGACAATAGAATGGTGGAAACTCAAAATCATGCAAAGTCATACTTGAAAAATCAGTAATTCAGATCAAGACTTTTACACAATAGCAACACAACCAAAAAACAGGGGACAACAAAGACTCAAAACTACAATAACACAAATAAGGAAACAAACAAACACACAAAAAATAAATAAGGAAAGACAAACAAACAAGCTTTAGTCTAAAATTTCAAATTTTCTCCTAATATTAATTAATCTAAATAATCGCCATTCCCCGACAACGGCGGCAAAAACTTGTGCAAAATTATGGATATGCAATACCGCAGTGTACGGGTCAAGTTTTAGTATAGTGATTTAAGAGTCCAAGTATCGTCCTCGGGAATGGGTTTCTAGATTAATTAATTACTAAGATATTAATTCTCAATTTTAGCTAAAGAAACATAACATGGATAGTTGGTTGAAAGTAAAGACAAGCAAACAAACAAACATGTGGAGACACGAATTGATAGAATTGAAGGAAGTGATTATACAAGTTAATGACTTAATTAACACATGCAGTGAACCAATGAGATGAATTTATAAACAAGAAGTAAAATACTCAAGAAAATCTCTCGATTCTTAGTGAGCCTCACACATGCAATAAACTCCATAGTCTCCATGTGAACCTACAACATGCATGGCATTAAGCAACTTCTTTATGTGTTTCCCTAAGATTTCTAAGTCATTCTCATGCCAGATTTCTAAGGGTTTTGACAATTTTGCTCTAATTCAAGCTTTATCTCTCGAGTTCACTTAAACCAACAAATTAAGAAGTAAAGAACGAATTGCCAAAAATAAGAACAAAACAAGCTTCAATACATAGCAAAAAAGTCATAACAAGTAAATCAAATCCTAACTACAATGTTTAGCTACTCTAAATCACATGAAAATCAAATTAAACAAGTTGAAAACGTCTTAAAACGCTATTACAAATTGACAGAAAAGGAAATTAAACTTATGTGTCGATGTCGGTCCTTCGTCTCCGAGCTCCCGTCTTCGATCTCGAACCTTCACGTATGCTTGGCTCCAAAAACGCTCTTTTTCTCTCTTCTTACAAGTGTATTTCGAAATTAGGGTGAAAAATCTACAAAATTCGACTACCCTTACAAGAATGAATAATGTTCTATATATAGGCTAAATCGGTGCAAATACAGTAACGCTGCACCTAAAGCGGCCGGTAAATAAGGAAACTCGATGGCGCGGTAACGCCGAGGGCGCTGCGGCGTTAACGCCGCTACCCTAACGCGTGCGCCCCCTTATCGACCTGGCGTTGCGACGCTGCAAGGCAGCGTTGCAACGCCCTCTGTGCGGCTCCTCGTGCATGCCTTCTTATTGAGATAGCGTTGCAAAGCCCTAAGGCAGCGTTGCAAAGCCCTAAGGCAGCGTTGCAAAGCTATCGCCTGGAGTCTTCAACGCCTTTAAAAAGCAACGCTCGGCGTTGCAACGCTATGGACAACGTTGCAACGCCATCACTTCGGGTCCATTAGCTTGGTTTGGTCCTTTCACTTTCAATTGATGTTATTTAAGCTCCCATTAGCCTCGTTTTGAGCCCGAGTGATCCAAAATATCTCTAATTATTCTGTTTACGCTCTTATCATGAAATTAAATTATTTAAACACGTAAAAACCCTGAAATCATCATAAAACTAACAATAATTAAGCCTAAGGATAACACATTTTGTGTGCTATCAAAATTAATCAACTTTTAATTAACAACACTCACGAAAAATATAATCTAAGAATCTTTGGACCGAATTCACTCCCTGGTCGGTTTCAAGGTAGGGGTGTTCCGCAAACGTCAACTTAAATACCTCAGCCTTAAACAATACCTTCCTTAGACAAGTTACTTATCAGTCACCATTCAAAGATTACATTTTGATTTCCTAATTCTAATCTTATTAGAACTAGAAAACCTAAGCTTAATTATTCAAGTTCTAAACACTTTAAAACTAATAATTAACTTAGGTTACATGCATTTCTTTGTTATAGTGCTTGATCATTCATCACATGAATAACTATACTATAACATAATAATTCATCACATGAAATTATAATGCATGAGCATACTTTAATCTAATAAATATAACTCTTATATTTAATTTAGTTAAAACATGCATTTAATTATATTATAACACTTATAATATAACCTATCATGCAAACTATATTATAACACTTATAATATAAATGATGCATGAATATGTTTAACCTAAGGTGGGATTTTAAATCTATATGACATACATTTTGCACATAGAATTTAATTAAATCATACATCTCATGCATAAAAATAATTAAATAGCAAAAATGGACCGATTTTGGCTCTTAGGAGAATTTATTTAATTAAATAACATTAATATAACATTTATATTAATATTATTTAATAAATTAAATTAAATACAAATGAAATATTACATTTTACATTTAAAATAAAATAAAAAACGAAATTAGAAAAAAACCCCACGTTGTAGAAGTTTGAGAAACCGCCCACGTTCAATGCTCCAACCTCGTGAACTGCCCACTAACGCTCGCAGCGTTGCAACGCTGCAGTGCCTAGCGTTCCCAACACCAACAGCGTTGCAACACAATGCCTTGCATCGCAACACTGTCCTGCAGCGCTCCATGCTCTAACAATTGTAGCGTTGAGACGCCGATGAACAACGTCTCAACGCTGTCGACAGAACAATAAGCTTCTCTTGCTGTTTTTCGTCGTTTCTCGCCCGTTTCTGCTCTGATTTCTTCACAGCATCTCATGCCACAAACGACACGGACTTACAGACTCGATTTACATTAAAATTGCCCAAAACAACGAGCCCTTACATTGATCAAATCAACATAAAATGTAAATCTAAAACAGTGCCAAAACTGAAAACACCCATTTAGCAAACCAAAATTTATCTCATAAATTATAGCAAATACCCACCTAATTTTAACTAAACTAAGTACAACAACAAGAACAAACGATTGGCTCTGATACCAATTGAAGGGAATTAGAATCGCAGCGCAGCGGAAGACGATCGAATCGTCATGGTGATGTTGTGCAACTTAATTTCGTAAAAACTAATTATCACATAATTTAGGCTAAACATGCATTCTAAGAAGGAAAACAACAAGTATAAAGAGGTACTTACTTGTTGAAGACTTTATTCAAGATTCCTTCCATTCACGAACTCTTCGTGCTTTCCTCGATCTCCTGACACGAACAACGACCAGACACCTCCACTTGGTTACAAGGTTGTTCTTCTTTTGGAAGAAGGAGGATGGTGGGATCCTTCTTTTGGTTAGGAATTTGAGAGAGAAGAGAACTCTTCTTTTGGTAAGAATTCCAAAAATGAGAGTAAGATCATCAACCCTTCTTGCAAAAGGGGTTTATATAATGGTGATAGGTGGAGTTGAAATCTCCACCTATTTACCATTTTACCACAACTATAGGTTATGCAAATCATATTTGCATAACCACATATTATAAGATATCTCATATCTCATTTTACAAACCACATTTGCAATATTGTGGATTTTTAAATTGAATCACATCCAATTTAATATCTCTCAACCTAATTTCTCCAAATTAGCCCTAATTCAACAATTAGGCTAACTTATAGTTTATTATGAATCTCATTCACATTAAACTATATATTATATCATTCATATCTCATATAAATGACATAAATTCCCTTTAGTGAACTTGAACACTTCAATTCACACCAAAACAATAAACTTTCTTTTAATCCAGTTTGAGCCAACCTTATGGACCTACAGTGACGAGCTCCAATGATCCGAGATTAACCTGTCAAACTCTTTGACCCGGTTAATCAACCTTCATTAGCTACGGTAACATTCCACTAAAGCCCGTAGCTGCACTGCCGTTAGTGTAAGATAATATGTGTCCACTGATATAACCAATACCCATGAGTCGACCCTTCACAGGTTATTCGTAGACACTGTTGGATCAAATTACCGTTTTACCCCTGTATCTGCTTCTTGCTCCTTAAGTCCCCACTGCTTCTCTAATGAACAACAACGTTGTAATAGTCCAACCATACACAACACCCCTCTCGGGCCAGTGAGAGGGTGGGCGCCTGTTGTCCAAGCCCTGGAGACAACACTTAAGGGAACAACCCCCTGTTAACGGTGTTATTAGTCCATAAGGTTAACGGTGTTACATCAGTAGGTCGAACAATTCACGGTCCGATCTTGTACAATCTCATTATATAAGATGCCCTCACTCGCATGTCAAAGACATGAACGAGTCAGATCACCTCGTTTGTATCTTAATACAAAGCGGGCAACATCCACAACGTATCCAGGATTAGGTCTCCAACCCCATCCATATACTATAGACCGTTCGGGTCATTTACTCGAACGTGATCCTCCTTGTGTGTCCACTACACACCGTTCAAGTTCTAGTTCTCTCATATGTTCAATGACCCTGAAGCTTAGTTTATTGGACAAAGTTTGTAATAAATGCGAGACACAAAATGATGAAATAAATAACCTTTATTAATTTCATATGTATATTTTACAAACTAAACGAGATTAGGACAAACATCCCAACAGGGACGTTATTCCATGTTTTATCATATAGTCCTGGAATTCATGATCCATATACTCTCCACCTCGATTAGATCGAAGTGTTTTAATCGATTTACCTAAAAGGTTTTCAACCTCGGTTTTATATTCCTTGAACTTTTCAAGTGCTTCAGAGTTCTGATGCATTAGGTAAATGTATCCATATCTTGAATAATCGTCTATAAAAGAGATGAAGTATTCATACCCACCTCGGGCTTTAACAC
The DNA here is from genome assembly GCA_036507285.1 of Trichosanthes cucumerina. NCBI lineage: Eukaryota > Viridiplantae > Streptophyta > Magnoliopsida > Cucurbitales > Cucurbitaceae > Trichosanthes > Trichosanthes cucumerina. Next base: position 67,595,995 of record CM071836.1, on the reverse strand, counting down.
TCATCGGACCACAAAGGTCTGAGTGCACAAGCTCCAAGGTTTCCTTGGCTCTATAACCTTTTCCATTAAAAGGTCGTTTGGTCATTTTGCCTTCAAGGCATGATTCGCATACAGGTAAAGAACTTTCTTCTAACTCGTTTAGAAGTCTGTTCTTCACCAATCCCTCAATCCTATTGAGGTTTATATGACCTAATCTTAGATGCCAAAGATAGGCATTTTATTTAGGAGATACTTTTTGCTTTTTATTAGTTCGTGTATTTGCTGTTTTAAATAATTAAGTATTTAAAACCATTTTAACTGAATTAGGTCTCAAAACATACAAGTTATTTTCAAGTAGAGTTGTACACAATTCTAAACCTTTCAATGAAATAAACGCTTTATTAAATTGAAACAAAATTGAAATACATTGACTAATAAGGCAAGAAATAGAAATGAGGTTTCACTACTACACAATTTGTCTTTATTGACAGCTAAACACTGTCAACATTCACTTTGAAGTGAATGTTAACAGTGTTTAGCAGTCAATAAATACCAATTTTGTAGTAGTGTTTCTAGCAAACCATGGAACTATATACAAGTTATCTAATAACAATATTTTCTTGCCAAGTAGTAGCTCACCCGTGCCCACTGCTATAGCTGAGATAAAATCTCCATTTTCAACTCTGAATGTTATCTCCCCTTCCTGTCGTTGCTGCCAGGAACTAGTTTCCTGTAAAGAATAACAAACGTGGTTAGTGGCCCCTGAATCCAATATCCACGTAGACTTATCACTCTCCACTAAGCATGTTTCAACATAAAGCAAATCAAATTTACCTTCTTTCTTCTTATCGGCCAGGTATTTGGGGCAGTTATGCTTCTAGTGCCCATCTACGTTGCAGAAGAAACATTTTCCTTTTTCTGCAGTGTCCCTGACCTTCTTTCCCTTCTTGGCGGCAACGCGACCGAATTTGTTGGGATGTATGTCCTAATCTCGTGTAAGTTTGTAATATTCCAAGTTGAAATAAATAAGAGTTATTTTTTCAATGCTTTGTGTCCCGCATATTTCATAAACTTAATCCAATAAAACAAGCTCTAGAGTCATTGTATTATGAGAGAAATAAGAACTTGAACGGTGTGTAGTGGACACACGGGGAGGATCACGTTCAAGTTAATGACCCGAACGGTCTATAGTATGCAGATAGGGTTGGAGACCTAATCCTAGATACACTGTGGATACGACTCGCTTTGTATTAGATACAAACGAGGTGATCCAGCTCGTTCATGTGGTTGACATGCAAGTGGGGGCATCCTGTGCAATGAGATTGTACAAGACCGGACCGTGAATTATTAGACTTACTGATGTAACAACGTTGACAGTATAGGACTAATAAATTCGTAGATGAGCATTAGTGACTCAACCTTAATCCTGACCGTGTTACGGACTCTGTTGGCTTTTTGGCCCTTAATCTAAAATTAATTAATTTTAATTAATTAATTAATTTATATTTTGATGATAACAAATCTGCTATTAATTACTAATAGTTTTAATATTTTAAAGTATCCATAGCATAGAGCTCGGAATAACGATTCCAACGCCTCTTAAATCACTCAAATCTGAGCTAAAACGAAGAAAATATGGCCAAAACAAATTTGAACCGAAATTTCCTAGTGCAATGACGTGGCGGCCAAGTCACCATTGTAGACCAATTAAAGTGTGACATGTAGACCTATGGGAGAGTAACATTTGGTGGGTTTTTGTTTTAAAATAAAAATAAAATAAAATAAAAATTATATATATATATATTACCGCTAGTTGTAAATTTTTTTTTTTTTTAAAAAAAGTCAGATTGTATTTAATGCAATCTGACCGTTGTGATTTTAAAAAAACATTGAAAAATCAAAGTTTTTTAACCGTTACTCTTATATATATATATATTATATTATATTATTATTATTATTATTATTATATAATTCTTTTAATAATTATTTTCTTTTTACTTTTAATCTCCACCATCTATTTCTCTTTTCCCACAATCCAATGGTCAAAATTAAATTTTAGTTTTTACCTCATTTCCCTCTCTTTTTATACCATCTTCTTCACCAATTTTTACAACAAAGTTTTCGCATTTTACAATCCTCAAAAAATCAAAAATCTCAATTGTTTCTCTCTCCAAGCTCTCAATTTTTTTTTTCTTTTCATCTTTTTCTTGAGAGAGTTGAATTGTGTAGTGAAAATTGATTTGTGAGAGAAAAATTTGTAAATCTACTCTATCAAGAGAGTGCATTTGTGTGTTCTTCAAATTTACTAAACTTTGTAAGGGTTTCTCTTGATCACTAAAAAGAGAGGTTGTAACGGTTTGATCCTGAAACGTGGAAAGGATCGAGTTTGCTCTTAAACCCGTAAAAAGGAGCGGTGTAGCGGTTGGGCTCTAATCCGTGGAAAAAGTCGGTGCAATATTTTTTATTCAAATTTCCAAGAGGCGTTTGGGGAGTGGAGTAGGTCGAGTTTGACCGAACCACTATAAAATTACGGTGTCCTCTTCTCTAACTCTTTCCTATTTTTTTTTGCAATTACTAGTAGTAATTTATGCATGCTTTAATTTGTTCCTTAATTAATTGCTAAGTATTGGATAGAATTAATTTTTGTTATACTTTTTATCTATCTTGCATATTGGATTAATGTCGCTTAACTATTTTTTTAATTGTTTCTTAAAAAGCTTGTTAATTAGATAAATTGGGCATATTTAGAAAAAAGTTTAATTAAACCCTATTCACCCCCCTCTAGGGTTGCCATACCGATCAAATAGACTCCTGTCTGTGGGGGTCTGTCCTTTGACTAGTACGGGTGAAGGTAGCCACAGTTGCTCGCCCAATATGCCTATCTTCTCAAGGAAAGGACCACGTGGGGAGCTGGGAACTCGACTACGCGAGATAGAATTCACTCATTCCCAAATCAGGGAAACAAGAGGGGTTGTTCCCTTAAGTGCTGACTTCAGGCCTTGAACAACGGGGCCGCACCTTCTCACTGGCCCAAGAGAGTTGTTGTTTATGGTTTGACCATGCAATGTAGTTTTTCATTAGAGGAGCAGGGAGACTTAAGAAGCAAGAGGTAGACACAGGGGTAAAACGGTAATTTGACCCAACTATGGCTATGAATAACTTGTGAAGGGTCGACTCACAGGTATTGGTTATATCGATGGACACAACTTGTCCAACAGTATTGGGAGTGCAGCTACGGGTTTTAGTGGAGTGTTACCGTAGCTAATGAATGTTGAATAACCGGGTCAAAGAGTTTGACAGGTTAATCTCAGATCATTGGAGCTCGTCATTTGTAGGTCCATTAGGTCCCTCGGTTGGCTCATATATGACAAATTGAGGGTTTACAGTTTGGTGTGAATTTGAAGTGTTCAAATTCATTATTTGGGTATTTATGTCATTTATATGCGATATAGATGACATAATATATAGTTTTATTTGAATGAGATTCAAAATAAACTATAGTATAACCTAATTGATTAATTAGTGCTAATTGGAGAAATTGAATTGAGAGAAATTAAATTGAATGTGATTCAATTTAAAATTCCACAATTATGCAAATGAGATTTGTATAATAAGATATGAGATACCTTATATTATGTGATATGCAAATATGATTTGCATATCATATGGTTGTGGTAAAATGGTGATTTGGTGGAGGTTTTAACTCCATCACACACGAATATATAAAGGGCTTGCAAGAAGCCTTTGGTGAGACTTTTTGCCATTTTTTGGATTTTCATCTAAAGAGAGTGATAGCACACAAAATGTGGTATCCTTAGGCTTAATTTTTGCTAGTTTTGTTATGATTTCAGAGCTTTTACGTGTTTAAATTACTCAATTTCAGGTTAAGAGCACAAACAAGACAATTGGAGACATTTTAGATCACTCGGGATCAAAATGAGGCTATTTGAAGCTAAAAATAACATCATTTAGAAGTAGAAGAATCAATCCAAGCTTGAAAACCTAAGGTGATGGCGTTGCAACGCCATGCAGAGCGTTGCAACGCCGTGATTACTGTTTAGAGGCATTCAAGACCATAGGCGATAACGTTGCAACGCTGCCTTGCAACGTCGCGACGCTATCTTGATAAGAAGGCACACTTGAAGAACCACAGAAAGGGCGTTGCAACGCTGCCTTGCAGCGTCGCAACACCACTTCGATAAAGAGGCGCGCGTTAGGGTAGCGGCGTTGCAACGCCATCGACTATTTCCATATATACCACGCGGTTAGGGTACAACGTTGCAGTGCTGTACTGTTGAGGCCTATAAATACATCCTTACATTCTCTTGCAAATGGAGCCGAATTTGATAGACTTTTGCCCCTATTTTTGAAATACACTTTGTAAGAAGAGAAAAGAGAGCGTCTTTGGGAGCCAAAGCATTCGTGGAGGTTCGAGATCGAAGACGGGAGCTCGGATACGAAGGACCGACATCGACACATAAGTTTAATTTCCTTTTCTTTCAGATTGTAATACGGTTTTAAGACGTTTTCTACATGTTTAGCTTGGTTTCCTTGTGATTTAGAGTAGCTAAATGTTGTAGTTAGGATTTGATTTGCTTGTTAAGACTTATTTTCTATGTATTGAATCATGTTTTGTTCTTATTTTTGACAATTCGTTCTTTAACTCTTAAATTTGTTGGTTTAAGCGGACTCGAGATATAAAACTTGAATTAGAGCAAAGTTGTCAAAACCCTTAGGAGTCTGGCATGAGAGTGACCTAGAAATCTAAGGGAAACCTTTAAAGAAGTTGCTTAAAGCCGTGCACGTTGTAGGTTCATATGGAGACTATATAATTTATTACATGTGCGAGGCTCACTAAGAATCGAGAGGTTTTCTTCAGTATCTTACTTCTTGTTTATAAATTCATCTATTTGGTTCATTGCATGTGTTGATTAAGTCATTAACTTGTAAAGTCGCGTTCCTCAATTCTATCAATTCGTGTCTCCACGTGTTAGTCTGTTGCTTGTCTTTACTTTCAATCACCTATCCATGTTATGTTTCTTTTGCTAAAATTGAGAATTAATATCTCGGTAATTAATTAATCTAGAAACCCATTCCCGAGGACGATACTTGGACTCTTAAATCACTATACTAAAACTTGACCCGTACACTTGTGGTATTGCAATATCAATACGATACCAACAAGTTTTTGGCGCCGTTGCCGAGGAATGGCGATTACTTAGATTAATTAATATTAGGAGAAAATTTGAGATTTTAGACTAACGTGTGTTTGTGCTGTGTTTTCCTTTTTGTTTTATTTGTGTGTTTGCTATTTGTTTCCTTTTTGTCATATTTTAGTTTTGTGTGTTTTTTAGTCTTGAGACCTTGTTTTGGTTGTGTTGCTATTGTGTAGAAGTCTTGATGTGAAATTCTGATTTTTTAAGTATGACTTTGCATGATTTTGATTCTCCACCATTCTATTGTCCCTCTCAAGACCCTAGGTATGTGCATCATGATTTCTCTAAATTCTATTTGTCTAATTTTTACCTTTCTATACCTGAAATTGATAAACATTCATGTGTTGGTAGTTATTTAGGCACTTGGAACCATAATTTTTCATACCTTTACCAACCTAATGAAAAATCTTCTCTTGTGGGCCAATTAATGGAATATACCTTCGAATTGAAAATTAAAAATTTGGTTCATAATGAATTTGAAAGGGTGAATAGGTTAGAAGCTAAGGTGGTAGGACTTTGGGAAATAGTACAGGATAGAGCTCAGTATCTTAATCAACTAGTAATTTCCCTTAAGACCTTACAAGAACAATTTCTTATCTTTACCACTGAAGAGGTGCCACCTAGGAGGACTTATTCATATGATAGTGAGGATAGTTTGGGGGAGACTGAGACACACCATAATAAGGTTGGTGAGGTAGACATTGGTGATACAATCATTTCCACAGAGGAGATTCAGGTGATAGAGGTCGAGGGTGAGAAGTCCTTCCCTCTTTTGTCTCCAGAAATTTCCTTTAATCTTCATAGCCAATTTTCCTACACTCACGAGTCTTGTTTTGCTTTTTGTTCTTTTATGTTGATAAACAAAAATACCAAAAAATAATTCTGTCTCTGGTGCCCATGAAAAACAGGATAGCCTTTTAGACTTAGAAGGCTAAATCGATTCAAGCAAGAATGGCCCAAAGAAATATGAGCAGTTGTATGTGCCCTGATAAGTCACCCTCTAGCTAAAGACGTTAAAGAAGACACTTCTTGGGTGGCAACCCAAGTTTTATGTTTTATGTTCTCTGTTTTTGTGTTTTCTTTCTTTTTATGTTTTATTTCATTTTCTAGTTTTGTTGTTTTTATCTAATTTCTTATCTTTTTGTACCTCCAGGTGTATGCCCAAGGGGAGAGCTGCAGACTTACACCCTTTTGATCCTGAGATCGAGGGGACCTGTAGGAGACTCCTAAATGAAGGAAGAGCAGAAACTCAGACTATGGTTGATCAGGAGTTAATCAATAACCCTAAACCTATCATGGAATATTTCCAACCTGTGTTTGATTCTGAGCAGGCTGGAATAGTCTATGCCCCTATAAATGCTAACAATTTTGAACTTAAGACAAAGCTTATACAGATGGTTAGGGAAGGTGCTTTTCGAGGATTAGCCACAGAAGATCCTAACTCACACTTGCAGAATTTCTTAGAAATCTGTGGTACATTTAAAATGAATGGTATCTCTGCTGATAATATTCGCCTACGTCTCTTTCCTTTCTCTTTGCAGGGTATAGCTAAAGAATGGCTAGGGTCCCTTTCCTCAGGCAGTATCACTTCTTGGGAGGAGTTGGACCAAACCTTCATGACCAAATTCTTCCCACCTATGAAGGCTGCAAAGTTAAGGACGGAGATAGGAACATTCAGGCAGCAGGAGGGAAAACAGCTATTTGAGGCCTGGGAACGGTACAAGGACATGCTCAGGAGGTGCCCACAGCATGGCTACCCAGATTGGCTCCAGGTACAATTGTTCTATAATGGACTGGAAGGTAAGACCAGGACCATTCTAGATGCCACTGCTGGAGGGGCATTCATGGCAAATACTGTGCAAGAAGCACGTGCCCTCCTCGAGGAAGTGTCAACTTCCAGCTACCAGTGGCCTACAGACAATGACAGATCTAAGCCAGTAGCTGGATTATATCAACTGGATGAGGTAACCTCCCTTAGATCTCATATGGCATCTCTCACTCATGCTCTGAATAATTTTGCAGAATCACCACAAACAGGGATGCCCTCTCAATGCTCCCAGCCCAATGGAGAATCCACTTTGGAGCAACTACACTACCTGAACAACAAAACCAACAACTATGGAGGAAGCCAGACTAAGAATAACCTCCCAACACATTATAATCTAGGTTTGAGATATCATGAAAATTTCTCTTATGCTAACAATAAAAATGTGTTGAATCCTCCTACAGGGTATGTTTCTACATCAGAGAGGAAACATTACACTCCTTTATAGCTGAATCCAGAAGTCGGTCCAACAAGGTGGAGAATGCAGTCACCAGTCTATCTGGTATAGTGACTAGTCATGGAGCTGCGATAAGGAATATTGAGACCCAGATTGGCCAGCTGAACACATCACTCCGTGCGCGGTAGGATAGAAAAGAAACACCTTGAGAGAGTATAGTCTAGCTAAAGACTTTAAAGAAATCACTTCTTGGGAGGCAACCCAAACTTTACATTTTTCTGTTTTATGTCTTTAGTTTGTTTTAGTTGTTTTTCGGTTTTTAGCTTACTAGTTTGTTTGTTTTGCTTTGTTGGTTGTGATGATGTCTTTCTTCGTTGAAATCCATGCTCCCGTTCTGAGGAACTCCAGCACACATGTTTTGGCTATCCAAGGAACTCAGAAAGATCTCCGTAACTCAGGACAGTATTGTTCACTCTTACCCTTATACTTGCTTTGTGCTTGCAAACATTGGGGACAATGTTTAGTTTAAGATTGGGGGTGGGGATGTTATTTATTTGTTGTAACTGTCCTGAGTATATGCTGAATTGTTGATTGATCTTTTGCATAAGTATGATTATGATAGCCTAGGATGAGTACTAATTGAAAATTTTTGTGATTCTGCTGAAACTTGAGAGCATGATATGAATTTGAGTCAATTTAAAAATTTTCTTGAGTTTTTCCTGCACTATTATGCACATAGGCTGTGTTCCTGTAATTTTGAAATGCTTAGAACAAAGTTATTAGGCTTAGAAGTTTGATGTCACCTCGATAGGTCTAAGAACTGATTTGAGAGTTGAACTGCAAGATAGGGTGAATGACAATATGGAGTGCATGACCTGTATAGTATGTGAAATAGTTGGTTTTTGTTGTTTGTTTGCTAAAAATAAAATAAAATAAAATTCGTGAGGGCAAAAAGAGCTACCTTAACTTTGATCAGTTAGGCCACTCATTGAGCGAGTGTTCTGGGTAAGGGTCCCTGCAGTGGTTGTGTGAATGCTAGAGTCCTTATACAAAAAAAAAAAGAAGAAAAAAACAGAAAAAGTAATTAAAAAAAAGTGATTAAGTGCTGAGTAGAGTTATTTAATTCTTGAATGTGGGGAGGCTCAAAGATTAGTAATTATGACCAGTGTAGGGGGAAGTTGAATGGAGAGCCTAATAAAGTTGATCCGGGCTTAGTAAAAATAAAGGGAACATAGGCTAATAACACACACACGTAGGAACACTTAGGAAAAGTTTTAAATTTCTTGCTGAAGTGTTTATGTTTGAATGTTTCCTGTGATTACTAAATTTTCTCTTAAATCTTTGAAGTTTGAATCAAATGTTTGTATAAGAACAATCCGATGTTTAATTCTGTTTTTGCTCGGGACTAACAAAAGTTTAAGTTTGAGGGTGTTTGATAGCACACAAAATATTTTATCCTTAGACTTAATTATTGCTAGTTTTGTAATGATTTCAGAGCTTTTACGTGTTTAAATTACTCAATTTCAGGTTAAGAGCACAAACAAGACAATTGGAGACATTTTAGATCACTCGGGAACGAAACAAGGCTATTGGAAGCTAAAAATAACACCATTTAGAAGTAGAAGGATCAATCCAAGCTTGAAGACCCGAGGTGATGGCATTGCAACGCCATGCAGAGCGTTGCAACGCCGTGATTGCTGTTTAGAGGCATTGAAGACCCCAGGCGATAGCGTTGCAACGCTGCCTTGCAGCGTCGCAACGCTATCTCAATAAGAAGGCACACTTGAAGAACCACACAGAGGGCGTTGCAATGTTGCCTTGCAGTGTCGCAATGCCACTTCGATAGAGAAGCGCACGTTAGGGTAGCGGCGTTGCAACGCCATCGACTATTTCCATATATACCACGCGGTTAGGGTACAACGTTGCAACGCTGTCCCTAGCGTTGCAACGCTGTACCGTTGTGGCCTATAAATTCATCCTCACATTCTCTTGCAAATGGAGCCGAATTTGATAGACTTTTGCCACTATTTTCGAAATACACTTTGTAAGGAGAGAAAATAGAGCGTCTTTGGGAGCCAAAACATTCGTGGAGGTTCGAGATCGAAGACGGAAGCTTGGAGACGAAGGACCGACATCGACACATAAGTTTAATTTCCTTTTCTTTCTGATTGTAATACGGTTTTAAGACGTTTTCTACATGTTTAGCTTGGTTTTCCTGTGATTTAGAGTAGCTAAATGTTGTAGTTAGGATTTTATTTGCTTGTTAAGACTTATTTGCTATGTATTGAATCATGTTTTGTTCATATTTTTGACAATTCGTTCTTTAACTCTTAAATTTGTTGGTTTAAGTGGACTCGAGAGATAAAACTTGAATTAGAGCAAAGTTGTCAAAACCCTTAGGAGTCTGGCATGAGAGTGACCTAGAAATCTAAGGGAAACCTATAAATAAGTTGCTTAAAGTCGTGCATGTCGTAGGTTCATATGGAGACTATAGAATTTATTGCATGTGCGCGGGTCACTAAGAATCGAGAGGTTTTCTTGAGTATCTTACTTCTTGTTTATAAATTCATCTCTTTGGTTCATTGCATGTGTTTATTGCATGTCCTCAATTCTTTCAATTCGTGTCTCCACGTGTTAGTCTGTTGTTTGTCTTTACTTTCAATCGCCTATCCATGTTATGTTTCTTTAGCTAAAATTGAGAATTAATATCTTGGTAATTAATTAATCTAGAAACCCATTCCGGAGGACGATACTTGGACTCTTAAATCACTATACTAAAACTTGACCCGTACACTTGCGGTATTGCAATATCAATATTTTACGCAACAGAGCGCAAGTCTAATTCTCTCTCAAAAGTTCTCTCAATTCCTCTAGAATTCTCCTCACCCAAAACCAAAGGGAGTCTCACATACACTCCCTCAACCTCCCGAGAACAACTGAGAAGACCCATTGGAAATGTCTTGTTATTCTGTTCGAGGATCGAGTTCGTAGAGATCGTTGGTTCGAGAGGGATCGAGATGGAGAAGGAGAAAACGTTGAAGAAGAGTTCTTCAAGAGGTTAGTACTTTTACCTACCGTTTTCTCTTGCTTTTTAGCATGTTTAGCCTAGAATTAAAATGTTTAGTTCAATTTTAAGAAACATTTTGCACAATGAACATCACGACATTCCAATCGTTTCCGCTGCGGAAATTTCAATCCCTTCAATTGGTATCAGAGAAAATAGTTTCTTTTTGTTGTGTATTCTGTAATTTCTTAAAATTAGGTGGGTAACATTAATTTTTCATGAGATGAAAGTTAATGGTTTGCATTTTTGGATGTTTTCGGTTTTTGGCACTTAGTTTAGATTTGAATTAAAGTTGATGAGATCAATGTAAGGACCAGTGTTTTTGGATTTTTTTTAATGTAAATCGAGTCTGTAAGTCCGTGTCGTTTGTGGCAAGAGTTGTTGTGACAAAATCGGGGCGGAAACGGGCAAAATAGATGAAGAACAGCAAAAGAAACTTGTTGGAATTTCATCAGCATTGCGATGCCATCCATGTTGTTGGAGAGGTTGTTGCAGTGCAGCATTGCAACGCCGCAGCGTTGGGAACGCTACGCTTGACGCTGGAGGTAGCAGCGTTGCGAACTGGCCACAACATTGCTACGCCATCGCGTAGTGGGCAGCAATTCGCGAGAAATTGAAGCGTAGTGGCAAGGTGGCAATCGTGGGGACTTCAAGGTCGACGGTTCGAGGCCAGCTGACAAACGTTTTTATTTTTAATTTATTTCTTTTGTAAAATGAGTTTTTAATTAATTTTATTAATTAATAATAATATAATTGTTATATTAATGTTAATAAATTTAATTAAAGTCCCTAGGGTGTCAAAACTGGTCCAATTATGCTATTTAATTTTATGCATCTGATGTATGAAATTTTATTATTCTACGTGCATAATGTATGTCATATGGATTAAATCCCACCTTAGGTTAAACATTTCATGCATCATATTTATATTATAAGAGTTATAATATATAGTATGCATGATAGGATTATATTATGAGTGTTATAATATAATGTATGTATTTTAATTTAATTAATATAAGTGTTAAATTTCTAAGATTAAAAGCATTGACATGCATTTATACATGAGATGTATGTATATTATATAGTTTAATTATTCACGTGATGAATGATCAAGCATTATAATATAGAAATGCATGTAACCTAAGTTAATTATTAGTTTTAAATTGTTTAGAACTTGAATAATTAGACTTAGGTTTTCTAGTTCTAATAAGATTAGAATTAGGAAATCAATATGACTTATGAATGGTGACTAATTAGTAACTCTGTCTAAGGAAGGTTCTGTCTAAGGCTGGGGTATTTAAGCTGACGCTTTGCGGAACACTCCTACCTTGGAACCGACATAGGAGTGAATTTGGTCTGGAGATTCATAGGTTATATTCTCGTGAGTGTCGTTAAATAAGAGTTAATTAATTTACTCACATAGACCTAAGTTAATAATGTGATTATACACTTAGGCTAATCCAATATAAGTATTATATTGGTAGACTTAAGAAAATTATAGCCGGTTTATCTAGGTCAATCCCGATTATTTTAAAGTGCTTAGTGGGTGGAAATAAAGTGTATGAGATACATTTAATTTTGCATCCACAAATCTCCGTTAAGTTCACACCATGAGATCCATACTCGACCTCGTGGCACAAATGGGAGCGTCCCCCTAAGGGTGGTATTTGTATGGGTCAAAATTCAACGTGAATGGAGAGAGTACTTATAGTGAGTGGGAGCGGGACCTGTTAAAACTGTTGGGGTTTGTGCCCTAAAACTCGTAGTTTGTAATTCTGTTCTAATTATTGTAATAAAGAGTTATTATTCCAATAAAGGGTTAGTGTTCGTTATTTACGATATTGCCTTTGTTTTAACCCTAAATCCAATAAACTAAACATCCAAGGTTGTAAAATGTCTCTTGAACTGAATGTAATGTAATATAAAGGATCTCGGTTCGAGATCCAACCTAAAAGGTCTATAGTAAGGGAATAAGGTTTGGGTACCTTACCCTGGTAATACTATGGATGTTGCCCACTTTGTATATGATACAAACATGGTGATCCTAACGTGTTCGTGTAGATGACATGTGAGTGAGGATATCCTATATAATGAGATTACATAAGATCGGACCGCGAAATAGTAACCGCTAGATGTAACTCCGTTGACTAGCTAGGTTTCCATTTCACTAGGATGACCTAGGCAACTTCATCTCAATCGTGAGCAGGTTACGAACTCCTATTTGGAAGGGATTGCCTTTTGATTAGTATGGGTGAGAGTGGCCAAATTCACCGACTCAATATGCCTACCTTCTTGGGGACAAGACCGAGTGAGCGGCTGGGGACTTAACTTAGTAAGATGGAATTCACTCTTTCCCGCCTATTAGGGTAAGTTGATGAATGTTCCCTTAAGTGGTATCTCCAGGACTTGAACAAAGGGCCCGACCCTCTCATTGGCTCGAGAGGGACTTTTGTTTGTTGGTAGGACCACAAACAAATTGTCCATCAGAGGAACACTGGTACTTACGATACAAGATGTAACCCAGGGGTAAAACGGTAATTTGACCCAGCTGGTGTTACGAACATTCGTGAAGGATTGACTTGTCGTTATTGGTCAATATTTTTGGACACAGAAATATATTTGCAGTGAGAAGAGTGCAGCTGTGGGACTTTAGTGGAGTGTTCCCGCAGCTAACGAATGTTGATTAGGTGGTTAATGAGATTAATCGAATAATCTCGTATCGTTGAAGATTCTAATCTGTAGGTCCATTAGGTCCCCCTTCTAGCTCGTAAAGGGTTCTTAGATCGTTTGAATTTGAAATGTTCAAATTCAATTAGGGAATAAACGTCAATGTATATAGATACATTATAATATAAAGTTTTAGAACTTTATATTATAAATTAAATGTGAATATGATTCATATTAAATTATGTGAGAGAATTAAATTTTTGAAAGAGTTCAAATACTAATTTAAATGTGAATGAGATTCATATTTGTAAAACTATAGGTTAAAATTTAGTGTGCAAAACTATAGGTTAAGGTATTATACTTAAATAATAAAATTAAACATATGATATTTAATTAATTAATTAAGGAGTTAATTAAATGCATTAATTAAATATGATTTAATTAATGATTATTTATATAATATGATTTAATATGATTAAATTAATATTATTAATATCATTAAATTAATTAAAATGGGAAACGTGTGTGAGACACGTTTTCTACTACCCTTCTATCTCTTCCGCTCCCATCGATAAGTATGGGAGGGAGGGCAGAGTTATGGTGAATCGATCATTTCTGATTGCTAGTGGAAAAACTCTCTCTCTCAAGATCCCTTTTTCCGTCCTCCTTACCAAAGAGTTGGTTTCCTTCCCACCAAGGAACTGATCTAAGTTTCTCAGAGTCATTGAAGGTTTTCTTGTTGGTAGTGTTCTATTGGAACAGAGAAGCATCTTGTTACTGTGTTGCTGTGCAAAAAGGAGCAAGGAGTTGCTACGTATTGAGAAAACTACAAAGGTAATACATACCTTTTTCCTTTTAGTTTTAGAACTTTTACAACATGTGTCTATTTAATCCATGCCTAATTAGATTAGTTTATGTTGCTTATTCTCTGTTTTTACCAATGTATTGGTATTTCAAGTAAACAAAAATAAACAAGAAAATCGATCTTTAATCATGTTTCCGCTGCTCAAGGGGATCTGATTCCCATCAATTGACATCAAAGGAAAACTTGTTTTCTTTTGGTTGAAACAAATTTGCATTAGATAGGTGGGAATTGCATTTGGTTTGCAGTAAAACTGTTTAGGAAAATTTTGGCCTTAGATTTATTTTTTATTAGATCAAATTAAATGTAAAGGCCCCTGTGTTTTGGGCACTTAAGTGCATAATCGAGTATGTAATTAAGTTATGAGTCGTTCGTGACAAATTTCGTGCAAATCGGATTAGATTCGGGTGAGAATTTGGCATTTCCAGTTGCTATTTGCAAAGGAAGAAGCTGCTGCAGAAGCAACAACGTTGCAACGCTATCAGCAGCGTTGCAACGCTGAGGAACATCATCGCAACGCCGAATCCCATATCGATACGGAATTGCGAGGGGTCAGTAGCGTTGCAACGCTGGGACGACAACCTGAAGGTGCATGTTGGATTTTATGTCCTAAAACTCGTAGTTTATAATTGATAAACATTTTTCGTGTTTCTTTTTCGATAAAATTGTTATTGAATTAGTATGCTATAATCTTGAATCCAATAAACTAAGGTCCCGAGACTATTACATGTAGACTTTAACTTTATGTGATGTGATGACATAAAACATGGATCAAGTTCGAGTATATTGCCTGAAATGGTCTATAGTATAGGGATAAGGTTGGGTGCCTTATTCTGGGGACACTATGGATGCGACCTACTTTGTAGTTAGTACAAACGATGTGATCCTGAATCGTTCATATAGAGATATGTAAGTGGGGGCATCCTATGCAATGAGTTTGTATAAGACTGGACCACGACTTTGTCACTTTTGCTTTATAACACCGTTTACTATATAAAACTGACGAATTCAATTTTGATGACCTAGGTAACTCGATCTCAATCCTGAGCTAACTATGAACTCCTGTTTATTCGGGATTATCCTTGGATATGCATGGGTTAGAGCAGCTCAACAGCGCTGGCTCAATAAGCCACTCATTTCAGGGATTAGACCGGGTAGATAGTTGTGGACATAAGGTGCAAGATGAAATTCACTCCTACCCGACTCTAGGCATAGCAGATAGGTTGTTCCCTTAAGTCCTGACTTCGGAACTAGAAGAAGGGACCCCACCCACTCACTAGGCTGAGAGGGACTAGATTTGGTTGTTGAACCACAAATCAATTGTTCTATAGAGGTTTAGTGGGACTTAAGGAACAAGAAGTGTTCTCGGGGGTAAAACAGTATTTTGACCCAGCCGAGACCACGAACAACTTGTGAAGGATTGACTTACGGGTTACGGTTATATCAGGTGGACAGAAATATATCTACAGTGAGGGGAGTGCAACTACGGGACTTTAGTAGAATGACCCGTTAATTAACAAAAGTTGATTAATTAAGTTAAAGAGTTTGACCGGTTAATCTCGGATTGTTGGAGCCCATGATCTGTAGGTCCATTAGGTCCCCCTGCTAGCCCATATGGATTAAACTTAGAACAGTATGTTGGATTAATTCAAATTGTTCGAATTAGGAAAGGAGTTTTAAACCGACAAGTATATGTGATATAGCTATCGGTTTTTTATGACACAATATATTCAAATGTGATTTGAATTTCAAAAATATGAATGCGGATTCATGTTCGGGAGGTCAAAATTAGTCAAAAGAGTCAAAATCGTAAAAAGTCAAAGGATTGACTTTTTTGCTCGAGAAAAGTCAAAGTTTGACTTTGACCAAATAGAAAATACTATTTTACCCTTGACTAGAGTTAGTTGCATTATCCAAGTTTTTGTTGGACAATTCCACTAACTTAAGTGGACTATGTGTAAACATTATAGAATGACACATAACCCACTTTAGTTTAGTTAGTGTTTTGTGAGGTATTGCATTTTGGTGAGTTTTGACATGCATTTGATGCATGTAATTGCTTTATAAATAGGTTTGTTTTCAAAACAAAGGGTTTCTTTTGCTGAAGTTTTAGTCCTTTAAAAGAAGTCTCACCAAAAATACTTTTCTTTTCCTTTCCTCACATAAAGATTTGAACCTCCCATTCATCCTTTTCAATCCTTCATTCACCGAGTCCTACAACCCGATTTTGAGTCCAGAGGATAGCGGGGAAGCTCTAGTGGTGGTCCGATTGTGTTCGGTTTGTCATTTGGCTAGGAGGTCGTGAAGAAATCAAGCTACAAAAGTTGTTCTTTCTTCCCTTTTTTAATTCATTGTTTTTTGTATGATTGCATGTTAATTTCTATTAAGTTAGATGCAATTAGAGTGTCATTAGATCCTTTTTTCCGCTGCGTATGTCTCGTGTTCCATCAGTGCAGACCGGTTCAGAAGCGATTCAGGTTGATTTTGGTCCGGTTCGAGCGGTCTGAGCCCGGTTCAAGGAGTCTTGGACTGATTTTGTAATGAAATTAATGTAATTTTATTATTTTTGCACTTTAGGGGCCAATTTTTTTTTCAGTTTTACGGCTAGTTTCTTTATCAATGTCATATATAATTTTCCCACCTTAGGATAAGCATGTTCATGCATTTTTTATTCGTATAAGTGTTATATAAATATGGTAAATATGCATGATTTAATTTATTTTTCATGAGTAATTAATTATAATAGTTATAATTAGATTATATGGAAAATTAAGAGCATGGAGCATGAAATTACTTAGCTTAAAATAAATGTTATTTTATTTAAGTAATTTGCTTTATTCAATTAGTTGAATGTCATTTATAATTCCAATTTGAAATCGTTTGTTGTTTTTATAATATAGTTCTTTGTCATAGGTTAATTATTAAAATTTATAAAAGTTATGAATAAAGGGTTTTTAGAAACCATAACCTATAACAAAGAATTGCATGCAAACATAGGAACTTGGGTTAAATTAAATTAGTTTTAAATTGTTTAAAAGTAATTTACACCTAAGTTTAGTTTCTAATAGGATTAGAAGTTAGTCTTACATAGTATTTTAAATAGTTTAAAATATAGTAGGACAATAAGACATTGGTTATAAGGGAACTCTACCGGTGATGTTCTGTTTAAGGTTGGGGGTACTGAAGTTGACGGTTAACGGAACACCTCCTACCTAAGAACTGACCTGGAACTTGAGTTGAATTAACCATAATCCTGTGTTATATCTAGGTAATTAAAATGTTTATTCACCTAGTCATACGGTTAAAAGACCTAGTTATAATAGTTATAATAGGCATAGACTTAGATAGACTCTATTAGCCAGAATCCGACTAAGTTAAACCTATACCCTAACCTTAGGAGCTTCAGTGGGAGAAAACAAGGTGTTTGCATCGAGTTTACTCTCACGAACTCAAAAGTTCACACTGTGAGTTTCATGCTCGGCTACGTGTCGTCAATAGGGCGTCCCCCTACGGTAAGTGTTTGCATGGTTCAATACCAAGGTGAATGAGGGAAATATCCATAGTAAATGGAAGTAGAACGTGTGTCAACGTATCATACGGTCTCCTGCATTAGGTCGCACGTGAGATTTCTCTAGGCGGCCTGCTAGGTTGACCTAGAACAACCAATTCCTACGGAGGGCCTGACTATAGGGGTCAGAACACCGCGAACTCCAGAAATGGATAGGGTCTCTTAGGTAATTTGCCAACAGTTGTCTTTCTTAATAGTAGCATGTTGTCTCAGACTTATTGGATCTGAAAATGGTAGGGTCACATTTACGAGATAAGTTAAGCTAGTTAACAAGTCCTTGACCAAACAAACGGTAGCTAAGAATCATTGATACATGAGATGTTCTGGTAGTGAGAATTAGCTAAAGATAGTCTCAATTCAGGGGAGGAGTGACTGACCACCCGACGTTGGCTTTTGTTCTGAACCCTTGAAGTATCGTTGCAAAATTAAAGGTTTAATTTAAACACTAGGGTTCTTGAATAATTTTGATAAATTTGATTGGATTGTAATGGGTTAAAGACATAACTAATTAGAACTACCTTTTAAATTTCAGCATGTCGTCCTCAATTATAGCCTTACTCAAAAGTGAACTTTTAACTGGCAAAAATTATACTACGTGGAAGTCCAACCTGGATGCGATTCTGGTTATGGATGACCTTCGGTTTGTAATAACTGAGGAATATCCTCAGATCCCTACTCAAAATGCACCTCAATCAGTTAAGGATGCGTTTGACCGCTGGTCCAAGGCAAATGAAAAGGCCAAGGCCTATATCTTGGCTAGCATATCTAATGTTTTGGCCAGGAAGTTGGAAGGAATGGTCTCAGCTCGTGAGATCATGGGTTATCTACAGAGTTTGTCTGGACAACCGTCTGAACAAATTCGGCATGAATCCCTCAAGTACGTTTACAACACGCGCATGAAGGAGGGAACTTCAGTGAGAGAACATGTTCTCTATCTGATAGTTCACTTCAACGTGGCCGAAATGAACGGAGCAGTCTTGGATGAGCAAAGTCAGGTATTCTTTATCCGGGAATCTCTTCCGAAGAGTTTCTTGCCATTCTGCAACAATATGGAGATGAACAAAAGGGAGTATAACCTGACTTCCTTCCTAAATGAATTGCAGACTTACAAGTCTCTTATGGATAATAAGGGACAGGTTGATGGAGAGGCAAACCAGTTTACCCATTCCAAAAGGGTCCAGATGGGTTCATCCTCTGGAACCAAGCCCTGCAGTTTTTCTATTGGGATTAAGAAGACTCGGTAGAAGAGGAAAGGAGGAAAAGGGGAAGCTTCTGCTACTGCAGACGTTGAGCTCAAAGAGAAGAAAGGTAAATTCGATTTACTTGTTCTTGAAACTTGTTTAGTGGAAAATGATGACTTTACCTGGATACTTGATTCAGGAGCAACTAGCCATGTTTTCTCTTCGTTACAGGAAACTAGTTCCTTCAGGGAGCTCGAAGAGGGTGAGATGACGCTCCGGTCGGAGCAGAGACGTCGTCTCACTGCAAATGCGATGGGAGATGCCAAACTGTTTTTTAGAGATAGATTTTTATTTGTAGAAAATCTGTACATAGTTCTCAAGATTAAGAGGAACTTGATATCTATCTCTTGTCTAATTGAACATCATTATTGTATTTTCTTTTCTATTAATGAAGCGTTCATTTCAAAGAATGGTGTCAATATTTGTTCTACTAAGTTAGAAAACGGCTTGTATGTACTCAAACCGAACAAAACTAAAGAAATTTTAAATCATGAGATGTTTAAAACTTCAAATACTCAAAGTAAAAGGCAAAGAATTTCTCCAAATAATAATACCTTTCTTTGGCATCTTAGAGTTGGTCATATAAATCTCAACCGGATTGAGAGACTATCAAAGTATGGACTTCTAAATAAGTTAGAAGATGATTCTCTACCTCCTTGCGAATCATGCTTGGAAGGTAAAATGACTAAGCAACCTTTTTCTGGAAAAGGTTATAGAGCCAAAGAACCCTTAGAACTTATACATTCGGATCTTTGTGGTCCGGTGAATGTTAAAGCTCGAGGAAGGTACGAATATTTCATCTCTTTCATAGATGATTATTCGAGGTATGGTTATCTATACCTAATGCATCATAAGTCTGAGCCTCTTGAAAAGTTCAAAGAGTATAAGGTTGAAGTAGAGAATGCATTACGGAAAACAATTAAGACACTTTGATCCGATCGAGGTGGAGAGTACATGGTTCTAAGATTCCAGGACTATTTGATAGAACATGGAATCCAATCTCAACTCATGGCACCTAATACACCTCAGTAGAATGTTGTATCTTAAAGGAGAAATAGAACCTTGTTAGACATGGTTCGATTTATGATGAACTATGCTGAATTGCCTATCTCGTTTTGGAGTTACGTAGTAGAGACTGTGGTTCAAATCTTGAACATTGTTCCATCAATGAGTGTTTCAGAAACACCTTTTGAGTTGTGGAAGGAGCGTAAACCTAGTTTACAACACTTAAGGATTTGGAGTTGTTCGACACACGTAGTGGTGACAAACCCAAAGAAATTTGAACCTCGTTCAAGATTATGCCAATTTGTTGGCTAACCCAAAGAAACGAGAGGTGGTCTTTTCTAAGACCCAGACGAAAACAAGGTGATAGTATCGACAAACACCACTTTCTTGGACGAAGACACATGAGGAACCATAAACCGCGTAGTAAGTTAGTATTAAATGAAGCTACAGATGAGTCAACAAGAGTTGTTGATCAAGCTGGGCCTTCATTAAGAGTTGATGAAGACGCCGACACATCGAGCCAGTCTCGTCCTTCTCAATCGTTGGGAATGCCTCGACGTAGTGAGAGAGTTGTTTCCCAACCTGACCGCTACTTGGGTTTAGCTGAAACTCAAGTTTTCATACCTGATGATGGTGTAGAGGATCCATTGTCCTGTAAACAAGCAACGAATGACGTAGATAAGGACCAATGGATCAAAGTCATGGACCTTGAAATGAAGTCAATGTACTTCAATTCCGTTTGGAAACTTGTAGACCAACCTGGAGGGGAACTTGTAGACCAACCTGCACTTGAAGACCAAAATGGATCTATAAGAGAAAGAGAGATGCAGCCGGAATGGTACAAACCTTTAAGGCAAGACTTGTAGCAAAGGGTTTTACCCAAAGGGAAAGAGTTTACTATGAGGAAACTTTTTCCCCTGTTGCTATGCTTAAGTCTATAAGGATACTCTTGTCCATAGCCCTTTTTTATGATTATCAAATTTGGCAAATGGACGTCAAGACTGTCTTTTTGAATAGTAATCTTGACGAGAGGATCTATATGTCTCATCCCGAAGGGTTCATAACTCAAGGTTAGAAGCAAAAAGTTTGCAAGCTCAATCGATCCATTTATGGGTTGAAACAAACATTCAGATCTTGGAACATAAGATTTGATACTGCAATCAAGTCTTATGGCTTTGACTAAAACGTTGATGAGCCTTGTGTTTACAAGAGGATCATCAACGAAAAAGTAGCTTTCTTAGTACTTTATGTGAATGATATCCTACTCATTGGGAATTATGTAGGATACATAACTTGAAGGGATTTTGAATTCCCGCAGCGGAAGATGTTGTGAAACGTCGTTGATCCGTTGTGTAAAACGTGTCTTAAAATTGAATCTATCTCATAGATCCTAGGCTAAACATGCAAACAAGAGAAGAAAACATTAAGGAATTATAAGATACTTACTTGTTGAAGATCTCTTCTTCAACGCTTTTCTCCTCCGGTCACAATCTCTCTCAATCCAACGATCTCCTCGAACACGAACCTCGATCCGAACATGGAGACACCTCCAAAGGGTCTTCTCGATTGTTCTCGGGAGGTTGAGGGAGAGTAGGTGGGACTCCCTTTGGTTTTGGGTGAGGAGAAGTTTTAGAGAGAATTGAGAGAGAATGAGAGAAAGTCTTTTCGCTCTCTTTGGATGAAAATCCAAAAAATGGCAAATGGCACACCAAAGGCTTCTTGCAATGCCTTTAAATACTATTGTGTGATGGAGTTAAAACCTCCACCAAATCACAATTTTACCACAACCATATAATATACAAATAACATTTGCATATTATATAATATAAGGTATCTCATACCTTATTATACAAATCTCATTTGCATAAATGTGGAATTATAAATTGAATCACATTCAATTTCATTTCTCTCAATTCAATTTCTCCAAATAGCACTAATTAATCAATTAGGCTATACTATAGTTTATTATGAATCTCATTCACATCAAACTATATATTATGCCATCTATATCTCATATAAACGACATAAATACCCAAATAATGAATTTGAATACTTCAAATTCACACCAAACTGTAAACCCTCAATTTTTCCAATTTGAGCCAACCGAGGGACCTAATGGACCTACACGTGACGAGCTCCAATGATCCGAGAATAACGTGTCAAACTCTTTGACCCGGTTATTCAACATTCATTAGCTACGGTAACACTCCACTAAAGGTCGTAGCTGCACTCTCATCACTGTAGGACAAGTTGTGTCCATCAATATAACCAATACCCATGAGTCAACCCTTCACAGGTTGTTCGTAGCCACAACTGGGTCAAATTACCGTTTTACCCCTGTGTCTACCTCTTGCTCCTTAAGTCCCACTACTCCTCTAATGAACAACTACGTTGCATGGTCCAACCATAAACAACAACCCTCTCAAGCCAATGAGAGAGTGGGGCTCCGTTGTTCAAGGCCTGAAGACAGCACTTAAGGGGAACAACCCCTCTACTTTCCCTAAATCGGGAACGAGTGAATTCTTTCTTACGTAGTCTACTTTCCCTAATAGGACAGACCCCCGCAGACAGGAGTCCGTAACACACTCAGGATTAAGGTCGAGTCACTAATTGTCATCTACGAATTTATTAGCTCTATACTGTTAACGGTGTTACATCAGTAAGTCTAATAATTCACGGTCCAGTCTTGTACAATCTCATTGCACAGGATGCCCCCACTCGCATGTCAACCACATGAACGAGTCAGATCACCTCGTTTGTATCTAATACAAAGCGGACCGAATCTACAGTGTATCCAGGATTAGGTCTCTAACCCTATCCATATACTGTAGACCGTTCGGGTCATTAACTCGAACGTGATCCTCCTGTGTGTCCACTACACACCGTTCAAGTTCTTACTTCTCTCATAATGCAATGACCCCGGAGCTTAGTTTATTGGATTAAGTTTATGAAAAATGATAGATACAAAGTTCAAATAAATAACTCTTATTTATTACACAATGTTGAAATAAATAACTCTTATTCATTTACAACATGGAATATTACAAACTACACGAGATGAGGACATAACTGACATAAAGAAGTGGTTGGCGACCCAATTCCAAATGAAAGATTTGGGGGAGGCGCAGTATGTTCTTGGGAATCAAATTTTCAGGGATCGCAAGAACAGAACACTAGGTTTGTCTCAAGCATCTTATATCAAAAAAATGTTGGCCCGATATTCGATGCAAAATTCCCAGAGGGGCTTTTTACCCTTCAGGCATGGAATTCATTTGTTTAAGGAACAGTGTCCTAAGACACCTCAAGAAGTTGAGGATATGAGACGTATTCCCTATGCCTCTGCAGTAGGTAGCATAATGTATGCTATGTTGTGCACGAGGCCAAACATTTTTTATGGAGTGGGAATAGTCAGTAGGTACCAATCCAATCCAGGTTTAGACCACTGGACCGCAGTTAAAAATGTCCTCAAGTATCTTAGGAGAACGAGGTACATTACGCTTATATATGGGACTAAGGACTTGATCCTTACTGGATACACTGATTCTGATTTTCAAAGTGATAAGGATTCTAGGAAATCCACATCGGGATCAGTTTTCACCCTTAACGGGGGAGCTATAGTATGGCGAAACATCAAGCAAGGATGCATCGCTGACTCCACGATGGTGGTTGAGTATGTCGCTGCTTGTGAAGCAGCTAAAGAGGATGTTTGGCTAAAAAGATTCCTTACTGATTTGGAAGTTGTTCCAAATATGGACTTTTCCATCACCTTATACTGTGACAACAATGGTGCGGTAGCCAATTCAAAGGAACCTCGCAACCATAAGCGAGGCAAGCACATCGAGAGGAAGTATCACCTAATATGAGAAATAGTGCAACGAGGAGATGTGACAGTCACGAAAATCACTTCAGAGCACAACATTGTTGATCCATTTACAAAGACTCTCACGACTAAAGTGTTCGAGAGTCATCTGGAAAGTCTAGGTCTACGAGATATGTACATAGGCTAATCTAGGGCAAGTGGGAGATGTCTAATGGGTATATGGATGCCCTAGTTTATTATTTTTGTATCTCTGTAACCACTATTTTAGGTTTTGATGTACCCCACTAGAGTTTTAGTTCAATTGAGAGTTTGTTGGGTTTGTGCCCTAAAACTCGTAGTTCGTAATTTTGTTCTAATTATTGGAATAAAGAGTTATTATTTCAATAAAGAGTTATTTTTCGTTATTTATGATATTGTCCTTGTTTTAACCCCAAATCCAATAAACTAAACATCCAAGGCTATAAAATGTCTCTTGAACTGAATGTAATGTACATATAAAGGATCTCGGTTTGAGATACAACCTAAAGGGTCTATAGTAAGGGGATAAAGTTTGGGTACCTTACCCTGGTAATACTATGGATTTGGCCCACTTTGTATAAGATACAAACACTATGATCCTAACGTGTTCGTGTACATGACATGTGAGTGGGGATATCCTATGTAATGAGATTACATAAGACCGGACCGCGAAATAGTAACCACTAGAAGTAACTCCATTGACTAGCTAGGTTTCTATTTCACTAGGATGACCTAGGCAACTTGATCTCAATCCTGAGTAGGTTACGAACTCCTGTTTGCAAGGGATTGTCCTTTGACTAGTATGGGTGAGAGTGGCCAAATTCACCGACTCAATATGCCTACCTTCTTGGGGACAAGATCGAGTGAGCGGATGGGGACTTAAGTTAGCAAGATGGAATTCACTCCTTCCCGCCTACTAGGGTAAGTAGATGAATGTTCTCTTAAGTGGTGTCTCCGGGACTTGAACAAAGGGTTCGACCCTCTCATTGGCTCGAGAGGGACTTTTGTTTGTTGGTAGGACCAGAAACAAATTGTTCATCAGAGGAACACTGGTACTTACGGTACGAGTTGTAACCCAGGGGTAAAACGGTAATTTGATCCAGCTGGTGTTACGACATTCGTGAAGGATTGAATTGCCGTTATTGGTTAATATTCGTGGACACAGAAATATATCTGCAGTGAGAAGAGTGCAACTGTGGGACTTTAGTGGAGTATTCCCGCAGCTAATAATGTTGATTAGGAGGTTAATGAGATTAACCCAATAATCTCGTATCGTTGAAGCTTCTGATCTGTTGGTCCATTAGGTCCACCTTCTAGCTCATAAAGGATTCTTAGATCGTTTGAATTTGAAAGGCTGAAATTCAATTAGGGAATAAACGTCAATGTATATAGATACATTGTAATATAATGTTTTGGAACTTTATATTATAAATTAAATGTGAATATGATTCATATTAAATTATGTGAGAGAATTAAATTTTTGAAAGAGTTCATATATTAATTTAAATGTGAATGAGATTCATATTTGGAAAACTATAGGTTAAAATTTCATGTGCATAAGATGTGCATTAAAATTATAGGTTAAGGGATTATAATTAAATAATAAAATTAAACATATGATGTTTAATTAATTAATTAAGGAGTTAATTAAATATGATTTAATTAATGATTATTTTGTATAATATGATTTAATGTGATTAAATTAATATTATTATTATTATTTAATTAATTAAAATGGAAAATGTGTGTGAGACACGTTTCCCACTACTCTTCTATCTCTCCCGCTCCCATCGATAAGTATGGGAGGGAGGGGAGAGTTATGGTGAATTGATCATTTCTGATTGCTGGTGTAAAAGCTCTCTCTCAAGATCTTTTTTTCCCTCCTCCTTACTAAAGAGTTTGTTTCCTTCCCACCAAGGAACTGATCTAAGTTTCTCAGAGTCATAGAAGGTTTTCCTGTTGGTAGTGTTCTGTTGGAACAGGAAAGCATCTTGTTAATGTGTTGTTGTGCAAAAAAGAGTAAGGAGTTGCTGCGTATTGAGAAAACTACAAAGGTAATACATACCTTTTTCGTTTTAGTTTTAGAACTTTTACAGCATGTGTTTGCATATTTAATCCATGCCTTATTAGATTAGTTTATGTTGCTTATTCTATGTTTTTACCAATGCATTGGTATTTCAAGTAAACAAAAATAAACAAACAAATCGATCTTTAATCACGTTTCCGCTGTTTAAAGGGATCTGATTCCCATCAATTGGCATCAAAGCAATGCTTGTTTTGTTTTGGTTTAAACAAATTTGCATTGGATAGGTGAGAATTGCATTTGGTTTGCTATAAAACTGTTTAGGAAAAATTTTGGCCTTAGATTTATTTTTTATTAGATCAAATTAAATGTAAAGGCCCCTTTGTTTTGGTCAATTAAGTGCATAATCGAGTCTGTAATTAAGTTATAAGTCGTTCGTGACAAATTTCGTGCAAATCGGATGAGATTCGGGTGCAAATCAAGGGGCAGGAAGCTGAGGCAACTGTTGCCTTTAGATCTTTTCATAGGGGTTCGACCTCTTGGACAAAGTTGGTATGTATTTTCTTCAGGCCCGAAAGAGAAGAAGAAGAAGTTGAAAGAAGTTAAGGTTGATCGCGCTATCGCCCAAAAGGACAAAGAGATCAAGGAAGTTGCAAGAAAGTGTTTCTACTGCAACGGGGACGATCACCTTAAAAGGAATTGTCCCATGTTCCTTGTCGAAAAGAAGAAGGCAGGTAAATGTGATTTACTTGTTACATAAACTTGGTTAGTGGAGAGTAATGACTTTGTCTGGATATTTGATTCAGGCGCCACTAACCATGTTTGCTCTTCTTTTCAACGATTAAGTTCCTGGCAGCGGCTGTAAGAGGGTGAGATAACGCTCAGGGTTGGATCCGGAGAAGTTGTCTCAGCTGCAGCAATTGGCACGGTGAATCTGTTTTTTGGCGGGAAGTACTTATTATTAGATAATATGTACACAGTTCCAGGGTTTACTAGAAACCTAGTTTCTATTTCCTGCCTAAGAGATTAAAAGTTTCTCCAAAAGAAAGTGCCCATCTTTGGCATCTCAGGTTAGGCCACATAAATCTCAATAGGATTGAGAGACTAGTGAAGAGCAGACTTCTAAACGAGTTGGAAGAAAACTCTTTACCGGTTTGTGAGTCATTCCTTAAAGGCAAAATGACCAAACGTCCTTCTAGTGGAAAAGGATTTAGAGCCAAAGAGCCTCTTTAGCTTATACATTCTGACCTCTGTGGTCCGATGAATGTTAAAGCACGAGGAAGTTACGAATACTTTGTATCTTTTATAGATGACTATTCGAGGTATGGGTACATTTACCTAATGCATAGGGAGTCTGAAACTCTTGACGAGTTCAAGAAGTACAAGACTGAGGTTGAGAACCTGTTAGGTAAAACGATTAAAACACTTCAATCGGATCGAGGTAGAGAGTATATGGACACTGAATTCAAGGACTATATGATAGAACATGAAATTACGTCCCAACTCCCAGCACCTTGTATGCCACAACAGAATGGTGTATCGAAGAGGAGAAACAGAACCCTTTTGGACATGGTTCGGTCGATGATACGCTATGCTCGTCTCCCTGATTCCTTTTGGGGTTACGCGGTGGAGACTGTGGTATACATTTTGAACACAGTTCCGTCTAAGAGTGTTTGTGAAACACCTTTCGAACCCTGACATGGTCGTAAAACCAGTTTACGACATTTCAGAATTTGGGGATGCCCGACCCATGTGTTGGTGTCAAACCCGAAGAAGTTGAAACCCCATTCAAAGTTGTGCCTCTTTGTAGGTTACCCAAAAGAGACTAGGGGTGGTATGTTTTACGATCCTAAGGAAAATAGGGTGCTTGTGTCGACAAACTCCACATTCCTTGAGGAGGACCACATCAGGGATCACTTACCAAGGAGTAAGATTGTGTTAAACGAAATGAACAGTTCATTAGCAAGAGTTGTTGATGGTGCTAGTATATCAACAAGTGTTGTTGATCTTAGCTCGTTTAGTCAAGTTTGTTCTCAAGAGTTGAGAATGCCTCGACGTAGTGGGAGGGTTGTGAGACAGCTTGAACGTTACATGGGTTTAGCTAAAACCCAAGTCGTCACCCATGAAGATGACTGCGAGGATCCATTGACCTATGATCAGGCAATGGCAGACATTGACAAAGACGAATGGATTAAAGCTATGAACCAGGAAATGGAGTCGATGTACTTCAATTTCGTCTGGGAACTTGTGGACCAACATGATGAGGTTAAACCTATTGGTTGCAAGTTGATCTACAAGCGTAAACGTGGCGTAGATGGAAAGGTGCAGACCTTCAAAGCCAGACTAGCGGCAAAAGGTTTTGCCCAAGTTGAAGGGGTTGACTATGAGGAAACCTTTTCTCCTGTTGTCGTGGTAAAGTCTATTAGGATCCTTCTGGCCATTGCCGCATATTATGACTATGAGGTATGGCAGATGGATGTTTAGACGACCTTTCTGAATGACAATCTTGACGAGACCATCTACATGGACCAACCCAAGGAGTTCATTACCGAAGGCCAAGAGCAAAAGGTTTGTCGGCTTAAAAGGTCTATTTATGGACTGAAATAAGCCTCGATGTCTTAGAATATAAGGTTTGATGAGGCCATCAAAACTTATGGTTTTGATTAGAATGGTGGCGAGCCTTGTGTTTACAAGAAAGTCGTCAACAACACTGTCACATTTCTGATATTGTATGTGGATTATATCATGCTCATTGGGAATGAGGTAGGATTTCTTACGACATTAAGGAATGGCTAGCTTCGCAGTTCCAAATGAAAGATTTGGGAGAGGCTCAGTATGTTCTAGGTATCCAGATAGTCCGGAACCAGAAGAAGAGAACGCTAGCCATGTCTCAGACATCTTACATTGACAAGATGTTGTCTAGGTATAAGATGCAGAACTCCAAGAAGGGCTTGTTGCCTTTCAGGCATGGGGTTCACTTGACTAAGGATCAATGTCCTAAGACGCCTCAAGAGGTTGAGGATATGAGACGAATTTCCTATGCTTTAGCTGTAGGGACCCTCATGTATGCCATGTTGTGTACTAGGCCCGACATCTGTTATGCAGTTGGGATTGTCAGTAGGTATCAATCCAATCGAGGATTAGATCACTGGGCAGCCGTAAAGGCAATCCTCAAGTATCTTAGGAGAACGAGCAACCACAGACTTGTATATAGAAGTGGGGATTTGATCTTTACGGGATACACAGACTTTGACTTTCAGACCGATAAGGATTCTAGGAAATCCAATTCGGGGTCAGCGTTGATCCTTGTAGTGTGGCGAAGCATCAAGCAGTGATGCATCGCTGATTCCAAGATGGAATTCGAGTATGTTGAGACTTGTGAAGCTGCAAAGGAAGCTGTTTGGCTTAGGAAGTTCATGCTGAATTTGGAAGTTGTTCCAAATATTAACTTGCCAGTGACCCTGTTTTGTGACAACAGTGGTGCAGTAGCCAACTCGAGAGAACCTCGGAGTCATAAGAGGGGCAAGCATATTGAGCGTAAGTATCACCTGATACGGGAGATTGTGCACCGCGGAGACATGACAGTCATGCGATAGCGTCGGAGCACAACGTTGCTGATCCATTTACAACGACCCTCACGACTAAGGTGTTTGAGGGAGACCTAGAGAGTCTAGGTCTTCGAGTGCTTCCTGACTAGGGCAAGTGGGAGTATTGTAAAAGGGTATTCAATGCCTTAGTTTATTGTATTACTGTACATTTAAGAAATGTATTATGTACTCCACTAGCTTAGTTCAAGTAGGAGTTTGTTGGGATGTATGTCCTAATCTCGTGTAAGTTTGTAATATTCCAAGTTGAAATAAATAAAAGTTATTTTTTCAATGCTTTATATCTCGTATATTTCATCAAGTTAATCCAATAAACTAAGCTCTAGGATCATTGTATTATGAGAGAACTAAGAACTTGAACGGTGTGTAGTTGACACACGAGGAGGATCATGTTCGAGTTAATGACCCGAACGGTCTATAGTATACAGATAGGGTTAGAGACCTAATCCTAGATACACTGTGGATGCGACCCGCTTTGTATTAGATACAAACAAGGTGATCCAGCTCGTTCATGTGGTTGACAAGCGAGTGGGGGTATCCTGTGCAATGGATTGTACAAGACCAGACCGTGAATTATTAGACTTACTGATGTAACACCGTTGACAGTATAGGACTAATAAATTCGTAGATGACCATTAGTGACTCGACCTTAATCCTGAGCGTACTACGAGCTTCTATCTTCGGGGGTCTGTCCTTTAACTAGTACGAGTGAGGGTGGCCACAATTGCTCGCCCAATATGCCTATCTTCTTAGGGACAGGACCACGTGGGGAGCTGGGAACATGACTACGCGAGATGGAATTCACTCATTCCCGAATTAGGGAAACTAGAGGGGATGTTCCCTTAAGTGTTGACTCGAGAGCTTGAACAACGAAGCCCCACCCCCTTACTGGCCCGAGAGAGTTGTTGTTTATGGTTGGACAATGCAACGTAGTTGTTCATTAGAGGAGCAGTGGGACTTAAGCAGCAAGAGGTAGACAAAGGGGTAAAACGAAAATTTCACCCAGCTGTGGCTATGAACAACCTGTGAAAGGTCGACTCACGGGTATTGGTTATATCGATGGACACAACTTGTCCAACAGTGTTGGGAGTGCAGCTACGGGCTTTAGTGGAGTGTTACCGTAGCTAATGAATGTTGAATAACCGAGTCAAAGAGTTTGACAGGTTAATCTCCGATCATTGGAGCTCATCATCTGTAGGTCCATTAGGTCCCTCGGTAGGCTCAAATTGGACAAATTGAGGGTTTACAGTTAGGTGTGAATTTGAAGTGTTTAAATTCATTATTTGGGTTTTTTTATGTCATTTATATGTGATATAGATGACATAATATATAGTTTGATGTGAATGAGATTCATAATAAACTATAGTATAGCCTAATCGATTAATTAGTGCTAATTGGAGAAATTGAATTGAGAGAAATTAAATTGAATGTGATTCAATTTAAAATTCCACAATTATGCAAATGAGATTTGTATAATAAGGTATGTGATACCTTATATTACGTGATATGCAAATATGATTTTCATATCATATGGTTGTGGTAAAATGATGATTTGGTGGAGGTTTTAACTCTACCACACACTAATATAAAAAGGGTTTGCAAGAAGCCTTTGGTAAGACTTTTTGCCATTTTTTGGATTTTCATCCAAAGAGAGCAAGTCTAATTCTCTCTCAAAATTTCTCTTGATTCATCAAGAATTCTCCTCACCCAAAACCAAAGGGAGTCCCACACACTCCCCCTCAACCTCCCGAGAACAACCGAGAAGACCCTTTGGTAGTGTTTTATTGTTCAGTTCGAGGATCGAGTTCGTAGAGATCGTTGGTTCGAGAGGGATCGAGATCGAGAAGGAGAAAACGTTGAAGAAGAGTTTTTCAAGAGGTTAGTACTTCTACCTACTGTTTTCTCTTGCTTTTAAGCATGTTTAGCCTAGAATTAAAATGTTTAGTTCATTTTTAAGAAACATTTTTCACAACGAACATCACGACATTCCAAGTCGTTTCTGCTGCGGTAATTTCAATCCCTTCAAGCTTGTTTCCCTTTGGCCACCTTTTTCATATTCTTCTTCTTCCTTTTTGGGCCTGAAGAAGATGAGGTTACAGATTTGGTCCCCAAGGACGAACCTCCCTTAAAAGACTGTTGGGAAACATTTGCCTCACCCTCCTATCACCCGACTTTCATCAGAGACTGGAAGGTTTGTAGCTCATTGAGCAAATGGTTAAGGTGTAGCTAAGCTTGTTCATAACAGCGTTGCTACGAAATTGCAGGAGACTATCTGGTAGAGTTTCCAAAATGAAGCTGACCTGACTCGACTCATCGATAGATGCTCCATTCATCTCTGTCACGTTGAAGTAGACCATCATGTCGAGAACATATTGTTGAGATTTATGCCCTAAACTTGTGTAATTTTGATCAAATAAATAAAGAGTTATTTATTTTGATTAAATTATATTCTTGCTTTATAAATCCAATAAACTAAGCTCCAAGGTTATAATATATCTTGAACATCGATGTAGTGGGGGATATTTTGGATTGTGTTCAAGAATATAACCTAAATGGTCTATGGTATAAGAATAAAGTTGGAAACCTCATTCTGGTAACACCATGGATGCGACCCACTTTGTAATTAGTACAAATTAGGTAATCTAACTCATTCATGTGGTTGACATGCGAGTGGGGGCATCCTGTATGAAGAGTTCATACAAGACCGAACTGCAAATTATTAATCTAACCAGTGTAACACCGTTAACATGATAAGACTGATAATTTATAGATGGTCATTAGTGACTCGACCTGAATCCTGAGTAAGTTAAGAATTCCTGCTTATAGGGGTTTGTCCTTAGACTAGTATGGCTGAGAGTTACCTGTAGCCGACTCAATAAGCCTACCTTCTCAAGTACAGAACCTCGTAGGAAGCTAGGGACTTAACTATACAAGATGGAATTCACTCATTCTTACACTACGAAATTAGATAGGTTGTTCCCTTAAGTACTGACTCCAGGTCTTGAATAACGGGCCCTGCCCTCTATGAAGGTATGTGTCTATGGTAGGACCATAGGCTTATTGTTCATTAGAGGATCAGTGGTGCTTAAGGAATAAAGAGGTAATCACAGGGGTAAAATGGTAATTTAACCCAGCCGTTATTACGAACAACCTGTGAAGGGTCGACTAATGGGTAATGATTATATCAGTGGACACAATATAATCTACAATGAGGAGAGTGCAACTACAAATCTATAGTCGAGTGACTTGTAGTTAATGAATATTTATTAACTGGATCAAAAAGTTTGATCAGTTAATCTCACATCATTGGAGCTCATAAACTGTAGGTCCATTAGGTCCCTCCGTTTGCTCAACATGGTTATATTGAGGGTATAAAGTTAGGAATGAAATTGAAGTCTTCAAATTCATATATGAGATGTCATATCAGTTATATGTGATATAATTGATATAATATATAGTTTTAAAGTGAATTAGATTCACATATTAACTATATACTAAAGAGAGAATGAAAAAGGGATAGGATGGTTATTTTGCATCCTTATTTCCTTATATATATATAGTTGTATGAGATGCAACTTTGACCTAAGGTTTTGAAAACCCTAGTGTGTCATTTTGTTGTGTTGTTGGAAAGGTTCCAAAACACAATCTCTCTCACAAACATCTCATCTCACCTAAAGGGAACCCACCTTCCTCCCTCACCTTGAGAACAACGGAGAAGATCCGGTGGTAGTGTCCGTGATCGCTTGGATTCGTGTTAAGATCGTGATCGTGGGAGAAGGAGCACTTGAAGAAAAGTTCTTCAAAGGTATTATTCT
The DNA here is from genome assembly GCA_036507285.1 of Trichosanthes cucumerina. NCBI lineage: Eukaryota > Viridiplantae > Streptophyta > Magnoliopsida > Cucurbitales > Cucurbitaceae > Trichosanthes > Trichosanthes cucumerina. Next base: position 67,562,890 of record CM071836.1, on the reverse strand, counting down.
TGTTGTCCATCTTGTTATTATATGCTTAATCTAGATAGAGTAGTTCTTGAGTGTAATCCATGTAATGAAATTAGAACGCGCGATTCACAATCGCTTCCGCTGCGAGATTCGATTCCCTTCAATTGGTATCAGAACCCAATTGCGTTCTAAATTTACATTCAGTATTTTTTCAAGAACGAGGTGGGATTTACTGTTTTGCATGTGATGTATGAACGGTTTGCAATTTAGACATTTTCAATTTTGGCACTTAGATTTACAATTTTTCATTGAATTCTTCAATGTAAGGGTCCGGTGTTTTGGGAAATTTTAATTGTAAATCGAGTCTGTAAGTTCGTGTCAATCGAGGCAAGGTGGTTGCTAAGAAGAACGGAGCAAAAAAGAGCCAAAACAGTGGAGACTGTTGTTGTTACGTGAATGGCGTTACAACGCCGTTCTATAGCGTTACCAACGCCATCGCGCGCAGCGCACGCCGGGGAAGACGGCAGCGTTGCAACGCTGCCCACAACGTTGCAACGCTGAGGCATTGTGCAACGCTTTTGTGAGGCGCGCTTCAATGGGTAGAAGAGGACAAAGAGCGTGCCACAAACGCTGTATCGCTGCGTTAACGCCACAAACGTGTCACAGAAGGCTTCAACTGGGAGAAACGTATTTTTAATTATATATTAAATATAAACATGTTTTATATTTAATTTATTTTAATTTATTTAATTTTAATTAATATAATTAGATTATATTAATTAAAATTTAATTTATGGTGCCAAAATTGGTTTAATTTTACTATTTAAATTATGCAATTATTGTGTAATTATTGTCATGCAGAATGTATGCTTTTAATTTAGATACCCTACCTTCGGTTAAGCATTTCCATGCATCATTTATAATATAAAGAGTTATATTATACAGTTTGCAAGATTAATTAATATAAGGTGTTATATTAATTTATGGACAACATTGACATGCATTATATTTCATGAGATGATTATGCTATGTATGACTTATTATTCATGAGATGAATGATCAAGCACTATAACATAGTATGCATGTCACCTAAGGTTAATTATTAGTTTTAAAACGTTTAGAACTTGGAAATAATATACCTTAGGTTATCTAGTTCTAATTAGATTATAATTAGGACCCAAGTTATTTAAAAAATGATTAAAAGAGGAACTCTGTCTAAGGAAAGTTTTGTCTAGGCTGGGGTATTTAAGTCGATTTGAAACGGAACACCCTACCCGAGAACCGACTGCAGTAGTGAAATTTAGTTAGAGAGTTTATAAATCATGGTAGCGTCAGCGGGTTTATTAAGGGGGTTAATAAACTAGAAATCCTAGACTTAATATAAAGAGTTATATTAGCAAACTTAGGATAAAATCAATATAAGAGTTATATTGATTATCGATATAAGAGTTATACTGATAACTTTAGGAAAAACCATTAGCCGGATTTAGCCTAAGTAAGATTCCTATAGATTTAAAGTATCCAGTGAGATGAAAAGTGTATATGATACATATTTTTCCACCTACGTATCTCCGTGAAGTTCACACCGTGAGACTCATACTTGGCCTGGTTGCGCAAACGGGAGCGTCCCCCTTCAGATGGAGTTTGAATGAGTCAATGTCAACGTGAATGGAGAGGGTACATATAGTGAGTGGGAGCAGGATTAGTGAAAACAAAACCTATGGTCTCTTCAGTCGGTTTACACCGTAAGATCACTATGGTCAGCCTGCTAGTTTGGCCTAGACCAGACAATCCCTTCGGAGGGCTTGATCATAGGGGATCGAACAAAGTAGACACCCGAAAGGGATAAAGATTTCCTTATCTGTTTTTCAATCTAGTCCTCCCTTCGCCGGATTTTATTGGATGGGGACTCTGGGATCTAAAGACAGAGGGTTACACTCACAAGGTACATAAGAAGTGTATGTATCCTGACCGAACAATGGTAACTGAAGCCTATAGGAATAAGAGTTATTCTGGCATTAGGTTTTGGTCAAGAATGTCTTGATCAAGAGGAGGAGTGTTTTTTATTACCCTTCGGTGTCATACATTCTAAACCTTTGGAGTATCATTACAAATTATAAATAACCTAGGAATCATTTGATAATTAGCTAAAACATGATTGGATTAGACAATTATAGCAAGAAACTCATACATGTTTTGTTTGTAAATTTTCAGTAAAAATGTCTAGCTCTATAATTTCCTTATTGGGTGCGGAAAAGTTAACCGGAGAGAATATGATGACATAGAAAAACAAACTCAACACTATATTGGTAGTGGATGATCTGAAGTTTGTGCTAACTGAGGACTGTCCTCAGGTGCCAGACTCGAATACGTCACGAAATGTTCGTGATGCATATGATCGATGGATCAAGGCCAATGATAAGGCCAAGGTCTACATGCTTGTTGGGATTTGTGCCCTAAAACTCGTAGTTGGTAATTATGTTCTAATTAATGTAATAAAGTGTTATTATTTCAATAAAGTGTTATTGTTCGTTATCTACGAGTTTGCCTTTATTTAAACCCTAAATCCAATAAACTAAACATCCAATGTTGTTAAATGAATCTTTAACTTAATGTAATGTACATAAAAAGGATCTCGGTTCGATACTGACCTAAAGGGGTCTATAGTTAGGGATAAGGTTTGGGTACCTTACCCGGTAAAACTATGGATGTGACCCACTTTGTATTTGATACAAACACTGTGATCCTAACGTGTTCGTGTAGATGACATGTGAGTGGGGATATCCTATGTAATGAGATTACATAAGACCGGACAACGAAATAGTAACCTCTAGCTGTAACTCCGTTGACTGGTTAGGTTTCTATTTCACTAGGATGATCTAGGCAACTAGATCTCAATCCTGAGCTGGTTACGAACTCCAATTTGCGAGGGATTGTCCTTTGACTAGTATGAGTGAGAGTGGCCAGATTCGCCGACTCAATATGCCTACCTTCTTGGGGACAAGACCGAGTGAGCGGCTGGGAACATAACTTAGCAAGATGGAACTCACTCCTTCCCGCCTACTAGGGTAAGTAGAGGAATGTTCCCATAAGTGGTGTCTTCGGTACTTGAACAAAGGGCCCGACCCTCTCATTGGCCCGAGAGGGACTCTGTTTGTTGGTAGGACCACAAACAAATTGTTCATTAGAGGAGCACTGGTACTTAAGGCACAAGATGTAACCCAAGGGTAAAATGGCAATTTGACCCAACTTGTGTTACGAACATTCGTGAAGGATTGACTTGCTGTTATTGGTCAATATCCATGGACACAGAAATATATCTGCAGTGAGAAGAGTGCAGTTGTGGGACTTTAGTGGAGTGTTCCCACAGTTAACGAATGTTGATTGGAAGGTTAATGAGATTAACCGAGCAATCTTGTGTCGTTGGAGCTTCTGATCTGTAGGTCCATTAGGTCCACCTTCTAGCTCGTAAAGGGTTCTTAGATCATTTGAATTTGAAATGTTCAAATTCATTAGGGAATAAACTTAATGTATATTGATACAATATAATATATAGTTTTGGAACTACATATTATAAATTTAATGTGAATATGATTCATATTAAATTATATGAGAGAATTGAATATTTGAAAGAGTTCAAATATTATATTAAATGTGAATGTGATTCACATTTGCAAACTATAGGATAAAATTTAATGTGCACTGGTTGTACATTAAAACTATAGGTTAAAGGGGTAATATGATTAAATGAGATTTAATTGATATTTAATTTGCATTATTCAAATATGATTTAAATGAATAATTAAATTTGATTTAATTATATTATTATTATTATTATTATTATTTTAATAATAAATGAGGGAACGTGTCACTCAGACACGTTCCCCACTACCCCTCCCCTTCTCCCTATCGACAGTTTAAAAGAGAGAAGGGGGTTGCACAATTGAGTTGATCGATCAATCAAATTTGCTTTGATAGAAAGAAAAATTTTCTCTCTCTCTCAATTTTCTAATTCCCAAAACCTTCCAAGAGTTGGATTACCTTTCCACCAAGGGAGATCTAAGCATTCAGAGACATAGGAGGTTCTCCTGTTGGTAGTGTCCTTCTTGGAGAAAAATAGAGAATTTTTGTTGTATTGCTGAAAAGCTAGGAGCAATGAGTTGCTGTGCTGGAGAATTGGAAACTACAAAGGTATTCTTCTTCTTCCCTTTAGTTTAATTGTTAAACTTTACATGTTTGCATGTATGCTATTATCCATGTCTAATAGGATTAGATTTTCCATGCTTGTTCTGTATTTTTTATCAATGTACTGGTTTTTGTTTTAAGCAAAACAATTCAGCAAATTAACGATCCCAAACACGTTTTCGCTGCTCAAGGAGATCAGATCTCCATCAATGTTGGCATGTATGTCTGACATATTAGCCAAGAAGCATGAGGGCATGATGCCCGCTAAAGAAATCATGGATTCAGTGCAGGGTATGTTTGGACAACAATCCACATAGGCCCGACACAATGACCTAAAGTACATTTTAAACTCGAGGATGCCAGAGGGTACATCTGTTCGGGATCATGTCGTGGATATGATGGTGCTCTTTAACATCACGCAGTCAAATGGTGCTTCCATCGATGAATCGAGCTAGGTCAGCTTCATTCTAGAAACCCTTCCAGATAGTTTCCTACAGTTTAGAAGTAATGTTGTTATGAACAAGCTTACTTTTAATCTTACCTCCCTTCTGAATGAACTCCAGACCTTTCAATCTTTGATGAAAATTCAGGGATCGAAAGGTGAGCAAAATGTTGCCAGTAGGAGTTATCATAGAGGTTCGACCTCTAGATCAAAAACAGTGGTTTCATCTTCTTCTAACCTGAAAGGGAAGAAGAAGAGCATGAAGAAGGTTGGTAAAGGGAAACGAGCTGACAAAGCTGCCGCCCAGAAGGGCAAGAAAGTCAAAGAAGTTGCTGACAAAGGAAAGTGTCTCCACTGCAATGAAGACGGACATTGGAAACGGAACTGTCCGAAGTACATTGCAGAAAAGAAGAAGGAAGGTAAATATGATTTACTTTGCTTAGAAGCTTGTTTAGTGGATAATGATAAAACTGCTTGGATACTTGATTCAGGCACCACTAATCATGTTTGCTCTTCTCTTTAGGGAATTGATTTGTGGCAACAGGTACAGAAAGGAGAGATAACACTCCGGGTTGGAAATTGAGAAGTCGTCTCAGCTTTAGCAGTAGGCACGATGAAGCTTTATTTTGGCAAGAAATATATGTTGTTAGACAATATATTAGTGATACCAGGGTTTACTATAAACCTTATTTCAATTTCTTGCCTAATAGAATAATGTATTTTTGTTTCTTTCTCTATGAATAAAGTGTTTATTTTGAAGAAAGGTGTGGAAATATGTTCAGCTTCATTAGAAAATGGGTTGTATGTTTTAAGGCCTTATTCAGTCAAAATGGTTTTGAACACTGAATTATTTAAAACTGCAAACACACAAACTAAGAAACGTAAATTTTCTCCTAAAAAAATGCTTATCTTTTGCATCTTAGGTTGGGTCACATTAATCTCAATAGGATTGAGAGATTGGTAAAGAATGGACATCTAAATAAGTTAGAAGAAAATACTTTACCTGTATGTGAATCCTGCCTAGAAGGCAAAATGACTGAAAGACCTTTTTGTGAAAAAGGTTGTAGAGCCAAAGAACCTCTTGAGCTTATACATTCAGACCTTTGTGGTCCGATGAGTGTTAAAATCAGAGGAAGATATGAATATTTCATCTCCTTTGTAGATGATTATTCTAGATTTGGGCATATTTACCTAACACAACATAAGTCTGAAGCACTTGAAAAGTTCAAGGAATATAAGACTGATGTTGTAAATAAATTAGGTACAAAAATTAAAACGCTTCGATCAGATCGAGGTGGAGAGTACATGGATTTAAAATTCCAGAACTATATGATAGAACATGGAATTACATCCCAACTCTCGGCTCCCAATACATTACAACAAAACGGTGTATCGGAAAGGAGAAATAGAACCTTGTTGGACATGGTTCGATCAATCATGAGTTATGCTCATCTCCCTAGTTCATTTTTGGGTTACACAGTAGAGACTGCGGTATACATTTTGAACAATGTGCCCTCCAAAAGTGTTTCTGAAAAACCTTTTGAACTCTCGAAAGGACATAAAGGTAGTTTATGTCATTTGAGAATTTGGGGTTGTCCAGCACATGTGCTTGTGACAAATCCAAAGAAGTTGGATTCACGTTCAAAATTGTGCCTATTCGTAGGATACCCAAAAGAAACAAGAAGTTGTTTATTCTATGATCCTAAGGAAGATAAGGATTTTGTGTCCACAAATGCCATTTTCTTAGAGGATAACCACATAAGGGATCACAAACCAAGAAGTAAAATTGTGTTGAGTGAGTTAGACGGAACAATAGCAAAGGTTGCTAATAAAACTAGTACGTCAACAAAAGTTGTTGATACTAGCTTGTCTAGTCAAGAGAGTCCATCTCAAGAGTTGAGTATGCCTCGACGTAGTGGGAGGGTTATAACGCAACCTGACCGTTACATGGATTTATCTGAAACCTAAGTTGTTATACCAGATGTCAACTGCGAGGATCCATAGACTTATAATCAAGCGATGGTTGACAAAGACAAAGACAAATGGATCATAGCCATGGACAAAGAAATTGAGTCTATGCACTTCAATTCTGTTTGTGATCTTGTAGATAAGCCTGATGGGGTAAAACCTATAGGTTGTAAGTGGATCTATAAGAAAAGCGTGGTGGAGATGGGAAGGTGCAAACCTTTAAAGCTAGACTAGTAGCAAAGGGTTATACCCAGGTTGAAGGGGTTGACTATGAGGAAACCTTTTCACCTATTGCTATTGTAAAGTCTATATGATCCTACTTGCCATTGCCGCATATTATGACTATGCGGTATGGCAAATGGATGTCAAGATAGCCTTTTTGAATGACAATCTTGAGGAAAACATCTACATGGACCAACCCTAAGTGTTCATTGAACCAGGATAAGAGCAAAAGGTTTGCAGGCTTAAAAGGTCAATTTATGGACTGAAAGAAGCCTCTAGGTCCTGGAATATAAGATTTGACGAGGCAATCAAATCTTATGGTTTTGACCAGAATGATGATGAACCTTGTGTCTACAAGAAAATCATCAATAGTTCTGTCGCATTCCTAGTTTTATATGTGGATGATATCCTACTCATTGGGAATGATGTAGGATATCTTACTGACATTAAGAATTGGCTAGCTACGCAATTCCAAATGAAAGATTTGGGTGAAGCGCAGTTTGTTCTTGGGATCCAGATGTTCCGGAGGCACAAGAATAAAACACCAGTCCTTTCTCAGACATCTTACATCGACAAAGTATTGTCAATGTTTAAGATGCAAGACTCCAAAAAGGGCTTATTGCCTTTTAGACATGGAGTTCATTTGTCTAAGAAACAGTGTCCTAAGACACCTCAAGGAGTGGAGGATATGAGACGGATTCCTTATGCATCAGCTGTTTGAAGCCTGATGTACGCCATGTTGTGTACTAGGCCTGACATCTGTTTTGCAGTTGGAATGGTCAGTAGGTATGAATCCAATCCAGGAACTGAATAGTGGACAGAAGTTAAAACAATCCTTAAGTATCTACGGAGAACAAGGAACTACATGCTTGTGTATGGTGATAAAGATTCTCCGAAATCTACATCAAGGTCAGTATTTACTCTTAACAGAGGAGTTGTAGTATGGCGAAGCGTCAAGCAAGGATGCATCGCTGATTCCACCATGGAGGCCGTGAAGCAGATAAAGAGGTCGTTTGGTTAAAGAAGTTCATGCTAAATTTGGAAGTTGTTCCAAATATGACTTTGCCCATCACGCTGTATTGTGATAATAGTGGTGCAGTGGCAAATTCGAGGGAACCCCGAAGTCACAAGAGGGGAAAGCACATTGAGCGAAAATATCATCTCATCCAAGAGATCGTGCATGGAAGAGACGTGATTGTCACGAAGATAGCCCCTGAGCACAACGTTGTTGATCCTTTTATAAAGGCTCTCACGGCTAAAGTATTTGAGAGTCACCTAGAAGGTGTAGGTTTACAAGTCTTTCCCAACTAGGGCAAGTGGGAGTATATTGTACAAAGGGTGTAAATGCCCTACTTTATTGTATTCACAGTACTGTAATGATTTAATACTCCACAAGCTTTAGGTCAAGTGGGAGATTGTTGGGATTTGTGCTCTAAACTTGTGTAATTTTGATCAAATAAATAAAGAGTTATTTGTTTTGATAAAATTATATTCTTGCTTTATAAATCCAATAAACTAAGCTTCAAGGTTATAATATATCTTGAACATCAGTGTAGTGAACACTATTTAGATTGTGTTCAAGAATATAACCTAAATGGTCTATGGTATAAGAATAAGGTTGGAAACCTCGTTCTTGTAACACCATGGATGCGACCCACTTTGTAATTAGTACAAATGAGGTAATCAAACTCATTCATGTGGTTGACATGCGAGTGGGGGCATCCTGTATGAAGAGTTCATACAAGACTGACCAACAAATTATTAGTCTATCCAGTGTAACACCGCTACGGTGATAAGGCCGATAATTTATAGATGGTCATTAGTGACTCGACACAATCCTCGTAGTAAGTTAAGAACTCCCGCTTATAAGGGTTTGTCCTTAGACTAGTATGGGTGAGAGTGGCTGTGGCCGACTCAATAAGCCTACCTTCTCGTGGATGACGTAACCTCGTAGGTAGTGGGGAGACTTAACTATACAAGATGGAATTCACTCATTCCTACACTACGTAATTAGATAGGTTGTTCCCATAAGAACTTGCTCCAAGTCTTGAACAACGGGGCCCCGCCCTCTATGAGGGTATGAGTCTATGGTAGGACCATAGGCTTGTTGTTCATTAGAGGATAAGTGGTGCTTAAGGAATAAAGAGGTAATTAAAGGGGTAAAACGATAATTTGACCCCGCCGTGATTACGAACAACCTATGAAGGGTCGACTAATGGGTAATGATTATATCAGTGGACACAATATAATCTATTGTGAGGAGAGTGCAACTACAAGTCTATAGTGGAGTGACTTTTAGTTAATGAATATTGATTAACTTAATCAAAGAGTTTGATCAGTTAATCTCACATCATTGAAGCTCATGAACTGTAGGTTCATTAGGTCCCTCCGTTAGCTCAACATGGTTATATTGAGGGTATAAAGTTAGGAATGAAATTGAAGTCTTCAATTTCATATATGAGAAGTCATATCAGTTATATGTGATATAATTGATATAATATATAGTTTTAAAGTGTATTAGATTCACATATTAACTATATACTAAAGAGAGAATGAAAGAGGGATAGGATGGTTATTTTGCATCCTTATTTCCCTATATATATATAGTTGCATGGGATGCAACTTTGACCTAAGGTTTTGAAAACCCTAGTATGTCATTTTGTTGTGTTGTTGGAAATGTTCCAAAACACAATCTCTCTCACAAACATCTCATCTCACTTAAAGGGAAACCACCTTCCTCCCTTACCTAGAGAACAACGGAGAAGATCTGGTGGTAGTGTACGTGATCGCTTGGGTTCGTGTTACTGAGATCGTGGTCGTGGGAGAAGGAGCACTCGAAGAAAAGTTCTTCAAAGGTATTATTCTTGTTGTCCATCTTGTTATTATATGCTTAATCTCGATAGACTAGTTCTTGAATGTAATCCATGTAATGAAATTTAGAACGCGCGATTCATAATCGCTTCCGCTGCGGGATTCGATTCCCTTCACATGTTCCTTGATAGATGCCCCCTCCTTCATTCTGGCATTGAAAATGTGCTTGAGCGCATCGTGTTTGACCTGAAAAGACTGTTGTCCAAACATGTCTTGTAGAGATGCCATGATCTCCTTGGCGGTGACCATGTTCTCATGCTTCTTAACAAATATATCAGATATACTAGCTAAGATATAGACCTTGGCCTTGTCATTGACCTTGGCTCATCTATCGAATGCGTCACGAACACTTCGTGCCGCAGCCGGGCCTGACACCTGAGGACAATCCTAAGTGAGTACGAACTTCAGGTCGTCCACAACTAAAATCGTATTAATGTTGTTTTTCCATGTTTGGTAATTGTTTCCAATGAGTTTTTCGGCATCCAAAAGAGAAATAATCGAACTCGACATATTTGCTGATATATAAGAAAAAATCTTGTATTATTTTCTTGCATTAAACCTATGTATAATCCAATCATGTTGTAGCAAAATTAATCTATGATCCCTAGATGAATTAATTTGCAATGATACTCCACAGGTTTAGAATGACTGTCACCGAAGGGTAGTTGAATCACTTCTCCTCTGGGAGGAGACAATCTCGACCAGACCTTATTACCGGAATAACTCTTATTCCCTATAAGTTATAGCTACCATTTTTGGTCTAGATCCATTAACTTTTAATTTATCCTGTGAGTGTCACCCTCTAACTTTAGATCCCGAAGTCCCAATCCAACAAAATCCGCCGAAGGGAGGACTAAGTTGGAAAATAAACTAACGTAACCCTATCCCTTTCGGGAGTTCGCTATGTTCCGACTCCTATGATCAGGCCCTCCGAATGGATTATCTGGTCCAGGCCAAACATGCAGGCGGATCATAAGAATCTCATGACGCAAACCATTAGAAGAGACCGTGGGACCCGTTTGCACAAGTTTCGTTCCCACTCATTATAAGCACTCTCTCCATTCACCTTGCTTTTGACCCATACAAACACCATCCGAAGGAGGACGCTCCCATTTGTGCCACGAGGCCAAGTATGGATCTCACGGTGTGAACTTAACGGAGATGCGTAGGTGGAAATTAATGTATCATATACACTCATTTCCTCCTACTAAGTACTTTAGAGTTAACGGGATGACCTAGATAAATCCGGCTATAATTTACCTAAGTCTACCAATATAAATGTTAACAATTTAATAAACGTCACTCACGATAAACATAACCTATGAATCTCAAGACCAAATTCACTCCCAGGTAGGTTTGCTGGTAGAGGTGTTTCGTTTCCGTCAGCTTAAATACCCTAGCCTAGCCAAAACCTTCCTTAGACAGAGTTACTTATCAGTCACCATTCTAAGTCGTATTAGATTTCCTAATTCTAATCTTATTAGAACTAGATAACCTAAGTCTAATTAAGAACCTCTGTTCTAAAATATTTTTAAAACTAGTTAATTAATACTTAGGTTACATGCATTTCTATGTTATTGTGCTTGATCATTCATGACATGAATAAATTAAAAAACATAGAACATATATCATCACATGAAATAAATGCATGGTTATGCTTTCAAAAATAATTATCATAACTCTTATATAATTAAGCATGCATACTATATAATATAACAACTTATATTATAAAATGATGCATGAATATGCTTAACCTAAGGTGTGATTTTAATCTAAATGGCATACTTTATGCACATAAATTAATACACAGTATTTGCATAATTAAAATAGCAAAATTGGACCATGATTTGGCATCCTAAACATTAAGTAAAATTAATATAATCAAATTATAATAATAATAATTAATTAAATAACTATATAAAAATAAATAATAAAAAACGAAAAAAACGAAGCCATTATGCCCATCTCCCACGGTCTTCGCGCGCGCACTCCACCACTATCGCAGCGGCATTGCAATGCTGTAGCCAGTGTTGCAACGCTGCCGCCCTCAACAATCGTCTGGCGTCTTCACGCTAAGCGGCGTTGCAGCGCTGGCCCTGCATCAGGCCTTCGTCCGCATGCCAGGCGTTGCAACGCTAATGAACGTCGTTGCAACGCCATCGTCTGCACAACAATGGCAGTTTCCCCATTTCGTCCAATTCCGCTTCGTTTCTTCACATCAACACTTTGCCACGAAGGACACAGACTTATAGACATGATTTACAATACATTTTGCCCAAAACACCGAACCCTTACATTGAACTTTTCAATTGAATTGTAAATCTAAATGTCAAATCATGTAAACATCCATTTTTGCAAACCACATGCAATTTCCCTAAATTGAATTCTATACCCACCTAATTTTGAGCAATTTCGAACACATTTGCTCTTAATTGTCCCGTGCGGAAGCGATTGATTGCATTTGCTCTTAATTGTGTGACACAGAAATGCTAAAAAAACAGAAAATCTAAGCTAAGCATACAAATTGAAAGCATAAACGAATCATTGATTTACCTTTGAAAACCAATTCTTCGCGTGGTTCCACGTCGTCAACGATCTCTTCTTCTCTACGATCGACTTTACGAACACAACCAAAAGGACTTCTCGGTTGTTCTCTAGGAGAGGGAGAGAGGTGGGGTCTCCTTTGGATTAGAGATGTTTTGAGAGAGAACTTGAGAGAACTCTTGTGTTTGCCTTAGATGCAAAACTACACAAATGATTCAAGTTTTCAAAAATGCATCCAAAATGATGCTTTTATAGGCAATGTGGGTGGAGACAAATTCTCCACCCATTTTGCCACTAACTCCATATATTATGCATAAATGCATAATATAAGGTGTCAAACACCTTATTATATGAATCATATTCACATAATGTGGAGAAATTGGATTAAATTAAATCGAATTTCATCTCTCCAAATTTCTACCACTGGTTGTGTCCTAGTTCCATAATTAGACACAATTAAGTTCAATATAAATCATATTCACATTGAACTATATATTATATCAATCATGTCACATATAATTGATATAATCCCTAAATTGAATTTGAACATTTCAAATTCATTCCAAAACTTTATACCCTCTATAAATTCCATGTTCAGCCAACCGAGGGACCTAATGGACCTACAGATCATGAGCTGCAACGATACGAGATTGACTAATCAAACTCATTGATCCCGTCAATCAACATTCGTTAACTACGAGTCACTCCACTAAAGACTCGTAGCTGCACTCTCCTCACTTTAGGACAACTTGTGTCCATTGATTTAACCAATGCCCGTGTATCAACCCTTCACAGGTCATTCGTAGTCACATCTGGGTCGAATTACCGTTTTACTCCTGTGACTACTTCTTGCACCTTAAGCACCATTGATCCTCTAATGAACAACAAGTTTATGGTCTGACCATAAACATTATCCCTCTCGGGCCAGCAAGAGGGAGGGGGCCCCGTTGTTCAAGACCTGGATTCAGCTCTTAAGAGAACAACCTATCTAGTTACCTTAGAACGAGAACGAGTGAATTCCTTCTTGCGAAGTTGAGTCCCCAACTCCCTACAAGGTTTCATCCCTGAGAAGGTAGGCATATCGAGTCGGCAACTATGGCCAGTCTCACCCGTACTAGTCAAAGGGCAATCCTTCACGCCCTTTTAGTTCTGCAACCTTCACGCCGTTTCAGTTCTCCAACCAGTGCAACCACAATCCGTAAGTTCTCTTCTTCTTTATTTCATTCTTCCCTCTCATTCTCTGTCTCAATTTCTTTTATCCTCCACATTGATCAACCTACACCAATCGATATCGTTGTGTATAGATCGTGCCAATTCTTTTTTGTAGAAATTTTCTCACTTTCTCCATCATTTTCGATCATCTCTGCCTTCTTCTTTTTCTCTTTATGTTTACTCTCTTATTTTTCACGTTGGTTGTGGTGCTACTGCAAAAGGAAAGTAAAATGGTTAAAACTCGAACCGACCCGATTGGAACCAAAACCGATTGGTTCAGTTTTAAAACGAAAATCGATGAATAGTCGATTTCTTCGGTTCAAAATCCTTGAGAACCGAGGTGGTGGGTTCGGTCACTGGTTTCGGCCAAAACCGAACCGAACCGAACCGTGCACACTCCTATCCCCGACAGACAGAAGTTCGCAACTCGCTCAGGATTCAGGATGAATCACTATTGGTCATCGTTTGAATTATTAGCCCTAAGCTATCAACGGTGTTACTGGATTAGTCTAACAATTTTTTATCCAGTCGTGTACAAACTCTTTGCACAGGATGCCCCCACTCGCATGTCAACTATATGAACGAGCTGGATCGCCTCGTTTATATCAAATACAAATTGGGTCGCATCCATAGTGTTAACAGGATAAGGTTCCCGACCTATTCCATCTACTATAGACCATTCCCGTCACAATTTAGAATGTAACCCTGGAGCTTAGTTTATTGGATTTAATTTTGTAATTGCGAGAATACAAGTTTGAAGGAAAAGTAACAATTTTATTCATTTTTTCAAATAATTACAAATATACGAGTTTAGGGCATAAATCCCAACAAGGGAAAGAGAGGAAGAGGGGAAAATCGGAGAGGGAAAGAGGAAGAGAGTGAAATCGGAAAGGGAAAGGGGAAAGAGAGAAATGGGGAAAAATCGGAGAGGGAAAGGGGAAAGAGAGGGGGAGCAACGAAAGATTTTCCAGTTGAATTGCCGACCGTTTTTAAAAACGGTCGGGCTTTCCCCTATTTTTCGCCTACCGTTATAACAACGGTCGGACTTTCCCCAAATTGTTTCTCACTATTGTAAAAACGGTCCGGCTCCTTGAATATTGGCTGACCGTTATAAAAACTGTCGGGCTTTTCCCGAGTTTTTGACGACCGTAATAAAAACGGTCGACCTCTTCCCAGTTTTTGTTCAACTGTTTTAAAATGGTCAGTCTTTCCCTTAGTTTTGGCCGACTGTTTTATAAACAGTCGACCTTTTTCCAATTTTTGCCAACTATTTCAAAATGACTCGACATTTCCTAATTTTTGGCCTACCAACATAGAAAACAGTCGGCATTAGCCCTTATTTGCCGACCAATTTTCATTTGGTCAGGAGTTCTCTTCACTTTTGTCGACTGTTGATTCAACCATCGGGATTACCTATATGGGGCGACTATTTTTAAAGCGTCGGGAGATATAACGCGGCATATGGCAAAGTTCTTGTAGTGCTAGTTTTGGTCGTACAAGACAAAATTTAAAGAGATGTGTTACATGGAATCTTCAAAGTCTATGAAATAACAAATAGTCCAAATCGACATACAAGGACTGTCCAGATGTATTATTAACACAGTGACGTGCTTGACTTATCTGTGTCGTGCTAGATACAAATCAACATTATTCTTATTTGGTTGATAATCGATCTCATATCTGAATTCGTGAACTTGTAATGATTTTTATATAATTATATTTAAATTTGTTTATAGCTTGTGTGAGAACTTTATTATTCAGATAAGGGGCAGGATTTGGACAACGGAGAGTTTTTAATTTTGAAATTATTTTAAATATTCAATACAAATTATTATTTATTACTTTGTGTGATGTTCTATTATTCGTAGGTTGTATTTGATAAATATTTTGTGAAGTATTACTATGACAAACCTTACAAACTTAGAATTCACATCTCTTGACAATGAGGATAAGATTATTGGTTATGTGTCGAATATGTTCCTGTAGTAGCAATATCGAAAGAGATGGTTTAAAAATATTTTGAACTCATAAATCTTGACAAACTGGAGAAACACTATTCCCTAAAGTGAATGCTATGAAGTTTAGCAATCGTGGGGGTCATTATAATCATTGAAATGTCAAGAGAACCACATGAAATTGAAGGGATTTTGAATTCCCGCAGCGGAAGACGTTGTGAAACGTCGTTGATCCGTTGTGTAAAACGTGTCTTAAAATTGAATCTATCTCATAGATCCTAGGCTAAACATGCAAATAGGAGAAGAAAACAGTAAGGAAAAATACTACATACTTATTGAAGAACACTTCTTCAATCCTCTTCTCTTCCGGTCACGATCTCTCTCGACCCAACGTTCTCCTCGAACACGAACCACGATCCGAATAGGGAGACACCTCCAAAGGGTCTTCTCGGTTGTTCTCGGGAGGTTGATGGAGAGTGAGTGGGACTCCCTTTGGTTTTGGGTGAGGAGAGAATTTTGGAGAATTGAGAGAGTTCTTAGAGAGAAAACACTTGCTCTCTTTGGATGAAAATCCAAAAAATGGCAAATGGCAAACCAAAGGCTTCTTGCAAAGCCTTTAAATACTATTGTATGATGGAGTTAAAACCTCCACCAAATCACAATTTTACCACAACCATATAATATACAAGTCACATTTGCATATTATATAATATAAGGTATCTCATACCTTATTATAGAAATCTCATTTGCATAAATGTGGAATTATAAATTGAATCACATTCAATTTAATTTCTCTCAATTCAATTTCTCCAATTAGCACTAATTAATCAATTAGGCTATACTATAGTTTATTATGAATCTCATTCACATCAAACTATATATTATGTCATCTATATCTCATATAAATGACATAAATACTCAAATAATCAATTTGAACACTTCAAATTCACACCAAACTGTAAACCCTCAATTTGTCCAATTTGAGCCAACCGAGGGACCTAATGGACCTACACATGACGAGCTCCAATGATCCGAGACTAACCTGCCAAACTCTTTGACCGGATTATTCAACATTCATTAACTACGTGAACACTCCACTAAAGCCCATAGTTGAACTCTCATCATTGTAGGACAAGTTGTGTCCATCGATATAACCAATACCCATGAGTCGACCCTTCACAGGTTGTTCGTAGTCACAGTTGGGTCAAATTACCGTTTTACCCCTGTGTCTACCTCTTGCTCCTTAAGTCTCACTGCTCCTCTAATGAACAACTACGTTGCATGGTCTAACCATGAACAACAACCCTCTCAGGCCAATGCGAGAGTGGGGCCCCGTTGTTCAAGCCCTGGAGACAGCACATAAGGGAACAACCCCTCTAGTTTCCCTAAGTCGGGAACGAGTGAATTCCTTCTTGCGTAGTCAAGTTTTCAGCTCCCCACGTGGTCCTGCCCCTGAGAATATAGGCATATAGGGCAAGCAATAGTGGCCACCCTCACCCGTACTAGTCAAAGGACAGACCCCCGCAGACAGGAGTCCGTAACACGCTTAGGATTAAGGTCGAGTCACTAATGGTCATCTACGAAATTATTAGCTCTATACTGTTAACGGTGTTACATCAGTAAGCCTAATAATTGACAGTTCGGTCTTGTACAATCTCATTGCACAGGATGCCCCCACTCGCATGTCAACCACATGAACGAGTCAGATCACCTCGTTTGTATCTAATACAAAGCGGGCGCATCCACGATGTATCCGAGATTAGGTCTCCAACCCTATCCATATCATCGTGAGACCGTTCGGTCATTAACTCGAACGTGATCCTCCCTATGTGTCCACTACACACCGTTCAAGTTCTTAGTTCTCTCATAATGCAATGACCTTGGAGCTTAGTTTATTGGATTAAGTTTATGAAAAATGCGAGACACAAAGGAAATAAATAACTCTTATTCATTTTCAACTTGGAATATTACAAACTACACGAGATGAGGACATACATCCCAACAGAAATGATAATTATAAAGGAAAAGCTCCACAAGATAAGAGTTCAAGAGATGATGAAAATAAATGCTTCCAAAGAATGATTAAACATTAGTCACGTACCTGTCATACGCCCAAGCACTTTGTTAATCTCTATCAAACTTCCTTAAAAGAACAAAGGAAAGATGTAGAAGAAAATCTTATTTATCAAGATAATGATATATTCAACTTATCCAGTATGAAAATTGGGATGTGGCAGACTCATTTGTATCTCCTCAAGAGAATATCACCATAATTGATGGAATAACAAATGTTTCTTTTGATTTT
This sequence comes from Trichosanthes cucumerina, assembly GCA_036507285.1. NCBI lineage: Eukaryota > Viridiplantae > Streptophyta > Magnoliopsida > Cucurbitales > Cucurbitaceae > Trichosanthes > Trichosanthes cucumerina. The sequence continues at coordinate 67,545,228 of CM071836.1, read as the reverse complement.
TAGAATATATAACTAATGTTTTTTTTTATTTTCTTTGTTCTTTTAACTTTGAATTTTTTATATTATGAGTTATGTATCTCTTATTATAATTATTTTTGTTTAATGAAGAGATATGAACAATTTTCATATGTTGAGTGACTCAAACATGAATCATGAAGATTTATGCTTAGCAGATAGTGCAACAATACACACCATACTCCAAAATATAAAATACTTTTTCAAATTGATAATGCTTGAAGCAAATGTCAATACTATATCAGGTTCTGTAAACGTGATTGAGGATTTTGGAAAAGCAAATTTTATCTTACCTAGAAGAACAAAATTTGCAATTAATAAAACTTTGTTCTCTAGCAAGTCGAAAATAAACTTATTGAGTTTTAGAGATATACGTGAAAATGGTTATCATGTTGAAATTGATCGTAAAAATAATATAGATTTATATTACATCGATTGTTTCACATGAAAAACGTATATTAGAAACACTGTCTGCTTTTTCTTCTGGATTATATTATACTTATATACGAGTAATTGAAATCTATGTAACAATGAACCAGAAGTTCATGAATCCAGAAGTATTCAATGTTTGGCTTGACCGATTGGGTCATCCAGGGTCAATAATGATGAGAACAATTATTGAAAATTCACATAGACATCCATTAAAGAACAAGAAGATTCTTCAATCTAATGAATTGTTATGTGATGTTTGCTCTCAAGACAAATTAATCATTAGACCATCACTAGCTAAAGTATGGACTGAATCACTTGCATTTTTGGAACGAATTCATGGTGATATATGTGGACCTATTAACCCACGAAGTGGACAATTTAAATATTTCATGGTACTGATTTGGGGTTTGTGCCCTAAAACTCGAAGTTTGTAATTTTGTTCTAATTATTGTAATAAGTTGTTATTACTTCAATAAAGAGTTATTATTTCGTTATTTACGAATTTGCCTTTGTATAAACCCTAAATCCAATAAACTAAACATCCAAGGTTGTTAAATGTGTCTTTAACTGAATGTAGTGTACATATAAAGGATCTCGATTCGAGATACAGCCTAAAGGGTTTATAGTTAGGGGGATAAGGTTTGGGTACCTTACCCTGGTAAAACTATGGATGTGGCCCACTTTGTATATGATACAAGCACTGTGATCCAAACGTGTTCATGTAGATGACATGTTAGTGGGGATATCCTATGTAATGAGATTACATAAGACCAAACCACGAAATAGTAACCTCTAGATGTAACTTCGTTGACTAGTTAGGTTTCTATTTCACTAGGATGACCTAGGAACCTTGATCTCAATCCTTAGCAGGTTACGAACACCTGTTCGTGAGGGATTGTCCTTTGACTAGTATGGGTGAGAGTGGCTAGATTCACCGACTCAATATGCCTACCTTCTTGGGGACAAGACCTAGTGAGCGGCTGGGAACTTAATTTAGCAAGATGGAATTCACTCCTTCCCGCCTACTAGGGTAAGTAGAGGAATGTTCCCTTAAGTGGTGTCTCCGGGACTTGAACAAAGGGTCCGATCCTTTCATTAGCCCGAGAGGGGCTATGTTTGTTGGTAGGACCACAAACAAATTGTTCATTATAGGAGCACTTGTACTTAAGGTACAAGATGTAATCCAGGGGTAAAACGGTAATTTGACCCAGCTGGTGTTACGAACATTCGTGAATGATTGACTTGTTGTTATTGGTCAATATCCGTGGACACAGAAAAATATATCTGCAGTGAGAAGAGTGCAACTGCATGACTTTTAGTGGAGTGTTCCCGTAGTTAACGAATGTTGATTGGGAGATTAATGAGATTAACTGAACAATCAAGTATCGTTGGAGCTTCTGATCTGTAGGTCCATTAGATCTACCTTCTAGCTTGTAAAGGGTTCTTAGATCATTTGAATTTGAAATGTTCAAATTCATAAGGGAATAAACTTAATGTATATTGATACGATATAATATATAGTTTTGGAACTATTTATTATAAATTTAATGTCAATATGATTCATATTAAATTAAATGAGAGAATTAAATATTTGAAAGAGTTCAAATATTAAATTCAAATGTGAATGTCATTCATCTTTGAAAACTATAGGTTAAAATCTAATGTGCATTTGATGTACATTAAACTATAGGATAAAGGGTAAAATGATTAAATGTGATTTAATCATTTAATTAATATTATATTTAAATTAAATATGATTTAATTTATTAGAATTAATTAATTAATTAATTAATTAATTAATATTAATTGAGAACGTGTGAGGAGGATACGTTCTCACTACTCCCCATCTCCCCCTTGATAGGGAGTGGGGAGTTACCAACTGAAGTTCTTCTCCTAGTGAGAAGGGCATAATCAATCGATCAATCAATTCGATTGAGTGATTGCTCACAGTAGAATTCTCTCTCTCTCAAAATTCTCCTAGAATTCTCTTCTCTCCAATTGTTGAAACCCTTCCCACCTAGGGTGATCTAAGCACTCAGAGGATAGAGGGTTTTACTCCTGGTGCTGTCGTGTTGAAGAAAACAGAGAAGTTTCTTGTGTGTTGTTATACTGTTGAATTCTCTAGGAGCAAGGAGTTGTTGTTCGAGGAAAAACTACAAAGGTAATACCTTTTCTCCCCTTTTAGTTTAATAGTTAAACAAAGCATGTTTTTATGTATTTATCCAATGCCTAATTAGATTAGAAGTATATGGTTGTTCTGTTTTTATCAATGTATGGGTTTTTGTATTTCAACCAAAAATAAACTTGCAAATTACGATTCCAAACAAGTTTTCGCTGCTCAAGGAGATCAGATCTCCATCAATTGGTATCAGAGCAATGCTTGTTTTGCTTTGGTTGAAACAAAATTGCATTAATTTAGTGGGAAATTCATTTTGGTTTGCTGTAAAACTAGTTTAGGAATATTTTGGCCATAATTTACTTTTGATTTGATCAATTTGTATGTAAAGGCCCTTGTGTTTTGTGCAATTAAGTGCATTATCGAGTCTGTATTCGAGTTAAGAGTCGTTCGGGATCAGTTTCATGCAATTCGGTTGAGAATCGAAGGAGAAATTGATGATTGTTGCTGCTGTATTCGAAGAGGAAAGCTACTGCCGAAGCAGCAGCGTTGCAACGCAACCATCAGCGTTGCAACGCCGTTCATCAGCGTTGCAATGTTGAGGAACGGCGTTGCAACGCCATCCCTTCCTATCAACGCCAGAGCTCCAGGGGTCCACGGCGTTGCAACGCTGCCCCTCATCGTTGCAACGCCACCCCGATAGCATAGCGCGCAGCGACGGCGCGGCGTTACAGCCGCCGTGATGCCAAAACTCTGCTGCTTGGCCAGGTTCGGTTCGGTTCGTTTTCGGTCCAGTTTATGTAATAAAATTAGAGTAATTTTATTATTTTGCACTTTAGGGGCCAATTTATTCCGGTTTTACAGCTGTATTTCTTTATGAATGTCAGTTAGATTTTTCCCACCTTAGGATAAGCATGTTCATGCATTTTATTTGTATAATTGTGTATATGAATATGGTTTAGATTCATGATCAATTTATTTTTCATGAGTAATGAATTATAATTTTTGTAATTAGATTATATGGAAAATAAATTGCATGGAGCATGTAATTACTTAGTTTAAAATAAATGTTATTTTATTTTAAGTAATTTAATTATTCAATTAGTTCAATATTTTATTTATAATTCCAATATTGATTTTATAATATAGTTTTTTGTCATAGGTTAATTATTAAATTTATAAAAGTTATAAATTAAAGGGGTTTTAGAAACCATAACCTATAATAAAGAAATACATGCAACAATAGGAATTTGGGTTAAAATTAAATTAGTTTTAAATTGTTTAAAATTAATTTACACCTAAGTTTTAATTTCTAATAGGATTAGAAATTAGTCTTACATATTATTTTAAATAGTTTAAAATATAGTAGGACATTAGGACTTTGGTTATAAGGGAACTCTACTAGTGAAGTTCTGTCTACGGTTGGGGGTACTTAAGCTGACGGTTAACGGAACACCTCCTACTTCGGAACTGATCCAGAGCTTGGGTTGAATTAACCTTAGTTCTATTCTATATCTAGGTAATTAAAATGTTTATTCACCTAGACATAAGGTTAAAAGACCTAGTTATGACAGTTATAATAGGCATAGACTTAGATAGATTCTTTTAGCCAGAATCCAACTAAGTTAAACCTATACCCTAATCTTAGGAGCTTCAGTGTGAGAAAACGAGATGTTCGCATCGAGTTTACTCTCACATCCTCAAGAGTTCACACCGTGAGTTCCATGCTCGGCTACGTGACGTCAATAGGGCGTCCCCCTACGGTATGTGTTTGCATGGTTCAATACCAAGGTGAATGAGGGAAGTATCCATAGTAAATGGGAGCAGGACTCGTGTCAACGTATCCTACGGTCTCCTCCATTAGGTCGAACCGTGAGATTTCTATAGTCCGCCTCCTAGGTTGTCCTGGAACAATCAAACACTACGGAGGGTCTGACTATAGGGATCGAAACACCGCGAACTCCAGAAATGGATAGGGTCTCTTAGGTAATTTACCAACAGTTGTCTTTCTTAATAGTAGCCTGTTGGCTCGTACATTTATGGGATGAGTTAAGCTAGTTAACAAGTCCTTGACCAAACAAACGGTAGCTAAGGACCATTGGGACATGAGATGTTCTGGTAGTAAGAATTGGCTGAGAAAGTCTCAATTCAAGGGAGGAATGACTGACCGCCCGACGGAGGCTTTTGTTCTAAACCCTTGAAATATCGTTGCAAAATTAAAGGTTTAATTTAAACACTGAGTTTAGTTTAAACACTAGGGTTCTTTAAAAATTTTGCTAAATATGTTTGGTTTTATAATGGGTTAAAAGGCATAACTAATTCGAATCTTTTTGGATTTTCAGCATGTCGTCCTCAATAATAGCCTTACTAAAAAGCGATCATTTAACTGGTGAAAATTTTACTATGTGGAAGTCCAACTTGAATACGATTCTTGTTGTTGACAACCTTCGGTTTGTACTGACTGAGGAATGTCCTCAGGTCCCTGCTCGAAACGCTCCTCAATCTGTTAAGGAGGCGTATGACCGCTGGATCAAGGCCAATGATAAGGCCAAGGTCTACATTTTTGCTAGTGTTTCTGAAGTTCTAGCCAAAAAGCACGAGGGCATGGTCTCAGCTCGTGAGATCATGAGTTCGTTGCAGGATATGTTTGGACAACCGTCTGGACAGCTTCGACACGAATCCCTCAAATACGTTTATAACTCCCGTATGAAGGAGGGGTCATCGGTGAGAGAACACGTTATCGATCTGATGGTCCACTTCAACGTGGTTGAGATGAACGGAGCGGTCATTGACGAGCAAAGTCAGGTCTCGTTCATCCTGGAATCTCTTCCGAAGAGTTTTCTGCAATTCCCCAACAATGCAGTGATGAACAATATAGAGTATAACCTGACTACTCTCTTTAATGAACTACAAACTTTCCAATCTCTTATGAAGAATAAGGGGCAGGCTGATGGAGAGGCAAATCTATTTGCCCATTCCAAAAGGTTCCAGAAGGGTTTATCCTCTGGGACTAAGTCATGTGGTTCATCTTCTGGGCTTAAGAATACCCAAAAGAAGAAGATATGAGGGAAAGGGAAGGCACCTGCTGCTGATAAAGGTAAGGGAAAAGCCAAGGTTGCAGACAAAGGAAAATGTTTCCATTGCAACGTGGATGGGCACGGGAAGCGAAACTGCCCAAAATACCTTGCTGAGCTCAAAGAGAAGAAAGGTAAATTAGATTTGCTTGTTCTTGAAACTTGCTTAGTGGAAAATGATGATTTTACCTGGATACTTGATTTAGGAGCCACTAATCACGTTTGCTCTTCGTTTTAGGAAACTAGTTCCTTCAAGGAGCTCGAAGAGGGTGAGATGTCGCTCAGGGTCAGAACAGGAGACGTCGTCTCAGCTCGTGCAGTGGGAGATGCCAAGCTGTTTTTTAGAGATAGATTTTTATTTTTAGAAAATCTGTATATAGTTCCTAAAATTAAGAGGAACTTAATTTCTATCTCTTGTTTAATTGAACTTGGCTACTGTATTACCTTTTCATTTAATGAAGCGTTCATTTTAAAGAAAGGTGTCAATATTTGTTGTGCTAAGTTAGAAAACGGCTTGTTTGTGCTTAAACCGAATAGAATTAAAGCAATTTTGAATCATGAAATGTTTAAAACTACTAATACTCAAAGTAAAAGGCAAAAAATTTCTCATAATAATACCTATCCATGACATTTTAGACTTGGTCATATAAATCTGAACCGGATTGAAAAATTATCTAAGAATGGACTTCTAAATAAGTTATAAGATGAGCCATAGAGCCCTTAGAACTTGTACATTCGGATCTTTGTGGTTCGGTGAATGTCAAAGCTCGAGGAGGGTACGAGTATTTCATCTCTTTCATAGATGATTATTCGTGGTATGGTTATCTATACCTAATGCATCATAAGTCTGAGGCTCTTGAAAAGTTCAAAGAGTGTAAGGCTGAAGTAGAGAATGCATTAGGGAAAACCATTAAAACACTTCGATCCGATCGACGTGGAGAGTATATGGATTTGAGATTCCAGGACTATATGATAGAACATGGAATTAAATCTCAACTCTCAGCACCTAATACACCACAGCAAAATGGTGTGTGAGAAAGGAGAAATAGAACCTTGTTGGACATGGTTCGTTCTATGATGAGTTATGCTCAATTGCCTGCCTCGTTTTGGGGATACGCACTAGAGACTGCGGTTCAAATATTGAATACTATTCCATCAAAGTGTGTTTCAGAAACACCTTTTGAATTGTGGAAGGGGCGTAAACCTAGTTTACAACACTTCAGGATTTGGGGTTGTCCGACACACGTGCTAGTGACAAACTCAAAGAAACTGGAACCTCGTTCAAGATCATGCCAATTTGTTGGCTATCCCAAAGAAACGAGAGGTGGTCTTTTCTACGATCCACAAGAAAACAAGGTGATTGTATCGACAAACGCCACTTTCTTGGAGGAAGATCACATGAGAAACCATAAACCGTGTAGTAAATTAGTGCTAAATGAAGCTACAGATGAACCAACAAAAGTTGTTGATCAAACTAGACCCTCATAAAGAGTTGATGGAAGAGCCAACACCTCAAGTCAGTCTCGTCCTTCTCAATCGTTGGGAATGCCTCGACGCAGTGGGAGGGTTGTTTCCCAACTTTGACATTTACTTGGTTTATTTGAAACTCAAGTCGTCATACCTGATGACGGCATAGAAGATCCATTATCTTATAAACAGGAAATGAATGACGTAGACAAGGACAAATGGATCCAAACCATGGACCTTGAAATGGAGTCAATGGACTTCAATTCAGTATGGGAACTTGTAGACCAACCAGAAGGGGTTAGACCCATAGGGTGTAAATGGATCTATAAGAGAAAGAGAGATGCAGCCGGAAAGGTACATACCTTTAAGGCTAGACTTGTAGCAAAGAGTTTTACCCAAAGGGAAGGAGTTGACTATGAAGAAACTTTTTTCCCTGTTACTATGCTGAAGTCAATCAGGATACTCTTGTCCATAGCCGCCTTTTATGATTATGAAATTTGGCAAATAGACGTCAAGACTGCCTTTTTGAATGGTAATCATGACGAGAGCATCTATATGTCTCAGTCCGAAGGGTTCATAACCCAAGGTTAGGAGCAAAAGGTTTGCAAGCTCAATCGATCCATTTATAGGTTGAAACAAGCATCCAGATCTTGGAATATAAGATTTGATACTGCGATCAAGTCTTATGGTTTTGACCAAAACGTTGATGAACCTTGCGTTTACAAGAGATTCATCAACGATAAAGTAGCTTTCTTAGTATTTTATGTGGATGATATCCTACTAATTGGGAATGATGTAGGATACCTAACTGACATAAAGAATTGGCTGGCGACCCAATTCTAAATCAAAGATTTGGGAGAGACGCAATATGTTCTTGGGATTCAGATCTTCAGGAATCGCAAAATCAGAACGCTAGCTCTATCCCAAGCGTCTTATATCGACAAAATGTTGTCCCGATACTCGATGCAGAATTCCAAGAGGGGCTTATTACCCTTCAGGCATGGAGTTCATCTGTCTAAGGAACAGTGTCCTAAGACACCTCAAGAAGTTGAGGATATAAGACGTATTCCTTATGCCTCTGCAGTAGGTAGCTTAATGTATGTTATGTTGTGCACAAGGCCAGACATTTTTTATGCAGTGGAAATAGTCAGTAGGTACCAATCCAATCCAGGGTTAGACCACTGGACAACAGTTAAAAATATCCTCAAGTATCTTAGAAGAACGAGGGACTATACGCTTGTGTATGGGACTAAGGATTTGATCCTTACTGGATACACTGATTCTAATTTTCAGACCGATAAGGATTCTCGAAAATCCACATCGGGATCAGTTTTCACCCTTAACAGGGGAGCTATAGTATGGCGAAGCATCAAGCAAGGATGCATCCCTGACTCCACGATGGAGGCTGAGTATGTCGGTGCTTGTGAAGTAGCTAAGGAGGCTGTCTAGCTAAGGGAATTCCTTACGGATTTGGAAGTCATTCTAAAGATGGAATTTCCCATCACCTTATACTGTGACAACAGTGGTGCGGTAGCCAATTCGAAAGAACCTCGCAGCCATAAGCGAGGCAAACACATCGAGAAGAAGTATCACCTGATACGAGAAATAGTGCAACAAGGAGATGTGTGTTGGGATTTATGCGCTAAAACTTGTGTAATTTTGATCAAAGAAATAAAGAGTTATTTGTTTTGATAGAATTACAGTCTTGCTCTATAAATCCAATAAACTAAGCTCCAAGGTTATAGCATATATCTTGATACATCAGTGTAGTGGACACTATTTGGATTGTGTTCAAGAATATAACCTAAATGGTCTATGGTAAAAGAATAAGGTTGGAAACCTCATTCTGGTAACACCATGGATGCGACCCACTTTGTAATTAGTACAAATGAGGTAATCCAACTCATTCATGTAGTTGACATGCAAGTGGGGGCATCCTGTATGAAGAGTTCATACAAAACCGGACTGCAAATTGTTAGTCTAACCAGTGTAACACTGTTAACATGATAAACTAGTAATTTATAAATGGTCATTAGTGACTCGACCTGAATCCTGAGCGAGTTAAGAACTCCTACTTATAGGGGTTTGTCCTTAGACTAGTATAGGAGAGAGTGGCTTGTAGCCGACTTAATAGGCCTACCTTCTCAAGGATAGAACGTCGTTGGTAGCTAGGAACTTAACTGTGCAAGATGGAATTCACTCACTCCTACACTAAGGAATTAGCTAGGTTGTTCCCTTAAGAACTGACTCCTGGTCTTGAACAACGGGGCCCCACCCTCTATGAGGGTATGAGTCTATGGTAGGACCGTAAACTTGTTGTTCATTAGAGGATCAGTGGTGCTTAAGGAGCAAAGAGGTAATCATAGGGGTAAAATGGTAATTTGGCCCAGCCGTTATTACGAACAACTTGTGAAGGGTCGACTCATGGGCAATGATTGTATCAGTGGACAATATATTATCTACAGTGAGGAGAGTGCAACTACAAGTCAGTCCAAGTCTATAGTTGAGTGACTTGTAGTTAATGAATATTGATTAACTGGATCAAAGAGTTTGATCAGTTAATCTCATATCATTGGAGCTCATGAACTGTAGGTCCATTAGGTCCCTCAGTTGACTCAACATGGTAATATTGAGGGTATAAAGTTAGGAATGAAATTGAAGTGTTCAATTTCATACATGAGGTGTTATATCAATTGCATATGATATAATTGATATAATATAAAGTTTTAATGTGAATTAGATTCACCTATAAACCATATACTAATGAGAGAATAAAGGAAGGGTAGGATGGTCATTTCCGTCCTATTTCCTTATATATATGGTTGCATGAGATGCAACTAGGTTAAGACATTGTGTGCCATTTGATTGTGTTATTGGAAAGGTTCCAAAACCATATCTCTCTCTCACAACACCACATCTCACCTCAAGGGAACCCACCTTCCTCCCTCACCTAGAGAACAACGGAGAAGATCCGGTGGTAGTGTTCGTAATCTGTTGGGTTCGTGTTGTTGAGATTGTTGCAGTGGGAGAAGAAGCACTTGAAGAAAGGTTCTTTGAAGGGAATATTCTTGCTGTCCATATTATGTTTATATGTTTAATCTAGTTAGTTTCGTTCTTGAATGAAATCGTTGTAACTAAATTGAAAATGCGCGATTCACAATCGCTTCCGCTACGGGGCTCGATTCCCTTCAATTGGTATCAGAACCCAATTGCGTTCTTGATTTACGTTCTGGATTTTTCAAGAACGAGGTGAGATTTACTGTTTTGCATGAGATGTATGAACGGTTTTGCAATTTAGACGTTTTCAATTTTGGCACTTAGATTTACATAATTTCGTTGAATTGTTCAATGTAAGTGCCTATTGTTTTGAGCATTTTATTATGTAAATCGAGTCTGTAAGTCCGTGTCGATCGAGGCAAGGTGGTTGTCAAGAAGAACGGAGCAAAAACGAGCCAAAATAATGGAGATTGTTGTTGTTCAGTGAATGGTGTTGCAACGTTGTTCAATGGCGTTGCAACGACACTGCGGCAGGCGCGCGACTGTAGAAGACGACAACGTTGCGCAATGTTGGACGAGAGGCGCTCTTCAACCGTTAGATAAGGACAAACTGCAGCGTTGCAACGCTGGCATCAACGTTTCAACGCCACAAGCATTTCACGCAAAGGAGTAACGGGCAAAATTTTGTAATTATTATATATAATAAATATAAAAACGTTTTATAATTTATTTATATTTAATTTATTTAATATTAATTAATATAATTAGATTATATTAATTAAAATTAATTTTAGGGTGCCAAAATTGGTCTAATTTTGCTATTTAAATTATGCAATTGTTGTGTAATTATTGCCATGTATAATGTATGCTTTTAATTTTAGAAATCCCACCTTAGGTTAAGCATCTTCATGCATCATTTATAATATAAAGAGTTATATTATATAGTTTCCATGATTAATTAATATAAAGTTGTTATATTAATTTATGGACAACATTGACATGCATTATATATCATGAGATCATTATGCTATGAATGTCTTATTATTCATGTGATGAATGATCAAGCACTATAACATAGTATGCATATCACATAAGGTTAATTATTAGTTTTAAAATGTTTACAACTTGGAAATAATAGACCTTTGGTTATCTAGTTCTAATTATATTCGAATTAGGAACCAAGTGATTTATAAGCTATGATTAAAAGAGGAACTCTGTCTAAGGAAAGCTCTGTCTAGGCTGGGGTATTTAAGCTGACGGAAACGGAACACCCCTACCTGGAAACTGATCTGGGAGTGAAATTTAATCAAAGAGTTTATAAATCACAGTAGCGTCAGCAGGTTTATTAAAGGGTTAATAAACTAGAAATCCTAGGTTTAATATAAAGAGTTATATTAACAAACTTAAGATATAATCAATACAAGGGTTATATTGATTATCTATATAAGTGTTATATTGATAGAGTTAGGTAAAACCATTAGCCGGGTTTTGGCCTAAGTAGGATTCCTATAACTTTAAAGTATTCAGTGGGAGGAAAAGTATATATGATACATATTATTCCACCTTCGTTATATCTGGGAAGTTCACATCGTGAGACTCATACTTGGCCTCGTGGCGCAAACGGGAGCGTCCCCCTTCGAATGGTGTTTGTATGAGTCAATATCAAGGTGAATGGAGAGGGTACTTATAGTGAGTGGGACCAGGTTTAGTGAAAACAAAACCTACGGTCTCTTTTATCGGTTTACACCGTTAGACCACTATGGTCACCTACTTGTTTGGCTCGGACTGCACAATCCCTTCGGAGGGCTTGATCATAGGGGATCGAACACACAGTAGACACCCGAAAGGGATAAAGATTTCCTTAGACAATTTTTCAATCTAGTCCTCCCTTCGACGGATTTTATTGGATGGAGACTCTGGGATCTAAAGACAAAGGGTTACACTAACGGGGTACATAAGTTGTGTATGTGTCCTGACCAAAAAATGGTAACTAAAGCCTATAGGAATAAGAGTTATTCTTGCATTAGGTTTTGGTCAAGAGTGTCTTGATCCAGAGGAGGAGTGTTTTTTATTACCCTTCGGTGTCATACATTCAAAACCTTTGGAGTATCATTGCAAATTATAAATGGCCTTGGAATCGTTTGATAATTATATAAAACATGATTGGATTAGAGTTATGGCAAGAAACTCATACAAGTTCGTTTGTAATGTTTCAACAAAAATGTCTAGCTCTATTATTTCCTCATTGGGTGCGGAAAAGTTAACCGGAGAGAATATGATGACTTGGAAAAACAAACTCAACACTATATTGGTAGTGGATGATTTGAAGTTTGTGCTCACTGAGGAGTGTCCTCAGGTGCCAGGCTCGAATGCGTCACGAAATATTCGTGATGCATATGATCGATGGATCAAGGCCAATGATAAGGCCAAGGTCTACATGCTGGCAAGTATGTCTGACATATTAGCCAAGAAGCATAAGGGCATGATAACCGCCAAGGAAATCATGGATTCTGTGCCAATTCGAAAGAACCTCGCAACCATAAGCGAGCCAAACACATCGAGAGGAAGTATCACGTGATACGAGAAATAGTGCAACAAGGAGATGTGTGTTGGGATTTATGGTTGCATGAGATGCAACTAGGTTAAGACATTGTGTGCGATTTGATTGTGTTATTGGAAAGGTTCCAAAACACTATCTCTCTCTCACAATACCACATCTCACCTCAAGGGAACCCACCTTCCTCCCTCACCTAGAGAACAACGGAGAAGATCCGATGGTAGTGTTCGTAATCTGTTGGGTTAGTGTTGCTGAGATTGTAGCAGTGGGAGAAGGAGCACTTGAAGAAAGGTTCTTCAAAGGTAATATTCTTGTTGTCCATATTATGTTTATATTCTTAATCTAGTTAGTTTCGTCTTGAATGAAATCGTTGTAACTAAATTGAGAACGCGCGATTCACAATCGCTTATGCTGCGGGACTCGATTCCCTTCAATGTGACAGTCATGAAGATTGCTTCGGAGCAAAATATTGTTGATCCGTTTACGAAGACTCTCACGACTAAAGTGTTCGAGGGTCATCTGGAAAGTCTAGGTCTATGAGATATGTACATAGGCTAATCTAGGGCAAGTGGGAGATATGTAATTGGGTATATGGATGCCCTAGTTTATTGAATTTCTATCTCTGTAACCACTGTTTTAGATTATGATGTACACCACTAGAGTTTTAGTTCAAGTGGGAGTTTGTTGGGGTTTGTGCTCTAAAACTCATAGTTTGTAATTTTGTTCTAATTATTGTAATAAATTGTTATTATTTCAATAAAGAGTTATTATTTCGTTATTTACGAATTTGCGTTTGTATAAACCCTAAATCCAATAAACTAAACATCTAAGGCTGTTAAATGTGTCTTTAACTGAATGTAGTGTATATATAAAGGATCTCGGTTCGAGATACAATCTAAAGGGTCTATAGTTAGGGGTCGGGGATAAGGTTTGGGTACCTTACCCTGGTTAACCTATGGATGTTGCCCACTTTGTATATGATACAAATCCTGTGATCCTAACGTGTTCGTGTAAATGACATGTGAGTGGGGATATCCTATGTAATGAGATTACATAAGACCGGACCACGAAATAGTAACCTTGAGATGTAACTCCGTTGACTAGTTAGGTTTCTATTTCACTAGGATGACCTAGGCAACTTGATCTCAATCCTGAGCAGGTTACGGACTCCTGTTCGCGAGAGATTGTCCTTTGACTAGTATGGGTGAGAGTGGCCAGATTCGCCGACTCAATATGCCTCCCTTCTTGGGGACAAGACCGAGTGAGCGACTGGGAACTTAACTTACAAAGATGGAATTTACTCCTTCCCGCCTACTAGGGTAAGTAAAGGAATGTTCCCTTAAGTGGTGTCTCCGGGACTTGAACAAAGGGCCCGACCCTCTCATTGGCCCAAGAGAGACTCTGTTTGTTGGTAGGACCACAAACAAATTGTTCATTAGAGGAGCACTAGTACTTAAGGTACAAGATGTAACCTAGGGGTAAAATGGTAATTTGACCCAACTGGTGTTACGAACATTCATGAAGGATTGACTTGTCATTATTGGTCAATATCCGTGGACACGTAAAATATATCCGAGTGAGAAGAGTGCAAACATGCGGGACTTTAGTAGAGTGTTCCCGCAGCTTACGAATGTTGATTGGGACGTTAATGAGATTAACCGAGCAATCAAGTATCGTTGGAGCTTCTGATCTGTAGGTCCATTAGGTCCACCTTCTAGCTCGTAAAGGGTTCTTAGATCATTTGAATTTGGAATGTTCAAATTCATAAGGGAATAAACTTAATGTATATTAATACGATATAATATATAGTTTTGGAACTATATATTATACATTTAATGTGAATATGATTCATATCAAATTAAATGAGAGAATTAAATATTCGAAAGAGTTCAAATATTAAATTCAAATGTGAATGTCATTCATATTTGAAAACTATAGGTTAAAATCTAATGTGCATTTGATGTACATTAAACTATAGGATAAAGAGTAAAATGATTAAATTTGATTTAACCATTTAATTAATATTATATTTAAATTAAATATGATTTTATTTATTAGAATTAATTAATTAATTAATTAATATAATATAATATTAATTGAAAACGTGTCAGGAGGACACGTTCCCACTACTCCCCATCTCCCCCTCGATAGGGAGTGGGGAGTTACCCACTAAAGTCCTTCTCCTGGTGAGAAGGGCATAATCAATCGATCAATCAATTCGATTGAGTGACTGATCACAGTAGAATTCTCTTTCTCAAAATTCTCCTAGAATTCCCTTCTCTCCAATTGTTGGAACCCTTCCTACCTAGGGTGATCTAAGCACTCAGAGTGCATAGAGGGTTTTCCTCGTGGTGTTGTCCTATTGAAGAAAATAGAGAAGTTTATTGGTTGTTGCTCTACTACAGAATTCTCTAGGAGTAAGGAGTTGTTGTTCGAGGAAAAACTACAAAGGTAATACCCTTTCTCCCTTTTTAGTTTAATAGTTAAACAAAACATGTTTGTATGTATTTATCCATGCCTAATTAGATTAGAAGTATATGCTTGTTCTGTTTTTATCAATGTATGGGTTTTTGTATTTCAACCAAAAACAAACTTGCAAATTACGATTCCAAACACGTTTCCGCTGCTCAAGGAGATCATATCTCCATCATTTGATTGACGCACCCAGCAAATGGTCACATGTATGTTTATCACCAAGTCGAAATCTTGTATTTGCAAGGTTACTTGCTCAAATAATTAAGTTAAGAGCACAGTTTTCTGATTATACAATTAAAATCATTCGTCTTGATAATGCTGACGAATTTACATCCCAAACATTCAATAATTATTGTATGGTCATTGGGATAAATGTTGAACATCTGGTAGCTCATGTTCATACAAAAAATGGTTTAGCAGAATCATTTATAAAACACTTGCAATTAGTCGCTAGGCCAATGCTAATGAACACGAAGCTACCAATATCTGTATGGGGTCATGCCAGTTTGCATGTTGCATCACTGACACGTATTAGACCAGTAGCTTATAATAAGTACTCTCCTATGCAATTGGCTTATGGCCAGCAACCGAGTATATCCCATCTGAGAATTTTTGGATGTGCAGTATATGTTCCAATTGCTCTACCACACGTACTAAGATGGGTCCTCAAAGGAGGTTATGAATGTAAATATCTTGAACCCCTGACGGGTGATGTATTTACTGCACGATTTGTTGATTGTCATTTTAATGAGATAAATTTTTCAACATTAGGAGGAGAAATTAAGAAGTTGGAAAAAGAAATTACATGGAATGCATCTTCATTATCTCATTTAGATCCCCGTAGATATCAATGTGAACTTGAAGTTCAAAAGATAATTCATTTGCAAAATATAATAAATCAATTGCCAGATGTATTTACAAATGCGAAAAGAGTAAGTAAATCATATATACCAGCAGCAAATGCTCCATCAAAAATTGATATCCCAACACAACAAGTTGTCAATAATGAGTCTGTGGCACACCAGAAGCGTGGTAGACCAATGAGTTCCAAAGATAAAAATCCTCGGAAAAGAAAAGTAGTTAATGATCAAAATAAGGATATGAATGTTCTAGAAGAAATCTCGAATATAACTACTCATACAAGAATTGATGGAAGTCCAATACTTAAGGATAATAGTGAAATTTCCATAAACTATGTTATGACAGGAAAAATATGGAACCAGAATGATATAGTTATTGAGAACATCATTGCTTACAATGTTGCTTATGATATTATTCATGAAAATGATGATTCTGATCCAAAATCCATGGAATAATGTCGACATAGAAATGATTGACTTAAATGGAATGAAGTAATCCAGGTAGAATTAAACTCACTTTCAAAAGGTGAGGTTTTTGAACCAGTAGTCCAGACACCAGAAGATATCAAACCTGTGGGATACAAATGGTTATTTGTAAGGAAAAGAAATGAAAAGAATGAGGTCACAAGATATGAAGCGAGATTTGTTGCACAAGGATTCTCGCAAAGACCTGATATTGATTATGAAGAAACATATTCTCCTGTGGTAGATGCAATAACGTTGAGATATCTAATTGGCATGACTGTATATGAAAAACTTGACATGCATCTAATGGATATAGTCACAACATATTGATATGGATCTCTGGATAATGACATTTATATGAGAATCCCATAAGCATTAAAGATGCCACAAACATATAAATCAAGTTCTCGAGAATTGTATTCAATAAAATTACGTACAGAGATCACTATATGGATTAAAACAATCAAGACGAATGTGGTATAATCGTCTAAGTAAATACTTGCTAAAAGAAAGTTATCAAAATAATCCAATATGTCCGTGTGTTTTTTATAAAGAAATCACAGTCAGAATTTGCTATTATAAATGTATATATTGATGATTTAAATATAATTGGAACTCCTAAAGAGTTATCAAAGGCAATGAAATATCTTAAGAAAGAATTTGAGATGAAAGATCCTGGAAAACAAATTTTGCCTTGATTTGCAAATTGAACATTTAGTTGATGGAATATTTGTTCATCAGTCAACTTATACAGAGAAAATCTTAAAAAGGTTCTATATGGACAAAGCACATCCATTGAACATTCCAATGGAAGTTCGTTCACTAGATGTAAAGAAAGATATATTTCAACCTCGAGATGATAATGAAAAACCACTCGGTCCTAAAGTATCATATCTTAGTGCAATTGATGCACTTATGTATCTTGCTAATAATACAAGACCAGATATCGCATTTTCAATAAATTTTTATTAGCGAGATATAGTTCTTGTCCAACCAAAAGATACAGGAATGGAATTAAACATATAATTCTTTATCTCTGAGGAATGATTGATATGAGGTTGTTTTATTCTAACAAATCAAGTTTTGATCTAGTTGGTTATGCAAATTTTGGATATTTATCTAATCCACACAAAACTAGATCTCAAACAGGTTATCTATTCACGTGTGGAGGTACCGTTATATCATGGTGTTTGGTGAAACAAACAACAACAACCACTTTTTCAATCACGTTGCAATCCTTGCAATTCACGAAGCAAGTCGAGAATGCATATGGCTAAGATCGATGTCTCAACACATTCGGAAACATGTGGCTTGTCTTCTAGTAAACATCTTCCAACAATATTATACGAAGACTATACATGTTGTAACCCAAATCAATGGAGGATATATCAAAAGAGATAAAACAAAACGTATCTCACCAAAGCTTTTCTACACTCATGATCTTGAAGAAAATGGTGACATGACTGTACAACAAATTTGTTCGAAGGATAATCTGGTAGATTTATTTACAAAGGCATTACCAACTGCAACCTTTGAAAAAATAGTACATAGCATTGAAATGCAACGTCTCAGAGATCTCATGTGCTGTCTCCATGAGGGATAGTAAATGTATTATAGTAAACTAAATAAAATATGTACTCTTTTTCCTTCACTAGGATCTTTTTCCCACTGGGTTTTCCCCTTGTAAGGTTTTAACGAAACATATTTTATATAAAATGGGGCATCTAAGGGGGAGTATTATAAATATGGAAAATAGATGTTCAATTCTCCTTTCATCATGTGTCATCCTCTCCATCGCCCATATGGCTTCCATGTGTCCAATATACACCATTGCTTGGTGTCCAATTGTACCAGTTTATGCTTGCCAAGTTGCCTATAAATAGAGGTCTTGAATGGAAAATGAATAGGACATATTTTCGTGGAAAATCCCACTTTCTCTGTTCGTTCTCTCAACTTCATTTTCTTCATTTTTCTTTTCTTTATTGAATTTAGTTTATATTATATATATTATCTTAAATTCCAATTTCCTTTATATTATTATCTTTATTATTATTATTATTATTATATGATTTGGTAAAGTTATTGGTACTCGATTTTTCCTCCCAATTTCATAACAGTACCCATATTTTTCTCTCTCTCTCCCTTTCATTTCTTTCTATCTTCTATCTCTTCTCCCAATTTTTCTTTTCCTTTCTGTTGTTTTTATCATTTTCTAATTTTTATGAAATTATTATTTTCATTTTAAATCTCTATTATTTTCTCTGGATAGAGTTTAATTAATTTTTTATTACAAATTAATAAGATATTTCATGTTTACAATTAATTTTCAATGAAAAAAGAGTTTTTCTTTCTTTTTTAGATTTTATTTGTATGTGTTTTTAGTACAATTTTATTTGTGTGTAATGTTACAAACATTTTTAAAGAAAAATAACATTAAACTCTACTATCGAATTATAGATATGTGGATATGTTCGATTTTCTAACTTTAAATACATGTCTCATTACCAAGTTGACACACAAAAATATATATCAATAGCATGTTGTACAATAAATTAATCATCGTTAAAAATTTACAAGGTTTGTTGGATAATTTATGTAACGCCCGGTTTTTTTTTTTTTTTTTTTTAAAAAAAACGCAAGAAGCGTTCGCCCCCCTTCTTCTTCTTCTTCTTCAACAAATCGACCCCTCCGTCACGCTCAGCCTTCACGCAACGCGGCCGCACAGCCGCTGCAGTTCGGTTATTCACGCCGGAGTCTACTGCCGTCTTGCCCACGCCCACGCAAGCCCTCACGCGCAGCCTTTCTCCGGTGGTCGTAGTCCTTCGTCGGTAAGGTTTTTTTTTTTCAAGAATCCTTAGTCCTTAGAGACTTGGTTCAACCGGTTCATTGGTATTTAGTCCAATTTTCGTGATTTTAAGGTTGGTTTTGAATAGATCGGGTCATGGGCATTCTGGATCTATGCTCCACGCGTCGCCACTAGCCGGAAAATTTGCCGCCGCCGCCGCCGCCGCTCGCCGGATAGGGCTCGAACATGTTAAGAAAGTATAGGGAGCTCGGGATCGAAGCTTTCGTCATCCAGGTAAGTAGTCATTTGGATTAAGCCCTCAAAGCCATTATTCAATTTGTTTGTATGCGGTAAGCTATGAATTATGTTTAATGCACGAAAATGACGTTGCAATGCTTATGTATGAGTTTGGGTTCGTGTGGGTATTGCTTGTACCGCTAATGGACTAAGGAAGTAATTTATAGGGGAATAGGGGCTTAAGGCTTGAAGTTAAGGGTGAAACTTAAAGCCTTGGACCGTGATGAGTTGAGAATAAATGTTGTGGGTTTGAGATGGATGCAGTGGAAAAGTATTACTATGTTTGGGTTCCTCCTCGAGGTTTACACTTGGTTTATGAGTCTTGAATAAACTCTAGATGGGCGAGTGTGGCAAAGTATAATTGATCAATCTAATTATATGATTACTGTGTTGGGCTTAAGATCGTTTAAGTGTGAAATGGTTCCTAAAAGGAGCTTGAGGTTATGAACTAAGGTTTGGTTATCGAGGTTTGGGCCAAGTGTGTCCGTTGAGCGTATTGCCTTAACTTCGACTCGTATTTAAGTTGTCTAGATCACTATAACCGTTGGTGGGCGGTAAGAGTAAGCTCTAGGCAACGTTTATGACCTTCCATCTCCTTGGAATGGTTTTGGGCGAGCTTGTATTTGATTTTCGAAGGAAGGGGTTCTTTCGTGGACTCTTGAAGCGTTGTTTGTAGCCGACTTGATCCGGTAATCGAGCTCATGAGCGAATGAGATTGTTTGCATAGCTTGTGGATTGAACTTCGTGAGTGTTAAAGTGGTTGGTTATGATCGTGAATGAGTTGGCTTATGGATGGTTGAGGTATTTTTAGATATGCAGCGTGTATTGCTCGCATAGTTGACAGAACGTATGTTCGAGTATGGTTTTAGTACCAGAGAGGAGAGTTGTGTCAGGTAACCCCTCAGTCTTGAAGTCCCTACCTTACTCCTCGTTTGGGTGACATCATCCCACGACTTTGTTTGGCGAGGAACTAGCATGGAATACGTGTATGACGATGTCCCGTGGTGAGTCACAGTGTGAGTGGCAATAGACAGGGGCAGTGATGTCTTGTGGTGAGCCATAGTAGTCATGGCAATAGACCAAAGACGGGAATGCTTCGAGGTGAGTCACTATGAGGGTGGCAACAGACTCGGAGTGGGACTAAGCTTACGAGCGTCCTACGGGGCGGTCTGGGTTACGTCAGAATGCTAGTTAGAGAGTCGTTTACCGACATGAAGCAAGGAGCTGAGCAATCCGGTGTGGGCTTGGGGTAGGGCTAAGTCAGTCATCTAGCTGAGTGTGGTCTGAAAGTAGAATTTGAATACTTTGAGGTGTTGGCTAAAAGTGAAAACTTGGTTGAATTTGGGACCTTTGAGAATGGGTCGGAGATTTTAGGAATGTCTTGTTAGAATCCTAAATAACCTTATGAAGCGCAAAACCCAAAGACTTACTAAATCTGAGAGTTACGCTGAGCGAGCCTGGAACCTCTAGGTTGACGATATATGATAGGCTCGTGAGTTTGGGGTGCGTCCCTGATGAGATCCGGGAGTGGTTGCTTTCCATGATTTCCGGACTAGCTTAGGGGTGATTCCCCAATGGGCGTGTTGGTTACGCACCGCACGATACCATGTTAGTGTGTTATGAGAGCCTGGGGTGCGTCCCCGTTGAGATCGGGAGTGGTTGCTTTCCATGATCCCGTGTTGGCTTAGGGGCGATTCCCCATAGGGCGTGTAGGATACGTACCTACTCTGCTCTATGCCAGTGTGTAGTGGCGTGAGAGTTGCTTTCTCTCATTGCATCGTTAACCAAAGTTTCAAGACCGAAGGTAGAGCTCGAGTTATTACCGCAGGAGGGACTCAGGGTGAAGTGTGCTAAGTGTGGGACCTGTTTGGGGTTGAGTGAGTTTAGGAGACGAGTCTTGTTTGGTTGCATGTTAGTTTGTTTGGACGTGAGTGGGCTGCTTACTGAGTATTTTTATACTCACCCGTCTACTTTGTTGTTTTTGGTTGCAGGTAAGAAACCTTGAGGCGGCTGACGACGATGGTGACCCGACGAGGCTGTGGGACCCTGTTTCTTTCTTGTTTCCTTTGCGCTTCGAGTTTTCATTTGTCATTGTCCTATTTTAGTTTCTATTTTATATGTCTAGTCGCGCGACACCTTGTTTTTCACTTGTATTCCTTGGTTATTGAGTTTCCTTTTCGCTCGCGTATGTTTTTATCTAAGAGATTGTGCTTTGGAACTCTGATTGTAGCCCAACCCATTTTATGCGATGAAGTTTGGTGGGGGTTGGGCATTCTTGTTTCTTTGAAGTGTTTCTTCTGCTTATTAGGTTCCAGGAAAATTTTGGTTTTCTCCTTGCTACGCCATTATCTTTCACAAAATTTCAAGCGTGAATAAAGTGTAGCGGAGTAACTTCCCTAACGTAGATTCGTCTCTGAATTTTAGGGTCGTTACAATTGATTACAACTAACTCATATAAACTAACATCATTTAAGGTGAATTGACTGAAGTGAGGGATGATATTACAAACCAAATTTCTACCCTATTTGAAAGATAGAATTGATCTTTATTAATATTTATTTATTGTTGGACTGAAATTATATTAAATATTATAACCTTTCATAATGGTTTCATAGTTGTTTTAATGTATGTGATATATTTTATTATATTATATATACAAAATTTTATTTCAACTAAACAAATATAAGAAACAAGATCAGTTATCAAATACCTTTCTGATTTCCGTTTATAATTTTCTTTTGATAAAATTGTTTATGATTTTTTTAAAGAAAAAAAATAAAAAATTACGAAACAAGTTTATATTTCTAATTCTTAGAAAACAAGAAATCGAAGACGAAGACGAAAAACAACAACGTTATCAAACAAAAACGATATGTACTCGATTTTTTCTTGATGAGGCAAGTTGTTGGAGTTTCAAATTCCTCATCACGTAAAGTCAGTCAAAAAAGAAAGAATTCATACTTACCACCTATTAAAATAGAAAGAAACCAATTGACTCAGCTTACCATTTTACTACTTATATAAAAAATGTTATAAGGGTAACAAAGACTACATTTTTATGTGGCTAAAAATATTAAAACTAATTCTAAGATATATGTTACTGATTTTCTTAACAAAAATGGTTATGAGAAGACAACCTAAATAAGTTCAATTTTTTTTAAAATTCGAAATTAGAACCTCTAATTAACGATTTCGAGGGTACATATTGATTTCCGTTGAGCTAATGCTCACTTTAATATCTAAATAACCTCTTGAACTAAAAAAAACTATTATTTAAGGCATGTTAATAATATTATTTCTTTCTGATTTTGGACTGTAAGGTCCTTTTCTCATTGTACTAAAATATTACTTTTGCAAAAAAAAAAAAAAAAAATTGAAAATTGAAAATTAAAAACAATCCCCTATCCCCTATGCAAAATACTCGGGCATACCTTTTATGCTTAATTACTTCTGGAATTGAAATTACGTGTTCACGGCAGAATATTTTCCAGGAGAAAGAATGCAATATGTTAATTTAATAATATGATTGAAACCTGGTACAGTGGTTCCTAGCTTGTAATATTTATTTCGTTGTTTCCTCTTAAAATTTTAAATACTGTCACTCTTTTTGTCACTTTTTTTATCAAAATAATAATAATAAGATTAATATAATTAGTATGCGACTATATAAAGTTTATATTGAATAATTTATTAAAAAAATGAACAGTAACGACAAAAGTAGTTTTTTTTTTCCTCCAAATGGAAAATTCAAGAAATAAACAGAAGGTTTAAAAGTGTAGTGAAAAAAATTAACAAAATAAAATTTAAACAAATTTAATCCATAAATCGTTATTTATTCAAAACTTTATTAGGTGATAGTTCTAAGTTATGTGATTCCATCATATCCTACACCTAAGCTATGCACATGCCTTTATTTTTTTGGTTAGCCATCTCTATTGGCATGGCAAACTTTAAAAGGAAGCTCTACTTTTTTTAATGGGTGCTTTATTGACCATCCAACTTGCACTGTGAAGTACTGAGGCTAAGAAAAAGGAAGACACTGCAACAATTAGGTCTATTTATAACATTAAAGTGTGCAACACTGTTTTCAAAAGTTTATGGTTGGAAAAATATATATGGTTGAGTATATTCAATGACATATTATCGATCTAGTAGGTTTTGCACTAGCTATTGTGATTTAGATGAGAATAATTAATTATATTTAGTCCAATAACATGGTTGGACGGATTAGAATAAGATTTCAAAATGTCTAATATGGTAATCATTTTATTGAAAATTTGAGATGTCTTACCTTGCTCATTAGCTAGTGAAAGACTTACTAAGCTCATACAACTATATGCCCAATCAATGGTTAATTTTTTACCATTACTATCTACCTCCTTCGTACGATGTTGGCATATATACTTAACGAAGTTCACGAGTCGTCAAAGTGAGCATGACTCAATAGTAATTAGCATTAGCATGTATTATCTTTAATTAATAGGTTAGAGGTTAGAATTTTCTCAACTCTAAATGTTGTTGAACTAAAAAAAATTGAGACATGCCTATTCGTAGAAAACCCTCTAATTTGCTTTTGGCCATTTAGATTCGTTATAGATGAAAATTGAAATGTTTATCTAAAGTTATCTAGATTTCTTGTTAATTAATTTCTATATAGTTCTGGTAACCTTTGTTGAAAATGAAAAACTGAGAAGTTAGAGGAAAATAGATGCAAATAATCAAGAGAAAATATTGAACAACAAACACATAGGTAAAGAAAGAGGGCGCCAAAATTTATACTAGCTTAGATAATGTGAGCGCAGGTGTTTCTAGTTTTCTACTATGTATAGATTATTACTATGGATGATGAGAGCAATACAAAAAGAGATTATAAACTCTTTCTAAGATCATTTCACACTTTTTCTCTCAAAAAAACTCATAGATTCTCTCTATAAGGTTCTCAATACATTTAGATACCTCTCTTAGAACATATTTAGGAGTGATTTTAAAATGATAAAATTATTTTGTTGTATTCAAAATCAGTCTTAAACATGTTTTTAATTACTGAAAATCAATTTTCATGGTATGAAAATCACATTCAAAGTGTAAAATTAAACATTATTTAATTTTAAATGATTAAAGACATGTTTCGAAGTAATTTTGAACATGACAAAAGTGATTCGATCTATTTTATAATGTAACACCCAAAACTCAGGATCTCTTGCGACTTGGCTGCTTACTATATCAACAATGACTATTTGTAAGAGTGAGAACACTATCCCTACAAACCAACACACGGGGTCCTTTTAGCATGATTTGTCCTCACTCACATGCTACCTAGGAAAATTTCGAGGAGGTCACCCAACATGCTTTAAGCCAAACACGCTTAACTGTGGAGTTCTTATGATTGAGTCATCGAAAAGGAAGGTGCACCTTGTTAGTATAGGTAGTAACTATCAATTCTCTGAAACATTTCTCAACTATATCCTCATGGTCGCTCTCATGTACTTCTCTTGCTCGAGAACCATACTTTCATATCCACAGGATCCCTCTCATTCAGATGTGGACTCGGTTCATTCATGTACCTCTTTTTCTCGGGCGTCACATATAATCACTCCCAAACATGCTATTATCACTCACTCACCCTAGAAAAAATGCTTGATACAATCAACCCATTTAAAAGAATCTACCATTTTAAGTGTCTAGACGTTGCCCTCGCTGTAATATTTCACTGAACCAATGCCTAGTTTCCTCAAAGATATGTTCGAACTTTTTCTTTCCTAGATGGATTAATTCCTTGTCCAAATTTCTTGACCCTCACTATGTAAAAACCATAGTTAATTAATATCTACTAGTGGTTGGAGTATAGTTGAAAAAGATTATTAAAATGCAAAAGACCTATTCAAACTTTTTAAACCATGGAGATTCAATGAAAATAGCACTCCAAAACATCATGGGAGATTAAAACCTAACTTTAACCTTTCTTCAAAACTACAAACACGAAAGATAAAACAAAAAATATGAACATAATCGAACCCACTCTTAATACTCTCATTTTTCTTCTGAATTTGGCTGCTTAAAAGTTAAAAGAATTGATGCTAATTAACTGGACATGATGTCATTTAAAGATAAAGTCCAAGACGTGTTATTTAATAATTATCGAAAGCACATGGAATTTCCGTAGCTATCATGAAGTTCTATACGATTTGAAATATAAACTGTCTTTATTAGTACTAAAAGGAGTCTAAATTGATCTGTATTAATAGAGGCGTGGACTTTAAGCAATAATTGCAGGAACAGAATATAGTAATGGTTGAAGATTTGGCATGTGAAACAATTCCATTGGCAGATTTTTACTTAAAGTAATCCAAATTCTTGATGGTATATTGTAATTGAGAAGGAGATCTTTTGAAACAACATAAAAAAAATAAAATTAAGTAGCAGAGTTATCTCAGACTCCATTTGATAACTATTTAATTTTTAATTTTTAGTTTTTGAAAATTAAGCTTAAAAACGCTACTTCTCCACTAATTTCTATTTAAAAACTAAAAAAAATAGTTAAAAAAAACTTATTACTATTTTGATGGTTTATCAGTATATGAATTAATCAAATGATTAGAATATAATTACATCATTAATAATGGTAATAACAACTAAAACAAATTAAAAATATTAATATTTTAGGAGTGAAGGTTTGAATCTACCTCAAATAATCGATTCATAACATGGGGCCGGATTTAATAATTACTTTAATATATATATAAATTTATCAATTTTATAGATATGGGAATAAGTTCGGATTAATTATTCGTGAACGCAGTCAACCATTAATATTTATTTAAATAAACTTAACTAGAACTTAAACCAACATTAAAGTTTAAATATTATATGATTCAATATTGTGAAACACTACTTTTGCTAATGTGTATATATATAATATATATATTTTGTGAAACACTATTGTATAAATATTTTTCATGAACCAAATAAAAAGCCATCATAGGTCATCCAAATCTCTATTCCTTCATATCACATCTTCAAACTTCTTTACTTTAAAACATTACAGTTCGATATTGAGATATCATCCATCCAAACCTGCAAAAGGATAACTTCATCAAAGTGTTTTTTTTTTTTTTTTTTTTTTTGCAAATGAAAAAAAGATCTCCAATGAGATATTTGTTTAATTACTTCAATTATGTGTTGGCAATTTTGATTAGGCAAAGATTAGTGGTTCCATCTCATATTATTCAATATAGACCTGACATATATGAATGGATCTGAAACCAAGCTGTGAATAATTAATTAAAATGTATTCAACTAAAGCAGCTTCTTGTACTAATGGCTTTCTTGCTGTCATTTTTAGTGATCGGGATGTGGTGGTGATAGTACAACAAAAATGTGCTTGCATATGCCTAATAAGAAATGTTTGTGAGAGATTTGTATGAGGTAAATATAGTACTTATTTCTAAAATTATAGAAGGTAGGGTTGGGGTTGATTTTTGGCCTAATTTGCTTTCTTTCGTTTCAACCATTAAAAAATTTGCTATAACGTTTGTTAACCAATTAAAGAACATATCTAATATTGTGATTTTTTACTTTGCCTTTCGTTGAAAATTAAACATATTTTAATGGTACGTTATATAGATTTAAGTTTAAGTATATTAATGTATTTAATTAATTAGAAGTTTTTTGGATAGTTGTTAAAAGAAGCATTTGTTCATTAGGAAAGTTTTACGTTGAATTATTTTTAATTTGTGAGAGTTTTGAGTTCATGGAGTTACTTTGACATGTATCAAGTCAAGCAATGTAAATAAGAAGTAAAAACAAAGTGATCTTAGAGAAAAAAAAGTGTGAACCAAGTTTGTAAGTCCTATAAATTTATAGGACTTACAAACTTGGTTCACACTTTTTTTTCTCTAAGATCACTTTGTTTTTACTTCTTATTTACATATATTTCTTGTTTGATTATTTATTTGTGAGTGTCCATCACACGCTTCCACAAAGTGGTATTAGAGCCTGAATTCAAAAAAAAGAATTGGTTTTGCAAATGGCAAACAACAATTTGGTTACTTTCCAAGTGCTTCTCGACTTACGAAAGAAAATGATAACAGTTGATGTATACGTATGAAGCTCTACTTAGTTCAGAAGATGCATGGAAAATTTTTTATAGAGGCTATGACAAACCAGAGAATGACACAACTTTAATTCAAGCTCAACGAGAAGTTTTGCAAAATACTAGAAAGAAAGACCAAAAGGCGCTCATCATTATTCATCAAGCTATTGATGACACAAATTTTGAGAAGATTTCTGAAGCAACTACTGCGAGACAAGCATGAAAAATTTTGGAGAATACTTATAAAGGAGTAGATTAAGTAAAGAAGGTTCACCTCCAAAAATTGAGAGGTGGTTAGGAATCATTACACATGAAGGAGTCTGAATCGATTTCGGATTATATTTCAAGATTGTGAGAAATGGTCAATAGAATGAACAAATATGGTGAGGCAATAAATGATGAGTAAGTAGTTGAAAAAATACTTCACTCATTAGATGAAAAATTCAATTTCATCGTTGTAGCTATTGAAGAATCAAAAAGATTTGAGTACAGTGTTCATTGATCAACTTGTAGGTACTTTGCAAGCCCACGAAGACAAGTTTCTCAAGAAGGACAAACAAACAACTGAGCAACTTTGTCAATCAAAGTTGCAGTTGAAAGATAAAGTAGATAGCCAAGAAAAAGAAAATCGATGTCAAGGATATGTGAAGGGAATGGAAATCCCGCAACGGAAGATATCATGAAACGTCGTTGATTCGTTGTGAAATGTTTTTCTTAAAATTGAACTTATCACATAAATCATAGGCTAAACATGCTGTAAAATTAGAAGAAAACAGAAAGTAAAATATATATTAAGTTGTTGAATGTTGAATAACCCTTCTTCAGTGTTTTCTTCTCCGGTCACGAACTCCTTCGTACCAACGATCTCAACGATCTCCTTCCTCGAACCGCACAACGGGGACACCTCCGAAAGGACTTCTCGATTATTCTCGGTAGGTTGAGGGAGAGTGGTGGAACTCCCTTATTTTTTGGGATGGAGAGGATGTAGAGAATTTTAGAGAGTTTTTTAGAGAGAATTGTCTTTGTTTTTGGAAGTGAAATCCAAAAAATGAACAAGTGTATTGCCAAAGACTTCTCACCAAGCCTTTACATAATGGTGTGTGGTGGAGTTAAAATTTTCACCAATTCACCATTTTACCACAACTATATGATATGAAATCATATTTACATATCACATAATATAAGGTATCTCATACCTTATTATACAAATCTCATTTCCATAATTGTGGAATTTTAAATTGAATCACATCCAATTTAATTTCTCTCAATTCAATTTCTCCAATTAGCACTAATTAATCAATTATGTTATAATATAGTTTATTATGAATCTCATTCACATCAAACTATATATTATGTCAACTATATCACATATAAATGACATAAATACCCAATTAATGAATTTGAACACTTCAAATTCACACCAAACTATAAATACTCAATTTGTCAAAATTGAGCCAATCGAGGGACCTAATGGACCTAAAGATGACGAGTTCCAATGATCCGAGATTAACCTGTCAACCTCTTTGATCTGGTTATTCGACATTCATTAGCTACGATAACACTCCACTAAAACTCGTAGCTGCACTCCCATCACTGTAGGACAAGTTGTGTCCATCGATATAACCAATACCCATGAGTCATTCCTTCACAGGTTGTTTATAGTCACAATTGGGTCAAATTACCATTTTACTCCTGTGTCTACCTCTTGCTCCTTAAGTCCTACTACTTCTCTAATGAACAACTACGTCGCATGGCCCAACGATAAACAACATCCCTCTCGGGCCAGTGAGAGAGTGGGTGCCCGTTGTCCAAACCTTGAAGACAACACTTAAGGGAACAACTCTCTAGTTTCTCTAATTCGAGAATGAGTGAATTCCATCTTGCGTAGCTAAGTTCTCAGCTCCCCGCGTGATCCTGTCCCTGTGGAGATATACATATTGGGCGAGTAACTATGACCACTCTCACCCGTACTAGTCAAAGGACAGACCCTCGCAGACAGGAGTTCGTAACGCTCAGGATTAAGGACGAGTCACTAATGGTCATCTACGAAGTTATTAGTCCTATATTGTTAACGGTGTTACATCAGTAGGTCTAATAATTCACGGTCCGGTCTTGTACAATCTCATTGCACAGGATGCCCCCACTCGCATGTCAACAATATGAACGAGTTAGATCACCTCGTTTGTATCTAATTCAAAGCAGACCGCATCCAGAGTGTAACCAGGATTAGGTTTCCAACCCTATCCATATACTATAGGTCGTTCGGGTCATTAACTCGAACGTGATCCTCTCCGTGTGTCCACTACACACTGTTCGAGTTCTAGTTCTCTCATAATACAATGACCCTGGAGCTTAGTTTATTGGATTAAGTTTATAAATATGCAAGACACAAAGTTTAAATAAATAACTCTTATTTATTTCAACATAGAATATTACAAACTACACGAGATTAGAGCATACACCCAACAAACTCCCACTTGAACTAAGCTAGTGGAGTACAAAATACATTTCCCAAATGTATAGTAATACATAAAATAATACAATAAACTAGGACATTGAATACCCTTTACAATACTCCCACTTGTCCTAGTCAGGAAGGGCCTTTGTAAATTAATCAGCAACGTTGTGCTCTGACGCTATCTGCGTGACTGTCACGTCTCCGTGGTGCAAAATCTCCCGTATCAGGTGATACTTACGCTCAATATGCTTGCTCCTCTTATGACTCCGAGGTTCCTTCAAGTTGGCTACTGCACCATTGTTGTCACAAAACAGGGTCACTGGCAAGTTCATATTTGGAACAACTTCCAAATCAAGCATGAACTTCCTAAGCCAAACAACTTTCTTTGCAGCTTCACAAGCCACAACATACTCGACTTCCATCGTTGAATTAGTGATGCATCTCTGCTTGATGTTTCGCCACATTACAGCTCCTCCGTTCAGAATGAATGCTGACCCCAATGTGGATTTCCTAGAATCCTTATCGTTCTGAAAGTCAGAGTCTGTGTATCCCGTAAGGATCAAATCTCCACTTCCATATAGAAGGTTGTAGTTCCTCGTTCTCTTTAGATACTTGGAGATTGCCTCAACGGTTATCCAGTGATCTAATCCTGGATTGAATTGATACCTACTGACAATCCCAACTGCATAATGGATGTCGGGCCTAGTACACATCATGGCGTACATCATACTCCCTAGAGCTGAAGCATAAGGGATCCGTCTCATATCCTCAACTTCTTGAGGCGTCTTAGGACATTGATCCTTAGATTGGTGAACCCCATGCCATAAAGGCAGCAAGCCCTTCTTTGAGTTTGCATCTTATACTGTGACAACATCTTGTCAATGTAAAATACTTGAGACATGACTACCGTTCTGTTCTTTCGGTTCTGGACTATTTGGATACCTAGAACGTACTGAGCTTCTCTCAAATCTTTCATTTATAATTGCGAAGCAAACCATTCCTTATAAAAGGAATCAGAGTCCCAGCGTAGCGGAAGACGATCGAATCGTCGTGGTATTGTTGTGAAATTTGATTTTGTTAAAATCAAACTATCTAATAGTATAGGTTAAACATGCCAGATAGAAGAGAAAAACAACAAGTTAAAGTTACTTACTTGTTGAAGACCGTCTTCAAATTTCCTTCTTCCGATGATCACGAACTCTTCGTATTCTTCTCAACGATCTCGATCTCCTCATGCGAACAACGAACCGAACACCTCCACTTGGTTTCTCGGTTGTTCTACCTTAGGTAGAAGGAGGATGGTGGGATCCTTTGGTTTAGGGAGGAGAATATGTGAGAGAGCTTTGAGAGAGAATTTGGTTGCTTCTTTTGGTGAGAAATCCAAAAATGAGCAAAACCTTAATGAACCCTTCTTCCAAAGGGGTTTATATAATGGTGATAGGTGGAGTTGAAAACTCCAACTATTTACCATTTTACCACATCCATAGGTTATGCAAATCATATTTTCATAACCACATATAATAAGATATCTCAAATCTCATTTTACAATTCACATTTGTATTATTGAGGATTTTTAAATTGAATCACATTCAATTTAATTTCTCTCAATCTAATTTCTCCAAGTTAGCCCTAATTCAACAATTAGACTAACCTATAGTTTATTATGAATCTCATTCACATTAAACTATAGAATATATAATTCATATCTCATATAAATGACATAATTACCCTTTAGTGAACTTGAATACTTCAAATTCACACCAAAATTGTAAACCTTCTACTAATCCAGTTTGAGCCAACCGAGGGACCTAATGGACGTACAATGACGAGCTCCAATGATCCGATATTAACCTGTCAAACTCTTTAACCCAGTTAATCAACATTCATTAGCTACGGTAACACTCCACTAAATCCCGTAGCTGCACTCCTGTCAGTGTAAGACAAGTTGTGTCCACTGATATAACCAATGCCCATGAGTCGACCATTCACAGGTTGTTCGTAGACACTGCTGTGTCAAATTACCGTTTTACCCCTGTGTCTACTTCTTGCTCCTTAAGTCCCCACTGCTCCTCTAATGAACAACAACGTTGTAATGGTCCAACCATACACAACAACTCTCTCGTGCCAGTGAGAGGGTGGACGCCCGTTGTCCAAGCCTTGGAGACAACACGTAAAGGAACAACCCCTCTAGTTTTCCTAAAGACGGGAACGAGTGAATTCCATCTCGTGTAGTTAAGTTCCTAGCTCCCCACGTGGTCCTGTCCCTGAGAAGATAGGCATATTGGGCGAGTAACTGTGACCACCCTCACCCGTACTAGTCAAAGAACAGACCCCCACAGATAGGAGTTCGTAACACGCTCAGGATTCAGGTTGAGTCACTAATGGTCATCTACAAAGTTATTAATCCATATTGTTAACGATGTTACATCAGTAGGTCTAATAATTCACGCTCTGGTCTTGTACAATCTCATTGTACAAGATGCCCCCCACTCGCATGTCAATCACATGAACGAGTCAGATCACCTCGTTTGTATCTAAATACAAAGCGGGTCGCATCCACAGCGTATCCAAGATTAGGTCTCCAACCCTATCCATATACTGTAGACCGTTCGGGTCATTAACTCAAACGTGATCCTCCCTGTGTGTAAACTCGAGATCATTCTTTGGAATGCAAGAAAGAAAAGGAAAAAAAAAGAGGTTAATATATTATGGTTGGTTTTGTTTTAAAAAGAAAAGAAGAGAAAAGAAAAGAAAAGAAAGGAAAAGGAAAAAAAGGAAAAAGGAAAGTGGAAGGTGGGACTCCACCTATGTTTTTTTTTTAAATGACTCATTTTCTTTCGATCTTCTTCTCATTTCAACAAAGAGGAGCTGAGGATTTCGTGGGAGAAGGAGAAAGGAAGAGGAAGAAGGTGATTTTCGTGAGTTAAAGTTGCAGAAGAAGGGAGGAGAACTCAAAGTAGGTTTTTATAGCAGCAAGGTGATCAACTCAACCCTGTTCTGATTTTCGGATAATCTCGAGCTCCACAGGAAGAGGTAAGAGTTGAGGTTTTATTTTCTTGAAATTTAACTCAAATTTAAACAAAGTTCGTGAAGAAAGCTCGAGCAAATTCTTAAGTTAAGATACTGTTTTGTGAAGAGGAAGGCAGAAGACAGAATTTGCTGTCAAATCCGAGAAGCCTCTGGTATTTTGGTTGTGCCGATCTGTAGAGTTGGAATCAGAGGCTCTAATAGGTATGGTTGGAAAGCTTATTTAATTTTCTACAACATTTATGAAGGAGTCGTGAGTAGAAAACGACTGGGAGATGTTTTACATTTCAGGTTAAATTTGTTGTGGAGCAGGAAATCGAATCTGGAAACAGCAACAGGTTGTTTTTAGGAAAGCGACTATCGAGGTATTTTCGAACCAATCCGTTGGGAATCTCAATTTTATTTCTTCATATGATTTTGAGAAGGTTCAAAAAGGAAGAATGTGGTATAAAGTACATCCTTTTTGGATAACTAATGAAGAAGTTATCACTGTTTGAAGACAGGGTAGAAAATCTATAAAATACTGGAATTTTGAATGGTGTGTTTTTTTGTAATTTCAAGGTTAAAATTCATGAGCTCGGGGTTCTAATACATGGATTTGGTTTGTTTGACAGACCAAGAGGAAATAGGTCGAGTGTACGGGCCAAAGTTCTAGTTCTAACACTCTGAGTGACAAAACGAACCTCGAAAATGGTTTATAGACTTGTATTATGCTTATGAAATGTAAGGTTTTCCTAAAACGAAATGGTTTCAATGCTTATTGTTTTCCTTTGAACACATGTTTATGAGTATTCATATATTCTAAGAAATGATTTCAAGTGCTCGTTGTGAGCCTAAATGTCTTGATGAAATTTATATGTGAGCATATGTTCTTGATTGTCAAAATTTATGAAAATGTTATGATTTCGAGCAAGTATGATTTAAAGATTTTCAGTTTTAATGAACAAGCTGAGTAAGCTTGAGTTTTACGAAAGAAAAGATACGCAGACATGTTTAAATGTTTTTATGTGTTTTTTCTGAGTCTTGAATGAGTTAATGACTGAGACATTTGAGCCCGAGGCTATATAGTACCGTGTGCACACAGGTCATTTTCTGTTGTCGACGTTGAGTGTACTCCGTGACAACAATGTTGTCGTGAGTGCTGGGCGGGCCCCACTACATCGTAGAGTAAACGTTGGTTGTATTGAGTGTGTCCTACACAACGTAGATTGTCATACGTTTTTAAATGGTTAGTAGTATCGATATGTCTTGCAAGATTTTAATGACGTACTTGCTGGATTTCTGAAAAGTTATTATGATTACACGTGTATTTCTAACGCTTAATTACAGATGCATATGCTCATAGGTTTCCAGGTGATATGATTTATGAGTGATTAGATCTTTAACTCAGTCACTCACTGAGCTTCATAGCTCATTCTTTCAGTGTTTTCAAACTTTTCAGGTAGAGATCGAGCTCCCGGTGCCTGATAACCTGTCATAGTCTACTGGAAGCTCCAAGAGTTTGATATTCTATACGTGGGTGGAGTTGTATAGGAAGTCTATATGTATTGTAGGAGGACTATGAAGTTATGTTTATGTGAACATTCTAGGTTGTGGTTGTGTAAACCATGGTTGGGTATGGTTTTGATTATGATGTTCATATCCGTTTCAGTTTTCAAGAGAGTCTTAAGTAGGGTTACTCCTTACGTAGGTTACGTAATTGTCAATATTCCGATGTGTTATGTTTAAAGTGTTTCTTAGACAAGTATAATATGCTTATCAGGTAAAACAGGGTCAACATGTATCGTTAGAGAGGTGAACGATGTTTGTTGGCTTCACGCCGTCTGCTGGGCTAAGTTAGCAGATAGTTCGGGAGGGGGTGTGATACTGTGTGTCCACTACACACCGTTCAAGTTCTAGTTCTCTCATATATTCAATGACCCTGGAGTTTAGTTTATTAGACAAAGTTTGTAAAATTTGTGAGACACAAAATGAAGAAATAAATAACTCTTATTAATTTCAAATGGTAATTTACAAACTAAACGAGATTAGGACATTCATCCCAACAAACTCCTACTTGGACTAAGCTAGTGGACCAAATACATTTCTGAAATGTACAATAATTACAATGAACTAATACAATAAACTAGGGCATTGAATACTCGTTTACAATTCTCCCACTTACCCTACTCATGAAGCACTCGAAGACCTAGACTCTCTAGGTGACCCTTAAACACCTTAGTTGTGCGGGACTTTGTAAATGGATCAGCAATGTTGTGCTTCGACGTTATCTGCACGACTGTCACGTCGTTGCGGTGCACAATCTCCTGTATCAGGTGATACTTCCGCTCAATGTGTTTGCCTCTCTTATGGCTTCGAGGCTCTCTGGAGTTGGCTACAACACCACTGTTGTCACAAAATAGTGTGATCGACAAGTTCATATTTGGAACAACTTCCAAATCCGTAATGGATTTCCTAAGTCAAACAACTTCTTTTGCAGCTTCACAAGCCGCAACGTACTCAGCTTCCATAGTGGAATCAGCGATGCATCCCTGCTTGATGCTTCGCCATACTACAGCTCCTCTATTCAGAATGAAGGTTGACCGCAAAGTGGATTTCCTAGAATCGTTATCGGTCTGAAAGTCAGAATCTGTGTATCCCGTAAGGATCAAATCCCCACCACTATACGCTAAGCTGTAGTTCCTCGTTCTCCTAAGATACTTGAGGATTGCCTTTATGGCTGTCCAGTGATCTAATGCTTGATTGGATTGATACCTACTTACAATCCCTACTGCATAGCAGATGTCGGGCCTAGTATACAACAAGGCATACATCAGGCTCCCTACTGCTGAAGCCTAGGGGATCCGTCTCATATCCTCAACCTCTTGAGGAGTCTTCGGACATTGATCCTTAGACAGGTGAACCCCGTGCCTGAAAAGCAGCAAGCCTTTCTTGGCGTTCTGCATCATATATCTAGACAACATCTTATCAATATAAGCCGCTTGAGACCTGGCCAGCATTCCGTTCTTCCGGTTCCGGACTATCTAGATACCTAGAACATACTGAGCTTCTCCCAAATTTTTCATTTGGAATTGCGAAGCCAACCATTTCTTTACGTCAGTAAGAAATCATACCTCATTCCCAATTAGAAGGATATCATCCACGTACAATATCAGAAATGCGACAGTTTTGTCGACGATTTTCTTGTAGACACAAAGCTCGTCAACATTTTGATCCAAGCCATAA
This sequence comes from Trichosanthes cucumerina, assembly GCA_036507285.1. Lineage (NCBI taxonomy): Eukaryota > Viridiplantae > Streptophyta > Magnoliopsida > Cucurbitales > Cucurbitaceae > Trichosanthes > Trichosanthes cucumerina. The sequence goes on along the minus strand of CM071836.1, from coordinate 67,508,886 downwards.
GATTTGATTGCCTCATTAAACCTTATATTCCAAGACCACAAGGCTTGTTTCAGTCCATAAATGGACCTATGAAGCTGACAAACCTTTTACTCTTGGCCTTGGGTTATGAACCCTTTGGGCTGGTCCATGTAGATGGTTTCGTCAAGGTTGCCATTTAGAAAGACGGTCTTGACATACATCTGCCATACCTCGTAGTCATAATACGCGGCAATAACCAGAAGGATCCTGATCGACAACCATGGCAACAGGTGAAAAGGTTTCCTCATAGTCAACTTCTTCGACCTGGGTAAAACCCTTTGCCACTAATCGTGCTTTGAAGGTCTGGACCTTCCCATCTACGCCACTTTTACGCTTGTAGATCCATTTGGAACCAATAGGTTTTACCCCATCCGGTTGATCCACAAGCTCCCAGATAGAATTGAAGTACGTCGACTCCATTTCCTGGTCCATAGGTTTAATCCATTCGTCCTTGTCGATGTCTGCCATTGCCTGATCATAGGTCAATGGATCCTCACAGTCATCATCACGGGTAACGATTTGGGTTTCAGTTAAACCCATGTAACGTTCAAGCTGTGTCACAACCCTCCCACTATGTCGAGGCATTCCCAACTCTTGGGAATGGACTTGACTAGACGTGCTAGGATCAACAACACTTGGTGACGTACTAGCCCCATCAGAAACTCTTGCTGATGTACTGTCCATTTCGTTCAACACGATTTTGCTCTTAGGCAAATGATCCCTGACGTGGTCTTCCTTAAGGAAAGTGGTGTTTGTCGACACAAGCACCCTATTTTCCTTAGGATCGAAAAATAGACCACCCCTAGTCTCTTTTGGGTAACCTACAAATAGGCATAATTTTGAACGGGATTCCAATTTTTTAAGGTTTGACACCAACACGTGGGTCGGGCATCTCCAAATTCTGAAATCGTGTAAACTACCTTTACGTCCATTTCAGAGTTCAAAAGGTGTTTCACAAACACTCTTCGACGGAACGTTGTTCAAAATATAAACCGCAGTCTCCACTTCGTAACCCCAAAAAGAATCAGGGAGACGAGCATAACTCATCATCGACCGAACCATGCCCAAAAGGGTTCTGTTTCTCCTTTCCGATATACCATTCTGCTGTGGCAAACCAGGTGCTGAGAGTTGGGACGTAATTTCGTGTTCTATCATATAGTCCTGAAATTCAGTGTCCATATACTCTCCACCTCGATCCGATCGAAGTGTTTTTATGGTTTTACCTAACAGGTTCTCAACCTCAGTCTTGTACTCCTTGAACTTTTCAAGAGTTTTAGACTTCTTGTGCATTAGGTAAATATACCCATACCTCGAATAGTCATTTATGAAAGATACGAAGTATTCATAACCACCTTGTGCTTTAACACTCATCGGACCACAGAGGTCAGAATGTATAAGCTCAAGGGGCTCCTTGGCTCTATATCCTTTTCCACTAAAAGGGCGTTTGGTCATTTTGCCTTCAAGGCATGACTCACACACTGGTAAAGAGTTTTCTTCCAATGCGTTTAGAAGTCCACTCTTCACTAGTCTCTCAATCCTATTGAGATTAATGTGGCCTAACCGTAGATGCCAAAGATGGGCCTTTTCTTTTGGAGAAACTTTTTCTTTTAGTTCGTGTTTCTGCAGTTTTAAATAATTCAGTGTTCTAAACACTTTTGACCGAATTAGGTTTTAAAACGTACATACTAGACTTAAGTGAAGCAGAACAAATGAGGTTTCTATTTCTGGAAATAAACGCTTTATTTCCATTGAATAAAACATAAATACAATGTTCTAGAAGACAAGAAATAGAAACGAGGTTTCTAGTAAACCCTAGAACTATATACAAATTGTCTAACAATAAGTAATCCTTGTCGAAGTAGAGCTTCACTTTGTCGATTGCTACAGCAGAGACAATCTCCCCGGATACGACCCGTAGAGTCACCTCACCCTCTCGCAACTGCTGCCAGGAATCAATTCCCTGAAAAGAAGAACAAACGTGGTTAGTAGCGCCCGAATCCAATATCTAGGCAGAGTCACTACTCTCCACTAAACATGTTTCGGTTACTAGTAAATCACATTTACCTTGATTCTTCCTCTCGGCAAGGAACTTGGGACAGTTTCGCTTCCAGTGGTCGTCCCCATTGCAGTGGAAACACATTCCTTTTTCTGCAACATCCTTGACCTTCTTGCCCTTTTGGGCGGCAGCTCGGTCAGCTTTACCCTTCTTCATCTTCTTCTTTCCTTTCGGTCGAGATGGAGCAACAGATTTAGTCCCATAGGTCGAACCCCTATGATATGATTTGTAGGCAACATTTGTCTCAGCTTCCGGTGTCCTGATCCTCATAAGGGACTAGAAGTTCTGTAGCTCGTTCAGAAGGGTGGTCAATGTGTAGCTTATCTTGTTCATAACAGCGTTGCTACGAAACTGAAGGAAACTCTTCAGAAGAGTCTCCAGGATAAAACGGATCTGGCTCGACTCATCGATCGAAGCCTCGTTCATCTCTGCAAAATTAAAGTGGGTCATCATGTCCAGAACATGTTTACGGACAGACGCCCCTTCTTTCTCATTCGGGCGCTGAAGACGTGTTTTAGCGAGTCGTGCCTGACCTGAAAGGACTGTTGTCCAAACATGTCTTGCAATGACTCCATGATCTCCTTAGCGGTGACCATCAACTAATGCTTCTTTTCCAAAACTTCAGATAAGCTGACAATGAAGTAGACCTTGGCATTTTCATTGGCCATGATCCACCGATCGTATGCATCACGAACACTTCGTGATGTAGTCAAGCTCGGCAACTGACGACACTCCTCAATAAGCACGAACTTTAGGTCGTCGGTTACAAGATTCGTGTTTATATTGTTCTTCCACGTTTGAAATTATCTCCCACTAACTTATCCGAAGCGAGTAAAGCTATTATCGAGCTAGACATTTTGCTGAAATATCAAATTAAAAATTTATGTCAGTCTCGCAAAAAACTTTTTGAAATCCAATCAAGTTGTAGCAAAATTTAATTCTATGATCCCTATGTCATTTAAAAAATTGCAATGATATCCTAAAGGTTTAGAATGACCGCCACTGAAGGGTGAACAGAAACACTCCTCCTCTAGGACGAGACTTTCTTGACCAGACCCTAATCCCATAATAACTCTTATTCCATTAGGCGTCTAGTTACCATTATTTGGTCGAATCCATTAACTCTTAATGAACTCCGTGAGTGTCACCCACAATCTTTAAGTTTCCAAGTATCCGTCTAAACAATAGCCACCGAAGGGTGAACCACGAAAGAAAACCAACAAGGAAACTGTATCCCTTTCGAGAATTCACGGTGTTCCGACTCCCATGATCAAGGACCTCCGAAGGGATTGTCTGGTCAAGGCCAAACTAGCAGGCAGATCATAGGGGTCTCACGGTGTGAATCGAAAGAAGAGACTGTGGGCCCCGTTTTCATAGGTCCCGCTCCCACTCACTATAAGTACTCTCTCATCCACTGTGATATTGATCCATACAAATACCATCCGAAGGGGGACACTCCCATTTGCACCACGAGGCCGAGTATGGATCTCACGGTGCGGACTTAACGGAGATTTGTGGTCGGAAAATTAAATGTATCTTATACACTTTATTTCCTCCCACTCAACACTTTATATTTTTCAGGATTGACCTAGATAAACCTGCTAAAATTTACCTAAGTCTACTAATATAACTCTTATATTGTATTAGGCCTAAGTTTATAATCACATTATTACTTAGGTCTATGTGAGTAAATTAATCAACTTTTAATTAACGACACTTACGAAAAAATATAACCTAAGAATCTCCAGACCGAATTCACTCCCAGGTCGGTTTTCAGGTAGTGGTGTTCTGCAAGCGTCAACTTAAATACCCCAGCCTTAGATAAAACCTTCTTTAGACAGAGTTACTAATCAGTCACCATTAAAGGTCACATTTTGATTTCCTAATTCTAATCTTATTGGAACTAGAAAACCTAAGTCTAATTATTAAAGTTCTAAACACTTTAAAACTAATAATTAACTTAGGTTACATGCATTTCTATGTTATAGTGCTTGATCATTCATCACATGAATAACTATAGACTGTAACAAAACTTATCACATGAAATTAAATGCATGGGCATACTTTAATTTAAAAATATAACACTTATATTAAATAAAATAAAACATGCATTTAATTATATTATAGCACTTATAATATAACCTATCATGCAAACTATATATTATAACACTTATAATATAAATGATGTATGAAATGTTTAACCTAAGTTGAGATTTTAAATCTATATGACATACATTATGCACATAGAAATTATATAAATCATACATCTCATGCACAAAATAATTAAATACAAAAAATAGACAGGTTTTGGCACTTAGGGGCATTTATTTAATTATTTAACATTAATATAACCTTTATATTAATATTAATTAATAAAATAAAAATAAATTAATAAAATACATTTTGTAAAATACCAAATAAATAAAATTAAAAAAAGTTAAGCCCCACGTTGAAAAAACTTCTAAAACCGTTCACGTTCTCGCGCGCGCGCCTCGCAAACTGCCCTCAACGCACGACGCTGCAACGTCGTGGGCAGCGTTGCAACGCTGCAATGTCCACTATCACACCCCGCGTGCTCTACGCCTCGGCGTTGCAACGCTACTCTGCAGCCAAGGTTCCGCCCGCAATTGCAACGTTGTGATGCCGATGAACAGTGTCTCAACGTTGTAGATAGAACAACAAGCTCCTATTAGTGTTCTTCATCGTTCCTCGCCCATTTCCGCTCTGATTTCTTCACAACATCTCATGCCACGAACGACACAGACTTTCTGACTCGATTTACAATAAAAATGCCTAAAACACGGGCCCTTACATTGATCACATCAACATAAATGTAAATCTAAGAAAAGTGCCAAAACTGAAAACATCCATTTCGCAAACTAAAATTCATCAAATGAATTAAAGCATCTACCCACGTAATTTTAACAAAATCAAGTGCACATCAAGAAAGCCAACCTGGCTCTGATACCAATTAAAGGGAATGAGAGTCCCAGCGCAGCGGAAGACGATCGAATCGTCGTGGTATTGTTGTGAAATTTGATTTTGTTAAAATTAAACTATCTAATAGTATAGGTTAAACATGCAAGATATAAAGGAAAGACAACAAGTTAAAGTTACTTACTTGTTGAAGACCATCTTCAAATTTCCTTCTTCCGATGATCACGAACTCTTCGTGTTCTTTTCAACGATCTCGATCTCCTCACACGAACAACGAACCGAACACCTCCACTTGGTTTCTCGGTTGTTCTACCTTAGGTAGAAGGAGGATGGTGGGATCATTTGGTTTAGGGAGGAGAATATGTGAGAGAGCTTTGAGAGAGAATTTGCTTGCTTCTTTTGCGAGAAATCCAAAAATGAGCAAAACCTTAATGACCCCTTCTTGCAAAGGGGTTTATATAATGGTGATAGGTGGAGTTGAAATCTCCACCTATTTAACATTTTACCACAACCATGGATTATGCAAATCATATTTGCATAGCCACATATAATAAGATATCTCATATCTCATTTTACAAATCACATTTAAATTATTGTGGATTTTTAAATTGAATTACATTCAATTTAATTTCTCTCAATCTAATTTCTCCAAATTAGCCCTAATTCAACAATTAGGTTAACCTATAGTTTATTATGAATCTCATTCTCATTAAACTATATAATATATCATACATATCTCATATAAATGACATAATTACCCTCTAGTGAACTTGAACACTTCAAATTCACACCAAAACTGTAAACCTTCTATTAATCCAGTTTGAGCCAATCGAGGACCTAATGGACCTACAAAGGATGTGAGCTCCATGATCCGAGATTAACTCACAAACTCTTTGACTGGTTAATCAACATTCATTAGCTACGGTAACACTCCCTAAATCCCGTAGCTGCACTCCCGTCAGTGTAAGACAAGTTGTGTCCACTGATATAACTAATGCACATGAGTCGACCCTTCAAAGGTTGTTCGTAGACACTGCTGGGTCAAATTACTGTTTTACCCCTTTGTCTTCTTGCTCCTTAAATCCCCACTGCTCCTCTAATGAACAACAACGTTGTAATGGTCCAACCATACACAACAACTCTCTCGTGCCAGTGAGAGGGTGGGCGCCCGTTGTCCAAGCTCTAGAGACAACACTTAAGGGAACAACCCCTCTAGTTTCCCTAAAGGCGGGAACGAGTGAATTCCATCTCGTGTAGTTAAGTTCCAAACTCCCCACGTGGTCCTGTTCCTGAGAAGATAGACATATTGGGCGAGTAACTGTGATCACCCTCACCCGTACTAGTCAAAGGACAGACCCCTGCAGACAGGAGTCCGTGACACGCTCAGGATTTAGGTCGAGTCACTAATGGTTATCTACGAAGTTATTAGTTCATACTGTTAACGGTGTTACATCAGTAGGTCTAATAATTCACGATCCGGTCTTGTACAATCTCATTGTACAGGATGCCCCCCCACTCGCATGTCAACCACGTGAACACTAGTCAGATCACCTTGTTTGTATCTAAATACAAAGCGGGCCGCATCCACAACATATCTAGGATTAGGTCTCCAACCCTATCCATATACTGTAGACCGTTCGGGTCATTAACTCGAACGTAATCCTCGCTGTGTGTCTACTACACACCGTTCAAGTTCTCGTTCTCTCACATATTCAATGGCCCTGGAGCTTAGTTTATTGGACAAAGTTTGTAAAATTTGCGAGACACAAAATGATGAAATAAATAACTCTTATTAATTTCAAATGGTAATTTACAAACTAAACGAGATTAGGACATACATCCCAACACATTAATGTCAGTAAGGAATCATACATCATTCCCAATGAGCAGGATATCATCCACATACAATATTAGAAATGCAACAGTGTTGTTGATGATTTTCTTATAGACACAAGGCTCATTAACATTCTCATTAAAGCCATAAGATTTGATAGTCTCATCAAACCTTATATTCCAAAACCTCAAGGCTTGTTTTAATCCATAAATAGACCTTTGAAGCCGACAAACCTTTTGCTCTTGGCCTTGGGTAATGAACCCTCTGGGTTGGTCCATGTAGATGGTCTCGTCAAGATTGCCATTCAGAAAGGTCGTCTTGACATCCATCTGTCATATCTCATAGTCATAATATGCGGCAATGACCAGAAGGATCTTGATAGACTTTACCATGGCAACAAGAGAAAAGGTTTCCTCGTAGTCAACCCCTTCAACCTGCGTAAACCCCTTTGCCACTAGTCTGGCTTTGAAGGTTTGCACCTTCCGATCTACGCCACGTTTACGCTTGTAGATCCACTTACAACCAATAGGTTTGACCGCATCCGGTTGGTCCACAAGCTCCCAAACGGAATTGAAGTACATCGACTTCATTTCCTGGTCCATAACTTTAATCTATTCGTCTCTGTCAATGTCTGTCATTGCCTGATCATTGGTCAATGGATCCTCGTAGTCATCATCAGGGGTGACGACTTAGGTTTCAACCAAATCCATGTAACGTTCAGGTTGTCTCACAACCTTCTCACTACATCGAGGCATTCTCAACTCTTGAGAACGAACTTGAATAGACGAGCTAGGGATCAACAACACTTGTTTATATACTAGCCACATCAGCAACTTTTGCTGATGAACTGTCCATTTCATTTAGCAAAATCTTACTCCTTGGTAAGTGATGTGTCGTTTCTCAACACAAGCACCCTATTATCCTTAGGATCGTAAAACATACCACCTCTCATCTCTTTTGGGTAACCTACAAAGAGGCATAACATTGAACGGGGTTCCAACTTCTTCGGGTTTGACACCAACACATGGGTAGGGCATTCCAAAATTCTGAAATGATGTAAACTGCCTTTACGTCCATTCCAGAGTTTGAAAGGTGTTACAGAAACATTCTTCGACAGAATGTTGTTCAAAATCTATACTGCAGTTTCTACTGCGTAACCCCAAAAAGAATCAGGGAGACGAGCATAGCTCATCATCGACCGAACCATGTCCAACAAGGTTCTGTTTCTCCTTTGTGATACACCATTCTACTGTGGCATACCAGGTACTGAGAGTTGAAACGTAATTCCATGTTCTATCATATAATCCTAGAATTCAATGTCCATGTACTCTCCACCTCGGTCCGATCGAAGTGTTTTAATTATTTTACCTAACAGGTTCTCAGCCTCAGTCTTGTAATAGAACTTTTCAAGAGTTTTAGACTTTCGATGCATTAGGTAAATGTACCCATATCTCGAATATTCATCTATAAAAATGAAAGAGTCTACATTAAGAAAACGGAAGCAATTTCGGATCTTTAACACTCTATGTTGATCAATTTTACAAAATAAAAAGCATGCTCAAATCTTGAAAAATAGAGAATAAGAACTCATACCTTTGTAGCTCAAAATTCTCCTAATCCGTGGACAATTGCTTGTTACAAACACTTTGTAGACAACCTCTAGTGTCTTCCCTACTATGTTTAGGCCTTGGAACGGATTGTGGGATCCAAAGTTGAGAGAATTTAGAAGAAGAGTGACAAATGGTCAAAACCGAGAAACATATGAATTTTTTGCAAAATTCCCTTTATCCTCTTCAATTCATCTTCAATTAAAGTTTCATCAAGCCTTGAGAAGATGGCAACACATGAATGATGAGGATTGATCAAGAAGGAGGTGCTGAATTTTGGTGAATTTGACTATCAAAGGAGCTTATTCACCCTTTTATGTTTGATCCAATTGAAAACCTAAAAAATAATTTGAATTTCCATGTAATTTTCATTCAAAATTAATATAAAATTAAATAATTGGATCAATCCCGATTTCTTAAATCGACCGTTCGATCATGAACCCCTATTCATGTTTTGAATCGAACCAATATTTAAATCATATTTAAATATTTTCACCTCTTATTTATCATAATATAATTCATAATTAAACTGTGAAACGTTAAATATATCGCATATAATTAACGCTCTCTCCCAAAACTGAATTTGAACAATTCAAACTCTTTTCTCTCAAATGTCACAAGGTTTAGTCCGAGCTAGTAAGGAGACCTAATGGTCCTACAAATCATGAGCTTCAACGACCCGAGATTAACCGACCAAACTTTTTAGCCTAGCTAATCAACATTCGTTAACCACCGGGACACTCCACTAAAGCCTAGTGGTTGCACTCTCCTCACTACTGTAGATATAATTATGTCCACTCGATATAACCATGATTAGTAAGTCGATACTTCACAAGTCGTTTCATAATTACAACTGGGTCAAAATTACCATTTTACCCCTATAATTACTTCTTGTTCCTTAAGTCCAACTGATCCTCTAATGAACAATTGGTTTGTAGTCAAACCTATTGGGATATGTGCCCTAAACTTGTGTAATTTTAGTAAAATGAATAAAGAGTTATTTGATATGATAAAATTATATTCTTTCTTTATAAATCCAATAAACTAAGCTCCAAGGTTATAATAAATCTTAAACATTAGTGTAGTAGACACTATTTTAGTTCTGTTCAAGAGTATAACCTAAATTGTATATGGTATAAGAATGAGCTTGGAAACCTTATTTTGGTAACACCATGGATGCTACCCACTTTGTAGTTAGTACAAATGAGGTAATCCAACTCATTCATGTGGATGACATGCTTGTGGGGGCATCCTGTATGAATTGTTCATACAAGACCGGACTGCAAATTATTAGTCTAACCAGTATAACGTCGTTAATAGGATACAACTGATAATTTATATATGGTCATTAGTAACTCGGCCTGAATCCTGAGCAAGTTAACAACTCCTGCTTATAGGGGTTTGTCCTAAGACTTGTATGTGTGAGGGAGGGCAGCCTGTAGCTGACTCAATAAGCCTACCTTCTCAGGGACAGAACCTCGTAGGTAGCTGGGGACTTAACTCTACAAGATGAAATTTACTCATTCCTAGACTAAGGAATTAGATAGGTTGTTCCCTTAAGAACTTAGTCCAGGTCTTAAACAATGGGGCCCCACCCTCTAAACTAACTTAATGTTGGGATGTATGTCCTTATCTCGTTTTGTTTGTAATTTTACCATTTGAAATTAATAAGAGTTATTTATTTCATCACTTTGTGTCTCGCAAATTTTACAAATTTTGTCCAATAAACTAAGCTACAGGGTTATTGAATATATAAGAGAACTAGAACTTGAACGGTGTGTAGTGGACACACATGGAGGATCATGTTCGAGTAAATGACCCGAACGGTCTACAGTATATGGATCGGGTTGGAGACCTAATCTTGGATACGTTGTGGATGCGTCCCGCTTTGTATTAGATACAAACGAGGTGATCTAACTCGTTCATGTGGTTGACATGCAAGTGGGGGCATCTTGTGCAATGAGATTGTACAAGACCGGACCGTGAATTATTAGACCTACTGATGTAACACCGTTAATAGTATGGGACTAATAACTTCGTAGATGACCATTAGTGACTCGACCTAAATCCTGAGCGTGTTACGGACTCCTCCCATGGGTCCGTCCTTTGACTAAATGCACGGTGAAGTTTGTCACAATTACTCACCCAATATGCCTATCTTCTCAGGACCAAGTAGGAAGTGGGAACTTGACTACGCAAGATGGAATTCACTCGTTCCCGACTTTAGGGAAACTAGAGGGGGTTGTTCCCTTAAGTGTTGTCTCCAGGGCTTGGACAACGGGCGCCCACCCTCTCACTGGCCCAGAGGGGTGTTGTGTATGGTTGGACCATTACAACGTTGTTGTTCATTAGAGGAGCAGTGGGGACTTAAGGAGCAAGAAGTAGACACACAGGGTAAACGATAATTTGACCCAAAGTGTCTCTCTCACGAACAACCTGTGAAGGGTCGACTCATGGGCATTGGTTATATCAGTGGACACAACTTGTCTTACATTGACGGGAGTGCAACTACGAACTTTAGTGGAGTGTTACCGTAGCTAATGAATGTTGATTAACCGAGTCAAAGAGTTTGACAAGTTAATCTCGGATCATTGGAGCTCGTCACTGTAGGTCCATTAGGTCTCTCGATTGGCTCAAACTTGATTAATAGAATGTTTACAGTTTTGGTGTGAATTTGAAGTGTTCAAGTTCACTAGAGGGTAATTATGTCATTCATATGAGATATGTATGACATATTATATAGTTAATGTGAATGAGATTCATAATAAACAATAGGTTAGCCTAATTGTCTAATTAGGGCTAATTTGGAGAAATTGGATTGAGAAAAATTAAATTGAATGTGATTCGATTTAAAAATCCACAATTATGCAAATGTGATTTGTAAAATGAGATATGAGATATCTTATTATATGTGGTTATGCAAATATGATTTGCATAACCTATGGTTGTGGTTAAATGGTAAATAGGTGGAGATTTCAACCCCACCTATCACAATTATTTAAACTCCTTTGCAAGAAGGATTTCTTAAGGCTCTTGTTCATTTTTAGGAATCTCACCAAAAAGAAATAAGTATTCTCTCTCAACCCTCTCTCAATCTCTCATCCACTCTCACCAAAAGAAGATCCACTTCTCTTCTTCTATAAAACGTAGAATAACCGAGAACCCGTGTGGAAGTGTCTTGTTCGCTTGTTCGTTTGAGGAGATAAAGGACGTTGAGATCGTGATCACGAAGGGTTCGTGAAAAGGAGAAGAAAAACTTGAAGACGGTTCTTCAACAAGTAAGTGTTGCTTGTTGTTTTTTTCCTTCTAATTATATGTTTAATCTAGTTTCTATAGGATTTAAATGGTTTTAAGAAAACGGTTTTCGCAACGATACCACGGTGATTCAATCACCCTTCTGCGGCACGGGATTTTATTCCCTTCACTTAAGAGGGGTTGAGTTTATGGTAGAACTATAGAATTGTTTTTCATTAGAGGATCAGTGGTGCTTAAGGAATAAAGAGGTAATCATTGGGGTAAAACGGTAATTTGACCAAACTGTGATTACGAACAACTTGTGAAGAGTCGACTCATGGGTAATGGTTATATCAATGGACACAATATAATCTACAGTGAGGAGAGTGCAGCTACAAGTCTATAGTGGAGTGACTTGTAGTTAATGAATATTTATTAACCGGATCAAAGAGTTTGATCAGTTAATCTCACATCGTTGGAGCTCATGAACTGTAGGTCCATTAGGTCCCTCCGTTGGCTCAACATGGTAATATTGACGGTATAAAGTTAGTAGTGAAATTGAAGTGTTCAATTTCATATATGAAGTGTTAAATCAATTATATATGATATAATTGATATAATATATAGTTTTAATGTGAATTAGATTCACATATTAACTATATACTAATGAGAGAATGGTTGAGGGATATGATGGTAATTTCCATCCTATTTTCATATAAATAGTTTCATGGGATGCAACTTTGAAAGTAGTGTGATTTAGACATTCCATTGGCGTCAGACCTCTCTCCAAAAGGATCAACATCTCATTCCTAAACGATCCCACCTTCCTTCCTCACCTAGAGAACAACGGAGAAGATCTAGTGGTGGATCTTCACACGTGTCGGGTTCGTGTTGCTGAGATCGTGATCGTTGGAGAATGAGTACTTAAAGAAAGTGTTCTTCAAAGGTATGTTATCTTGTTGCCCTAATTAGATATGCATGCTTATTCGTAGTTATTTAGTTCTTGTTTTTTATCCATTTAACGAAATCACGAACACACGATTCACATTTACTTCCGTTGCAGGATTCAATCCCTTCAATTGATATCAGAGCGCCAATTATGTTCTTGATTTTGTTATGGATCTATCTAGAACAAAGGTGGGATTTATTGATTTCATGTGATGAATGATCGGTTTGCAAATTAGATGTTTTTCGTTTTTGGCATCATAGATTTACATAATTTTTCCGTTGAATTGTTCAATGTAAAAGGCCTATTTTTTTGGGCATTTTATTATGTAAATCGAGTCTGTATGTCCTTATCGATCGAGGCAAAGTGGTTGCTGAGAAGAACGGAGAAAAAATGAGCAAAAATAGAGGAGACTGCTTGCTCTTCTGTATACAACGTTGCAACACCGTGGAGGCGTGCGACTTAGGAGACAACAACGTTGCAACGTGGAAGGCGTTTCACAACGCTAAGGCTCAGGTGCGCCCCAACGATCAGAAACGGACATCAACGTTGCAACGCCGAAGACGTTTCAAGGAGGCTTCCCAACGGATGAAACATCGTTTTTTACATATATTAAATATAAAATTATTTTTTATTTAATTTTATTTAATATTATTAATTTTAATTAATATAATTAGATTATAATAATTGAACTTAATTTTAGGGTGCCTAAATGGTCGAATTTTACTATTTAATTTATGCAATTGTTGTATAGTTATTGCCATGCATAATGTATGGTTTTATTTTAGATATCTCACCTTAGGTTAAGCATTTCCGTGCATTATTTATAATATAATATTTTATATTGTATAGTTTGCATGTATGATTAATATAAGGTGTTATATTAATTTTTGGACAACATTGACATGCATATTATTCATGAGTTGAATGTGTAATGTATGTTTTTTTATTCATGTGATGAATGATCAAACACAATAACATAGAATTGCATGTCACCTAAGGTTAAATTCATTAGTTTTAAAATGTTTAGAACATGAAATTAATAGATCTTAGGTTATCTAGTTCTAATTAGATTAGAATTAGAAACCATGTAATTTATAAACAATGATTAAAAGAGGAACTCTGTCTAAGGAAAGTTCTGTCTAGGTCAGTATTTAAGCTAACTAAACTTGAACACCCCTACCGGGAACCGACTTTGAGTGTGAAATTTAATCATAGGGTTTATAAATTATAGTAGCGTCAGCGGGTTTATTAAGGGGTTAATAAACTAGAAATCCTAGGTTTAATATAAAGAGTTATATTAGCAAACTTAGGATAAGATTAATATAAGAGTTATATTGATTATCAATATAAGAGCTATATTGATAAGTTTAGGTAAACCCATTAGTCGGGTTTAACCTAGGTCAATTTCCTATAGAGTTAAAGTATCTAGTGGGAGGAAAGGTGTATATGATACATATAATTCCACCTACATCTCTCTGGGGAAGTTCACACCGTTAGACTCATACTTGGCCTTGTGGCGCAAACGGGAGCGTCCCCCTTCGGATGGTGTTTGTATGAGTCAATATCAAGGTGAACGGAGAGGGTACTTATAGTGAATAGGAGCAGGTTTAGTGCAAACAAAAACTTTTGGTCTTTTCTGTCGATTTACACTGTAAGATCACAATGGTCAGCCTGCTAGTTTGGCCTGGACCAGACAATCCTTTCAGAGGGCTTGATTATAGGGGATTGAACACAGTGGACACCCGAAAGGGATAAAGATTTTCTTAGTTTGTTTTTCAACCTAGTCCTCCCTTGGGCGGATTTTATTGGATGAGGACTCTATGATCTAAAGACAGAGGGTTACACCTCACAAGGTACATAAGAAGTGTGTGTATCCTGACTAAATAATGGTAACTAAAGCCTATAGGAATAAGAGTTATTCTAGTATTAGGTTTTTGTCAAGAGTGTCTTGATCCAGAAGAGGAGTGTTTTTTATTACCCTTCGGTGTCATACATTCTAAACCTTTGGAGTATCATTGTAAATTATTAATGACCTAGGAATCATTAGATAATTTGCTAAAATGTGATTGGATTAGATAGTTTTTCGCGAGAAAGTTATACAAGTATTTTGTATTTTCAGCAATATGAATAGCTCAATGATTTCCTTATTGGTTGTCAAGAAATTAAAAGTGAAAAATATGGTGACTTGGAAGAAAAGACTCAACATAATCTTGGTTGCACATGATCTTAAGTTCTTTCTCAGTGAGGAGTAACCTCAATTCCCTGCTCAAAACGCACCTTAATCTGTTAAGGATGCGTATGACCACTGGATCAATGCCAATGAGAAGACAAAAGTCTACATCCTCGCTAGTATATTTGATGTTTTAGCCAGGAGGCTGGAGGGTAAGGTCTCAACTCGTGAGATCATGAATTTTATGCTAAATTTGTTTAGACAACCGTCCAAACAAATTCGGCAAGAAGCCCTAAAGTACGTTTATGACGCACACATGGAGGAGGGAACGTCAGTAAGAGAACATGTTCTCGATCTGATGGCTCACTTCTTGGAAATGAACGAGGTGGTCATAGACGAGAAAAATCAGATATTGTTCATCCTAGAATCTCTTCTGAAGAGTATTCTGCAATTCTGCAACAATGCAGCGATGAACAACATAGAGTATGATCCGACTTCTCTACTAAATGAGCTGCAGACTTAGCAGTTTCTTATAGATGATAAGGGACAAGAAAGTGGATATGCAAATCTGTTTTCCCATTCCAAAAGTTTTTCAGAAGGGTTCACCCTCTAGAACTAAGTACTGTAGTTATTCTTCTAAACTTAAGAAGATACAGAAGAAAAGAAAATGAGCAAATAAAGATTGATTGTTTGGCAAGAAAAAAGTTGTTTTTTGATAACATATATGTACTTCCAGGGTTTATTAGAAACCTTATTTTTTGCCTTATCGAAAAGTATTAAAATATGTGTTGCTCTTCTTGAGAATTATTTGCGAAGGTCTAATTCGGTTAAAATAGTTTTAAACACTGAATTATTCAAAATAGCAAATACACGAACTGGTAAGAAATGTAAAATTTCTCCTAAAGAAAATGTTCATCTTTAGCATCTTAGGTTGGGTCACATTAATATCAATAGGATAGAGAGATTGGTAAATAGTAGATTTCTAAATGAGTTAGAAGAAGATACTTTACCTGTATGTGAATCCTGTCTAGAAGGGAAAATGACTAAGAGACCTTTTAGTGGAAAAGGTTATAGAGCCAAAGAACCTCTTGCGCTCATATATTAAGACCATTGTGGTCCGATGAATGTTAAAGCCAGAGGAGGTTATGAATATTTCTTATCTTTTATAGATGATTGTTCAAGATTTGGGCATATTTACCTAATGCATCATAAGTGTGAAGTGTTGGAATTTATGCCCTTAACTTGTGTAATTTTGATCAATTAAATAAAGTGTTATTTGTTTTGATAAGATTACAGTCTTGCTTTTATAAATCCAATAAACTAAGCTCCAAGGTTATAACGTTTATCTTGAAATTAGTGTAGTGGACACTATTTGGGATGACTTCAAGATTATAACCTAAATAGTCTATGGTATAAGAATAAGGTTGGAAACATCATTCTGGTAACATCATGGATGCGACCCACTTTGTAATTAGTACAAATGAGGTAATCTAACTCATTCATGTAGTTGACATGCGAGTGGGGGCATCCTGTATGAAGAGTTCATACAAGACTGGATCGCAAATTATTAGTCTAACAAGTGTAACACCGTTAACAGGATAAGACTAGTAATTTATAGATGGTCATTAGTGACTCGACCTGAATCCTGAGCAAGTTAAGAACTCTTGCTTATAGGGGTTTCTCCTTAGACTAGTATGGGTGATAGTGGCCTGTAGCCGACTCAATAAGCCTACCTTCTCAGGGACAGAACCTCGTAGGTAGCTGGGAACTTAACTGTGCAAGATGAAATTCACTCATTCCTCTACTGAGGAATTAGATAGGTTGTTCCCTTAAGAACTGACTCCAAGTTTTGAACAACGGGGTCCCGCCTTCTATGAGGGTCTGAGTCTAAGGTAGGATCTTAGACTTGTTGTTCATTAGAGGATCAGGGGTGCTTAAGGAACAAAGAGGTAATCACAGGGGTAAAACGGTAATTTGACCCAGCTGTGATTACGAACAACTTGTGAAGGGTCGACTCATGGGTAATGACTATATCAGTGGGCACAATAATATCTACAGTGAGGAGAGTGCAGCTACAAGTCTATAGTGGAGTGACTTGTAGTTAATGAATATTGATTAATTGGATCAAAGTGTTTGATCAGCTAATCTCACATCATTGGAGCTCATGATCTGTAGGTCCATTAGATCCCTCCGTTGGCTCAATATGATAATATTAAGGGTATAAAGTTAGGAGTGAAATTGAAGTGTTCAATTTCATACATGAGGTGTTATATCTAATATATATGATATAATTGATATAATATATAGTTTTAATGTGAATTAGATTCATATATAAACTATATACTAAAGAGAGAATAAATGAGGGGTAGGATGGTCATTTCCATCCCCTTCCCCTATATATATGGTTGCATGAGATGCAACTAGGTTAAGTCATTCTAAGACATTCTAAGCAATTCCTAGCCTTTTGTTGTTGTTGGAAAAGTTCCAAGACAACAAATATCTCTCTCACAAAACACCTCACTATTCCTAAAGGTAACCCACCTTCCTCCCTCACCTAGAGAACAACGGAGAAGATCCGGTGGTAGTGTCGGTGTTTCGCATTGCGTTCGTGTTCTTTGAGATTGTGACCTGGGGAGAGAGGATCACTCGAAGAAAGGTTCTTCAAAGGTAACATTCTTGTTGTCCATTCTATTTTATGCTAAATCTTGTTATTTGTGTTCTTGAATAAATCGTTGTAACTAAACAAGAGCGTGCGATTCACAATCGTTTCCGCTGCGGGGACTTCGATTCCCTTCACAACGAAGCACTTGAAAAGTTCAAGGAATAAAAAATCGAAGTTGAAAATCAATTAGGTAAAACAATTAAAACACTTCGATCAGATCGAGGTGGAGAGTTTATGGATTTAAAATTCCAAGGCTATATGATAGAACATGGAATTACATCCCAACTCTCAACACCCGGTATTCCTCAGCAGAATGGTGTATCGGAAAGGAGAAATAGAACCTTGTTGGACATGGTTCGATCAATGATGAGTTATGCTCATCTCCCTGATTCTTTTTGAAGTTATGCGGTAGAAACTGCAGTTTACATTTAGAACAATGTGTCATCAAAGAGTGTTTCTGAAACACCTTTTGAACTTTGAAAATGACGTAAAAGTAGTTTATGTCATTTTAGAATCTGGGGATGTCCAACACATATGCTTGTAACAAACCCAACGAAATTGGATCCACGTTCAAAATTGTGCCTATTTGTTGGCTACCCAAAAGAAACAAGAGGTGGATTATTCTATGATCCTAAGGAAGACAAGGTACTTGTATCGACAAATGCCACATTCTTAGAGGAGGACCACATCAGAGACCACAAGCGAAGAAGTAAAATTGTGTTGAGTGAGTTAGACGGAACAACATAAAATGTTGCTAACAATACTAGTATGTCAACAAGAGTTGTTGATACTATTTTGTCTTGTCAAGAATGTCCATCTCAAGAGTTGAGAGTGCCTCGACATAGTGGGAGGGTTATTACACAACCTGACCGTTACATGAGTTTATCTGAAATCCAAGTTGACATACAAGATGATGATTGTGATGATCCATTGACTTATAATCAAGCAATGGTTGATAAAGACAAAGACAGATGGGTCATAGACATGGACCAAGAAATGGAGTCTATGCACTTCAATTCTGTTTGGGAACTTGTAGATAAACCTGATGGGGTAAAACCTATAGGTTGTAAATGGATCTACAAGAGAAAACGTGGTGTAGATGGAAAAGTGCAAACTTTTAAGGCTAGACTAGTAGCAAAGGGTTATACCCAAGTAGAAGGGGTGGACAATGAGGAAACCTTTTCGCCTGTTGCTATGGTAAAGTCTATCCGTATCCTACTTGTCATTGCCGCATATTATGACTATGAGGTATGGCAAATGGATGTCAAGACAACATTCTTGAATGACAATCTTGACGAGAATATCTACATGGACCAACCCAAAGGGTTCATTGAACCAGGACAAGAGCAAAAAGTTTGCAGACTTAAAAGGTCAATTTATGGATTGAACAAGCCTCTAGATCCTGGAATATAAGGTTTGATGAGACAACCAAATCTTTGGCTTTGACCAGAATGTTAATGAACGTTGTGTCTGCAAGAAAATCACCAATAGTTCTTTCGCTTTCCTAGTCTTATATGTAGATAATATCCTACTCATTGGGAATTATGTAGGTTATCGTAGTGACATTAAGAATTGGCTAGCTATGAAATTCCAGATGAAAGATTTGGGAGAAGCGCAGTTTGTTCTTGGGATCCAGATTGTCCGGAACAGCAAGAATAAAACTCTAACATTGTCTCAAATACCTTACATCAACAAAGTGTTGTTGAGATTTAAGATGCAAGAATCCAAGAAAGGTTTATTGCCTTTTAGATATAGAGTTCATGTTTCGAAGGAACAGTGTCCTAAGACACCTCAAGGGGTTGAGGACATGAGGCGCATTCCTTAGTCGTCAGCTGTTGGGAGCCTGATGTACGTCATGTTGTGTACTAGGTGAGACATCTATTTTGCAGTTGAAATGGTCAGTAGATATCAATCCAATCCAGGACCTGAACACTGGACAACGGTTAAAACGATCCTTAAGTATCTTCGGAGAACAAGGAACTACATGCTTGTGTATGTGGCTAAGGATTTGATCCTTACAGTATACACGAATTCTGACTTTCAAACTGATAATGATTCTCAGAAATCTACATCAGGGCCAGTATTTACTCTTAACGGAGGAACGGTAGTATAGCGAAGCGTCAAGTAGGGATGCATCGCTGATTTCACCATGGAGGTCGAATATGTAGCGGCTTGTGAAGCAGCTAAAGAGATCGTTTGGTGGAAATTCATGTTAGATTTGGAAGTTGCTCCAAATATGTGTTTGCCTATCACGTTGTATTGTGATAACAGTGGTGTTGTGGCAAATTCAAGAGAAACTCGAAGTCACAAGAGGGGTAAACACATTGAGCAGAAATATCATCTCATCTGGGAGATCGTGCATCGAGGAGACGTGATCGTCATGAAGATAGCCTCCGAGCACAACATTGCTGATCTATTTACAAAGGCTCTCACGGGTAAAGTGTTTGAGAGACACCTAGAAGGTCTAGGTTTACAAGTATTCCCTTACTGGGGCAAGTGGGAGTATATTGTACATAGGGTTTCAATGCCCTAGTTTATTGTATTTTACATTATTGTAATGCTTATTATGTACTCCACTACGCTTTAGGTCAAGTGGGAGATTGTTGGGATATGTGCCCTAAACTTGTGTAATTTTAGTCAAATGAATAAAGAGTTATTTGGTTTGATAAAATTATATTCTTTCTTTATAAATCCAATAAACTAAACTCCAAGGTTATAATAAATCTGGAACATTAGTGTTGTAGACACTATTTGGATTCTATTCAAGAGTATAACCTAAATGGTCTTGGTATAAGAATGAGATTGGAAACCTTATTTTGGTAACCCCATGGATGCGACCCACTTTGTAGTTAGTACAAATAAGGTAATCCAACTCATTCATGTGGATGACATGCGAGTGGGGGCATCCTTGTATGATGAGTTCATACAAGACCAGACTGCAAATTATTTGTTTAACCAGTACAATGCCTTTAACAGGATACGATTGATAATTTATAGATGGTCATTAGTGACTCGATCTTAATCCTGAGCAAGTTAAGAACTCCTGCTTATAAGGGTTTGTCCTTACACTAGTATGGGTGAGAGTGGCCTGTAGCCGATGTTAGGGTTTGTGCCCTAAAACTTGTAGTTTGTAATTTTGTTCTAATTATTGTAATAAAGAGTTCTTATTTCAATGAAGAGTTATTGTTCATTATTTAAGATATTGCTCTTTATTTTAACCTTAAATCCAATAAACTAAACATCCAAGGCTGTAAAATGTCTCTTAAACTGAATGTAGTATACATATAAAGAATCTCGGTTCGAGATACAACCTAAAGGGTCTATAGTAAGGGGATAAGGTTCGGGTATCTTACCCTGGTAACACTATGAATGTGACCCACTTTGTATATGATACAAACATTGTGATCCTAACGTGTTCGTGTAGATGACATGTGAGTGGGGATATCCTATGTAATGAGATTACATAAGACCGAACCGCGAAATAGTAACCACTAGATGTAACTCCGTTGACTAGCTAGGTTTCTATTTCACTAGGATGACCTAGACAACATGATCTTAATCCTTAGCAGGTTATGAACTCTTGTTTTCGAGGGATTGTCCTTTGACTAGTATGGGTGAGAGTGGCTAGATTCGCCGACTCAATATGCCTACCTTCTTGGGGACAAGACCGAGTGAGCGGCTGGAGACTTAACTTAGCAAGATGGAATTCACTTCTTTCCGCCTAATAGGGTAAGTAGATGAATGTTCCCTTAAGTGGTGTCTTCGGGTCTTAAACAAAGGGCTCGACCCTCTCATATGCCAGAGAGAGACTTCTGTTTGTTGGTAGGACCACAAACAAATTGTTCATTAGAGGAGCACTGATTCTTAAGATAGAAGATGTAACCCAGGGGTAAAACAGTAATTTGACCCAACTGCTGTTACGAACATTCGTGAAGGATTGACTTGTTGTTATTGGCCAATATCCGTGGACACAGAAATATATCTGCAGTGAGAAGAGTGCAACTGTGGGATTTTAGTGGAGTGTTCCCTCAGTTAACGAATGGTGATTAGGAGGTTAATGAGATTAACCAAATAATTTCCTATCGTTGGAGCTTATGATCTGTAGGTCCATTAGGTCCACCTTCTAGCTCGTAAAAGGTTCTTAGATCATTTGAATTTGAAATGTTCAAATTCATTAGGGAATAAATTTAATGTATATAGATACGTTATAATATAAAGTTTTGGAACTATATATTATAAATTTAATATGAATATGATTCATATAAAATTATAAGAGAAAATTAAGTATTTGAAAGACTTCAAATATTAATTTAAATGTGAATGAGATTCATATTTGAAAACTATAAGTTAAAATTTAATGTGTATAAGATGTCCATTAAAACTATAGGTTAGAGGGAAAAATTGATTAAATGTGATTTAATTCAAAATAAATATATGATATTTAATTTTTGATTAATTAAATATGATTTAATTAATATTTATATAATAATTAATTAGATTAATTAGTATCATTTATTCAATTTTTTAATATTGAATAAATGGGAATGTGTCAGGAGGACACGTTCCCTACTTCCATCCAACTCCCTATCGATAAGGAGTGGGGGAAGTTATCCCTCTGAAGAATCCCTCTTCTTCTCCTGATGAGGAGAATTGGATTATCGATGAATTCAATTGATCACACAAAAAATTCTCTCTCTTTGAAAATTCCTTGTTTTTTCTTTCCAATTGTTGGAATACTTTCCCACCAAGGTTGATCTAAGCTACTCAGAGATATAGGAGGTTCTCCAACTGGTAGTGTTCTGTAAAAACAAAGAAAAAGTTCTTGTTGCTGTGTTGTTGTGTTCTTGGAACAAGGAGTTGTTGTTAAGAAACTACAAAGGTAATACTAACCTCTTTCTTTTTTAGTTTAATCTTTCAACAACATATGTTTGCATGTTTTAGTTCCATGCTTAATTAGATTAGAATTACTGTTCATCCTCTGTAATTTACCCAATGTACAGGTATTTGTATTAAACCAAAACAAACGAGCAATTACGATCTTAAAACATGTTCCTGCTGCTCAAGGGGATCAGATCCCCATCAGTTGGTATCAGAGCCAGGCTTGTTTTTTTTTTTTGTTGAAACAAATTTGCATTGGTTAGGTGGGAATTTCATTTGGTTTGCTGTAAAATTAGTTTAAGAAGATTTTGGCCTTAGATTTTTTTTATTAGATCAAATTAAATGTAAAGACCCCAGCGTTTTGGGCAATTAAGTGCATTATCGAGTCTTTATTTAAGTTATGAGTCGTTTGTGACAAGTTTGAAGCCATTCGGATGAGATTAGAGGGAGAAATCACCAAAAGAAGCTGTTGTGTTCGAAGCTTTTAGCTACTAGCAGAACCAGTAGTGTTGCAACGCCATTCATCAACGTTGCAACGCTAAGGAACAACATCGCAACGCTGAGGAACAACGTCTCAACGCCGAAGCCCCATTGATACAGAGGTTCAATAGGTCAGCAACGTTGCAACGCTACCCCGATGCCAGGCGCGCGTGCAAAATGAGGCGGCGTTGCAACGCTTACCTCAGCGTTGCAACACCGTGACGCCAGGCTAAAGGTGCAAACTGGTTTGGGCGGTTCAGGTCGATTTTGGTCCAGTTCGAGCGGTCTGAGCCCGGTTCAAGGAGTTTTAGACCGGTTTTGTAATAAGATTAGTGTAATTTTATTATTTTTGCACTTTAGAGACCAAATTTTTCCGGTTTTACAACTATTTTCTTTATGAATGTCATTTAGAATATTTCCCACATTAGGATAAGCATGTTCATGCATTTTTTTTTATTTGTATAATAGTTATATAAATATGGTTGAAATGCATGATTTATTTTATTTTCTTAATTAATTAATTATAATTATTAAAATTAGATTATATGGAAAATAAAGTGCATGGAGCATGAAATTACTTAGTTTAAAATAAATGTTATTTTATTTAAGTAATTTTCTTTATTCAATTAGTTGAATATTGTTTATAATTCCAATTTGAAATCGTTTGTTGGTTTTATATATAGTTCCTTGTCATAGGTTAATTATTAAGATTTATAAAAGTTATAAATAAAGGGATTTTAGAAACCATAACCTATAACAAATAATTGCATGCAAACATAGGAACTTGGGTTAAATTAAATTAGTTTTAAATTGTTTAAAATATAGTAGGACAATAGGACATTGGTTATAAGGGAACTCTCTCCGGGTGATGTTCAGGTCTAAGGTTGGGGTACTTAAGTTGTGATTTAACAAACACACCTTCTACCCGAAACCGACTGAACTTGAGTTGAATTAACCATAGTCCTATATTATATCTAGGTAATTAAAATGTTTATTCACCTAGATATAAAGTTAAAAGACCTAGTTATAAAAGTTATAATAGGCAAAAACTTAGATAGATTCTTTTAGCCAAAATCCGACTAAGTTAAACCTATACCCTAACCATAGGAGCTTCAGTGGGAGAAAACGAGGTGTTCGCATCAAGTTTACTCTTACGTCTTCAAGAGTTCACACCGTGAGTTCCATGCTCGGCTACGTGGCGTCAATAGGGTGTCCCCCTACGATAAGTGTTTGCATGGTTCAATACCAAGGTGAATGAGGGAAGTATCCATAGTAAATGGGAGTTGGACGCATGTCAACGTATCCTATGGTCTCCTCCATTAGGTCACATCGTGAGATTTCTATAGTCCACCTGCTAGGTTGTCCTGGAACAGCCAATCCCTATGGAGGGCCTGACTATAGGGGTCGGAACACCGCGAACTCCATAAATGGATAG
Source organism: Trichosanthes cucumerina (assembly GCA_036507285.1). Classification (NCBI taxonomy): domain Eukaryota; kingdom Viridiplantae; phylum Streptophyta; class Magnoliopsida; order Cucurbitales; family Cucurbitaceae; genus Trichosanthes; species Trichosanthes cucumerina. The sequence goes on along the minus strand of CM071836.1, from coordinate 67,484,626 downwards.
GGTCTATTAGGTAATTTGCCAACAGTTGCCTTTCTTAATAGTAGCATGTTGGCTCAGACCTATTGGATTTGAAAATGGTAGGGTCACATTTACGGGATAACTTAAGCTAGTTAACAAGTCCTTGACCAAACAAACAGTAGCTAAAAATCATTGGGACATGAGATGTTCTGGTAGTGAGCATTAGCTGAGATAGTCTCAATTCAGGGGAGGAGTGATTGACAACCTGACGATGGCTTTTGTTCTAAACCCTTGACGTATCGTTGCAAAATTAAAGATTTAATTTAAACATTAGGGTTCTTTAATAATTTTGCTAAATTTGATTGGTTTGCAATGAGTTAAAGGCATAACTAATTAGAACTGTTTTGATATTTCAGCATGTCGTCCTCTATAATAGCCTTACTCAAAAGAGAACGTTTAACTGGCAAAAATTATACTACGTGGAAGTCCAACCTGAATACGATTCTCATTCTTGACGACCTTCGATTTTTACTGACTGAGGAATGTTCTCATGTACCTGCTCGAAACGCTCCTCAAACTATTAAGGATGCGTACGACCGTTGGATCAAGGCCAAGGCCTATATTTTGGCCAATGTTTATGAAGTTCTAGCCAAAAAGCACGAGGGCATGGTCTCAGCTTGTGAGATCATGAGTTCGTTGCAAAATATGTTTGGACAACTGTCTGGACAGCTTCGACACGAAACCCTCAAGTACGTTTAAAAATCCCATATGAATGAGGGATCGTCAGTGAGAGAACATGTTCTCGATCTTATGGTCCACTTCAACGAGCAAAATCAGGTGTCGTTCATCCTGGAATCTCTTCCGAAGAGTTTCTTGCAATTCTGTAGCAATGTGGTGATGAACAAGATAGAGTACAACCTGACTACTCTTCTCAATGAACTGCAAACTTTCCAGTCTCTTATGAAGAATAAGAAACAGGCTGATGAATGGGTAAATTTTTTTGCCCATTCCAGAAGGTTCCAAAAGGGTTAATCCTCTGGAACAAAGTCATATGGTCCATCTTCTCGACTTAAGAAGACCCAAAAGAAGAAGATGGGAAGGAAATGGAAGACACCTGCTGCTTATAAGGGCAAAGGAAAGGCCAAGGTTGCAGACAAAGTAAAGTGTTTCCACTGCAACATGGACGAGCACTGGAAGCGAAACTGCCCAAAGTACCTTACTGAGCTCAAAGAGAAGAAAGATAAATTTGATTTACTTGTTCTTGAAATTTGTTTAGTGGAAAATGATGATTTTACCTAGATATTTGATTCAGGAGCAACTAACCATGTTTGCTCTTCGTTACAGGAAACTAGTTCCTTCAAGGAGCTCGAAAAGGGGGAGATGACGCTCAGGGTCGGAATGGGAGACGTTGTCTCAACTCGTGTAGTGGGAGATGCCAAGCTATTTTTTAGAGATAGATTTATATTTTTAGAAAATTTGTACATAGTTCCCAAGATTAAGAGGAACTTGATTTCTATCTCTTGCTTAATTGAACTTGGATATTGTATTACCTTTTCAATTAATGAAGTGTTCTGTCAATATTTGTTCTGCTAAGTCAGAAAACGGCTTGTATGTACTTAAACCGAATCAAACTAAGGCAATTTTAAATCATGAGATGTTTAAAACTGCAAATACTCAAAGTAAAAGGCAAAGAATTTCTCCAAATAATAATACTTTTCTTTGGCATGTTAGACTTGGTCATATAAATCTCAACTGGATTTAGAGACTATCAAAGAATGGACTCTAAATAAGTTAGAAGATGATTCTCTACCTCCTTGCGAATCATGCTATGAAGGTAAAATGACTAAGCGACCTTTTTTCTGGAAAAGGTTATAGAGCCAAAGAACCCTTGGAGCTTATATATTCAGATCTTTGTGATCCGGTGAATGTTAAAGCTCGTGAAGGGTAAAAATATTTCATCTGTTTCATAGATGATTATTCGAGGTATGGTTATCTATACCTAATGAATCATAAGGCTGAGCCTCTTGAAAAGTTCAAAGAGTATAAGGTTGAAGTAGAGAATGCATTAGGGAAAACAATTAAGACGCTTCAATCCGATCGAGGTGGAGAGTATATGGATCTAAGATTCCAGGACTATTTGATAGAACAGGGAATCCAATCTCAACTCTCGACACTTAATACACCTCAGCAGAATGGTGTATCTGAAAGGAGAAATAGAATCTTGTTAGACATGGTTCGATCTATGATGAGCTATGCTCAATTGCCTGTATCGTTTTGGGGTTACGCAGTAGAGAGTGCGGTTCAAATCTTGAACACTGTTCCATCAAAAAGTGTTTCAGAAACACCTTTTGAGTTATGGAAGGGGCGTAAACCTAGTTTACAACACTTTAGGATTTGGGGTTGTCTGACACACGTGTTGGTGATAAACCTAAAGAAATTGGAACCTCGTTCAAGATTATGCCAATTTGTTAACTATCCCGAAGAAACGAGAGGTGGTCTTTTTTACGACCCACATGAAAATAAGCTGATTGTATCGACAAACGCTACTTTCTTGGAGGAAGATAAATTGAGGAACCATAAACCACGTAGTAATTTAGTATTAAATGAAGCTACACATGAGTCAACAAGAGTTGTTGATCAAGATAGACCTTCATCAAGTGTTGATAAAGAAGCCGGCACATCGAGTCAGTCTCGTCCTTCTCAATCGTTAAGAATGCCTCAATGCAGTAGGAGGGTTGTTTCCCAACCTGACCACTACTTGGGTTTAGTTGAAACTCAAGTTGTCATACCTGATGAGGGTGTAGAGGATCCATTGTCCTATAAATAGGCAATGAATGACGTAGATAAGGACCAATGGATCAAAGCCATGGACCTTGAAATGGAGTCAATGTGCTTCAATTCAATTTGGAAACTTGTAGACCAACCTGAAGGGGTAAGACCCATAGGGTGCAAATGGATCTATAAGAGAAAAATAGACCTTTAAGGTCAGACTTGTAGCAAAGGGTTTTATCCAAAAGGGAAGGAGTTGACTATGACGAAACTTTTTCCCATGTTATTATGCTTAAGTCTATAAGGATACTCTTGACCATAACCGTTTTTTATGATTATGAAATTTGGCAAATGGACATCAAGACTGCCTTTTTGAATGGTAATCTTGACAAGACCATCTATATGTCTTAGCCCAAAGGGTTTATAACCCAAGGTCAGGAGCAAAAAGTTTGCAACCTCAATCGATCCATTTATGGGTTGAAGCAAGCATCCAGATCATGGAATATAAGATTTGATACTGCGATCAAGTCTTATGGCTTTGACCAAAACGTTGATGAGCCTTGTGTTTACAAGAGGATCATCAACGACAAAGTAGCTTTCTCAGTACTTTATGTGGATGATATCCTACTCATTGGGAATGAAGTAGGATACCTAACTAACATAAATAAATGGTTGGTGACCCAATTCCAAATGAAAGATTTGGGAGAGGCGCAGTATGATCTTAGGATTCAGATTTTCAGGAATTGCAAGAACATAACACTAGCTCTGTCTCAAGCGTCTTATATCGACAAAATGTTGGTCCGATATTCGATGCAGAATTTCAAGAGGGGCTTATTACCCTTCAGGCATGGAATTCATTTGTTTAAGGAATAGTCTCCTAAGACACCTCAAAAAGTTGAGGATATGAGACGTATTCCCTATGCCTCTGCAGTAGGTAGCTTAATGTATGTTATGTTGTGCACGAGGCCAGACATTTGTTATGCGGTGGGAATAGTCAGTAGGTACCAATCCAATCCGTGGTTAGACCATTGGACCGCAGTTAAAAATATCCTCAAGTATCTTAGGAGAACGAGGGACTATACACTTGTGTATGGGACAAAGGATTTGATCCTTACTGGATACATTGATTCTGATTTTCAGGCCGATAAGGATTCTAGGAAATCCACATCGGGATCAGTTTTCACACTTAACGGGGGAGCTATAGTATGGCGAAGAATCAAGCAATGATGCATCGCTGACTCCACGATGGAGGCTGAGTATGTCGGTGCTTGTTAAGCAGCCAAAGTTGCAGTTTGGCTAAGGAAATTTCTTACTGATTTGGAAGTCGTTCCAAATATGGAATTTTCCATCACCTTATACTTTAACAACTGTGGTGCGGTAGCCAATTCGAATGAACCTCGCAGCCATAAGCGAGGCAAGCACATCGAGAGGAAGTATCACCTGATACGAGAAATAGTGTAACGAGTAAATGTGACAGTCACAAAGATCGCTTTGGAGCATAACATTGTTGATCCGTTTACAAAGAATCTCACAGCTAAATTGTTCGAGGGTCATCTGGAAAGTATAAGCCTACGAGATATGTACATAGGCTAATCTAGGGCAAGTAGGAGATATGTAATGGGTATATAGATGCCCTAGTTTATTGTATTTGTATCTCTGTAACCACTATTTTATATAGTAATGTACCCCACTAGAGTTTTAGTTCAAATGGGAGTTTGTTGTGTTTGTGCCCTAAAACTCGTAGTTTGTAATTTTGTTCTAATTATTGTAATAATGAGTTATTATTTGCAATAAAGAGTTATTGTTCGATATTTACGTTATTGCCCTTATATTAACCCTAAATCCAATAAACTAAACATCCAAGGCTGAAAGATGTCTCTTGTACTGAATGTAGTGTACATAAAAAAGATCTCAGTTCAAGATACAGCTTAAAGGGTCTATAGTAAGGGGATAAGGTTTGGGTACCTTACCCTGGGTAATACTATGGATGTGGCCCACTTAGTATATGATATAAACATTGTGATCTTAACGTGTTCGTGTAGATGACATGTGAGTGGGGATATCCTATGTAATGAGATTACATAAGACTGGACCGCGAAATAGTAACCACTAGATGTAACTTCGCTGACTAGCTAGGTTTCTGTTTAACTGTTTGCGAGGGATTTTCCTTTGACTAGTATGGGTGAGAGTGGCCAGATTCGCAGACTCAACATGCCTACCTTCTTGGGGACAGGATCAAGTGAGCTGCTGGGGACATAGCTTAGCAAGATGGAACTCACTCCTTCCCGACTACTAGGGTAAGTAGATGATGTTCCCTTAACTGGTGTCTTTAGGACTTGAATAAAGGGCCCGACCCTTTCATTGGCCCGAGAGGGACTTCTGTTTGTTGGTAGGATCCCAAACAAATTGTTCATTAGATGAGCACTGGTACTTAAGGTACAAGATGTAACCCAGGGGTAAAACGGTAATTTGACCCAACTGGTGTTACGAACATTCGTGAAGGATTGACTTGTTGTTATTGGTCAATATCCGTAGACACAGAAATATATCTACAGTGAGAAGAGTGCAGCTGCGGGACTTTAGTGAAGTGTTCCCGAAGTTAACGAATGTTGATTAGGAGGTTAATGAGATTAACCGAGTAATCTCGTATTGTTGGAGCTTTTAATTTGGAGGTTCATTAGGTCAACCTTCTAGCTCGTAAAGGGTTCTTAGATCGTTTGAATTTGAAATGTTCAAATTCATTAGCGAATAAATTTAATGTATATAGATACGTTATAATATAATGTTTTGGAACTATATATTATAAATTTAATGTGAATATGATTCATATTAAATTATATCAGAGAATTAAATATTTGAAAGAGTTCAAATATTATTTTAAATGTGAATGTGATTCATATTTGAAAACTATAGGTGTTGGATTTTATGTCCTAAAACTCGTAGTTTGTAATTGATAAAATTTTTCCGTGTTTCTTCTTCGATAAAATTGTTATTGAATTAGTATACCATAATCTTGAATCCAATAAACTAAGGTCCCGAGGATATTTAATGTAGACTTGAACTTTATGTGATGACATAAAATATGGATCAAGTTCGAGTATATAGCCTAAAATGGTCTATAGTATGGGGATAAGGTTGGGCGCTTTATTCTGGGGACACTATGGATGCGGCCTACTTTGTAGTTAGTACAAACGATGTGATCCTGAATCGTTCATATAGAGATATGTAAGTGGGGGCATCCTATGCAATGAGTTTGTATAAGATCGACCACGACTTAGTCACTTTTTCTTCATAACAACGCGTTCTTGTATAAAATCAAGCTAATTCAATTTTGATGACTTAGGTAACTCAATCTCAATCTGAGCTAACTATGAACTCCTGTTTATTCGGGATTATCCTTAGATCTGCATGGGTGAGAGCAGCTCAACAACGCTGGCTCAATAAGCCTCCCATTTCAGGGATAAGACCGGGTAGATAGCTGGGGACATAGGGTGCAAGACGGAATTCACGCCTACCCAACTCTAGGGATAGTAGATAGGTTGTTCCCTTAAGTGCTGACTTTGGAACTAGAACAAGGGGCCCCATCCTCTCACTAGGCTGAGAGGGACTAGATTTGTTGGTTGGACCACAAATCAATTGTTCTATAGATGTTCAGTGGGACTTGAGGAACAAGAAGTGTTCTCGGGGATAAAACGGTATTTTTACCCAGCCGAGACCACGAACAACCTGTGAAGGATTGACTTACTGGTTACGGTTATATAAGGTGGACAGAAATATATCTACAGTGAGGGGAGTGCAACTACGCGACTTTAGTGGAATGACCCGTTAGTTAACAAATGTTGATTAATTAGGTTAAAGAGTTTGACCGATTAATCTCGAATTGTTGGAGCCCATGATCTGTAGGTCCATTAGGTCCCCCTGCTAGCTCATATGGATTAAACTTAGAACAATATGATGGATTAATTCAAATTGTTCGAATTAGGAAAGGAGTATTAAACTGACAGGTATATGTGATATAACTATTGATTTTTTATGACACAATATATTCAAATGTGATTTGAATTTCAAAAATATGAATGCGGATTCATGTTCGGGAGGTCAAAATTAGTCAAGATGGTCAAAATCGTAAAAAGTCAAAGGGTTAACTTTTTGGCTCAGGAAAAGTCAAAGTTTGACTTTGACCAAATGGAAAAGACTTTTTTACCCTTGACTAGAGTCAGTGGAATTATCAAAGTTTTTCTTGGACAATCCCACTAACTTGAGTGGATTATGTGTAAACATTATAGAATGACACATAGCTCACTTTAGTTAGTGTTTTGTGAGGTGTTGCATTTTGGTGAGCCTTGACATGCATTTGATGCATGTAATTTCTTTATAAATAGGTTTGTTTTCAAAACAAAGGGTTCATTTTAGCTTATTTTTGAGTTTTTTCAAAAGAAGAAGTCTCACCAAAAGCTACTTTTTTTCCCTTTCCTCACACAAAGCTTTCAACCTCCCATTCTTTCCTTTCCAATCTTTCATTCACCGGGTCCCACAACCCGATTTTGAGTCCAGAGGATAGCGGGAAAGCTCTAGTGGTGGTCCGGTTGTGTTCGGTTTTTGCTTTGGCAAGGAGGAGAGAAGAAATTGAGCTACAAAGGTTGTATATTCTTCCCTTTTTTAGATTACCGTTTTTTGTATGTTGGCATGTTAATTTCTATTAAGTTAGATGCAATTAGAGTGTCATTAGATCCTTATTCCGCTGCGTATGTCTCGTGTTCCATCAATAGGTTATAATTTAATGTGCATAAGATGTGAATTAAAACTATAGGTTAGAGGGAATCATAATTAATTATATGATATTTAATTTAATTTTGGTTAAATGTGATTTAATTAAAATTAATATTAATTTATAATTAAATATGATTTAATTATTAATTAAAATCAATTAATTTATTATTAAATTAATTAAGGGAGCGTGTCAGGATGATACATTCCCACTTTTCCTCTTCTTCTCCCTATCGATAGTTAAACAAGGAGAGGGGATCTGTGATTAATTGATCATTCATTCCATTGGTGCAATTTGTGAAATTGCTGTAAAAATTTCTCTCTCTCTCAGATTCCCTTACCTTCCAAATTGTTGGAACCCTTCCCACCAAGGGAGATCTAAGTGGAATCCAAACATATAGAAGGTTCTCACTAGTGGTAGTATTCTGTAAAAAACAGAGAAGATTTCTGGTTGCTGTGTTGCTGTCAAATTGGAGCAAGAAGTTGTTGTTGGAAAAACTACAAAGGTAATTGTTACTTACTTTTAATTTAATTTTTACACAACATATTTGCATGTTTTATTTTTACCAATAATATTGATATTTGTGTTTAACCAAAACAAACAAGCAAAATCTATCCATAAAACACATTTCCGCTGCTCAAGGGGATCAGATTCTCGTCAGTTTAACAATCCAGCAACCCTTGCTCCAATTGCATAGCAACACAGTAACTGAAAAAATCTTCTCTGTTTTCTCCAATAGGACAACACCACGAGGAAAACCTTTTATCCTCTGGGTTCTTTTGATCAATCCTTGGTGGGAAGGATTCCAACAATTTGGAAGGTGAGGGAATTTGAGAGAGAGAGAGAATTTCCAGCAGTGAGCTTGATCGATCAATCATTCAAGCTTCTGTTCAACGAGAAGTTGAATGGGAGAGGAGAGCTTCCCCACTTGCTATCGATAGGGAGTGAGGTGGGAAGAGGGGAACGTGTCCTCCTGACACATTCGCAATAATTAATTAATTAAATTTAATTAATTAATTATTAAAATAATTAAATCAAATTTAATTAATTAATTAAATATCATATATTTAATTAATCTTTAAATATCATATATTAGGATTAAATCATATATAATCTATTTTTCCTCTAACCTATAGTTTTAATGCACAACTCATGCACATTAAATTTTAACCTATAGTTTTTAAATATGAATCACATTCACATTTAAATTAATATTTAAGCGATTTCAAATATTTAATTCTCTCATATAATTTAATATGAATCATATTCAAAACTTTATATTATAACGTATCTATATACATTAAATTTATTCCCTAAAGAATTTTAACATTTCGAATTCAAAAGATCTAAGAACCCTTTACGAGCTAGAAGGTGGACCTAATGGACCTACAGATCAGAAGCTCCAACGATACAAAATTATTTGGTTAATCTCATTAAGCTCCCAATCACCATTCGTTAACTGCAGGAACACTCTACTAAAGTCCCGCAGCTGCACTCTTCTCACTGTAGATATTTTTCTGTGTCCACAGATATTGACCAATAACAGCAAGTCAATCCTTCACGAATGTTCGTAACACCAGCTGGGTCAAATTACAACCCCTAGGTTACATCTTGTACCTTAAGTACCAGTGCTCCTCTAATGAACAATTTGTTTGTGGTTCTACCAACAAAAAGAAGTCCCTCTCGGGCAAATGAGAGGATCGGGCCCTTTATTCAAGTCTCGGAGACACCACTTAAGGGAACATTCATCTACTTACCCTTGTAGGTGGGAAGGAGTGAATTCCATCTTGCTAAGTTAAGTCCCTAGCCGCTGACTCAGTCTTGTCCCCAAGAAGGTAGGCATATTGAGTCGGCGAATCTGGCCACTCTCACCCATACTAGTCAAAGGACAATCACTCATAAACAGGAGTTCGTAACCTGCTCAGGATTGAGATCAAGTTGTCTAGGTCATCCTAGTGAAATAGAAACATAGCTAGTCAACGAAGTTACATCTAGTGGTTACTATTTCGTGGACCGGTCTTATCTAATCTCATTACATAGGGTATCCCCACTCACATGTCATCTACACTAACACGTTAGGATCACAGTATTTGTATCATATACAAAGTGGGTCACATCCATAGTGTTACCAGGGTAAGGTACCCAAACCTTATCCCCCTTACTATAGACCCTTTAGGTTGTATCTCGAACCGAGATCCTTTATATGTACACTACATTCAGTTCAAGAGACATTCTATAGCTTTGGATGTTCAATTTATAGGATTTAGGGTTAAAACAATGACAATATCGTAAATAACGAACAATAGCTCTTTATTGAAATAATTACTCTTTATTACAATAATTAGAACAAAATTACAAACTACGAGTTTTAGGGCACAAACCCCAACATCACCAATTGTCAAAACCCAAAACTCCTTTTGGGAGAAAAAAAGCAATAGAACACTACCAGTTGGAAAACTCCCTATTTTCTAAGTTTCTAGAATTGTGGTTTTGTGGGAATCCTATCTCAATCTTTGGGAGTCACACACAGAGAGCAATCTCAAAACAAAACGATTGATTAGTCTCCTTGCCCTCATCCTCTTATATTTTATCGATAGAGATGGAGAAGTTGAGGGAGAGAGGAAGAGAGAAAGGGAATGTGCGTAGCGCACGCTCCTCATAATTAATTAATTGAAAATAATTAAAATAAACTAATAAATTAATTCAATTAACTATTAATTAAATTAATTTTATTTTCATTTAAATGTATATCTCTCATAATCTATAGTTTTAATTAATTTAATTAAATCAAATTTAATTAACTTAATTAAACTTACAAATTAATTAATTAATTCACTAATTAACTAATTTATCAATTAATTATCACATATCTAACTTAGGATATCGTGATTAAATCATATTTGATCATTCTCCCATAACCTATAGTTTTAATGTAAATCTTATGTGCATTAAATTTTAACCTATAGTTTTATACGAATCCTATTCACATTAAAATAATATTTAGGGTAAACTATAAAATGAGACATTTACTATATCCCTTTTACAAATGTGTCTAAAAGTTTCTTTTTGTATCCATGACATCTTTTTTATTAGATAAAAACTGCCATTTATGTACATTTACAATATAACCCATAATTTATACGAAAACTTAAAAAAAAAAAAATAATAAAAAATAGAAAAAATCTTTTATATTGATTACGATTTAAAATTTTTTCCTAAAAATCGGTAAAATATTCCTAAATTTCTGCTAAAACCTAACAATTCCTCCCAAAACTTCTCCCGAAAATACATGGTAATTCTTCCAAAAAATTCTCTCTTGGATTCATCGACAAATAACATGATTTTTTTCTCTCCATCAACGACCTCTCAAAATCAGAAAATACACGGTCAACATCCTGGTAAGTTCTTTATGTTCATGAATCACTTTCTTTATCTCTCTTACTTTTGCTCTATAATATTGTAGTCGAAGGAAAATATACATTGGTTTACATTTTTTGTGGGGTACTAGATTAATTGAATGTATATTTGAAGATTGAATGATGAACCCCATTTTTTTTTGTTTTTAATATTTTAGACACAAACATTATTTTGAAGTAATCATTTAAGTTTTTAAATAATATTTACTTATTTTTAATGAAAAATTGTAGAAGACATGAATGAAAAAAAAAAAAAGAATTTTCGAACGATTTAATTAAAACAAGGTCATGCATTTTAATTGATCATTAAATTAAATTATGAAGTATATATTATTATATGTTTTGGAGTATATATTTGTTGTTAGATGATTCTGTGGATTCAATTAATCATACAAACTGTTAAAATATACGTAAATACTATGTTTGATAATTAAATACATAGTTCTATCAATATAATTAACAACATATGATTATATTGATTTGGATTATTATGTTGTTGTTTTTGTTCTTTATATTTTGTAAATAATATATACATAATACAAAATAAGTTTATAGGTAATTTATAATGTCCACTATGAAATGAAAACATAATGACGAATATTTACAAAAATTGTGTTTTATATGATATAATATCTTTTCATGGCCAACTTAGATAATTATGTATAGAATGCATGATTTTAAGATTACATTTGCTTATTAAAAAAATGCAGTTAGCCTATATATATAATGTAGGATGTTGATATTATACACATTATGAAAGGTTAAGTATAGAGATATATACACTGCCCACCATAAAATGCGAATGAATTAACTGGGTATATATTTTTAAAAATTGTTTCAAGATATAATACATTGTATATATTTTTACAAATGTCCTGTACTAATTAATTTTATCATTCATTTGATTAGCAATTGTGAAAATTAAGAAGATTGAGAATGAAGAAATATGCATAGTCAACCATTGTTAGGTTCCTCAAGTCAAACTAAAAAAGAAATACTAATGACATGATTAGAGAGAAGGGTATATATATATATTATAGAAATACATCAATTACCAATTTTTAAAAAATACTTTTTCATTTCTTATGTACATTGGGAGATGGTGTATTTGTATTTTATTTTAAAGAGTAATTCCAGCAAATGGGTCTTGAAGATATCTCAATTCCAAAAATGTCTTCAATTTTCATAAATTTCGAACGTGTCCTCTTACATATTAATTTTTATATTTTGTTCCCTTAATACCCCCACGTATATTTTGCAATTAACATTTAATTATATTGTGGTATTTAAATATGTGTTAATGATTTGGGATCCAATTAAGGAAGACCATCCAATTGTTAAATGTTTGTATCAATTATACATAGATATGATTTATTTTCTCCACTTTTAATTAATGCAGCAAAGATTTTAATTCCATATAGGCTTTGTTCATGATCTGTGCCTAATTAGTGGGAACACTTTCCTCCACTTTCCAATTTCAATTTCATTCCATTTGTCTCACTTCATACCATTTCCATACAATCTATACTCACCCTACATTTTTCACAGAATCCGTGACCTCTACTGTTGAATTTATCGTGTTTTGCTGGAAAATAATTTTTTTAGTTCAGATTCTATTCGTATTTGCTCCAAAAGTGGTTGAATATGAGTAAGTATATGTTATATTACGTTTACTTTATAAGCATCTCATTGTATTTTTTGTTTGAACATTTTTTTTTTGTATACATTTTCATTCGAAAATACTGTTTTTATTTCACATACATGTTTTTATGTATACATTTTTATTTGTTGAATCTATATTATAGGTACTACCGATATTGAAGTACACATTTTATATGATGGTAAATGGAATGAGAGGGACAATTATACCGACTACAAAGTATCTATGCAGCCTGGGATGTCCATCCATAGCTTGATGGATACTGTAATGATGAAGTTGTCAAATGTAGGTAACTATGAATATTAGGATATATATGCAAATATTGGAGTTCAATCTTTTATATGTAAAGGTATGAAATTATCTGATAACCGAGATGTAAGTTGGTTTTTCAACAGTGTATCCAATGGTTTATCTAATTTTGTATCATTAGTTATAAACAATAGGAATAGTCTATCTGGGATATTAGACAATATGCTTGAAGTTGCTTCTAGCTCCCATAAAAAAGAATCTCATGGTCAATTTCACCACCAAATTGAGGTTGGAAAAATAGAAGATGATTTCCAAATAAAAAAAATGACTTGTTTGATGGAAAGTCCATTTTACAAAATGCATTGCGTTCTATCGCTTTGAGAGACAACTTTCAGTATAAAACCAAAAAGTCGAACCATGAAAAGCTAGTAATTAAATGTGTTATTGATTCTTGCAAATGGATGGTCCGTGCATCACGATATGGAGATGAAAAAAGTGAAACGTGGATTATAAAGAAGATAGTGATCATTCATGTTTGTTGGACGTTGTCAATGATCATAAACAAGCAACATCTTCAGTCATTAAAGATTATATTAAGAACAAGATGAGTATCACTAGTAGTGAATTGAGTACTCCAAAGGAAATTAGAAATTTTGTTCGATCTGAATACGGTATCAACATTAGTTACCAGAAGGCGTGGCGTGCTAAAGATGCAGCACTAGATGAAATTCGTGGATCACCTGCAGAATCATACTCCAAGATTCCAGCATTTGCTCATATGCTGAAGTTAAAAAACCCAGGTATGTAAAGTTATACTGCAATTTTTATGATTCATATTACATGGTGTATAAAAAATACCACTAACATATTATATATATATAGGTACATATACTTCAATTAAACTAGATGACCACATTCGTTTTTTCCACTTTTTCATGTCACTTTCTGCTTCCATTTGGAAATATTGTAGACCAGTCATCTCTATTGATGGCGCTTTTATGAAGAACAAGTTCTCGGGTACATTATTATCAGTTGTATGTGTGGATGACAACAATCAAATATTTCCACTAGGTACTGCAATTATTGACTCTGAGAATGATTTATCATGGGAATGGTTTTTGCTTAAACTAAAATCTGCCATTGGTGATCGAGAGAATCTTGTTATTGTTTCTGATCGGCACAAGAGTATAATGAAATCGGTTCCCAAAGTATTCCCTAATGCTTTTCATGGTATTTGTATTATCCACTTATTGAGGAATTTGAGGTTAAAGTACAAAGGGGATATTGTTAGTGAATTATATTATGCAACAACTAAAGCATTCAATAGAATTGATTTCGAAAAGAACATGCAGAAGTTAGAATGTGCTGCCCCTGGTATTCGTAATGATTTGGAGACCATAGGTTATTCGAGATGGTCTTTTGCTTTCGCTCAACGTCGTCGATATACTATAATGACAAATAATATATCAGAAAGTTTTAATAAGGTCCTCTTAGAATCCAGAGAGTTACCTATTACTCCTATGTTTAAATCAATACGAATGATAATGCAAGCGTGGTTTTACAAGCGAAAGAATGATGCTGATTATCAAGTAACGTACCTGACTAAAGCTGCTGAAGATGAACTGCGAGAACTGATCTACAGTGGTCGTAGATTTCAGGTACACATTAAATGTATTTATAGTATATACCGTATCATATATTATATGACATCCAATTTTTCATATTATTTAAAGTAATCTTTTCATACTTGTATAGGTATTCCCTGTTAATAAACATTTCTACCAAGTCATTGATGGAACAAATCAGCATGAAGTGAACCTGAGTAATAGAAGTTGTACATGTTGCATATGGGACCAATTAGAAATCCCTTGTTCACATGCATGTGCTGTCTTAAGTCGTAGACACTTATCGATTAAGGACTACGTTTCGCCATCATATTCGATCAATTTGTTGCGATCCACATATTCTGGTTCAATCAATCCTATTGGGCACGAAGACCGTTGGGATATACCAAAATCCTTAAAAAACATTAAGATTTTTCCATCAAATGTCAAACGTTCTGTTGAGACCAAAGAAAACATGTATTCCTTCAATAATGAAATTTAAAAGGCGAGTCAAATGTGGAAGATGTGGAATGGTTGGTCACAATAAGAAGTCTTGCAAGTATGCACTTACACAGTAGGAGGGCTTTCATCTAGTTTAACATTTTTTTAGTTAATTATTTTAGAATTATTTTATGTTGTATTTCCTTCTTTTTTTTTTCTTGTTTTATTGTGAACTTTTTGGTCCGAAGAACATGTTAAAGTGTTCATTTTCTTAATGGTATTTTATGGGTTTATTATTCAATGATTCCAGTATAAGAAAGTTATATTATTGTTTATCATACATATGTGTTTGTTTTTTTTAACAATTGCTCATATATTACTTGAAATTTAATTCATATTACACAATAATATTGAACAATATTGTGACTATATTTTTCATCACGGGTAATATAATGTAAATACATTCTTAACCAAAAGCTAGAATGAGTATAATTAACTAGTATTTAATTTTGAAAACTGTGTAATATATATTTCATACGTGCTCATATATTTTCAAACAAGCTCACATGCTCATATGTTAATATGAAAGTATGATTTTATGATCAACATTTCTTACATGCTCTAATGATAATCATATATGTATACATACGTATATG
The DNA here is from genome assembly GCA_036507285.1 of Trichosanthes cucumerina. Classification (NCBI taxonomy): domain Eukaryota; kingdom Viridiplantae; phylum Streptophyta; class Magnoliopsida; order Cucurbitales; family Cucurbitaceae; genus Trichosanthes; species Trichosanthes cucumerina. The sequence continues at coordinate 67,469,105 of CM071836.1, read as the reverse complement.
TGAACTGAATATTAAATTTATATATTTTAGGAAACTGCGTATGATTATATCTGGTATATTTCGCTTTCCATTTGTCTGATGTATATTTCCATTTGTAGATATATTTTAGTCATATGGGTACGTAAATGAATATGAAATATTCAACCTGACACACAATCAACATTTATAAAACAAACAAACAACCACTTTTATAATTAGAATTAGGAATACAATACCAGTCATCAGAGACACAAAATTTGCATATGTACTAACCAACCTGGATACATACAATCAACATTTATAAAACAAACAACCACTTTTGTATTCCAACTGATATACAATTAACATTTAATACACAAAAACCCATGTTTGTCATTACTAAAGTTCTTGAAGAGAATAGTAAAACAGTCAACATAGAAACAAAATATACTAATTTAAACCAAAGGTAACATATGAGTCATAAGAGAATTACTAACTAAACTTTCAAAATAACTAAACTTTTCAAATATCTTTTCCCCAAATATCTACAACTGTGATAATAGGTTGAAGTTTGGGCGGCCAAAATCCTGACTCATATTAACTATTTCTTTCTTTATTTTTCCTTCTTCTGATCCAAACTTGGAAGTGAAGGGTGACCGCATTATTTTGGATGGGGCAATCACACGCCACTCTCTCTTCATTTTTGGCTCATTAGCAAGGCAAACGTTCATTTCTCCCTCATTTCTGAACACTCCATCACAATTTTGTTTCCTTTTTCCCTGTAGTAGTTATCCATTCAACAGTTAAGGTTTGATAATACATAATTCACTATAATTAGTTATACATAAATAAAACTAAACAATTTATATAATATACCGTGTCACTGTGTAGAGCTGACACTTTCATGCATTCAACTGAATCATTATCATGTTTTTTCTTCTCTTCCTGATAGGTAGATGAATTTTTTTTTTTATCATTACATTAAATTCATATACCTTATGATTTTGCAAAAGAAACAAATACATAAATTTCATACATACGTTTAAATTTCTAACCTGCTTCTCAATGTTGTCAACTTCTTTCAGAATTTGTGTATTGACCAAAAAATCTTCTAAACTAGCTTTCCTACTCTCAACTCGTCCTTTGGTATCTCCATTATCTCCATTCTCAGCACCTTCTTCATTATCATCATCGTTTTTTTCATTCACACTAGAATTGTCTTTTCTATTACTACTATCCATTCCCTTTTCAAGACCATCACCACCCTCATCTTTGTCATCATCACTCTCATCCTCCCTGTCATACATATCATCACCTTCATTCTCTCCACCATCAACAATTCCAATTTTTTGTTTCATTAGTTTCAATTCAGCATACACCAAGTCAATTTTTCTTTCTAACACTTTGTTAATTTTGACCATTGAATCTTCAAGTTCTTTAATTGTTATTAAAACCTTGAAAAGCAGACCTTCTCCTTCATCTTCTTTTTTTTCACTAGCATCATTGTCTTTTAAACAATCTTCAATTTCAAAAACATTTCTATCTCTAACCAGATCATTGTTTTCATCAAGATCATTTTGTTTAGATCCTTCACCAACTTCATACACTACTTCATTCACATTTTGCTTATTTTTGTCATCTTTGACCACCAACTCTTCCTCAACCATTGGAAAAAATACGAACTGAAAGACATAAATTACATACATTATAAGATTTAAAACGTTATACTTACAGATTTAATAACTTTATTGCTAATTTTGAAGAATCAAAATACTTACATCTTTATGTTCAAACACCATGATTGCAAGATTTCTCCATTCAAGATGCACGTCTGTTGCCCAATTTTTCATCTTTGGGAATCCTGAATCTACCTTTCAGGCATATGAATTGTGGGGGTTCGTAAATAAAGGTATACACTCATAAGCCCAAACCAATAGTGCATATGGAAAACCAGCAAGACCAGTTACCAATGCATCTGGGTTGTTTATTGCATTTTTTACTGACCTAATTGTTACCTCATATGATAATCGCCCCCCGGGATACTTTTCGAACTGGCCCTTATCATCAATAAGCATCAAGTATTCAATTTCGACCCCTGTCCCCTTTTGCTTTCCAATTAAGAGATTAGTTAGAAAGTAAAGGTTAGCCAATTTAACTTTGTCCTTGTTTTTCACATTTGTCCCCTCTACAAAAAGACTATGAATTGTAGATCTCTTAACAGGTCTTTCATTACCAAAATATTTATTCAGAAATCTTCCAGGTAGTTTCGCAACATCTACTACTGGTAATTCACCACAATTCAGGCCAATTATTTGTTCGAAATCCTTTAGTCCAAACTTAACAACTATCCCCTCAAAATTGAACCACAATTCATCCCTTTTTGTTGGACTACACTGTCTCGTAATTATATGATACAATAGTTGGCTCTGAAATTTGCTAATGTTCAGGTCAAGGAATTTTTCAAAATAACCTTACTTAAATCTTTGAAGGTTTTTTTTTTTCAGATTTTGTTTTATTTTTGTCAGCACATCTAGACTCCCATACATATTTAATTTTTGAACATTTGACCACTTTTCTCTAGGTAATAGAAGAGTTGCATCCTGTAAAAATTTTTACATGTCTTAAAATCAGTAAATCATATATCATTCATGTGCACAAATATGGTGTTATAATTATATGTTAGATGTAAGTGAATGTATGAAAATATATCCATAATGACATGAAGAAAATTAGATGGTACGATTTAAAATACCTGGTATTTATCTCTTCTGTCCTGCCCTAATACAGATCCTCTGCCAAACTTTTTACCTTTCCCAACTTTCTTGTTGCTTTTTATTTTCTTAATTTCATCTTCCTTTTTTGTCACCTTCATATGTAATATTATACATACATACATTTGTTAGTAGTACATTACCTTTACATTATTTATTTAGAATTATATTTACCTTCACATTTTCTTTTTTCACTATTTTCTTCCAAGATTTCTTAATCTTTTCATGTTGCTTTACAGACACTGGTGTTTCATGAAGTGCACCGCTTTGTTGTCTTATTACCTAATATAAAAGACATAGATTATTAAATGATAACACACTGTAAATTAAGGGAAAAAAATGATATCTCAAGTACCCTTTTTGGTGTGATAATCTCTGTGTCAGTTGCTTTATGTTTTCTCATGAGTTTTTGTTTTGGTGTTTTCTGAAACATTCATGATACACCATTATTAAGTACTTTTATAACTAACTTTCATAAATAAACTTAATAAAATGAACACATACCTTTGCATATGATTCCTCCATATTCTTTCGCTTTCTCATATGTTTTGCTATTGTCATATTATCATCCTGTAAATTTCATTGACTTTTTGATAATTTTGTTAAATGCATATAATATTATTCATAATAATTGATGTTACCTCATCATCTTGCCCGCCTAATATATCACCTCCAACTTCTTTCTGCTACTTATTTTGATGATCATCCACTGCCATTTGTTGTTCCTTAGCATTTGTTTGTGCATTATTGTTTTCAACCATAACTTCTTCGTGCACTTTTCCTACTGCATTAATAGTTTGAGTATCTTCCTCGCCAATATCAGGTTGGATCTATTATTCATTGTGTTGATTAGTTAATCCATATACGAATTTTTGTCCTAATTAATGTTTCATTAGTATATGCTTAATATACCTGTGTCTGTTCCACATATTGAACAATCTGAGTGCTAGGAACATCACCAACAGGAATCAAGTTTTCATCCTGAAGTTGTATTCTCAATCAGTTTAAACCATCAAACTTAAAAAAGCTTTTAAAATTGTGTTTGTACTTACAATGGTCTCTTCGGCATCGTGCATTTCTTCATCAACATATTGATTCATTCTAATTGATGATATTGCACTGAGCATGCGTCCCATGTTACCAATTATTCGATTCAGTATATTTGATTGTTGCGTTGATGTTTCTTCATGAACTTGCAGTGGATATTCCACACTTCCCTCAGTGCCTTCGTCCTGTATTTTAAAACACGTAATTTAGAAGATTGAATAAAGTTTGATTACTGTAGTAACCATTATAATTATTAAATTACAAATAAAATACCTCAGATTCAATTACAACTGGATCATTTTCGTTTTTTGAAGTTGTTGGTTTACTACTTGAACATCCTAACAATCTTTGGTTTCTCCTTCTGTTACTATCTGTAATGTTTTTTATCTTCACAATTCTTAATTCTTCATAACAGGACACAATATATATAGATATATATTAACATATCATACCCAGAATAATATAAAACAATCACATAGAACAATATATATAAATTAAGAATTCATACCAATAGTAATATTATTCATAAACATTTGACAATTCACACATGTATTTAAATACAATGCACGATAAAATTATTTCATACTTATCAGATATGATATAAGAGAATATTAAAATGAACATCATACAGTATGCAACCTATTTGTCATACCACTTACATTAAAGCATGTTTTACATACATACATAAAAATAGATTCATACCCAACATAAAACAGAATATTACATTCATATTTATACATTATAATACATTATTACTTTAAAATAAAAATGTTGTGTGAAACATCTTTCTAATACCATTTACATTTGAAATGTTTTACATACCTTAAACCTTTACACTTTCTCATACCCTTTAAATTAGAAACGTTTTACATACATCAAACCTTTATATTCATACTCACTTTACAACTAATTATAGAAGAACGATTCAAACAGACACCATTTAATTGCATTCCCAAAATTTGAAACATTTTGTACATATAACTAATTTTGTCATGACTAAACGAACTTCTTCACAAAACCGTAACAAAAATGATGGAAAATTACCCTAAAGAACATACAATATTTCCATATTCAAAACCATTACACTTGAACTCTCAGTTTGAACACAATAAAACCATTATTTTTAGCATGCAGACCTTGGAAACTTTCTAAAACGAGAAGGGGAAGTAAATCACATACTATTCTATATACACTGCAATGGTATGAAACATTCAACATGCAAACTAAAAATTAGTGTACTTACTTCAGTTTGAACGATTCTTCAATAAAAAGTCCCTCTTCTATCTTCTCAGGTATGAAATAGAACAATGGGAAAAGAAACCCTAGGTTGTCGGCAAAATTTCCCCCTTTCTCTTGTCTGAAAATGAGTACGGAACGTTTGGGAAGAGAAATACGAAATTTGTTTTCCCCCTTTCTCTGGTCTGAAAATGATTGCCCAAAATTTTGTTCGATTATCTGAGAAAGAAGGTGGTTGCCGTTTAGGAAATATTAGCGTGATTTGAGGACTATTTAAATGAGATACGAATCGTTTTATTCACCCTTTTTTTCTTTTTCTTTTTAATTTTTATTCAACGGAGGTATAATTGGAAAAGTAAATTTCATATTATGGAAAACGGGCCTTATCTGTAAAATATAGATTTTTCTGGACATTGTTGGAATTTAATGGGTTTATTTGGCACTTTTATGTAACTCACTCTATTTTAAAATATTTTCTCTCTTTTAGTTCAACGAATATGGATATTTTCTCTTTTTTCTTTTGACATATTCTATATAGATTTAATGAATATATGTAAACGGTAATATATACGATAAATATATGGTTCATGCTAGACTAGAATTAATCTTAATTCAATGTCATAACCATTTTAACTAAAAAAGATTTAAAATGGGTATATATATAAAGTATATATCTATTGAGTGTTAAAACTCACTTATAAAAAACTTGATATATGTTATTATGTACATGATATATAACAACCCTACTTTTTAAGAATCTTTTCCTAAGGTGGTTACTAACCATGCATTCATTTGAGGCCAAAAATAAAAAGAGTCAAGAAGTAAAACAGAAAAACGAAATAACTTATTTATTGGGATCCCAAGAAATTAACAGTTTAAAACAAGGTTCACTCAAACTAAAATAAAGAAAAACTCAAATCTTGCTTCTGTTCAAATAGAGTTCAACACGTTGACAGAAGAATTTTAAATAAGAACAAACTTAAAATATGAAACGAAGTTCAAAATATCCGGAAGACATGACTTCTATTCCATGGCCTTCGCAATGTATTCCTGTCATTCGCCCGGTAAGTACTTGTCTTTGCTTGAAGACATTTTTAATAGAAAGGATGAGTATAATGAAATAACACTTAGTAAGTGACTCCATTGTCGGGGTTTGAAAACGTATTGTCACAAATAAATCATGGCTTAATGTGGGACCCAGACATAAAAGAAAACATATTTCATGGGTTTTCTTTTCGCCTTTCAGTGGGAAAATTAAAACTTCCTAATCCATGGCCTCTTAGTTTAAGTCGACTTTAAGTTATTAATGACTTGTATAATAATAATAATATATTTATATATACACGTCAGAAGCTTAATCGCCACGACCTTCGTAACCACTTTTCCTTTTTATAAAATTTCTCTTCGACGTTTAGTGGTCGATTAAATTCTCTTGGGTCATGGCTTTTCAGTTTGAGTTGACTTTAATTCACTCATAGCTTATATAATAAATAATACTAGGAAGATTTCACCACAACCATCACAAACATTTTAGAACATACATGCACGAGGTCCCAAAATAACACAGTAATAATGATGGTGCAAAAATTTAATGGCATAAATAAAATTAGAATGTTCAGTTTTAAACCAACAATGACATTCATGGTCTTTGAGATAAATATCAAGTCAACCAGATCATGACATTTAAAACAGACCTCTCAAACAAATCATGACATTTATAAAGACTTTTCTAACCGATCATGACATTCATAAAGGACTTTTAAAACAGATCATGACATTCATAAAGACTTTTCAAACAGATCATGGCTTTTAAAATAGACTTTTCAGACCGATCATGACATTTTACGAACAAAGCCCTTCAATTCTGATTTTAAAGTTGGAGTGGGTTCCCTTACCTTAGCTTGGTTCCAAAGTCTTAAATTCCTCTTTTTAACTAAATTCCTTGGTGTTCATTCTTCTTTGAACCTGCTAAATAATAAACTTCAATTCAAACCTAATAATTCTTTAAATTCAAGATCTTAGAAATCTTTAATAATTTCTATTACCTTGACTTTAAACTCCTTTGGTGATTTGACCTCAATTATTTTCCTTAGTCTTGTAATCTCATGTGTTTCAAAGCCCCTAATTTAACTCTAGTATTGCCAACATACTATTAACAAGGAAAAGTTTTCAAATAAGTAGTTCATTTTAGAATTTACTTGACATATCTTGTCATAATTCATCAAATTTACCACAATAGATGTTGAAATCGAATTCGGGGTCGAAACTGTCTTGATCGGACCAACTCTGATAGCAACGACGACGACGGTGACGATGGCGGCAATGGCGAATCAAACGTATTCCTGGAAAGCCCACAACCCGATCTATCCAAAATCGGTTGAGTCTTGGAGAGAACCGACTGAAATAACCATGTATCGGTCAACCTAAGCGATGGTCAGTTCGGTTCAGGTGCCAAAATTAACACTCCCGGCGAGATTTACGGCAACACTGGCACGCGAAACTCCACAGATGACGACTCCAACGAGCGGCTCATGGAGAACGGGTTGGGACGACAGTTTGTAGGGACGCGAGAGAGGATTGCTTTTGACCCGACTTGTCCTGATGGTCGACGGGAGGCAACGTGTTCGTTTCGTTGCAACTTAGGATTCGGATAGCTGCTCCGATCGACGAGGGCGACACCCTAAGACTAGCGGTGAAGGTTGATGTAGTCGGCACAAACCCTTCTTCTACCATGGTTGTTTTTCCGTGAAGAAGAGGTAGAAGGGAAGAAGATGATGTAGGGGGATTCATGCCACTAAAAGACAAAAGTCCTTTTGAAACCCTAATACACATTATCTTTCTAAAAATGCTCCTTTTGCTCCAACAACCCACCAAAATCATTAATCTAAATTTCTAAAAAAATTAAAACCTAAACATTAAATTTTCAAACTACAACTTTAAATATTATCTCAATTTTTCTCAAGAAATATAATTAACTCGTTCACCAATGAATACTTGAACTGACAGACGTGACAATCTTCCCTTCATAAGAACTTTTGTCCTCCAAAGTTCATAATCCTGGAATAGCTCAGAATATTTAACTCAGACTTCTTCTTCTCGTTCCTAAGTAGTTTCCTCCATACGATGGTTTTGCCATAATGCTTTGACCAAAATGGTCTCCCGATTACGAAGGGTATTTCGTTCTCTCACGAGAATTGCACGGGTTGTTCATTGAAGTTCAAATCCTCTAACAACTGTAAGGGTTTAAAGTCAAACACACGAGATGGTTTCGGTACGTACTTCCTCAACATGGAGCACATGGAATACTTTTTAGAATGCTAAGAGGGATGGCGGAAACGCCAACCTATAAGCCATATAGTCATTCCGTTCTAGAATCTCAAATGGCCCTACGAATCGCTAGCTCAACTTCCTTTCTGGTCAAAACTCAAAACTCTCTCCAAAGCCCATCACACAATCTACTAACACTTCTCTCAAGGCATAACTCAATCGTTCTATCTGTTGATCGCTTTAATTGCCTTCTTACCTTCCTAGAAATATGACGTCATCAAGGATAGAGTTAGCAACCTTGTGAGGCGATTCTAGATTCTTTAAATTGTTGGGTAATCTTTCAATGTCCTTGGTAGCCTTATAGTAAACGTTGTAGTGACAGTCTCACTTCTCAGATAAAAACACGTAAGGGTTACAATGAACCGAACGACCGTTGCCTTGTATTTTGGTACAATGGATAGTTAGTCGCTGATAGAGAAATATCTTTCTGGTTGTTCTCACTCAACCATTTATTTAACTTTGGGTCTTTCTATTGAACATCAACAACTCACTGTAAGCTCTAAGTCATGTTCGGAGTAATTTAAACTTAGGTCTCTTTGAGTGTCGCGACACATGAATCATTTTATAGAAACCTTACCAATCTTACTACAAAAATGCTCTTAAAATTTTGGAGCGTAATAACGTAATCACAACGATGCCAAAATTTCTTAGGTACCTGCTTAACATGACGTTGCACTTCTAAAGTCAGATCACCAAATAATCATGCCTCCAAACTTCAACTCAAGACTACCCAGGATTCAGAAATTCACAATATGTAGAAATGTTAAACAAAAAAAAATAATGGTGAAACCAAACTTCTTCAGCAACATAAAACAATAATGCTTAAGATAACCTAGTAATTCTATTATGATCTCAACTCTGAAAAAGAAGCATAAAAGAATGTGGTAGATCATTCTTAATTTACACTGCTATGGTATTTAACCGATTATGAAATATCACATTAAGTGTCAAAAATTTTATTAAAAGTTCTAGGTCATGACTCGAAGAACTTACTCTCTCTTTAGTCGACATAAGTTATAATAATGAACTTTTAATGTTGCATTAATACACAACTTACCACTTTATTGAAGCATCATTCCAAATTGCAAATGCACATGCCCCTAAGGCACCGCAAGAACTTGTTGAAACTAATCTTTGTTTAAGCGTCTAGAAACTTGCTTCACACTCATCAATTGAAACAACGAGTAACCATTTTCGAGTTAATTGTGATAAGACGTTGCTATCCTGGAGAAATCCTGTACAATTCATCTTTAATAGCCTTCTATACTTAACAAACCTCGTACCTCGCGACGGGGTCGGTCGAGGCCTTTATGTCACTGTCCCTACTTTTGCAGGATCTACAGAAGCTCATGCCTTTGACTACGTGCTCTAAGAAAGACATTTCTCGAAGCCCAAATTCATAACTAGGAAACTTCACATACATCTCATTTATCCTCAATTTTATAGAACCGTCCTAAGATGTTCGTCGTATTCCTCGTCAAACTTAGGCTATACCAAAACATTATCAGTAAACTCAGTCACAAAATATCTAGAACTTCCTTGGATACCCAATTCATTAAGTCCATAAACACTGGGGTGCATTCCTCAACCCAAATGGCATCACTATAACTCATAATGCCCATAACGTGATCTAGAAGCTATCTTAGGAATATCATTGTCCATAATCCTCAACTAATGATTGAGACTATAAGTCGATCATAAGGAACATTGTTGCCCCTTGTAACTGGTCAAATAGATCGCCTATGCAGGAAGCGGATAATTATTCTTGATCATAACTTTTTCCATTCCTCTATATAATCTATCCACCGACACATAGTCTCATCCTTCTTCGTGACAAACCAAATTGACGCTTCCAAGGCGGCATACTGGAACGCATAAACCATTTAACAAAAAGGTATTACATTTGTAACTTAAGCTTATTTAATTCCGCCAGAGCCATCCCATGATGAACCTTAGACATAACTTGAACCATATGCTATCTACTGCTTGTGCTAGTGGTGACTTTGAAAGGTTCAACTTACTTTATTTAACACCAACACACACTTTCTTTTGTTGACCTGACTCTCTCATTTCAACCAAATTGAGCACTTCCATAGTTCCTTGTACAAATTTGGTTCTAAAGTTGAACCCCTTAAATTATTTTTAAAGAGACCATCAATCTAACCCTTCATTAATTGAACCCTCCAGTTTAATTTCAGAGGTCCTTCAATAACTATTGTTGTACAAATCTCAAATTTAAAGAATCGTTTCACTTAACTCCTTTGCAAACAAGGGCTAACTCTTCAAAACATTCTTCCATCATTAAAATTGTCCTTGTTTAGTCACCTGCTTTAGAGACAATAAATCCTTTACAACAGGGATTTCAAGGCCAAAGTTTCTTACTTTTTTTTTTATCTAACACCTGCATACCAAAACATAAAGTTAGAATTAGTAGTGGGGTTCCTTATACCATTTGAAAGGCTTGTACACCTCAATGACAATACAAATGTCAGGTTGTACACGTAAGTATCTGGAGTGAAAATACTTAACCCCCCTTGTCTTCAAACTGAAACTCTAGCTTTACTTCTCTACTTCATGATTTTCTTCATTAAGGTCCTTAAATTTATTGTGCCAATTGAATAATGGTTGGATTTTTGTCCAAATCTCGTGTTTGTAAATTCCTGTTAGAAATTAATAAAGTGTTATTTATTTCATTACTTTGTGTCTCGCAAATTTTACAAACTTTTCCAATAAACTAAGCTACAGGGTCATTGAATTTATGAGAGAACTAGAACTTGAACAGTGTGTAGTGGACACACAGGGAGGATCACGTTCGAGTTAATGACCCGACCGGTCTACAGTATATGGATAGGGTTGGAGACCTAATCTTGGATACACTGTGGATGCGGCCCGATTTGTATTAGATACAAACGAGGTGATCCGACTCGTTCATGTGGTTGACATGCGAGTGGGGGCATCATGTACAATTAGATTGTACAAGACCAGACCGTGAATTATTAAACATACTGATGTAAGACCGTTGACAGTAAGGACTAATAAATTCGTAGATGACCATTAGTGACTCGACCTGAATCCTGAGCGTGTTACGGACTTCTGTATGCGTGGGTCTGTCCTTTGACTAGTACGGGTGAGGGTGGTCACAGTTACTCCCCCAATATTCCTATCTTCTCAGGGACAGGACCAAGTAGCGAGCTGGGAACTTAACTACGCGAGATGGAATTCACTTGTTCCCGCCTTTAGGAAAACTAGAGGAGTTGTTCCCTTAAGTGTTGTCTCCAAGGCTTGGACAACGGGCGCCCACCTTCTCACTAGGCCGAGAAGGGTGTTGTGTATGGTTTGACCATCACAATATGTTGTTCATTAGAGGAGTAGTGGGGACTTAAGGAACAAGAAGTAGACATAGGGGTAAAATGGTAATTTAACCCAGCAGTGTCTACGAACAACCTGTGAAGGGTCGACTCATGGGCATTGGTTATATTAGTGGACACGTAATATTCTCCACAGACGGGAGTGCAGCTACGGGCTATAGTGGAGTGTTACAGTAGCTAATGAAAGTTGATTAACCGGGCCAAAGAGTTTGATAGGTTAATCTCGTATCATTGGAGCTCGTCACTGTAGGTCCATTAGGTCCCTCGGATGGCTCAATCTGGATTAAAAGAAGGGTTAATGTTTTGGTGTGAATTGAAGTGTTCAATTTCACTTAAAGGCCATTTATGTCATTTATATGAGATATGAATGATATAATATATAGTTTAATGTGAATGAGATTCATAATAAACTATAGGTTAGCCTAATTGTTGAATTTTGGCTAATTGGAGAAATTAATTGAGAGAAATTAAATTGAATGTGATTTAATTTAATAAATCCACAATTATACAAATATGATTTGTAATATGAGATATGAGACATCTTATAATATATGGTTATGCAAATATGATTTGCATAGCCTATAGTTGTGGTAAAGTGGTAATAATGTGGAGATATCAACTCCATCAATTTCCACTATTTAAGCCCTTTGCAAGAGGGATTTCCTAACTCACTCTCTCATTTTTTGGATTCTCACCAAAAAGAAGAAAAATTTCTCTCTCTACTCTCTCAACTCTCCTCCCTTGTCCAAAACACAAAAAGTTTCACCACTTCCTTCTATCCAAAAGAAGAACAACCGAGACTCCAAGTGGTTGTGTCGTGTTCTTGTTCGTGGGAAAAGTTCAGGATCGAAGAGATCGAGAGAACACGAACAGTTCGTGACGGATTCGTTGGAAAGGAGTTCTTGAACAAGATCTTTAACAAGTAAGTAACGTTAACTTACTGGTTTTTCTTTCCTTTGAGCATGTTTAGCCTAAATTATTAGATAATTGATTTTAATGAAATTCGAGTAGCGTAACGATATCTGGACGATTCGATCGTCTTCCGCTGCGCGGGGATTCTCATTCCCTTCAAAGAACTCCATATAAATCAAAATTAATTTAAATAATCTATAAAATATTTCATACCGCATAATTTACATCTTTGTTAAATCATTCAAGTTTTGGCAGTGTACATATTCTACCTATTGAGATAACATATATTATCTAATATATACATAAAACTTTATACAACATATATATTAATCAAACATGATTTGTCATTAAAATACATACTTGTTTGGCTTTAATTTTCTTCTCTATGGATTCCACTTCCATAATCATTTGAGTATTCAACAGTTCATCTTCCAATGACCATTATTACACATGATAAATTCTTTCTACAATAAATATCAATTGCAATGACATAATATATACCATAAATACTATTAACAATATTATTACATGTAAATTCTTTATGACATGGAATAAATAGCTAGTAGTCACTCCTGCAATAATAATAATAAATATAACTAAAATAAATTTTTGAATAAAAAAACTAAAATATGCATAGTACATATATTGAGATATGAAAAATATAGAAATGTATAGGAAAAAAACATACTCGTTGTTGTTGAAGGAGAGTGGTGGACAAAGAGTCAGAAATAGAAGGCGACGAAAATTGGGAGAAATGGGGACGAAAATGCATGGTAATTCAGAAATTATAGAAAATGAAAAAATAGATAAAATATATTAAATATTATAATTAATGTAAACATTATTGATGGTTCAGTAATAATGATAGTCATTTATTTGGAGAGAGAAACATATATATTATTATTTATACCATATAATGTTAAATGCAATTAAAGGTCCAATGCTTTATATAAGGAAAGTATATATCCATAAAAATAATAATTTAAACATTTTTAAAGGGCAATTTAGTCCAATTTTTTTTCCTTTTCCATTACTATAAAATCGAAAAACCCATAAATACCAAATTTAAAAGTTGTGGACAAAATTGTAAGTGAATGTTCCAAAGGACTCATTTATCACAATTTCTCTTATATTTAAACTCTTTCAATTATATAATTCTCTCATAAATTATTTTTGAATCATATCCAAATTACCTTAAAGTCGTAATCAACATAAAAACTTTATATTATAACTCATTTCCTATAATTAGGAAATTTAGACGAGTTGTTCCCTTAAATACAGATTCGGGACTTGAAAAATGGGGTCTCACCCTCTCACTGGCCAGAGAGGGGTTTTGTTTATGGTATGACTATAAACATGTTGTTAATTAGAGGATCAATGGTACTTAAGAAGCAAGATGTAGTCACAGGAGTAAAACGATAATTTTGAGCAAACTATGACCACGAACGACTTTTGAAGGGTCGACTTACTGGTATAAGTTTTATCAATGTGCACAACTTTTCGTATAGTGAGGTGAGTGGAACTACGAGCCTTTAGTGTAGTGACTCATAGTTAATGAATGTTCGACAGATCGGGTTAATGAGTTTTATCGGTTGACTGATAGCTCTGCATAAGAGAGTTATTAAGTTGATCATTTTTTAGTAAACTGTGCCTCTTTGAGTAGGGACCTTTATATTTTAGCCAGAAGTTATTTTTAGAGTAGCTAGATTCCCCTTTTGGTTGTCAAAGTTTCTCTATTGTTGTTCTAAGTTAAGTGGTGTCTGATCGATGTGATTGTGATCATTGTAGGGGGAATTGTTGCAACATCATGATCAAAGCGAGGAAAACCTAATAACAATTGTTGCAACATTTGTTGCAAAAGTGGATAAAAGCACCAATTGCTAGAACATTTAGTATGTCTCAGCAGTATTCCAGTTGCTGAAACAAAAGAATGCAAGAATGCTACAGCTGAAGTTGGGTCCCAAGCACTCGATAGGAAAGTATGAGCAATTGGAGAACGTGACAACCACATCAATTAATGAATCTGACAGTTGACTCTCGGTAGACCATTAGGAAGCTGTCATTAGGAGTACCCTTGCCACAAAAGCCCCGATTCTTTGTTTGGGAGGGGAGGGATGGAATCCTGCAGTGGAAATGATGCGAATCGCCTTTCCCCGTTGTGTTAGGTGAAACAAACTAAAAAATAACATACATCACATGTATACTCTAGGTTAAGCATTAAAAGGGAGAAGTAGGATTACCCTTGAAGACTAGATTTTCTTATCGTAATCTTTCCCACGGTGTTCCTTGTTCTTAACGATCTCTCAATCTCAAACCAAACCATGAATGGGACACATCCACTAGAGTTTTTCGATTGTTCTCTTTCGAAGAGGAAGAAAAGTGGGTTCCTCTTTTGGAAAGGGTTGTCGAGAGAGAGCTTTTGAGAGATGAGAGAATGCAAAACCAAAAACTTGTAATTGTCTTCTCAAAATGCTTCTCCAAGCATTCTTTAATAGTGGGATGGGGTGGAGAGAATTTCTCCACCCATTTTTCCCACTAAGTCCAAAATCATAAGGTATTATAATCCCCATTATACAAATAACATTTACGTAATGTGGAATTAAATTGAATCATATCAAATTTTTCACATCTCTCATATAAATTTCTTCAACTATGCCATAATTCCATAATTAGGCAATAATATAGTCTAATATGAATCACATTCACATCAAACTATATATTATATCAATTATATCACATATAATTGATATAAAATCACTTTATATGAATTTGAACACTTCAAATTCATTCCAAACTTTATACCCTCATTAATTCAATATTTGAGCCAACCGAGGGACCTAATGGGCCTACAGATCATGAGCTCCAATGATCGAGATTAACTGATCAAACTCTTTGATCGCGTTAATCCACATTATTCATTAACTACGAGTCACTCCACTATAGACTCGTAGTTGCACTCTCCTCACTATAGGACAAGCTGTGTCCATCGATATAACCAATACCCATGAGTCAACCCTTCACAAGTTGTTCGTAGTCACAATTGGGTCAAATTACCATTTTACCCCTATGATTACCTCTGCACCTTATGTACCACTGATCCTCTAATAAACAACTTATTTATCGTCCTACCATAAACAACATCCCTCTCGAGCCAGTGAGAGGGTAGGGCCCCGTTGTTCAAGACCTGGAGCCCACCCTTAAGGGAACAACCTATCCAGATTATCCCTAGCTCGGGAACGAGTGAATTCATTCTTGCATAGTTAAGTTCCGAGCTACCCACGTGGTTCTGCCGCTAAGAAGGTAGGCTTATTGAGTCGAGGACTCTAGCCACTCTCACCCATACTAGTCAAAGGATAGGCCCCCGCAGATCGGAGTTCGTAACCCGCTCAAGATTAAGGTTAAATCACTAATGGTCATCTACGAATATATTAGTCCTAAACTATTAAAGGTGTTACATCAGTAGTCTAATAATTCATTGTTCGGTCTTGTACAATCGCATTTCACAGGATGCCCCCACTCGCATGTCAACTACATGAACAAGCTGGATTGCCTCGTTTGTACCAAATACAAAGTGGGTCGCATCCATAGTGTTACAAGGATGAGGTTCCCAACCTTATCCATATACTATAAACCATTTGAGGCATTTACTTGAACATGATCCTACCTGTGTGTCCATTACACACATTTCAAGATCTCATTGATATGACCCTCGAGCTTTGTTTATTGAATTATGTTTAAATTGCGAGAATACAAGATTTGATGGAAAAATAACTTTTATTATGAACATCAAATTGTTACAAACTACACGAGTTTAGGGCATACACCCCAATAGGGAGGTTGTATTTAAGCTCATTTTTTTTCCATTTTGAGAAAAGAAGAGTAGAGAATAGTGAGTCTTTTCGATAAGCAGAGTTTCAAGGTTCGTTGGAGCTGCCAATTGGGAGAGAAGACTTCTTGGAAAAGAAGACTGACCTCATTCTCGGGAGCTGCATTTTTCTTATTCTTCTGTTATTCTTTTATTCAATTTCAGTTTTGTCTCATTTAACACTATTTCTTTATTCTAAATTCTTGTTTACTTTTGGACCTTGTAATGTCTTGTCAATTTAATTCAAGTTTCATTGTTTGTCTTTATTCACTTATCATGAACTAAATTAGCCTAGGGGAAGAATTAAGGGAGGTTAATGTGGATTTGTGTTAAGTGTGTTAGCATAAGTTGCATTCATCCTCACTTCTAATCATTGTGTGCTTAATTAAAATTGAAATTCGTCTGGCCAACCGATTTTGGTTGCGTTTATTTTGAATTTGGGAAAAGGGAGGATAAACTGATCTCTCTTATTAGGTTTAGTTCTAATTAGAGGTAAACTCTAAGATAATTGAGGGTACCAGGGATAGTGACTCACCTAATGAATGCAAGGAGGGAACAAGAAGAAAGGTAATAAAATGGAAATTAGTTTCCTTAATTTAAGATAGCTGAGAAGAGTCTGAGAAGAACTTGGATTAAGTGTTGGAGCAGACTCTATGTTGTAGCATTCAGCTTCATCAAGCATAACTATCCCTCTGATTCAACCCATGTCTTAACACTAGAGTCAAATTGTTCTTCATGTTGGTTGAGAATCTTGAGTTGCTTAGTACCTTGCTTCTTTCAATTTAAGTTTTGAAGTGTTATATTTCCATTCTAATCTCTGGTTACCTATGGTTCACTGAAGTTAACTCCATTTCGATAAGTCTTCTTTTCACTAATCCCTGTGGAAACTTATCATTTGTTGCACAGGTCAAGCTGTTATCTGAAGGGAATGCATTTTCCGAAGCGGAAGCGCGATGTGAATCGTGTTGTTTTGTTGTGTTGCTGAATTTATTAAAATTGAAAGTATCTCATACGTTTCAAGGCTAAACATGCAATTGAGAAGAAAAAATTACAGCAAGTTCAACAAACCTACCTCTTGAAGAACAATTCTTCGCGATTTCCCTCTCTGGTCACGATCTCAACGGTTTCTCCAGAAACGAACCACGAACCGATCCAAGTGACACCTCCACTTGATCTTCACGGTTGTTCTCCGACGGATGAGGGATAGTGCATGACACTCCCTTTGGATTTAGGGGAACGAGAAGTGTAGAGAGAATTGAGAGAATTCTAGAGAGGATTTATGAGATCTCTCAAGGTGAAATCCAAAAAATAAATTGTTGGAATGCCAAAAGCCTTTGATTCCACCAATATATAGTGGTATATGGTGGAGGTAAGATCTTCACTAATTTACTAATTTACCACTTTACTACAACTATATAATATGCAAATCATATTTGCATATTCTATAATATAAGGTATCACATACCTTATTATACAAATCTCATTTGCATAATTATGTAATTAAAATTGAATCACATTCAATTTAATTTCTCTCAAATCAATTTCTCCTATTGAGCCTTAATTTCATAATTATGTTATACGATGGTTTATTACGAATCGCATTCATATTAAACTATATATTACGTCAATCATATCTCATATATAGTTGACATAAATACCCTTTTCATGAATTTGAACACTTCAAATTTACTCCAAACTGTATAACCTCATTAAGTACAAATTGAGCCAACCGAGGGATCTAATGAACCTACAGATCATGAGCTCCAATGATTCGAGATTAACCGATCAAACTCTTTGACCCAGTTAATCAACATTCATTAACTACAGGGGCATTCTACTATAGCTCCGTAGTTGTACTCTCCTCACTCTAGGATAAGTTGTGCCCATCAATATAACCAATCCCCATGAGTCGACCCTTCACAGGTTGTTTGTAGTCACAGTTCGGTCAAATTACCATTTTACCCCTGTGTCTACCTCTTGCTCCTTAAGCTCCACTACTCCTCTTATGAACAAGTTTGTTGCATGGTCCTACCATAAAAAACATCCCTCTCGGGCCAGTGAGAAGGTGGGGCCCCGTTGTTCAAGCCTTGGAGACAACACTTAAGGGAACAACCCCTCTAGTTTTCCTAGCTCGGGAACGAGTGAATTTCGTCTTGCGTAGTCAAGTTCCCAGCTCCCCACGTGGTTCTGCCCCTGAGAAGGTAGGCATATTGGGCGAACAATAAAGGCCAAACTCACCCGTACTAGTTAGAGGACAAATTCCCCGCAACAGGAGTCCGTAACATGCTCAGGATTAAGGACCAGTCACTAATGGTCATCTACAAATTTATTTGTCATATACTGTTAATAGTGTTACATCAGTAGGTCTAATACTTCACGGTCCGATCTTGTACAATCTCATTGCATATGATGCCTCGAATCGCATGTCAACCACATGAACGAGTTGGATCGCCTCGTTTGTATCTAATACAAAGTGGGTCGCATCCACAGTATTGTCAGCATGAGTTTCCCAACCCTATCCATATACTGTAGACCGTTCTGGTCAATAACTTGAACGTTATCCTTCCTATGTGTCCACTACACACCGTTCAAGTTCTCATAAATATGACCCTGGAGCTTAGTTTATAGGATTAAGTATATAAAATGCGAGATACAAAGTTTGAATAATAAATAACCTTTATTTATTAATTCAACAACTATTACAAACTACACGAGATTAGGGCATACACTCCAACAAACTCCCACTTGAATTAAGCTAGTGGAGTACAAAGTACATTTCTCAAATGTAAAGTAATACAATAATTTAGGGCATTGAATACCCATCTACAATACTCCCACTTTCCCTAGTCAGGAAGCACTCATAGACCTAGACTCTCAAGGTGACCCTCGAACACCTTAGCCAGGGTAGCCTTTGTAAACGGATCAACAACATTGTGCTCTGAAGCTATCTGCGTGACCTTCACATCTCCGCGATGCACAATCTTCTGTATCAAGTGATACTTCCGTTCAATATGCTTGCCCCTTTTATTACTCCGAGCTTGTCTCGAGTTGGCTATTGCACCACTATTGTCACAAAACAGGTTCACTGGCAAGTTCATATTTGGAACAACTTCAAAATCCATCATGAACTTCCTAAGCCAAACTACCTCCTTAGTTGCTTCACAAGCCGCTACATATTCGACTTCCATCGTGGAATCATCGATGCATCCCTGCTTGATGTTTCGCCACACTACAGCTCATACGATAAGAGTGAACACTGACCCCGATGTGGACTTTCTAGAATCCTTATCGGTTTGAAAGTCAGAGTTTGTTTATTGTGTAAGGATCAAATCTCCACTTCCGTACACAAGCATGTAGTCCCTTGTTCTCCTTAGATACTTGAGGATTTCCTTTACAGATCCAGTGATCTAATTCTAGATTGGATTGATACCTACTGACAATCCCAACTACATAACAGATGTTGGGCCTAGTACACAACATGGTGTTGTTGGGATGTATGTCCTAATCTCGTTTTGTTTGTAATATTACCATTTGAAATTAATAAGAGTTATTTCTTTCATTACTTTGTGTCTCACAATTTTACAAACTTTGTCCAATAAACTAAGCTCAAGGGTCATTGAATTTATGAGAGAACTAGAACTTGAACTGTGTGTATTAGACACACAGGGAGGATCATGTTCGAGCTAATGACCCAAACGGTCTACAGTATATGGATGGGGTTGGAGACCTAATCTTAAATACACTGTGGATGCGACCCGCTTTGTATTAGATACAAACGAGGTGATCTCACTCGTTCATGTGGTTAACATGCGAGTGGTGGCATCCTGTGCAATGAGATTGTACAAGACCGGACCGTGAATTATTAGGCCTAATGATGTAACATCGTTGACAATATAGGACTAATAACTTCGTAGATGACCATTAGTGACTCGACCTTAATCCTGAGCGTGTTACGGACTCCTGTCTGCGGGGGTCTATCCTTTGACTAGTATGGGAGAGGGTGGTCACAGTTACTCGCCCAATATGCCTATCTTCTAAGGGACAGGACCACGTGGGGAGCTGAGAACTTAACTATGCGAGATGGAATTTACTCGTTCCCGACTTTAGGGAAACTAGAGGGGTTGTTCCCTTAAATGCTGTCTCCAGGGCTTAGACAACGGGCGCCCACCCTCTCACTGTCCCGAGAGGGGTGTTGTGTATGGTTGGACCATTACAACGTTGTTGTTCATTAAAGGAGCAATGTGGACTTAAGGGGCAAGAAGTAGACATAGGGGTAAAATGGTAATTTGACCCAGCCGTGTCTACGAACAACCTGTGAAGGGTCGATTCACGGGCATTGGTTACATCAATGGACACAACTTGTCTTACAGTGATGGGAACGCAACTACGAGCTTTAGTGAAGTGTACCATAGCTAATGAATGTTGATTAATAGGGTCAAAGAGTTTGACGGGTTAATCTAAGATCATTGAAGCTTGTCACTGTAGGTCCATTAGGTCTATCGGTTGGCTCAAACTTGTTTAATAGAGGGTTTACAGTTTTGGTGTGCATTTGAAGTGTTCAAATTCATTAAAGGGTAATTATGTCATTTATATGAGATATGATTGACATATTATATAGTTTAATGTGAATGAGATTCATAATAAACTATAGGTTAGCCTAATTGTCTAATTAGGGTTAATTTGGAGAAATTGGATTGAGAGAAATTAAATTGAATGTGATTCAATTTAAAAGCTACAATTATACAAATGTGATTTGTATAATCAGATATGAGATATCTTATTATATATGGTTATGCAAATATGATTTGCATAACCTATGGTTATGGTTAAATGGTAAATAGGTGGAGATTTTAACTCCACCTATCACCATTATTAAACCCTTTGCAAGAAGGATTTCTGATACTTCAAGGCTCATTTTTTGGATTTCTCACCAAAGAGCATTTGAAAATTCTCTCAACTCTTCTCTCAATCTCTCCTCCCTCTCACAAAAAATGAGTCCCACTACTCTCCTTCTACAAAAAGAAGAACAACCGAAAAACCTTTTGGAACGTGTTTGGTTTGTTTGTTCGTTCGAGGAGATCGAGATCGTTGAGAACGTGAACACGAAGGGTTCGTGACTGAAGGAGGAATACGTGAAGAAAGGTTCTTCAACAAGTAAGTGTTCTTACTATTTTTTCTTCCTAAATGCATGTGTAGCCTAGATACTATGTGATAGCTCAATTTTAAGAAAACATATTTCGCAACGATACCATGACGATTCGATCGTCCTTCCGCTGCGTGGGATTCTCATTCCCTTCCATTGGTATCCGAGCCAATCGTTGGTTTTTCGTTGTGCATATGTTTTTCTTAAAATTATGTGGGTGTTGCTTCGTTTTCATGAAATGAATTTGTTGGTTTTGCATAATTGAGCGTTTTCGGTTTTGGCACTAGTTTTAGGTTTATTTTCGTTGATTGGATCAATGTAAAGGCCCATGTTTTTGGGGCATTTAGAAAATAAATCGAGTCTGTAGTAAGTTCGTGTCTTCGTCAGGAAGAGTTGCTGTGAAGAAATCAGAGCGGAAACAGGCGAAAATTGAAGAAAACAACAAAGGTGTTTGTTGTCCAATAGATGGCAATGAGACGCTGTTCTTCGGCGTCTCAACGTCGTTCGCGCGGGTGGAGGCCTTGCTACAGAGCAGCGTTGCAACACCCTGGCGTGGAGCACCCGACGTGCGATGCTTAGTGCTACAGCGTTGCAACGCTGCCCACGACGTTGCAACGCTACGTGCGTTGAGGTGCAGTTTACGGGCTGTTCGTGCGTACGTGGGCGTGACGCAGAATTCTCAATCGTGGGGCAGTTATTTTCTTTGTTTTATTTTTTTTGTAAAATGTAAATTTAGTTTTATTTAATTAAATTTATTAATTAATATTAATATAATGGTAAAATTAATGTTAATTAATTTATTTAATGCCCCTAAGAGCCAAAATCGGTCCAATTTTTTCTATTTAATTATTTTATGCATGAGATGTATGAAATATTTTATTCTATGTGCATAATGTATGTCATATATATTTAAAATCTCACCTTAGGTTAAACATTTTATGCATCATATTTATATTATAAGTTTTATAATATATAGTATACATGATAGGTTATATTATAAGTGTTATAATATAATGTATGCATGTGTTAATTTATTTAAATATAAGTGTTATATTTTTTAGATTAAAAGTATGCTCATGCATTTAATTCATGTGATGAATGTATGTTGTAGTATAGTATTATTCATGTGATGAATGATCAAGTACTATAACATAGAAATGCATGTAACCTAAGTTAATTATTAGTTTTAAAATGTTTAGAACTTGAATAATTAGACTTAGGTTTTCTAATTCTAATAAAATTAGAATTAGGAAATCAAATATGACCTTTGAATGGTGACTGATTATTAACTCTGTCTAACGAAGGTTCTGTCCAAGGCTAGGGTATTTAAGCTGACGCTTTGCGGAACACCCTTACCTAGGAATCGACCTGGGAGTGAATTCGGTCCGAAGATTCTTAGGTTATATTATCGTGAGTGACGTTAATTAAACGTTGATTAATTTACTCACATAGACCTAAGTTAATAATGTGATTATAAACTTAGGCTAAATCAATATAAGAGTTATATTGGTAGACTTAGGTAAATATTAGTCGATTTATCTAGGTCAATCCCGAATAATGTAAAGTGTTGAGTGGGAGGAAATAAAGTGTATAAGATACATTTGAATTTTCGACCACAAATCTCCGTTAAAGTTCGCACCGTGAGATCCATACTCGGCCTCGTGGCGCAAATGGGAGAGTCCCCCTTCGGATGGTATTTGTATGGGTCAATATCAACGTGGATGGAGAGAGTATCTATAGTGAGTGGGAGCGAGTGGTCGGGTTGTTCTAGGGTACCTGAAAACTCATTATTTTTTAAATTCTTTATATAAGGAATGAAGGACATAGAATAGGACTCAACTGACTTAACTGACTTGATAGAAATAAGAGACTCTACAAACTCATGAGAATAAAGGAAGGACAATTCAGAATAAAGAAAAATGCAAGGGAATAGAATAGAATAAGGTTTTTCAGCCTCAAACTCTATCACTTGAATCTCCTTTTCGTGGTAAGTCTCATCTTCTTTCTTTTTCTCACAAACCTGGACCTCACATGACACAAAATTCTCAAGCTCAATATCGTCGTCATCCATGTACATCGCGACTTCAACCTCATTGGTCTCGATATATTGATGCTCTCGTTGACTCTCCAATCTTCTCACTGAATTAGCCACTTGGATAATTTGGTCATCCAAGCTCTGCATTCTAGCTCGAGTCTCCTCTTGAAATTGAAGAGTACTATTAGCAAGTTCATATACTATAGCCTCTAGAGACATACCTGAGTCTGATGTCTGATGACATGGGTTTTTCTGCTCCACCTGGTATCCACATCCATAGCTGGATTGATCCCATTCAGAATAGTAGTGATCCAAAGACTCATACTTTACTTGATGGCCATGAAATTCTCTTAAGATGCAGGAGTTAGGAATAATGTTACGTTGCAGCCGAGGGCATGCTTCTGTGGGGTGTCCTTGAAGCGAGCATAATTTGCATGCCTCCAATGCTTGTAGCTTCCCTACAACTACATGAAGAATAACAGAAGTCAATTCAGAAATTTGAGTTTTGAGTTCACTAACCTCATCAGCAAACGATGCAGCTCTACCAAATGCATAACAAAGATGAAGGTTTTCCGCCATGTAAGAATAGGTATAGGGAAAAAAATAGAAAAAAACCTTTTTTTATAACAAATCTAACATTGAGAAACTAACAATGGTTCCCCGGCAACGGCGCCAAATTTTGGTCGGGTTGTCGAAGCCCTCCAAAATATTTACTGGTTTTCTAGATCTAACTTGTAGAAATAGTGGACCAGGTCGAATCCCAAAGGAACCAATCGAATTAATTTCTCAAAGTTAAAAATAATAATAATAACAAAAATAAAGGGGGTTTTGAATTGTCGAACAAAAAAATGAAATTAAAAACAAAAGGTAAAAAGATAATTTTATGCAACTTCCAATTCAAGGATGTAAATTTCATCCAATTGTAATCTTGATCATAGGCTTCAAAAGGAAAAAAAATAAATCAATTTTAATTTTGCTAATTCAAGAACTCACCAATTTACTCTGGAAAGCCAAATGAATATAAACTCTCCTAATATAATTGATCTTAACCAAGCATCAAAATCAAAACTTATAATTTAATCCATTGGAGTACGATAGCGTTCCATATGGATTAAATAATAGCATTAAAAACAATGAGAGGACTAAACCAAAATTAACTAATTGAGATAACTACAAATTAATTTTGTTTCTTTATTTCCCTAGAGTCTATTATGCAAGCTATGTAAAATGGAAAAGCCATTAATTACACACACATAAGCCAACCCCTTGCTACATTTTTTTTCAATCATTTGTGACAATTACGGATCACAAAATCATGGATAGCAATAAATTGATTGAAACTAAATTCAAAGCGTCAATTTAATTAGTAACGATCAATCATAAAAATAAAACAACAAACAAAGAATTCTTAAATTAGAAACAAATTTCAATTAGGTCTAAAGCCTCACGAAATTACAATGGGAAATTAAATGACCCTTGAATCGTAAAATTAAAAGCTTAGCCACACATGGTGGAAAAGCAAGAATAATCAGAAAAGGGGATAAAACATAAAATAGGATAAAAAAAGATATAGAACACTCTCTAAACTTTTGTTTTTGTAGAGAACACTAAAACTCTGCACTCCTTTGCTCAATGCATTGCTCTCCTTTTATACTTGAAAATGACCAAAAATAGGTCCTTAAATGTGTCATTTCTTGCTCCACAATGTGTGCCAAGCCACAAGATTATTTCTCCTTGCATTTCTCATGGAAGACTCCATGCATGCATGCCACCTACACAAAGAAAAAGAAACAAAAGAAAAAAAAATAGATAATAAACGTTCATCTTTTTCCTTTTCATTTTTTATGTTATTTTTCTCAATTTCTTTAATTCTTTTTTATTTTCAATTCTCTCATTATTTTGTTTTCTATTTTTTTAATTTTTATTTCAATTTACGAATTTGAACTAAAAAGTACTTTTTAGACTAGTTTCACTAAATAATGATAATTTATCACCTAAACTAAATTGGACACAATTTCGACAATTACACATTTTATTCACTTAGAATGTAAGGAAATTAGATATAATAAGTATAATTAATTTCTACTCATCAAATTCCCCCACACCTAATCCATGTTTGTCCTCAAGCATGCCTTAACTCAACATATGAACCTCCTCTTTACTCCCTTTTCATATTTCTCAATATCCAAAAATACCAATAAAGCCAATTACACATCAATGTTGAATTGTAGTGACAATCAAGAGAATGAGCACTCATAGGAAACATTTTATAAAAAACTCAAGCATCTCATCAATTCACCAAAATCACATGCAACAAGACTTAACACCCTCACGCGGTTTCACTCAATACACTCAAAGTGTTTAGGGTGCTTTTACTCTCAAAATCAAAACCTAGCATGTTATTACCATAGGCTTGCAAATGAATCAAATCTCTATCACTTAGATGAATTGAATGCAAAAATCAAAGGGACTTAATAAGGGTTGTAATGGGGCTTAGGTAAAGGTATGGTAGGAGAAAAATTTTATGTGTTTCACAATCAAGACCAAGAGTTGTATACATGATATCAATGTCACATAACAATCACACATTACCCAAGACATTGAACCTTATTCCTACATCTCATTTAAGCACTAAGAATGTTGGAGAAGTAGCATTTTAATAATTCAAATGCTTTTGGCAAATTTTTCTCTTTTTTTTCTTTTCCTTTTCTTCTTTTCTTCTTCTTCTTTTTTTTTTTTTGATGCTAAGGCCTTTTTTTATTTTTTTTTTGCCTTACTTTTTTCACAATTTTTCTTTTTGTTTTTTTCTTTCACTGAACACATTAATTACCATGCAATATTTTCTCTTGTCTTGAGAAAAGGTAAAAATGTTGAGGCTAACAAACAAAATGGTCATAGGTTGAATATAATGTGTTTGAAGCAAGAAAAAAAAAGGGAAATAGGCTCAAAATGGCTAACTAAAGGAAAAAACATAAAGGTGGGTATTTTGAGAGATCAAAAAATTTGTTAATCCTAATTTGCCCTTATCATATTAAAGCATCAATCCAAAAAATGTAGTCTCAAAATGCATTCACAAGCAAGTTCTAGAATAAGCATACTAAGTTTGATAACACTCAACGAGAAATAAATTGATCAAAATATAATGAAATGCTCATAGGCTCAAAAACTCACTGGGTGTGTAATTTGTATCAAGTCTTGTACACTTTTCAATCAATAAATCAATGAGACAATATCATATAATTTTTAAAGAAAAACACTATTCATGCTCATTTCTCTCATGTATTGAAAATTCAAACTAAAAATGCATCCTTAACTTACAAAGCATTAAAAGATATTAATAAACATTCAAGGTTTCAAAAGAAAAATTAACATGCACGAATTAGTACATGCTAAATTCAAAGTAAAACCTATTTTTTTTAGATACGAAATAGTATAACAAAATCCTCCCCCACACCTAAACTATACATTGTCCTCAATGTATAAATAGAATATTGCTCAGAAAAGAAAAGAAAGAAAATTAAACTCCCCTGATTTGTGAACAACTTGAACTGGTATAGTTTGGGGTGTTGAAAGAATGGGTGACCATGCTTTATTAAAAATTAATGTCCTACAAAAAAAAATAGAATTAGGATAAATTGAAAGAAAAAAGAAAGAAAACAAACTGACAATAAAGAGAAGAAAAAGTAAAGAAAACATTGGGTTGCCTCCCAATAAGCGCAATTATTTGACGTCATTTTGCTCGACGAGACTTTTGTGCATGTCAGGGCACATAAAATTCTTCAATTTTCTTTGGTCCCTTCTTGCTCGAATCAATGTAGCCTTCGAAGTCTAAAAGGCTCACCTGTTTTTCTAGGGTACCTGAAAACTCATTATTTTTTAAATTCTTTATATAAGGAATGAAGGACATAGAATAGGACTCAACCGACTTAATCGACTTGATAGAAATAAGAGACTCTACAAACTCATGAGAATAAAGGAAGGACAATTCGAATCAAGAAAAAATGCAAGGGAATAGAATAGAATAAGGTTTTTCACCTCAAAAAC
Source organism: Trichosanthes cucumerina (assembly GCA_036507285.1). Taxonomy (NCBI): domain Eukaryota; kingdom Viridiplantae; phylum Streptophyta; class Magnoliopsida; order Cucurbitales; family Cucurbitaceae; genus Trichosanthes; species Trichosanthes cucumerina. The sequence continues at coordinate 67,441,399 of CM071836.1, read as the reverse complement.
TCTATCACTTGAATCTCCTTTTCGTGGTAAGTCTCATCTTCTTTCTTTTTCTCACAAACTGGACCTCACATGACACAAAATTCTCAAGCTCAATATCGTGCGTCATCCATGTACATCGCGACTTCAACCTCATTGGTCTCGATATATTGATGCTCTCGTTGACTCTCCAATCTTCTCACCACTGAATTAGCCACTTGGATAATTTGGTCATCCAAGCTCTTCATTCTAGCTCGAGTCTCCTCTTGAAATTGAAGAGTACTATTAGCAAGTTCATATACTATAGCCTCTAGAGACATACACCGAGTCCGATGTCCGATGACATGGGTTTTTCTCTGCTCCACTGCATATCCACATCCATAGTGGATTGATCCCATTCAGAATAGTAGTGATCCAAAGACTCATACTTTACTTGATGGCCATGAAATTCTCTTAAGATGCAGGAGTTAGGAATAATGTTACGTTGCAGCCGAGGGCATGCTTCTGTGGGGTGTCCTTGAAGCGAGCATAATTTGCATGCCTCCAATGCTTGTAGCTTCCTACAACTACATGAAGAATACTTGTAGTCAATTCAGAAATTTGAGTTTTGAGTTCACTAACCTCATCAAAGAAACGATGCAAATTTCTACCAAATGCATAACAAAGATGAAGGTTTTCCGCCATGTAAGAATAGGTATAGGGAAAAAAATAGAAAAAAACCTTTTTTTATAACAAATCTAACATTGAGAAACTAACAATGGTTCCCTAAGAATTCGGCGCCAAATTTTGGTCGGGTTGTCAAGCCTCCAAAATATTTATTGTTTTCTAGATCTAACTTGTAGAAATAGTGGACCAGGTCGAATCCCAAAGGAACCAATCGAATTAATTTCTCAAAGTTAAAAATAATAATAATAACAAAAATAAAGGGGGTTTTGAATTGTCGAACAAAAAAATGAAATTAAAAACAAAAGGTAAAAAGATAATTTTATGCAACTTCCAATTCAAGGATGTAAATTTCATCCAATTGTAATCTTGATCATAGGCTTCAAAAGGAAAAAAAATAAATCAATTTTAATTTTGCTAATTCAAGAACTCAACAATTTACTCTAAAAGCCAAAATGAATATAAACTCTCCTAATATAATTGATCTTAACCAAGCATCAAAATCAAAACTTATAATTTAATCCATTGGGTACGATAGCGTTCCATATGGATTAAATAATAGCATTAAAAACAATGAGAGGACTAAACCAAAATTAACTAATTGAGATAACTACAAATTAATTTTGTTTCTTTGTTTCCCTAGAGTCTATTATGCAAGCTATGTAAAATGGAAAAGCCATTAATTACACACACATAAGCCAACCCCTTGCTACATTTTTTTTCAATCATTTGTGACAATTACGGATCACAAAATCATGGATAGCAATAAATTGATTGAAACTAAATTCAAAGGCAAATTTAATTAGTAACGATCAATCATAAAAATAAAACAACAAACAAAGAATTCTTAAATTAGAAACAAATTTCAATTAGGTCTAAAGCCTCACAGAATTACAATGGGAAATTAAATGACCCTTGAATCAGAAATTAAAGCTTAGCCACACATGGTGGAAAAGCAAGAATAATCTAGAAAGGGGATAAAACATAAAATAGGATAAAAAAAAGATATAGAACACTCTCTAAACTTTTGTTTTTGTAGAGAACACTAAAACTCTGCACTCCCTTTGCTCAATGCATTGCCCTCCTTTTATACTTGAAAATGACCAAAAATAGGTCCTTAAATGTGTCATTTCTTGCTCCACAATGTGTGCCAAGCCACAAGATTATTTCTCCTTGCATTTCTCATGGAAGACTCCATGCATGCATGCCACCTACACAAAGAAAAAAAAACAAAAAAAAAAAATTAGATAATAAACGTTCATCTTTTTCCTTTTCATTTTTTATGTTATTTTTTCTCAATTTCTTTAATTCTTTTTTTATTTTCAATTCTCTCATTATTTTGTTTTCTATTTTTTTAATTTTTATTTCAATTTACGAATTTGAACTAAAAAGTACTTTTTAGACTAGTTTCACTAAATAATGATAATTTATCACCTAAACTAAATTGGACACAATTTCGACAATTACACATTTTATTCACTTAGAATGTAAGGAAATTAGATATAATAAGTATAATTAATTTCTACTCATCAAATTCCCCCACACCTAATCCATGTTTGTCCTCAAGCATGCCTTAACTCAACATATGAACCTCCTCTTTACTCCCTTTTCATATTTCTCAATATCCAAAAATACCAATAAAGCCAATTACACATCAATGTTGAATTGTAGTGACAATCAAGAGAATGAGCACTCATAGGAAACATTTTATAAAAAACTCAAGCATCTCATCAATTCACCAAAATCACATGCAACAAGACTTAACACCCTCACGCGGTTTCACTCAATACACTCAAAGTGTTTAGGGTGCTTTTACTCTCAAAATCAAAACCTAGCATGTTATTACCATAGGCTTGCAAATGAATCAAATCTCTATCACTTAGATGAATTGAATGCAAAAATCAAAGGGACTTAATAAGGGTTGTAATGGGGCTGGTGGTAAAGGTATGGTAGGAGAAAAATTTTATGTGTTTCACAATCAAGACCAAGAGTTGTATACATGATATCAATGTCACATAACAATCACACATTACCCAAGACATTGAACCTTATTCCTACATCTCATTTAAGCACTAAGAATGTTGGAGAAGTAGCATTTTAATAATTCAAATGCTTTTGGCAAATTTTTCTCTTTTTTTTCTTTTCCTTTTCTTCTTTTTCTTCTTCTTCTTTTTTTTTTTTGATGCTAAGGCCTTTTTTTATTTTTTTTTTGCCTTACTTTTTTCACAATTTTTCTTTTTGTTTTTTTCTTTCACTGAACACATTAATTACCATGCAATATTTTCTCTTGTCTTGAGAAAAGGTAAAAATGTTGAGGCTAACAAACAAAATGGTCATAGGTTGAATATAATGTGTTTGAAGCAAGAAAAAAAAAGGGAAATAGGCTCAAAATGGCTAACTAAAGGAAAAAACATAAAGGTGGGTATTTTGAGAGATCAAAAAATTTGTTAATCCTAATTTGCCCTTATCATATTAAAGCATCAATCCAAAAAATGTAGTCTCAAAATGCATTCACAAGCAAGTTCTAGAATAAGCATACTAAGTTTGATAACACTCAACGAGAAATAAATTGATCAAAATATAATGAAATGCTCATAGGCTCAAAAACTCACTGGGTGTGTAATTTGTATCAAGTCTTGTACACTTTTCAATCAATAAATCAATGAGACAATATCATATAATTTTTAAAGAAAAACACTATTCATGCTCATTTCTCTCATGTATTGAAAATTCAAACTAAAAATGCATCCTTAACTTACAAAGCATTAAAAGATATTAATAAACATTCAAGGTTTCAAAGAAAAATTAACATGCACGAATTAGTACATGCTAAATTCAAAGTAAAACCTATTTTTTTAGATACTAAATAGTATAACAAAATCCTCCCCACACCTAAACTATACATTGTCCTCAATGTATAAATAGAATATTGCTCGAAAAAAAAAGAAAGAAAATTAAACTCCCTGATTTGTGAACAACTTTGAATCGTGGTATAGTTTGGGGTGTTGAAAGAATGGGTGACCATGCTTTATTAAAAATTAATGTCCTACAAAAAAAAATAGAATTAGGATAAATTGAAAGAAAAAAGAAAGAAAACAAACTGACAATAAAGAGAAGAAAAAGTAAAGAAAACATTGGGTTGCCTCCCAATAAGCGCAATTTTTTGACGTCATTTTGCTCGACGAGACTTTTGTGCATGTCGTAGTACACATAAAATTCTTCAATTTTCTTTGGTCCCTTCTTGCTCGAATCAATGTAGCCTTCGAAGTCTAAAAGGCTCACCTGTTTTTCTAGGGTACCTGAAAACTCATTATTTTTTAAATTCTTTATATAAGGAATGAAGGACATAGAATAGGACTCAACTGACTTAACTGACTTGATAGAAATAAGAGACTCTACAAACTCATGAGAATAAAGGAAGGACAATTCAGAATCAAGAAAAATGCAAGGGAATAGAATAGAATAAGGTTTTTCAGCCTCAAACTCTATCACTTGAATCTCCTTTTCGTGGTAAGTCTCATCTTCTTTCTTTTTCTCACAAACCTGGACCTCACATGACACAAAATTCTCAAGCTCAATATCGTCGTCATCCATGTACATCGCGACTTCAACCTCATTGGTCTCGATATATTGATGCTCTCGTTGACTCTCCAATCTTCTCACTGAATTAGCCACTTGGATAATTTGGTCATCCAAGCTCTGCATTCTAGCTCGAGTCTCCTCTTGAAATTGAAGAGTACTATTAGCAAGTTCATATACTATAGCCTCTAGAGACATACCTGAGTCTGATGTCTGATGACATGGGTTTTTCTGGCTCCACTGGGTTTCCACATCCAAAGTGGATTGATCCCATTCAGAATAGTAGTGATCCAAAGACTCATACTTTACTTGATGGCCATGAAATTCTCTTAAGATGCAGGAGTTAGGAATAATGTTACGTTGCAGCCGAGGGCATGCTTCTGTGGGGTGTCCTTGAAGCGAGCATAATTTGCATGCCTCCAATGCTTGTAGCTTCCCTACAACTACATGAAGAATAACAGAAGTCAATTCAGAAATTTGAGTTTTGAGTTCACTAACCTCATCAGCAAACGATGCAGCTCTACCAAATGCATAACAAAGATGAAGGTTTTCCGCCATGTAAGAATAGGTATAGGGAAAAAAATAGAAAAAAACCTTTTTTTATAACAAATCTAACATTGAGAAACTAACAATGGTTCCTCTAAGAATCGCGCGCAAATTTTGGTCGGGTTGTCGGGCCTCCAAAATATTTATCGGTTTTCTAGATCTAACTTGTAGAAATAGTGGACCAGTCGAATCCCAAAGGAACCAATCGAATTAATTTCTCAAAGTTAAAAATAATAATAATAACAAAAATAAAGGGGGTTTTGAATTGTCGAACAAAAAAATGAAATTAAAAACAAAAGGTAAAAAGATAATTTTATGCAACTTCCAATTCAAGGATGTAAATTTCATCCAATTGTAATCTTGATCATAGGCTTCAAAAGGATAAAAAATAAATCAATTTTAATTTTGCTAATTCAAGAACTCAGTCAATTTACTCGGAAAAGCCGAAATGAATATAAACTCTCCTAATATAATTGATCTTAACCAAGCATCAAAATCAAAACTTATAATTTAATCCATTGGGTACGATAGCGTTCCATATGGATTAAATAATAGCATTAAAAACAATGAGAGGACTAAACCAAAATTAACTAATTGAGATAACTACAAATTAATTTTGTATATAGTCTCAGAGTTTACTAGAAACCTTGTTTCTATTTCCTGCCTTATTGAACAATGTATTTCAATTTCCTTTGAATATAATAAAGTGTTTATTTCTTTCAAAGGAAATTTACTTTGTTCTGCTTCACTTGAGTCTAACCTGTATGTTTGGAAACCAAATTCGGTCAAAAGTGTTTTGAATACTGAATTATTTAAAACTGTGTGCATAACATAGCATACATTAAGCTACCTACTGCAGAGGCATAGGGAATATGGCTCATATCCTCAACTTCTTGAGGTGTCTTGGGACACTGTTCCCTAGACAGATGAACTCCGTGTCTGAAGGGTAATAAGCCCCTCTTGGAATTCTGCATCGAATATCTTGACAACATTTTGTAGATATAAGACGCTTGAGACAGTGCTAGCATTCTGTTTTTACGATTCCTAAAGATCTGAATCCCAAGAACATACTGCGCCTCTCCCAAATCTTTCATTTGGAATTGGGTCGCTAACCAATTCTTTATGTCAGTTAGGTATCCTACATCATTCCCAATGAGTAGGGTATCATCCACATAAAGTACTAACAAAGCTACTTTGTCGTTGACGATCCTCTTGTAAATACAAGGCTCGTCAACGTTTTGGTCAAAGTCGTAAGACTTGATCGCAGTATCAAATCTTATGTTCCAAGATCTTGATGCTTGTTTCAATCCATAAATGGATCGATTAAGCTTGCAAACTTTTTGCTCCTGACCTCGTGCTATGAACCCTTCGGGCCGAGACATATAGATGCTCTCGCCAAGATTACCATTCAAAAAGCGATCTTGACGTCCATTTGCCAAATTTCATAATCATAAAACGCGCTATGGACAAGAGTATCCTTATAGACTTCAAAGATAGCAACAAGGGAAAAAGTTTCTTCATAGTCAACTCCTTCCCTTTGGGTAAAACCCTTTGCTACAAGTCTAGCCTTAAAGGTGCAGCCTTTCCTACGTGCATCTCTCTTTCTTTTATAGATCCATTTACACCCTATGGGTCTAACCCTTCTGTGTTGGTCTACAAGTTTCCATACTTGAATTGAAGTCCATTGACTCCATTTCAAGGTCCATGGCTTTGATCCATTGGTCCTTGTCTACGCCATTCATTGCCGCTTTATAAGACAATGGATCTTCTACGCCGTCATCGTGTATGACAACTTGAGTTTCAAATAAAAACCAAGTAGCGGTCGGGTTGGGAAACAACCCCCCCCATCGCGTCGAGGCATTCCCAACGATTGAGAAGGACGAGATCGACTTGAGGTGCTTGACTTCTCCATCAACTCTTGATGAGGGTCCAGCTTGATCAACAACTTTTGTTGGTTCATGTGTAGCTTCATTTAGTACCAATTTACTACGCGGTTTATGGTTTCTCATGTGATCTTCCTCCAAGAACATGGCGTTTGTCGATACAATCACCTTATTTTCTTGTGGGTCGTAGAAAAGACCACCTCTCGTTTCTTTGGGATAGCCAACAAATTAGCACAATCTTGAACGAGGTTCCAGTTTCTTTGGGTTTGTCACGAGCACGTGTGTCGGACATCCCCAAATCCTGAAGTGTTGTAAACTAGGTTTACGCCCCTTCCAAAGTTCAAAAGGTATTTTTGAAACACTTTTTGACGAAACACTGTTCAAGATTTAAATTGCAGTCTTTACTGCGTATCCCCAAAACGAGGCAGGCAATTGAGCATAGCTCATCATAGAACGAACCATGTCTAACAAGGTTCTATTTCTCCTTTCTGACCCAGCTGTAATTACGAACAACCTGTGAAGGATTGACTCATGGGTAATGACTATATCAGTGGACACGATATTATCTACAGTGAGGAGAGTGCAGCTACAAGTCTATAGTGGAGTGACTTGTAGTTAATGAATATTGATTAACTGGATCAAAGAGTTTGATAAGTTAATCTCCCATCATTGGAGCTCATGAATTGTAGGTCCATTAGGTCCCTCCGTTGGCTCAACATGGTAATATTGAGGGTATAAAGTTAGGAATGAAATTGAAGTGTTCAATTTCATACCTGAGGTGTTATATCAATTATATATGATATAATTAATATAATATATAGTTTTAATGTGAATTAGATTCACATATAAACCATATACTAAAGAGAGAATAAAAGAGTGGTAGGATGGTCAATTCCATCCTATTTCCCTATATATATGGTTGCATAAAATGCAACTAGGCTAAGTGATTCCAAGCTTTTGTTGTGTTGTTGGAAAGGTTCCAAGACACAAACATCTCTTTCACAAAACACCTCACCTCTCCTAAAGGGAACCCACCTTCCTCCCTCACCTAGAGAACAACAGAGAAGATCCGGTGGTAGTGTCGGTGTTCGTTCGAGTTCGTGTTGCTGAGATCTTGATCGTGAGAAAGGAGGAGCACTTGAAGAAAGGTTCTTCAAAGGTAATTTTCCTTGTTGTCCATTATATTTACATGCTTAATCTTGTTGTATATGTTCTTGAATAAAATCGTTGTAACTGAATCAAGAGCGCGCGATTCACAGTCGCTTCCGCTGCGGGACTCGTATTCCCTTCAGCCCAACCTTATCCCTATACTATAGACAATTTCAGGCTATATACTCGAACTTGATCCATGTTTTATGTCATCACATCACATAAAGTTCAAGTCAACATTAAATAGCCTCTGGACCTTAGTTTATTGGATTCAAGATTATAACATACTAATTCAATAACAATTTTATGGAAAAAGAAACACGAAAAATGTTTATCAATTACAAACTATGAGTTTTAGAACATAAAATCCAACACAAATGTGATTTGTATGATGAGATATGAGATATCTTATTATATATGGTTATGCAAATATGATTTGCATAACCTATGGTTGTGGTTAAATGGTAAATAGGTGAGATTTTAACTCCACCTATCACCATTATATAAACCCTTTGCCAGAAGGCTTTTTGATACTTCAAGGCTCATTTTTTGGATTTCTCACCAAAGAGCATTTGGAAATTATCTCAACTCTTCTCTCAATCTCTCCTCCCTCTCACAAAAAAGGAGTCCCACTACTCTCCTTCTACAAAAGGGAGAACAATCGAGAAACCTTTTGGAACGTGTCTGGTTCGTTCGTTCGTTTGAGGAGATCGAGATTGTTGAGAATGTGGACACGAAGGCTTTGTGACCGGAGGAGGAATACGTGAAGAAAGGTTCTTCAACAAGTAAGTGTTCTTACTATTTTTTCTTCCTAAATGCATGTTTAACCTAGATAGTATGTGATAGTTCAATTTTAATAAAACATATTTCGCAACGATACCACGAGGATTCGATCGTCCTTCCGCTGCGTGGGATTCTCATTTCTTTCAGGCGTACATCAGGCTCCCTACAGCTGAAGCATAAGAGATCTGTCTCATATCCTCAACTTCTTAAGGTGTCTTAGGGCACTGCTCCTTAGACAAGTGAACCCCATGCATAAAAGACAGTAAGCCCTTCTTGAGTTTTGCTTCTTATACCGTTACAACATCTTGTCATTGTAAGATGCATGAGTGATGGCTAACGTCTTGTTCTTTAAGTTTCGAACTATCTGGATACCTATAACATATTGTGTTTCTCCCAAATCTTTTATTTGGTATTGCGTAGCGAGCCATTCCTTAACGCCAGTAAGGAAACCCACATCATTCCCAATGAGTAGGATATCATCCACATACAATATTAGAAATGTGACAGTACTGTTAATGATTTTCTTGTAAACAAAAGGCTCATCAACATTCTGATTAAAGCCATAAGATTTGATAGCCTCATCAAACCTATATTCCAAGACCTCGAGGCTTGTTTCAGTCCATAAATAGACATTTGAAGCCTGGAAACCTTTTGCTCCTAACCTTGAGTGATGAATCCTTTGAGATGGTCCATGTAGATGTTCTCGTAAAGATTGTCATTCAGAAAGGCTGTCTTGACATCCATACGTCATACCTCATAGTCATAATATGCGACAATGGCCCGAAGGATTCTGATAGACTTTACCATGACAACAGGAGAAAAGGTTTCCTCATAGTCAACTTCTTCTCTCAGGGTAAAACCCTTTGTCATTAGTCTTGCTTTGAAGGTTTACACCTTCCCATCTTCATCATGTTTACACTTGTAGATCCACTTGCAACCAATAGGTTTTACCCATCCGGATGGTCTACAAGCTCCCAGACGGAATTGAAGTTCATAGCACTCGATTTCCTGGTCTATGGCTTTAATCCATTCATCTTTGTCAATATAATTCATTGTCTGATCATAGGTCAATGGATCCTCACAGTCATCATCAAGTATGATAACTTCAGTTTCAACCAAACCCATGTAACGTTCAAGCTGTCTAACAACCCTCTCACTACGTCGAGACATTCTCAACTCTTGAGAAGGACGTACTTGACTAGACGAGCTAGGATCAACAACACTTGTTAATGTATTAGCACCATCAACAACTCTTGCTGACGAACAACCCATTTCGTTTAACACAACCTTACTCCTTCATTTATGACCTCTGATGTGGTCCTCCTCAAGAAATGTGGCATTTGTTGACACAAGCACCCTATTTTCCTTAGGATCGTAAAAAAAATACCACCTCTCGTTTCCGTTGGGTAACCTACGAAGAGACGCAACTTCGAACAAGGTTTCAGCTTCTTCAGGTTTGACACCAATACATGGGTCGAGCATCCCTAAATCCTGAAATGACGTAAACTACCTTTATCACCATTCCAGAGTTCGAAAGGTGTTTTAGAAACAATCTTCGATGGAACGCTGTTCAAAATGTAAATCGTAGTCTCCACTCTGTAACCCCAAAACAAGTTAGGGAGATGAGTATCACTCATCATCGACCGAACCATGTCCAACAGGGTTCTGTTTCTCCTCTCTAATACACCATTCTTTTGTGGCATACCACGTGCTGAGAGTTGGGGCGTAATTCCATGTTCTATCATATAGTCCTGGAATTCGGTGTCCATATACTCTCCACCTCGATCCGATCGAAGTGTTTTAATCGTTTAATGTAATTGGTTCTCAACCTCAGTCTTATACTCCTTAAACTTTTCAAGAGCTTCAAACTTGTGATGCATTAGGTAAACATATACATATCTCGAATAGTCATCTATAAAAGAGATGAAATATTCGTAACCTCCCCAAGCTTTAACACTCATTGTATCACAAAGTTCAGAATATATAAGCTCTAGAGGGTCCTAGACTCTATAACATTTTCCACTAAAAGGTTGTTTGGTCATTAAGCCTTCAAGGCATGACTCACGAACCGATAAAGAATTTTCTTCTAACTCACTTGGAAGTCCATTCTTCACTAGTCTCTCAATCCTATTGAGATTTATGTGGCCTAACCTTAGATGCCAAAGATGGGTGTTTTCTTTCGGAGAAACTCTTAACCTTTTCGTTCGCGTTTCAATAGTTTTAAATAATTCAGTATTCAAAACACTTTTGACTGAATTAGATTTTAAGACGTACAAATTACTCTCAAGTGAAACAGAAAACAACTCAATACCTTTGAAGGAAATAAACGCTTTATTGCAATCAAAAGAGATAGAGATACAATGTTTTATTAAGCAGGAAATTGAAATAAGGTTTCTAGTAAAACCTAGAACTATGTACATATTATCCAATAACAAGTACTTCCTGCCAAAGAAGAGCTTCACCGTGCCAATGGTTGCAGCTGAGACAACTTCTCCAGATCAAACCTTTAGTATTATCTCTCCCTCCTACAGTCGTTGTCAGGGACTAATTCCATGAAAAGAAGAGCAAACAGGGTGAGTGGCGCCTGAATCAAGTGTCTAGACAGAGTCATTACTCTCCACTAAACAGGTCTCTGTAACAATTAAATTACATTGACCTTCCTTCTTCTTGTTTGCAAGGAATTTGGGGCAATTCCTCTTCCATTGTCCATCCTCGTTGCAGTAGAAACACTTTCCTTTATCTGCAACTTCCTTGACCTTCTTGCCCTTTTGGGCGGCAGCGCAGTCAGCTTTCCCAACCTTCTTCAACTTCTTCTTCTTCCTTTTCGGGCCTGAAGATGAACCCATACACTTTGTCCCAGAGGTCAAACGCCTATGAAAGGACCTGTAGGCAACATTTGCCTCAACTTATCCCTTAACTCGCATTAGAGACTGGAAGGTCTGTAGTTCATTTAGGAGGGTGGTAAGTGTTTAGTTAATTTTGTCCATAACATGATTGTTACGAAACTGAAGGAAACTCTTCGGAAGAGTCTCCAAAATGAAGCTGACCTGGCTCGACTCATCGATAGAATCATCGTTCATTTCCGCCAGATTAAAGTGGACCATCATGTCGAGAACATGTTCCCTGACAGACGTTCCCACCTTCATCCGGGCTTTGAATACGTGCTTGAGAGCGTCGTGCTCACCTAAAAGGACTATTGTCAAAACATGTTTTACAACGACTCCATGATCTCCTTGGCGGTGGCCATGATCTCGTGTTTCTTAACTAAAACTTTAAATAAGTTGGCTAAGATGTAAACCTTGGCCTTTTCATTGACCTTTGTCCACCTATCGTACAAATCACGAACACTTTATGATGCAATCGTGTCGGGAACCTGAGGGCACTCCTTAGTGAGTGTGAATTTTAGGTCGTCAGTGACTAAGATCGTGTTAATATCATTCTTCCACGTTTGGTAATTATCGCCTATAAGTTTGTCGGAAGCTAAAAGGGATATAATTCAACTTGACATGTTTGCTGAAAAATAAAAACTTTGTATTAGTTTCTCGCAAAAACTTTTGAAAAATTTAATTTTTTTAGCAGAGTTATTCTATAATCCCTAGGTCATTCAAAATTGCAATCATTCCCCAAAGATTTAGAATGACCGCCACCGAAGGGTATACTGAATCACTCCTCCTCTGGGACGAGACTTTCTCGACCAGACCCTAATTCCAGAATAACTCTTATTCCTATAGGCATCCAGTTACCATTTTTTCGGTCAGAATTATTAACTTTTAATGATTCCCGTGAGTGTAACCCTCAATCTTTAATCCGTAGAGTTCCCATCCAAACAATAGTCACCGAGGGGAGGACTACGTAGAAAGATAAACTAAGGCGATCGTATCCCTTTCGAGAATTCATGGGGTTCTGACCCCTATAATCAAGCTTTCCGAAGGGATTGTCTGGTCCAGGCCAAACTAGCAGGCAGATCATAGGTGTCTCACGGTGTGAATCGATAGAAGATACCATGGGTCCCGTTTTTGCAGGTCCCGCTCCCACTCATTATAAGTACTCACTCCATTCACCTTCAATTTCGACCCATACAAATACCATATGAATGGAGACGTTCCCATTTGCGCCACGAGGTCGAGTATGGATCTCACGGCGTGAACTTAACGAAGATTTGTAGGTGAAAATTAAATGTATCTCATACACTTTATTTCCTCCCACTCAACACTTTAATTTAACAGGATTGACCTAGATAAACTGGCTATATTTACCTAAGTCTACCAATACAACTCTTACATTGGATTAACCTAAATCTATAACAATTATTAACTTAGCTCTACGTGAGTTCGAATTATTACCACTTAATTATCGCCACTCACGAAAATATAACCTATGAATCTCCGGACCAAATTCACTCCCACGTTAGTTCCCAGGTAGGGGTGCTCTGTAAACCGTCAGCTTAAATACCCCAGCCTAAGAGAGGAAATTCCATAGACAGAGTTACTGATCAGTCACCATTCATAAGTCATATTTGATTTCCTAATTCTAATCTTATTAGAACTAGAAAACCTAAGTCTAATTAATCAAGTTCTAAACCATTTAAAACTAATTAATTAACTTAAGTTACATGCATTTCTATGTTATGTTGCTTGATCATTCATCACATGAATAACATACTATATAACATACATCAATCACATGAATCAATGCATGTCAATGTTATTTGTCTAATTAATATAACACTTATATTAATTAAACATGCATATCTTATATAATAACACTTATAATATAACTTAATCATGCATATTATCTATTATAACACTTATAATATAAACATGATGCATGAAACGTTTAACCTAAGGTGGAATTTTAAAACTATATGACATACATTATGCATATAATAATTCATACAACACTTGCATAAGTTTAAATAGCAAATTGGACCATTTTGGCACCCTTAGGGACATTAATCTAATTAGTTAACATTAATATAAATTTTATATTAATATTAATTAATTTAAAGTAATTTAAAACTTAATTTACATAAATATTAAATAAAATAAATAAGATATTCGGTAAAAAATCGTTGAAAACGTCCCTCGATGCCACTGAGCCACATAATCCTCACACCAACTGCCCACTAGCGTGCAGCGTTGCAATGTCGTGGCCAGCGTTGCAACGCTGCATCACTCAACGCCTCACCAGCATGCTCAACGCGCACGACGTTGCAACGCCACACTTATAGCGTTCCTGATCCCGCATGGATGACATTGCAACTCTGTCCAACAAGGTTGCAACGCCGTCCTCTGTTCCAGAACTCCAAGCTTCTGTTTTCGCCCGTTTCTGCTCCGTTTCTTCACAACAACTCCTTGTCACGAACGACACGAACCATACAGACTCGATTTACAATAATTTTGCCAAAAACAATGGGTCGTTACATTGATCACATCAATGAAATTGTAAATCTAACTAAGGTGCCAAAAACTTAAACATCCAATTAGCAAACCATTACTATCCATCACATAAAAATCAATGCTACCCACCTAATTTTATGAAATTTATTGAACAACAACGATAGACAACGATTGGCTCTGATACCAATTGAAGAGAGTGGATTTCCCGCAGCGAAAGCGTGATGTGAATCTCTTTGTTTCGTTGTGTTACTGAATTTCTTAAAATTGAAAGTATCTCATATGTTTCTAGGCTAAACATGCAATGAAGAAGAAAAAATTACAGCAAGTTCAGCAAACCTACCTCTTAATGAACAATTCTTCTCAATTTCTTTCTCCACTCACGATCTCAACGATTTCTCCAGAAAGAAACCACGAACCGATCCAAGTGACACCTCCACTTGATCTTCTCGGTTGTTCTCCCGCGGATGAGGGAGAGTGTGTGGCACTCTCTTTGGATTTAGGGGAAGGAGAAGTTTAGAGAGAATTCCGAGAATTCTAGAGAGGATTTGTGAGATCTCTCAAGGTGAAATCCAAAAAATGAATTGTTGGAATGCCAAAAGTCTTTGATTCCACCAATATATAGTGGTATATGGTGGAGGTAAAATCTCCACCAATTTACCGCTTTACCACAACCATATAATATGCATATCATATTTACATATCATATAATATAAGGTATCACATACCTTTTTATACAAATCTCATTTGCATAATTTTGGAATTAAAATTGAATCACATTCAATTTAATTTCTCTCAAATCAATTTCTCCAATTGAGCCTTAATTTCCTAATTATGCTATACTATAGTTTATTATGAATCTCATTCATATTAAATTATATATTATGTCAATCATATCTCATACATAAATGACATAAATACCATTTTCATGAATTTGAACACTTCTAATCCAGTCCAAACTATATACCCTCATTAAGTCCAAATTGAGCCAACTGAGGGACCTAATGGACCTACAGATCATGAGCTCCAATGATCCGAGATTAACCGATCAAACTTTTTGACCCAGTTAATCAACATTCATTAACTACAGGGATACTCCACTACGCCCCCGTAACTACACTCTCCTCACTCTAGTACAAGTTGTGTCCATCGATATAATCAATCCCCGTGAGTCAACCCTCCATAGGTTGTTCATAGTCACAGTTGGGTCAAATTACCGTTTTACCCTCGTGTCTACCTCTTGCTCCTTAAGTCTCACTACTTCTCTAATGAACAATTTTGTTGCATGGTCCAACCATAAATAACATCCCTCTCGTGCCAGCTTAAATACCCCAGCCTCAGACAAAATCTTCTTTAGACAGAGTTACTAATTAGTCACCATTCATAAGGTACATTTGATTTTTTAATTCTAATCTTATTAGAACTAGGAAACTTAAGTCTAATTAATCCAAGTTCTAAACCATTTAAAACTAATTAATTAACTTAGGTTACATGCATTTCTATTCTATTGTGCTTGATCATTCATCACATGAATAATTTAACTATATAACATACATTTATCACATGAATAAATGCATGTCAATACTTTTAATCTAAACAATATAACACTTATATTAATTAAATTAAAACATACATTATATTATAACTCTTATAATATAACTTATCATGCATATTATATATTACAACACTTATAATATAAATAGATGCATGAAATGCTTATCCTAAGGTGGGATTTTAAATTATATGGCATACATTATGCACATAAAATTTCATACAACACTTGCATAAAATAAAATAGCAATTTGGACTTGTTTTGGCACCCTAGGGACATTTATTTAATTAATTAACATTAATAGAACAGATATATTAATATTAATTAATATAAATTAAATAAAACTGATTTTATAAATTAAAATGAATCAAAATAAAATAAATAAACGAAAAACCTGCTTTCAAAATGCCCCACTGCTCATTTCACGCGAAGAAAACTCGCAAACCGCCCACTATGCACATGGTGTTGCAACGTCGTGCGTCTCAACGCCAACATTAGGGTTTCAATGCCCAGCGGCGTTGCAACGCTGGTCTGCAGTGCGTCATTCTTCCGCACGGATGGGGTTGCGACGCTGATGAACAGCGTCACAACGCTGCGCTCTATACAATAACTCTCCTTGCTATTTTTCGCATGTTTCTGCTTCGTTTCTTCACAGCAACGCTTGCCACGAACGACACGAACTTATAGACTCCATTTACACTAATAATGCCAAAAAACAAAGGGCCCTTACATTGATCTCATCAACATTAATGCAAATCAATTCTAAGGGCCAAAAACCGAAAACATCCAAAATGCAAACCATTAATAATCATCTCATAAAAAATTAATACAACCCACCTAATTTTAAGAAAAATGTAGAACACACAACGAAGAGCAACGTTAGGCTCTGATACCAATTGAAGGGAGTGGATTTCCCGCAGCGTTATCGTTGTGAAATGTCGTTGATTTCATTGTTGTTCTAATTTTTTTTAAAATTAGAAAGTATCGCATACATTTTTAGATTAAGCATGCTATAAAGAGAAGAAAAACAGAAAGGTTTCGTAAACCTACCTCTTGAAGAACCATTCTTCGAGTTTTTCCTTCTCCAATCACGATCTCAATGATCCAACAAACTTCTCCAACACGAACCACAAACCGATGCAAGGAGACACCTCCACTTGATCTTCTCGGTTGTTCTCGGGAGGACGAGGGAGAGTTGTGGGACTCCCTATGGATTTCGGGTTTGGAGAATGTACAGAGAATTAAGAGAGGAGTAGAGAGAATTCTCTTTTCTCTTTGGATCAAAATCCAAAAAATGAGAGATTGAGCTTACAAGTGCTTCTCCAGGCACCTATATATAATGGTGTGTTGTGGAATTAAAATCTTCACCAATTCACCATTTTACCACAACCATATGATATGCAAATCATATTTGCATACCATATAATATAAGGTATCTCATTTCTTATTATACAAATCACATTTGCGTAATTGTGGAATTTTAAATTGAATCATATTCAATTTAATTTCTCTCAATTCAATTTCTCCAACTTAGCCCTAATTAATCAATTAGCTCATACTATAGTTTATTATGAATCTTATTCACAATAAACTATATATTATGTCAATTATATCACATATAAATGACATAAATACTATTTTAATGAATTTTAATACTTCAAATCTACTCCAAACTGTAAACCCTCATTTTGTCCAATTTCAGCCAATCGAGGGACTTAATGGACCTACAAATGACAAGCTCCAATGATGCGAGATTAACCGATCAAACTCTTTGACCTGATTAATCAACATTCACTAACTACGATAACACTCCACTAAATCCCGTAACTGCACTTCCATCACTGTAGGACGAGTTGTAACCATCGATATAACCAATGCTCGTGAGTCGTCCCTTCACAGGTTGTTCGTAGTCACAACTGGGTCAAATTACCGTTTTACCACTTTGTCTACCTCTTGCTCCTTACGTCCCACTACTCTTCTAATGAACAACTTTGTTGCATGGTCCAACAATAAACAACATCCCTCTCGGGCCAGTGAGAGAGTGGGGCCCCATTGTCCAAGCCCTGAAGACAACACTTAAGAGAACAACCTCTCTAGTTTCCCTAGCTCGAGAACGAGTGAATTCCATCTTGCGTAGTTAAATTTTCAGCTCCCCACGTGGTCCTGCCCCCAAGAAGGTAGGCATATTGGGGGCACTCTGACCACCCTCACCCATACTAGTCGAAAAACAGACCTTTGTAGACAGGAGTTCGTAACACGCTCAAGATTACGGACGAGTCACTAGACGGTCATCTACGAAGATATTAGTCCTATAATGTTAACGGTGTTACATCAGTAGGTCTAATAATTCACGGTCTGGTCTTGTACAGTCTCATTGCACAGGATGCCTCCATTTGCATGTCAGCCACATGAATGAGTTGAATCACCTCGTTTGTATCTAATACAAAGCGGGTTGCATCCACAATGTCACCAGGATGAGGTTTCCAACCTTATCGATATACTGTAGACTGTTCGGGTCATTAACTCAAACGTGATCCTCCCCGTGTATCAACTACACAACGTTCAAGATTTAGTTCTCTCATATAATATGATCCTGGAGCTTAGTTTATTGGATCAAGTTTATAAAAGGTGAGATACAAAGTTTGATAAATAACTAACTCTTATTCATTTAAAACAACTATATTACAAACTACACGAGATTAGGGCAAATACCCCAACAACCCGTACTAGTCAAAGGACATACTCCCGCAGACAGGAGTTCGTAACACGCTAAGGATTAAGGATGAGTCACTAATGGTCATCTACGAATTTATTAGTCCTATACTATTAACGGTGTTACATCAGTAGATCTAATAATTCACGGTCTGGTCTTGTTCAATCTCATTGCACGGATGCCCCCACTCGCATCTGAAGGGATCGAATCCCGCAGCAGAAGCGATTGTGAATCGCGTGTTCTTATTTTGTAACATGGATTTCAATCAATATCAAATATAACTAAGATTAAGCATGATATAATATATTGGACAGCAAGTAATTACCTTTAAAGAACTATTGCGTAAATTTTGCAAAACCGCAAGTGTACGGGTCAAGTTTTAATATAGTGAATTTGAGTACGAGTATCGTCCACATGATTGGGTTATTTAATTCAATTAATTCCTATTAATAACATCACTCAATTTTATCTATAAAATTAGACATAAGGTGAGGTGAAAAACACAAAATCAAGAATGAAAGTTGAAAACAATCAGGAGAGACAAATATCTTAGGGACTAGATTTCACCAATTAATTAACTATTTTATTGTGATCATGCTAATGGGTTATTGCACTGCTTTTAGAAACCAAGAAACTAATATAACAAATAACCTCTCTCGAGGCAAGTGAATCTCATGCAAGACCTAGAATTAAACATCTCTGTTCAACCTAAAAATCAAACATGACACTAAGTTCAATTCTTATGGGTTTCTAATA
This sequence comes from Trichosanthes cucumerina, assembly GCA_036507285.1. Taxonomy (NCBI): domain Eukaryota; kingdom Viridiplantae; phylum Streptophyta; class Magnoliopsida; order Cucurbitales; family Cucurbitaceae; genus Trichosanthes; species Trichosanthes cucumerina. Next base: position 67,422,403 of record CM071836.1, on the reverse strand, counting down.
GCACTTCAATCATTCTCATGTCAAAGTAACTATCAGTCATGCAATTGAGATCAGATCTAAAATATCGTTCACAAGAATAAATTCAGACTTAAGAACAAATAAACCGTGATCAAGAGTCTATAAGCGTTAAGGATGCAATTGCATGAATAAAAGCATTACAATAAACCAAAAGCAGTCAATTCAACAAAATAACATAATTAAAAAACTACATCTATCCCTAAGATAACAAGTTTAGCTACTCATGTCCACTATAAGTCCTACTAAACTTAAATACAAAACTATAGTTCAACAATCAAAGTGAAAAGAATGAAGAAAGAACTATTGTGGCGTGAACGACAACCATCCCGACACCTATCACGAACCCCGAGCTCTAAAAAGTCTCCTCCTTGAAATCACTCCAAAGTCTTCTTACAATCTCTCATAATGGTGTTTTGACAATGGTGTGAAAATCTCTCCAAAAAGGTCTTCTCCCCAAAACAAGAAGCATTCTTTCCTTTTTATATTAATGGCACGACATTGCAACGTCGTGCCCTAGCGAATAAATCAAAAAAGAAAAATATCCAGCGGCGTTGAAACGCTGAGGATAGCATTGCAATGCTGCTGCTCTCACGCGCCTTTGCTTATCGAAGTAGCGTTGCAACGCTGCTAGCCTCGCACGCCTTTAACTATCGAAGTGGCGTTGCAACGCTTCAAGGCAGCGTTGCAACGCCATCGATATGAGCTTTTACAATAGAACGATTGCACACGGAGCGTTGCAACGGCCTGAATGGCATTGTAACGCCATCTTCACGGATTTAATGGCTTGGTTTGGCCTTCCTTCTTCCATTTAAGGTTAATTTTTGCTGCCTTAGGGATTCTTTGGCTCCTTTTTCACTATAATTCTCCATCTATCCTTATATTGCTCTTTAACCTGAAATTCAACAAATTAATTATGTGAAAGCCCTGAAATTATCACAACACTAACATAATTTAAGCCTGAGGATAACACATTTTGTGTGCTATCAAACACCCCCAAACTTAAACAATTGCTTGTCCTTGAGCAAAAACAAGAAAAAGAAGGATCATATCAAAGTAAGTTTCATACTATACACTAAAACCTCAGAAATTGTATGAATCGAAGAATAAACTCATAAAAAATGTAACATTAATTAAAAACTACATACTAGGATTTTAAAAATGAATCAAATTATTCCTTGAGTGGGTGTGTGCTAGCCTTTTCCAGTTTAGCCCTTATAAACCCAAGATAACCTTATTGAGTCCTCTGTTCGGTTTCCCTCTACACTAGCCCTAGGCTCCAAATCTTCAGCTCATTTACATAATCAGAAAATTTTTCCTTTTATTGTTGTTTTTCTTTCACCCCCAAACTTAAACTTTATTTTACTACGATATATTTATTATTTTTTTGGAGGGAATCCTTCAGTCGTCTATGCCTTCGCTCCAACATATTAACAGTTTGTGGTGAAAATAGCTGACAACGAGCACAGATACCATACAGATTGTCAAAAACTACTCGTATACTAAGTTTAATCCTTCAAAAGACAATTATTGGTCACAATACTTAGGATGTTGGAGTACCCTCTTGTTTATCATTTTTTTTTTAGTGGAAAAACTTTAAAAGGTATAATTTTCAATTAAGCAAACTTGCTCTTTCATCAGCTCCTAAGCCTATCGAGGTGACAACGATCTTCTAGACAAAATAAACTTTCCCTAAGCATTTAGGATCTTTCCGGTATTGGCTAAGTGCAAATAGGTTCAAGGAATTCTCTAATCAATTTTAAACATCCTAAATTTAAAATTTAATCAAGTTTTCTTAGTTGATGACCGTTATTCACAATTCTCAATTAAGTTTCATCAGTGGTTATCATAGTCCAAGTAGGAAAGACTTACAATGAGTAATCCATTCCATTAACCTGAAATCTCACAAATGCACCAAAAAAAACACAACAGGAATGAATATGATAGAATATGGAATGGAGTCAGATAAACCTCATGGAGTAAACAGTAATTAAAAGGTCATACAATCACCCCCAAACTTGAGAACAACATTGTCCTTAATGTGCAAATACAGATAAGAAAATAACATCCAAATTCGCTAAAGAAACAACGAGGGGGAGAAAATAACTGTACTGCCTAGAGCGCGAAAAAGTCTCATTCCTCATAAGAAGAGGCGTAAGGATGCATAGGGCCCGGGAATGAAGGATATGAGCCATGAATGTGTCGGAGACAGTCATAAAGATGGCAATGAGAGGCCTCACTGTACTGCAAATATCTCATGATCCAGCGCTCCTCCCGACGACTCTGAGTCTCGTGCTGGTCGAAACGCTGCTCTAGTCTAGCCATGGCCTAAACCAGATCCTGGTACTCCTGTGGGGCAGAGCGCTATGGTGACTCATGTTGCCCCTCCTCTCCCAACACACCCTCGATTGCGTCAAGGAAACATTTTGGCTCGTCTGCTAGCATCCCCGCAAGTATTCCTTGATCATGATCCCGAAGTCCCATGATGTAATTTTTATCCATCACCCCCTTGGGGTGAATCAGCTTCTCCTTGAAGGTCTAGGTGACTCCGGCAAGACGTCAGAGGGCGGTGATGAGAGAGGGATGGCCTAGTCCGCCCGTGGTCGTGCCTCGTCACACGTGCCTGATGTATCGACTAATGACTTTGCCTACATCAATCGTCTTTCCAGTGACAATGGCGTACAAGAGGATGGCACGATCCTTCGTCACATCACTCATGTGTGCAACCGGCTGGAATCTAGCACAGATAAAACTATGCCACACTCTGCTGGACATGGTGAGTTTCGGGTTCGGAGTTTGGAGACCTCGTCTCTCCTTGTTACCCATTGGGCCCCGGGTCGGGCTAGCGTAGCAAGTACCTTTGCAGGGTCGAACTGTGTCCTGGCATAGATAGTGTACTCATCAATCTCATAATCATGTAAGTGAAAATACCTGTTAATTGACACAACGTCAAACAGGATGTGTTTCCCTGGCACGGTGGTATGGTAAGCCTCCAGAGGCATGTTGGCGTAAAATTCCCGCACAAGGGGACCACGCCTGCCTCGGGTTGTTGCACCAACAACTCCCAATGTCGCTGCTGAATGGTAGTGTAGATGTCCTTGTGATGGGAGTCATCAGGAGTAATGCCCCGCTCAGGAACCAGAGCGCGATGCACTACACAGCTCTGGTAGCGGCTCACAGCTTTAGCATCCACGAACCGTTGTCCATCATATTCGGAACTAGAGCCGGCTGTTGTCTTTGCCCTTTTTGGTGCCATGTGTGGTCAGTGCAAAATAAAGAACTAGACAAGGGCAAGTAACAAAGTTAGTGCAAAGAAAAAGGGAAAACAATGAGATGGCCTATGGATGGTGCATGAAGTATAAATGAGAATAAACTTTGAAGTTCTCTACCCAAGGATGATGCAAACGGGAGAGAAAGATTAGAACCTAATGACTCTCGCCACTTATCCATCATGAACAAGAAATGGAAATATAACACAAGAAGGTCGTGTACAAAGGTAGACCACTTCATCATAGCCATACAAGGAGCAAGTGTACAAATAGGCATAAACCCAAAGACAATCCAAGCAAGATAACTATACATGCCCCCATCCAACAATAAGATAAAGTTCCCAATTAGCAAGTGAAGACATACAAAGGACCCAATTGACATACTAATGCAACTACAAGGTCAACCAACTCATCACATGCTCATGTAGGAAGAGTAGTCCAAAGAGAAAGCACAAACACAACTAATGAACAAGGATTTCTTTTACCAAAATCAATGAGCAAGGATACAACCACACAACCAATTCATGTAGCCATCAAAATGCACAACTAATGAGCAAGGACTTTTTTGACCAAAATCAATGATTTCAATACCCCAAACTTAAGATTCAAGCCTCTCAAGAGTAAGAATGCCAAAAGATGAAAGACAAATTGGAAACTAACATTAGTATACCATGTAAACACATCTAAGGCACTTCCATTAAACTATCCAATTCCTCTAATCTCAACAATAGGCTATGAAAATTTATCTAAGGCCAAGATTCATCATCCTAAACAATAATATAGCAGAACAAACAACAAATCTTAGGCCTAATTACCGAAACAACACAAAAATCGAAAATAAAAGGGTAGAGAAATAGTTACCAACGATTTGCCTTCAAATGGGTATGAAGTTTGCCCCAAAATGCCCAATCTAGCACAAAATAGGAAGAAAAGTGAGTGGGGAAGGGTTAAAGTGAACACTCTAAGGAAATAGTGAGGGAGATTGAAAGAAAAAAGAGAGAAAATAGAGGAGAAGATTAAATTTTTGGGGTTGTTCGACGAAATCTGGAAATTTAAAATCCCAGATTTCGCGACAGCATTGCAACGCTGAGGGCAGCGTTGCAACGCTATCCTCACGGGTCTCGTGACTGATAAAGCGCGTGGCGTTGCAACGCCAACACAAGGGTTGCAACACTTGGTTAAGCGTTGCGACGCCGTTTCGAGACTTGCCTTTTTTTTTTTTTTTTACAATTTCACCTGAAAAATAGAAAACAAAAATATCAAAAAACTAAGAAGGAAATAAAATAAATGAAGAAAAAGACGAAATAATTAAAATACAACGGGTTGCCTCTCGTTCAACGCTTTCTTTAACGTCTTTTAGCTAGACAATTTTTTTTTTCTTTTTTATTTTCTTCTTCTTTCACATCTGAAAAAAAAAGAACAAGAAAGATCAAATAACCAAAGAAAGCAGAAATAATCCCAGGATACGTAGATAAATCTCCTAAGAAAGTGTAATGATGGTGTGCATGTCATTGTTTCAACTCTAGAACAAGAGGTTTAGTTTCTTCTACCTTATTGACATGTAGTTGTGGAAATTGTTCATATTGAAGTTTAGGTAATTGATTCAGTGATTCATTAAAATAAGTAACTTCATGATCCGAAATTTCTAACTGATCTACCATTGAATTTGTCATGCAAGTCTCTAAGGGGTCAACAGATAAAACTAGCTCTCTAGGTGAATTCACAAAGAGATCCGAATATCGATCATGTGACAGGTACTTACCTCATTAGGGTACTTCAAGGATCGAAAAATGTCAAATACAACCTTGTCCTCACCAACCCTTAGAGTTAACTTACCATCCTGCACATCTATCAATGCTCTTCCAGTGGCCAGGAAAGGTCGCCCCAAAATAATTGGGATCTCAGAATTTTCCTCCATATCCAGGACCACAAAATCTGCAGGGAAAATAAACTGTTCAACCTTGACCAACACATCTTCTACAATACCTCTGGGATATTTGATAGAACGGTCAGCCAACTGCAGTGATAGGTTGTAGGTTGCACCTCCCCAAGACCTAGTTTCCTGTAGACAGACAAAGGCATCAGATTAATATTGACCCCTAGATCACATAAAGCTCTATCAACAAAAATGCTACCAATATTACAAGGAATAGTAAAACTCCATGGATCTTTTAATTTTTGTTGTAGTTTCCTCTGGAATACAGCACTACATTCTTCAGTGAGATTGACTGTCTCATATTTGTTAAACTTTTTATTTCTGGACAGGACTTCCTTCATGAACTTTGCATATTTGGGCATTTGTTTCAAGACATCTGCAAAAGGAATATTAATGTGTTGTTTCTTAAACATATCAAGAAATTTAGCAAAGTTAGAGTCAGTCTTTTTCTTTTGAAAGAGCTGAGGATAAGGAATAGAGTTAGGAATAATAAGAATAGAGAAATCAGAAATCTTCTTTGTTTGTTTCGATGTGCTTGCTTCCTCAACAACTTCCTCTGTATCCTCCTTGACATTAGAATTGAGTTGTTCTTCAGAATTTACCTTTTCAGTTTCAGCAAGCTCCTTACCACTTCTTGAGGTCATAGCGTTTCACTGTTCCCTAGGATTCACCTCAGTGTCACTGGAAAACTTACCTTTCTGTAGCGTGTTTAGGGTGGTTGCCATTTGACTAATCTATACCTCTATGTTATTAATGGCTGCTCCATGTGAATTCACTTTGTTGCTCAAACTTTGCACTACATTTTCCAACTGGTTGGTTCGATTCCTGGATTCCGTGATGAATGAACTCATCATGTCCTCCAGAGTTGGTTTGCCCTCAGTTGTAGATGTAGATGCATAACCTAGAGGAGGCTGCAAAATATTCTTCTGATTAGCATAAGAACAATTTTCATGATTGCGCAAACCTGGATGATAATGAGTGGGCAACTGATTTTGATTCTAATTTCCATGGTACCCATAACCTCTGTTGTTCACATATTGAGCCTGCTCAGGTTCCAGATCTTCAACACCTGCAAGTTTGTTAGCAACTGCAACTGCAGCTATGGATTCATTGTTACCTGTACCTGCAAGTTTATTCAAAGTACTAGTTAGGGAAGCCATATGGAACTTGATGGAACTTACCTCATCTATCTCGTACATCCCTGCCACAGGTTTGACAGTTGATCTTTCAAAATGCAAGTTATAACTTGTGGCATCCATCTCCTCAAGCAAAGTACGAGCATCCTCTGCAAACTTGGAAAATATTAATCCTCCAGCAGCTGCATCCAAAGGAGATTTATTATTTCCAGATAATCCATTATAAAATAATTGAATTTGCAACCAGTCAAGATAACCACGTTGTGGGCATTTTCTAAGTAAATCTTTGTATCTTTCCCAAGCCTCAAACATCTGTTCTCCATCCTGCTATCTGAAAGTGTCAATCTCAATGTGCAGCCTCGTAGTCTTGGCAGGTGAGAAGTATTTAGCCAAGAATGTCTGAGCTAATACCTCCCAAGTACTAATACTACCTGTGGGCAATGACTCCAACTAGAATTTTGCCTTATCCTGCAGAGAAAAAGGAAACAATGTAAGCTTAATAAGATCATGGGAGATACACCATTAATTTTTACCGTGCCACACATTTCAGCAAAGGATCTCATATGCAGATTGGAATCCTCAGTGGCATGTCCTCTGAAGGCATTTTCTTGAACCATCTGGATGAGACCCGTCTTTATCTCAAAATTATTAGCCTGAATTGGAGCATAAATAATTCCAGATTGGTTTCCAGCAAAAGTGGGCTGGAAGTGCTCCCTAATGGGCTTATACTCTCTCTGTTGCTCCTCCATGATTCTGACCTTGTCCTTAGTCTCCTTAAGCTTCCTTCTGAAGGTTCTGACAATTACAGGATCAAAAGGAACTAGATCAATTTCTAAGTTACTTCGCATGCAACACACAACACAGAAAGCAGAAAATTTAAAACTAACAAAAAAAACCACAATACTAAAAGAAACACAAAAACACAAAAAAGAAAACAAACTCTAGATTAAGACCAAGTGACTTCTTAATAGTATCAAAAGAATTAAAAAAACGTCAATCCCCGGCAACGGAGCAAAAAACTTGTTGTGTAAATTTTGCAAGACCGCAAGTGTACGGGTCAAGTTTTAATATAGTGAATTTGAGTACGAGTATCGTCCACAGGATTGGGTTATTTAATTCAATTAGTTCCTATTAATAACATCACTCAATTTTATCTAGAAAATTAGACTTAAGGTGAGGTGAAAAACACAAAATCAAGAATGAAAGTTGAAAACAATCAGGAGAGACAAATATCTTAAGGACTAGATTTCACCATTAACTATTTTATTGAGATCATGCTAATGGGTTATTGCACTGCTTTTATAAACAAGGAAACTAATATAGCAAAGAACCTCTCTCGAGGCAAGTGAATCTCATGCAAGACCTAGAATTAAAAATCTTTGTTTAACCTAAAAATCAAATATGGCACTAAGTTTAATTCTTATGGGTTTCTAATAGCACTTCAATCATTCTTATGTGAAAGTAACTATCAGTCATGCAATTGAGATCAAATCTAAAATATCTTTCACAAGAATAAATTCAAACCTAATAACAAATAAACTGTGATCAAGAGTCTATAAGCATTAACAATGCAATTGCATGAATAAAAGCATTACAATAAACCAAAAGCAGTCAATTCAACAAAATAACATAATTAAAAGACTACATCTATCCCTAAGATAACAAGTTTATATACTCATGTCCACTATAAATCCTACTAAACTTAAATAAAAAACCATAGTTCAACAATCAAAGTGAAAAGAACGAAGAAAGAACTCTCGTGATGTGAACGACAACGATCTGAAACCTATCACGAACCCTGAGCTCCAAAAATTCTTCTCCTTCAAATCTCTCCAAAGTCTTCTTGCAATCTCTCTCAATGGTGTTTTGACAATGGTGTGAAAATCCGTCCAAAAAGGTCTCCTCCCCCAAAAAAAAGCATTTTTTCCTTTTTATATTAATGGCACGGCGTTGCAACGCAACGCCATGCCCTAGCGAATAAATCAAAAAAGAAAAATATCCAGCGGCGTTGCAATGCTGAGGACAGCGTTGCAACGCTGCTGCTCTCGCGCGCCTTTGCTTATCGAAGTAGCGTTGCAATGCTAAGGACAGTGTTGCAACGCTGCTACCCTCGCGCGCCTTTAGCTATCGAGTGGCGTTACGCAACGCCGCAAGGCGCGTTACAACGCCATCGCTCACTGAGATCTTCATGGCGTCTTTGCTTGTGGAGCGTTGCAATGCTTTGCAAAGCGACATTGCAACGCCATCGATATGAGCTTTTATAATAGAACGTTGCACACGGAGCGTTGCAACGCCCTGAATGGCGTTGCAACGCCATCTCCACGGATTTGACGGCTTGGTTTGGCCTTCCTTCTTCTATTTAATGTCAATTTTGGCTCCCTTAGGCATTCTTTGGCACCTTTTTCACCCATAATTCTCCATCCATCCTTATATTGCTCTTTAACCTGAAATTCAACAAATTAATTATGTGAAAGCCCTGAAATTATCGCAAAACTAACATAATTTAAGCCTAAGGATAGCACATTTTGTGTGCTATCAAGAACTCTTTCTTCAAGTACTCCTTCTCCCACGATCACGATCTTAGCAACTTGAACCCGAACGAATGAAGACACCACCACCGGATCTTCTCTGTTGTTCTCTAGGTAAGGGAAGAATGTGGGTTCCTTTAGGATAAGGTGTGAGGTTGTGAGAGAGGTTGTGTTTTATGGAACTTTTCCAACAACACAAATACTTTGATAATCTAGAGATTTCCAAGATTTTTGCTTAGCCACAAAGTTGCATCTCATGCAACTATTTATAGGGAAATAGGATGGAAATTACCATCTTATCCCTCCTTCATTCTCTCATTAGTATGTAGTTTATATATGAATCTAATTCACATAAAAACCATATTATATCAATTATATCATTTATAACTGATATAACACCTCATATATGAAATTGAACACTTCAATTTCATTCGTAACTTTATACCCTCAATATTAACATGTTGAGCCAATGGAGGGACCTAATGGACCTAAAGTTCATGAGCTCCAATGATGTGAGATTAACTTATCAAAAACTTTGATCCAGTTAATCAATATTCATTAACTACAAATCACTCCACTATAGACTTGTAGTTGCACTCTCTTCATTGTAGATTATATTGTGTCCATTTTATAATCACTACTCATGAGTCGACCCTTCACAGGTTGTTTGTAATCACAGCTGTGTCAAATTACCGTTTTACCCCTGTGATTATCTCTTTGTTCCTTAAGCACCACTGATCCTCTAATGAACAAAAAGTCTATGGTCCTACCATAGACTCATACCCTCTTAGAGGGTTGGGCTCCGTTGTTCAAAACCTGGAGTCAGTTCTTAAGGGAACGACCTATCTAATTCCTTAGTGTAGGAATGAGTGAATTCCATTTTGAATAGTTAAGTCCCCAGCTACCTACGAGGTTCTGTCCTTGAGAAGGTAGGCTTATTGAGTTGGCTACAGACCACTCTCACCAATACTAGTCTAAGGACAACCCCTATAAGCAGGAGTTCTTAACTTGCTCAACATTCAAGTCGAGTCACTAATGACCATCTATAAATTATCAGTCTTATCCTGTTAACGACGTTATACTAGTTAGACTAATAATTTGCAGTCCGGTCTTGTATGAACTCTTCATACAAGTGCCCCCACTCGCATGTCAACCACATGAATGAGTTGGATTACCTCATTTGTACTAATTACAAAGTGGGCCACATCCATGGTGTTACCAGAATAAGGTTTCCAACCTTATTCTTATACGATAGACCCTTTAGGTTATACTCTTGAACACAATCCAAATAGTGTCTACTACACAGATGTTCAAGATAAATTATAACCTTGGAGCTTAGTTTATTGGATTTATAGAGCAAGAATACAATTTTATCAAAACAAATAACTCTTAATTTATTTGATCAAAATTACATAAGTTTAGGGCACAAATCCCAACAATCTTCCACTTGACCTAAAGCTTGTGGAGTATTAAAACATTACAATAATGTGAATACAATAAACTAGGGCATTTAAACTCTTTGTACAACATACTCCCACTTGCCCTAGTTGGGAAAGACTTGTAAACCTAGACCTTCTAGATGACTCTCAAATACTTTAGTCGTAAGAACCTTTGTAAAAGGATCAACAATGTTGTGCTCTGAGGCTATCTTCGTGACGATCACGTCTCCTCGATTCACGATCTACCGGATGAGATGATATTTCCACTCAATATGCTTTTCCCTCTTGTGACTTCGGGGTTCCCTCGAATTTGCCACGGCACCACTGTTATCACAATACAGCGTGATGGAAAAACTCATATTTGGAACAACTTCCAAATTTAATATAAATTTTCTTAGCCAAACGACCTCTTTTGCTGCTTCACAAGCTGCTAGATATTCGGCCTCCATGGTGGAATCAGCGATGCATCCTTGCTTGACGCTTCACCAAACTACAACTCATCCGTTAAGAGTAAATCATCGACCGATGTAGATTTACGAATCTTTATCACCAAAGCCGAGAATCCGTGTATCCTGTAAGGATTAAGTCCTTAGCCCCATACATAAGCGTGTAGTTCCTTATTCTCCGTAGATACTTAAGGATTGTTTTAACCGTTGTCCAGTGTTCAGGTCCTGGATTGGATTGATACCTACTGACCATTCCAACTGCAAAAAAGATGTCTGGCCTAGTACACAACATGGCGTACATCAGGCTCCCAACAACTGATGCATAAGGAATCCGTCTCATATCCTCAATTCCATGAGGTGTCTTAGGACACTATTCCTTAGACAAATGAACTCCATATCTAACAGGCAATAAACCCTTTTTGGAGTCTTGCATCTTAAACCTCGACAACACTTTGTCGATGTAAGATGTCTGAGACAAGGCTAGTGTTTTATTCTTGCGGTTTCGGACAATCTTGATCCCTAGAACAAACTGCGCTTCACTCAAATCTTTTATTTGAAATTACATAGCTAGCCAATTCTTAATGTTAGTAAGATGTCCTACATCATTCCCAATGAGTAGGATATCATCAACATATAGAACTAGGAATGCGACATAACTATTGATGATTTTCTTGTAGACAGATGGTTCATCATCATACTGACCAAAGCCAAAAGATTTGATTGTCTCATCAAATCTTATATTTTAGGATCTAGAGGCTTGTTTCAATCCATAGATTGACCTTTTAAGCCTGCAAACCTTTTGCTCTTGTCCTGGTTCAATGAACCCTTTGGGTTGGTCCATGTAGATGTTCTCGTCAAGATTGTCATTCAAAAAAGCTGTCTTGACATCCATTTGCCATACCTCATAGTCATAATATGCGGCAATGACAAGTAGAATACGGATAGACTTTACCATAGCAACAGGTGAAAAAGTTTCCTCATAGTCAACCCCTTCAACTTGGGTATAACCCTTTGATACTAGTCTAGCTTTAAAGGTTTGCACCTTCCCATCTACACCACGCTTTCTCTTGTAGATCCACTTACAACCTATAGTTTTTAGCCCATCCAGTTTATCTACAAGATCCCAAACAGAATTGAAGTACATGGACACCATTTCTTGGTCAATGGCTATGACCCATTTGTCTTTGTCTTTGTCAACCATTGCTTGATTATAAGTCAATGGATCCTCACAGTCGTCATCTGGTATAACAACTTGGGTTTCAGATAAATCCATGTAACGATCAGGTTGTGTTATAACCCTCCCACTACGTCAAGGCATACTCATCTCTTGAGATGGACTCTCTTGACTAGACAAGCTAGTGTCAACAACTTTTGTTGATATACTAGTTTTATTAGCAACCTTTGCTATTGTTCCGTCTAACTCACTTAACACAATTTTACTTCTTGGTTTGTGGTCGCTTATGTGGTCCTCCTCTAATAAATCACCTCTTGTTTCTTTTGGTTAGCCTACGAATAGGCATAATTTTGAACGTGAGTCCAACTTCTTTGGATTTGTCGCAAGCACATGTGCTGACAACCCAAAATTCTGAAATGTATCCCACAATCTCTACTGCGTAACCCCAAAAGGAATTAGGGAGGTGAGCATAACTCATCATTGATCGAACAATGTCCAACAAGGTTCTATTTCTCCTTTCCGATACACCATTTTGCTGGGGCGAACCGGGAGCTGAGAGTTGGGATGTAATTCCATGTTCTATCATGTAGTTCTGGAATTTTAAATCCATGTACTCTCCACCTCGATCTGATCGAAGTGTTTGAATTGTTTTACCTAATTGATTTTCAACTTCAGTCTTGAATTCCTTGAACTTTTCAAGTGCTTCAGACTTATGATGCATTAGGTAAATATGCCCAAATCTAGAATAATCTTCTATAAATGAGATGAAATATTCATAAGCTCCTCTGGCTTTAACATATATCGGACCACAAAGGTCTGAATGTATAAGCTCAAGAGGTTCTTTAGCTCTATAACCATTTCCACTAAAAGGTCTTTTAGTCATTTTACCTTATAGGCAGGATTCACATACAGGTAAAACATTTTCTTCTAACTCATTTAGAAGTTCATTCTTTACCAATCTCTCAATCCTATTGAAGTTAATATGACCCAATCTAAGATGCCAAAGAAGAGCATTTTCTTCAGGAGAAATTTTACGTTTCTTAGTTTGTGTGTTTGTAGTTTTAAATAATTCAGTGTTCAAAACCATTTTGAAAGAATTAGGCCTTAAAACATACAACCAAATTTCTAATGAAGCTGAACATATTTCCACACCTTTCTTTAAAATAAACACATTATTCAAAGAAAAAGAAACAGAAATACATTGTTCTATAAGGCAAGATATTGAAATAAGGTTTCTAGTAAAACCTGGTATCACTAATATATTGTCTAACAACATATATTTCTTCCCAAAATTAAACTTGATCGTGCCTATTGCTACAACTGAGACGACTTCTCCATTTCCAACCCGGTGCGTTATCTTTCCTTTCTGTAGTTGCTGCCAGGAATCAATTCCTTGAAAAGAACAGCAAACATGATTAGTGGCGCCTGAATCAAGTATCCAAGAAGTTTTATCATTTTTCACTAAACAAGCTTCTACGCAAAGTAAATCATATTTACATTCATTATTCTTTTCTGCAATGTACTTCGGACAGTTCCGTTTCCAATGCACGTCTTCGTTGCAGTGGAAACATTTTCCTTTGTCTGCAACTTCTTTGACCTTCTTGCCCTTCTAGGCGGCAGCTTTGTAAGCTCGTTTCCCTTTACCAACCTTCTTCATGTTCTTCTTCTTCCCATTCAGGATAGAAGAAGATGAAGCCACTGTGTTTTATTCAGAGGTCGAACCTCTATGATAACTCCTATTGACAACATTTGCCTCAACGATCCCTTAATTTTCATCAAAGATTGAAAGGTCTGGAGTTCATTCAGAAGGGAGGTAAAATTAAAAGTAAGCTTGTTCATAACGACATTACTTCTAAACTGTAGGAAACTATCTGGAAGAGTTTCCAGAATGAAGCTGACTTGGCTCGATTCATCGATGGAAGCACCATTCGACTCAACGATGTTAAAGTGTACCATCATATCCAGGACATGATCCCGAACAGATGTACCCTCTGTCATCCACGAGTTGAATATATACATGAGGGCATTGTGTCGGGCCTGTGTAGATTGTTGTCCAAACATACCCTGCACTGAATCCATGATTTCCTTAGCGGTCATCATGCCCTCGAGCTTCTTGGCTAATATGTCAGCCATACTTGCCAGCATATAGATCTTAGCCTTATCATTGGCCTTGATCCATCGATCATATGCATCACGAACATTTCGCGTAGCATTCGAGCCTGGCACCTGAGGACACTCCTCAGTCAGCACAAACTTCAGTCGTCCACTACCAATATTATGTTGAGTTTGTTTTTCCACGTCATCATATTCTCTCTGGTTAATTTTTCTGCACTCAATAAGGAAATTATAGAGTTAGACACTTTGCTGAAAAATAAAAGAAAACTTGTATAAGCTTCTTGCTATAATTGTCTAATTCAATCATGTTTTAGCTAATTATTAAATGATTCCTAGGTCATTTATAATTTGTAATGATACTCCAAAAGTTTAGAATGTATGACACCGAAGGGTAATAAAAAACACTCCTCCTCTGGATCAAGACATTCTTGACCAAAACCTAATGCAAGAATAACTCTTATTCCTATAGGCTTTAGTTACCATTATTCGGTCAGGATACATACACTTCTTATGGACCTTGTGAGTGTAACTCTCTGTGTTTAGACCCCAGAGTTCCCATCCAATAAAATCCGTCGAAGGGAGGACTAGATTGAAAAATAGACTAAGGAAATATTTATCCCTTTCAGGTGTGTACTGTGTTCGATCCCCTATGATCGAGCCCTCCGAAGGGATTGTCTGGTCCAGGCCAAACTAGCAGGTTGACCATAGTGATCTTACGGTGTAAACCGACAGAAAAGACCATAGGTTTTGTTTTCACTATACCTGCTCCCACTCCCTATAAGTACCCTCTCCATTCACCTTGATATTGACTCATACAAACACTATCCGAAGGGGGACGCTCCCGTTTGTGCCACGAGGCCAAGTATGAGTCTCACGGTGTGAACTTCTCGGAGATACGTAAGTGAAAAAATATGTATCATATACACTTTTCCTCCCACTGAATACTTTAAATCTATAAGAAATTCACTTAGGTTAAAAAACCGGCTAATGGTTTTACCTAAACTTATCAATATAACTCTTATATTGATAATCAATATAACTCTTATATTGACTTTATCCTAAGTTTGCTAATGTAACTATTTTATTATGCCTAGGGTTTCTAGTTTATTAACCCATTAATAAACCCGCTGACACTACTATAATTTATAAACTCTCTGATTAAAATCCACTCCCAGGTCAGTTCCCAGGTAAGAGTGTTCCGTTTCCATTAGCTTAAATACCCCAGTCTATTCAGAACCTCCCTTAGACAGAGTTCCTCTTTTAATCATTGTTTATAAATTATTTGGTTCCTAATTCTAATCTAATTAAAACTAGATAACCTAAGGTCTATTAATTCCAAGTTCTAAACTTTTTAAAACTAATAATTAACCTTAGGTGACATGCATACTATGTTATAGTGCTTGATCATTCATCTCATGAATATTAAAACATACATAGTATAATCATCTCATGAATTATAATGTATGACAATACTGTCCAAAAATTAATATAACACTTTATATTAATTATTCATGCAAACTATATAATATAACACTTTATATTATAAATGATGCATGGAAATGCTTAACCTAAGGTGAGATATCTAAATAAAAAACATACATTATGCATGGCAATAATTACCCAACAATTGCATAATTTAAATAGTAAAATGAGACCAATTTTGGCACCCTAAAATTATATTAATATAATCTAGTTATATTAATTGAAATTAATATAATTAAATATAAAACATTTTTATATTTATTATATATAAATAAAAATATTTCTGCCCGTTGCTTTTATCCGTGAAACGCCTCTGGCGTTGCAACGGTAATACCAGCGTTGCAACGCTGTAGCTTATCCTCTTTTGTCGTTGAAGCGCGCCTTAGCACCAGCGTTGCAACGTCGAGGATAGCGTTGCAACGCCAATGAACAGCGTTGCAACGCCATTCACATAATAACTATTGTTCTTCAATTTTCTTGCTCGTTCTTGCTCCGTTCTTCTCAGTAACCACTTTGCCTCGATCGACATGGACTTACAAACTCGATTTACAATTAAAATTGTTCAAAACACTAAGCCCTTACATTGAACGATTCAATGAAAAATTGAGTGCCAAAATTGAAAAACATCTAATTCGCAAACCGTTCATTCATCACATGAAAAACAGTAAATCCCACCTATGATCTTGATAAATTCATAACAAAATCAAGAACACAACTTTGCTCTGATACCAATTGAAGGGATCGAATCCCGCAGCGGAAATGATTGTGAATCGCTTATTCTTATTTTGTAACATGGATTTCAATCAAGATCAAATGTAACTAAGATTAATCATGCTATAAGATATTGGAGAACAAGTAATTACCTTTGAATAACTCTTTCTTCAAGTGCTCCTTGTCCCACCATCACGATCTCAGCAACTCGAACCCGAACGAATGAAAACACCACCACCAGATCTTCTCCGTTGTTCTCTAGGTGAGGGAGGAATATGGGTTCCTTTAGGATAAGGTGTGGGGTTGTGAGAGAGGTTGTGTTTTATGGAACTTTTCCAACAACACAAATACTTTGATAATCTAGGGTTTTCCAAGATTTTTGCTTAGCCACAAAGTTGCATCTCATGCAACTATTTATAGGAAAATAGGATGGAAATTACCATCCTATCCCTCCTTCGTTCTCTAATTACAAGCACACCTCAGAATGTGCAAGTACACATTGTCTTTGAAGGAATGAAACTCCGACGCAATGGAAGACGATCGAATCGTCGTGGTGAAGTTGTGCAATTGAATTTCGTTAAAATCAATCTAACTCTTAGAACTAGGTTAAACATGCATAAATTGGAAAGAAAATACAACAAGTACTTACTTGTTGAAGACGTGCTTCGAAATTTCCTTTCCGATCCATGAACTCTTCGTGCTTTCTCGAACTCAACGATCTCGAACCCTTCTCACGATCAAGAACAAACACAACCCTTTAGCTTCTCGGTTGTTCTTCTTTTAGAAGAAAGAAGATAGTGGGATCTTCTTTGTGTTTTGGTTTTGAGAGGAGAAAAGTAGAGAGAATTTGTGAGAGAGAGAGATCTCTTCTTTTGGCGAAATTTCCAAAAAATGAGAGAATGATCCAAGAACCCTTCTTGCAAAGAGGTTTATATAATAGAGATAGGTGAAGTTGAAATCTCCACATATTTACCATTTTACCACAAGCATAGGTTATGCAAATCATATTTGCATAACCACATATTATAAGATATCTCATATCTCATTTTACAAATCACATTTGAATAATTGTGGATTAAATTGAATCACATCCAATTTAATATCTCTCAATCTATTTTCTCCTAATTAGCCCTAATTCAACAATTAGGCTAACCTATAGTTTATTATGAATCTCATTCACATTAAACTATATATTATATCATTCATATCTCCTATAAATGACATAAATGCCCTTTAATGAACTTGAACACTTCAATTCACACCAAAACAGTAAACCCTTCTTTTAACCCAGTTTGAGCCAACCAAGGGACCTTATGGACCTACAGTGACGAGCTCCAATGATCCGAGATTAACCTATCAAACTCTTTGACCCGGTTAATCAACATTCATTAGCTACGGTAACACTCCACTAAAGCCTGTAGCTGCACTCCCGCCAGTGCAAGATATTACGTGTCCACTGATATAACCAATGTCCATGAGTCGACCCTTCACAGGATGTTTGTAGACAAAGCTGGGTAAAATTACCGTTTTACCCCTGTGTCTACTTCTTGTTCCTTAAGTCCCCACTGCTCCTCTAATGAACAACAACGTTGTAATGGTCCAACCATACACAACAACCCTCTCGTGCCAGTGAGAGGGTGGGTGTCCGTTCTCCAAGCCCTAGAGACAACACTTAAGGGAACAACCCCTCTTGTTTCCCTAAAGGCGGGAACGAGTGAATTCCATCTCGCGTAGTTAAGTTCCCAGCTCCCTACTTGGTTCTGTCCGTGAGAAGATAGGCATATTGGGCGAGTAACTGTTACTAGTCAAAGGACAAACCCCCGCAGACAGGAGTCTGTAACACGCTAAGGATTCAGGTCGAGTCACTAATGGTCATCTACGAAGTCATTAGTCCTTACTATCAACCGTGTTACATCAGTAGGTCTAATAATTCACGATCTGGTCTTGTACAATCTCATTATACAGGATGTCCCCACTCGCATGTCAACCACATGAACGAGTCAGATCACCTCGTTTGTATCTTAATACAAAGCGAGCCGCATCCACAGTGTATCTAGGATTAGGTCTCCAACTCCATCCATATACTGTAGACCGTTCGGGTCATTTACTCGAACGTGATCCTCCTTGTGTGTCCACTACACACCGTTCAAGTTCTAGTTCTCTCATATATTCAATGACTCTGGAGCTTAGTTTATTGGTCAAAGTTTGTATTAAATGCGAGACAGAAAATGATGAAATGAATAACTCTTTATTAATTTCAATTAGTAATTTACTAACACGAGATTAGGACAAAAATCCCAACAGTCTTGTTGTTGCAAGTAATAAGTATAAGTGTATTGTCTCCATAAGGACTAAATGCGATTCTTAGTCAAGTTCAAGCCTTTTATTGTGAATTTAAAGGTAACCACAAAGAAAAGAAAATGAGCTGGTTTTGGAAAATGAAATTAAGTGACAAGAAAGTAAATGCAAGGGAAGTAAAGAAAGCAAGTAAAGGAAAGCAATAAATCAAAGCGACTAAATGAAAGCGGTAAAAGAAAATAAGTAAAGGAAAGCAAGATAATTGGCAAGAAAAGTAAAGGAAAACAAGTAAATGACAAGAAATAAATATTCATAAGGTGGGGATGGTTGGGTTCATTTTAAAGACAAATAGGTGCAAACCAAATGACTTTTATGTAGCTAATTGCTTCCCAATAAGCCTATGCAAATCTGTTGATATCATACCAACTGTTCATGGTAGTTTTTCTCAAAACTTACCTAAATTTTTGGCAAGTGAACTCCCATTCTAAATGCCTAATAACATGTTTGCTAGTATTTTAGGTGAGAGATCATTCTCAATCTTCCCTTTTTGACAAAGATTACTCTTAGTGCTTTATCCTAAAATGGAGATGGTAAATCAGTTTCCTCTTCTTTCCAAAAGTAAGAAACGGGATGAAAATTAAAATGGCCAAATCTAATCCCATCATTAATCAATTAAAAGAACCAATCTTCCAACATCAAGAGACATACATACACCCAAGTGAATATTTGTTACAAATTAGATGATAAAAATAAAGTACATCTTAACTAGGAGCGCTCGGCTACAAGGATTCATACAAGAGAGGAAAGGGTTCCAGATGTAAAGTGCAATATTTGACAATGTAAGCAATACAAAGATGAATCTAAGTAAAAACACCATTTTTGATGAAACTTTCAACCCATACATATCCTTCTTGATTTTCCTTCTTCGTCTTCTTCCTTGGAGAGTAATACCCTAACCGAAAATGATACCCAAATGTCTCTCACACTTCAATTGATAGAATGCAATGATTTTATAAGCTCCAAATAAACCCTAACTAAAGTCAAGTCAACCCTAGCGAAAGCCCAAGTACTTCAAACTAGAGTTAGGTGTAGTAAATAGATCAATAACATGCTCAATTTGAGAAAATCCTGTGCAGGTGTTACAGTAACTTTCAAACACAAAATTTTAGATTGTTGAAGCAAAGCCCACTTCTAAATTTCTAAAGCAAAGTTTTCCAGAATAGCTTTTAGTTTTTCCAAATCTTCTCTTTTCAACTTTCTTCAACCTAAAAAAGCAAAATAGCCCCATTAAGATAGATATATCATTATTTCACTCATTGCCAATACTAATGTCAAGCAATGATCAAAACATCAACAACATGCACAATTTAGGAAGAGAAATGGCTAAAAGGCAACACATGAAGCACAATAATGCAAAGTTTAGGAGCAAGCTAAGAATAGAGCTAAATAACTCTTTGTTGAAAAGTTATCAATTTGAGGGTGTGAGTAGTTGACGCTTGATGTCAAAAGTCTTGAACATGTTGTGGAGCATATTGTGAAAAAATTATAATGGTTCGTATGCATATTCATGATTAGGACGACCTAGGATGTGATTTAACCAATAAAGTTTTGAGATGTTTGTTAAATATGAGAGTATGCCCTCAAATTGATTAAATTCAAATTTTTCTTCGATTCCCTTGCAACTTATGTGCACCTAACCATCTTTCTTTTAGTTTTAAATGCTTAGAACAAACTTATTTTGTTTGAAAGTTTGATGTCACCTCGATAAGCATAAGAATTTATTTGAGGGTCAACCTCCCTCAGAGTTTGTAAAGTATATAAAAAATGATGTTGCCCATATTGATTTTTTTTTTTTTGGCATGTTTAAAAGAAAAGAAAGTTTTTACATGTTTTAGTCAATGTGTGTTTAAAAGAACAAGAGACAAAAAGAACTGTCTCCACTGTGATTAGTTAGGTCAATCATTTAGCGAGTGCATTGACTATGGATCTTTATAGTTGATGTGTGAATGGTAAGGTCCTTGAAATAAAAAATAAAAAATAAAATAGAGACAAGTTTGTGGTGCTTAACCCAATTTATGTAATTAAATGCTTTAATGAGTCATTACTTTCTTTAGTGTATGTTTAGACCCACTGTATGAGGAAACTAAATGAAAAAACTTTACAAAACTGTTCTTGACTTTTAAAAATTGAAGGAAGTATTTCCTTTGAGTGTTTGATTTTTATTTAAATCTCTGAAGCTCGAATTATATTTATGCATTAGTGAAATCATTATGTTGTTTTGTTCTATTTTACTCAGGATTAGCGAAAGCTTAAGTTTGGGGATATTTAATAGAACACAAAATGTGTTATCCCCAGGCTTTTTTGTTTATTTTTTGTTTAGTCGTTATAGCATTTTTCGGTGTTTTTCATGAATTTATTTGTTTAAATTTTAGTTATTGAGAAATATGAGCAAAACTAGAGATTTTGGAGATACCATGACAAATATGAAACCAATGGAACATAATTTGAGAAGCTATGTGAAGAAAGGATACAAAAAGGGTTAGGGAATCTAAGGGCATAACATTGAGATATTATTAGTAGCGCTTCAATGCTACATTCGCAACCATACAAGCCAGATGATTCGCACGGGCAACATTGAGACGCTGGAAAGTAGCGTCTCAATGCTACCTTTCTTTTTTGGTAATGCACGTTTTTAGAAGGATAGTGTCTTGACGCTGCCATGTTTTCTATAAATAAGTCTTTAATTGGTTATGGAAGGAGGAGACCATCTTGGAGAGAATTGAACACTAGTTTAAGTTTTACACATTTGAGGAGTCCAAGGGGCATTCTTGGGAGAGGGAACCAAAGGTTCGAAGCTCAATAGTGCATAGATTACAAGAGGGAATCGACACATCACAAGAGTTTTTCCTTTCTGTTTTAATGTGTAGTTGATTTCATGGATTTTAATATAGGTCTAGATTTATTTTATATGATTATGAGTGGCTAGACTTATTTTTAGAAAGATTATGTAGTCGTTGTTGGGATTTATGCCCTAAAGCCTTGTAATTAATAGTTTATTTAATAACTAATAATATTTATTATTACTTGATTACAATGTAATATTATCCATATCCAATATTATTAGTGTAATCTTGAATATTATGTGGTTGACATACAGGATGATCAAATTCAAGAAATAACCTAAAGGGTCATAGTATATGGATAAGACTAGTGTCTTATCTTGGTAACACTATTAATATATACAACCCACTTTGTAATAATTACACATGATTTCATTTAAAGAATTCATGTGGAGACATATGAGTGAGGGTATTTTATACACTGAGTTTGTATAAGAATGGACCATAAAATATTTTATTTCTCTATACAAATCTGTTAATTAAGGAGATTAATATTTCATCAAGATGATCATATGCGACTCAATCTTAATCTCGAGTGAGTTATGAACTCCTGCTTGTGAGTGTTTATCCTTTGATTTGCATCGTTGAGAGTAGATTTTGTAGTTGATTCAATAAGTCTTCCACTTTGGGGACTTGATTAAATAAAGATCTGGAAACATAATCTCACAAAATGGAATTCACTCCTTCTCATATAGGGTAAGTTGATAAGTACCTCCCTTAAGTGCTGATTTTGGGACTTGCATAATGGGGTCATACTCTTTTACTGACCCAAGAGGACTTAGTTTATTGTTGGAATATAAACAAATTGTTTATTAGAAAATCAATGTTACTTAAGGTGTAAAATGTAATTACACGGGTAAAATAGACTTTTGACCTATCTGTAATTATGAACAACTCTTGAAGGATCAACTTGCATGTAGTGATTATATCAATTGGCACAACTTATCCTACAGTGCATAAGAGTGCAATTCTAGATCTATAATAGAGTGGCCCTAGAGCTAATGAATGAAAAATTATTAATTAAAGTGTTTAATTAATTAATTTTATATCATTAAAGTTTATAATCTGTAGGTCCATAAGATCCCCTTTCTAGGCCATAATAATACTAAAAGATCACTTTAGTTGAAAGAAATATATGAAATGCTCAAATTAATATTTAATATATATTAGATATATTTTATATAAAAGAGAAAAATATATTTATTGTATCTGATACATTAAATATTAAATTATTAATCTATTAAGATACAATAAAGAAAAGACAATTATTGAATTTGAATTAGATTCAAATTTGTAAATAAATGTCGTCGGGGAATTTGGAAAGATTTGAATATGGTTCAATTTGAAAAGATTTGAATATTCAAATTGGTTAGATAAATATATTTTAATATATTAGATATTAAAATATATTATTAATTATTTTTTCTAGGCCACAGGACTCTAGGAGTAAGTAATTAAGAACATTTTGACTCACAATCTAAGTCATCTCCTTATTAGAGAATTGGAAAATTCTCTAGACTTCTTCCCCTCCAATCTCTTTGGAGATTTTTTTTCAAGAGGCTCTCAAAAGCCTTGGTCTTGTGTTCGAGTCATAGCAAATAAGACTTTGTGGAAGTCTTGGAACTCAAAGAGATAAAGATTCCCAAGAATATTCTCCATATTTATTCCAAACTAAGTTTTCTTAACCCTTATTTTTATGTTTAATTCTAAATAAATCAAAGATGATCTCATGCTTCTGCTGCGAGATGAAGTGTTCATTCTTCCAGCCATTGGACTTGTTATTTTAGTTGTACATTCATACTCTGATTTTGCTTCATAACTATATGTGGTTGAATGTTCTTAACGCTTGTTAACTTTTAGCCAAAGTTTGCATATTTGTTGGTTTAAATTTATGCTTGAAAAAGTGACTCTTAAATTAGAAAAATTTCAACCACAACTATTTGTAAATTCTTGCACGTAAATGAAGAATTCTCTCAGTTTCATACAAAAAAATTGATTAATGACTTGTTTATTATTAAAATCAAGACAGACACGTTAGGTATATAGCTTTGCTTGAGATCAATTTAGTTTTGAAGAATCTATTGACAATTTTACTTCTTGCTTATAGTTTTTCGAAAATCATAGCTTTGGTGAAAACTAAAATAATGGTTCAAATTGGAGAAGTCAATTCCTAGTAGGACTAAAAAGAACCTATATTTTATACTTAATTCTTGTTAGTTCATTAGATTTTATGTGATTATTTGTTTATTTTGTAGGTATTTGAGCAACAAGTCTAATTTTGAAGAATTGCATCCAATTGGGCGGTTAAAACGAGCTAAAACAAGCAATCGAGCAAAGAATAGAAGTAAAATGACCATTCTGTCCCAGTCGATAGCGTCAAAACGCTAGTGATAGTGTCTAGATGTTGAAGTCAAGACAGAGTGCGTGGATGCAAGACAACGTCTCGATGCTGTAGCAAAGAGCGTCGCAGGACACTATGACGAGCCCCCTCCCCATTTCCCCCCGCTGGAAAAATTAAGGACAGTGTCGAGATGTTGCATGTAGCATCTCGACGCTTCGTCGATTTTTATAAAAGGTCCTTTTGTGATTTGATCATTCTA
Source organism: Trichosanthes cucumerina (assembly GCA_036507285.1). Classification (NCBI taxonomy): domain Eukaryota; kingdom Viridiplantae; phylum Streptophyta; class Magnoliopsida; order Cucurbitales; family Cucurbitaceae; genus Trichosanthes; species Trichosanthes cucumerina. The sequence continues at coordinate 67,398,354 of CM071836.1, read as the reverse complement.
AGTCCCCATTTCAAGCCAAAAATGACGCTTCCTTAGAAGTTTTCTCTCTATTTTATCGGTAGTTTAGATTAGGTTAGTTATTTTTTTTTATCAATCCTCGGTGTTTGGAATGCTTGATTCGATATTTGACTAAGCATTTTATGTCACTTTCGAGTTGTAACTATGGGACAATGTATATTTTGTGAGATTTTTGCTTAATTTCGCAATGCTTAACATTAGCTTCTCCTATCTTTACTTTAGTTTAATGTTTGCATGTAATCGACGCTACACGCAAGTGCACGTGATCGAAGAAATAGAAACTGAAAGTATTCCAGAGTATCGTACCCATAGGGAACGAAGTTTGCAAATCTAGTATCGTACCCATAGGGAACGGAGTTTGCAAATCTACATGAGAGACAAATTAAGTTAACAAAATTCCAAGTGTGGTAACCAAGTTTTGTGAAAAATTATTTGGTGATATCTTTGCTACTAAAAAATAAGGGAAATTCAATTATTTAGAGTAAGGAATTTTGTTGCTTTGCCCCTTTGGAGAAAATGCTACTAAAATACAATAGTAATCGTAGTCGACAACATGAACCTATGTAAACTGGGATCAACTCCTATTTAGTTTTGCTCTCAAAATCTTTTGGACGCTAAGCGATTAAACCCATATGTCTATGGCTAATCGAGCTTAAATATTTTTTGCACACAACCCTAGTAGTTTTATAGTCTCGCCCTACGTCTAGAGTCGGAGTTTTAGATCTTATTTCTAAGTGGTTTCATCCATTTCTTTTACCACATTCGCTAGTTTGTAACCCTTTCGGTATTAAGTTCTAGTTGGATGCCTAGGTATATATAGCCACGTTAAGTTCAAAAAAGCAAACTGGGTTTTATGTGTTAACGTGACCGACTTTTGCTACTTTAAGTTTAACATATCTCCTATAGGCTGTTAACAACTTGAATTCCTATGGTGGATTTAACTCATTATAGAAAAGTATAAAAACAAAATACTATGAAGGGAAAACTTCATGCTTTTTTCGAAAACTAAAAAGGAACAACGAGAATTAAATCTATCCTACAACTTACTCGTTATGTTTTGAAATCTTAGTTCTAGGGAAAAGAAAATAGTAATCAAAATTATGAATCAACCTCACATAAAAAGGAACTTGGGGCTCCCGACCTTTTTTATTGCCTATGTCATAAATACATGAACTCTTACACAACTTACTTCAATCCTACCTAACTAAAACGAATTAGAAAATAACAAAAAGTGAAGGGTGAAATCTCATAAGAAAACAGTAACTATATTCAAACCCTAAAGCATTAAACAGTACTTAAAACTCTAATCTTCCTTGCTTGATCGATTCTAAAAACCAATTTAAAGGCAATGGATCTTCACCTCCTTTACTTTCGTAGAGGAGGGATGAACCTTTGGAGTTGTTACAATCTAAAAGGAAAGAAATCGTGTGGTAAACGAAGGAAGAACTTCGAAGAGCTAGCTAAAAAACTAAGAAAATACAACACCAAAATGTGAGGAAAAGTACTGTGAATGGATGCCCTTGAAGTCGTATCATCTTCATGTTTGGGCGAGTCTTCTATGGTTTCCTTCCCTGAATCCCCTTGATTTGTGGGTTGTCATTCAGGCAATAATTTTAGGCTATGGGCGTTCCAAAAATCGGTGAGAATCTCCTAAATCGTTCAAATCCGAGGGCCATTCCTTTTCCGTAAGATTCTCTAAATGCAATTGCATTTCTTCTTGCATTCTTTCTAGTCATTCATATGCTCTGCTGCATGTAGTAATGCCAATTCAATACCTCTTGCATTCTTTTCTTTTCCTTCATCCTACACAAAAATGAACCAAGTTCATTCCATTTTCATATATTTTCATATTGTCATTCTTAGCCAGCTTTTACAAATCTATTCATTAATGCTAATTTTTGGCTTGATTGGTAATCAATAAGCATACCAAAAAGATAAAAATAACCGAGTTTAAGACTTATATAATTCTCATAAATGAGAATTATCATACTCCCAAATTTGAGTTACTATTTGTCCTCAACCAATCATAAACGATGTTTAATAACAAAAATTTTCACAATCAACAACCATCAATCATCTCAATTTTCAAAATTAGAAAGAACCACAACTTCTCTCACGGGTGTCTCAAGCTCATAACATTAATGTTTCACAACCAACTCCATTACTAGCTTAAGCTAACCCTGACACTTCTCTCCTAATTTTTCACTATTTTTATACCATTATTACCCTTGTCGGGTCTTACCTACTTCCTAAATAAGACATTAGGAACTCCATCCAAACTTATTTCTCATACTATATATATATATTTAGAGGGGTTGATTACTGGTGAAAACAAGTAATCTAGAGCTTTAATTATCTAGTTTTCCCCCACCCTAGCGTATGATTATCTGATACTTAAGGCAGTAAAATGAGTAAATGCATGAAATAAGCAATTACATATCAACTTCTATAAATTTCCAATTCCTAGCGCATCATGAGATAGACTAACGTGTATTTTTGTAGGGAAAGGAGAGCATGCGATATCTCAGGATAAATTCAATGACACGTCGATCAGGCTAGATGAGGTAACGAGGATAGTGTGTGCACTACCTGTGTTAGAAAGAAGGATGCCAGAGCTGACAACATTCCTTAGGAAACTTTCAAAATGCGTATCATTATCCATATTCAGCTCCATCGTACACGCATTATATCAAAGTCTCCTAGTTTACTCAAATTTCCAACGGAATCCTCAATCATCATCTCAGAAGAAACGAAAGAACTAGAAAAAAATCAAGGGTATAACAGATATAATGTTTGTCTCTGGAGGATGTATACTCACTAAATTCGAGAGGGTTCCATTTCAACACAATCAGTTCTATAGCATCCATGAACACAACCATCATCAGAATTGAAAATATCAAACATTACCTTCTCATTATCAACATTCAAAGCGAGTTTACTTTTATGCACACTTATCTCAACCTTTCCAATGCCTAAGAAAGGTCTCCCAAGAATTATGGGAACATCAGTATCCTTTTCCATCTCAAGGACAACAAAATCTATAGCGTTAACCCCAACGAAGATATCAGACTATACCTTTACGACGTGTTACTGATCGATCAACAAGTTGTAGAGTGATGCTAGTAGGTTGAATTTCTCCCAAACCAAGTTTCCTGTAGACAGAAAATTGCATTAAATTAATGGTCACACCCATATCACACAAAATCCTATCTATCTTAATATTTCCTATCACGAGAGGAGTTGTAAAACTCTCTAAATCTTCTCTTTTTAACGATAATTTCTTCAATAACATGGTGCTACTTGCTTCAAAAATACTTAGCACCTCATTCACTTCAATTTTCTTCAACATTTCTTTTAAGAACGCATGTTTCCTAAAGCATCAGCTAGAAGGATATTTATATGCAATTTCTTAAACAACTCTATGAATTTAGCAAACTGTTTAACATCATCAAATATATGAGGAAAAGGAAGTTCCCTATAATCGAAAGTAGGGTGGTCACAACGTTGCCTCAATGGATTGAGGTGTGTGCCACGATCATATGGTCTTCATCGTGGTGCTTCAATATTCTCCTCGGAAGGTATCTCTTTCATCTTCACATCCTTTGTCTTTTCAACAATATCTTCTCTTTCTTCATCCATCTTCTTCTCTTTAAGACTATCTACCAGATCTTGCACTTTTAAATCACTAGCAGACATGTAAAGAAAAATAGGGTTAGAAGGTTTTCTTGATGTTGTGTTTTCTACCATAGCCCCATCACTCTCAATTTTCTCCTTTCTCAAATTCTTCTTCTACTGAGATCTATTCTTCCTCAGTGTGATCACCTTACACTGCTCTCTCCAATTCACCTTAGTATCACTTGGAAATTTACCTTTTCGCAGGGTATTCACTGTACTTGCAACTCTAGGTTCTTGATGTTCGTAGCACGACTATGCACTGTATTGGTCAAAATATTAACTACATTAGTCAAACTATTCATTTACCTATTTGTTCCTAGAGTTCGTTTCTGGCTTCGCTTCCCCTACTTCATCTCTAAGAGCAATAAACTTTTTTAGTATGGTTGCCAACATCATATCCATCTCTCATCTCTTTTCTTACTATGATGATAGAAGCGAAACCTAGAGGAGGTTGCAAAACATTCTTAGTATTAGAATATGAAAAATTTTCATGGTTCCGCAAACCTGGGTGGAAGTGAGTGGGCAATGCATTTTGGTTCCCCTAGAAACCATAATTCCTATTTTTCACATATTGTACTTGCTCCACCATCAGTTCCTCTTGAACTAAGGCATTTGTAGCTGCCAACGAATCAAGATGGAGATGCCCTTGCAGCATACAATTTATGTACAACATTAGTTAATGCAGCAATATGAGCTTTTAATGCACTAACCTCGTTAAGCTCACAAATCCCAACAGCATTCTATGGTGTTGAACAATCAGCAAGTGATAGGGGTAACTTATGTGGTGTTTATAAGGCTATTTTAGTGCATTTTTAGAGACCCTATTGCTTACTCTCATGCAATTTTCAATTTTTAATTTACAAGAATCGAGCATTTTAAGATAAATGAGACCAAAGAAGAATCAAGGGTAAGAGGGTCATTTTGGAGGCATAAATTGATAATTGGACATGAGAAGAATGAGGAGAAGATCATTTGACCTGTGAGAGTGGCGTTGCAAAGCCATTATAACATTGCAAGCCTGCTACAAAAAGCTTTAGAAAAGGAAATATGATGGTGAGGGGAAGAGACGAAAGCCCGACAAAGGCCTATGATATTATATAGTAAGAAGGAAGTACGTCGTCCACGTACCATTGCAACGATACCTCGATGCCTATAAAAGGAATGTTTTACAAATGAAAAAAGGAAGCCAATTTAAAATGCCATGAACCCTAATTTCGAATTGAGCAGTTTCTTAGGGACAAATGGAGATTTTTGGAGAGTCATTGACTCAAGGCTCTGGATCGTGAACTATGTGTTGGGGACAAACATCGCCAAATGATCTAAGTTCTTCTCTAATTCCTTTATCTTTTTCTCGTCTTTAAAAGTTTTTGGTTGGTTGTTTTGTACTGTAATACTTGTGTATTAGACAAATGGAAGGGGACCTTGGATCCAATGGCCATCAACAAATTGAAGGCCTCACAAAAGCAGAAGCTCACTTTATGCAAATAAGGATCTAAGTTTCATGTACCTTATCTCACTACTACAAATTTAGCCTTTATTGACGACTAAAAAATGTCAACAATCCCTTATGTTCATATTTTTTGGTCGTCAATGAAGACAGTGTTAATGTATATAAACGTTAACTTTTAGATGTTAGCTGACGACCATTGAACGTCAACTCTTGTGTCTTTATTGATAGATTTTGACTGTCAATTATACAAATATTGACATGTATTAGCCATAAGCTATAACATAAATCCATCAACAATGACATCTTTATTGAAATTTATGAATTGTCAATATAGGGTACAGTTGATGGCGTTCAACCGATTCATACCAAAACAACAACAATAACATTTTTATGGCGTCTGCAAGTCGTCAACATCATGTATAGTTGATATTTTTTTATCTGTCAACATTAATATACAACCATAAAAAATACCCCTATTATTTATACTTGTTAATTCTCAATATAACCTTTTCGTGACATGTTTTAGTTGTCATTTGTAACTATAGTTGATGTTTTGTGTTGTTTAATATGACATATTTGTTGATGGATTCAAACCATCAATAATAATAATTTTAATGTTATTTTTTAGATGTCAACTATAAGATTGGAAGAAAATATTAAAAATGGAAATATTTCACTCATCCTTTGCAACCTAAGAACAAGTCTAATTCACATTTTCACAGTAAGCTAGCAATTATCAACTTGTATTTCATACAAAAGTAGGTAACAATTCAATTGACAACTCAACAATTACAAAACTAACTATTGATTTGATCCAAACACATAATTGCAAATGAACTACTAAACTTCCAATAAGCTAAACATATCATTCTAAGCAAGTTGTTTGAAAAAGTAACGCTAACATATAAAAATCACACAACTCAACTTTGATTTCGTCGAACTTCTCTTGGTTTGACTTATCTTTTTTAGTCAACTGCAAACAAGTAAGTGTACATAATACATTAAAAACCCAAATAGAAGTAAAAAATTTTAAAAACACAAAAATTAAATTAAATTTCTACCAAGCCACAATATGTTTCTCTTGAAATTCACTTAACTTAGAAAAACTTCATTCATTAATTGCAACGACATCCTAAAAACCTTCTCAAATTAGAACAAGGCAATGTGTTTGTGTTCATGTAACGTCCTACGCCGAGGATTTGAGAGGAAACTCGATCATGAATGACAATGGCTCCCAAAAAGAAAGAAGACTCAGATGAAGAAGCTCGATATGGGTGTCTTGTGGTGGTGGTTCGATAAGGGTGAAAAGAATATGGTTTTATTTTTTTAATAATATTAATACCAAACAACATCGTTTGGCTTAATTAACAAAAAAACACTCTAGGATGACAGTCCTTGCCTGTCATTGAGCCCTTCTCTGTTGACAACCATGGACTGCCAACAAAAACCCTTTGTTGATGCTAACCAGCTGTCAATATACTCCATGGATGTTGATGATTATCCACCGTGAACATAAGTCTCTTCTTGTACGTCAATAAAACAATCTAATGTTGACATGTATTTGGTAACTCTTCAGGAAATAGTTATTTATCTCTAATCTTGCTACTAAACTTTGCATTATTGTGCTTAATGTGTTGTCTTTTAGTACTTCTCATTCCTAAATTGTGAATTTTTCTTATGTTGTGATCATTCCTTGAGCTTAGCAATAACAATGAGTGAACTTATGATATTTGTGTCTTAATTGAACTATTTTGCTTGTTTATGAAGAAGAAAGTTGAAAAGAAAAGCAATGGAAAAGCTAAAAGCCAATCTAGAAAACTTTGCTTCAACGAATTTGACTTTGTTGCACCATATAATTGACAGTTACTGTATCACATGCACGAGATTTTTAGAATTAAAGCACGTGATTGATCTACTTATCACACTTAACTCAAGTCAAAAGTGTGTGAGCATTGTTAAGGGTTAACTTAATCTTAGTTAGAGTTAATTGGGTGCATATAAAAGCATTGTTTTACATCAAATGAAAGTGGAGTTGCATTTGGGTATCATTTTGGCTAGGCCTTGATGGATTCAAGAAGAAACAAAAGAAGAAGATCAAGAAGGAGAAATGTGGGTTGAAAGCTTCTTCGAGAAAGGAGTTATAACTTAGAGGAATCTTTTTTTTCTTTCTTTTACCATAGATTGCACTTTCCATCTTGTTCATTTCATCTTCTTGAGTGATTTGTACCCGAGAGGACCTAGAGAATTTGTGCTTCATTTCTATAATCTTGATGTATCGATTGTGCACTCTAATGCTTATGGCTAAGACTAAGAGACCTTGTAATGTTATTTGTTCAATGTTAAGTGTATATTTGCTTTTTGATGTTGGAGATTTTGTTGTTTTACTTGATTAATGGTATGATTAAATTTGGTCAATTTGATTTCCATCATGTTTATTGCTCTTGAAAAAGAGGAGAAAATTTACCAAGTTCCATTCAGGATAAAGTACTAAGAACAATCATGTAGTAAAAAAGGAAAGTTTACGAATAATATCTCTCACCTAGAATACTAGCAAGCACTTTATTAGGCATTTCGAATGGGAGTTATTTTTTTCTCAAAAAAAAAAAAAAAAGGAGTTCACTTGCCGGAAATTTAGGTACGTTTTGGGAAAAACTACCTTGAACAATTGATATGACTTTAAGAGTATTGCAAAAGCTTAGTAGGGAGCATTTATGAGCATAAGAAGTCTTAGTCCACACCTACTTGTCTTAAAAATGGCCCAAACAACCCCACCTTGTGAATATTTATTTCTTGAATTTACATTACTTTCCTTTATTTGCTTTCTTTATTTGCTTTCATTTATTGCTATCTTTACTTGTTTTCATTTACTTTACCTCACGTTTACTTTTCTGTTGTTTAAGTTCATTGTATTTACTTCCTCTTATCCAACTTTATCATTTTCTTTTTTATTACTCTTACATTCACTACAAAATACACAAACTTGTTAAAAATCACATCTAGTCCCTGTGGAGAGATACACTTATACTTATTACTTTCTGCAACAAGACTATGTTAGTTGCATATTCTGAGGTGCATTTATTTATAATTGTGTTATATTTTTTCCCATTCATGCACCACATCAGTATTAGTCGTCGCTGAAAACAAAATACAGAGCTTTCTCAATTTTGACTAGATTTTTCGTAATCATTACCAATAAATCTACAAATATTGACTGTTTATTACGTCAACTTAAATATAGACCTTTTGTGACGTTCAATGGTCGTCAAGATATGCATTTCTTAATTAATATTTAATTTTTAATTAGAATTAATTTTTTCTATTGATAGTGTTTTGTCCCAAACGTCAAAAATTTGAAAAAAGAACGTGTCAGTAAAGGCCAAATTTATAGCAATGTCTATAACTTTTCTTCATAAACGATTCAAATCCGTTTTCTCCTAAATTTAGACTACAATACCAATGAACCCTAGCCCTTCGTTGTGCCTTATGTTGAAGTCAATGGAGACATTGACCCATTTTAGTTTGGGGAAGTAATAGTGTTAGTTTTATTTTAGAAATAGTATTGTACATTAAATATGTATGTGACATATGTATCATGTATTACACAGTTGCTAGTGACCACGAAAAAAAGGGAGATACTCCTCATTCCAACGTTAACTAAGTAACCATGGGCGGTCATGACACCCATGATCTCCATTGCATGAAATATTGATCAAGGAAGTGAGTATGTGAAAGTTGTTGGGATTTTATGCCCTAAACACATGTAGTTTGTAAATATTTCATGAGATTAATAAAGAGTTATTTTTATTGATCAAGGAAGTGAGTATGTGAAAGTCGTGTTTTTGCATTTAAAACTTAAAATCCAATAAACTAAGCTACAAGATTATGGTTATGAGAACTTGAACAATGTGTAATAGACACATTAGTAGGATCGTGTTAAAGTGTGTAACCCAAATGGTCTATATTACATGGATAAGGTTGGGAACCTCATCCTGGTAACACTATGGATGCGACCCACTTTGTGTTTGACACAAACGAGGCGATCCAACTCTTTCATGTAGTTGACATGCGAGTGGGAGCATCATGTGTGATGAGATTGAACAAGGACCGGCTGCAAATTATTGGTCAACTGATGTAACGCCGTTAACAATTGATCTTCTCGGTTGTTAACAATTGATCTTCTCGGACCGCGAATCATGTGCGATGAGATTGTACAAAGGTCGGACACTTCCACTTGATCTTCTCGGTTGTTCTTGGGAGGTAGAGGGAGAGTTGTGGGACTCCCTTTGGAATTCGGGTTTAGAGAATGTAGAGAGAATTGAGTGAGGAGTAGAGAGAATTTTCTTTCTCTTTGGATTCACAATTCCAAAAAATGAGAGATTGGTCTTACAAGTGCTTCTCCAAGCACCTATATATAATGGTATGCGATGGAGTTAAAATCTCCACCAATTCACAAAAATACCACAACTATATAATATGCAAATCATATTTGTATATCATATAATATAAGGTATCTCATACCTTATTATACAAGTTACATTTGCATAATTGTGGAATTTTAAATTGAATCATATTCAATTTAATTTCTCTCAATTCAATTTCTCCAAATTAGCCCTAATTAAATAATTAGACTAGGCTATAGTTTATTATGAATCTCATTCACATTAAACTATATATTATGTCCATTATGTCACATATAAATTACATAAATACCATTTTATTGAATCTAAACACTTAAAATCCACTCCAAACTATAAACCCTCATTTTGTCCAATTTGAGCAGACCGAGTGACCCAATGGACCTACAAATGACGAGCTTCAATGATACGAGATTAGTCCGATCAATCTCTTTGACCCGGTTAATCAACATTCATTAATTATGGTAACACTCCACTAAAGCTCGTAGTTGCACTCTCGTCACTGTAGGACAAGTTGTGTCCATCGATATAACCAATGCCCGTGAATTGTCCCTTCACAGGTTGTTCGTAGTCACAGTTGGGTCAAATTATCGTTTTACCCATGTGTCTACCTCTTGCTCCTTAAGTCCCACTGCTTCTCTAATGAACAAGTTTGTTGCATGGTCCGACTATAAACAACATCCCTCTCATGCTAATGAGAGGGTGGGCGCCCGTTGTCCAAGCCTTGGAGAAAACACTTAAGGAACCTTGTTGGAAATGGTTCGGTCGATAATGAGCTATGCTTGTCTCCTTGATTCTTTTTGGGGTTACGCAGTGGAGACTGCGATCTATATTTTGAACAACGTTCCGTCGAAGAGTGTTTGTGAAACACCTTTCGAGCTCTGGAGTGGACGTAAAGGCAGTTTACATCACTTCAGAATTTGGAGATGCCCGACCCACGTGTTGGTGTCAAACTCGAAAAAGTTGGAACCTCGTTCGAAATTGTGCCTTTTCGTAGGTTACCCTAAAGAGACTAGGGGGAGTCTGTTTTACGATCCTAAGGAAAATAGGGTGCTTGTGTCGACAAACGCCACTTTCCTAGAGGAAGACTACGCTAGGGATCATTTACCAAGGAGTAAGATTGTGTTAAATGAAATGGACAGTACATCAACAAGAGTTGTTGATGTGGCTAGTACGTCAACAAGTGTTGTTGATCCTAGCACGTCTAGTCAAATTCGTTCCCAAGAGTTGGGAATGCCTCGACGTAGTGGGAGGGCTGTGAGACAGCCCGATCGCTACATGGGTTTAGCTGAAACCTCAGTTGTCGCTCCTGATGATGACTGTGAGGATCCATTGACCTATGATCACGCAATGGTTGATGTTGACAAAGACGAATGGATTAAAGCTATGGACCAGGAAATGGAGTCTATGTACTTCAATTTTGTCTGGGAGCTTGTGGATCAACCGGATGGGGTAAAACCTGTTGGTTGCAACTGGATCTACAAGCGTAAACGTGGCGTAGATGGGAAGGTGCAGACCTTCAAAGCAAGACTAGTGGCAAAGGGTTTTACCCTGGTTGAAGGGGTTGACTATGAGGAGACCTTTTCACCTGTTGCCATGGTAAAGTCGATCAGGATCCTTCTGGCCATTGCCTCGTATTATGACTACGAGGTATGACAGATGAACGTCAAGACAACCTTTCTGAATTGAAAACTTGATGAAACCATCTACATGGACCAACCGAAAGGGTTCATTGCCCAAGGCCAGGAGCAAAAGGTTTGCCGACTTCATAGGTCCATTTATGGGCTGAAACAAGCTTCAAAGTCTTGGAATATAAGGTTTGATGAGTCGATCAAATCTTATGGCTTTGATCAAAATGTCGACGAGCCTTGTGTCTACAAGAAAATCGTTGACAAAACTGTCGCATTTTTTGGTGTTGTATGTGGACCATATTCTTCTCATTGGGAATGAGGTAGAATTTCTTACTGACGTTAAGAAGTGGCTAGCTTCGCAATTCCAAATGAAAGATTTGGGAGAAGCTCAGTACGTTCTAGGTATCCAGTTATCCGAACCTAAGAATGCGAACGCTAGCCTTGTCTCAGGCGTCTTATATTGACAAGATGTTGTCTAGATATAAGATGCAGAACTCCAAGAAGGGCTTGTTGTCTTTCCGGCATGAGGTTCACTTGTCTAAGGATCAGTGTCCTAAGACTCCTCAAGATGTTGAGGATATGAGACAGATTCCATATGCTTCGGCTGTAGGGAGCCTGATGTATGCCATGTTGTGTACTAGGCCCGACATCTATTATGCAGTAGGAATTGTCAGTAGATATCAGTCCAATCCAGGATTAGATCACTGGGCAGCCGTAAAGGCAATCCTCAAGTATCTTAGGAGAACGAGGAACAAAAGCTTAGTGTATGGCAGTGGGGATTTGATCCTTAGGGGATACACAGATTCTGACTTTCAAACCAATAAGGATTCTAGAAAATCCACTTTGGGGTCAGCCTTCATTCTGAATGGAGGAGCTGTAGTATGGCGAAGCATCAAGCAGGGATGCATCGCTGATTCCACTATGGAAGTAGAGTATGTTGCGGCTTGTGAAGCTGCAAAGGAAGCTGTTTGGCTTAGGAAGTTCATGATGGATTTGGAAGTTGTTCCAAATATAAACTTGCCGATCACACTGTTCAGTGATAACAGTGGTGCAGTAGCCAACTCACGTGAGCCTCGGAGCCATAAGAGAGGCAAACACATTGAGCACAAGTATCATCTGATACGGGAGATAGTGCAACGCGGAGACGTGATAGTCATGCAGATAGCGTCAGAGCACAACGTAGCTGATCCATTTACAAAGCCCCTCACGGCTAAGGTGTTTGAGTGTCGCCTAGAGAGTCTAGGTCTTCGAGAGCTTCCTGACTAGGGCAAGTGGGAGATGTGTAAACGAGTATTCAATGCCCTAGTTCATTGTATTACTTCATTGTAATTTATGTACATTTCAGAAATGTATTTTCTCCACTAGCTTAGTCCAAGTGGGAGTTTGTTGAGATTTTTGTCCTAATCTCGTGTTTGTAAATTACTGCTTGAAATTAATAAGAGTTATTTATTTCATTACTTTGTGTCTCACAATATTTACAAACTTTTCCAATAAACTAAGCTCCAGGGTCATTGAATTTATGAGAGAACTAGAACTTGAACGGTGTGTAGTGGACACACAAGGAGGATCACGTTCGAGTTAATGACCCGAACGGTCTACAGTATATGGATAGGGTTGGAGACCTAATCCTGGATACACTGTGGATGCGGCCCGCTTTGTATTAGATACAAACGAGGTGATCTGACTCGTTCATGTGGTTGACATGCGAGTGGGGGCATCCTGTGCAATGAGATTGTACAAGACCGGACCGTGAATTATTAGACCTACTGATGTAACACCGTTGACAGTAAGGACTAATAACTTCGTAGATGACCATTAGTGACTCGACTTGAATCCTGAGCGTGTTACGGACTCCTGTCTGCGAGGGTCTATCCTTTGACTAGTACGGGTGAGGGTGGTCACAGTTACTCGCCCAATATGCCTATCTTCTAAGGGACGAAACCAAGTAGGGAGCTGGGAACTTAACTACGCGAGATGGAATTCACTCGTTCCCGCCTTTAGGAAAACTAGAGGGTTGTTCCCTTAAGTCTTTGTCTCCAGGCGTGGACAACGGCGCCCACCTTCTCACTGGCCCGAGAAGGGTGTTGTGTATGGTTGGACCATCACAATATGTTGTTCATTAGAGGAGCAGTGGAGACTTAAGGAACAAGAGGTAGACACAGTGGTAAAACGATAATTTTACCCAGGCGTGTCTACGAACAACCTATGAAGGGTCGACTCGTGGACATTGGTTATATCAGTGGACACGTAATATTCTGCACTGACGGGAGTGCAGCTAAGGGCTATAGTGGAGTGTTACCGTAGCTAATGAATGTTGATTAATCGGGTCAAAGAGTTTGACAGGTTAATCTCGGATCATTGGAGCCCGTCACTGTAGGTCCATTAGGTCCCTCGGTTGGCTCAATCTGGGTTAAAAGAAGGGTTAATGTTTTGGCATGAAATTGAAGTGTTCAATTTCACTTTAAGGACATTTATGTCATTTATATGAGATATTAATAATATAATATATAGTTTAATGTGAATGAGATTCATAATAAATTAAGGTTAGCCTAATTGTTTAATTATGGCTAATTGGAGAAATTAATTAAGAGAAATTAAATTAGAAGTGATTCAATTTAATTAATCCACAATTATTGCAAATGAGATTTGCATATGAGATATGAGATATCTTATATTATGTGGTTATGCAAATGAGATTTGCATAACCTATGGTTGTGGTAAAGTGGTAATAATGTGGAGATTTTAACTCCATCATTTCCACTATTTAATCCGTTCTTGCAAGAAGGAATTCAAGCTTTTCACTCTCATTTTTTGGATTTCACCCAAAAAGAAGAGTTTCTCTCAACACTTCTCTCTCAAATATTCTCCCTCCAAAACTCTAGAGTCCCACAACTCTCCTCTTTTTCAATGGAAGAACAACCGAGACTCCAAGTGGTTGTTTTCGAGTTTCGTTCGAGAGAAGGTTTTGTTGAGTTCGAGAAGCACGAAGCGTTCGTGATCAAGGAAGGATTTTAGAAGATCTGTCTACAACAAGTAAGTACGTTCTTCTCGCTGTAAATTCTTCCTCTTTTGTATGTTTAGCCTAGATCTAATAGTTAGATCATTTTGACAAAATTCAAGTAGCGTAATGATACCATGACGATTCGATCGTCTTCCGCTGCCCGGGGATTTTCATTCCCTTCAATTGGTATCAGAGCCAAGTTGATGGTTCTTCATTATGCACTATTTTTTGTTAAAATAGGTGGGTAATTTACTTTAAATTCATGAGATGAATGTTGGTTTGCGAATTTGGATGTTTTCGGTTTTGGCACTAGATTAGATTTACAATTTATGTTGATGAGATCAATGTAAGGGTCCATTATTTTTGGGCATTTTGTTGTAAATCGAGTCTGTAAAGTTTGAGTTTTTAGGAACAAGAGTTGCTGTGAAGAAAACGGGCGAATTTCGAAGCACAAACAGCAAAGGAGTTTGTTGTACAGGCGACGACGTTGAGACGCTGTTCCTTGGCGTCTCAACGCTGTGCCAACGGGAGTAAGGCGTGCTGTAGGACAGCGTTGCAACGCCGCTGGCGTTGAGAACGCTGGGTCGACGCTGGAAGCGACAGCGTTGCAACGCTGCATTCGTTGAGGAGCAGTTCGTGGGAAGTTTCCAAACGTGGGCAGTTGTGGACATAGTGGGGCAGTTTTTTTTTCGAAAATTAATTTTTTTTAATTAATTTTTTAAAATGTATTTATTTGATTTATTTAATTATTTTGTTAAATAATATTAATATAAGTGTTATATTAATGTTATTTAATTAAATAATTGCTCCTAGGTGCCAAAACCGGTCCATTTTTGCTATTTAATTATTTTATGCATGAGATGTATGATTTAATTAAATTCTATGTGCATAATGTATGTCATATAGATTTAAAATCCCACTTTTGGTTAAACATTTCATGCATCATTTATATTATAAGAGTTATAATATATAGTTTGCATGATAAATTATATTATAAGAGTTATAATATAATTAAATGCATGTTTAATTTAATTAATATAAGTGTTATATTTTTTAGATTAAAGTATGCTCATGCATTTATATTCATGAGATGAATATTATTTTGTTATAGTATATAGTCATTCATGTGATGAATGATCACGCACTATAACATAGAAATGCATGCAACCTAAGTTAATTATTAGTTTTAAAGAGTTTAGAACTCGAATAATTAAACTTAAGTTTTCTATTTTCTAATGAGATTAGAAATTAGGAAATCAAAGTTTAGTCTATGAATGGAGACTGATTAGTAACTCTGTCTAAGGAAGGTTTTGTCTAAGACTGGGGTATTTAAGTTGACGCTTGCGAAACCCCCTACCTGGAAACCGACCTGGGAGTGAATTCGGTCTAGAGATTCTTAGATTATACTTATCGTGAGTGCCGCTAATTAAAAGTGTTTTAATTTACTCACATAGACCTAAGTTATAATGTGATTATAGACTTAGGTTAATACCATATAAGAGTTATATTGGTAGACTTAGGTAAATTTTTAGCCGGTTAATCTAGGTCAATCCCTATTAAAATTAAAGTGTTGAGTGAGAGGAAATAAAGTGTATGAGATACATTTATTTTTTCAAACACAAATCTCCGTTAAGTCCGCACCGTGAGATCTATACTCGGCCTCGTGGCGCAAATGGGAGCGTCCCCCTTCGGGTGGCATTTGTATGGGTCAATATCTGAAAGAGTGTAGATTAAGAAAGCGGAAGCAATTTTGGATCTTGAACACTCTAAGTTGATCAATTTTACAAAACAAAAAGCATGCTCAAATCTGGAAAAACAGAGAGTATGAACACATACCTTTGTTGTTCAAAATTCTCCTAATCCGTGGGGAATCTCTTGTCACAAACACTTTGTGGACAACCTCTAGTGTCTTCCCTACTATCCTCAGGCCTTGGAAAAGATACTGGGATCTTTGATAGAGAGAATTTGAAGAGAGATGGGAGAAAGGTCTGAAAAACGTGAAATATAAAATTTCTTATAAATCCTTTATAATCTAATGGTTTCTTCTTCAATTAAAGAAACCAAAAGCTTCTTCAAGTTAGGAGATGATGACAACAAGAAAATGAGAAGGATTTAGCAGGAAGGAGGTGCTCAATTTGAGTGAATTTGAAAAAGTAGTAAGCTTGCTCATGCTTTTTCCTTTGGTCCAATTGAAATTCAAAATGAAATTTTGAATTTTCATTTAATTTTAATTCAAAATTAATATAAAAATTAATTTTAAAATAAATTTATTAATTTAATTAATTAATTAAGAGAATTTGTAATGGGTAGCAAGGATGATTTTACTATTTGTAGATATAGCAACATTTTAAAATAATTGCAAATATGGCAAAAATCTTTAAATTATTTACATAATTTCCTCCTTCTTCCCTTTTTCAAGAAAACAAATTAGGAAATATAAAAGTGGGGCCCATCTAGTTTGTTAATTTCAGAGAGGAATGACACTACAACAAGTTGGCACTTCACCAAACTTCCGCTTTCACACACCCCAAAATTAAGAAAATATTAATCAATTTTTTCTTCATCGTTTTTTTTTTAGTTTACATTACAAGAATTTTCTCGGAATCTAAACACTACCCCCCTCTCCTTTCTCTCTATCGGTAGCATTTTCCTTTTCATTTTCTCGGGAAAATGTTAATATTAATATTGATATTAATATTAATACTTTAGAAAATTAGGTAATATTAAAAGAAAAATAACATAGCAATGAGGGATGTTATTAACTAACGCCATGTCGTTGTTTTGATGTTGCTTGGTTTTTAACTTTAGTGGAAGATCAAAATACAAGATATCCTTTAGTTGCTCATATTAATGATGTTTGTTTTGATGGCTCCTCTTGTGCAATTAGTGATGGGAGTGACAACTTACGAAGGTGTAATCCGCCCAATTGGGAATAATTCTGAATGGAGTTCGATAGATGTTGACATGAATGCATTACCTCCCATTGTTAAACGTCAAGCAGGAAGACCGTGAAAGCAAAGGATTTCGTCGATTGTTGAAGCAAGAAGTCACACAAAATGTAGTCATTGTCATCGTGTTGGTCACAATCGTAAGACATGTAATTTTTCACCATTTTTACCATGATGTAATTTTTGACAATTAGTTTTAGATATATATTTTCAAGTTAGAACTCAATATTGTTGTTATCATATTATTCATACTATCAATACAAGGTTTGTGATTGTTTCAAAAGTTTAATATCAATACTATGAACACAAGGACTTTGGCATCTGATGAGAAAATTTGAAGACCACACAACAAACAATAGTAGTTAACAGATAGACAACTACCAGTGATAGTGATAGACAACTACCACTAATAGAAGTCTATCACTTTTATCAGTAATAGACATCTATCACTGATAAAAGTCTATTACTGGAAAGAAATTAATGATTGATTGACAACTATCAGTGATAGACATCTATCACTGATAGAAGTCAGATAGAAGAAAAAAGTTAATAATCATGAATAACAAGAAGTCTAATAGAAAAGTTATGAGTAATAGGTAATAGATAGGTGGAAGTCTATCAGACAACTATCACTTATATCAGTGATAGTAGTCTATCACTTCTTTTTCTTTAATTTCTATCAATAATTAATAGTGATAGTAGTTTATCACGTCTATTAGTGATAGACAATGATAAAAGTCGGATAGGAATAATAAGTCTAATAGATAATAGAAAAGTTATGAGTAATAGGTAATACATAGACAATTATGGTAGAAGTCTACCATACAACTATTACTGATAGATATCACTTTTATCAGTGATAGATATCACAATAGTAGTCTATCACTTCAATTAGACATCTATCACTGATAGCTATCACTAGAAAGAAATTAATGATTGATAAACAACTATCAGTGATAGACATTTATCACAAGCCTGATAGAATAATATTCATGAAGAACAAGAAGTCTAATAGAGTTATAGACTTTTATCACTTATATCAGTTCTATCACCTAATAGACTTCTATCACTGATATCAAATGATAGAAGTCTAACACTGTAACACATTGACAATCGTTATAGACTTCTATCACTCATATCAGTTCTATCACCTGATAGACTTCTATCACTTATATAAGATGATAGGAGTCTAACACTATAACACATGGACAATCGTGTAACCATTCCCAAACGACAAAAAAATAGTTATTAAATAAACAAACTTCTATTAGTGATATCACTAATAGCATCCTATCAATGATTTCTTCTTCGTTTGTTATCAATGGGGGTGATGGAAAACTAAAATTATAAGAAAAAATTAGTTATTAAATAAACAGACAAAAAAATTAGTTATTAAATAAACAGACTTCTATCAGTGATATCACTGATAGAATCCTATCCGTGATATCACTGATAGCATCCTATCAATGATATCACTGATATAACGTGGGGTGTTTTAGTAATTTCAATTTCTCTTTTCAAATTTTTTCTATTTTTGCAAATAGATTGAGACATTTGCCATATGGACAATTATATTGGGCATTTTTGCTACCAGCCCAATTGCCCCTTTAATTAATTAATTTTAAATAATTTATTTAATTTAATATCAAATATTAAATTAAATAATTAGACCAATCCGATTTCTTAAATCGATCGTTTAAACATGAATCCCTATTCATGTTATAAACCGAACAAAAATTTAAATCATATTTAAATATTTTCACCTCTTCTTTATTATAGTTTAATTCATAATTAAACTGTGACACGTTAAGTATATCACATATAATTAACGTTTTCTCCCAAAACTGAATTTGAACAATTCAAATTCTTTTCTCTCAAAATGTTACAAGGTTTAGTCCGAGCTAGTAAGGGGACCTAATGGACCTACAGATCATGAGCTCCAACGATACAAGATTAACCGGCCAAACTCTTTAGCCTAGCTAATCAACATTCGTTAACCACCGGGACACTCCACTAAATTCCAGTGGTTGCACTCTCCTCACTGTAGATATATTTTTGTCCACTCGATATAACAATGATTAGTAAGTCGATCCTTCACAGGTCGTTCGTATTTACAGCTGGGTAAAAATTACCGTTTTACCCCTGTAATTACTTCTTGTTCCTTAAGTCCCACTGATCCTCCAATGAACAATTGGTTTATGGTCCAACCAACAAATTGAATCCCTCTCGAGCGAATGAGAGGGGTGGGCCCTTTGTTCAAGACCCGGAGTCAGCACTTAAGGGAACAACCTCTCTACTAATCCCTAAAGCGGGTAGGAGTGAATTCCATCTTGCAGAACTATGTTCCCATCTATCTACTCGGTTTTATCCCTGAAATGGGAGACTTATTAAGTCGGCAATCTCAGGCCACTCTCACCCATGCAAATCTAAGGATAATCCGAATAAACAGGAGTTCATGGCATGCTCAGGATTAAGATCGAGTTACCTAGGTCATTGTATGAATATAGTCAGTTAAGACAGTAAACGGAGTTATAAAGTCTAAGTGACTATTTCTCAGTCCAGTCTTATGCAAACTCATTGCATAGGACGCCACCACTCGCATGTCTCCACATGATTGATTCAGGATCACATCGTTTGTACTTTACAAAGTGGGCCGCGTCCATAGTGTCCCCAGGATAAGGTACCCAACCCTATCCCTATACTATAGACCGTTGCGGCTATAACTTGAACCTGATCCACTTTTATGTCACACATAAAGTTCAAGTATACATCCTATAGCCATGGGTTCTTTATTGGATTAGGGTTTCAAATATACAATTCACTTTATTCAATAACACCTTTACTGAATAAATCTCAATAATAACTTTATTGCAAAATAGAATATACATTCAATTTACAAACTCACGAGTTTTAGGACATAAAACCCAACAATATCATCGTGGATGGAGAGAGTACTTATAGTGAGTGGGAGCGGGACTTGTGAAAACGAGACCCACGGTCTCTTCTTTCGATTCACACCGTGAGACGCCTATGATCCGCCTGCTAGTTTGGCCTGGACCAGACAATCCTTTCGGAGGGCCTGATCATGGGAGTCGGAACACCGTGAAATTTCGAAAGGGATACAGTTTCCTGGTTGGTTTTCCTTCTTGGTTCACCTTCACCGCTCTTTTTGTTTGGGCGGATCTTTGGGAAACTTAAAGATTGAGGTGACACTCACGAATTCGTTAAGTGTTAATGAATTCGACCGAACAATAGTAATTGGGCGCCTAATGGAATAAGAGTTATTACGAGATTAGGGTCCGATCGAGAAAGTCTCGTCCCTAGAGGAGGAGTGTTCTTCACCCTTCGGTGGCGGTCATTCTAAACCTTTAGGGTATCATTGCAAAATTTTGAATGGCCTAGGGATCATGAAACAATTTTGCTAAAACTTGATTGGATTTCAAAAGTTTTTTGCGAGACTAACACAAAGTTTTCTTAATTTTTCAGCTTAAAACATGTCTAGCGCAATAATACCTCTACTTGCCTCCGATAAACTAGTGGGAGATAATTACCAAAGTTGGAAAAACAACATTAAAATAATTTTGGTAACTGACGACATTAAGTTCGTCTTTGTCGAGGAGTCCTCGAGATCTTTGGGCTCGACTAACGTCGCGAAGTGTTTGCGATGCATACGATCGATGGATCAGGGCGAATGAAAAGGCCAAGGTCTACATCGTTGTGAGCTGATGGTCACCACCAAAGAGATCATGGAGTCCTTGCAGGAAATATTTGGACAACAGTCCTTTCAGGTCCGGCATGACTCGCTCAAATACGTCTTCAACGCACGGATGAAAGACGGGTTGTCTGTCCGTGAACATGTTCTTGACATGATGACCCACTTTAATCTGGCTGAGATGAATGGGGCTTCGATCGATGAGTCGAGCCAAGTCAGTTTTATTCTGGAGACTCTTCCGAAGAGTTTCCTTCCGATTTAGAGCAATCTTTGTTATGAACAAAATTAGCTACTCTCTCACTACCCTCCTCAATGAGCTCACAAATTTCCAGTCCCTTAAACAGGTCAAGGCATCGAAATCGAGGCAAATGTTGCCTCACGGTGTCTTATCACGGGGGTTCGACCTGCCTGGACGAAAACTCTGTTGCTCCTTCACGCCCGAAAGGGAAGAAGAGGATGAAGAGGGGTAAAACTGACCGAGCTGCCGCCCACAAGGGCAAGAAGGTCAAGGAAGTTGCAGAGAAAGGAAAGTGTTTCCAGTGCAATGGGGGCGGACACTGGAAGAGGAACTGTCCCAAATTCCTGGCCGAGAGGAAGAATCAAGGTAAATGTGATTTACTTGTGACAGAAACTTGTTTAGGGGAGAGTAATGACTCTACCTGGATATTGGATTCGGGCGCCACTAACCATATTTGTTCTTCTTTTCAGGGGATGGATTCCTGGCAGCCGCTGCGAGAGGGTGAGGTGACTCTACAGGTTGGATCCGGGTTGCTTGTCTCTGCTGCAGCGATCAACACGGTGAAGCTACACTTTGGCGGGAAGTACTTATTATTAGATAATTTGTACATTGTACCAAGGTTTACTAGAAGCCTTGTTTTCATTTCCTGCCTAATTGAACAATCTATTTGTGTTTCTTTTGAATTAAATAAAGTTATTTCTTTCAAAGGCAATGTTATTTGTTCAGCTTCACTCGAGCATAATCTGTATGTTTTGAAACCTAATTCGGTCAAAAGTGTTTTGAATACTGAATTGTTTAAAACTGCAGAAACACGAACTAAGAAAGCGAAAGTTTCTCCTAAGGAAAATGTTCATCTTTGGCATCTACGGTTAGGCCACATTAATCTCAATAGGATTGAGAAACTAGTGAAGAGTGGACTTTTAAACGAGTTGGAAGAAAACTCTTTACCGGTGTGTGAGTCATGTCTTGAGGGCAAAATGACCAAACGTCCTTTTAGTGAAAAAGGATATAGAGCCAAAGAGCCTCTTGAGTTAGTTCATTTTGACCTTTGTGGTCCGATGAATGTTAAAGCTCGGGGCGGTTATGAGTACTTCGTGTCTTTCATAGATGATTACTCGAGGTATGGGTATATTTACCTAATGCACAGGAAGTCTGAAACTCTTGAAAAGTTCAAGGAGTATAAGACTGAGGTTGAGAACCTCTTAGGTAAATCGCTTAAAACACTTCAATCGGATCGAGGTGGAGAGTACATGGACACTGAATTCCCGAAATATATGATAGAACATGGAATTACGTCCCAACTCTCAGCGCCTGGTATGCCACAACAGAATGGTGTATTGGATAGGAGAAACAGAACCTTGTTGGACATGGTTCGGTCAATGATGAGCTATGCTCGTCTACCTGATTCTTTTTGGGGTTACGTAGTGGAGACTGCGGTCTATATTTTGAACAACGTTCCGTCGAAGAGTGTTTGTGAAACACCTTTCAACTCTAGAGTGGACGTAAAGGTAGTTTACATCACTTCAGAATTTGGGGATGTCCGACCCACGTGTTAGTGTCAAACCCGAAAAAGTTGAAACCTTGTTCGAAATTGTGCCTATTCGTAGGTTACCCTAAAGAGACTATGGGTGATATGTTTTACGATCCTAAGGAAAATAGAGTGCTTGTGTCGAAAACGCCACTTTCTTAGAGGAAGACCACGTCAGGGATCATTTACCAAGGAGTAAAATTGTGTTAAATTAAATAGATAGTACATCAGCAAGAGTTGCTGATGTGGCTAGTACGTCAACAAGTGTTGTTAATCCTAGCACGTCTAGTCAAATCCGTTCCCAAGACTTTGGAATGCCTCGACGTAGTGGGAGGGTTGTGAGACAGCCCGATCGCTACATGGGTTTAGCTGAGACCTCAGTTGTTGCTCCTGATGATGACTGTGAGGATCCATTGACCTATGATCAGGCAATGGTTGATGTTGACAAAGACGAATGGATTAAAGCTATGGACCAGGAAATGGAGTCTATGTACTTCAATTTTGTTTAGGAGCTTGTGGATCAACCGGATGGGGTAAAACCTATTGGTTGCAAATGGATCTACAAGCGTAAACGTGGCATAGATGGAAAGGTGCAGACTAGTGGCAAAGGGTTTTACCCAGGTTGAAGGGGTTGACTATGAGAAGACCTTTTCACCTGTTGCCATGGTAAAGTCGATCAGGATCCTTCTGGCCATTGCCGCTATTATGACTACGAGGTATGGAAGATGGACGTGAAGACAGCCTTTCTGAATGGCAAACTTGATGAGACCATCTACATGAACCAGCCCAAAGGGTTCATTGCTCGAGGCCAAGAGCAAAAGGTTTGCCGGCTTCATAGGTCCATTTATGGGCTGAAACAAGCTTCGAGGTCTTGGAATATAAGGCTTGATGAGGCGATCAAATCTTATGGCTTTGATCAAAATGTCGACGAGCCTTGTGTCTACAAGAAAATCGTTGACAAAACTGTCGCATTTTTTGTTTTGTATGTGGACGATATTCTTCTCATTGGGAATGAGGTAGAATTTCGTACTGACGTTAAGAAGTGGCTAGCTTTGCAATTCCAAATGAAAGATTTGGGAGAAGCTCAATACATTCTAGGTATCCAGATTGTCCGAAACCGGAAGAACAGAACGCTAGCCTTGTCTCAAGCGTCTTATATTGACAAGATGTTGTCTAGATATAAGATACAGAACTCCAAGAAGGGCTTGCTGCCTTTCCGGCATTGAGTTCACTTGTCTAAGGATCATTGTCCTAAGACTCCTCAAGATGTTGAGGATATGAGACGGATTCCATATGCTTCGGCTATAGGGTGCCTGGTGTATTCCATGTTGTGTACTAGGCCCGACATCTGTTATGCAGTAGGAATTGTCAGTAGATATCAGTCCAATCCAGGATTAGATCACTGGACAGCCGTAAAGGCAATCCTCAAGTATCTTAGGAGAACGACGAACAAAAGCTTAGTGTATGGTAGTGGGGATTTGATCGTTACGGGATACACGAATTCTGACTTTCAGACCGATAAGGATTCTATGAAATCCACTTCCGGGTCAACCTTCATTTTGAATGGAGGAGCTGTAGTATGGCGAAGCATCAAGTAGGGATGCATCGCTGATTCCACTATGGAAGCGGAGTATGTTGCGGCTTGTGAAGCTGCAAAGGAAGTTGTTTGGCTTTGGAAGTTCATGATGGATTTGGAAGTTGTTCCAAATATGAACTTGCCGATCACACTGTTCAGTGATAACAGTAGTGCAGTAGCAAACTCACGTGAGCCCTCGGAGCCATAAGAGAGGCAAACACATTGAGCGCAAGTATCATCTTATACGGGAGATAGTGCACTGCGAACACGTGACAGTCACGTACATATCGTCAGAGCACAACGTAGCTGATCCATTTACAAAGCCCCTCAGGGCTAAGGTGTTTGAGGGTCACCTAGAGAGTCTAGGTCTTCGAGAGCTTCCTGACTAGGGCAAGTGGGAGATGTGTAAACGAGTATTCAATGCCCTAGTTTATTGTATTACATCATTTTAATTTATGTACATTTCAAAAATGTATTTTCTCCACTAGCTTAGTCCAAGTGGGAGTTTGTTGGGATTTTTGTCCTAATCTCGTGTTTGTAAATTACTGTTGAAAATTAATAAGAGTTATTTATTTAATTACTTTGTGTCTCGCAATATTTACAAACTTTTCCAATAAACTAAGCTCCAGGGTCATTGAATTTATGAGAGAACTAGAACTTGAACGGTGTGTAGTGGACACACAGGGAGGATCACGTTCGAGTTATGACCCAAACGGTCTACAGTAGATGGATAGGGTTGGAGACCTAATCCTGGATACACTGTGGATGCAACCCACTTTGTATTAGATACAAACGAGGTGATCTGACTCGTTCATGTGGTTGACATGCGAGTGGGGGCATCCTGTGCAATGAGATTGTACAAGACCGGATCAGAATTATTAGACCCACCGATGTAACACCGCTGTGATGAGACTAATAACTTCGTAGATGACCATTATTGACTCGACCTGAATCCTGAGCGTGTTACGGACTCATGTCTGCGAGGGTGGTCACAGGTACTCGCCTAAAATGCCTATCTTCTTAGGGACAGGACCAAGTAGGGAGTTAGGAACTTAACTACGCGAGATGGAATTCACTCGTTCCCGCCTTTAGAGAAACTAGAGGGGTTGTTCCCTTAAGTGTTGTCTCCAGGGCTTGGACAACGGGCGCCCACCTTCTCACTGGCCCGAGAAGGGTATTGTGTAAGGTTGGACCATCACAATATGTTGTTCATTAGAGGAGCAGTGGGGACTTAAGGATCAAGAGGTAGACACAGGGGTAAAACGATAATTTGGTCATATCAGTGGACACGTAATATTCTGCACTAACGGGAGTGCAGCTACGGGCTATAGTGGAGTGTTACCGTAGCTAATGAATGTTGATTAACCGAGTCAAAGAGTTTGACAGGTTAATCTCGGATCATTAGAGCCCGTCACTGTAGGTCCATTAGGTCCCTCGGTTGGCTCAATCTGGGTTAAAAGAAGGGTTAATGTTTTGGCATGAAATTGAAGTTTTCAATTTCACTTTAAGGACATTTATGTCATTTATATGAAATATGAATGATATAATATATAGTTTAATGTGAATGAGATTCATAATAAATTATAGGTTAGCCTAATTGTTGAATTAGGGCTAATTGGAGAAATTAATTGAGAGAAATTAAATTGGATGTGATTCAATTTAATTAATCCACAATTATTGCAAATGAGATTTGCAATATGAGATATGAGATATTTTATATTATGTGGTTATGCAAATGAGATTTGCATAACCTACGGTTGTGGTAAAGTGGTAATAATGTGGAGATTTTAACTCCATCATTTCCACTATTTAATCCCTTCTTGCAAGAAGGAATTCAAGCTTTTCACTCTCATTTTTTGGATTTCACCCAAAAAGAAGAGTTTCTCTCAACACTTCTCTCTCAAATCTCCTCCCTCTCCAAAATTCTAGAGTCCCACAACTCTCCTCCTTTCCAAAGGAAGAACAATCGAGACTCCAAGTGGTTGTGTTCGGGTTTCGTTCGAGATAATGTTTTATTGAGTTCGAGAAGCACAAAGCGTTCGTGATCAAGGAAGGATTTTAGAAGATCTGTCTACAACAAGTAAGTATGTTCTTCTCGCTGTAAATTCTTCCTCTTTTGTATGTTTAGCCTAGATCTAATAGTTAGATCATTTTGACAAAATTTAAGTAGCGTAATGATACCATGACGATTCGATCGTCTTCCGCTGCGCGGGAATTTTCATTCCCTTCATTCACAGGCCACAAAAGACTCGACATTCATCGTGGAATCGGCGATGCATCCCTACTTGATGCTTCACCACACTACAACCCCTCCATTAAGAGTGAACATTGACCACGATGTGGATTTCCTAGAATCCTTATCGGTATGAAAGTCAAAGTTTGTGTATCCCATAAGGATCAAATCCCCACTTCCATACACAAGCATGTAGTTCCTCGTTCTCCTTAGATACTTGAGGATTGCCTTTACGGCTATTCAGTGATCTAATCCTGGATTGGATTGATACCTACTAATAATCCCAACTGCATAACAGATGTCGGGCCTAGTACACAATATGGCATACTTAAGGCTCCCTACAACTAAAGCATAAGGGATTCGTCTTATATCCTCAACCTCTTGAGGTGTCTTAGGATATTGATCCTTAGACAAGTGAACCCCATGCCTGAAAGGTAGCAAACCCTTCTTGAATTTCTGCATACTATATCGCGACAACATCTTGTCGATATAAGATGCCTTAGACATGGCTAGCGTTCTATTCTTCTGGTTCTGGACTATCTGGATACCTAGAACATACTGAGCTTCTCCCAATCTTTCATTTGGAATTGTGAAGCCATCCATTCCTTAATGTCAGTAAGGAATCCTACATCATTCCCAATGAGTAGGATATCATCCACGTACAATATCAGAAATGCAACAATATTGTTGACGATTTTCTTGTTGACGCAAGTCTCATCCACATTTTGATTAAAGCCATAAGATTTGATAGCCTCATCAAACCTTATATTCCAAGACCTCGAGGCTTGTTTCAGTCATTAAATAGCCCGTTGAAGCCTGCAAAACTTTTTCTCCTGGCCTTGAATAATGGATCCTTTGGGTTGGTCCATGTAGATGTTTTCGTCAAGATTGCCATTTAGGAAGGTCGTCTTGACATCCATCTATCGTACCTCATAGTCATAATATGCGACAATGGCCATAAGGATTCTAATAGACTTTACGATGGCAATAGGAGAAAAGCTTTCCTTATAGTCAACCCCTTCTCTCTGGGTAAAACCCTTTGCCACTAGTCTGGTTTTCAAGGTCTGCACCTTCCCATCTACACCACGTTTACGCTTGTAGATCCACTTGCAACCAATAGGTTTAATCCCATCCGGTTGGTCCACAAGTTATAGACGGAATTGAAGTATATTGACTCCATTTCGTCCATGGCATTAATCCATTCGTCTTTGTCAACATCATTCGTTGTCTGATCATAGGTCAATGGATTCTCACAGTCTTCATCAGGTATGACAACTTCGATTTTAGCCAAACCCATGTAACGTTTAAGCTATCTCACAACCCTCCCACTACGTCAAGGCATTCTCAACTCTTGAGAATGTACTTGACTAGACGAGCTAGGATCAACAACACTTGTTGATGTACTAGTACCATCAGCAACTCTTACCGATGAACTGTCCATTTCGTTCAACACAATCGTACTCCTTGATTTATGATCCCTGATGTGGTCCTCCTCAAGGAATGCGGTGTTTGTCGAGACAAGCACCCTATTTTCCTTAGGACCGTAAACTAGACCACCTCTCGTCTCTTTTGGGTAACCTACGAAGAGGCACAATTTCGAACCTGGTTCCAACTTCTTCGAGTTTGACACCAACACATGAGTCGGGTATCCCCAAATCCTGAAATGACGTAAACTAGTTTTACGACCATTCTAGAGTTCGAAAGGTGTTTCAGAAACACTCTTCGATGGAACAATGTTCAAAATGTATACCGCAGTCTCCACGGCGTAACCCCAAAACGAGTTAAGGAGACGACCATTGTTCATCATCGATCGAACCATCTCCAATAGGATTTTGTTCCTCCTCTCTGATACACCATTCTGTTGTGGCACACCAAGTGCTGAAAGTTGGGACGTAATTCCATGTTTTATCATATAGTCCTGGAATTTAATGTTCATATACTTTCCACCTCGATCCGATCGAAGTGTTTTAATCGTTCTACCTAATATGTTCTCAACCTCAGTCTTGTACTCCTCGAACTTTTCAAGAGTTTTAGACTTTCGATGTATTAGGTAAACGTACCTATATCTCGAATAGTCATCTATAAAACATACAAAGTATCTGTAACCTCCCTGTGTTTTAACATTACTCAGACCACAGAGGTCAGAATGTATAAACTCAAGAGGCTCTTTGGCTCTATAACCTTTTCCACTAAAATGTCTTTTGGTCATTTTGCCTTCAAGGGATGACTCACAAACCAGTAAAGAATTTTATTCTAACTCGCTTAGAAGCTCATTCTTCACTAGTCTCTCAATCCTATTGAGATTTATGTGACCTAACCATAGATGCCAAAGATGGGTGTTTTCTTTTGGAAAAGCTTTTAATCTTTTAGTTTGTGTTTCAACTGTTTTAAACAATTCAGTATTCAAAACACTTTTGGTCGAATTTGGCTGTAAAACATATAGATTATTCTCAAGTGAAGTAGAACACAACACATTACCTTTATGAGAAATAAACGCTTTATTGAACTCGAATGAAATGGAAATACAATGTTCAATAAGACAAAAAATTGAAACAAGGTTTCTAGTAAACTCTTGAACTATGTACAATTATCTACTAACAAGTATTTCTTGTCAAAGAAAAGCTTCACCGTGTCCACCGTTGTAGTCGAGACAACTTACTTGGATCCAACCCTGAGTGTTATCTCACCCTCTTGCAGTCGCTGCCATGAACTAATTCCCTGAAAAGAAGAACGAACATGGTTAGTGGGTCCTGAATCAAGTATCCAGACAGAGTCACTACACTCCCCTAAACAAGTTTCAGTAACAAGTAAATCATATTTACCTTCATTCTTCTTGTCGACAAGGAATTTAGGATAGTTCCTCTTCTAGTGGTCGTCCCTATTGCAGTAGAAACACTTTCCTTTTTCTACAACCTCCTTGACCTTCTTGCCCTTCTGGGTTGCAGCACAATCAACTTTACCCACTTTCTTCAATTTCTTCTTCTTCCCTTTCGGGCCTGAAGAACCTACAGACTTTGTCCCATAGGTCGAACCCCTGTGAAAGGACCTGAAGCCAACATTTGCCTCAGCTTCCTTTCCCTTTACTCGCATCAAGGACTAAAAGGTATGTAGTTCGTTGAGGAGGGTGGTCAGAGTGTAGCTAGTTTTGTTCATAATAGCATTACTACGAAACTTCAGGAAACTCTCTAGAAGAGTCTCTATAATAAAGGTGACCTGGCTCGACTCATCGATCGAAACATCGTTCATTTTCGCCAAGTGGAAGTGGGTCATCATGTCGAGAACATGTTCCCTAACAGACGCCCCTTCCTTCATCCTAGCATTGAACACATGCTTGAGAGCATCGTGCCTAACCTGAAAGGATTGTTGTCCAAACATGTTCTGCAACGACTCCATGTTTCCTTGGTGGTGACCATGGTCTCGTGCTTCTTAGCCAAGACTTCAGACAAGCTGGCTATTATGTAGACCTTGTCCTTTTTATTAGCCTTGGTCCAACGATCGTACACCTATGGACACTCCTCAGTGAGCGCGGACTTAAGGTTGTCCGTTACTAAGATTGTGTTTATATTGTTTTTCCACGTTTGATAGTTGTCTTCTATCAGTTTGTCGGATGCTAAGAGTGTTATTATTGAACTCGACATTTTTGTTGAAAGAAAAACTTTGTATTAGATCTCGCAAAAACTTTTAGAAATCCATTTATGTTTTAGCAAATTTTATTCTATGATCCCTAGGTCATTAAAAATTGCAATGATACCCGAAAGGTTTAGAATGGTCGGCACCGTAGGTGGACAGAATCACTCCTCCTTTAGGACGAGACTTTCTCGACCAGACCCTAATACCATAATAACTCTTATTCCTATAGGCATCAAGTTACCATTTTCGGTCAGACTCATTAACTCTTAATGAATCTCGTGAGTGTAACCCTCTATCCTTAAATCTCTAGAGTTTCCATCCAAACGATAGTTGTTGTATGGAGGACTATGGAGGAAAACAAACTAAGGAAAACGTATCCCATTCGGGAATTCACGGTGTTCTGACTCCCATGATCAAGGCCCTCCATAGGGATTGTCTGGTCCAGGCCAAACTAGCAGGCGGATCATAGGCGTCTCACGGTGTGAATCAATAGAAGAGACCGTGGGTCTTGTTTTCACAGGTTTCGCTCCCACTCACTATAAGTACTCTCTCCATTCACCTTGAGTTTTGACCGATACAAATACCACCCGTAAGGGGACGCTCCCATTTGCGCCACGAGATCGAGTATGGATCTCACGGTGTGAACTTACCAGAGATTTGTGGATGGAATTTAAACATATCTCATGCACCATAATTCCTCTCACTCAACACTTTAGATTAACGAGATTAACATAGATAAACCGGCTATATTTACCTAAGTCTACCAATATAACTCTTATATTGGATTAGCCAAAGTCTATAATCAAATTATTAACTTTGGTCTCTGTGAGTTTATTTAATTAACTGTTAATTAACGCGACTCACATAAAATCTAACCTATGAATCTCTGGACCTAATTCACTCTCAGGTCGGTTCCCAGGTAGGAGTGTTCCGCAAAGCATCAGCTTAAATACCCCAGCCTTAAACAGAACCTTCCTTAGATAGAGTTACTAATTAGTCACCATTCATAAGTTACATTTGATTTCTTAATTCCAATCTTATTAGAGGTAGAAAACCTAAGTCTAATTAATTAAAGTTCTAAACCATTTAAAACTAATTAATTAACTTAGGTTACATGCATTTCTATGTTATTGTGTCTGATCATTCATCACATGAATAATCATAACATACATTCATCACATGAATAAATACATGTCAATGCTTTTAATCTAAATAATAAAACATTTAGATTAACTAAACTAAAACATACATTATATTATAACTCTTATAATATAACCTATCATGCATACTATATATTATAACACTTATAATATAAATATGATGCATGAAATGCTTAACCTAACGTACGATTTTAAACTATATGACATACATTATGCACATAAATATTTCATACAACACTTGCATAAAGTAATACATAGCAAATTGGAACGGTTTTGGAACTAGTGACATTAATTAAATTAATTAACATTAATATAACACTTATATTAATCAATAAAAATTAATTCATTTACTTAATTTACATAAAATAAACTAAATAAAACAATTAATTTTGGCTGAAAACCGGCCACCAAAGTCCCTCATTGTAACATCCGCGGAAATCTCTCGCGAACTGCCCACTAACGAAGTGGCGTTGCAACACCGTGGGCAGCGTTGTAATACTGAACTGCTCAACATCGAGGAAGCGTCTCAACGCCAAGCGTCGTTGAAATGCTGGTCTGCAACAGCTTCACCTTTCGCGCGAATGGCGTTGCGACACTGATGAACAGCGTCGCAACGTTGTCCTTAGTCCAAGAACACTATTTGCTGAATTTCGCCCGTTTCCGCTCCGTTTCTTCACAACAACTTTTTCCACGAACGACCCGGACTTACAGACTCGATTTACATTAAAAAAATACTCAAAACAATGGGCCTTTACATTGATCTCATCAACGAAAAAGTAAATCTAAACTAAGTGCCAAAACCGAAAACATTCAATATGCAAACCATTAACATTCATCACATGAAAATTAATGCTACCAATCTAATTTTAAGAAAATTACAGAACACACAACGAAGAGCAAAGTTAGTCTCTGATACCAATTGAAGGGAATGGATTTCCCGTAGCAGAAGCGATGTGAATCATCGTTGTTTCGTTGTGGTTCTAATTTTCTTAAAAACAGAAAGTATCAACATATTAACTAGGCTAAGCATGCTTTAATTGAGAATAAAACATAAAGTAATCATTACTAACCTCTTGAAGAATACTTCTTCGATGTTTTATCCTCCGGTCACGATCTCTCTCGATCCAACGATCTCTCGAACTCGTACCACGAATGGATCAAGTAGGACACTTCCACTTGATCTTCTCGGTTGTTCTCAGGAGGTAGAGGGAGAGTTGTGGGTCTCCTTTTGAAATTCGGGCTTGGAGAATGTAGAGAGAATTGAGAGAGGAGTAAAGAGAATTTTCTTTCTCTTTGGATTCAATTCCAAAAAATGAGAGAGTGGTCTTACAAGTGTTTCTCCAAGCACCTATATATAATGGTGTGTGGTTAAAATCTCCACCAATTCACCAAAATACCACAACTATATAATATGCAAATCATATTTGCATATCATATAATATAAGGTATCTCATACCTTATTATACAAATCACATTTGCACAATTGTGGAATTTTAAATTGAATCATATTAAATTTAATTTCTCTCAATTCAATTTCTCCAAATTAGCCCTAATTAAATAACTAGACTAGACTATAGTTTATTATGAATCTCATTCACATTAAACTATATATTATGTCCATTATATCACATATAAATTACATAAATACCCTTTTAATGAATTTGAACACTTCAAATCCCCTCCAAACTATAAACCCTCATTTTATCAAATTTGAGTCGACCGAGGGACCTAATGGACCTACAAAATGACGAGCTCTAATGATACGAGATTAATCCGATCAAACTTTGACCCGGTTAATCAACATTCATTAACTACGGTAACACTCTACTAAATCTCGTAGCTACACTCTGCTCACTGTAGGACAAGTTGTGTCCATCAATATAACCAATGCGTATGAGTCGTCCCTTCACAGGTTGTTCGTTGTCACAGTTGGGTAAAATTATCGTTCTACCCATGTGTCTACCTCTTGCTCCTCTAATGAACAACTTTGGTGCATGGTCCGACCAACAACATCCCTCTCGTGGCACTGAGAGGGTGGGTGCCCGTTGTCCAAGCCCTGGAGACAACACTTAAGGGAACAAACCCTCTAGTTCCCCTAGCTCGAGAACGTTCCTTCTTGCGTGGTTAAGATGATAGCTCCCCACGAGGTCCTGTCCCCAAGAAGATAGGCATATTGCGCATACTCTGGCCACCCTCACCCGTACTAGTCAAAGGATAGACCCCGGCAGACAGGAGTCCGTAACACGCTCAGGATTAAGGATGAGTCATTAATGGTCATCTACGAAGTTATTAGTCCTATACTGTTAACGATGTTACATCAGTAGATCTAATAATTCACGGTCCGGTCTTGTACAATCTTATTGCACAGGATTCCCCCACTCACATGTCGACCACATGAACGAGCTGGATTACCTCGTTTATATCCAATACAAAGCAGGTCATATCCACAATGTCACCAGGATGAGGTTTCCAACCCTATCCATATATTGTGGAACGTTCAGGTCATTAAGTCAAACGTGATCCTCCCTGTGTGTCAACTACACAACGTTGAAGTTCTAGTTCTCTCAAATAATATGACCCGGGAGTTTAGTTTATGTGATTAAGTTTATAAAATGTGAGATACAAAGTTTGATAAATAAATAACTCTTATTCATTTAAATCAATGAGTATTACAAACTACAATTCGATACCTTCAAAAGCAGTCTTAGCGACAACTTGTGCTCGTAGTCAAAGACTTTCTCCACAAAGTGTTAGTAAGTTGGATTGAAGGCACAAAGAGACTCAAAAGACTCTCCTAAGAAAAAATGAGAAAAAAAGAAAGATCAAAGAAAAGAAAAGAGCCTAGTAGTAGCATTGATTAAGTTTGGGGGAGTTATACTCAGAAAAAGTCTAGACGGAATAGTAGATTTACATACGAAGGGTGTTGGGATTTATGCCCTAAACTTGTGTAATTTTGTTCAATTAAATAAAGTGTTATTTGTTTTGATAAGATTACAGTCTTGCTTTTACAAATCCAATAAACTAAGCTCCAAGGTTATAACATTTATCTTGAAATCAGTGTAGTGGACACTATTTGGGTTGAGTTTAAGATTATAACCTAAATAGTCTATGCTATAAGAATAAGGTTGAAAACTTCATTCTGGTAACACCATGGATGCGACTCACTTTGTAATTAGTACAAATGAGGTAATCCAACTCATTCATGTAGTTGCCATGCGAGTGGGGGAATCCTGTATGAAGAGTTCATACAAGATCGGATCATAAATTATTAGTCTAACCAAAGATAACACCGTTAACGTGGATAAGACTAGTAATTTATAGATGGTCATTAGTGACTCGACCTGAATCTTGAGCAAGTTAAGAACTCCTGCTTATAGGGGTTTGTCCTTAGACTAGTATGGTTGAGAGTGGCCTTTAGATGACTCAATAAGCCTACCTTCTTAGGGACAGAACCTCGTAGGTAGCTGGGAACTTAACTGTGCAAGATGGAATTCACTCATTCCTACACTAAGGAAATACATAGGTTGTTCCCTTAAGAACTGACTCCAAGTCTTGAACAACGGAGCCCCGCCCTCTATGAGGGTATGAGTCTAAGGTAGGACCTTAGACTTGTTATTCATTAGAGGATCAGTGGTGCTTAAGGAGTAAAGAGGTAATCACAGGGGTAAAACGATAAGTTGACCCAAATTGTGATTACTGAACAACCCGTGAAGGGTCGACTCATGGGTAATGACTATATCGATGGACACAATAATATCTACAAATGAGGAGAGTGCAAATACAAGTCTATAGTGGAGTGACTTGTAGTTAATAAATATTGATTAATTGGATAAAAGAGTTTGATCGATTAATCTCACATCATTGGAGCTCATGATCTGTAGGTCCATTAGATCCCTCCGTTGGCTCAATATGGTAAAATTGAGGATATAAAGTTAGGAGTGAAATTGAAGTGTTCAATTTCATACATGAGGTGTTGTATCTATTATATATGATATAATTGATATAATATATAGTTTTAATGTGAATTAGATTCATATATAAATTATATACTAAAGAGAGAATAAAGGAGGGGTAGGATGGTCATTTCCATCCCATTCCCCTATATATATGGTTGCATGAGATGCAACTAGGTTAAGAGATATTCTAAGGTTTTGGAAAAGCTCTTTTGTTGTTGTTGGAAGAGTTCCAAGACAACAAAAACATCTCTCTCTCAAAATACCTCACATCTCCTAAAGGGAACTCACCTTCCTCCCTCACCTAGAGAACAACAGAGAAGATCCGGTGGTCGTGTCTTTGCACGTTGGAGTTCTTGTTGCTGAGATCGTGACCGTGAAGAGAGGAGCACTTGAAGAAAGGTTCTTCAAAGGTAAATTCTTGCTGTCCATTTCACTTTTATGCGTAATCTAGTTTTGTATATTCTTGAATTTATCTTTGTAACTAAATCAAGAGCGCGCGATTCGCAATCGCTTCCGCTGCGGGGACTTCGACTCCCTTCAATTAGTATCAGAGAACAATTGCGTTCTTGATTTATGATCTGGATTTTTCAAGAACAAGGTGGGATTTACTGTTTTTGCATGAGATGTATGAACGGTTTTGCAAAATTAGATGTTTTCAATTTTAGCACTTAGATTTACAATTTCCATTGAAATGTTCAATGTAAGGGCCCGGTGTTTTGGGCAAATTTAATTGTAAATCGAGTCCATGTAAGTCGTGTCGTCGATCGAGGCAAGGCGAAATCACGAGAAGATCGAGCGAAAATGAGTCGAAAACAATGGAGATTGTTGTTTATCAGTGCGCGTTGTTGCGCTGCTCATCGCGTTACGCAATCATTGCGCTTATGGAGAAGACGCGCCGACGGAGGCGGCGTTACAGCGTAACGCTGCGGCATTGCGCAACGCCGCGAAGACGACAAAAGCAAAGCGCGTTACACGCCGCTATCGCGTGCAACTCCATAGTCGTTTCACGCAAAGCAGCAACGGGTAGAAACACTTTTTTTATTATATATTGAATATAAAAACGTTTTATATTTAACTTATATTTAATTAATTAATTTTAATTAATATAATTAGATTATATTAATTAAAATTAAAATTAGGGTGCCAAAATTGGTCTAATTTTTGCTATTTTAATTATGCAATTGTTCTGTAATTATTGCCATGCATAGTGTATGCTTGTATTTTAGAAATCCCACCTTAGGTTAAGCATTTTCATGCATCATTAATATAAGGAGTTATATTATATGGTTTGCATGTTTAATTAATATAAGGTTGTTATATTAATTTTTGGACAGCATTGACATGCATTGTTTTTCATGAGATGAATATGCTATGAATGTCTTATTATTCATGTGATGAATGATCAAGCACTATAACATAGTATGCATGTCACCTAAGGTTAATTATTAGTTTTAAAATGTTTAGAACTTGGAAATAATAGACCTTAGGTTATCTAGTTCTAATTAGATTAGAATTAGGAACCACGTAATTTATAAGCTATAATTTAAAGAGGAACTCTGTCTAAAGAAAGTTTTGTCTAGACTTGGGTATTTAAGCTGACGAAAACGGAACACCCCTACCTGGGAACTGACTTGGGAGTGAAATTTAATCATAGAGTCTTATAAATTACAGTAGCGTCAGCGAGTTTATTAAGGGGTTAATAAACTAGAAATCCTAGGTTTAATATAAGGAGTTTTATTAATAAACTTAGGATAAAATCAATATAAGAGTTATATGAAATATCAATATAAGAGTTATGTTGATAGGGTTAGGTAAAACCATTAGTCGGGTTTTAGCCTAAGAAAGATTCCTACAAACTTAAAGTATTCAGTGGGAGGAAAAAGTGTATGAGATACATATTTTTTCCACCTACACTATCTCCGGGAAGTTCACACCGTTAGACTCATGTTTGTATAAGTCAATATCAAGGTGAATGGAAAGGGTACTTATAGTGAGTGGGAGCAGGTTTAGTGAAAAACAAAACCTACGGTCTCTTTTGTCGGTTTACACCGTTAGACCACTATGGTCAGCCTGCTAGTTTGGCCTGGACCAGACAATCCTTTCGGAGCGCTTGATCCTAGGGGATCTAACACCGTAGACACCCGAAAGAGATAAAGATTTTCTTAGACTATTTTCTAATCTAGTCCTCCCTTAGGCAGAATTTATTGGATCGAGACTCTGGGATCTAAAGACAAAGGGCTACAGTCACGGGGTACATAAGTTGTGTATGTATCCAGACCGAAAAATGGTAACTAAAACTGAAGGGATTTTGAATTCCCGCAGCGGAAGACGTTCTGAAACGTCGTTGATCCGTTGTGTAATTCCTATCTTAAAATTGAATCTATCTCATAGATCCTAGGCTAAACATGCAACATAATAGAGAAAACAGTATGTATAATGGATACTAACCTCTTGAAGAACACCTCTTCAACGTTTTTCTCCTTCTCCGGTCACGATCTCTCTCGATCCAACGTTCTCCTCGAACACGAACCACGATCCGAAC
The DNA here is from genome assembly GCA_036507285.1 of Trichosanthes cucumerina. Taxonomy (NCBI): domain Eukaryota; kingdom Viridiplantae; phylum Streptophyta; class Magnoliopsida; order Cucurbitales; family Cucurbitaceae; genus Trichosanthes; species Trichosanthes cucumerina. The sequence goes on along the minus strand of CM071836.1, from coordinate 67,360,641 downwards.
AGGGAGATACCTCCAAAGGGTCTTTTCGGTTGTTCTCAGGAGGTTGAGGGAGAGTAGGTGGGACTCCCTTTGGTTTTGGGTGAGGAGAAGTTTTAGAGAGAATTGAGAGAGAATGAGAGAAAGTCACTTGCTTTTTTTGGATCAAAATCCAAAAAATGGCAAAATGCATGCCAAAGGCTTCTTGCAAAGCCTTTAAATACTATTGTGTGATGGAGTTAAAACCTCCACCAAATAACAATTTTACCACAACCATATAATATACAAATCACATTTGCATATTATATAATATAAGTTATCTCATACCTTATTATACAAATCTCATTTGCATAAATGTGGAATTATAAATTGAATCACATTCAATTTAATTTCTCTCAATTCAATTTCTCCAATTAGCACTAATTAATCAATTAGGCTATACTATAGTTTATTATGAATCTCATTGACATCAAACTATATATAATATGTCATCTATATCTCATATAAACGACATAAATATCGAAATAATGAATTTGAACACTTCAAATTAACACCAAACTGTAAACCCTCAATTTGTCAATTTGAGCCAACCGGGGGACCTAATGGACCTACACGTTACGAGGTCCAATGATCCGAGACTAACCTGTCAAACTCTTTGACCCGGTTATTCAACATTTATTAGCTACAGTAACACTTTACTAAAGCCCGTAGCTGCACTCTCATCACTATAGGACAAGTTGTGTCCATCGATATAACCAATACCCATGAGTAGACCCTTCACAGGTTGTTCGTAGTCAAAGTTAGGTCAAATTATCGTTTTACCCCTGTGTCTACCTCTTGCTCCTTAAGTCCCACTGCTCCTCTAATGAACAACTATGTTGCATGGTCCAACCATAAACAACAAGCCTCTCAGGCCAATGAGAGAGTGGGGCCTCGTTGTTCAAGCCTTGGAGACAACACTTAAGGGAGCAACCCCTCTAGTTTCTCTAAGTCGGGAACGAGTGAATTCCTTCTTGCGTAGTCAAGTTCCCAGCTCCCCACGTGGTCCTGCCCCTAAGAAGATAGGCATATTGGGCGAGCAACAGTGGCCACCCTCACCCGTACTAGTCAAAGGACAGAGCCCCACAGACAGGAGTCCGTGACACGCTCAAGATTAAGGTCGAGTCACTAATGGTCATCTACGAATTTATTAGCTCTATACTGTTAACGGTGTTACATCAGTAAGTCTAATAATTCACAGTCCGGTATTGTACAATCTCATTGCACAGGATGCCCCCACTCGCATGTCAACCACATGAACGAGTCAGATCACCTCGTTTGTATCTAATACAAAGCGGGACGCATCCACAGTGTATCCAGGATTAGGTCTCCAACCCTATCCATATACTGTAGACCATTCGTCTAAGCCCAATCTCTTTGGAACTTCCTTATTAACAAACAACAAAAAGAAAGAAGAAATGAATGTTTAAAACTTGGTTTTCCATGTTTTAAAAAGAAAAGAAATGAAGTGAAAGATAAAAGGAAAACAAGGAAGGAAAACCTCAAACCATTTTGGTTTGGTTTGCTTTAAAAATAATGAAGAAAATGAAATGAAAGGAATGGATATTATATTGTATTTTGTTTTGTTTAGAAAATAAAAGGAAAGAAAAGAAAAGAAAGAAATGGATAAAGGAAAGGAAAAAAGAAAAGGAAAAAAGGAAAGAAAAAGCAAAAGGGAAAAAGACAAAGTTTGCCTCCTTGCTTTTTAAAATGGCTTTATCTTCTCCATTTTCTTTTTCATTTATCAAAACCAAAGTTGAAGCTTCGTGGGAGAAGGAGAAAGGAAGAAAATGGAAGTCATTTTCGTGATTTTGGAGCTGGAATTGCAGAAGAAAGGAGGAGAACTCAAAGCTTAATTGTATAGCAGCAAGGTGATCAACTCAGACCAGTTCTGATGTTTTGGTCTTTTCGAGCTCAAAAAGAAGGGTAAGAGTTGATTTTTTGATACATGAAAGATAACTCAATTTGGAACAAAGTTTGTGAAGGAAGCTCGAGCTAATACTGAAGTTAACTTACTGTTTTGTGAAGAGGAAGACAGAAGACAGAATTTGCTGTCAAATCTGGGAAGTCTCTGATGTTTTGGTTGTTCTGATCTGAATACTTGGAGTTAGAAGCTCTAATTGGTATGGTTCGAAAGCTTATTGAATTGCCTACAACTTTCATGAAGAAATCGTGAGTAGAAGATGTCTAGAAGATGTTCTAAATATCAGGTTAAATTTGTTGTGCAGCAGGAAATCCGAATCTGGAAACAACAGAAGTCTGTTTTGAGGAATGTAGCTTTTGAAGTATTTCTGAACAAATCCGTTTGGAATTTCAATTTCATGTCTTCATATGATATTTAGAGGGTTCAAAAAGGAAGAGCTTGGTATAAATTTCATTATTTGTTTGATAAGTAATGAAGACGTTATGGTTGTCTGAAAACAAGGCGAGAAAATCAAAAATGCTTTGGAATTTTGAAAGTGTGTTTTCTTGCAAGTTTTAAGGTCAAAAATCATGAGCTCGAGGTTCTAATGATTGATTTGGCTTGTTTGACAGGCCAAGAGCAAATAGGTCAAGTTTACAAGCCAAGGTTCCAATTCTAATACGGTGAGTGACTCTATCTTAGAACTATGTTTGACCTATGTTTTTCTTCATGAACATAAGTGTTGATAATTACATCTTGATTGAACTAGTTGTGAATGGCTTCATAGAGTTTTCTAACATAAAGTCATGATGGAACCTAAGCATGCTTTGAATTAGTTGTAACTATAAATCCAAGTATGGAAACTAAATTATGAAAGTATGCTTTCCTTTAGAGAATGTTTTGTGTAAATCCACTTGGGAACATGTATAAATGATAATGTGGAAATGTCAAGGAATTGTTGTATGTGTTATAAAGACATGATTTCCATGGTACACAAATTATGCCCTTGTTTGGGGTTAACCCCAATCTTGAAGGACATTCGAGAAGGTACTTAGGGGGGATGAATCATGATATCCCGATCATCAAGGACAATGAGAAGGTATCCGAAGTAAATAGTTTTTCCTAAATACTGAAGGACAATGAGAAGGTATTCGGGTAGTAAATGGTTTTACCTTAATACTGAAGGACATAGAGAAGGTATTAGGGAAAACCAAACGACCAAAGGCATTCCACGTGCACGTGAGAGAGAGAGAGGTACGAACCTTATTGGTATAAATGTAACTCTACCACCTTTATGGTTTAATGTGGTATCATGTCATGTGTTTTATTGTTATGAGTTTCTATTTTATTGATCTATCAACCCTCGATATGTTAGTACATTTCGAGTTTTGTGCTATGCACAAGTGATGACATAAACCTGTAAATTGGAAGCATGGTTTGTTTATGTTTACAAACAGATGTTAGGCTATTTTCTACTTATAATCTGCCATTATTATGATTCACCTGTGAGCTTATAATGTTTTAAAGATAGACACTCACTGAGCTTTTTAGCTCATTCTTTCAATGTTTTCAAACCTTTTCTGTAGAGATCAAGCTCACAGTACTGACATCCCGCCATAGTCTTTGGAAGTTCATAAGTTGTTAGTTTGTACGTGGTCGGTGTCTTTGTATAGAAAGTCGTTATGTAGCTATAGAAGTCTTGTACATTAGCGGTTGTATAAACAATGAGTTGTCTTGTGTTGTTTTGATGCACTTGACTTTTAGTTTCCAAGAGAGACTTATGAAGGGTTTCTCCTTGTGTATGTTTAATAGTTGTCCAGTTTCTGTTGTGTTATGATAAAATGTTCCATATGCGAACATAGTATGTTTATCAGGAATACAAGGTCAACAGGTATTGTTAAGAGGTAAACAATGTCTGTTGGTTTCACGCCGCCTTTCGGGCTAAGTAGTAGGTAGTTCGGGAGGGGGTGTGACAACTTGGTATCAGAGTAGTTAGCTCCATGGGAATGAGACAGGGCATGTTAGCTCTGAGAACAAAGTAAAAGTCATAGCAAGTTATTGAGTTAGTTTAGATTAAACTAGTAAAGTATGGTCCAAGTAAGAATAAGAGTAAGTCCAGTTAGGGCTAAAATGCGAATAGAAGTTTAGTACTGCGTATTGGAGTTAGATATCCATAGTATGTCTAATATATTGATATGTTATTTGAGTCATGCCACCACGTACTAGCAGACGACGCAGGCAGGATCAGGGCGGGATGCAGGATCCTACCCAAGGCCAATCTGAGAGGGATGAATTTTTAGAACTGAAGCAAGGGCTATTTTCAGTGGCTGAGTATGAGAGAAGGTATACCGAGTTGTCATGGTATGCTGATGTGATTGTGATATCTGAGAGTGACAGGTGTCGGAGATTTGAAAGAGGGTTACGTCCTGAGATACGAACCCCAGGCACAGGCATTGCAAAGTGGGCTTACTTTTCCCTGCTGGTAGAGACTGCTCTACGTGTTGAGCAGAGTATAACAGAGGCGCGAAACGATGGTGAAGCCTACCGAGGGCCTTCAATGGCGAGAAGTTTTCATGGTCGTGGCGCGACGATTCACACAGGTGAATGTTTTGAGTCGTCGGGACTTTAAAAGTCGAGTGTGGCGGCGACATCGAGGTAAACGCATGTTAGTGGTGCCTATCGAGCGAGCCAAAAAGAGCACCTAGTCAATCGCGGATCCACGGTAAGACCACCGACAATACAGAGTGCATTGCAAGTGCAATAAGGAGAACTCCATGTATAAATTGTGGTAAGAATCACCGAGGCCAATGTCTGGTTGGTGTCGATGTGTGTTACCAGTGTGGACAGCCAGGGCATTTTAAGAGGAATTGTCCACAGCTGAGAGCAGCCACACAGAGGGACTAGGGAGTTGAGTCCCAGACAGTTGAGCAGCCGAGAGTTTCAGTAGCTGCAAGAGAGGGCACCAGTGGTGTTAGACTAAAGAGAGTTGTAGGGAGGCCTAGGCAACACGGAAAGGTCTACGTTATGACTCAGCAAGAAGCTGAGGATGCACCAGATGTGATTACTGGTACGATTACTATTTGAAATGTACCGCACTGCTTTAATAGAACCACTACACATTTCTTTGTTTTTAGTATGTTCTTGACTAAGTTGAATGGGAAGCTAGAACCTTTATGTAAAAGGTTAGTTATGTACACTCTAGTTGGTGATGTTATTTTAGTCGATGTAGTGTTGCGGAACTGTGAGATCTTTGTAGAAGATCTTATTATGTTAGTGGATCTTCTACCACTAGACTTGCAGGTGTGAGATGCAATCTTAAGGATGGATTTCGTATTTACTCATTATGCTTCCAGAGATTGCCATATAAAGGAAGTTGTTTTCAAGAAACCAGGATTAGCTGAAGTGGTTTTATGGGATGAAAGAAAGATTATCCCTACGAGTTTGTTTTCAGCATTCAAAGCTCAGAAGTTATTGAGGAAAGGTTGCACGACGTTTCTTGCACATGTAGTTGAGGTGCAGGAAGAAAAGTTAAAACCAGAAGATGTTCTTGTTGTGAACGAGTTTCTTGATGTTTTTCCAGCAGATCTGTCAGGGTTGTCACCTGATAGGGAAATAGAGTTCACTATTGAATTGCTACCAGGAACAACACCTATTTCGCAAGCGCCGTATAGAATGGCTCCAAGTGAGATCAGGGAGCTAAAGATGCAGTTACAAGGACTAGATGACAAGGGATACATCAGACCTAGTGTATCGCCTTGGAGAGCTCCAGTGTTATTTGTAAAGAAGAAAGATGGACCCTTAGATTATGCATTGATTATAGACAGTTAAACAAGTCACGATACGTAATAAGTATCCTTTACCCCGTATGGATGACTTGTTTGACCAATTACGAGGAGCATCAATGTTTTCTAAGATTGATTTGAGATCAGGAAACATCAGTTAAAGGTTAGGGAATCAGATATTCCTAAGATGAAGATTCGAACTGTGTACGAGCATTATGAGTTTTTAGTAATGTCGTTCGGTTTGACGAATGCACCAACAGTTTTCATGGACCTCATGTATAGGATATTCCACCAGTATTTGGATCAGTTTGTGATAGTATTTATTGATGATATACTAGTTTACTCAATTGATAGGAAAACTCATGGGGAACATTTGAGGATTATTCTACAAACACTACGAGATAAGCAGTTGTATGCTAAATTCACCAAATTTGAGTTTCGGTTGAATTAGGTAGTGTTTCTCGGGGCATGTTGCTTCAAAGAAAATGGAGTTAGTGTGGATCCGCATTAAGTGAAAGTTGTGGTCAATCGGGAGAGACCAAACCAAGATGACAGAGGCACGTAGTTTCCTAGGCTTGGCGATACTACAAAGCGATTTGTTCAGATTTCTCACGATTAGCATTACCATTAACAATTTTGACAAGGAAGAATGCTAAGTTTGAATGGTTAGATAAGTGTGAACAGGGTTTCAAGAGTGAAAAAGAGGTTAGTTACAAAGACCTATTCCGACACTTCTGTACTTGAGAATAGAGTATGTAATTTATTGTGACGCCTCGAGGCAAGGTTTAGGGTTTGTGCTCGTGCAAGAAGGAAAAGTAATAGCTTATGCGTCAAGACAATTGAAAAAGCACGAATGTAATTACCCTACTCATGATCTCGAGCTAGTAGCAGTTGTTTTAGCACCGAAGATCCAAAGACATTACTTGTTTGGTGAAAGGTGTCATATTTACACAGATCATAAGAGTCTGAAATATATCTTTGATCAGAAGGAGTTGAATGTGAGACAAAGAAGATGGTTAGAACTGATTAAAGATTATGATTGTACTATAGAATACCATCCAGGTAAGGCGAATGTGGTAGCAGATGCATTGAGTAGGAAGTCAAGACTTCCTAAGGACGCCTTGTGTGGTATTCGAGCGACATTTTTAAGTACTCTATGGGATTTTAAGCCGATTGTGAATGCAGAGAGAGTTCGAGAATCTTTTAGCTCAATTCCAGTCAGTCTTCACTCATAGCAAAGGTTGTGAGAAGGCAACTGAGAGGATAGTAACTTGCAGAGAATGTTTGGAAAGTCCAAACAGGGCCCAGAGGCAGAATTTAAAATGAGATCAGATGGAGCCATAGAGAGGCAAGGAAGACTATGTGTTCCGAGTGTTAGTGAGCTTAAAGATGTTATTCTAGAAGAAGCTCACAGTTCAGCTTACGCTATATACATCCGAGAAGCACCAAGATGTATAAGACATTGAAAGGGAAACGTATTGGTGGCACAGGATGAAGCGAGAGGTAGTAATATGTTGATAATGTTTGATCTGCTAATAGGTTAAACCAGTTAGACAGAGACCAGGAGGACTCCTTAATCCATTGCCAGTGCCGGAATGGAAATAGGAGAATATCACTATGGATTTTCTGTTTGGATTACCACGTACTTCTAGTGGACATGATGGTATTTCGGTAATAGTGGATAGACTGACTAAAACAACACGATTTATATCGATTAAAGCGACGTCTACGCTTGATCGGCTAGCTAAGCTTTATCGTCGGCGAATTGTGAGTCAATACGGAGTGCCAGTGTCCATAGTTTCAGATAGGGATCCAAGATTTACTTCTAAGTTTTGGCCTAGCCTATAGAAAGCTATGGGGACAAAGTTGAATTTCAGTATAGCATTCCATCCTCAGATAGATGGTCAGTCAGAGAGGACCACCAAGACCCTAGAGGATATGTTGAGAGCACGTGTCCTTCAATTTAAGGATAGTTGTGATACACACCTATCACTTATGGAATTCGCTTATAATAACGGCAATTAGTCAAGTATTGGCATGGCACCATTTGAGGCTCTGTATGGAAGGTCGAGTAGAACGCCCGTATGTTAGAATGAAGTAGGAGAGCGAAAGCTAATCGGTCCTGAGTTGGTACAAGTTACGATGGATAATATTAAGGTAATCAGAGAGAATCTGAAGGTAGTACAAGACCGTCAGAAGAGTTATACAGATAAGCGACGAAAGGATTTAGAATTCCAGGTCGGAGATCAAGTATTCTTGAAGTTATCTCCGTGGAGAGGTGTCCTTCGTTTTGGCAAGAAAGGTAAGTTAAGTCCTAGATATATTGGTCCTTATCCAGTAAGAATGCTGGGCGAATTAGGCGGCAGACCTCAGATCGGAGTGGCGACAAAACGATCTCGAGTACATGATGTTTTTCATGTGTCCATGTTGAGGAAGTATAATCCAGATCCGACACATGTGTTGCAAGCACAACCAGTTGAGTTGAAAGAAGACATGAGTTACATAGAGGATGCAGTTTAAATCCTCTACAGGAAAGAACAAGTTTTGAAAAACAAGACGATCTCACTCGTGAAGGTTCGTTGGAGACATCACGGAGTGGAGGAGGCAACTTGGGAATTAGAGGACCAAATGAGGAGGAAGTACCCGATCATTTTCACTTAAAGGCTACTCAATTTCGAGGACGAAATTTCTTAAGGGGAGGTAAGTTGTAAGCCCAATCTCTTTGGAACTTCCTTATTAACAAACAACAAAAGAAAAAGAAGAAATGAATGTTTAAAACTTGGTTTTCCATGTTTTAAAAAGAAAAGAAATGAAGTGAAAGATAAAAGGAAAACAAGGAAGGAAAAGCTCAAACCATTTTGGTTTGGTTTTGCTTTAAAAATAATGAAGAAAATGAAATGAAAGGAATGGATATTATATTGTGTTTTGTTTTGTTTAGAAAATAAAAGGAAAGAAAAGAAAAGAAAGAAAGGGATAAAGGAAAGGAAAAAAGAAAAGGAAAAAAGGAAAGAAAAAGCAAAGGGAAAAGACAAAGTTTGCCTCCTTGCTTTTTAAAATAACTTTATCTTCTCCATTTTCTTCTTCATTTATCAAAACCAAAGTTGAAGCTTCGTGGGAGAAGGAGAAAGGAAGAAAAAATGGAAGCCATTTTCGTGATTTTGAGCTGGAATTGCAGAAGAAAGGAGGAGAACTCAAAGCTTAATTGTATAGCGACAAGGTGATCAACTCAGACCAGTTCTGATGTTTTGGTCTTTTCGAGCTCAAAAAGAAGTGGTAAGAGTTGGGTTTTTGATACATGAAAGATAACTCAATTTGAAACAAAGTTTGTGAAGGAGGCTCGAGCTAATACTGAAGTTAACTTACTGTTTTGTGAAGAGGAAGACGAGAGAGGCAATTTGCTGTCCAATCTGGGAAGTCTCTGATGTTTTGGTTGTTCTGATCTGAATACTTGGAGTTAGAAGCTCTAATTTGTATGGTTCGAAGGCTTATTGAATTGCCTACAACTTTCATGAAGAAATCGTGAGTAGCAAATGTCTAGAAGATGTTCTAAATATCAGGTTAAATTTGTTGTGCAGCAGGAAATCCGAATCTGGAAACAGCAGAAGTCTGTTTTGAGGAATGTAGCTTTTGAAGTATTTCTGAACAAATCCGTTTGGAATTTCAATTTCATGTCTTCATATGATATTTAGAGGGTTCAAAAAGGAAGAGTTTGGTATAAATTTCATTATTTGTTTGATAAGTAGTGAAGACGTTATGGCTGTCTGAAAACAGGGCAGAAAATTTGAAAATGCTGGAATTTTGAAAGTGTGTTTTCTTGCAAGTTTTAAGGTCAAAAATCATGAGCTCGAGGTTTTAATGATTGATTTGGCTTGTTTGACAGGCCAAGAGCAAATAGGTCAAGTTTACAAGCCAAGGTTCCAATTCTAATACGGTGAGTGACTATATCTTAGAACTATGTTTGACCTATGTTTTTCTTCATGAACATAAGTGTTGATAATTACATCTTGATTGAACTAGTTGTGAATGGCTTCATAGAGTTTTCTAACATAAAGTCATGATGAAACCTAAGCATGCTTTGAATTAGTTGTAACTATAAATCCAAGTATGGAAACTAAATTATGAAAGTATGCTTTCCTTTAGAGAATGTTTTGTGTAAATCCACTTGGGAACATGTATAAATGATAATGTGGAAATGTCAAGGAATTGTTGTATGTGTTATAAAGACATGATTTCCATGGTACACAAATTATGCCCTTGTTTGGGGTTAACCCCTAATACTGAAGGACATTCGAGAAGGTACTTAGGGGGGGAATGAATCATGATATCCCGATACTGAAGGACAATGAGAAGGTATCCGGAAAGTAAATAGTTTTTCCTAAATACTGAAGGACAATGAGAAGGTATTCGGGTAGTAAATGGTTTTACCTTAATACTGAAGGACATAGAGAAGGTATTAGGGAAAACCAAACGACCAAAGGCATTCCACGTGCACGTGAGAGAGAGAGAGAGTCTGAACCTTATTGGTATAAATGTAACTCTACCACCTCTATGGTTTAATGTGGTATCATGTCATGTGTTTTATTGTTATGAGTTTCTATTTTATTGATCTATCAACCCTCGATATGTTAGTACATTTCGAGTTTTGTGCTATGCACAAGTCATGACATAAACCTGTAAATTGGAAGCATGGTTTGTTTATGTTTACAAACAGATGTTAGGCTATTTTCTACTTATAATCTGCCATTATTATGATTCACCTGTGAGCTTATAATGTTTTAAAGATAGACACTCACCGAGCTTTTTAGCTCATTCTTTCAATGTTTTCAAACCTTTTCAGGTAGAGATCAAGCTCCTGGTACCTGACATCCTGCCATAGTCTGCTGGAAGTTCATAAGTTGTTAGTTTGTACGTGGCTGGTGTTGTATAGAAAGTCGTTATGTAGCTATAGAAGTCTTGTACATTAGCGGTTGTATAAACAATGAGTTGTCTTGTGTTGTTTTGATGCACTTGACTTTTAGTTTCCAAGAGAGACTTATGAAGGGTTTCTCCTTGTGTATGTTTAATAGTTGTCCAGTTTCTGTTGTGTTATGATAAAATGTTCCATATGCGAACATAGTATGTTTATCAGGAATACAGGGTCAGCAGGTATTGTTAAGAGGTAAACAATGTCTGTTGGTTTCACGCCTCCTTTCGGGCTAAGTAGCAGGTAGTTCGGGAGGGGGTGTGACAATTCGGGTCATTAACTCAAACATGATCTTCCCTGTGTGTCTACTACACACCGTTCAAGTTCTTACTTCTCTCATAATGCAATGACCCTGAAGCTTAGTTTATTGGATTAAGTTTATGAAAAATGCAAGACACAAAGTTTAAATAAATAACTCTTATTTATTACCCAATGTTGAAATAAATAACTCTTATTCATTTACAACTTGGAATATTACAAACTACACGAGATGAGGACATACATCCCAACAAAAACCTAGAGGAATAAGAGTTATTCTGGTATTAGGTTTTGGTCAAGAGTGTCTTGATCCAGAGGAGGAGTGTTTTTTATTACCCTTCGGTGTCATACATTCGAAACTTTTGGAGTATCATTGCGAATTATAAATGGCCTAGGAATCATTTGATAATTAGCTAAAACATGATTGGATTAGAGTTATAGAAAGAAAACTTATACAAGTTTGTTTGTAAATTTTCAGCAAAAATGTCTAGCTCTATAATTTCCTTATTGGGTGCGGAAAAGATAACCGGAGAGAACATGATGACATGGAAAAACAAACTCAACATTATTTTGGTAGTGGATGATCTGAAGTTTGTGTTGACTGAGGAGTGTCCTCAAGTGCCAGGCTCCAATGTATCACGAAATGTTCGTGATGCAAATGATCGATGGATCAAGGCCAATGATAAGGCCAAGGTCTACATGCTGGCAAGTATGTCTGACATATTAGCCAAGAAGCATGAGGGCATGATTACTGCCAAGGAAATCATGGATTCTATGTAGGGTATGTTTGGACAACAGTCCACACAAGCCCGACATAATGCCCTAAAGTACATATTCAACTCGAGGATGCCAGAGGGTACATCTGTTCGAGATCATGTCCTGGATATGATGGTGCACTTTAACATCGCGGAGTCGAATAGTGCTTCCATCAATGAGTCGAGCCAGGTCAGCTTCATTCTGGAAACCCTTCTACATAGTTTCCTGCAGTTTAGAAGTAATGCTGCTATGAACAAGCTTACTTTTAATCTTACTTCCCTTCTGAATGAACTCCAGACTTTTCAGTCTTTGATGAAAATTCAGGGATCGAAAGGTGAGGCAAATGTTGCAAGTAGGAGTTATCACAGAGGTTTGACCTCTGGGACAAAAACAGTGGCTTCATCTTCTTCTAACCTGAGAGGTAAGAAGAAGAACATGAAGAAGGTTGGTAAAGGGAAACAGGCTGACAAAGCTGCCGCCCAGAAGGGCAAGAAAGTCAAAGACGTTGCTGATAAAGGAAAGTGTTTTCACTGCAACGAAGACGGGCATTGGAAACGGAACTGTCCGAAGTACATTGCAGAAAAGAAGAACGAAGGTAAATATGATTTACTTTGCCTAGAAACTCGTTTAGTGAATAATGATAAAACAACTTGGATACTTGATTCAGGCGCCACTAATCATGTTTGTTCTTCTTTTCAGGGAATTGATTCTGGCAAAGATTCATGTGAAGAGAGAGATAACACTCCGGGTTGGAAATAGAGAGGTCGTCTCAGCTGCAGCAGTAGGCACGATGAAGCTTTATTTTGGCAAGAAATATGTATTGTTGGACAATATATTAGTGATATCAGGGTTTACTAGAAACCTTTTTCCATTTCTTGCCTTATTGAACAATGTATTTCTGGTTCCTTTTCTATGAATAAAGTGTTTATTTTGAATAAAGGTTTAAAAATATGTTCAGCTTCATTAGAAAATGGATTGTATGTTTTAAGGCCTAATTCAGTCAAAATGGTTTTGAGCACTGAATTATTTAAAACTGCAAACGCACAAACTAAGAAACGTAAAATTTCTCCTAAAGAAAATGCTCATCTTTGGCATCTAAGATTGGGTCACATTAAGAAAATTCCTTGCCAGTATGTGAATCCTGCCTAGATGGCAAAATGACTAAAAGAACTTTTAGTGGAAAAGGTTATAGAGCCAAAGATCCTCTAGAGCTTATACATTCAGACCTTTGTGGTCCGATGAATGTTAAGGTCAGGGGAGGATATGAATATTTCATCTCTTTTATAGATGATTATTCCAGATATGGGCATATTTAGCTAATGCACCACAAGTCTGAAACACTTGAAAAGTTCAAGAAATTCAAGACTGAGGTTGAAAATCAACTAGGTAAAAGAGTTAAAACACTTCGATCGGATCGAGGTGGAGAGTACATGTATTTAAAATTCCAGAACTATATGATAGAACATGGAATTACATCCCAACTCTCAGCTCCCCCACACACCACAAAGCGGTGTATCGGAAAGGAGAAATAGAACCTTCTTGGACATGGTTCGATCAATGATGAGTTATGCTCATCTCCCTAGTTCCTTTTGGGGTTACGCAGTGGAGACTACAGTATACATTTTGAATAATGTACCCTCCAAAAGTGTTTCTGAAACACCTTTTGAACTCTGGAAAGGACGTAAAGGTAGTTTATGTCACTTCAAAATATGGGGTTGTCAAGCACATGTGCTTGTGACAAATCCAAAGAACTTGGATTCACGTTCAAAGTTGTGCCTATTCGTAGGATACCCAAAAGAAACAAGAGGTGGCTTATTCTATGATCCTAAGGAAGATAAGGTTTTTGTGTCGACAAATGCCACTTTCTTGGATGAGGACCACATAAGGGACTACAAACCAAAAGGTAAGGTAGTGTTGAGTGAGTTAGACGGAACAATAGCAAAGGTTGCTAATAAGAACACTAGTACGTCAACAAGAGTTGTGGATACTAGTTTGTCTAGTCAAGAGGGTCCATCTCAAGAGTTGAGTATGCCTCGACGTAGTGGGAGGGTTGTGATACAGCCTGATCGTTACATGGGTTTAGCTGACACCCAAGTTGTTATACCAGTTGAAAACTTCAAGGATCCATTGACTTATGATCAAGCAATGGTTGACATTGACAAAGACAAATGGGTCATAGCCATGGAACAAAAAATGGAGTCTATGCACTTCAATTCTGTTTGGAATCTTGTAGATAAGCCTGATGGGGTAAAACCTATAGGTTGTAAGTGGATCTACAAGAGAAAACGTGGTGTAGATGGGAAGGTGCAAACCTTTAAAGCTAGACTAGTAGCAAAGGGTTATACCCAGGTTGAAGGGGTTGACTATGAGGAGACCTTTTAACCTGTTTCTATGGTAAAGTCTATTCGTATCCTTCTTGCCATTGCCGCATATTATGACTATGAGGTATGGCAAATGGATGTCAAGAAAGCCTTTTTGAATGACAATCTTGAGGAAACCATCTACATGGACCAACCCAAAGGGTTCATTAAACCAGGACAAGAGGAAAAGGTTTGCAGGCTTAAAAGGTCGGTTTTTGGACTGAAAAAAGCCTCTAGGTCCTGGAATATAAGATTTGATGAGGCTGTCAGATCTTATGGTTTTGACCAAAATGATGATGAACCTTGTGTCTACAACAAAAACATCAATGGTTCTGTAGCTTTCCTAATTCTCTATGTGGATGATATCCTACTAATTGGGAATGATGTAGGTTATCTTACTGACATCAAAGAATGGCTAGCTACGCAGTTCCAAATGAAAGATTTGGGTGATGCGCAGTTTGTTCTTGGGTCCAGATTGTTCGGAACTGCAAGAATAAAACACTAGCCTTGTCTCAAGCATCATACATAGACAAAGTGTTGTCAAGGTTTAAGATGCAAGATTCCAAAAAAGGCTTGTTGCCTTTTAGACATGGAATCCATTTGTCTAAGGAACAGTGTCCTAAGACACCTCAAGGAGTTGAGGATATGAGATGGATTCCTTACGCATCAGCTGTTGGGAGCCTGATGTACGCCATGTTGTGTACTAGGCCTGACATCTGTTTTGCAATTGGGATGGTCAGTAGGTATCAATCCAATCCCGGACTTGAACACTGGACAACGGTTAAAATAATCCTTTAAGTATCTTCGGAGAACAAGGAACTACATGCTTGTGTATGGGGCTAAGGATTTGATCCTTATAGGATACACGGATTCTGACTTTTAGACTCATAAAGATTCTCGAAAATCTACATCAGGGTCAGTTTTCACACTCAACGGAGGAGCTGTAGTATGGCGAAGCGTCAAGCAAGGATGCATCGCTGATTCCACCATGGAGGCTGAATATGTAGCAACTTGTGAAGCAGCTAAGGAGGCCCTTTTGTTCAGGAAATTTATGCTAAATTTGGAAGTTGTTCCAAATATGACTTTGCCCATCACACTGTATTGCGATAACAGTAGTGCAGTGGCAAATTCGAGGGAACCCCGAAGTCACAAGAGGGGAAAGCACATAGAGCGGAAGTATCATCTCATCTGGGAGATCGTGAATAGAGGAGACGTGATTGTCACGAAGATAGCCTCAGAGCACAACATTGTTGATCCTTTTACAAAGGTTCTCACGGCTAAAGTATTTGAGAGTCACCTAGAAAGTCTAGGTTTACAAGTTTTCCCCAACTAGGGCAAGTGGGAGTATTTTTGTACAAAGGGGTTTAAATGCCCTAGTTTATTGTATTTACATTACTGTAATGTTTAGTCCTCCATAAGATTTTGGTCAAGTGGGAGATTGTTGGGATTTATGCCCTAAACTTGTGTAATTTTGATCAATTAAATAAAGTGTTATTTGTTTTGATAAGATTACAGTCTTGCTTTTACATATCTAATAAACTAAGCTCCAAGGTTATAACATTTATCTTGAAATCAGTGTAGTAGACACTATTTGGGGTGAGTTCAAGATTATAACCTAAATAGTCTATGGTATAAGAATAAGGTTGGAAACCTCATTCCGGTAACACCATGGATGTGACCCACTTTGTAATTAGTACAAATGAGGTAATCCAACTCATTCATGTAGTTGATATGCGAGTAGGGGCATCCTGTATGAAGAGTTCATACAAGACTGGATCGCAAATTATTAGTCTAACCAGTATAACACCGTTAACAGGATAAGACTAGTAATTTATAGATGGTCATTAGTGACTCGACCTGAATCCTGAGCAAGTTAAGAACTCCTTCTTATGGGGTTTGTCCTTAGACTAGTATGGGTGAGAGTGGCAGTGGCCGACTCAATAAGCCTACCTTCTCGTGACGAGAACCTCGTAGGTAGTGGGAACTTAACTGCAAGATGGAATTCACTCATTCCTCTCTTGAGGAATTAGATAGGTTATTCCCTTAAGAACCGACTCCGGTCTTGAACAACGGGGCCCCGCCTCTATGAGGTATGAGTCTAAGGTAGGACCTTAGACTTGTTGTTCATTAGAGGATCGGTGGTGCTTAAGAGCAAAGAGGTAATCACGGGGTAAAGCGGTAATTTGACCCACCGTGATTACTGAACAACCTATGAAGGGTCGACTCATGGGTAATGACTATATCGATTGACACAATAATATCTACAATGAGAGAGAGTGCAACTACAAGTCTATAGTGGAGTGACTTATAGTTAATGAATATTGATTAAGCTGGATAAAAGAGTTTGATCGATTAATCTCACATCATTGGAGCTCATGATCTGTAGGTCCATTAGATCCCTCCGTTGGCTCAATATGGTAAAATTGAGGGTATAAAGTTAGGAGTGAAATTGAAGTGTTCAATTTCATATATGAGATGTTGTATCTATCATATATGATATAATTGATATAATATATAGTTTTAATGTGAATTAGATTCATATATAAAATATATACTAAAGAGAGAATAAAGGAGGGGTAGGATGGTCATTTCCATCCCATTCCCCTATATATATGGTTGCATGAGATGCAACTAGGTTAAGAGATATTCTAAGGTTTTGGAAAAGCTCTTTTGTTGTTGTTCGAAGAGTTCCAAGATAACAAAAACATCTCTCTCTCACAATACCTCACATCTCCTAAAGGGAACCCACCTTCCTCCCTCACCTAGAGAACAACAGAGAAGATCCAGTGGTCGTGTCTTCGCACGTTGGAAGGTAAATTCTTGCTGTCCATTTCACTTTTATGCTTAATCTAGTTTTGTATGTTCTTGAATTTATCGTTGTAACTAAATCAAGAGTGCGCGATTCGCAATCGCTTCCGCTGCGGGGACTTCGACTCCCTTCAAAGGGTTTATCTTGAAAAGTGAAAAAGGTAGAGTCTCATGGGGTTGAAATTCACAGCTTGTGTAGGTACTAAAAGTTGAGATCTCTCATGAAAGGCATTAATTTTCAAAACTTGCTTAGATACCATGTCGTTACTTGTTTATTTTCTTTTTATCTTTTCTTCAAATAGAAATAAGCTAAGTTTTGGGGTGTGATAATGCTCATTTATGAGTGTTATTTAGCTTTAAAAACTAAGGTATTTACTTAGAAAGCGAGTGTTTAATGTTGTCAATTATGTATTTTAGGAAACATTTTAGTAAAAATAAGTTTTGCATGTGTTTGAGATCATGGTTTTGTAAATATAAGTTTTTAGGTTTAAATAGAGTCATTTTAAGTAAGAAATTGCCAAATATGCCCACATCCTGACCGTAAATGCTGCAAAAGATAGAAAGATGAAGAGATATGCCACCAGGATGCACCAGCAAAGTAGAGCATAAGCCAAAAGCCCAAGGTTGCAGAAGCCTGTCATAATGCGCCTAACTATGTTGTTGCATTTAGGCCTTTTCGACAACAACAACTATGCCGACATAGTGAGGCCTTTTCAGCAAATCTTCCTTGATTCGTGAGATTTGTAGATAAAAGCAGATAAAATAGATAATTCTCAATAAAATCTCTGGGAATGTTGGGATATGATTAACTGCGCCACTCCACACTAACCTCAGTAGAAAACTCTAGATTTTGAAGTGTTTAAAAGGCGATTCAAGATCAGATCAAATAGAGCTCGAATTTCAAATTTTTACTGTCTATACCAAAGTTCTGTAGTTTTCTCTTTTATTTTTAATCGTCACACTGAGTCTCCTCCAAGTTTTGTTTCATCTTCATTTGGACACGAACATCGAAAGAAGGGAGTGTAAGTACTTGTCCTCTTCGAAATAAGTTGGACAAAGAAAGAAAGAAGGAGCATCTTCGGGTTTTACTACTTTCTTTACATTATGTACTTTCTATTTCAGTGTAATTCTCTACGGTTTTCATTTTTTAAATTTAGTTGTAAGGTTTTGTTTTTCATAATACAAGTTATCTTTCAATTCCAAGTTGTGTAATTTCAGTCTTAACGTTTGTTTCACTTTTCTCTAATGAATTAGTTTACCTTTTCTAATTCTTGGTTTCGTTTTCTTTCTTCAACTTTAGTTTTATTTTCAATGACTAGGTAAACTTCTTGGAGGGAATTCAATGAAGCGAATACCTTAATAAGGAGATAAGTCTCGCCATGTAACTTAATAAACGTGCTTAACATCTAGCACCATTTGTTTTTAGTGAGTTTAAGTTTTATTGTTAACTTAAACTGATTACTTGATTTAACATAGTTGTGTGAAACTCAATACTGAAAGAGTTGGGTTGAGCACGTATTTTCATAAAAGACATCTAGGAGAAGTGTCCAGACATAGAACTCCACTTTCCTAGACATAGGACAAAAACCTTTAGAATCTTGAGTTTGTTGGAATTTGTGCCCTAAACTTGTGTAATTTTGATCAAATAAATAAAGAGTTATTTTTTTGATAAAATTATATTCTTGCTTTATAAATCCAATAAACTAAGCTCCAAGGTTATAATGTATCTTGAACATCAGTGTAGTAGACACTATTTGAATTGTGTTCAATAATAAAACCTAAATGGTCTATGGTATAAGAATAAGGTTGGAAACCTTATTCTAGTAACACCATGGATGCGACCCACTTTGTAATTAGTACAAATGAGATAATCCAACTCATTCATGTGGTTGACATGCGAGTGGGGGCATCCTGTATGAAGAGTTCATACAAGACCGCATCGCAAATTATTAGTCTAACTAGTGTAACAATCGCATTAATGTGGATAAGACTGATAATTTATAGATGGTCATTAGTGACTCGACCTGAATCCTGAGTAAGTTAAGAACTCCTGCTTATAGTGATGGAGATCGGATCTCCTTGAGCAGAGGAAACGTGTTTGGGATCGTTAATTGCTTGATTGTTTTAATTGAAACAAAAACCAGTACATTGACAAAAATACAGAACAGACATGAAATTCTAATCCTATTAGACATGGATTAATTGCATACATGCAAATATATGTTTAGTTTAACAATTAAACTAAAGGGATTAAGAAGAAATTACCTTTGTAGTTTTCCTCAGAACAGCAACTCCTTGCTCCAATGTTCAGCAACTCAAGAACTTCAAAAGTTCTCTGTTTTTCACCAACAGAATACCACCATTTTGGAAAACCTCCTATCCTCTGAGATTCAACTTATAAGAAAATCCTTTGTGGGAAGGATTCCAACTTTTGGATAACTTTGGAAATTGTAGTGAGAGAGAGAGAATTTCTCTGTGTAATCAAAATGATCGATCGATCACTTTCTTCAAACCAGGAGAAGAAGAAGCTTCAGTAGGCAACTCCCCACTCCCTATCGAGGGGGAGTTGGGGAGTAGTGGGAACGTGTCCTCCTGACACGTTTCCAATTAATAATATATATAAATAAATAAATTAATTAATTAATTAATTTCATTAAATTAAATTATATTTAATTCAAATATAGTATTAATTTAATGATTAAATCATATTTAATCATTTCACCTTTTATACTATAGTTTAATGTACATCTCATGCACATTAAGTTTTAACCTATAGTTTTTTCAAATATGAATCACATTCACATTTAAATTTAATATTTGAACTCTTTCAAATATTTAATTCTCTCACATAATTTAATATGAATCATATTCACATTAAATTTATAATATATAGTTCCAAAACTATATATTATATCGTATCAATATACATTAAGTTTATTCCCTAATGAATTTGAACATTTCAAATTCAAATGATCTAAGAACCCTTTACGAGCTAGAAGGTGGACCTAATGGACCTACTGGATCGAAGCTCCAGGATACAAGATTGCTCAAGTTAATCTCATTAACCTCCCAATCAACATTCGTTAACTGCGGGAACACTCCACTAAAATCCCACAGCTGCACTCTTCTCACTGCAAATATATTTCTGTGTCCATGGATATTGACCAATAACAGCAAGTCAATCATTCACGAATGTTCGTAACACCAGCTGGGTCAAATTACCGTTTACCCACAGGTTACATCTTGTGCCTTAAGTACCAAAGTGCTCCTCTAATGAACAATTTGTTTGTGGTCCTACCAACAAACAGAGTCTCTCTCGGGCCAATGAGAGGGTCGGGCCCTTTGTTCAAGTCCCGGAGACACCACTTAAGGGAACATTCCTCTGCTTACCCTAGTAGGCGGGAAGGAGTGAATTCCATCTTGCTAAGTTAAGTTCCCAACCGCTCACTCGGTCTTGTCCCCAAGAAGGTAGGCATATTGAGTCGGCGAATCTGGCCACTCTCTCCCATACTAGTCAAAGGACAATCCCTCGCGAATAGGAGTTCATAACCTGCTCAGGATTGAGATCAAGTTGCCTAGGTCATCCTAGTGAAATAGAAACCTAACTAGTCAACGGAGTTACAGCTAGAGGTTACTATTTCGTGGTCCGGTCTTATGTAATCTCATTGCATAGGATATCCACACTCACATGTCTTCTACACGAACACGTTAGCATCACAGTGTTTGTATCAAATACAAAGTGGGCCACATCCATAGTTTAACCAGGGTAAGGTACCTATACCTTATCGCCTAACTATAGACCCTTTAGGCTGTATCTCGAACCGAGATCCTTTTTATGTACATTACATTCAATTAAAGATTCATTTAACAGCCTTGGATGTTTAGTTTATTGGATTTAGGGTTTATATAAAGGCAAACTCGTAGCTAACGAACAATAACACTTTATTGAAATAACAACACTTTATTACATTAATTAGAACATAATTACAAACTACGAGTTTTAGGGCACAAATCCAAACATATAGGGGTTTGTCCTTAGACTAGTATGGGTGAGAGTGGCCTGTAGCCGACTCAATATGCCTACCTTCTCAGGGATAGAACTTCGTAGGTAGTTGGGGACTTAACTATACAAGTTGAAATTCACTCATTCCTACACTAAGAAAGTAGATAGGTTGTTCCCTTAAGAGCTGAGTCCAGGTCTTGAACAACGGGGCCCCGCCCTCTAAACTGATTAAGAGGGTACAAGTCTATGGTAGGACCTTAGACTTGTTGTTCATTAGAGGATCAGTGGTGCTTAAGGAACAAAGAGGTAATCACAGGAGTAAAACGGTAATTTGACCCAAATGTGATTACGAACAACCTGTGAAGGGTCGACCCAATTTAATCTACAGTGAGGAGAGTGCAGCTACAAGTCTATAGTGGAGTGACTTGTAGTTCATGAATATTGATTAATTCTATCAAAGAGTTTGATCAGTTAATCTCACATCATTGGAGCTCATGAACTATAGGTCCATTAGGTCCCCCCATTGGCTCAACATGGTAACATTGAGGGTATAAAGTTAAAAATGAAATTGAAGTGTTCAATTTCATATATGAGGTGTTATATCAATTATATGTGATATAACTGATATAATATAGGGTTTTAATTCACATATAAACTATATACTAATGAGATATGAAGGAGGGATAGGATGGTAATTTTCATCTAATTTTCCTATATATTGTTGCATGAGATGCAATTTTAAGGAGAAGGCTTTTTGACAAAATCCCTAGCAATCTCTCACATTGTGTTTGAAAGAGTTCCAAATACAATTTGATAAGATCATCTCACCTCACCCTAAGAGGAACCCACCTTCCTCCCTCACCTAGAGAACAACGGAGAAGATCCGGTGGTAGTGTTCGTGATCGTTCGGGTTCGAGTTGCTGAGATCGTGATCGTGGGAGAAGGAGCACTTGACGAAGGAGTTCTTCAAAGGAAATTACTTGTTGTCCATCTTATAGAAGCATGCTTAATTTTAGATCTAGTTCTTGTTTATGAGATGCATAAAACAAAATTAAGAACACGCGACTCACAATCGCTTTCGCTGTAGGATCCGATCCTTTCAATTGGTATCAGAGCCGAATTGTGTTCTTAATTTTGTTCTGGATTTATCAAGAACAAATGTGAAATTTACTGTGTTTTCATGTGATGGATGAACGGTTTTCAAATTAGATGGTTTCAATATTTGCACTTAGATTTACATAATTTCGTTGAATTGTTCAATGTAAGGGCCTATTGTTTTGCGCATTTTATTATGTAAATCGAGTCTGTAAGTCCGTGTCGATCGAGGCAAAGTGGTTGCTGAGAAGAACAGAGCAAAAACGAGCAAGAAATTGAAATGGACTTGATGTTCTGTGAATGGCGTTGCAACGCTGTTCTTTAGCGTTGCAATGCCACAACGAAAGGCGCACGGTTGAGAAGACGACAGCGTTGCAACGCTGAGGCGTTCTGGTGCTGAGGCGCGCTTCAACGGGTAGAAGAGGACAAACTGTTTTACGCGAAGGAGCAACGGGCAGAAAACGATTTTATTATATATAATAAATATAAAAACGTTTTATATTTATTTATATTTAATTTATTTAATTTTAATTAATATGATTAGATTATATTAATTAAAATTATTTTTAGGGTGCAAAAATTCGTCTAATTTTACTATTTAAATTATGCAATTGTTGTGTAATTATTATCATGCATAATGTATGCTTTTCATTTAGATATCCCACCTTAGGTTAAGCATTTCCATGCATCATTTATAATATAAAGTGTTATATTATATAGTTTGCATGTATAATTAATATAAAGAGTTATATTAATTTATGGACAACATTGGCATGCATTATAATTCATGAGATGATTATGCTATGTATGTTTTATTATTCATGAGATGAATGATCAAGCAGTATGACATAGTATGCATGCCACCTAAGGTTAATTATTAGTTTTAAAATGTTTAGAACTTGGAAATAATAAATCTTAGGTTATCTAGTTCTAATTAGATTAGAATTAGGAACCAAGTAATTTATAAATAATGATTAAAAGAGTAACTCTATCTAAGGAAGGTTCTGTCTAGGCTAGGGTATTTAAGCGAACGGAAACGGAATACCCCTACCTGGAAACTGACTTGGGAGTGAAATTTAATGAGAAACATTATAAATTACAGTAGCGTCAGCGGGTTTATTAAGCGGTTAATAAACTAGAAAATCATAGGCTTAATATAAAGAGTTATATTAGGAAACTTAGGATAAAATCAATATAAGAGTTATATTGATAGGTCTAGGTAAAACCATTAGTCGGGTTTAACCTAAGTAAATTTTCTATAGATTTAAAGTGTCTAGTGGGAGGAAAAGTGTATATGATACATATTTTTCCACCTACGTATCTCCGGGAAGTTCACATCGTGAGACTCATACTTGGTCCCGTGGCGCAAACGGGAGTGTCCCCCTTCGGATGGTGTTTGTATGAGTCAATATAAAGGTGAATGGAGAGGGTACTTATAGTGAGTGGGAGTAGGTTTAGTGAAAACAAAACCTATGGTCTCTTCTGTCGGTTTACACCGTAAGATCACTATGGTCAGCCTGCTAGTGTGGCTTGGACCAGACAATCCCTTCGGAGGGCTTGATCATAGGGGATCGAACACGGTAGACACCCGAAAGGGATAAAGATTTTCTTAGTCTGTTTTTCAATCTAGTCCTCCCTTCGGCGGATTTTATTGGATGGGGACTCTGGGGACTAAAGACAGAGGGTTACACTCACAAGGTAAATAAGTAGCGTATGTATCCTGACCGAATAATGTTAACTAAAGCCTATAGGAATAAGAGTTATTCTGGCAATAGGTTTTGGTCAAGATTGTCTTGATCCAGAGGAGGAGTGTTTTTTATTACCCTTCGGAGTCATACATTCTAAACCTTTGGAGTATCATTGCAAATTATGAATGACTTAGGAATCATATTTATAATTGGCTAAAACATGATTGGATTAGAAAATCGTAGCAAGAAGCTTATACAAGGTTTTTTTTTGTAAATTTTCTGCAAAATGTCTAGCTCTATAATTTCCTTATTGGGTGCGAAAAAGTTAACCGGAGAGAATATGATGACGTGGAAAAACAAACTCAACACTATATTGATAGTGGACGATCTGAAGTTTGTGCTAACTGAGGAGTGCCCTCAGGTGCCAGGCTGGAATGCTTCACGAAATGTTCATGATGCATATGATCGATGGATCAAGGCCAATGATAAGGCCAAGGTCTACATGCTGGCAAGTATGTCTGACATATTAGCAAGAAGCACGAGGGCATGATGATCGCTAAGGAAATCATGGATTCAGTGCAGGGTATGTTTGGACAAATCTACATAGGCCCGACACAATGCCTTTAAGTATATATTCAACTCGAGGATGCCAGAGGGTTCATCTGTTCGTGATCATGTCCTGAATATGATGGTACACTTTAACATCTCAGAGTCGAATGGTGCTTCCATTGATGAATCGAGCCAGGTCAGCTTCATTCTGGAAACCCTTCTAGATAGTTTCCTACAATTTAGAAGTAATGTTGTTATGAACAAGCTTACTTTTAATCTTACCTCCCTTCTAAATGAACTCCAAACCTTTCATTCTTTGATGAAAATTCAGGGATCAAAAGGTGCGGCAAATGTTGACAGTAGGCGTTATCATAGAGGTTCGACCTCTGGAACTAAAACAGTGGCTTCATCTTTTTCTAACCTTAAAGGAATGAAGAAGAACATGAAGAACGTTGGTAAAGGGAAACGAGCTGACAAAGCTGCCACCCAGAAGGGTAAGAAAGTCAAAGAAGTTGCAGACAAAGTAAAGTGTTTCCACTGCAACGAAGACGGGCATTGGAAATGGAACTGTCTGAAGTACATTGCAGAAAAGAAGAAGGAAGGTAAATATGATTTACTTTGCTTAGAAGCTTGTTTAGTGGATGATGATAAAACTACTTGGATACTTGATTCATGCGCCACTAATCATGTTTGTTCTTCTTTTCAGGGAATTGATTCCTGGCAGCAGCTACAGAAAAGAGAGATAACGCTCCGAGTTGGAAATGGAGAAGTTGTCTCAGTTGTAGCTATAGGCACGACGAAACTTTATTTTGGCAAGAAATATATGTTGTTAGACAATATTCTAGTGATACCAGGGTTTACTAGAAACCTTATTTCAATTTCTTGCCTTATAGAACAATATATTTCTATTTCTTTTTCTTTGAATAAAGTGTTTATTTTAAAGAAATGTGTGGAAATATGTTCGGCTTCATTAGAAAATGAGTTGTATGTTTTAAGGCCTAATTCAGTTAAAATTATTTTGAACACTGAATTATTTAAAACTGCAAACACACAAACTAAGAAACGTAAAATTTGTCATAAAGAAAAAGCTCATCTTTGACATCTTAGATTGGGTCACATCAATCTAAATAGGATTGAGAGATTGGTAAAGAATGGACTTCTAAATGAGTTAGAAGAAAATACATTACTTGTATGTGAATCCTGCCTAGAAGACAAAATGACTAAAAGACCTTTTGGTGGAAAAGGTTATAGAGCCAAAGAACTTCTTGAGCTTATCATTCAGACCTCTGTGGTCCGATGAATGTTAAAGCCAGAGGAGGTTATGAATATTTCATCTCTTTTATAGATGATTATTCTAGATTTGGGCATATTTACCTAATGCATCACAAGTCTGAAGCACTTGAATAGTCCAAGAAATTCAAGACTGAAGTTGAAAATCAATTAGGTAAAACGATTAAAACACTTCGATCAGATCGAGGTGGAGAGTACATGGATTTAAAATTCCAGAACTATATGACAGAACATGGAATTACATCCCAACTCTCAACTCACGATGACGCCACAAAGAAAACGGTGTATCGAAAGGAGAAATAGAACCTTGTTGGACATGGTTCGATCAATGATGAGTTATGCTCATCTCCTAGTTCCTTTTGGGGTTACTGATGAGAGAGATGCGGTATACATTTTGAACAATGTGCCATCAAAAGTGTTTCAAACACCTTTTGAACTCTAGAAAGGACGTAAAGGTAGTTTATGTCATTTCAGAATTTGGGGTTGTCCAGCACATGTGCTTGTGACAAATCCAAAGAAGTTGGATTCACGTTCAAAATTGCGCCTATTCGCAGGCTACCTAAAAGAAACAAGAGGTGGTTTATTCTATGATCCTAAGGAAGATATGATTTTTGTGTCGACAAATGTCACTTTCTTAGTGGAGGACCACATAAGGGACCACAAACCAAGAAGTAAAATTGTGTTAAGTGAGTTAGACGGAACAATAGCAAAGGTTGCTAATAAAACTAGTACGTCAACAAAAGTTGTTGATACTGGGTTGTCTACTCTACAGAGTCCATCTCAAGAGTTGAGAATGCCTTGACGTAGTGGGAGGGTTATAACAAAACCTGACCGTTATATGGGTTTATCTGAACGGAAGTTGTTATACCAGATGACAACTGTGAGGATCCATCAACTTATAATCCAGCGATGGCTGACAAAGACAAAGACAAATGGATCATAGCCACCAAGAAATGGAGTCTATGTACTTCAATTCTGTTTGGGATCTTGGAGATAAACTTGATGGGGTAAAACCTATAGGTTGTAAGTGGATCTACAAGAGAAAGCGTGGTGTAGATGGAAAGGTGCAAACCTTTAAAACTAGACTAGTAGCAAAGGGTTATACCCAGGTTGAAGGGGTTGACTATGAGGAAACATTTTCACCTGTTGGTATGGTAAAGTCTATCCGTATCCTACTTGCCATTGTCGCATATTATAACTATGAGGTATGGCAAATGGATGTCAAGACAACCTTTTTGAATGACAACCTTGACGAGAACATCTACATGGACCAACCTAATGGGTTCATTGAACCAGGACAAGAGCAAAAGGTTTGCAGGCTTAAAAGGTCAATTTATGGACTAAAACAAGCCTCTAGATCCTTGAATATAATATTTGATGAGGCAATCAAATCTTTTGGCTGTGATCAGAATGATGATGAACCTTGTGTCTACAAGAAAATCATCAATAGTTCTGTCGCATTCCTAGTTCTACATGTGGATGATATCCTACTCATTGGGAATGATGTAGGATATCTTACTGACATTAAAAATTGGCTAGCTACGCAATTCCAAATGAAAGATTTGGGTGAAGCACAATTTGTTCTTGGGATCCAGATTGTCCGGAACCGCAAGAATAAAACACTAGCCTTGTCTCAAACATCTTACATAGACAAAGTGTTGTCGAGGTTTAAGATCCAAGACTCCAAAAAGGGCTTATTGCCTTTCAGATATGGAGTTCATTTGTCTAAGGAACAATGTCCTAAGACACCTCAAGAAGTTGAGGACATGAGACAGATTCCTTATGCATCAGCTGTTGGGAGCCTGATGTACGCCATGTTGTGTACTAGGCCAGACATCTGTTTTGCAGTTAGAATGGTCAGTAGGTATTAATCAAATACAGGACCTGAACACTGGACAGCAGTTAAAACAATCCTATTGTATCTACGAAGAACAAGGAACTACATGCTTGTGTATGGGGCTAAGGATTTGATCCTTACAGGATACACGAATTTTGACTTTCAGACTGATAAAGATTCTCGGAAATCTACATCAGGGTTAGTATTCACTCTTAACGGAGTAGTTGTAGTATGGCGAAGCGTCAAGCTGGGATGCATCGTTGATTCCACCATGGAGACCAAATATGTAGCAGTTTGTGAAGCAGCTAAAGAGGTCGTTTGGTTCAGAAAATTCAGGCTAAATTTGGAAGTTGTTCCAAATATGAGTATGCCCATCACGTTGTATTATGATAACAGTGGTGTCGTGGCAAATTCAAGGAAACCCCGAAGTTACAAGAGGGGAAAGCATATTGAGCGGAAATATCATCTCATCCGAGAGATCGTGCATCGAGGAGATGTGATCGTCACGAAGATAGCCTCGGAGCACAACGTTGTTGATCCTTTTATAAAGGCTCTCACAGCTAAAGTTTTTTAGAGTCACCTATAAGGTCTAGGTTTACAAGTCTTCCCCATCTAGGGCAAGTGGGAGTATTCTATACAAAGGGTTTAAATGCCCTAGTTTATTGTATTTACATTACTGTAATGTTTTAGTACTCCACAAGCTTTAGGTCAAGTGGGAGATTGTTGGGATTTGTGCCCTAAACTTGTGTAATTTTGATCAAATAAATAAAGAGTTATTTGTTTTGATAAAATTATATTCTTGCTTTATAAATCCAATAAACTAAGCTCCAAAGTTATAATGTATCTTGAACATCAGTGTAGTAGACACTATTTGGATTGTGTTCAAGAATATAACCTAAATGGTCTATAGTATAAGAATAAGGTTGGAAACCTTATTCTGGTAACACCATGGATGCGGCCCACTTTGTAATTAGTACAAATGGGGTAATCAAACTCATTCATGTGGTTGACATGCGAGTGGGGGAATCGTGTATGAAGAGTTCATACAAGACCGGACTGCAAATTATTAGTCTAACCAGTACAGAACAATCAGTTAATGTGATAAGACCGATAATTTATAGATGGTCATTAGCGACTCGACTTGAATTCTGAGTAAGTTAAGAACTCCTGCTTATAGGGGTTTGTCCTTAGACTAGTATGGGTGAGAGTGGGAAGTAGCCGACTTAATAAGCCTACCTTCTCAGGAACAGAACCTCGTAGGTAGCTGGGGATCTAACTATACAAGATGGAATTCACTCATTCCTACCCTAAGGAAGTAGATAGGTTGTTCCCTTAAGAACTGAGTCCAGGTCTTGAACAACGGGGCCCCGCCTCTAAACGATTAAGGCAGTGCGAGTCTATGGTAGGACCTTAGACTTGTTGTTCATTAGAGGATCAGTGGTGCTTAAGGAACAAAGAGGTAATCACAGGGGTAAAACGGTAATTTGACCCAGCCGTGATTACGAACAACCTGTGAAGGGTCGACTCATGGGTAATGATTATATCAATGGACACAATTGAATCTACAGTGATGAGAGTGCAACTACAAGTCTATAGTGGAGTGACTTGTAGTTAATGAATATTGATTAACAGGATTAAAGAGTTTGATCAGTTAATCTCTGATCGTTGGAGCTCATGAACTGTAGGTCCATTTGGTCCCTCCATTGGCTCAACATGGTAACATTGAGGGTATAAAGTTGGGAATGAAATTGAAGTGTTCAATTTCATATATGAGGTGTTATATCAATTATATGTGATATAACTGATATAATATATGGTTTTAATTCACATATAAACTATATACTAATGAGAGAATGAAAGAGGGATAGGATGGTAATTTCCATCCTATTTCCATATATATAGTTGCATGAGATGCAATTTTGAGGAGAAGGCTTTTTGACAAAAACCCTAGCATTCTCTCACATTGTGTTGGAAAGAGTTCCAGACACTATTTGATAAGATCATTTCACCTCACCCTAAGAGGAACCCACCTTCCTCCCTCACCTAGAGAACAACGGAGAAGATCCGATGGTAGTATCCGTGATCGTTCGAGTTCGAGTTGCTGAGATCGTGATCGTGTGAGAAGGAGCACTTGAAGAAAGAGTTCTTCAAAGGTAATTACTTTTTGTCCATCTTATAGAAGCATGTTTAATTTTAGATCTAGTTCTTGTTTATGTGATCCATACAACAAAATTAAGAACATGCGATTCACAATCGCTTCCGCTGCGGGATCCGATCCTTTCAAAGTTTTGTTTTCAATTATCTATGTTTTAATTCGCCATAGATATGAATTTAATTTCTTAGAATCCTAATAGCACTTAGAAAATGGTTGAATAAGCGTTAAACTCGATCCATGCTGTTAAGTTCAATTATGGCAGGTTGCAAACGCATCCTTGACACTGTTGGGTTTTGTGCCCTAAACTTATGTAATTTTGATCAAATAAATAAAGAGTTATTTATTTTGATAAAATAATATTCCTGCTTTATAAATCCAACAAACTAAGCTCCAAGGTTATAATAAATCTTGAACATCAGTGTAGTTGACACTATTTGGATTGTGTTTGAAAGGATTTGGAATTCCCGCAGCGGAAGACGTTGTGAAACGTTGTTGATCCGTTGTGTAATTCTATCTTAAAATCGAACTAGACAAATTTAATTCTAGGTTAAACATACAAAGAAGAAGAAAAACAGTAAGGTTACACGGTACTTACTTGTTGAAGAACTCTTCTTCAACGCGTTTCTCCTCCGGTCACGATCTCTCTCAAACGGACGATCTCCTCGAACACGATACTCGATCCGAACAGTAAGACACCTCCACAGGGTCTTCTCGATTGTTCTCGTGAGGTTGAGGGAGAGTAGGTGGGACTCCCTTTGGATTTTGGGTGAGGAGAGAATGAGAGAGAGTTGAGAGAGAATGGAGGTCTTTTGGAACTTGAATTTCCAAAAAATGAGAACCAACCTTACCAAAGGTTTCTCACCAAGCGTTTAAATAATGGTGAGATGTGGAGTTAATATCTCCACTAAACTACAATTTTACCACAATTATATGATATGCAAATCATATTTGCATATCACATATTATAAGGTATCTCATACCTTATTATACAAATCTCCTTTGCATAATTGTTGATTTTTAAATTGAATCACATTCAATTTAATTTCTCTCAATTGAATTTCTCCAATTAGCACTAATTAATCAATTAGGCTATACTATAGTTTATTATGAATCTCATTCACATTAAACTATATATTATGTCATCTATATCTCATATAATTGACATAAATACCCAAATAATGAATTTGAACACTTCAAATTCACACCAACCTGTAAACCCTCAATTTGTTCAATTTGAGCCAACCGAGGGACCTAATGGACCTACACGTGACGAGCTCCAATGATCCGAGACTATCCTGTCAAACTCTTTGACCTGGTTATTCAACATTCATTAGCTACGGTAACACTCCACTAAAGCCCGTAGTTTCACTCTCATCACTGTAGGACAAGTTGTGTCCATCGATATAACCAATACCCATGAGTCAACCCTTCATAGGTTGTTCGTAGACATTGTTGGGCCAAATTATCGTTTTACCCCTGTGTT
The DNA here is from genome assembly GCA_036507285.1 of Trichosanthes cucumerina. Classification (NCBI taxonomy): domain Eukaryota; kingdom Viridiplantae; phylum Streptophyta; class Magnoliopsida; order Cucurbitales; family Cucurbitaceae; genus Trichosanthes; species Trichosanthes cucumerina. The sequence goes on along the minus strand of CM071836.1, from coordinate 67,329,696 downwards.
TACCTCTTGCTCCTTAAGTCCCACTACTCCTCTAATGAACAACTACATTGCATGGTCCAACCATAAACAACAACCCTCTCAGGCCAATGAGACAGTGAAGCCCTGTTGTTCAAGCCCTAGAGACAACACTTAAGGGAACCACCCCTCTAGTTTTCCTAAGTCGGGAACGAGTGAATTCCTTCTTGCGTAGTCAGGTTTCCAGCTCCCCACGTGGTCCTTTCCCTAAGAAGATAGGCATATTGGGCGAGCAACACTGGCCGCCCTCACCCGTACTAGTCAAACGACAGACTCCCGCAGATAAGAGTCTGTAACACACTCAGGATTAAGGTCGAGTCACTAATGGTCATCAACGAAATTATTAGCCCTATACTGTTAACGGTGTTACATCAGTAAGTCTAATAATCCACGGTTTGGCCTTGTATAATCTAATTGCACAGGATGTCCCCACTCGCATGTCAACCACATGAACGAGTCAGATCACCTCGTTTGTATCTAATACAAAGCGGGTCGCATCCACAGTGTATCCAAGATTAGGTCTCCAACCCTATCCATATATTGTAGATCGTTCGGGTCATTAACTTGAATGTTATCCTCCCTGTGTGCCCACTACACACCGTTCAAGTTCTTAGTTCTCTCATAATACAATGACCCTGGAGCTTAGTTTATTGTATTAAGTTTATGAACTATGTGAGACACAAAGTTGAAATAAATAACTCTTATTTATTTACAACTTGAAAAATTACAAACTACACGAGATGAGGACATACATCCCAACAGTGTTAAAGAGTATAACCTAAATAGTCTATGGTATAAGAATAAGGTCGGAAACCTTATTCTGGTAACACCATGGATGCGGCCAATTTTGTAATTAGTACAAATTAGGTAATCCAACTCATTCATCTGATTGACATGCGAGTGGGGGCATCCTGTATGAAGAGTTCATACAAAATCGGACTGCAAATTATTAGTCTAACCAGTATAATGTCGTTAACAGGATAAGACTAATAATTTATGGATGGTCATTAGTGACTCGACCTTGAATCCTGAGCAAGTTAAGAACTCCTGCTTATAGGGATTTGTCCTAAGACTAGTATGGGTGAGAATGGCCTCTAGTCGACTCAATAAGCCTACCTTCTTAGGAACAGAACCTCGTACGTAGCTGGGGACTTAACTATGCAAGATGCAATTCACTTATTCCTACACTAAGGAATTAGATGGGTTGTTCCCTTAAGAAATGAGTCTAGGTATTGAACAACGGGGTCCCGCCCTCTAAACTGACTTAAGAGGATATGAGTTTATGGTAGGACCATAGACTTGTTGTTCATTAGAGGATCAGTGGTGCTTAAGGAACAAAGAGGTAATCATAGGTGTAAAATGGTAATTTGACCCAACTATGATTACGAACAACCTGTGAAAGGTCGACTCATGGGTAATGATAATATCAATGGACACAATATAATCTAAAGTGAGGAGAGTGCAGCTAAAGGTCTATAGTGGAGTGACTTGTAGTTAATGAATATTAATTAACTGAATCAAAGTGTTTGATCAGTTAATTCCACATCATTGGAGCTCATGATTTGTAAGTCCGTTAGGTCCCTCTGTTAACATGGTAATATTGAGGGTATAAAGTTAGGAATGAAATTGAAGTGTTCAATTTCATATATGAGGTGTTATATCAATTATATGTGATATAATTGATATAATATATAGTTTTAATGTGAATTAGATTCACATATTAACTATATACTAATGAGAGAATGAAGGAGGGATAGGATGGTAATTTCCATCCTATTTCCCTATAAATAGTTGCATGAGATGCAATTTTTGCTTAAGATTTTTTGACAAACCCCTAGAATTCTCTCTAATTATGTTGGAAAGAGTTCCAAACACAATTCCATAAGATCACCTCACCTTATCCTAAAGGAACTCACACTAGAAGAAAATAAGGCTACAATGACGGACGAAAAAATCAAGGGGTGAGATACAATGACGGACGGAAAGAAGCGAGCTGGAATTTTTCGCGGACATACAATGACGGGCATTGCCCGTCATTGTAAATTCGTTTTAATGACGGGCTTTGCCCGTCATTATATGATATATATAAAAAAAAATTCAGACACCTCACACCCGACAACTCACTCTCTCTCTTCACGTCTCTCAACACCCTCGATCTCATCTCCTCCCGACTCACGATTTCTTTCCCTCGATCTCATCTCTCCATCTCTGTTCACGACCCATCTCCAACCGGTCGTTCGTTAGGGGAGTCAAAACCGCCGTCCATCTCATCGCCGTCCGCCGTCTGTTTGGTCGTCGCCTAATCACCTCGTCGTCACCGACCGTAGACTTGATCTCACAGCAGCCGACCGTCGAGTCTGTTTGGGGAGTCATCGTTGACCGTTTGTTTGGGGAGTCACCGCCGACCGTCGAGTCTCACTCTCTTCTTCACAAATCGTCGTCCACCGTCGACCGTCGATCGTTTGGGGAGTCACCGCCGGCCACGAAGCACCAAACCGCCGTCCACGTAGCACCAAATCGCCGCCGACCGCTTCGCCGCCGTCCATTTGGGAGTCCTCACCGTCTTTCTTCTCCGGCCGGCCAGATCTGAAGCTTGAGGTCCAGATCTACACCCTCCTTTGTAGATCTGCTTCATTGAGGTCCAAATCTGTCCCTTTAGCTTGTTTTTATGTCAGTTTAGCTTGTTTTTTTGTTAGTTATCTTGAAATGCTCTTGAAATGATGAAGCTCTTGAAATGTTGAAGGGCACAAAGTTGAAATGGAAGTCACATTTTATAGATTATGCAATTTTTAGGTAGCCTTAAAAACTTAAAAATATATATAATATAGGTTGAGGTTGTAAGAAAATGCGTTCAAAGTTACTTGTTATGCATTATTTTTTCTTTCAAGTGAAAATGTGTTCAATTCCTACCTAATTTAAGCCTAGTTTAACTAATGGCTTTAGAAACATTTTTTATGGATCGAAGGTAATTGGCATTAGAAACATTATTAAAAATGTGATGCAAGTGTTGCTGATATTAATTGGCATTAGAAAATTGGAGCTGACCCCATCTTTAGGTAGTTGAAAAAGTCTCAAAAGCCTCAATATTGTGGAAGCTACCCAAGAAACATATGAAGGAACTTCTCTCATGACTTTAAAAGTTCATTCTTGATTACTACTATCAAGTTCAAATTTTCATTTTTCTACCCAATTTAAAATTTGAATCTCAAACTTAACTCATTTTAATTAGTTAAAACTTATGGCATTGATTTTTGGTTTTCATAATCGGATGTCTCATTTTAATTTATTTGCTTTGATTATGCTATAATTTTTTATGAAAATAGATAAATTTACTTTTATATTGGGGATGGATGGAAGGAGGTTAATAACTTGTATTACATTGTTGAGGAAAAAGTGAGAATTTCCTAAATTTTTCTTAATTATAATTCTTTGTTTGTGTTAAGCTTTATGAGTTTATATTTCATATGTTTAATTTTATTAATATTAATAGTGATTGAGGAATGATTGAGATCTTTTGTTTAGCGTGTTTGGTTAGAATAATCATATGTTTAATTTTCTTAATAATAGTAGTGGGGTTGTGGATTAGAGGAAATGGTATTAGTCCAAAATATCATGATGTTGGTTTTGAATCAACATCGTGAAATTGAGTAAGCAAATGAACTCCTTGATAGTTTTTTTGTTCTTCGTTGATTTCCTAAAGACATAGTAAGTACATAAGTTTAAGTAACTATTATTCTTCTTGTAGATTAAACTTTCAGAATATCGTTATGGATAAGTCGTGGATGTCAAAGAATAGAATGTCATCAGAATATCGTTTAGGAGTTGAGACGTTTATCCAAAATGGTATACGACATTCAAATAGGTCAGATGTCATTTGTTGTTCATGCTTGAAATGTGTGAATGCAAAGTCTCAAAATGCGAATGTCGTAAGAGACCATTTATATATTAATGGCATTGATGAAAGCTATAGAACATGGATTTGGCATGGTGAGTCACTACCGAATGAGAGAAAAGTGGAAGCTGAAGTTGGGGACGAAGATGTTGACGACACAATAGGAATGTTTGAGGCTGCACATAACTATTTCAATGACAAGTCTCCAATATTTGAAGAAGTGTTAGATGATGCCAAGAAACCATTGTACTTAAATTGTAACAATTTTACCAAAATATCTGCATTGATAAAGTTATATAATTTGAAAGCAAAGTTTGGATGGAGCGATAAGAGTTTCACTGAGTTGTTAGCATTGGTTCGTGACATCTTACCAAGTCCAAATGAACTTCCTAGCTCTACATATCAAGCCAAAAAAATCTTGTGTACTCTTGGAATGAAGTATGAAAAGATTCATGCATGTAGTAATGATTGTTGTTTGTTTAGAAAAGAGCTTGCAGATGCAGAAGTATGCCCTACATGCGGAACATCAAGATGGAAGCTTTGTAAAAATTCGAAGGATGTGATGAACAACATTCCGGCGAAAGTCATGTGGTATTTCTCTCCTATCCCAAGATTTGAAAGAATGTTTCGCAGTAAAGAAATATCGAGTTTGTTGACTTGGCATGCTAATGAACGAGTAATTGATGGGTACATACGACATCCTGCGGATACACTATCGTGGAAGCAAGTAGACAATTTGTGGCCAGAGTTTGGTTTAGAACCTAGAAATCTCCGTCTTGCTCTTTCTACTGATGGAGTCAATCCACACGGTGATCTTAGTAGTAGATATAGTTGTTGGTTAGTTATGTTGGTGACATACAATTTACCTCCATGGTTATGCATGAAACGAAAATTTTTGATGTTAAATGCATTAATATCTGGGCCTAAACAACCAGGGAATGACATAGATGTTTATTTAGCTCCATTAGTTGATGATCTGAAAAAACTTTGGAATGATGGAGTTCAGTGTTACGATGTACATCACGAACAATCTTTCATACTTAAAGCTATTTTATTGTGGACTATTAATGATTTTCCTGCATATGGCAATTTGTGTGGTTGTACAGTAAAAGGATATCATGCGTGCCCAATATGTGGGGAAAAAACTTCATCCACTTATTTGCCAAAAGGGAAAAAAATGGCATATCTTGGACATCAAAAACATTTACCCCGTAATCATCCATATAGAAGACAGAAGAAAGCTTTTAATGGTGAACAAGAATTGGAATTTGCTCCTGAACCGTTAAGTGGAGAGGAAATTCTTGCGAAAGTTAGTAGACTTCAATACTCGTTTGGAAAGAAGCCAAGAAAGGAAAAAAATAAAGGAGATCCTTCAAGCACTTATTGGAAGAAGAAGTCTATTTTCTTTGAGTTAGAATACTGGAAACATTTTGACGTGCGACATTGTTTAGATGTGATGCATATTGAGAAGAATGTGTGTGCAAATATTATTGGCACGTTACTTGATATTCCCGATAAGACAAAAGATGGATTAAAAACTCGTCTTGATTTGGTTGAATTGAACATTAGATCAGAGTTAGCCCCTCAATTAGGAGAGAAAAGAATCTTCTTACCTCCAGCATGTTATACACTATCGCGGATGGAGAAATTGAATTTGTGTAAGACACTATCAGAAGTTAAAGTACCTGAAGGTTATTTTTCCAATATACAAATTTTAGTGTCGCTCACAGATTTGAAACTTTATGGGCTTAAATCGCATGACCACCAAATTCTTTGTTTACAAATTTAAATGTTGTTTTCTTGTGATAGGTGGTTTCTCCAGCAAAACATAAGTCGGATGTTTCTGTACATGTGCCTACTTCACATTCTACAAAGTACACAGATGCTCACGTGACTATTAAACTTCTGAATCGTTATGCAATGTTATCGATGCAAGAAGATGATACGATTCAAGTCACGTTGAGTGAGCACATGTTCGGGGAGGAAAAGTTAATTTATTTACATCGCGATGATATCCTGCATTACTGTGGGATGGTGGAGATAGGGTACTCCTGCATAGTCGCATACATTGCGTAAGTATACAACATCTTTCATTTACAACTATATTGACTACGCTTTTGAATGTTTTATTAAAATAACTTTACTTTTATTTAGGTATCTTTGGACTGTATGTGACTATGAAATAATCGCCAAGTTCTTGTTAGTTGATCAAATAACCATTTCTAATTTTGTTAAAAGTCAAGAAACACGTTGTATAAATCTGGCTAACAGGTTAGAAATGGTTAATTTGGACTTGGATCAACAAGTTTTCATCCCATATAATACTGGGTAAGTTTAAATTACTTCAATTTATTTATATGTTTTTTGTTCATAAAACAATGATATTAGAATACTCCTAACTTTAATAGATTCAAACCTTTAGAATGAATTACTTTCTATTAATTTTTCTAATGTTTCAAACTCTTTAGATCCTTGAGAATGTGGCAAGCCAAACACTCACTTCCACAATATCGTTCTTCCATCACTTGAAAACTTGTAAAGGTAAACGTAATTAATATATTCGAATGTTTTGTTCAACGTTGGAACAATATTTAACTCAAATATGCTATTTTTAAATTATTTTGCATATAGTGCCCCACAACCGAGTTACTGTGGAGTGCGGGTACTATGTACGTGTATATATACGAGAAATAGTATATAATTCTAGTATTCCTATAATGAACCTCGTAAGTACTCTTATTTTATCTGGTTTGTGATTCAAAACATAATTTAGTCTAATGTTATTATATTATTTTTCTTTGTAGTTCAACACAAAAACTGCATACACACAAGAAGAAATCGACGAGGTTCGAGTAGAATGGGCGGATTTTGTTGGCAGATTTGTGTAAGCCATTTGTGAATATCTGAATTTTGTGAAATTTTTACTACATTTCGTTAGGGTGTACAATATACATGTTTATAATGTATATAGTAGAAGTGTATTTATATTTAGTAGTTTGTGGAGAGGCGGGTGGCCTCATTCTTCTTAAATGTAGGATTGGAGTTTGTTAGATGTTTTGTATGAATGAATTGTTTTTAGATGTATATACTTGTTTGTTGGATGTGGAGAGGCGGGTGGCCTCAATCTTCTGAATCTGGGATTGGAGTTTGATGGATGTTTTGTATGAATGAATGTGTTTTTAGATGTATATACTTGTTTGTTGGATGTGGAGAGGCGGGTGGTCTCATTTTTCTGAATCTGGGACTGGAGTTTGTTGGATGTTATGTATGAATGAATGTGTTTTTAGATGTATATACTTGTTTGTTGGATGTGGAGAGGCGGGTGGTCTCATTTTTCTGAATCTGGATATATAGAAGTGTTCTGTAATGTTTCAGGTTATGGTTAGCTGATGTTCTGTAGAGGTCATGCCAAAATTTTTACTTATTAGCTTGATATTTCGTGTTAGTTTTAGAGTTTACTGTTTTTGTGATATAGGTGTTAAGGACATGTAGAGATCGTCTCATGTGTATTATTTATAATGAAGTTATGTTCTTCTTGTAAAATGAATGATTGTTGGATGTTTATGGATGAATTAGTGATTTCATGTTTTGTTGGATATAGAAGTGTTCTGCAATGTTTCAGGTTATGGTTAGTTGATATTCTTTAGAGGTCATGCCGAAATTTTTACTTATTGGTTTGATATTTCGTGTTAGTTTTAGAGTTTACTGAATTTTGTGATATAGGTGTTAAGGTTTGTGATATAGGAGTTATGGTTTCAGTGTTATGATATAGGAGTCTATGATTTTAGAGTTATGGTTAAGGTTTTGACATATGAGTTATGGTTAAGGTTTGTGATATAGGAGTTTATGGTTTGTAATATAGTAGTTTATGGTTTTGGATATAAAAAGTTTTTTATGTGCATTATTTTGGTTGAAAAAGAATTTTGTTGGATGTTGTTATGGGTGATTTGATGTATGTTTTGGATATAAAAGTGTTTTTGTTTCATGTTTGTAAATTTGTATAGTGATTTCATGTGTGGTTTCAATATAGAAGTTAATATATTTGCAATATTTCAGGTAATTAGAAATATTGTTGGTGCCATCGGGCTATTAACGACCTTTTTTTTTTATTAAATTATGCTAAAAACGATGACGGGCATTGCCTGTCATAATAAAAAATTATGAACTAAAATAATGACAGATATAATGACGGACAATAGGTTTTTTTAAAAAAAAAAATTCCAAGAGTTTTAATGACGGGCAATGCCCGTCATTACAAACATATGTCCGTCATTGAAAATCACTTTTTATGATGAGCAATGTCCGTCATTAAAAGCTGGTTTCCAACCCATGTTACAATGACGGGCGACTTTTAATGACGAGCGGCCGTCATTAAAAGTCGGCCCGTCATTGTAACATGCAATGACACTCGCATAGATGACGGGCGCGTGCCCGTCATCAAAACCCTTTTTCCTACTAGTGCCACCTTCCTCCCTCGCCTAGAGAACAACAGAGAAGATCTGGTGGTGGAATTTCACAAGGTTCGAGTTGTTGCTGAGATCGTGACTAGACCTAGTTAAACAAGTATGTGGGTGCATGGTGGGCGCATTTCCTTAGGATTGAAATTTTTTTGAATCTCCTCCTTCTCATTATTATTTTTCTACCTTTTCTTTATTTTCTTATTTCAAAAAGTCCCAAAATAACATCATTTTTATCTTGTTATCTTTGATTGCAACTAAGAGTAAATTTTTGTTAACTGAAAAGAGATTTGTTAACTATTCCCTTGGGTTCGATACTTTGAGTACTTCCATATATTACTTGTTAGGGACAAGCGTGCACTTACTTACGCTTTTTTTACATTTTACTTTTGATCAACAACGATGAATAAAAGGATGAAGAAAATGAAAAAGGGCGGCGAATGAAATGAAGAAGAAAATGAAAGGGTTTCACGAAATGAAACCTTGGGATTTTTTATTTGGTCTTTCCCGACGGACTAATAAAGCACATCGAGAAAGGATAGTTATGTCGACGTGCGTATATATGCACATCGACATAACCTATATGGTCGTGCTCTGTGTTACAAAGAGCAACGGGTTGTTGAAACCCACAAAAAATAGAATTGGCTTCCTACTCTAACTTGTTTAGAAGTAGTTGACATGGTTGAATTCTACAGGGAGCAATTAATTTCAACTTAAACAAGAAAAGGGGGTATGTGTCTTAAGTTGAATTTAAATAAACAACATAAAATTAAATAAGAGAGAGGGAGAGAAAAAAAATTTAGGAGACATCAAATCTTACTAAGTTATACCAATTGTAATACAGGTCACAGGCATTCCTAAATATTTAACTAAATAGGCAAATAACTTGGTCGGCTTAGTGGTTCCCTTAAAAAGTTATTTCTCTAAGTTAATTAACTTTACAAACGTATAAGTTAATCTCAATTATCTTAATTATCTAGTACTTTCGTCCCCAAACAACTAAGACAAAGGCATTAAGCAATATGGAAGACCAAGACACCTTAATTAGATAAAATTCAATTAACATGCTTCTTAAATTTTCTAGAGTCTAACATGCCAGCCATGAATGTAATGTTCCCCTAAAGAACCACATACAGTTATAACTCTAGTGTTACACAATCAATCAACATGATTATCACTCACCATAATCATGAATAACGGTAGACATGCATAAAGAATTGAAGTGTTAATTAAATAAAAAATGCATAGTCATAAGATTAAAGTAGAGAATTCAAGAATTAATGCCAATAGAATTTCTAATTACAAACAAGCCACACTACATTACATTTGGGTTTTACCGACCTATGAACTAGAAAGGGAGGTTTAGCCAAGCATAGTCACGAACACTCTAACGACCTCCGTGGTCATCACCAATATACAACCCAAAAACTCTAAAAATTATGAAAGAAAAACTCGAAAGTGGGAGAAAATTCTTCACCAAGTTCATACCAAAGTTCCGTAAAAAACCGAAGGAAAAGTTTATATTTATAATTGATTGGAGCATCTAAATGCCAAAGAGAGCATCTAGACACTTCCCCATCTACTTAAGCGAAAAATCTGAGAAAATTTAGGTGGTGTCTTGATGCTTGGAACAACGTCTCGACGCTTGGAACAACGTCTCGACGCTTGCAACATCGAACAAACCCTCTTTGAATGATATGTGTTGACGTTGAGATGCTTGTTGAAGTATCTAGACGCTCTATGTACGGGTCTTCTTTCTTGAGAATGAATAGTATCCAGACGCTCTGTAGGTGGTTCCTTTAGCTTGTTTTGATCTTATTCTCTCGATTTGATGTTAATTATGCTCAATTTCGCCCTTTTAACCCTCTATCCTTCCTTAGCCTCCTGAAACGCTCTAAATTATGAATTTCCTGTAAAATAGGCAAACAAGCACGTGAGTGTAGCAGAACTAACATAAAATAAGTAGATAAAATAGCACTTTTATGATGCTATCAAAATACCCCCAACTTAAATCTTGCTAGTCCTCTAGCAAAACCTAGAAAATATAGCTCTGTAAAACACAATTCAATCTTCAATAACATGAAAACTAAACATACAACACTCTAGAAAAGCAGCAAACATACATCGTCCATCGATGAGCAAGTTACAAGCCTATGAAACATTTTTGGCCTTTCTCAAGTGAGTGTGTGCGATTTAACTTATCAGTCATGATGCTTACTAGCTCGGAGCAAGTTTACAAGAACATTCAGTTGGCTTCCCCCTACACTTACTTGAGAACTAGCAAACAGACATGGGACAGTCAGTAAGTAGTGAAAAGTTTAGGTTTAAGCAAAAAGTCATGCATACCTTTATTTAATCAACTTAAAAAACCTAAAATAAAGAGGGAGTCTTTCCAGTCGTCTACACCTTCGCTCCAACTTATCAACATTTTGTGGTGAAGATAGCTGACTACGAGCATAGCCCACCTTCAAGATAATTTCATACTCAGCAAAGGAAATCGTGGGTGTCATGATCGCCCCTGGTTACTGACCTATTAAAGAAAGAGGAGTACTCCAATTATGAAATAAATGATTTTTTTTCAATAATAAGGTTCTAGTTCTTTTTTCTTCATTCTAGGCATTACTCTACTTCACACTGTGTTCACATATGTGCAATTTAGTTGAAGCCTATCGAGGTTACACCGAACATCTAGTTCCTATAAGATTGACCTAAGCTTTCAAATCATAAAAAAAGAGCTAAATGTGCTCAAGGAATTCAAGAAAAGTTATAAGTTCATTGTCTAACAAATTTCAACAAATTAGGACGGTATGCCTGCCTTTTCTGTAAACCTACATTTAGCTTAAACAAACATATCACAAGTAATCCTAATCATGTAATTGCAGTACTTCAATATGAAAAGCTTAAAAATATAGATAATCATCCAAGAACTTAGATGCTTAGATATTTGTTAGATGTATCAAATGTATGTAACATTCGATGAACTCAGATGTTTAAGATGGAAATCATTTTTAAAGTTGATTATAAAAACCAGATATACTACTAATTAATTATTTTTAAAAATAGATATACTACCAAACATGGCAAATAGATTAAGCATCAATTTATAAACATCTCACCCCAACTTAAAATTTTACATTGTCCTTAGTGTATTGAAATTGAAAAAAGTAAATACAAAATAAGAGGAGAATGCTAATAATAATTTAAAGAAAGAGAGGGGAAAGGAGTTACCCTGAAATCACGTCTCAATTCCCAGCACCCGGTATGCCTCAGCAAATTTGTATCGGAGAGAAGAAATAGAATCATGTTATGTTGGGTTTTGTGCCATAAAACTCGTAGTATGTAATTATGTTCTAATTAATGTAATAAATTGTTATTACTTAAATAAAGTGTTATTATTCGTTATTTACAATATTGCCATTGTTTTAACCCTAAATCCAATAAACTAAACATCCAAGGTTGTAAACTGTATCTTTAACTGAATGTAGTGTACATATAAAGGATCTCGGTTCGAGATACAGCCTAAAGGGTCTATAGTAAGGGGATAAGATTTGGGTACCTTACCCTGGTAAAACTATGGATGTGGCCCACTTTGTATATGATACAAACATTGCGATCCTAACGTGTTCGTGTAGATGACATGTGAGTGGGGATATCCTATGCAATTAGATTACATAAGACCGGACCGTGAAATAGTAATCACTAGATGTAACTTCGTCGACTAGTTAGGTTTCTATTTCACTAGGATGACCTAGGCAACTTGATCTCAATCCTGAGCAGGTTACGAACTCCTGTTTGCGAGAGATTGTCCTTTGACTAGTATGGGTGAGAGTGGCCAGATTCGCCGACTCAATATGCCTACCTTCTTGGGGACAAGACCGAGTGAGCAGCTGAAGACTTTGCCTAGCAAGATGGAATTCACTCCTTCCCGCCTAGTAGGGTAAGTAAAGGAATGTTCCCTTAAGTGGTGTCTCCGGGACTTGAACAAAGGGTCCGACCCTCTCATTGGTCTGAGAGAGACTCTGTTTGTTGGTAGGACCACAAACAAATTGTTCATTAGAGGAGCACTGGTACTTAAGGTACAAGATGTAACCTAAGGTAAATGGTAATTTGACCAAGCTGGTGTTACGAACATTCGTGAAGGATTGACTTGTTGTTATTGGTCAATATCCGTGGACACATAAATATACCTACAGTGAGAAGAGTGCAGTTGCGGGACTTTAGTGGAGTGTTCCCGTAGTTAACGAATGTTGATTAGGAGGTTAATGAGATTAACCGAGTAATCTCGCATCGTTGGAGCTTCTGATTTGTAGGTCCATTAGGTCCACCTTCTAGCTCGTAAAGGGTTCTTAGATCATTTGAATTTTAAATATTCAAATTCATAAGGGAATAAATTCAATGTATATAGATACAATATAATATATAGTTTTGGAACTATATATTATAAATTTAATGTGAATATGATTCATATTAGATTATATGAGAGAATTAAATATTTGAAAGAGTTCAAATATTATTTTAAATGTGAATGTGATTCATATTTGAAAAACTATACGTTATAATTTAATGTGCATAAGATGTATATTAAAACTATAGATTAGAGGGAATATTGATTAAATATGATTTAATCATATTTAAATATATGATATTTAATTTAATTTTGGTTAAATGTGATTTAATTAAAATTAAGATTAATTTATAATTAAATAGAATTTAATTATTATTAATTAATTTATTTATTAAATTAATTAAAGGGAGCGTGTCATGTTGACACGTTCCCACCTTCCCTCTTCCTCTCCCTATCAACAATTAAACAGGGAGAGGGGATATGCATTTTTGAGAGATCGATCAATTGGTGCTAAGTGATTTCTGTGAAAATTGCTCTCTGGAAAATTCTCTCTCTCTCAATTCCCTCTCACTCTCTTCCAAAAGTTGGAATTCCTTCCCACCTAAGGAATTGATCTAAGCAGTACTCAGAGGATAGGAGGTTTTCTTACTTGTGTTGTCCTGCCGGAAAAAACAGAGAAGATTTCTTGGGTTGCTGTGTTGCTGCACAATTTGGAGCAAGGAGTTGTTGTATAGAAAACAACAAAGGTAATTATGAATTCCCTTTCAGTTTAGTTAATTTCTTAAGCATGTTTGCATGATTATTCCATGTCTAATTAGATTAGAATGTATGCTTATTTCTGTTTTTTACACCAATGTACTGATTTTTGTATTTCAAGCAAAATGAACTTGCAATTACAATTCCAAACACATTTCTGCTGCTAAAGGGGATAAGATCTCCATCATGTTAGACATGGTTTGATCAATGATGAGTTGTGCTCATCTTCCTGACTCGTTTTGGGGATATAAAGTGGAGACTACAGTGTACATTTTGAACAATGTTCCATCGAAGAGTGTTTATGAAACACCTTTCAAGCTTGGAGATGATGTAAAGGTAGTTTACATCACTTCAGAATTTGGAGTTGTCCAACCCGCGTGCTAGTGACAAATCTGAAATAGTTCGAACCTCGTTCACAATTATGGCTATTTGTATTTTAACCAAAGAAAACGAAGGGTGGTCTATTTATGATCCTAAGGAAAATAAGGTACTTGTATCGACAAATGCCACTTTCTTAAAGGAGGACCACATCAGGGATCATAAACCACGTAGCAAGATCATGTTGAATGAATTAGACAATAAATCTGCAAAAGTTGTTGATGATGGTAGTATGTCAACAAGAGTTGTTGACAACACTAAATCGTCTAGGAAAAAACGTCCATCTCAAGAGTTGAGAGTGTCTTGACGTAGTGGATGGTTGTAACCTAGCCTGACCGTTACATGGGTTTAACTGACACCCAAGTCGTCAGACCCGATGATGACTTTGAGGATCCATTGTCTTACAAGCAAGCAATGAATGATGTTAACAAAGACGAATGGGTTAAAGTCATGGACCAGAAAATGGAGTCTATGTAGTTTAATTCCGTTTGGAAGCTTATGGACCAACCTGATGTGGTAGAACCTATTGGTTGCAAGTGGATCTAGCAGAGGAAATAGGGTGTAGATGGGAAGGTGCAGACCTTCAAAGCAAGACTCGTGGCAAATGGTGGGATTGAATCCCATAGCAGAAGCGATGTGAATCACATTGCCTTATTTGTTACACAAAACTACTTAAAATTAAACTACATCACATGCATTTTAAGTTAAGCAAAGGGGGAAAAGGGAATGTGACAGCAAGATCATACCTCTTGAAGAAAACTTTTCTTCAAGTTTTCCTCCTCCCTTGTCACGATCTCCCGATCTCACGGTCTCCCAAACGATCTAGGTGTTGGAACACTTCCAAAACGTCTTCTTGGTTGTTCTCCGGCAGATAAGGGAGAATATGTGGGATCCCTTTGGAGTCTTTGGTGTTTTGAGATGAGAGAATTTGAGAGAATTTGAGAGAGTTTTCTTTGGTGGAAAACCAAAAAATGAGAGAATGAGTTTTTTTTTTCAAATGCTTCTTCAAGCACCTTTATATAATGGTGATGTGTGGAGACAAATTCTCTACCTATTCACCATTTTACCACAACCGTATAATATGAAAATCATATTTGCATACTATATAATATCACATACCTTATTATACAAATCTCATTTGCATAATGTGAAATTAAAATTGAATCACATTCAATTTTATAAATCTCTCAAATCAATTTCTCCAATCTAAGCGCTTAATTTCATAATTATGCTATAGTATAGTTTAATATGAATCTCATTCACATCAAACTATATATTATGTCAATTATATCTCATATAAAAGACATAAATATCCTTTATATGAATTTGAACACTTCAAATTCACTCCAAACTTTATACCCTCATTGAATCCATAATTGAGCCAACTAAGTGACCGAAGGGACCTACATATCATGAGCTCCCATGATCTGAGATTAACTTATCAAACTCTTTGATCCCGTTAATCAACATTCATTAACTACGGGATCACTCCACTATAGCCTCGTAGTTGCACTCTCCTCACTGTAGGACAAGTTGTGTCCATCGATATAACCAATACCCGTGAGTCGATCCTTCACAGTTTGTTTGAAAGGGATTTGGAATTCCCGCACCGGAAGACATTGTGAAATGTCGTTGATTTGTTGTGTAATAATCATCTTAAAATCGAACTAAAGTACTTTAATTCTAGGCTAAACATGCATTAAAAAGAAGAAAAATAGTAAGGTCTCGTTACTTACTTGTTGAAGAACACTTCTTCAAATCTTTCCTCCTTCGGTCACGATCTCTCTCGAACCAACGATCTCCTCGAATCGAACCTTGAACAGTGTTGCAAGACACTTCTAAAATGTCCTCTCGGTTGTTCTCGGGAGGTTGAGGGAGAGTAGGTGGGACTCCCTTTGGATTTTGAGTGAGGATAATTCTTAGAGAATTGAGAGAGAATTTTAGAGAGAATCCTTGCTCTTTTTGGATCAAAATCAAAAGAATTGCAAGAAGCTTATGAGATGCCTTTGAATGCATCCTTCTATAATGGTGTGTGGTGGAATTAAAACCTCCACCAATTCACCAACTATATGATATACAAATCATATTTGCATATCACATATTATAAGGTATCTCATACCTTATTATACAAATCTCATTTGCATAAATGTGGAATTTTAAATTGAATCACATTCAATTTAATTTCTCTCAATTGAATTTCTCCAAATAGCACTAATTAATCAATTAGGTTATACTATAGTTTATTATGAATTTCATTCACATCAAACTATATATTATGTCATCTATATCTCATATAAACAACACAAATACCCAAATAATGAATTTGAACACTTCAAATTCACACCAAACTGTAAACCCTCAATTTGTCTAAATTGAGCCAACCGAGGAACCTAATGGACCTATACGTGACGAGCTCTAATGATCCGAGACTAACCTGTCAAACTCTTTGACCCGATTATTCAACATTCATTTGCTATGATAACACTCCACTAAAGCTCGTAGTTGCACTCTCATCACTGTAGAACATGTTGTGTCCATCGATATAACCAATACCTGTGAGTCGCCTTTCGCAGGTTGTTCGTAGATACTGCTAAGTCAAATTACCGTTTTACCCCTGTGTCTACCTCTTGCTCCTTATGTCCCACTGCTCCTCTAATGAACAACTACGTTGTATGGTCCAACCATAAACAACAACCCTCTTAGGCCAATGAGAGAGTGGGGCCCAGTTGTTCAAGACCTGGAGACAACACTTAAGGAAACAACCCCTCTAGTTTCCCTAAGCCGGGAATGAGTGAATTCCTTCTTGCGTAGTCAAGTTCCCAGCTCCCCATGTGGTCCTGTCCCTGAGAAGATAGGCATATTGGGACACAAATCTTGGTCCTGTCCACGATCTCTACAATCTCTCTACAAGTCACGAACCGACGTCAATCTTGGGACACCTCCACTTAATCTTCTCGGTTGTTCTCCAGCGAATGAGGGAGAGTTGTGGGACTCCATTTCGATTTTTGGGTTTGGAGAAGATGAGAGAGTTTGAGAGAGAATGAGAGGACACTTTGGTGTTGAAGGGAATCGGAGTCCCACAGCGGAAGTGATTTTGAATCGCGCGCTCTTGATTTAGTTACAACGATTATGTTCAAGAACATGTACAACTAGATTAAGCATATTATGTAATGGACTGCAAGAAAGTTACCTTTGAAGAACCTTTCTTCGAGTGCTCCACTCTCCCACGATCTCGATCTCAGCAATAGAAACACGAACGTACGAAGACATGACCACTGGATCTTCTCCATTGTTCTGTAGGTGAGGGAGGAAAGTGGGTTCCCTTTAGGAGAGGTGAGGTATTTTTGTGAGAGAGATGTGTGCTTTGGAACCCTTCCAACAACACAAAAAGAGAGCTTGTAATTCCTTAACCTAGTTGCATCTCATGCAACCATATATATAGAGAAATAGGGTGGAAATGACCATCCTACCCCTCCTTTATTCTCTCTTTAGTATATAGTTTATATATGAATCTAATTCACATTAAAACTATATATTATATCAATTATATCATATATAATTGATATAACACCTCATGTATGAAATTGAACACTTCAATTTCACTCCTAACTTTATACCCTCAATATTACCATGTTGAGCCAACGGAGGGATCTAATGGACCTACAGTTCATGAGCTCCAATGATGTGAGATTAATCGATCAAACTCTTTGATCCAGCTTAATCAATATTTATTAACTACAAGTCACTCCACTATAGACTTGTAGCTGCACTCTCCTCACTTTGTAGATAATATTGTGTCCACCGATATAGTCATTACCCATGAGTCGACCCTTCACGGGTTGTTCAGTAATCACACCGGGTCAAATTACCATTTTACCCCCAGTGATTACCTCTTTACTCCTTGCACCCCTGATCCTCTAATGAAGAACAAGTCTAAGGTCCTACCTTGACTCATACCTCATGAGGGCGGGGCAACGTTGTTCAAGACACGAGTCGGTTCTTAAGGGAACAACCTATCTAATTCCTTAGTGTAGGAATGAGTGAATTCCATCTTGCACGCAGTTAAGTTCCCATTTACCTACGAGGTTCTCGTCCCACGAGAAGGTAGGCTTATTGAATCGACTCTACAGTGCCACTCTCACCCATACTAGTCTAAGTACAAACCCTTATAAGCGGGAGTTCTTAACTTGCTTATGGATTCAGTCGAGTCACTAATGACCATCTATAAATTACTAGTCTTATCCTCATTAATGGTGTTACCTTTGGTTAGACTAATAATTTCGATCCATCTTGTATGAACTCTTTATACAGATGCCCCCACTCGCATGTCAACTACATGAATGAGTTGGATTACCTCATTTGTACTAATTACAAAGTGGGTCGCATCCATGGTGCTACTGCAATGAGGTTTCCAACCTTATTCTTATACCATAGACCATTTAGGTTATATTCTTGAACTCAACCCAAATAGTGTCCACTACACTGATGTTCAAGATAAATGTTATAACCTTGGAGCTTAGTTTATTGGATTTATTAAAGCAAGACTGTAATTCTATCAAAACAAATAACACTTTATTTAATTGATCAAAATTACACAAGTTTAGGCCATAAATCCCAACAATCACCCACTTGACCTAAAGCTTGTGGAGTACTAAACATTACAGTAATCTAAATACAATAAACTAGGGCATTTAAACCCCTTTGTACAAAATACTCTCACTTGCCCTAGTTGGGGAAGACTTGTAAGCCTAGTCCTTCTAGGTGACTCTCAAATACTTTAGTCGTGAGAGCCTTTGTAAAAGGATCAACAATGTTGTGCTCTTAGGCTATCTTCGTGACAATCACGTCTCCTCTATGCACGATCTCTCGGATGAGATGATACTTCCGCTCTATGTGCTTTCCCCTCTTGTGACTTTGGGGTTCCCTCGAATTAGCCACTGCACCATTGTTATCGCAATACAGCGTGATGGGCAAAGTCATATTTGGAACAACTTCAAAATTTAGCATGGATTTCTTTAACCAAACGGTTTCCTTAGCTGCTTCACAAGCTGCTACATACTCGGCCTCCATGGTGGAATCAGCGATGCATCCTTGCTTGACGCTTCGCCATACTACAGCTCCTCCGTTAAGAGTGAATATTGACCCTGATGTAGATTTTCGAGAATCTTTATCGATCGAAAAAATCGAAATCCGTGTATCCTGTAAGGATCAAATCCTTAGCCCCATACACAAGCATGTAGTTCCTTGTTCTCGGAAGATACTTAAGGATTGTTTTAACCGTTGTCCAGTGTTCAAGTCCTGGATTGGATTGATACCTACTGACCATCCCAACTACAAAACAGATATCGGGCCTAGTACACAACATGGCATACATCAGGCTCCCAACAGCCGAAGCATTAGGAATCCGTCTCATATCCTCAACTCCTTGAGGTGTCTTAGGACACTGTTCCTTAGTCAAATGGATTCCATGTCTAAAAAGGCAAAAAACCCTTTTTGGAATCTTGCATCTTAAACCTTGACAACTCTTTGTCTATGTAAGATGCTTGAGACAAGGCTAGTGTTTTATTCTTGCGGTTCCGGACAATCTGGATCACAAGAACAAACCACGCATCATCCAAACTTCTTTGAATTTGTCACAAGCATATGTGCTGGACAACCCCATATTCTGAAGTGAAATAAACTACCTTTACGTCCTTTCCAGAGTTCAAAAGGTGTTTCATAAACACTTTTTAAGGGCACACTATTCAAAATGTATACTACAGTCTCCACTGCGTAACCCCAAAAGGAACTAGGGAGATGAGCATAACTCATCATTGATCGAACCATGTCCAACAAGGTTCTATTTCTCCTTTCCGATACACCGTTTTGCTGTGGTGTGTCGGGAATTGAGAGTTGGGATGTAATTCCATGTTCTATCATATAGTTCTGAAATTTGAAATCCATGTAGTCTCCACCTCGATCCGATCGAAGTGTTTTAATAGTTTTACCTAATTGATTTTCAACCTCAGTCTTGAATTCCTTGAACTTTTCAAGTGCTTCAGACTTATAGTGCATTAGGTAAATATGCCTAAATCTAGAATAATCATCTATAAAAGAGATGAAATATTCATATCCTCCCCTGACTTTAACATTCATCGGACCACAAAGGTCTGAATGTATAAGCTCTATAGGGTCTTTGGCTCTATAACCTTTTCCACTAAAAAGTCTTTTAGTCATTTTGCCTTCTAGGCATGATTCACATACTAGCAAAGAATTTTCTTCTAACTCGTTTAGAAGTCCGTTCTTTACCAATCTCTCAATCGTATTGAGATTAATGTGACCCAATCTTAGATGCCAAAGATAAGCATTTTCTTTAGGCGAAAATAGTTCGTGTACTTGCAATTTTGTAGAATTCACTGTTAAAACTATTTTAACTGAATTAAACCATTTGCAAATAATTCTCAAGAAGAGCAACACATAGTACAATACTTTTCCAATGAAATAAACACTTTATTCAATTGAAAAGAAAAAGAAGTACAATGTTCGCTAAGGCAAGAAATAGAAATAAGGTTTCTAATAAACCCTTAAGCTACATGTTATCAAATAACAACTTTTCTTTGTCGACGATTGCTCTTTATCTCACTCCTTTTCCTCTTCTTACAGATCTTCTTAAGTTCGTAAGTATGGTCATGATTCTTAGTTCCAGATGATGAATCCTCCTGAGAACTTTGGAATGGGCAAACTGATGGAGATCTGATCTCCTTGAGCAGCGGAAATGTGGTTTGGGATCGTAATTTGCTTGATTGTTTAGGTTGAATCAAAAACCGATACATTGACAAAAATACAGAACAAGCATGCTTTTAATCTAATTAAAAAAATATGGAGATATACATGCAAACATATCTAAATTTAACTATTAAATTAAGAAGAGAAAGGGTTTATTACCTTTGTAGTTTCGTAGAACAGCAACTCCTTGCTCCAATGTTCAACAACTCAGGAACTTCAAAAGTTCCCTGTTTTTCACCAACAGGAACACGACCAATAGAATAAACCTTCTATCCTCTGAATGCTTAGATCCTCCTTGGTGGGAAGGATTCCAACTTTTGGGAAGAAGAAGGGAATTTGAGAGTCAGAGAGAATTTTCACAACAATTCTCCAAATTGCAAAAACAATAAGGATCGATCAATTGAACATCAACCCTCTTCTCCCTGTTAAACTGTCGATTGGGAGAAGAAGGGGGGTAGTGGGAACGTGTCTAGATGACACGTTCCCTTATTTTATTATTAAAATAATAATAATAATTAATTAATAATTAAATCAAATTTAATTATTAATTTAAATCATATTTAAATAATAAAAATTAAATATCATATATTTAATTTAGATTAAATCTCATTTAATCATATTACCCCTTTAACCTATAGTTTTAATGTACATCCAGTGCACATTAAATTTTAACCTATAGATTTCAAATGTAAATCACATTCACATTTAATATAATATTTGAACCCTTTCAAATATTCAATTCCCTCATATAATTTAATATGAATCATATTCACATTAAAGTTATAATATATAGTTCCAAAACTATATATTATATCGTATCTAAATACATTAAATATATTCTCTTATGAATTTGAACATTTCAATTCAAATGATCTAAGAACCCTTTACTAGCTCGAAGGTTGACCTAATGGACCTACAGATCAGAAGCTCCAACGATACGAGATTGCTCGGTTAATCTCATTAACCTCCCAATCAACATTCGTTATGTAACGCCCCTACTTTTCTATGACTAAACTCTTAGGGACATTACTACACATGCATGCATTTATAGGCCAAGAGATGAAAAGATCTTTAAAACCTCCAACTAAAATAATTTGTCTTTAGGGATCCCAAATAAAACATTCAAAACAGATAAAAGGAGCGATTTAACATGGCCTATTTAAAATCAGAAAGTAAATTTAAACTTCAAAAACATAAAGGGACAACATCGATTATAAAAGAAATGTGCGGAAAACATGTCTATTCCCATGGTTCTAATGCTAGCGCCTCAGTCACTCATCACACGTCCTTGGCCTTACTTGAAAAACATTTTTAAAAGAAAGGGTGAGTATTGCAAAACAATACCCGATAAGTGACCTCGCTACAGAGGTTTGGGATATGCATACACATACAATCATGACTTTTAAACTTGTTCGAAATGTACATATCACGGGACCTAAAACTTTCTCATATTGTCGAGTCTTTAATCCATGACTTCCTTTTTATTTATGTGGCCGATTGGTCATCCTGAGTAATTTCATTTTGAGTCCTCACAGGACCCGTATGGTTTGAGTCCCTCACGGACCCACTGTAATAATTTGAGTCCCTCACGGACCCTGTCATTTGACCCATAGGGTCTCTATCGCATGTTTGACCATGCACATAATGCACTCAGGAGACCAATGTCCACACTTTTCATCAATTCATTTCATGACATACATAACATACATGAGGTCCCATCATTCAACATAACTATAGTGTACATGCCACAACCATTATCATTAATATGCAAATCATGACCTTTCACATCGATAGGGTGTAATACTCACGTATATAATCATACAATATTCTCATAGATAATCTTTGTACTATCTTCACATGAAATATTGGAATATGCTTACGTAAAATACAAAGACATTCTCGCATAAAATACTAGATTATGCTCGCATAAAATAATGAGATACCTTCACATAGAATATCAAAGTATTATCACATAAAATCTCGGGATATTCTCGTATGAAAATCAATAAATCTTTTTAAGTAAAATATCGTACTAATTTCACATAAAATATTGAAATTCGTTTTCTCTAATCCCATTTAAAAGATTCGGCACAAGGTCCCTTACCTTAGTTCCGATTTCGCTCCAAAACCTAACCAGAACTCCTTGACTACTCTTCCTTTAGTGGGACTGATTCACACAACAATTGAAATTATTCACCGAGCCTTTACTAAATCCATAATTGTAAAGGTACCTAACTCAAGTCCTTACAATTTCATGCCCCGCTTACCTCGGGTTCAACGCGAGGACTTAATATTCCTTAGTTTGTCTTGGCGTTTGACCTCCAATTCCGCTCCAAGTTTAGTCCCTACAATTTGTGTTCGAATAGTAGCTTAGGCTCTCGGTTATACGCTTAGATAATCGAGAGGTCAAGAATAATTCTCAATCAAGTTCGAAACTTAAACGGATCGCTCAACGGATGAAATCTTAGGCTCTTTGTCTGATTCTTTGGCGGCGTTAGTAGCTCGGGACGGCGGCCTTGATCGGCGATGGCGCGTAGGTCGGGGTTGTGTGGGAACCGGCGAGGCTGCCGACTTGGAGGTGAACGGTGCCGCGTTTTTAGCTGATACCGAGCGGTGTTGGGCTTCTTTGAAAGGATCCGGTCTTTGCGATGACGCGACGGCGATCGAGGGCTCGCGGCGCGCGGTGGTGAGTCACGAGCTATCGGCGGCGTCGGATCTTCGTTCGCTCTTCGGTGTGCAGGCGTGAACGGCTCGCGAAAGGGGTGGCGGCGGCGCTGGACGTGCGGCTTCTTGAGCCTGCGTACTCCGGCGATGAAGCTTCCGTTGGCTTTGCTCGAAGGTGGTGGCGGCGAGACCGAACAGCCACGCGTGCATCCGAGGTGTTGAGCTTCAGCTGGAACGGCTTGCAAGACGGCGACGGCCTCATCAGATGTGAGCTTTGGCGCGGCGAGCAGCACTCGTGAAGGGGCCGGCTTGATTCGAACGTAGGAGGAGAAGGAGATGTTTAGGTTTAGGGTTAGGGTTTGTCTCAATGAGTTTAGGGTTAGGGTTTGTCTCAATGAGTTTAGGGTTAGGGTTTTGCTTTAATTTGCAATTTTAGGAGCTTAAATACTACAAAATTAGGCCAATATTCAAAAGTCCTATGTAACCCTCATTTAGGGATTAATAACCAAAGTGCCATCGCTCCTTCTTTTTCCTTTAATTTTACAAATCATTATCTAGGAGAATATTTCGCTTTAAGCTAAGTAAAATCAAAGACTCACTAACACCGAGCTTGATGAGATTCACTAATCCAACTCGACACACACAGGTTGATAGAATGCTAAATAAAATAAATAATTAGTACCTGTGGTCGTGGTCGTCACAATCTTCCCTCCTTAAGAACTTTCGTCCTCGAAAGTTCCTATTCTTGAAATAATTCTGGGTATTTAGCTCGCACTTCTTCTTCTCGCTCCCAGGTAGCCTCTTACGTGCGGTGATTTTGCCACAACACTTTAACTAAGTTGATCTCACGGTTCACGGAGGGTCTTTCGATCTCGGCAATAATCAGTATGGAGTCGTTCGCCATAACTCAAATCTTACGCTGCATTATAGCGGTTCAAAGTCTCGACGTGAGTCGAGTGCAGAACGTATTTCCTCAACATGGAGACATGAAATACGTTATGAACCGCCCCGATAGGAAAAAGCGCGGTGCAGGATCAGAGGCCACCGCACCAACCTCTCTCTAAAATCTCGAATGGTCCGATGAAGCGCGGACTCAACTTCCCTTTTTCCAAACCTTAGAATTCCTTTCATTGGGGCAACTTTAAGAAATACGTGGTCCCCAATTTGAATTCTAGGTCCCTTCGTCTTGTGTCGGCATAACTCTTTGTGTCTGTCTTGGGCGATGCGCATTCGCGCCTACTAATCTTTTGTATTGCCTCATTAGTGACTGTACTAACTCTGGACCCAACAATCGGCGTTTGCCAACCTCCTCCCGAAAAACGGAGTTACGCAACGTTTTCCATAGAGAGCTTCAAATGGAGCCATTCCGATGGTCGTCGATAATCATTGTTGTAAGCAAACTCCATCAAATGCAAATGAGTGTCCCAACTCACAGGGAAGTCTAAGGTGCAAGCTCGCAACATATCTTCTAATATCCGATTTAAACGTTACGTGCGCCCATCCATCCGTCATGGATGAAAAGGCATACTAAAGTTCAGCTGCTGCGAACCTAACGCTTTACGTAAACTCCTCCGTAAGTTGGAGGTGAAACGTGGATCCTCATGCGAAATAATCTTGGCCAGGAATCCCATGCAAGCGGACTATCTCTCCCGTAAAAGTCTGCGCCCACTTATCTCAGAATAGGTGGGTTTCCACAGTATGAAATGTCTTGACTTGGTTAATCATCCCACTATGACCCAAATTACCGAGTAACCTCGTAAGGTTCTAGGCGATCCGACTATGAAATCCATAGAGATCTCCTCCCATTTCCACTTTGAGGTACATGTAAAGGTTGCGGTAATCCTGCGGTCTCTCGCTAGGTGCCTTCACTGTTGACAAGTCAAACACTTGGCGACAAACTCTGCTCGTCGCGCTTCATGTTACACCACCAAAATGATCATTTGAGATCTCGATACATCTTGGTACTTGCCGGGATGCATAGAAAATGGTGAGTTGTGGCTTTCGCCAAGATCTCGATTTTGATTTGTCATCATCGCACACATAATCGTCCTGGAATAGTAATCCTCCATCTGTGGATAGGGAAAGTTCTGCCCGACTCACCAGTAGTTCTTTGCGATGCGCTTTTCTACTAACCGAGGGTCCACCTGTTGAGCCTCAATGATACGTTGTCTCAAAGTTGGTTGCACCGTTAATCGAGCTAATCGAGCCGTGGTCTTTCCTACTAGTATCTTTGCGATTTCACCGAGCAAACTCTGCTGTAACTCTGCTCACAAGAATCTCGTCTTTGAAGTATGCACTTTGGCTTCCTCGCGAGGGCATCGGCCACGACATTAGCCTTCACGGGGTGGTATTGTATGTCAATATCATAATCCTTCACTAATTCCAACCATCTGCGTTGCCTCATGTTTAATTCCTTCCGGGTGAGCAGATACTTGGACTTTTATGATCTGTAGAAAAATGCGGATTTTCTCGCCATACGGTAATGTCTCCGGATCTTTAATGCAAAGACCACTGCTTTGCTAGTTCCAAGTCATGAGTTGGATAGTTCCTCTCGTGCGTCTTCAATTGTCGGGATGCATAGGCTATTACTTTACCGTCTTTGCATTAGTACCACGGCCCAAACCTTTCTTAGAAGCATCATCAGAAACCACAAAGCTCCTGTTCCTCTCGGGAATTTGTAAGAATCGGGTGACACTAATCTGTGCTTGAGTTCTGAAAACTCGCCTCATGAGCATCATCCCAAACAAATGAGTTTCCCTTGCGCGTCGGTGAGTCATGGGCATGGCTATCTTGGCGAAGTCCTGCACGCAAACGTCTATAATAACTCGCAAGACCCAAAAACTACGTACTGCCTGCGGTGGTCGGACGAGGCCACTTTGTGGCGGCCTCCACTTTTCTTTGGGTCAACAGAGACTCCAACGGACACCACATGCCCTAAGAAAGATACATGCTGAGCGAATTCACACTTGGAAAATTTTGCATATAACTTATTCTCTCTCGGCGTGAGTAAAACTTTTCTCGGAGTGCCTTTCATGATCTTCATCACACACAGGTAGTATATCGGTATATCGTCAATAAACACAATCACGAGCGTATCTAGAAACTCTTTGAATAAACGGTTCATCAAGTCCATGAAAGCGGCGGGGCGTTGGTCAAACCAAACGGCATCACCGTGAACTCGTAATGCCCATAACGTGATCTCAATGTTGTTTTAGGAATATCCTCTTCACCGATCCTCGATTGATGGTAGCTTTGATCTCGATCAATCTTGGAGAACACTTGTTGCTCCTTGCAACCGATCGAACAAATCATCTATTCGGGAAGAGGGTATTTATTCTTGATCGTAACTTTGTTCAACTCCACCGTAATCTATACACAGCGCATGGACCCGTCTTTCTTTTCACGAACAACACCGGTGCTCCCAGGCGAAACGCTTTAGAGCGTATAAACCCCTTGTCCGATGAAGTCCTCGTGAATCGTAGTTTCAGCTTCTTTCAACTCTGCGGTGCCATTACATGCGGTGCCTTGGATATCGGGTCGTCCCTAATTCCAATCCGATGTTAAAATCTACCTCTCGACCGGAGTATTCCGGAAAGGTCCTCGGGAAAACGTCGGAAATTCATTTACCATCGGTACAGGTGACACGGAAATCTCCGTACACCTTGCATCTAATATGCAAGCCAAGGCGCCCCAAGCTCCCGATGTAATAACTTTCGGCCTTAAGGGCGATAATACCTTAGGCCTACTTCCCGCTATCGTGCCTCTGAACTCAGTGCCGGGTTGGTCAGGAGGAGTAAACACTACCTCCTTCCTGAAACAATCAATGCAAGCATGGTTCTGCGCTAACCAGTCCATGCCCAATATCACATCAAAGTCGGACATGTCTAAGACTACTAGATTTACTATTAACTCATGGTGCGATGATGGTCACACTACCATCCTTGACTTTCATAGTGGCTAACAAATTTATCCTCATGAGAGTGGAGACAGAGCAGAGCATCATCAGAATCGTTTCTAATTCTAACTCGACTTGACTTACGAAGGATGCAAAAATAAAAGAGTGTGTAGAACAGATCAAATAATACAAAGGCAAGGTGCCCAAGTAATGGAAGTGTACACTAACCACCGAGTCCGAGCCATAGATGTTTTTACTGGTGCTTGCATAAGCTCTTCCTTGATGTATAACGGGCTTCACAACAGTCCCGACTATTGATAACCTGAGGTTGGCTAGCGCTGGCTTGACTCGGGCAGCTATTAGCTCTGTGCCCTTCTTTCCCACATCCCGAGCACACTCGGATCAAGGCCAAACACTTACCCCAATCTCGCTACTTACCACAGTCTTTGCATTGTGGCTTATCTCCACTGTTATTTCCCGTTCTGTTGACTCGTGGTTTTCGACTGAACTCGCACGAAAATGTCCTCTATCACGGTGTCTGCTGGGACGCTGTGAGCTTGAATTTGGTGGTCCCACTTCCTCTTATGATTTGCCATGAGTGCCCGGGTTAACCACTACCTGCACATGCGATCTGCGCTGCACCCAAATCAATTCCGCCACTCTCTCACTGCGGAGGCATAATCGAGAGAGTGCTAGTGCTTGAATGAAGCCTCGAACATTCTCATCCAGTCCCATAACGAAGCGCTCTGCTTTCTTTGCCTCGTGTCTACCACCTCGGGGCAAAGCGAGACAAACGGGTGAATTCCCTCTCATATACCTCCACCGCCTCCTGCTTACGCCCAAGTCAGTAAGAGTGCGCCTTCTTCCTATAACGAGCTGCGGCAGGGTAAAATTTCGCGCGTAACGCTTCCTTAAACAGATTCGGTAATTGTTTCTCCGCTTAGCGACAATGGTTCCACGGGCGGACTCCCACCATAAATAAGTGTCGCTCTCTCAAAGCATAAAGGTAGCCTGCAGGACACCCTCGGTCCTCGGGGCAATTCATCACCGAGAATGGTTTCAATGGAGGACGACCACAACTCAACCACGATGGGGTCACTTTGGAAGACCCATCGAAAGATCTCGGGATCATACTTCACGAAGTCCTTGGATATCGAGACTCGAGTTGCATCGTTTCGTCACGATTTGCTTGGGCGGTGAGTGGCTCATCAGAGCTCGCACTAGACTCGCATAGCCTCTACCATCATAGTCATAACGTTAGTGTTCCCTTGATTCACCACTCGAGCAACTGCGGTGCATTCTCCGGCGGCGGTGAGTGGTCTGGGGAAGGTCTGCAATGCGGGTGGAGCAACCTCTTCTGCTTCGATGGTGGTAATTCCGGTTGGGTGTCAACGTTTTCTCTTGCCCTCCTCAGGCCCCTACCACGTCCTCTACCTCTCCCACGACCTCTAGGTGGCATTTTGTCCGTACTACAATACGAGAGAGTTTCTAGCTCGATTTTCATTACCTTCTAACCGTAAGGTAGGATCACCCTCAGGGTTTTAAGTTCATGTATATGCATAAAATGAATCACATCATAATCATTTACTTAATTAATAAAATACCGGCGTGCACAGCGGTGGCCTAACGCGTTGTTCAACCATGGGAACTACTCAGTAGCTTACTCTGTAAGCAAGTCTACGTAACCCTTAAACCTAGGGCTCTCGATACCAACCTATAACGCCCTACTTTTCTATGACTAAACTCTTAGGGACATTACTACACATGCATGCATTTATAGGCCAAGAGATGAAAAGATCTTTAAAACCTCCAACTAAAATAATTTGTCTTTAGGGATCCCAAATAAAACATTCAAAATGATAAAAGGAGCGCTTTAACATGGCCTATTTAAAATCAGTAAAGTAAATTTAAACTTCAAAAACATAAAGGACAACATCGCTTATAAAAGAAATGTGCGGAAAACATGTCTATTCCCATGGTTCTAGTAACGCGCCTCAGTCACTCGCCTACACGCCCTTGGCCTTACACGAAAAACATTTTTAAAAGAAAGGGTGAGTATTGCAAAACAATACCCAGTAAGTGACCTCGCTCACAGAGGTTTGGGATATGCATACACATACAATCATGACTTTTAAACTTGTTCGAAATGTACATATGCGGGACCTAAAACTTTCTCATATTGTCAGGTCTTTAATCCATGACTTCCTTTTTATTTATGTGGCCGACTGGTCATCCTGAGTAATTTCATTTTGAGTCCCTCACAGACCCCTGTATGGTTTGAGTCCCTCACAGACCCCTGTAATAATTTGAGTCCCTCACAGACCCCTGTCATTTGACCCATAGGGTCTCTATCGCATGTTTGACCATGCACATAATGCACTCAGGAGATCAATGTCCACACTTTTCATCAATTCATTTCATGACATACATAACATACATGAGGTCCCATCATTCAACATAACTATAGTGTACATGCCACAACCATTATCATTAATATGCAAATCATGACCTTTCACATCAGATAGGGTGTAATACTCACGTATATAATCATACAATATTCTCATAGATAATACTGTACTATCTTCACATGAAATATTGGAATATCCTTACGTAAAATACAAAGACATTCTCGCATAAAATACTAGATTATGCTCGCATAAAATAATGAGATACCTTCACATAGAATATCAAAGTATTATCACATAAAATCTCGGGATATTCTCGTATGAAAATCATTAAATCTTTTTAAGTAAAATATCGTACTAATTTCACATAAAATATTGAAATTCGTTTTCTCTAATCCCATTTAAAAAGATTCGGCACAAGGTCCCTTACCTTAGTTCCGATTTCGCTCCAAAACCTAACCGAACTCCTTGACTACTCTTCCTTTAGTGGGACCTGATTCACACAACAATTCGAAATTATTCACCGAGCCTTTACTAAATCCATAATTGTAAAGGTACCTAACTCAAGTCCTTACAATTTCATGCCCCGCTTACCTCGGGTTCAACGCGAGGACTTAATATTCCTTAGTTTGTCTTGGCGTTTGACCTCCAATTCCGCTCCAAGTTTAGTCCCTACAATTTGTGTTCGAAATAGTAGCTTAGGCTCTCGGTTATACGCTTAGATAATCAGTAGGTCAAGAATAATTCTCAATCAAGTTCGAAACTTAAATGCATTGCTCACCGGATCAAATCTTAGTTGCTTTGTCTGATTGTTGGCGGCGTTATGTAGAGCTCGGCAGCGCAGACCGTGACGGCGAGGCGATGGGTCAGGTTGTGTGGGAACCGCGGCCGCCGACTTGAGGTGAACGGTGCCGCTTTTTGGTTTGTCCGAGCGGGTTGTTGGGCTTCTTTGAAAGGATACCGGCGTCTTTGCAAAGATGCGACGAGAGATCCGAGGCTCGCGAGCGGTGCCGGGTGAGGTCACGAGCTATCGACGGCGTCGGATCTTCGTTCGCTCTTGATGTGTGTAGGCGTGAACGGCTCGCGCGAGGGTGGCGGCGGCGCGGCTGACGTGCGGCTTCTTGAGCTGCGCGCGTACTCGGCGATGAAGCTTCCGTTGGCTTTGCTCGAAGGTGGTGGCGGCGAGACCGAACAGCCACGCGTGCGTCCGAGGTGTTGAGCTTCAGCGAACGGCTTGCAAGACGGCGGCGGCGGCCTCTGACGTGAGCTTTGGCGGCGGGGCGGCAAGACTCGTGAAGGGGCCATTTGATTCGAACGTAGGGAGGAGAAGGAGATGTTTAGGTTTAGGGTTAGGGTTTGTCTCAATGAGTTTAGGGTTAGGGTTTTGCTTCAATTTGCAATTTTAGGAGCTTAAATACTACAAAATTAGGCCAATATTCAAAAGTCCTATGTAACCCTCATTTAGGGATTAATAACCAAAGTGCCATCGCTCCTTCTTTTTCCTTTAATTTTACAAATCATTATCTAGGAGAATATTTCGCTTTAAGCTAAGTAAAATCAAAGACTCACTAACACCGAGCTTGATGAGATTCACTAATCCAACTCGACACACACAGGTTGATAGAACGCTAAATAAAATAAATAATTAGTACCTGTGGTCGTGGTCGTCACAAAACTGCAGGAACACTCCACTAAAGTCCTACAGCTGCACTCTTCTCACTATAGATATATTTCTGTGTCCATGGATATTGACCAATAACAGCAAGTCAATCCTTCACGAATATTCGTAACACCAGCTGGGTCAAATTACCGTTTTATCCCTGGGTTACATCTTGTGCCTTAAGTACTAGTGCTCCTCTAATGAACAATTTGTTTGTGGTCCTACCAACAAACAGAGTCCCTCTCGGACCAATGAGAGGGTCGGGCCCTTTGTTCAAGTCCCAGAGACACCACTTAAGGGAACATCCCTCTACTTACTCTAGTAGGCGGGAAGGAGTGAATTCCATCTTGCTAGGTTAAGTTCCCAGCCGCTCACTCGGTCTTGTCCCCAAGAATTTAGGCATATTGAGTCGGCGAATCTGGCCACTCTCACCCATACTAGTCAAAGGACAATCCCTCGCGAAGAGGAGTTCGTAACCTGCTCAGGATTGAGATCAAGTTGCCTAGGTCATTCTAGTGAAATAGAAACCTAACTATTCAATGGAGTTACAACTAGAGATTACTATTTCGTGGTCCGGTCTTATGTAATCTCATTACATAGGATATCCCCACTAACATGTCATTTACATGAACACGTTAGGATCACAGTGTTTGTATCAAATACAAAGTGGGCCAAAACCGAGATCCTTTATATGTACACTACATTCAGTTAAAGATTCATATAAAAACCTTGGATGTTTAGTTTATTGGATTTAGGGTTTAAATAAAGGCAAACTCGTAGATAACGAACAATAACTCTTTATTGAAATAATAACACTTTATTACATTAACTAGAACATAAAAACAAACTACGAGTTTTAGGGCACAAATCCCAACAAACTCCCACTTAACTAAAACTCTAGTGGGGTACATCATAATCTAAAACAGTGGTTACATGAGATAGAAATACAATAAACTAGGGCATCCATATACCCCATTACATATCTCTCACTTGCCCTAGATTAGCCTATGTACATATCTCGTCGACCCAGACTTTCCAGATGACCCCCGAACACTTTAGCCGTGAGATTCTTTGTAAACGAATCAACAATATTGTGCTCCGAAGCGTTCTTCGTGACTGTCACATCTCCTCGTTGCACTATTTCTCTCGATGTGCTTGCCTCGCTTATGGCTGCGAGGTTCCTTCGAATTGGCTACCGCACCACCGTTGTCACAGTATAAGGTGATGGGAGATTCCATATTTTGAACAACTTCCAAATCAATAAGGAATTTTCTTACCCAAACACCCTCCTTAGTTGCTTCACAAGCAGCGACATACTCAGCCTCCATCGTGGAGTCAGCGATGCATCCTTGCTTGATGCTTCGCCATACTATAGCTCCCCCGTTAAGGGTGAAAATTGATCCCGATGTGGATTTCCGAGAATCCTTATCTGTCTGAAAATCAGAATCAGTGTATCCAGTAAGGATCATATCCTTAGACCCATACACAAGCGCAAAGTCCCTCGTTCTCCTAAGATACTTGAGGATATTTTTAACTGTTGCCTAGTGGTCTAACCCTGGATTGGATGGTACCTCTCGACTATTCCCACTGCATAACAAATGTCCGGCCTCGTGCACAACATAGCATACATTAAGCTACCTCATCAGAGAGGCATAGGGAATATGTCTCATATCCTCAACTTCTTAAGGTGTCTTGGGACACTGTTCCCTAGACAGATGAACTCCATGCCTGAAGGGTAATAAGCCCCTCTTGGAATTCTGCATCGAATATCTGGACAACATTTTGTCGATATAAGATGCTTGAGCCAGTGCTAAGCGTTACGTTCTTCACGATTCTGAAGATCTCAATCCCAAGAACATATTGCGCCTCTCCCAAATCTTTCATTTGAAATTGGGTCGCCAGACAATTCTTTATGTCAGTAAGGTATCCTACATCATTCCCAATTAGTAGGATATCATCCACATAAAGTACCAATAAAGCTACTTTGTCTGGCGATTGCTCTTTATCTCCTCCTTTTCCTCTTCTTTTGTATCTTCTTAAGTTCAGAAGTATGGTTGCAGTTCTTAGTCCCAGAGGATGAATCCTCCTGAGAACTTTTGGAATGGGCAAACAAATTTGCCTCTCCATTTTGTTGTCTCTTATCATCCATAAGAAACTGATAATTTTGCAGCTTATGTAGTAGAGAAGTCAGATCATACTCTATGTTGTCCATCGCTGCATTGCTACGGAATTGCAGAAAACTCTTGGGAAGAGATTCTAGGATGAACAAAATCTGACATTTCTCATCTATGACCGCTCCGTTTAATTCCGCTATGTTGAAGTGGGCAATCAGATTGAGAACATGTTCTCTCACTGATGTTCCTTCCTTCATACGTGCGTTATAAACGAATTTTAGGGTTTCATGCCAAATTTGTTTGGACGGTTGTCTAGACAAATTTAGCACAAAATCCATGATCTCTCGAGCTGAGACCTTGCCCTCCAGCCTCCTGGCTAAAACAACAGGTATGCTAGCCAGGATATAGGCTTTTGCCTTTTCGTTGGCATTAATCCAGCGGTCATACGCATCCTCAACAGCTTGAGATGCATTTTGAGCAGGAAATTGAGGACACTCCTCATTGAGAACGAACTTAAGATCATGTGTAACCAAAATTATGTTGAGTCCATCCCTCCAAGTCATTATGTTCTCTCCGGTTAACTTTTTCGCACTTTTAAGGAAATAATAGAGCTAGACATTTTGTGAAAAATTTTACAAACAAACTTGTATGAGTTTCTTGCTATAACTCTAATCCAATCATGATTTAGCTAATTATCAAATGATTCCTAGGCCATTTATAATTTGCAATGATGCTCCAAAGGTTTAGAATGTATGACACCGAAGGGTAATAAAAAAACTCCTCCTCTAGATTAAGGCACTCTTGACCAAAACCTAATACCAGAATAACTCTTATTCCTATAGGTTTTAGTTACCATTTTTCGGTCTGGATACATACACAACTTATGTACCCCGTGAGTGTAACCCTCTGTCTTTAGATCCCTGAGTCTCCATCAAATAAAATCCGCCAAAGGGAGGACTAGATTGAAAAATAGTCTAAGGAAATCTTTATCCCTTTCGGTGTCTCATCATGTTCGATCCCCATGATCAAGCCCTCCGAGGGATTGTCCAGTCCAAAGCAAACTAGCGGTGACCATAGTGGTCTAACGGTGTAAACTGACAAAAGAGACCGTAGGTTTTGTTTTCACTAAACCTGCTCTCACTCACTATAAGTACCCTCTCCATTCACCTTGATATTGACTCATACAAACACCATCCGAAGGGGGACGCTCCCATTTGCGCCACGAGGCCAAGTATGAGTCTCACGGTGTGAACTTTCCGGAGATAGCGTAGGTGGAAAAATATGTATCTCATACACTTTTTCCTCCCACTGAATACTTTAAAGTTTATAGGAATCTTACTTAGGCTAAAAACCCGGCTAATGGTTTTACCTAATCCTATCAATATAACTCTTATATTGATAATCAATATAACTCTTATATTGATTTTATCCTAAGTTTGTTAATATAACTCCTTATATTAAACCTACGATTTCTAGTTTATTAACCCCTTAATAAACCCGTTGACGCTACTGTAATTTATAAAACTCTCTGATTAAATTTCACTCCCAGGTCATTTCCCAAGTAGGGATGTTCCGTTTCCGTCGGCTTAAATACCCCAACCTAGACAGAACTTTTCTTAGACAGAGTTTCTCTTTTAATCATAGCTTATAAATTACTTGGTTCCTAATTCTAGTCTAATTAGAACTAGATAATCCTAAGGTCTATTATTTCCAAGTTATAAACCCTTTAAAACTAATAATTAACCTTAGGTGACATGCATACTATGTTATAATGCTTGATCATTCATCACATGAATAATAAGACATTCATAGCATATTCATCTCAGGATATATAATGCATGTCAATGTTGTCCATAAATTAATATAACAACTTTATATTAATTAATCATGGAAACTATATAATATAACTCTTTATATTATAAATGATGCATGAAATTGCTTAACCTAAGCTGGGATTTCTAAAATAAAAGCATACACTATGCATGGCAATAATTACACAACAGCTGCATAATTTAAATAACAAAAATAGACCAATTTTGGCACCCTATAAATAATTTTAATTAATATAATCTAATTATATTAATTAAAATTAAATATATTAAATATAAAACATTTTTATAATTAATATATATAATCAAATAAGTTTTTCGCACGTTGCTGAAATCTGCGAAACGCCTCTAGCGTTGCAACGCTGCTCCTTGTCGTCTTCTGCCAAGCGTTGCAACGCCAATGATAGCGTTGCAACGCTATCGTCTCCTGCGTGCTCCTTCCGCAAGCGCAGCATTGCAATGCCAATAAATAGCATTGCAACGCTGCACACAGACAACAATGAGATTTCTCCAATTCTTGCTCGTTTTCGCTCCGATCTTCTCAGCAACCGCTTTGCCTCGATCGACACGGACTTACAACTCGATTTACAATTAAAATTTCTCAAAACACCGGGCCCTTACATTAAAGGATTCAATGGAAATTGTAAATTTAAGTGCCAAAATTGGAAACATCTAATTTTGCAAAATCGTTCATACATCTCATGCAAAAAAAGTAAATCTCACCTTGTTCTTGAAAAATCCATAACATAAATCAAGAACGCAATTGGGCTCTGATAGCAATTGAAGGGAATCGGAGTCCCGCAGCAGAAGCGATTGTTAATCGCGCGCCCTTGATTTAGTTACAACGATTATGTTCAAGAACATGTACAGCTAGATTAAGCATATTATGTAATGGACAGCAAGAAAGTTACCTTTGAAGAACCTTTCTTCGAGTGCTCCACTCTCCCACGATCTCGATCTCAGCAACAGGAACACGAACGTACGAAGACATGACCATCGGATCTTCTCCGTTGTTCTCTAGGTGAGGGAGGATGGTGGGTTCCCTTTAGGAGAGGTGAAGTATTTTTGTGAGAGAGATGTGTGCTTTGGAACCCTTCCAACAACACAACAAGAGAGCTTGTAATTCTTTAACCTAGTTGCATCTCATGCAACCATATTTGGAACAACTTTCAAATCCATCATGAACTTCCTAAGCCAAACAACCTCCTTAGCTGCTTCCCAAGTCGCTACATATTCGGCCTCCATCGTGGAATCAACGATGCATCCCTGCTTGATGCTTCGCCACACTGCAACCCTACCATTAAGAGTGAACACTGACCCCAATGTGGACTCCCTAGAATGCTTATTGGTCTAAAAGTCAGAGTCTGTGTATCCTGTAAAGATCATATCCCCACTTCCATACACAAGCATGTAGTCCCTCGTTCTCCTAAGATACTTGAGGATTGCCTTTACGGTTATCCAGTGATCTAATCCTGGATTGGATTGATACCTACTGACAATCTCAACTACATAACAGATGTCGGGCCTAGTACACAACATGGCGTACATCAGGCTCCCTACAGCTGAAGCATAAGGGATGTGTCTCATGTCCTCAACTTCTTGAGGTGTCTTAGGACACTGTTCATTAGACAGGTGAACCCCATACCTAAAAGGCAGCAAGCTCTTCTTGGAGTTTTGCATCTTATACCGTAACAACATTTTGTCGACATAAGATGCCTAAGACATGACTATCGTCTTGTTCATCCGGTTTCGGACAATCTAGATGCCTAGAACATATTGCGCTTCTCCCAAATCCTTCATTTAGAATTGTGTAGCTAGCCACTCCTTAACGTCAGTAAGGAAACCTACATCATTCCCAATGAGTAGGATATCATCCACGTACAATATCAGAAATGCGACAGTACTGTTGACGATTTTTTTGTAGACGCAAGGATCATCAACATTTTGATTAAAGGCATAAGATTTGATAGCCTCATCGAACTTTATATTCCAAGACCTCGAGGCTTGTTTCAGTCATTAAACAGACCGTTGAAGCCTGCAAACCTTTTTCTCCTGGCCTTGAACAATGAACCCTTTAGATTGGTCCATGTAGATGTTCTCGTCAAGATTGTCATTCAGGAAGGTCGCCTTGACATCCATCTGTCGTACCTCATAGTCATAATATGCGGCAATAGCCAGAAGGATTCTAATAGACTTTATCATGGAAACATGAGAAAAGGTTTCCTCATAGTCAACCCCTTCTCACTAAGTAAACCTCTTTACCATTAGTCTGGCTTTGAAGGTTTGCACCTTCCCATCTACACCACGTTTACACTTGAAGACCCACTTGAAACCTATAGGTTTTACCCCATAAGGTTGGTCCACAAGCTCCCAAACATAATTGAAGTACATAGACTCCATTTCTTGGTCCATGGCTTTAATCCATTCGTCTTTGTCAACATCATCCATTGCCTGATCATAGGTTAACAGATCCTCACAGTCATAATCAAGTATGACGACTTGGGTTTCAACCAAACCCATGTAACATTTAGGTTGTCCAAAAACCCTCCCACTACGTCGAGGCATTCTAAACTCTTGAGAAAGACGTACTAGACTAGATGGGTTAGGATCAACAACTCTTGTTGACGTACTAGCACCATCAGCAACTCCTGTTGATGCACTGCCCATTTCGTTCAACACAATTTTACTCTTAGGTTTGTGGTCCCTGATATGATATTCCTCAAGGAATGTGGTGTTTGTCGACACAAGCACCCTATTTTCCTTAGGATCGAAAAACAGATCACCTCTCGTTTCCTTTGGATAACCAACAAAGAGGCACAAGATTCCAATGAGGCTCCAACTTCTTCGAATTTGTCACCAACACATGGGTCGGGCATCCCCAAATCCTGAAATGACGTAAACTGAAGGGATCGAATCCCGCAACAGAAGCAATTTTTAATCGCGTGTTCAAGATTTTGTTACATAGATCTAAAATAAGAACTAAATAACTAAGATTAAGCATGTAATATAACATAAGACAACAAGTAATATACCTTTGAAGATTGCTTTCTTCTCGAGCTCCTTCTCCCACAATCACGATCTTAGCAACACGAACCCGAACGTATGAAGATTCACCACTAGATCTTCTTTGTTGTTCTCTAGGTGAGGGAGGAAGGTGGGTTCCTTTAGGATGAGATGTGGAGGTTTGAGAGAGGTTTTTTTTGGAACTCTTTCCACACAAAATGGAACTCTAGGGTTTTATGTCAAAAACCCTTAACCCAAAGTTGCATCTCATGCAACTATTTATAGGGGAATAGGATGGAAATTACCATCCTATCGCTCCTTCATTTTCTCATTAGTATACAGTTAATATGTGAATCTAATTCACATTAAAACTATATATTATATCAATTATATCACACATAATTGATATAACACCTCATATATGAAATTGAACACTTCAATCTCATTCCTAACTTTATACCCTCAATATTACCATGTTGAGCCAACGGAGGGACCTAATGGACCTACAGTTCATTAGCTCCAATGATGTGAGATTAATTGATCAAACTCTTTGATCTAGTTAATCAATATTCATTAACTACAAGTCACTCCACTATAGACTTGTAGTTGCACTCTCCTCATTGTAGTTTATATTGTGTCCATTGATATAATCATTACCCATGAGTCGACCCTTCACAGGTTGTTCGTAATCACAGTTGGGTCAAATTACCGTTTTACCCTTGTGATTACCTTTTTGTTCCTTAAGCACCACCAATCCTCTAATGAACAACAAGTCTATGGTCCTACCATAAACTCATGCCCTCTTAAGGTAGTTTAGAGGGCGGGGCCCCGTTGTTCAAGACCTGGACTCAGTTCTTATGGGAACAACCTGTCTAATTCCTTAGTATAGGAATGAGTGAATTCTATTTTGCATAATTCAGTCCCCAGCTACCTACGAGGTTCTGTCCCTGGGAAGCTAGGCTTATTGAGTCGGCTACAGGCCACTCTCACCCAAACTAGTCTAAGGACAAACCCCTATAGGCAGGAGTTCTTAACTTGCTCAGGATTCAGGTCAAGTCACTAATCACCATCTATAAATTATCAGTCTTATCCTGTTAATGGCGTTATACTTGTCAGACTAATAATTTGCAGTCCGGTCTTGTATAAACTCTTCATACAAGATGCCCCCACTCGCATGTCATTCACATGAATGAGTTGGATTACCTCATTTGTACTAATTACAAAGTGGGTCGCATCCATGGTGTTACCATAATAAGGTTTCCAACCTTATTCTTATACCATAGACCATTTAGGTTATACTCTTGAACACAATCCAAATAGTGTCTACTACACAGATGTTCAAGATATATTATAACCTTGGAGCTTAGTTTATTAGATTTATAAAGCGAGAATATAATTTTACCAAAACAAATAACTGTTTATTTATTTGATCAAAATTACATTAGTTTAGAGCACAAATCCCAACATAAACTACCTTTACGACCATTCTAGTGTTCGAAAGGTGTTTCAGAAATACTTTTTGATAGAACGTTGTTCAAAATGTATACCGCAGTCTCCACTGCGTAATCCCAAGTTAAGAAGATGAGCATAACTCATCATCGATCGAACAATGTCCAACAGGGTTCTGTTCCTCCTCTCCGATACACCATTCTACAGTGGCATACCAGGTGCTGAGAGTTGGGACGTAATTCCATGTTCTATCATATAGTCCTGGAATTCAAGGTCCATGTACTCTCCACCTCGATCTGATCGAAGTGTTTTAATCATTTTCTTAATTGTGTCTCAACCTCAGTCTTATACTCCTTGAACTTTTCTAGAGCTTCAGACTGATGATGCATTAGGTAAACGTACCCATATCTGGAATAATCATCTACAAACGAGATGAAGTATTCGTAACCTCCTCGAGTTTTAACACTCATCGGACAACAAAGGTTAGAATGTATAAGCTCCAAAGACTCTTTAGCTCTGTAACGTTTTCCACTAAAAGGTCGTTTGGTCATTTTGCCTTCAAGGCATGATTCAAACACCGACAAAGAACTTTATTCTAACTCGCTTAGAAGTTCATTCTTCACTAGTCTCTCAATCCTATTGAGATTAATGTGACCTAATCTTAGATGCCAAAGATGGGTGTTTTTTTTTATGAGAACCCTTTAATCTTTTTGTTCGCGTTTTAGCTGTTTTAAACAATCCAATATTCAAAACATTTTTGATCGAATTGGGCCTTAAAACATATAAGTTATTCTCAAGTGAAGCAGACCAGATCTGCCTTAAAACATACAAGTTATTTTCAAGTGAAGCAAACCAGATCTGCCTTAAAACATACAAGTTATTCTCAAGCGAAGTAGACCAGATCTCAACTCCTTTGATAGAAATAAACGCTTTCTCAAACTCAAAAGAAACAGAAATATATTGTTCTATAAGACAAGAAATAGAAACAAGGTTTCTAGTAAACCCTGGAACTATGTACATATTTTCTAACAAAATGTGCTTCCTGCCAAAATGTAGCTTCACCATGCCCACTACTACGGCTAAGACAACCTCTCCAGATCCAACCCTGAGTGTCATCTCCCTTTCTTGCAGTTGCTACCAGGAACTAATTCCCTGAAAAGAAGAACAAACATGGTTAGTGGCGCCTGAATCAAGTATCTAGACAGAGTCACTACTCTGCACTAAACAAGTTTCTACAACAAGTAAATCATATTTACATTCTTTCTTCTTGTCGGCAAGAAATTTGGGGCAGTTCCATTTCCAGTGTCATCCCCGTTGCAGCAAAAACAATTTCCTTTATCTGCAACCTCCTTGACATTTTGCCCTTGTGGGCGGCAGCGTGATCAGCCTTCCCAGCTTTTTTCATCATCTTCTTCTTCTCTTTCGGGCCTGAAGAGGACGAAGCTGCCGACTTGGTCCCCGAGGTCGAACCTCTGTGGAAGGACTTGAAGGAAACATTTGCCTCAGCTTCCTGTCCCTTGACTGACTGGAAGGTCTGCAGTTCATTAAGAATGGTGGTCAGAGTGTAGCTTATCTTGTTCATAACAACGCTTGTTATTCTGAAATGAGAAAAACTCTTCAAAGCGTCTCAAGATAAAGTGACTGCTCGACTCATTGATAGAAGCCTCATTCATCTCTGCCAGATTAAAATGGACCATCATGTCGAGAACATGTTCCTAGATAGAAATTCCCTCTTTTATCCGCGCATTGAAGATGTGCTTGAGAGCATCGTGTCGGACCTGAAAGGACTATTGTCCAAACATTTCCTACAGCGAATCCATGATCTCCTTAGCGGTGACCATGCTCTCGTGTTTCTTAGCCAAAAGTTCAGATAAGTTGGCTAAGATATAGACCTTGGCTCTTTCATTCGCCCTGATCTATCTATCGTATGCGTCACGAACACTTTGTGTCACAGTCGAGCTTGACACCTGAGGACACTCCTTAGTGAGTGCGAACTTAAGGTCGTCCATTACAAAAATTGTAATGATATTATTTTTTCACATTTGGTAATTGTCGCCAATTAATTTATCTGAGGCTAGAAGAGCTATTATCGAACTTGACATGTTTGCTGAAAATATAAAAACCTTGTATTAGTTTCTCGCAAAGACTTTTTGAAAAATCCAATCATTTATTTAGTAAATTTAATGGAGTTTTTGTATGGATGACCTCATTTCGGTTGGATTATCGATAGAAGACCCACATTTTAGATTTAACTACGAATGACCCTTTGATGTCGTTAGCCACTCTCGATCTAGGTATAATGTTGGTTATTTTGGCATCAGAAATGACTACCGATCTTGTTCTCCTGTCAACTCCCAAACTATGCCAACGGGACGTTTGATGACGTCGTAACTAGAGCTAGAGTGCCATAGGTTAATTGTACGTGTCACTCTCGCTCTAGTTACCTGTGGCACTCTCGCTCTAGTTACTTGTGGCACGTCTTTAAAATAATGTGTTATTTTTTAGGAACACACGTCCCGAAAGAAGTGTTCAGAAGGAAATCGTATTGACTTACCATCTCGGGATTTCGAGACTCTCGGTCTCGGATGAAGACAACAAATTATAGGTGTCACTCTCGTTCTAGTTACATGTGGCACTCTCGCTCTAGTTACCTATGACACTCTCACTCTAGTTACCTGTGACGCTCTCGCTCTAGTTACCTATGGCACTCTCACTCTAGTTACTTGTGGCACTCTCACTCTAGTTACTTGTGGTACTCTCACTCTAGTTACCTGTGACACTCTCACTCTAGTTACCTGTGACACGTCTTTAAAAGAATTACATTTTTTTTTACAAGTTTGATTATTTGTATATTTTCATCGATTTTGTTTTCTCTCTAAATATCGTCTTCTTTCTAAGGTGGAATCATAAGTTTAACTTATAGAATTACATTATATATGTTTCATATTATTTTCAATCATGAAGGTTCAATTACAGTTATCTTAATCTTTTTAAAAAATTCATTTATTTTTCACAAATACAAGGTATTTTCTAGTTGTTTTTTTTTTTAATTCAATTTAATTTCTGTTTTCTATGCATGAATTATCTAGTTACTATGTAATTTATATTTTTTTTATTGTGTACTAATATTATATGGTTGAAATTTCAAATTTGTAGGAAGTACTTTATAACTTTTATATAATTTAAATACACTATATTTTCACGTTCTTTTCTTAACTCAATTTAGTTTTTATTTTTATATACATGCATGATCTAGGTATTGTGTAATTATATTTTTTATTGTGTACTATTATTATATATGTTGAAATTTCAAATTTGTACAAAACACTTTATATTTTTTATATAATTCATATTAACATAAGCTCTATAATTTATGTTATTTGTATTTTCTAAATACTTTAGGTCAACATGTATCACTTATTTAAATTGTACGATTCATAAGTTGAAAATTTTTTAAAGTTTATTTCAGATCAAAACATTAACTAGCAAAATAAGTTAAAGATACAAAATTTATCAAGTTGAAAATTTTAAGAATACATAATTTACTCTCACACAAAACTAATTGGTAATAATATTTCAACATCAGTTCATATTATAAACTAAATTATCATTAATTCATAAATATTATAAGATTCAAAAATCAAGAATAGATTTAAAAGAAGTTCAATCTATAAATTCAGCAAAAGTCTAATTCCTTAATAAAAGAAAAGTTAACAGTCTTCAGTTTGTTGGATTTTTTAATTAATCAATTGTCTGGCTGAGGTGGAGGTCAAATGTAGGGTCGTACGTAAAAGGACGTATTTTGTGCGTCATCTACAAAGGAGGTAACTAGAGCGAGAGTGACACCTACAATTTATTGTGTTCATCCGAGACCGAGAGTCTCGAAATCACATGATGGTAAGTCAATACGATTTCCTTTGGAACACTTCTTCTGGGACGTGTGTTCCTAAGGAATAACATATTCTTTTAAAGACGTGCCACAGGTAACTAGAGTGAGAGTTCCACAAGTAACTACAGTGAGAGTGCCACCAATAACTAGAGTGAGAGTGTCATAGGTAACTAGAGCGAGAGTGCCACAGGTAACTAGAGTGAGAGTGCCATAGGTAACTAGAGCGAGAGTGCCACAGGTAACTAGAGCGAGAGTGACACCTACAATTTGTTGTGTTCATCCGAGACCGAGAGTCTCGAAATTTCGCGATGGTTAGTCAATAACGATTTCCTTCGGAACACTTCTTCTAGGGCGTGTGTACCTAAAGAACAACACATTCTTTTAAAGACGTGCCACAAGTAACTAGAGCGAGAGTGTCACAGGTAACTAGAGCGAGAGTGACACCTGCAATTTACCTGTGGCACTCTAGCTCTAGTTACGACATCATCAAGCGTCTCGTTAGCAAAGTTTGGGAGTTGACAGGAGAACAAGACCGGTAGTCATTTATGATGTCAAAATAATTAACATTGTATCTAGATCGAGAGTGGCTGACGACATCAAAGGGTCATTCGTAGTTAAATCTAAAATGTGGGTCTTCTATCGATAATTCAGCCGAAAGGAGGTCATCCGTACAAAAATCTCAAATTTAATCTATGATCCCTAGGTCATTTAAAATTGCAATGATACCCCAAAGGGTTAATGTGACCACCATCGAAGGGTAGAAAAGATCACTCCTCCTCTGGGACGAAACTTTTCCGACCAAACCCTAATTCCAGAATAACTCTTATTCCTATAGGCATCTAGTCACACATGATCCTCGTCAGTGTAACCCTCTATCTTCAGATTCCAG
The DNA here is from genome assembly GCA_036507285.1 of Trichosanthes cucumerina. Classification (NCBI taxonomy): domain Eukaryota; kingdom Viridiplantae; phylum Streptophyta; class Magnoliopsida; order Cucurbitales; family Cucurbitaceae; genus Trichosanthes; species Trichosanthes cucumerina. The sequence goes on along the minus strand of CM071836.1, from coordinate 67,285,291 downwards.
AGTTCCCATCCAATAAAATCTGTCGAAGGGAGGACTAAGTTGAAAGATAAACTAAGGCAACCCTATCCCTTCCAGGTATTTACGGTGTTCCGACCTCCATGGTCAAGGCCCTTCAAAGGGATTGTCCGGTCCAGGCCAAACTAGCAGGCGGATCATAGGTGTCTCACAGTGTGAATCGATAGAAGAGACCGTGGATCCTGTTGACACGAGTCCCGCTCCCATTCACTATAAATACTCTCTTTGTTCACCTTGAACTTTGACCCATACAATCACCATCAAAGGGGGACGCTCCCATTTGCACCACGAGGCCGAGTATGGATCTCACGGTGTGAACTTAAAGGAGATTTGTAGGTGGTAGTTAAATGTATCACTACACTATATTTCCTCTCAGTACTTGAAGTTGACAAAATTGACCTAGATAAACCGGCTATATTTACCTAAGTCTATCAATATAACACTTATATTTGATTAATCTAAGTCTATAACAACTTATTAACTTAGGTCTATGTGAGTTTAAATTTATTAACCCTTAATAAGCGCCACTCACGTAATATAATTCATGAATCTTCGGACCAAATTCACTCCCAGGTCGGTTCCCAGGTACGGGTGTTTCATTAACTGTCAGCTGAAATACCCCAGCCTTAGATAGAACTTTTCTTAGACAGAGTTACTAATCGGTCACCGTTCATAAATCATATTGTTTCCTAATTTTAATCTTATTACAACTAGAAAACTTAAGTCTAATTAATTCAAGTTCTAAACCATTTAAAACTAATTAATTAACTAATTAGGTTACATGCATTTCTATGTTATAGTGTTTAATCATTCATCACATGAATAATAAACTATATAACATACTTCATCACATGAAATAAATGCATGTCAATGCTTTTAACTTAATTAATATAAGACTTAAATTAATTACCATGCATACTATATATTATAACTCTTATAATATAAAATGATGCATGAAATGATTAACCTAAGGTGGGATTTTAAACCTATATGACATACAATATGCATATAAATAATCATAGAAAAATTGCATAATATTAAATAGCGAATTGAACCATTTTTGGCACCCCTAAATACATTAATTAAATTAATTATAACCAATATATCACATATATTAATTATAATTAATATTAATTAATTAAATTTAACCAAAATTACAAAATATAAATAAAACATACATTTAATTTGATTAAAAACTGCCCACTAATGCCATCTGCCACGTTCCTGCAGTTTCGCGTGCATCTTCCTCGCCCATGACGCACGACGTTGCAACGTCGTGGGTCGCGTTTCAACGTCGTGTCACTCAACGCCTTGCAACCGATGCAATGCGTGCAGCGTTGAGACGTTGCGCCTAGCATCTCAACGCCACGCTTGCAACAAGCCTTAGTTTGTAATATATTGTTTTTAATAAGAGTTATTTATTTCATTACTTTGTGTCTCGCAATATTTATAAACTTTTCCAATAAACTAAGCTCCAAGGTCATTGAATTTATGAGAGAACTAGAACTTGAACGGTGTGTAGTGGACACACAGGGTGGATCACGTTCGAGTTAATGACCCGAACGGTCTAAAGTATATGGATAGGATTGGAGACCTAATCCTGGATACACTGTGGATGCGGCCCACTTTGTATTAGATACAAACGAGATGATCTGACTCGTTCATGTGGTTGACATGCGAGTGGGGGCATTCTGTGCAATGAGATTGTACAAGACCGGACCGCGTGAATTATTAGACCTCACGATGTAACACCGCTGGATGTGATGGACTAATAACTTCGTAGATGACCATTAGTGACTCGACCTGAATCCTGAGCGTGTTACGGACTCCTGTCTGCGGTGGTCTGTCCTTTGACTAGTACGAGTGAGAGTGGTCACAATGCCCAATATGCCTATCTTCTCGGGGACGGGACCAAGTAGGGAGCTGGAAACTTAACTACGCGAGAGACGGAATTCACTCGTTCCCGCCTTTAGGAAACTAGAGGGGTTGTTCCCTTAATCTTTGCATCTCCGTGGCTTGGACAACAGCGCCCCACCTTCTCACCGCCCGAGAAGAGTGTTGTGTATGGTTGGACCATCACATTATGTTGTTCATTAGAGGAGCGGTGGGGACTTAAGGAACAAGAGGTAGACACGGGGAGTAAAACGGTAATTTGAACGATCGTGTCTCACGAACAACTTTGTGAAGGGTCAACTCATGGGTATTGGTTATATCGGTGGACACGTAATATTCTTCTACACCGACGGAGTGCGGCTACGGGCTATAGTGGAGTGTTATCGTAGCTAATGAATGTTGGTTAACCGGGTCAAAGAGTTTGACAGTTAATCTCGGATCATTGGAGCCCGCATCTTTGTAGGTCCATTAGGTCCTCGATTGGCTCCACAGGTTAAAAAGAAGGGTTAATGTTTTGGTATGAAATTGAAGTGTTCAATTTCACTTTAAGGGCATTTATGTCATTTATATGAGATATGAATGATATAATATATAGTTTAATGTGAATGAGATTCATAATAAACTATCGGTTAGTCTAATTGTTGAATTAGGGCTAATTGGAGAATTTGATTGAGAGAAATTAAATTGGATGTGATTCAATTTAATTAATCCACAATTATTGCAAATGAGATTTGCAATATGAGATATGAGATATCTTATATTATGTGGTTATGCAAATGAGATTTGCATAACCTATAGTTGTGGTAAAGTGGTAATAATGTGGAGATATTAACTCCCTCATTCCACTATTTAAACCCTTTGCAAGAAGGGTTTGGAGGCTAACTTCTCATTTTTTTGATTTTGATCAAAGAGGAGAAACTAGAATTCTCTCTACTCTCTCATTTCTTCTCCCTCTCCAAAACACAAACAAGTTCCCACCAACTTCCCTTCTCCAAAAGAGAACAACCGAGAAGATCATTTGGTTGTGTTCGAGATCCATTTGTGGGAAGATTTCGTTGAGATCGAGTAGCACGAAGAGTTCGTGATTCGAGGAAGAAATTGTTGTATTGTCTACAACAAGTAAGTAAAATTTCTACTTGCTGTAAATTTCTTCTTCTTTAATCATGTTTAGCCTAGGTCTAAGTGTTAGATCAATTTTAATAAACACAAGTTGCATAATGATACTTCGACGATTCAATCGTCTTCCGCTGCGCGGGGATTCTCATTCCCTTCAATTGGTATCAGAGTCATCTCGATGGTTCTTTGTTTATGCACTGTTTTGTTAAAGTTAGGTGGGTGTTTTGCCATAATTCATGAGATGAATGTTTGGTTTGCATAATGGATGTTTTCGATTTTTTGGCACTAGATTAGATTTACAATTTATGTTGATGAGATCAATGTAAGGGCCCGTTGTTTTTGGGCATTTTGTTGTAAATCGAGTCTATAAGTCCGGGTCGTTCGTGGCAAGAGTTGCTGTGAAGAAATCAGAGCAGAGTGTTTGTTGTTCTGTCGATGGCGTTGAGACGCTGCCCAACGGCGTCTCAACATTGTTCTTCTTGGCGGGCGTTCGTTGTCGCAGCGGCGTTACTGCAACGCCGCGGCATTGAAGCACGCACCAACGTCGTAGGGCGATAGCATTGCAACGTTGCCCACGGCGTTGCAACGCTGCACGCGTTAAGGCCAGTTGCTGGAGGCGGTTTCGCGAGAACGTGGGTTGATTCACATCATGGGCAGCAGTTTTTTACGTGTTTTTGTTTATTTTTTATTTATGAAATGTATTTATTTAATTATTTTAATTATTTTATTAAATAATATTAATATAAATGTTATATTAATGTTATTTAATTAAATAATTGCCCCTAGGTGCCAAAAACCGGTCTATTTTTGCTATTTAATTATTTAATGCATGAGATGTATATTTTAATTAGTTTTTATGTGCATAAAGTATGTCATATAGATTTAAAATCCCACCTTAGGTTAAACATTTCATGCATCATTTATATTATCAGAGTTATAATATATAGTATGCATGATAGGATTATATTATATGAGTTATAATATAATGAATGCATGTTTTAATTTATTTAAATATAAGTGTTATATTTTTAAATTAAAAGCATGTTCATGCATTTAATTCATGTGATGAATGTATGTTATAGTATAGTATTATTCATGTGATGGATGATCAAGCACTATAACATAGAAATGCATGCAACCTAAGTTAATTATTAGTTTTAAAGTGTTTAGAACTTGAATAATTAGACTTAGGTTTTCTAATTCTCTAATGAGATTAGAAATTTAGGAAATCAAATATAACTTTTGAATGGAGACTGATAAGTAACTCTGTCTAAGGAAGGTTTTGTCTAAGGGTTGGGGTATTTAAGTTGACGCTTGCGGAACACCCCTACCTGGAAATCGACCTGGGAGTGAATTCGATCCGGAGATTCTTAGGTTATATTCTCGTGAGTGTCGTTAATTAAGTGTTAATTAATTTACTCACTTAGACCTAAGTTAATAATGTGATTATAAACATAGGTTAATACCATATAAGAGTTATATTGGCAGACTTAGGTAAATTTTAGCCGGTTTATCTAGGTCAATCCCTAATAAAAGTAAAGTGCTGAGTGAGAGGAAATATAGTGTATAAGATACATTTGAATTTCCAACCACAAATCTCCGTTAAAGTCCACACCGTGAGATCTATACTCGGCCTCGTGGCGCAAATGGGAGCATCCCCCTTCGGATGACATTTGTATAGGTCAATATCATCGTGGATGGAGAGAGTACTTATAGTGAGTGGGAGCGGGACTTGTGAAAACGAGACCCACGGTCTCTTCTTTCGATTCACACCGTGAGACGCCTATGATCTGCCTGCTAGTTTGGCCTGGACCAGACAATCCCTTCAGAGGGCTTGATCATGGGAGTCGGAACACCTTGAATTCCCGAAAGGGATACAGTTTCCTGGTTGGTTTTCCTTCTTGGTTCACCCTTCGGTGGCTATTGTTTGGACGGATACTTGGAAACTTAAAGATTGAGGGTGACACTCATAGAATTTGTTAAGTGTTAATGAATTCAACCGAACAATGGTAATTTGACGCTTAATGGAATAAGAGTTATTCTGAGATTAGGGTCTGATCGAGAAAGTCTCGTCCTAGAGGAGGAATGTTCTGTTCACCCTTCGGTGACGGTCATTCTAAACCTTTAGGGTATCATTGCAAAATTTTGAATGACCTAGGGATCATGAAACAATTTTTGCTAAAACATGATTGGTTTTAAAAAGGTTTTTTGCGAGACTAATACAAAGTATTTTCTTTTTTTTTTCAGCTAAAAATGTGTAGCGCTATAATAGCTTTACTCGCTTCGGATAAGTTAGTGGGAGATAATTACCAGAGTTGGAAAAACAACATTAATACAATTTTGGTAACTGACGACATAAAGTTCGTGCTATCTGAGGAGTGTCCTCAGATGCCGGGTTCGATCGCGTCGCGAAGTGTTCGCGATGCGTACGATCGGTGGATCAGGGCCAATGAAAAGGCCAAGGTCTACATTATTGCCAGCATGTCTGATGTCTTGGCAAAGAAGCATGATGGTCTCTGCCAAGGAGAACATGGAGTCCCTGGAGGAAATGTTTGGACAACAGTCCTTTCAGGTCCGACATGACTCGCTCAAATACGTTTTCAACGCACGGATGAAAAAGGGGTCGTCTGTCCGTGAACACGTTCTAGACATGATGACCCACTTTAATCTGGCCGAGATGAACGGGGCTTCGATCGATGAGTCGAGCCAGTCGTCGCTTTTATTTTGGAGTCTCTTCCAAGAGTTTCCTTGGGCCAGTAATGCTTTGTTATGAACAAAATTAGCTACACTCGACTACCCTCCTTAATGAGCTACAGAATTTCCAATCCTTGAGCAGGGGTCAAGGAATCTGAGGCAAATGTTGCCTCATGGTCTTATCACGGGGTTCGACCTGCAGGACGAAACTCTTGTTCCTTCACACCCGAAAGGAAAGAAGAGGATTAAGAGGGGTAAAACTGACCGAGCTGCCGCCCAAAAGGGCAAGAAGGTCAAGGAAGTTGCAGAGAAAGGAAAGTGTTTCCACTGCAATGGGGGCGGACACTGGAAAAGAAACTGTCCCAAATTCCTGGTCGAGAGGAAGAATCAAGGTAAATGTGATTTACTTGTGACAGAAACATGTTTAGTGGAGAGTAGTGACTCTGCCTGGATATTAGATTCGGGCGCCACTAACCACGTTTGTTCTTCTTTTCAGGGGATTGATTCCTGGCAGCCGCTGCGAGAGGGTGAGGTGACTCTACGGGTTGGATCCGAGGAGCTTGTCTCTGCTGCGATGCCGATCGCGATGAAGGAAGTCGCACTTTGGCGGAAAGTACTTATTGTTGGACAATTTGTACATAGTTCCGTGGTTTACTAGAAACCTTGTTTCAATTTCTGCTAATTGAACATTGTATTTGATTTCTTTTGAATTTAATAAAGCGTTTATTTCTTTCAAAGGGAATGTTATTTGTTCAGCTTCACTCGAAAATAATCTGTATGTTTTGAAACCCAATTCGGTCAAAAGTGTTTTGAATACTTAATTGTTTAAAACTGCAGAAACACGAACTAAGAAAGCAAAAGTTTCTCCAAAAGAAAATGCCCATCTTTGGCATCTTCGGTTAGGCCACATTAATCTCAATAGGATTGAGAAACTAGTGAAGAGTGGACTTCTAAACGAGTTGGAAGCAAACTCTTTGCCAGTGTGTGAGTCATGCCTTGAGGGCAAGATGCCAAATGTCCTTTTAGTGGAAACGGATATAGAGCCAAAGAGCCTCTTGAGTTAGTACATTCTGACCTCTGTGGTCCGATGAATGTTAAAGCTCGGGGCGGTTATGAGTATTTCGTGTCTTTCATAGACGATTACTCCAGATATGGGTATATTTACCTAATGCACAAGAAGTCTGAAACTCTTGAAAAGTTCAAGGAGTACAAGACTGAGGTTGAGAACCTCTTAGGTAAATCGCTTAAAACACTTCGATCGGATCGAGGTGGAGAGTACATGGACACTGAATTCCAGGACTATATGATAGAACACGGAATTACGTCCCAACTCTCAGCACCTGGTATGCCACAACGAATGGTGTATCGGAGAGAGAAACAGAACCTTGTTGGACATTGTTCGGTTGATGATGAGCTATGCTCGTCTCCCGATTCTTTTTGAAGTGCACGCGGTGGAAATGCGGTTTATATTTTGAACAACGTTCCATCGAAGAGTGTTTGTGAAACACCTTTCGAGCTCTGGAGTGGGCGTAAAGGCGCTTTACATCACTTGAGATTTGGGATGCCTACCCACGTGTTGGTGTCAAACCCAAAAAATTGGAACCCCGTTCAAATTGTGCCTATTCGTAGGTTACCCTAAAGAGACTAGGGGTGGTTTGTTTTACGATCCGAAGGAAAATAGGGTGCTTGTGTCGACAAACGCCACTTTTCTTGAGGAAGACCACGTCAAGGATCATTTACCAAGGAGTAAAATTGTGTTGAATGAAATGGGCGATTACCTCGCCAAGAGTTCCTGATGGGGCTAGTACGTCAACAAGTGTTGTTGATTCTAGCACGTCTAGTCAAATCCGTTCCCAAGAGTTGGGAATGCCTCGACGTAGTGGGAGGGCTGTGAGACAGCCTGATCGCTACATGGGTTTAGGTGAAACCTCGCTTGTCGCTCCCGATGATGATCGCGAGGATCCATTGACCTATGATCGGACAATGGTTGATGTTGACAAAGACGAGTGGATTAAAGCTATGGACCGAGAAATGGAGTCTATGTACTTAAATTCACAGATAGGAGCTTGTGGATCAACCGGATGGGGTAAAACCTATTGGTTGCAAATGGATCTACAAGCGTAAACGTGGCGTAGATGGGAAGGTCCAGACCTTCAAAGCCCGACTAGTGGCAAAGGGTTTTACCCAGGTTGAAGGGGTTGACTATGAGGAGACATTTTCACCTGTTGCCATTGTAAAGTCGATCAGGATCCTTCTGGCCATTGTCGCGTATTATGACTACAAGGTATGGCAGATGGACGTCAAGACAGCCTTTCTAAATGGCAAACTTAATGAGACCATCTTCATGGACCAGCCCAAAGGGTTCATTGCCCAAGGCCAAGAGCAAAAAGTTTGCCGGCTTCATAGGTCCATTTTTGGTGTTGTACGTGGACGATATTCTTCTCATTGAGAATGAGGTAGAATTTCTTACTGACGTTAAAAAGTGGCTAGCTTCGCAATTCCAAATGAAAGATTTGGGAGAAGCTCATGTTCTAGGTATCCGGATAGTCCGAACCCAAGAAGAGCAGAACGCTAGCCTTGTCTCAAAGCGTTTATATTGACAAGATGTTGTCTAGATATAAGATCTGCGAACTCCAAGAAGGGCTTGCTGCCTTTCAGGCATGGGGTTCACTTGTCTAAGGATTAGTGTCCTAAGACTCCTCAAGATGTTGAGGATATGAGACGGATTCCATATGCTTCAGCTGTAGGGAGCCTCATGTATGCCATGTTGTGTACTATAGGCCCGACATCTGTTATGCAGTAGGAATAGTCAGTAGATATCAGTCCAATCTAAGATTAGATCACTGGACAGTCGTAAAGGAAATCCTCAAGTATCTTAGGAGAACGAGGAACTACAGCTTAGTGTATGGTAGTGGGGATTTGATCCTTACGGGATAAGCAGATTCGATTTTCGGTGATAAGGATTCTAGGAAATCCACTTCGGGTCGACCTTCATTCCGAATGGAGGAGTCGTAGTATGGCGAAGCATCAAGCGAGGATGCATCGATTCCACTATGGAAGCGGAGTATGTTGCGGCTTGTGAAGGCTGCAAAGGATGTTGTTTGGCTTAGGAAGTTCATGACGATTTGGAAGTTGTTCCAAACATGAACTTGTCGATCACACCGCTCGTGATAACAGATGGTGCGCGATGCCAACTCACGTGAGCCTCGAAGCCATAAGAGGCAAACCCATTGAGCGCAAGTATCATCCGATCACGGGAGATTGTGCACCGCGAGACGTGACGGTCACACGATATAGCGTCGAGCACAACGTAGTCGATCCATTTACAAAGCCCTCACGGCTAAAGTGTTTGAGGTCACCTGAGAGTCTAGGTCTTGAGAGCTTCCGACTAGAGCAAGTGGGAGATGCGTAAACGGGTATTCAATGCCCTAGTTTATTGTATTACTTCATTGTAATTTATGTACATTTCAGAAATGTATTTTCAACACTAGCTTAGTCCAAGTGGGAGTTTGTTGGGATTTTTGTCCTAATCTCGTGTTTGTAATATATTGTTTGAAATTAATAAGAGTTATTCATTTCATCACTTTGTGTCTCGCAATATTTATAAACTTTTCCAATAAACTAAGCTCCATGGTCATTGAATTTATGAGAGAACTAGAACTTGAACGGTGTGTAGTGGACACACAGGGAGGATCACGTTCGAGTTAATGACCCGAACGGTCTACAGTAAATAGATAGGGTTGGGACCTAATCCTGGATACACTGTGGATGCAGCCCGCTTTGTATTAGATACAAACGAGGTTATCTGACTCGTTCATGTGGTTGACATGCGAGTGGGGGCATCCTGTGCAATGAGATTGTACAAGATCCGACCGTGAATTATTAGACCTCGATGTAACATCGCTGACGATGAGACTAATAACCGTGAGACCATTAGTGACTCGACACAATCTGAGCGTGTTACGGACTCCTGCTGCGAAGTGCATCCTTTGACTAAATGCGGGTGAGGGTGGTCACGATTACTCACCCAATATGCCTATCTTCTCAGGGACAGGACCAAGTAGGGAGCTGGGAACTTAACTACGCGAGATGGAATTCACTCGTCGCCTTTAGGGAAACTAGAGGGGTTGTTCCCTTAAGTGTTGTCTCCAAGGCTTGGACAATGGACGCCCACCTTCTCACTGGCCCGAGAAGAGTGTTGTGTATGGTTGGACCATCACAATATGTTGTTCATTAGAGGAGCAGTGGGGACTTAAGGAACAAGAGGTAGACACAGGGGTAAAACGGTAATTTGATCCAGTCGTGTTTACGAACAACCTGTGAAGGGTCAACTCATGGGTATTGGTTATATCAGTGGACACGTAATATTCTACATTGACGGGAGTGCAACTACGGGCTATAGTGGAGTGTTACTGTAGCTAATGAATGTTGGTTAACCGGGTCAAAGAGTTTGACAGGTTAATCTCGGATCATTGGAGCCCGTCACTGTAGGTCCATTAGGTCCCTCGGTTCGCTCCACCTAGGTTAAAAGAAGGGTTAATGTTTTGGTATGAAATTGAAGTGTTCAATTTCACTTTAAGGGCATTTATGTCATTTATATGAGATATGAATGATATAATATATAGTTTAATGTGAATGAGATTCATAATAAACTATCGGTTAGTCTAATTATTAAATTATGGCTAATTGGAGAATTTGATTGAGAGAAATTAAATTGGATGTGATTCAATTTAATTAATCCACAATTATTGCAAATGAGATTTGCAATATGAGATATGAGATATCTTATATTATGTGGTTATGCAAATGAGATTTGCATAACCTATAGTTGTGGTAAAGTGGTAATAATGTGGAGATATTAACTCCCTCATTCCACTAATTAAACCCTTTGCAAGAAGGGTTTGGAGGCTAACTTCTCATTTTTTTGATTTTGATCAAAGAGGAGAAACTAGAATTCTCTCTACTCTCTCATTTCTCCTCCCTCTCCAAAACACAAACAAGTTCCCACCAACTTCCCTTCTCCAAAAGAGAACAACCGAGAAGATCATTTGGTGGTGTTCGGGATCCATTTGTGGAAAGATTTCGTTGAGATCGAGTAGCACGAAGAGTTCGTGATCCGAGGAAGAAATTGTTGTATTTGTCTACAACAAGTAAGTAAAATACTTGCTGTAAATTTCTTCTTCTTTAATCATGTTTAGCCTAAGTCTAAGTGTTAGATCAATTTTTATAAACACAAGTTGCATAATGATACTTCGACGATTCAATCGTCTTTCGCTGTGAGGGGATTCTCATTCCCTTCAATTGGTAGCACACATCAACACCAACAAGACAATGACCTCGATGATTTCTTTAAGTCCTAACGACTTGAAACATTCACTCCGGGTGTGAATCTTCGTTGTTCGCGACTCCAAAAACTACTCATTGTTGAAGGCCCACGAGTTGGCTCCACTACTAATTGTACCTCTGCTATACTCTGCTTAACACGTAGAGCAGTCTCTACCAGTTGGGAAAAATCAGTCCACTTAACAATGGTTGTGACTAGGGTACGTATCTCAGGTCGTAACCCTCTTTCAAATCTTCGACACCTGTTACTCTCAGATGCCACAATTACTTCAGCATACTGCGACAACTCAATATACTTTCTCTCGTATTCAGCCACTGAAAGTGACCCTTGCTTCAATTCTAAAAATTCACCCCCCTTTGCCTCGCGGTACGTGCTAGGGTAATACTTGTCTTTGAATATGCTTCTGAAAGTTTGCCAGTCTAAAGTACGTGCATCACTACAACTGGCTAACATCGATTTCCATCATCCTTCTGCCTTCTTCAGCAGCAAGAATGTGGCCAACTTAACTTTTCGCTCCTCAGAGCAACTCATCACATCAAAACACTTATCAAGCTTATTCAGCCAAACTTCAGCGTCAGCTGGATCTTTGGAACCCTCAAACACTGTGGCTCCTAATTGTTTTAGGTGATCTATTCTATATGTCTTGTCCGGATTACTTAGCCCTGCTCTCTATGGCTTACCTACCTCCTGTGAGGAATTAACATGCTGCTTAATTCTGGCCCTTATCTGGACTCTCAAGGCACTAGATCCCCTCTCAGAATGGCCTTGGGTAGGATCCTGCGTCCCGTCCTGATCCTTCCTGCATCGTCTGCTAGTACATGGTGGCATGACTTCTATAACTTATCAACATACTAGACATGTAATGAATACTTAACTCAAATGCACAATTCTAGACTTGTGTTCACATTCTAGTCCTCACTGGACTTACTCTTGTCCTTACTTGGACCATGTTCTGCTAATTCTATTGAACTAACTCAAAAACTTGGTATTTACCTTTTTAGTTTCTTCTAGAGCTAACTTGCTCTGTCTTATTCCCCATGGAGCTAACTGCTCTGATACCAAGTTGCCACACCCCCTCCGGAACTACCTGCTAACTTAGCCCGGCAGATGGTGTGAAGCCAACAGTCATCGTTCACCTCTCTAACAATACTTGTTGACCCTGTTTTACCTAATAAGCATACTATACTTGTATAAGAAACACTTTAAACATAACACAGCGAAATATTGACAATTACGTAACCTACGTAAGGAGTAACTCTACTTAAGACTCTCTGGAAAACTGAAACGGATGTGAACATCACAACCAAAAACATACTCAACCATGGTTTACACAACCACAACCTAGAATGTACACATAAACATAACTTCATAGTCCTTCTACTATACATATAGACTTTCTATACAACTCCACCCACGTACAACATATCAAACTTGTGGAGCTTCCAGCAGACTATGGCAGGTTATCAGGCACCGGGAGCTCGATCTCTACCTCGAAAAGTGGGAAAACATCGAAAAAGAATGAGCTATGAAGCTCGATGTGAGTGACTTGAGTTTAAAATAAAACTATTAACTCGTAAATCATATCACATGATCATCTATGAGCATCTATGAGCATATGCATCTGTAATCAAACGTTAAAAGTAACTGTGTAATCATAATAGCTTTTCAGAAAAACCAACAAGTATGTCGTTAAATCTCGTAAAGCATATGAATGATATAAATCCTTTTAAAACATGTCACAATCCACGCGCAGTAGGGCACGCCAAAGACAACCAACGTTTACTCACACGATGTAGTGGGGCCCGCCAAGACTCCCATCGTCTTTGTCGTAGTGGGGCCCGTCCAACACTCACGACAGCATTATTTTCACGGAGTACACTCAACGTCGACAACAGAAAATGACTTGTGTGCACACGGTACCATAAAGCCTCGGGCTCAATATCTTAGAAAACATCATAAAAACATTTGAACATGTTTGTTTATCTTTTCTTTCATAAAACTCAAGCTTACTCAGCTTGTTCATAAAACTGAAAAACTTTAAAACATACTTGCTAGTACATACTTGCTCGAAATCATAACATTTCCATAAATTTCAGAAATCAGTAAACATATGATCATGTATAAGTTTCATCGGGAGATCTAGGCTCACATCGAGCACTTGAAAACATTTCAAAGAAAACATGAATTCTCATAAACATGTGTTCAAAAGAAAATGTAAAGCATTGTAACCATTTCATTCTAGAAAAACTTGTTTTCTTACAACATATCTCAAGCATATAGTTCATTTTCGAAGTTCGTTTTGTCACTCACAGTGTTAGAACTAGAACTTTGGCCCGTACGCACGACCTATCTCTTCTTGGCCTGCCAAACAAACCAAAATGGTTTAGACTTTTCCTTCCTTGTTTTCCTTTTGTCTTTTCACTTCATTTCTTTTCTTTTTAAAACAAGGAAAACCAAGTCTTAAACATTCATTTCTTCTTTTCTTTTATTTTTTTTTAAGGAAATTCCAAAGAATGATTCTCGGGTTTACAATTGTCGCATATTATGACTATGAGATATGGCAGATGGATGTCAAGACAACCTTTTTGAATGGCAATCTTGATGAAAACATCTACATGAACCAACCCAAAGGATTCATTGAGCAAGACCAGGAGCAAAAGGTTTGTAAGCTTAAAAGAACCATCTATGGACCGAAACAAGTATCTAGGTCTTGGAATATAAGGTTTGATAAGACAATCAAATCTTATTTTCTTCACCAAAGTATTGATAAAGCTTGTGTATACAAGAAAATTGTCAACAGTATTGTCACCTTTCTAGTGGTGTATGTGGATGGCATCCTACTCATTCGGAATGATGTAGGATTCCTCATTGACATTAAGTAATGGTTAGCTACGCAATTCCGAATGAAGGATTTGGGAGTGCAGTATGTTCTCGGTATCTAGATTGTCTGGAACCATAAGAACAAAAAGCTAGCTTTGTCTCAATCATTATATATCGACAAGATGTTAATCAGATATTCGATGTAGAACTCCAATAAGGGTTTATTGCCTTTAAGGCATAGAGTTCATCATTCTAAAAACAGTGTCATAAGACACCTCAAGAAGTTGAGGACATGAGACGGATTCCCTATGCATCAGTTGTAAGCAGTTTAATGTACGCCAAGTTGTGTACTAGGCCTAACATCTGTTATGCAATTGGGACAGTTAGTAGGTATCAATCCAATCAAGGATATGATCACTGGACTGCAATTAATGCAATCCTAAAGTATCTTAGGAGAACGAGAAACTATACGCTCATCTATGGGGCTAAGGATTTGATCCTTACAAGATACACGAACTCTGACTTTTAGACTTGCAAGGGTTCTAGGAAATCCACATCGGAGTTAGTGTTTACTCTTAATGAGTGAGTTGTAGTTTGGCGAAGCATCAAGAAATGATGCATCACGGACTCTACAACATTGTTAATCCATTTACGAAGGCCTTCATGACTAAGGTGTTCAAGAGTCATCTAGAAAGTCTAGGTCTATGAGATGTACCATGACTAGGACAAGTGTGAGTATTTGTAAAATTGTATTCAATCCCCTAATTTATTGGATTTATACACAATATGTGTAAATGTTATACTCCACTAGCTTTAAGTCAAGTTGGATTTTGTTAGGGTGTATACTCGAAACTCGTGAATGTTGTAAATGCTTGATGAATTAATAAAGTGTTATTTCCATCTTTTCTTATATACTTGCATTTATTACAATTTGAACAGTATGTAGTGAACATATAAGTAGGATCGTGTTCAAGTTATTAACCCAAACAGGTCTATAATATATGGATGAAGTTGGGAACCTTGTCTTGGTCACACTGTGGATGCAACCCACTTTATATTTGATACAAACGAGGCAATCCAACTCGTTCATGTAGTAGACATGCGAGTGGGGGCATCCTGTGCGATGAGTTCGTACAAGATCGAACTGCGAGTTATTAACCAACTAATGTAACATCGCCAACAGGTTAGGTTTAATAATTCATAAATGACCAATAGTAACTCGACCTGAATCCTGAGCGAGTTAAGGACTCCATCTGCAAGGGATTGTCCTTTGACTAGTACGGTGAGAGTGGTCGTGTCACTGACTCAATAAGCCTACCTTTTTTGGGACAAAACCGAGTGAGGACTGGGGAACATAACTTTGCAAGATGGAATTCACTCATTCTCAACCTAGGAAATTTAGATTGGTTGTTCTGTTAAGTGCTGACTTCGGATCTTGAACAACGAGACCCTAACCTCTCATTGGCCTTAGAGGTACTTTATTTATGGTTGGACCATAAACATGTTGTTCATGAGAGGATCAATGGAACTTAAGGAGTAAGAAGTAATCACATAGGTAAAACGGTAATTTGACCCAACTGTGATTACGAACAACCTATGAAGAGTCGACTTACACGCATTTGTTAAATCAATAGACACAACTTGTCTTACAGTGAGGAGAGTGTAGTTATGAGTCTATAATGGAGTAACTCGTAGTTAATGAATGTTGATTAATGGGATCAAAGAGTTTGATTAGTTAATCTCGTATCATTGGAGCTTTTGATCTGTTGGTCAATTAGGTCCCTACGTTGGCTCAATATGGATATAAACCAGGGTAAAAAATTGTGGAATGAATTTCAAATGTTAAAGTTCATAAAAGGGAGTTATATCAATTATATGTGATATAATTGATATAATATATAGTTTGATGTGAATTTGATTCATAATAAAATATATGCTATATTTGAATTAATTTCCAAATATTGATTTAGTATGAAAGATTTTCATATTAAATACTAAGAGTACAGTTGAATTGAGAGATGCACAATTGAATATGATTCAATTTATGTTTAATAAAGTATGTGATACTTTATAATATGCAATATACAAATATGATTTGCGTGTTGCACATATTATGGAGAAAATGGGTGAGTGGATGGAAGAAGTTACCTCCATCTTCACTCATTATAAATAAATGCATTTGGATGCACTTTATATATAGATTGATTATTCATTTTTTAGAATTGAGAATTTCATACTCCATAATCTCTCAACAAATTTCTCCATCTCACAAAATTCTCTCAAGAGAATTTCAACTCTCTCTTCCAAAAGGAGATCCCACCATCTTCCCTCTCCTAGAGAACAATGAAGAAGATCTATTGGAGGTGTTTGGGTAGTTCGTAGAGAACGAGATCGAGATTCGTGGAACAAGGATTACAAGAAGAATGTGTTCTTCAAAGGTAATTTATCTAGTTTCTCCCTTTTGCTTTTAACTTTAGAATGCTTAGTATATTTTTTGTGAAACGTTTACAATGAGATTACAAGCAAAACAATTCAAACCGCTTCCACTTCGAGATTCGATCCCTTCAAGCAGCATCTTGATTCTCAATTTGATTTTTTAACTATGCGATTTAATAATCTTTTTCTTCAATTGCTTTCATCAATGTCTTGATTTTCTCCTCATCTTTGTCAATCTATTTTCCTTAGTGCTTGCTTCAGTCATCATGATAGACACTATGTTAGAATCAAAATCGAACAAAATGCTACACTTGACTTGAAAGGTTGTAAGTTGATGCCCCTGGTAGTGTTGTTACTTCATCTTCTGTCAACCTTAGTTCACTAGAGCAATTATGGGTAGTAGAACTCGTGTACAAGTTTCTCATGACAACGGTCATCGAAGAAGTCTGGAATAACATCACTTTACTTTTGCATTGAGATGAGAGAAAGAGATGAGAGGTAGAGATTGTCCCGCTAGGCATGTCAACTTGTTCACACGTGATTTCAACAAAGCAATAGAATGAGACATGTGTAAATGAATGTTGTATTTTTATTAATTTGAATGTAGTGGAGTAGAATCTCTAATTTGGTCCTTTAATTCTTTCTTTCTCATGTATAAATGTCTCGAGGGTCGAAAGCTTGTTCTCGAGCGTGCTTGTTGATCTTCTTTGATTAGCCTTTAGCTTGTTGATCTTGTTGGATATGTCTTTGGATTATTGGTCGTTGGATCGCCGTTTGGTTTGTTGGTCACGTTGGATCGACCTTTGGCTTTTTGATCATTGGATTAACTTTTGCTTATTAAGCACCATCGAGTCTTCTAGGTCTTTGGTCTTCGAAGAGTCTTCAGTCTTTAAAGAACGTCTAACACCTAAGAACTTATTTTATAGGGTCTTTGGTCTTCCAAGAGAGTTCAGGACTTCAAGGAGTGTCCAACACCTAAGGACTGATTTTGAAGAGTCTTTGGTCAATGAGGGTTCAACGCTTAAGAACTTGTCTGGAAGTCTTAAAGTGCTTAGTACCTAAAGATTTCAGGAAGCATTCAACACCTAAGGACTTTGACCGTGTTTGCTCTGAACTCTCCCTAAGTTCTCTGGAGAATAAAAATTTTGAACTTTTGAAATGGGAAGGGCTCATCTATTTATAAAGCTTTCCATAGTATGTGGTCTTGGGCCTTTTAGGTTTTTGGGTCCAACCACCTAAACTTGGTCTTTGTTGGCTTTGTGTCTAGCCATTTGGATTTAAATTTGGATTTTGTTAACTTACGTAATTTCATATAATCTAATTTGACCAAATTAAATTTAATTATTTGGTGAAATTACCATAATGAAGATATGTGACCTTCTAATTTTTAGAATTTGTCAATTTTTGTCTTCAAATTAAATTTGAGATTATAATTGGTCCTAAATTTAATTATTTATAATTTCGACCTTAATTTAAAATAATGAGGTGGCAAATAGAGATTGGTCAAAATTTCTCTATCAGTAGTTGTGATTGTTTTTTCTTTTAAAATAATAGTTGCCACTTGTGAGAAGTAGTTTTAAAAAAAATCATGTGGAACAAAAGTAAATTAGTATTTGGTAAATTAAACATAAAAAAGTTGCAATATTTAGTAAATTAATACTAGATTGCTACTATTTAGTTATAATAACCAATATAATCATAATATTTCAACTATGTATGATGTTAAGTTAATATTTCATTTCAAGACACTTATGAGGTAATTATTTAAATTTTATATATTTTAAATTAAAAATTATATTTTGTTAAATCTAAATTGTTATTTGATAAAAGGTTTAAAACAAAAAGAGTTACAGAAAAAGTTATATCGAACAAATTGTAATTGTAATTTAAATACAAAAGAAAATTATAAAAAAAAGGTCAATTCTATTTGACGTATTATGCTTTTACCCTTAGCAAATTATAAGAATTTCTATTGTATTAAATAAAAGGGTAAGAGCATAATACGTCAAATAAAAGTTTCTTAGCAAATATGTAGATTTTTCGATTGTCAATTAAAGTTCTTGTTAACTGAATTTTACAAATCAACATAATTGAAGAAGTAAACTTGTTGAAATAATTATATGAACAATTTTACAAAAAAATTAATTAAATTAATAAAATAATTAAAAAAAATGTTAAAATTCTTTGTTAAGCAATTCCAAATTCTTCGAAATCAATCCAAAACAAGTCCTTAGCCTAGGGCCCTAGAATAACTTGTTGGTATGTTTTTCCTCCCAATAATTGTTCCTCTTCCACAGAAATTCCTGTGGAACTGATTCTTCCAACCTGAAAGCTGAGATTGCCTCTAAAAAAGATGGCGCCAATCGTGCATTTTGAATCATTTAACAAATTGACAGTGGTTCAAAGTGTTAGAGCCGTAATCCTAGATTGTTAGGCATCCAAGTTGCTCGCCAGTTAAGAGTCTAAAAGTACACAGACCAAAAATCGAACCTGAGAGAGCTAGCTACACTCCGTCAAAATAACTTTTTCCAAAATTTAGAAAATATACCTACCCAAGTTGATATGAGCAAAACTCAACTAACATAAAACATGTACTCTCTATAGAAGCTCTCTTTTAGTAATATGGGCATGTAGGAGTAGGAATTATAACTTCAACAAAAAGATTAAAAATTCAAATTCAGAATATTTCAAAACACTACTGAAACAAAGGTTTCATTTTAGAATACTACATTAAAAAAATATTTCCAAACAAACCAAACATCTTCATTTTCTTTCCCTTGCATTCATTTACACATTCCCTAATAGTTACAACCATAAGCAAAATCCACAGATTATAATATGTTAAGAGTTGAATCACAACTAAAAAGGATTAAGAAAGGGAAAATCATTGAAGATGGTCCAAACTCTCAGATAAGAATGCATTCACAAATTTCTAAACTACTCGCATCAATCTCATTCCTTTTTTCAAATTTTTTTTTCTCATTTTTGATAAACATGCTTTCCTGGTGATTACAGATCCCAATATAACAAAGAGTGGGAGGAGAAAGGACCAAATCTAATTTTTGTAAATATAATTCGGGGCATTTAGAACATAAAAAAGTTTAGTATATCTCTCCTTCTACTATCAGTTTTTCACATGGACAATGGAAGAAGCATCCTTCTTTTCTTCTTCCTAGCCAATCTCACTTGCTTTGTAACTTTCATGCATAGAAGCAACAACATCGTGATGCATGCTAAAATAAAAGCCAACTGCATATGCCGAAAATATAAAGAAACTGCTGAAAAGACCAAGAACGCTAGAATAATGAGTTCCCATATTACAAAAATGACAACATCCACCCTGCATCCAAAATAGAAGAACGAAAACCCATATCAGAATTGATATTATATGAAATACCTTTGCAAACAAATAGTGCATAAATAAATCACCAATGGGATCTAATTCATGTTCATTGTAATAAGAGAGTGAATCCCAACATACATAAACCAAACAATAAAAAAACTGTCATGGACAGTAACACAGAGTCCCGGACCAGCCTGCTGATATCTATTTGAATAGATTGTACATAAGATGAAAAGATACATCAGTTGGCAAAAGTGAAAATTCTTCTTAATCAATCACCAACTCAAAGAAAAACTGCATATTAAATTCCTATCATGCACAATTCCCCACTTCCAATTTCCAATTATAAGCACTGACGTAACATTTTTTTCGAACCCAAACAGGCAAATCAAGATTTTTAGGACATTGAGTATTAACAACGTCCTAAGAAAATACAAGAGTTCTGCCCTTTTTTTTTAGGGATAACCAAAGAGTCAGAGCTTTGCCCTCTTATACAATGTCCTCTTATACAATGTCGTAAGAAAATACAAGTGTTCTCCAATTTTTTTTTTTAGGGATGACCAAGAGTCAAAGCTTTGCTCCCTTATACCCGGGTATACATGCCTGCTCTAAGGCTCGGACCCGAGAGACATCAGAGGTTTTTATTTATTATGCTCGCCCAAGAGCTCGAACCTAAGATCTCTAAGCCAGTATGACCAAGAGACTCCAAGTCCTTACCAACGGGTCCGCCCCTTGGGGGCAAGAGTTCCTCTCCCAATTTAGATTAGACAAATTAACAATAACAACCAAGAAAATGTATAACCAAGATCATGTAATTTGAAACATAGAACTTGACCCACAAGAGATACGTAATTGGATGCTAAAACAAAAATACAATTGAGTTTCTTATAGGAAACATTGATTGAATAATCTGAGAACTTTGGCCCAATTTTCAACATTTCTTCATCAACTACAATGCAATTAGCAATCAAGGCGTCATGAGTGTCTGTCAATATCCAGTTACATAACATAAGCATTGGATTTGATGCTAAGCTAGGAGTAAAGGAAATTTACAAGCTACGGCTAAAGGCACTCGTGACCACGCTCTCGAAAAAGTAATTACTCGCATAAAAGACTTCAATTGAACAATTACCATAGCACATTGTCGGACAAAGCAATTATCTTGACACCCAGAGGATGATATGATGCATCATGCCATGACATTTATTTATGAGAATCCCGTTTCGGGTACCAAATTCCACATGAACACTATTATTCCCCTATGAGTTAATAAAAACCCCCGTGTCCATTGAACAGTACTGCCTAGGACAAAAGAAACCAACGTTTCCAATACGATCTTACAAAAATCAAAAGCTTATTGACGAAAGAAACGAGAATTTCCGTGATAAAAAATACCAGACAATAAAATAAAACAAATTAGGGACAGAGTCTGTCAACATCTACAATGATCCCAAATCCAAATCCTCTAATTCAGCGTTTAAAGAACACAAAACCCTAGTTTAATCGATCAGAACCGACCCAATTGAAAGCAAAACAAAACCAACGCCTTAAATTAAGGATCCGAAGAATCAAAATCTGACAATCAGAAACATAGGTATGAAAGAATGAATTTGGAAGATAAGGAAATGGGAAGCAGAAATGAATGGATTGATTGGAGTGGAGATACCTGGAAGAAGAAATATTGGAGGTAGATGAGAAGAAGGAGACGGAAGCCCACTCGTGTTTAGATCGAATCTGGTATTCTCTCAACTGCTCAACCAGATTCGATCGAGTAATCATGGCTGCGCCCCGAGACCTTCTTTTCTTTGCCTCAAGGGAAGAAGGGCGATGGTGGAGAATGGAGGATTTATCACAGCAGCGACAGAGGAATTGAAGGAGGAATTGAGAAATGGAATTGAGAGAGAGCATGAGCGTTCAATTCGCAGTCGTTCAGGTTGGGGTTGGGGTTGAGGTTGAGGGGGTTTGTTGCGTTGCGTGGACCTTCTCTTACTACCACCCCCCTCCCTTCTCTCTTCTTTTAATCTTTTTCTTTTTTTTTTTTTTCTTTTTATTGGTTGGAAACCAAATTTTTATTATGAAAGAAAATGAAAGAATACCTTAAAAACAAACAAATAAATAATACTTAAAGTGTAGTAGGGATGAGTTTTCATGTTTTCTTATATATTTTTTTACAAATTAAGTCAAATTTTGAAAAACTATATACAATATATTTTTGAAAAGTATAAACTCATTTCATAATAATTTTGTTTTTAAAAATAAGTTAGTTTTCTTTTTTAAAGAAACATGTAAATTTTTATTCAAATTTTAAAATATAAAAATAAATTTTTAGAATTTTTTTTTTTGTTTTTAGAAATTTATTTTTGTTTTCGAAAACTATGGTAGAAAAATTATGAGAAAACAAATGTAATTTTAAAAAATCATAAATTATAAACAAAAGACTATGTTATATGACTATATGGTTTTTTTTGTTTTTAATTTTTTTTTTCTTCCCCAAACTTACTTTTCCATTATTTTTTGGGTTTTATACATGAATAACCCAAATTAGAGGCTCATTTTACATGTTTGTATATAGTTCACCGTTTTTACATATAATCATCTATCTTAGCCTATTTTTTACATAAAAGTTAGAGTGTTTTTACAAATTTGCCCTTTGTGTGATGTGTGATAATTTTTTTAAAAATATTGGCATTTCATTTTGGAAAGAAGGAAATAAAAAAATCACACGATTTTGGGTCTTAATTGCATATACTTTCCATATGGAATAATAATATATTTTCCATAAACATTTCCTTATATTTCATAATATTATCCTTAATTAATTAACGCTAGATTTATTTATGGTATATTACTCAAAATCATACATATTTTTGCTATTTCTCATTTCTATCATTTATATCATACCTTTTCTCATATAATCATTGTATGCGAGAAAGATCAATACATTAACCGTGTGTTTCTTTATTCATTGCAATAGGTATGTTATTTATTGTGTATTGTGTAGTATTTTGTTTAACTTTGTTAGATTACGTGCACTTTGTTTGGCTTACGTATGTTGTTCGATTTTTATGTATATTATTCAATCTTATATGTATAACTAGTAAATGACATGTATTAATGTTTCGTTATGCTTCTATATTTCATATGTGGTTTATGATGTATATTTGAAGGAATATCGACAGTAAAGCACAATGATTATTTACAGATCATGCATATACATTCATTTATATATTATATACTCCCATCAGTATACAATTCGTTTCTAATACGTTTCAATATAATATTTACTTTCATAATATATACACAATTGTATATATTATATATATTGCATTACATATACAATATTAACTCTACGATATATTGTATTTCAATTTTATAGGTAGTTGTGTTATACCTATTCTTTATGAGAGATATTGGAACAATATATCAAACTATCTATAGAATTGAAATACAATATATCATATAGTTAATATTATATATGCAATGTAATATATATAATATATACAATTGTGTATATATTCTAAAGTAAATATTATATTGAAACGTATTAGAACAACATGAATATATCTGATGGGGTATACAATATATAAATGAATGTATACGCATAATCTATAAATAATACATCATGCTATATGCCGATATTCCTTCAAATATACATCATAAACACATA
This sequence comes from Trichosanthes cucumerina, assembly GCA_036507285.1. Taxonomy (NCBI): domain Eukaryota; kingdom Viridiplantae; phylum Streptophyta; class Magnoliopsida; order Cucurbitales; family Cucurbitaceae; genus Trichosanthes; species Trichosanthes cucumerina. The sequence continues at coordinate 67,261,963 of CM071836.1, read as the reverse complement.
TGAAATACGTAACTATAACGAAAAATTAATACATGTCATTTACTAGTTATACATATATGATTGAATAACATACGTAAACCTAAACAGAGTTAAACAAAGTACATAACCCGAACATAGTTAAAAAAGTACTACACAATACACAATAAATAACATACTCATTGCAATGAATAAAGAAACACGTTATTGATGTATTGATACTCATTGCAATACACAACACACGATAAATAACATACCCATTGCAATGAATAAAAATGAATGATATGAAAGAGACTCAAATTGGTATAATGATCATTCTCATTACAACGAGTAAATGAAAAGTGAAATGAAAAGCAAAAATAAAAAATAGTAAAAATATGTAAATAGAAACAATTTCCAGCAATTTGTCATAAATGATGTAAATTAAGGAGAATGTTATGAAAAATAAAAAAATATTTATGGAAAATATATTCAAATATAATATTACCACATATGGAAAGTATATGCAATTAATATCATAAATCGTTATATTAATTAATAAAAATAAAAAAAAATGGAACGTAAATTAAAGAAAATGTTAGGAAGGATAAGAAAATATTTATGAAAAATATATCTAAATATAATATTACCACATATAGAAAGTATATGTAATTAATACCACAAATTGTGATAGTAATTAATAAAAATAAAAAATTAGAAAATAAAATAATAGATTTTCATAACAAATTATGGAAGAGAGATAAAGGGTATATTCGACCCAAAATCACTATAAAAGTCTACGAGTGAAATAAATGGTATATTATGTATATTTGTGTAAATATGTATCACAAATCTATACATTTGTGTAAAAATTCCTTATTTTTTTTTTTCAAATTCGGACTCTGCAACATCTGATGGACCTATTAGTTTGGGTTCGGAATTGTAACAGTCACCAGTTTGTCCATTACATTTGATTCTGCATTAGGCCCATCACCATGTCTTGTTTGGCAGCTTGGGGAAATTTTTAGGGCTTGTTGCAGAAATACCCTTACAAAGCCAAAATTTTAGGAAATGGGAAATTCAAGGTTAACATTGTGATCCGTCTTTTTTTACTTATTTTTTTTATTAATTTACAAGTTTAGTCCTTAAACTTTGAGGTTTATGTCTATTTGCTCCTTGAACTTTAAAAAGTGTCTAATAGATTTTTGAACTTTCAAATTTGTGTCTATTTGGTCCTTAAACTTCGAAATGTGTTTAATAAGTTTTCAAATTTTCAATTTTGGGTTCAATAGGTCCTTGAATATTAAATTTTGTATCTAATAGATCATTGACTTAGTTTACATTTTTTTTAAAATCATGAACTTACTATGCACAGAATTGAAAACTTATGCTTCTATTAGACAAAAAAAATCAATTTTATATCTAATAGATCGGTTAATTTTTTAAAAATGTGAATATGTTAGGGACCTATTAGATAAAATTTAAAGTTTAAGAACTAATTTGACATTTTTAAAGTTCAAGGACTTATTAGATACAAAATTGAAAGTTCAGGGACCTATTTGACATTTTTTAAAATTGAGGGGCCAAATAGACACAAATCTCAAACCTCAGGAACTAAACTTGTAGTTTACCCTATTTTTTTAATCCTCATAATTTCATATTTCACATTGTTTAAATTTAGTATTCTAGTTTTAATGAATCTTAAAATTAGTACTTATCATAAATTTATAGTTAATTTCCCGCCCCCCAAAAAATCTATCAATATTCTCTTCGTAAATTTTAGAAATGTATTCACTTCGTGTCTTTTCTTGAATGAGTATCTTTTTCCAAATTAGAAAAAATAATTTCGGACTAATTATAAGATTTATTAAAAGTTTAGGTCTCGTTTGATAATTATTTGATTTTTTATTTTTTAAAATCAAGCCTACAAATAATATATCTACCTAATAGTTTATATGTTTTCTTATCTACTTCTTATCTATTTTTTTTCAAAAAGCAAGCAAAGTTTTGAAAACTAAAAAAAGTTGTTTCAAAAAGTTGTTTTATTTTTAAAATTTTGCTAGAAACTCTAATGGTTCATGAAGAAAGATGAAAATCATAATAGAGGAGATGAAAAAAAATTATAAAAAAATAAGCATAGTTTTCAAAAACCAAAAACTAAAACCAAATTGTTATCAAACAACGCCTTAGTTTTTTGTTTTTGGTTTTTCAAAATTAAGAATGTTTTCTCTCATTTTCTCTACACTAGTTTTCATCTCTTTTGAAAAAACAATCGGATCTCTAACCGAATTTAAAAAAACAAACAAGCTTTTGGAAACTAAGAAAACTAGGCTCCGTTTGATAACCATTTGATTTTTTTTATCTTTGGGTTTTTATCTTTGATTCTTTTATGTTTGTTTTTAGAATTTGGCTAAGAATGCAAGGACTTCCTTAAGGGGATAATCTCTATTGTAGAGCAATTAGGTGAAAATAAGCTTAATTTTCAAAAATCTAAAACCAAAAACCAAAAACAAAATAGTTATCAAACGGGGCCTAAAAAAAATAGTTTTCAAAAACTTGTTTTTGTTTTTTAAATCTGACTAGAAACCTAAATGATATCTCAAAAAAAATGGAAATCATGGAAGAGAAAATGAAGAGAAATTGTGGAAAAAAAACATAACTTTCAAAAAAAAAAAAAAGTCAAATGGTTATCGAATGGCCCTATTTTTTAAGAATTACTTTTTGTTTTTGAAATTTGGTTACACAACCACATGTTTCTTTAAGACAGATCAAAACTATCGTAGAGGTATTGGAAGAAAGCAAGTTTGATTTTTAAAAATAAAAAATTAAATGATTATCCAGCGGGACCTTAAGAATTAAATTTCAACATTTGAAACCGAACGAATCTCCAAATATAAGATTCATATGATATTTCAACCAAAATTCAAGCATGAAATTGTAAAAATGAACCGATTGAAATTGAGTAATGTTGAGTATATTAATAACCAATGATGGGCATATGATACACCAATCCAATCATGGATTTAGATCAACCTAGTTATTGTTTACTTTAATTGTTAGTTATCTAAACCTAAAAGATAGGTAGTTATTAGTTATATAAAGAAACTATTCAGTTCGATTTGTTGGTCAACCATATCCAAAAAGAATATTATTTTTAGAATACTTAGCCAAGCTTGAGGCCTTTTTTCGGAAAATCTTCATTATTGACCTGTCAAGAAGCTTCGTTTTGAATGACCACTTTTCGTTTTAGTTTGACCATATGGCGGTTATGTAATTAGAACTTAAAATTTTAGTAAATTGCAATGGATAGAAAAAATATATTATATTAGAATATTTGTAAATCTAGTCATGATTTTTTAATTTGTAAATCTAGCCATGATTTTTGAATTTGCAACTACAACAAATTTTTTAAAATCTATTTTTTTTTTTGTTTTTTTATGTTATAAAAAATATCGAACTTGGATTTGCACAATTCTTAACACAATTTCAGCAAACAAATAATCAAACCAAACAAAAAGTAAATGATAGCAAGTTATATAGTGTTTCAACCTTTCAGTTTACATCCACTCTCAAAACCAGCTTGGGAGGTTTTTTTATTAAGTAGCAAATAAGTCACAATTCACAAATACAAAGGCAACATAAATCAATCCAAATTTCGTATGGATTGAACTCGAGTCATTAAAACGACCAATACCTCAAATCTTTGAACCGATCTAAGCTTCAATCGAATACCACTATCCAAAAACAACGTTCGAAGTTACCGGAGTTAACATGATTACATCGTTTTCAGCCTTACACACCAAGGCCCACGCTGACACCCACTGCCTCTGAGACCCAAACAGAAATCGACTCCGACAGTAACAAACACTAATTCCCACTATTCTGAGATCGATTACACGGTGAAACCCACACCGATTCAACCCCTGAAAATCGAGATCCTCGATGCCTTGTTGGTCGGAGGTATACTGCACAAATACCCACTGAAAATCGAGAAAAACGCTGCCAATTATCTTCCTCTGATTCGTGTTCACTGGGCGGTCTTTTTCTCTCACTCTCCTGTAGTGTTTTTAGCATGCGGTTGCTTCTCACGTCTTCTCTTTCTTTTAGCTTCACGATAAAACAACCTAAAACAAAAAAGATCGTGAAATTGATAAAATTTGTTGAGTTTTGTGTCATAAAACTCGTAGTTTGTAATTATGTTCTAATAATTGTAATAAAGTATTATTATTTAAATAAAAAATTATAATTCATTATTTACAATATTGCTCATGTTTTTATCCTAAATCCAATAAACTAAACATCGAAAGCGGTAAAATGTATCTTTTACTGAATGTAGGGTACATATAAAAGATCTCGGTTCAAGATACAAGCTGAAGGGTCTATAGTAAGGGGATAAGGTTGGTAAATCTATAGATGTGACCCACTTTGTATATGATACAAACACTGTGATCTTAACGTGTTCGTGTAGATGACATGTGAGTGGGGATATCCTATGTAATGAGATTACATAAGACCGGACCGCGAAATAGTAACCACTAGGTGTAACTTCGTTGACTAGTTAGGTTTCTATTTCACTAGGATGACCTAGGCAATTTGATCTCAATCCTGAGCAGGTTACGAACTCATGGTCGCGAGGGATTGTCCTTTGACTAGTATGGGTGAGAGTGGCCAGATTCGCCGACTCAATATGTCTACCTTCTTGGGGACAAGACCGAGTGAGCGGCTGGGGACTTAACTTAACAAGATGGAATTAACTCTTTCCCGCCTACTAGGGTAAGTAGAGGAATGTTCCCTTAAGTGGTGTCACGGGACTTGAACAAAGGGTCCGACCCTCTCATTGGTCCGAGACGGAACTTCTGTTTGTTGGTAGGACCACAAACAAATTGTTTATTAAAGGAGCACTGGTACTTAAGGTATAAGATGTAACCCAAGGGTAAAACGGTAATTTGACCCAGCTGGTGCTACGAACATTCGTGAAGGATTGACTTGCTGTTATTGGTCAATATCCGTGGGCACAAAAATATATCTGCAGTGAGAAGAGTGCAGTTGCGGGACTTTAGTGGAGTGTTCCCACAGTTAACGAATGTTGATTAGGAGGTTAATGAAATTAATTGAGTAATCTCATATCGTTGGAGCTTCTGATCTATAGGTCTATTAGGTCCACTTTCTAGCTCGTAAAGGGTTTTTAGATCGTTTGAATTTGAAATGTTCAAATTCATTAGGGAATAAATCTAATGTATATAGATACGATATAATATAAAGTTTTTGAACTTTATACTATAAATTTAATGTGGATATGATTCATATTAAATTATATGAGAGAATTAAATATTTGAAAGAGTTTAAATATTAAATTAAAATGTGAATGTGATTCATATTTGAAAACTATAGGTTAAAATTTAATGTGCATTAGATGTGCGTTAAAACTATAAAATTAGGGGTAAAATGATTAAATGAGATTTAATCATATTTTATAATATGATATTTAATTAAATAAATTAATTTGACTAATTCAATTAATTAATTAATTGAGAACGTGTCACAATGACACGTTCCCATCACTCCCCAATCCCTTCTCGATAGGGAGTGGGGAGTTAACCCTTCTACACTACTTCTTCTTCTCCAATGAAGAAATGTGAAAAGTGGTTGATCGATCAGGGTGATTGAGTATTTCTTTTGGCAAATTCTCTCTCTCTCACTTCTAAAACTTGGATCCCTTCCCACCAAGGGAGATCTAAGTGGAACTCAGAGTCATAGGAGGTTTACCAAGTGGTGTTGTCCCTCTGGTGAAGAAAAGAACAGAGAAGACTTCCTTTTGTTCCTGTGATGTTGTGCACTTGAAGTAAAAAGTTGCTGTGAAACTACAAAGGTAATATAAACTTTCCTTTTAGTTTAGTTTATTTTATAACATGTTTGCATGATTATATCCATGTTTAATTAGATTAGAAATGTTTGCTTATCTTTGTTTCTTTTTCACCAATGTACTGGTATTTATGTTCAACCAAAATAAACTAGCAAAATCGATTTCAAATCACATTTTCGCTGCTCAAGGGGATCCGATCTCCATCTATTGGTATCAGAGTAATGCTTGTTTTGTTTTATTTGAAACAAATTTGCATTGGTTAGGTGGGAATTGTATTTTGGATTGCTGTAAAATTGTTTAGGAATTTTTTGGCCTTAGTTTCTTTTGATTTGATCAAATTTAATGTAAAGGCCCATGCGTTTTAGGCAATTAAGTGCATAATAAAGTCTGTAATCGAGTTGTGAGTCGTTCGGGACCAGTTTCGTGTTGGGATATATGTCCTCATCTCGTGTATTTTGTAATATTCCAAGTTGTAAATAAATAAGAGTTATTTATTTGAGCCTTGTGATATAAATAAGAGTTATTTATTTGAACTTTGTGTCTCGCATAATTGATAAAATTAATCCAGTAAACTAAACTCCAGGGTCATTGTATTAATGAGAGAACTAGAACTTGAACGGTGTGTAGAGGACACATAGGGAGGATCACGTTCGAGTTAATGACCCGAACGGTCTACAGTATATGGATAGGGTTGGAGACCTAATCTTGGATACGCTTTGGATGCGACCCGCTTTGTATTAAGATACAAACGAGGTGATCTGACTTGTTCGTGTGGTTGACATGCGAGTGGGGGCATCCTGTGCAATGAGATTGTACAAGACCGGACCGTGAATTATTAGACTTACTGATGTAACACCGTTAACAGTATAGGACTAATAATTTCGTAGATGACCATTAGTGACTCGACCTTAATCCTGAGTGTGTTACGGACTCCTGTCTGCAAGGGTTTGTCCTTTGACTAGTACGGTGAGGGTGGCCACTGATGCTCGCCCAATATGCCTATCTTCCCAGGGACAGGACCACGTGGGGAGCTGGGAACTTGACTACGCAAGAAGGAATTCACTCGTTGTCGACTTAGGGAAACTAGAGGGTTTGTTCCCTTAAGTGCTCTCTCCAGGGCTTGAACAACGGGCCCTACTCTCGCATTAGCCTGAGAGGGTTGTTGTTTATGGTAGGACCATGCAACGTAGTTGTTCATTAGAGGAGCAGTGAGACTTAAGGAGCAAGAGGTAACACAGGGGTAAAACGGTAATTTGACCCAACAGTGTCTACGAACAACCAGTGAATGGTCGACTCACGGGTATTGGTTATATCAATGGACACAACTTGTCCTACAGTGATGAGAGTGCAACTACGTGCTTTAGTGGAGTGTTACCGTAACTAATGAATGTTGAATAACCGGGTCAAAGAGTTTGGCAGGTTAGTCTCAGATCATTTGAGCTCGTCACGTATAGGTCAATTAGGTCCCTCGGTTGGCTCAAATTGGACAAATTGAGGGTTTAAAGTTTGGTGTGAATTTGAAGTGTTCAAATTCATTATTTGGGTATTTATGTCATTTATATGAGATATAGATGACATAATATACAGTTTAATGTGAATGAGATTCATAATAACCTATAGTATAGCCTAATTGATTAATTAGTGCTAATTGGAGAAATTCAATTGAGGAAATTAAATTGAATGTGATTCAATTTAAAAATCCACAATTATGCAAATGAGATTTATATAATAAGGTATGAGATACCTTATATTATATAATATGCAAATATGATTTGTATATCATACAGTTGTGGTAAAATGGTGAATTGGTGGAGATTTTAACTCCACCACACACCATTATAAATAGGTGCATTCAAAGACATCTCATGGAGCTTTTGCCATTTTTTGGATTTTTATCCAAAGAGAGCAAAACATTCTCTCTAGAGCTCTCTCAATTCTCTATAAGATTCTCCTCATCCAAAATCAAAGGGAGTCCCACCTACTCTCCCTCAACCTCCCGAGAACAACCGAGAAGACGTTTTGGAAGTGTCTTGCAACACTGTTCGAGGTTCGATTCGAGGAGATCGTTGATTCGAGAGAGATCGTGAGTGGAGGAGGAAAGCATTGAAGAAGTGTTCTTCAACAAGTAAGTAACGACTACCTTACTGTTTTTCTGCTCTAGAAATGCATGTTTGTTGGGATTTGTGCCCTAAAACTCGTAGTTTGTATTTATGTTCTAATTAATGTAATAAAGTATTATTTTTTCAATAAAGTGTTATTCTTCGTTATCTACGAGTTTGCCTTCATTCAAACCCTAAATCCAATAAACTAAACATCCAAGGCTGTTAAATGAATCTCTAACTGAATGTAATGTACATAAAAAGGATCTTAGTTCGAGATACAGCCTAAAGGGTCTATAGTTAGGGGATAAGGTTTGGGTACCTTACCCTGGTTAAACTATGGATGTGACCCACTTTGTATTTGATGCAAACACAGTGATCCTAACGTGTTCGTGTAGATGACATGTGAGTGGAGATATCCTATGTAATGAGATTACATAAGACCGGACCACGAAATAGTAATCTCTAGTCAGAACTCAGATTGACTAGTTAGGTTTCTATTTCACTAGGATGACCTAGGCAACTTGATCTCAATCTGAGCGGGTTACTTAACTCCTGTTGCGCGAGGGATTGTCCTTTGACTAGTATGGGTGAGAGTGGCGGATTCGCCACTCAATATGCCTACCTTCTTGGGGACAAGACCAAGTGAGCGGATGGGAACTTAACTTAGCAAGATGGAATTCACTCCTTCCCGCCTACTAGGGTAAGTAGAGGAATGTTCCCTTAAGTGGTGTCTCCGAGACTTGAACAAAGGGCCCGACCCTCTCATTGGCCCGAGAGGCACTCTGTTTGTTGGTAGGACCACAAACAAATTGTTCATTAGAGGAGCACTGGTACTTAAGGTACAAGATGTAACCCAAAGGTAAAACGGTAATTTGACCCAACTGGTGTTACGAACATTCGTGAAGAATTGACTTGCTGTTATTGGTCAATATCCATGGACACAGAAATATATCTGCAGTGAGAAGAGTACAGCTGTGGGACTTTAGTGGAGTGTTCCCGCAGTTAACGAATGTTGATTGGGAGGTTAATGAGATTAACCGAGCAATCTCGAATCGTTGGAGCTTCTGATCTGTAGGTCCATTAGGTCCACCTTCTAGCTCGTAAAGGGTTCTTAGATCATTTGAATTTGAAATGTTCAAATTCATTAGGGAATATATTTAATGTATTTAGATACGATATAATATATAGTTTTGGAACTATATATTATAAATTTAATGTGAATATAATCCATATTGAATAGTATGAGAGAGTTAAATATTTGAAAGAGTTCAAATATTAAATATGAATGTGATTCATATTTAAAAACTATAGGTTAAAATTTAATGTGCATTAGATGTGCATTAACACTATAGGTTAGAAGAAAGGATATGATTAAATATGATTTAATCTTAGTTAAATATAAGATATTTAATTTGATTAATTAAATATGATTTAATTAATGTTTAATTTAATTTAATATTAAATTAATGAGAACGTGTCAGAAGGACACGTTCCCCACCTCCCTCCCCATCGATAGGGAGTGGGGAGGTGATCCCTCGTTTTATTCCTCTCCAATGGAGGAGAGGAGGTTGATCGATCTGCAACTTTAGGAAGAATTCTCTTTGCAAGAATTCTCTCTCTCTCATACTCTCATTTCCTTCTTCTTCCAATTGTTGGATCCTTCCCACCAAGGAAGATCTAAGAATTCAGAGATATAGAAGGTGTTCACTGTTGGTGGTGTTCTGTTGGAGAAAAACAGAGAACTTTGGAAGTTCTTGTGTTGCTGATTTCTTTTGGAGCAAGGAGTTGCTGTGCTGGAGAATTGGAAACTACAAAGGTATTCTTCTTCTTCCCTTTAGTTTAATTGTTAAACTTGAATCATGTTTGCATGTACTACTCCATGTTTTAATTAGATTAAATGAAGTATGCTTGTTCTGTTTTTTTTGTCAATATACTGGTTTTTGCTTCAACCTAAACAATCAAGCAATTACGATTCTAAACCACGTTTTCGCTGCTCAAGGAGATCAGATATCCATCAATTGGTATCAGAGAAATGCTTGATTTATTTTGATTGAAACAAAATTGCATTGATTTTGGTGGGAATTTCATATGGTTTGCTGTGAAACTTGTTTAGGAATTTTTTGGCCTTAGTTTACTTTGATTTTTATCAATTTGTATGTAAAAGCCCCTGCATTTTTGGGCAAAAAGTGCATTATTGAGTCTCTAAATGAGTTACGAGTCGTTCGGGACCAATTTCAAGCAATTTGGTGGAGAATCGAGGGAGAAAATGCAAGTTGATGCTGCTGTGTTCGTGGAAGAAAGTCTGCTTTGTCGGCAAAGAAGTTGCTGCAACGCTTACGAAGCGTTACCGCAACGCCGTTCATCGGCGTTACAACGCCAAAGCATCCCCTATTGACGCGGAGTTCAAAAGGTCGTGGCGGCGTTACAACGCGCCCTCGATGTTGCAACGCCATCCCGATAGCAGGCGTGCATAAGACAAAGAGGGCTTTGCAACGGTAACATCAGCGTTGCAACGCCGTGAGGCATTTCCAGCAGTTGCAGATCGGTTCAGCTGGTTCGTTAGTTTTGGTTCGGTTCGAGCGGTTCAAGGCCGGTTCAGGGTGTTTTTGGAACGGTTTCATGAAATAAAATTAATGTAATTTTATTTTTTGCACTTTAGGGGCCAAATTATTCTGGTTTTACAACTATTTATCTTTATGAATGTCATTTAGATTTTTCCCACCTTAGGATAAGCATGCATTTTATTTATATAAATGTTATATGAATATGATCAAATGCATGATTGATTTATTTTTCATGAGTAATTAATTATAATTGTTATGATTAGATTATATGGAAAATAAATTGCATGGAGCATGAAATTACTTAGTTTAAAATAAATGTTATTTTATTTAAGTAATTTTAGAATTCAATTAGTTGAATTCCTTTTATAATTTAAATTTGAATAATGTTTGTTGGATTTATAATATAGTTTCTTTCATAGGTTAATTATTGAATTTATAAAAGTTATAAATTAAAAGGGTTTTAGAAACCATAACCTATAATAAAGAAATGCATGCAAACATAGGAACTTGGGTTAAAATTTAAGATAGTTTTAAATCGTTTAAAATTAATTTAGACCTAAGTTTTAATTTCTAATAGGATTAGAAATTGGTCTTACGTAGTATTTTAAATAGTTTAAAATCTAGTAGGACATTAGAACTTTGGTTATAAGGGAACTCTCACCCAGGAAGTTACATGTCAAGGTCAGGGTACTTAGGTGACAGTTAACTAACACCTCCTACCTGGAACCGACTGGAGCTTGAGTTGAATTAACCTTAGTTCTATTTTATCTATAGGTAATTAAAATGTTTATTCACCTAGACATAAGGTTTTAAGACCTAGTTATAATAGTTATAATAGGCATAGACTTAGATAGATTCTTTTAGCCAGAATCCGACTAAGTTAAACCAATACCCTAGTCTTAGGAGCTTCAGTGGGAGAAAACGAGATGTTCGCATCGACTTTACTCTCACGTCCTCAAGAGTTCACACCGTCAGTTCCATGCTTCGCTACGTGGCGTCAATAGGGCGTCCCCCTACGGTATGTGTTTGCATGGTTCAATACCAAGGTGAATGAGGGAAGTATCCATAGTAAATGGGAGCAGGACGCATGTGAATGTATCCTACGGTCTCAGCCATTAGGTCGCACCGTGAGATTTCTATAGTCCGTCTGCTAGGTTGTCCTGGAACAGCCAAACCCTACGGAGGGCCTGACTATAGGGATCGGAACACCGCAAACTCCCGAAATGGATAGGGTCTCTTAGATTATTTGCCAACAGTTGTCTTTCTTAATAGTAGCCTGTTGGCTCGGGCCTATTGGATCTGAAAATGGTAGGGTCACATTTACGGGATGAGTTAAGTTAGTTAACAAGTCCTTGACCAAATAAACGGTAGCTAATGACCATTGGGACATGATATGTTCTGGTAGTGAGAATTGGCTGAAAAAGTCTCAATTCAAGGGAGGAATGACTGACCGCCCGACGAAGGCTTTTGTTCTAAACCCTTGAACTATCGTTGCAAAATTATGGGTTTAGTTTAAACACTAGGGTTCTTTAATAGTTTTGCTAAATTGATTGGTTTTTACAATGGGTTAAAAGGCATAACTAATTAGAACTATTTTGGATTTTCAGCATGTCCTCATATATAGCCTTACTAAAAAAGGAACGTTTAACTGGTGAAAACTTTACTACGTGGAAGTCAAACCTGGATGCGATCCTTGTTGTTGACGATCTTCGGTTCGTACTAATTGAGGAATGTCCTCAGATTCCTACTCAAGACGCACCTCAATCAGTTAAGGATGCATTTGACCGCTGGACCAAGGCCAATGAAAAAGCCAAGGCCTATATCCTGGCTGGGATATCTGATGTTTTAGCAAGGAGATTGGAGGGTATGGTCTCAGCTCGTGAGATCATGGGCTATCCTCAAAATTTGTCTGGACAACCGTATGAACAAATTCGGCACGAGTCCATCAAGTACGTTTATAACGCGCGCATGAAGGAGGAAACTTCAGTGAGAGAACATGTTCTCGATCTTATAGTTCACTTCAACATGGCCGAAATGAACGGAGCGGTCATAGATGAGCAAATTCAGGTATTCTTCATCCTGGAATCTCTTCCGAAGAGTTTCCTGCCATTCCAAAGCAATGCGGAGTTGAACCAAATAGAGTATAACCTGACTACTCTCCTAAATGAACTACAAACTTTCCAGTCTCTTATAAAGAATAAGGGACAAGCTGATGGAGAGGTAAATCTGTTTGCCCATTCCAGAAGGTTCCAGAAGGTTCCAGAAGGGTTCATCCTCTGGGACTAAGTCCTGTAGCTCATCTTCTGGGCTTAAGAAGACCCAAAAGAAGAAAATTGGAGGGAAAGGAAAGGCACCTGCTGCTGACAAAGGCAAGGAAAAGCCAAGGTTATAGATAAAGGAAAATGTTTCCACTGCAACATGGATGGGCACTGGAAGCGAAACTGCCCAAAATACCTTGCTGAGCTCAAAGAGAAGAAAGGTAAATTAGATTTACTTATTCTTGAAACTTGTTTAGTGGAAAATGATGATTTGACTTCGGATACTTGATTGGGAGCCACTAATCACGTTTGCTCGTCATTTCAGGAAACTAGTTCCTTCAAGGAGCTCGAAGAGGGTGAGATGACGCTCAGGGTCGGAACGGGAGACGTCGACTCAGCTCGTGCAGTGGGAGATGCCAAGCTAATTTTCGGAGATAGATTTCTTTTATTAAAAAATCAGTATAAAGTTCCTAAGCTTAAAAGGAACTTAATTTCTATCTCTTGTTTAATAGAACTTGGATATTGTATTTCTTTTTCAATTAATGAAGCGTTCATTTTGAAAGAGGGTGTCAATATTTGTTCTGCTAAATTGAAAAATGGTTTGTACGTCATCAAACCAATAAAAAGAAAAGCAATTTTAAATCATGAGATGTTTAAGAATGATAACACTCAAAATAAAAGGCAAAGAATTTCTCCTAATAATAATACCTATCTATGGCATCTTAGACTTGGTCATATTAATCTCAATCAGATTGAGAGACTCTCTAAGAATGGACTTCTAAACAAGTTAGAAGATGATTCTTTACCGCCTTGCGAGTCTTGCTTGGAAGGTAAAATGACCAAGCGACCTTTTACAGGAAAAGGTTGCAGAGCCATAGAACCCTTAGAACTTGTACATTCGGATCTTTGTGGTCCGGTGAATGTTAAAACTCGAGAAGGGTACGAATATTTCATCTCTTTCATAGATGATTATTCGAGGTATGATTATCTATATCTAATGCATCACAAGTCTGAGGCTCTTGAAAAGTTCAAAGAGTATAAGGTTGAAGTAGAGAATGCATTAGGGAAAACCTTAAAACACTTCGATCCGATCGAGGTGGAGAGTATATGGATTTGAGATTCCAGGACTATATGATAGAACATGGAATTAAATCTCAACTCTCAACACCTAATACACCACAGCAAAATGGTGTGTCAGAAAGGAGAAATAGAACCTTGTTGGACATGGTTCGTTCTATGATGAGCTATGCTCAATAGTTTGCCTCGTTTTGGGGATACGCAGTAGAGACTGCAGTTCAAATCTTGAACAGTGTTCCATCAAAAAGTATTTCAGAAACACCTTTTGAACTATGGAAGGGGCATAAACCTAGTTTACAACACTTTAGGATCTGGGGTTGTCCGGCACACGTGCTCGTGACAAACCCAAAGAAGTTGGAACCTCGTTCAAAATTGTGCCAATTTGTTGGCTATCCCATAGAAACGAGAGGTGGTCTTTTCTACGACCCACAAGAAAATAAGGTGATTGTGTCGACAAACGCCACGTTCTTGGAGGAAGATCACATGAGGAACCACAAACCACGTAGTAAATTAGTACTAAATGAAGCTACTATAAACCAACAAGAGTTGTTGATCAAGCTGGACCTTCATCAAGAGTTAATGGAAGAGCTAGCACCTCAAATCAGTCTCTTCCTTCTCAATCGTTGGGAATGCCTCGACGCAGTGGGAGGGTTGTTTCCCAACTTGACCGCTATTTGGGTTTAGCTGAAACTCAAGTTGTCATACCTGATGACGGCGTAGAAGATCCATTGTCTTAAAAACAGGCAATGAATGACGTAGACAAGGACTAATGGAACAAAGCCATGGACCTTGAAATGGAGTCAATGAACTTCAATTCAGTATGGGAACTTGTTGACCAACCTGAAGGGGTTAGATCCATAGGGTGTAAATGGATCTATAAGAGAAAGAGAGATGCAACCGGAAAGGTACAAACCTTTAAGGCTAGACTTGTAGCAAAGGGTTTTACCCAAAGGGAAGGAGTTGACTATGAACAAACTTTTTCCCCACTATTGCTATCTTTGAAGTCTATATGATATACTCTTGTCCATAGCCGCATTTTATGATTATGAAATTTGGCAAATGGACGTCAAGACTTCCTTTTTGAATGGTAATCTTGACGAGAGCATCTATATGTCTCAGCCTGAAGGGTTCATAACCCAAGGTTAGGAGCAAAAAGTTTGCAAGCTCAATCGATCCATTTATGGGTTGAAATAAGCGTCAAGATCTTGGAATATAAGATTTGATACTGGGATCAAGTCTTACGGCTTTAACCAAAACGTTGATGAGCCTTGTGTTTACAAAAGGATCATCAACGACAAAGTAGATTTGTTAGTACTTTATGTGGATGATATCCTACTCATTGGGAATGATGTAGGATACCTTACTGACATAAAGAATTGGCTGGCGACCCAATTCCAAATGAAAGATTTGGGAGAGGTACAATATGTTTTTGGGATTCAGATCCTCAGGAATCGCAAGAACAGAACGCTAGCACTGTCCCAAGCGTCTTATATCGACAAAATATTGTCAAGATATTCGATGCCGAATTCCAAGAGGGGCTTATTACCCTTCAGGCATGAAGTTCATCTGTCTAGGGAACAGTGTCCCAAGACACCTCAAGAAGTTGAGAATATGAGACATATTCCCTATTCCTCTGCAGTAGGTAGCTTAATGTATGTTATGCTGTGCACGAGACCGGACATTTGTTATGCAGTGGGAATAGTCAGTAGGTACTAGTCCAATCCAGGGTTAGACCACTAGACAACAGTTAAAAATATCCTCAAGTATCTAAGGAGAACGAGGGACTATACGCTTGTGTATGGGTCTAAGGATTTGATCTCATCTGGATACACCGATTCGATTTTCGGACCGATAAGGATTCTCGAAAATCTACATCGGGATCGCCACC
Organism: Trichosanthes cucumerina; assembly: GCA_036507285.1. Lineage (NCBI taxonomy): Eukaryota > Viridiplantae > Streptophyta > Magnoliopsida > Cucurbitales > Cucurbitaceae > Trichosanthes > Trichosanthes cucumerina. The sequence continues at coordinate 67,246,256 of CM071836.1, read as the reverse complement.
CTTAACGGGGAGCTATAGTATGGAGAAGCATCAAGCAAGGATGCATCGCGACTCCACGATGGAGGTCGAGTATGTCATTGCTTGTGAAGCAACTAAAGAGGTTGTTTGGCTAAGGAAATTCCTTACTGATTTGGAAGTTGTTCCAAATATGAAATCTCCCATCACCTTATACTGTGACAACAGTGGTGCGGTAGCCAATTCGAAGGAACCTCGCAACCATAAGCGAGGTAAGCACATCGAGAGGAAGTATCACCTGATACGAGAAATAGTGCAACGAGGAGATGTGACAGTCACGAAGGTCACTTCGGAGCACAATATTGCTGATCCGTTTACAAAGATTCTCACGGCTAAAGTGTTCGAGAGTCATCTGGAAAGTTTGGGTCTACGAGATATGTACATAGGCTAAATCTAGGGCAAGTGGGAGATATGTAATGGGGTATATGGATGCCCTAGTTTATTGTATTTATATCTCTATAACCACTGTTTTAGATTTTGTTGTACCCCACTAGAGTTTTAGTTCAAGTGGGAGTTTATTGGGATTTGTGCCCTAAAACTCGTTTGTATTTATGTTCTAATTAATGTAATAAAGTGTTATTTTTTCAATAAAGTGTTATTGTTCGTTATCTACGAGTTTGCTTTCATTCAAACCCTAAATCCAATAAACTAAACATCCAAGGCTGTTAAATGAATCTCTAACTGAATGTAATGTACATAAAAAGGATCTTAGTTCGAGATACAGCCTAAAGGGTCTATAGTTAGGGATAAGGTTTGGGTACCTTACCCTGGTTAAACTATGGATGTGACCCAATTTGTATTTGATGCAAACACAGTGATCCTAACGTGTTCGTGTAGATGACATGTGAGTGGGGATATCCTATGTAAGGAGATTATATAAAACCAGACCACGAAATAGTAATCTCTAGCTGTAACTCTGTTGACTAGTTAGGTTTCTATTTCACTAGGATGACCTAGGCAACTTGATCTCAATCCTGAGTAGGTTACGAACTCCTGTTTGCGAGGGATTGTCCTTTGACTAGTGTGGGTGAGAGTGGCCAGATTCGCCGACTCAATATGCCTATCTTCTTGGGGACAAGACCAAGTGAGTGACTGGGAACTTAACTTAGCAAGATGGAATTCACTCCTTCCCGCCTACTAGGGTAAGTAGAGGAATGTTCCCTTAAGTGGTGTCTCCGGGACTTGAACAAAGGGCCCGACCCTCTCATTGGCTCGAGAGACACTCTGTTTGTTGGTAGGACCACAAACAAATTGTTCATTAGAGGAGCACTGGTACTTAAGGTAAAAGATGTAACCAAGGGGTAAAACGGTAATTTGACCCAACTGGTGTTACGAACATTCGTGAAGGATTGACTTGCTGTTATTGGTCAATATCCATGGACACGTAAATATATCTGCGCGAGGAGAAGAGTTCGGTTGTGGGACTTTAGTGGAGTGTTCTGCGCAGCTTAACGAATGTTGATTGGGAGGTTAATGAGATTAACCGAGAAATCTCGAATCGTTGGAGCTTCTGATCTGTAGGTCTATTAGGTCCACCTTCTAGCTCGTAAAGGGTTCTTAGATCATTTGAATTTGAAATGTTCAAATTCATTAGGGAATATATTTAATGTATTTAGATACGATAAAATATATAGTTTTTGAACTATATATTATAAATTTAATGTGAATATGATTCAAATTGAATAGTATGAGAGAGTTAAATATTTGAAAGAGTTCAAATATTAAATATGAATGTGATTCATATTTAAAAACTATAGGTTAAAATTTAATGTGCATTAGATGTGCATTAAAACTATAGGTTAGAGGAAAGGATATGATTAAATATGATTTAATCTTAGTTAAATATAAGATATTTAATTTGATTAATTAAACATGATTTAATTAATGTTTAATTTAATTTAATATTAAATTAATGGAAACGTGTCAGAAGGACACGTTCCCCACCTCCCTCCCCATCGATAGGGAGTGGGGAGGTGATCCCTCGTTTTATTCCTCCCCAATGGAGGAGAGGAGGTTGATTGATCTGCAACTTTGGGAAGAATTCTCTCTGCAAGAATTCACTCTCGCTCATACTCTCATTCCCTTCTTCTTCCATTTGTTGGATCCTTCCCACCAAGGAAGATCTAAGAATTCAGAGATATAGAAGGTGCTCACTGTTGGTGGTGTTCTATTGGAGAAAAACAGAGAACTTTGGAAGTTCCTGTGTTGCTTATTTCTTTTGGAGCAAGGAGTTGTTGTGCTGGAGAATTGGAAACTTCAAAGGTATTCTTCTTCTTCCCTTTAGTTTTATTGTTAAACTTGAATCATGTTTGCATGTACAACTTCATGCTTTAATTAGATTAAATGAAGTATGCTTGTTCTGTTTTTTTTTTTTATCAATGTACTGGTTTTTGCTTCAACCTAAACAATCAAGCAATTACGATTCCAAACCACGTTTCCGCTGCTCAAGGAGATCAGATCTCCATCAGCCTAGAATTAAAGTTGTTTAGTTCAATTTTAAGATAGGAATTACACAATGAAACAACGACGTGTCACAATGTCTTCCGCTATGGGAATTCCTAATCCCTTCATTTCGTGCATTTTGGATGAGAATCAAAAGAGTAATTGGCGATTGAAGCTGCTGTGTTCGAAGGAAAATGTTGTTGGCGAAGCAACACAACATTGCAACACTGATGAACGGCGTTGCAACGCTACCAGCAGCGTTGCAACGTCGTTCATCAGTGTTGCAAAGTTGAGGAACGGTGTCGCAACGCCGAGGCTCCCTATCGATGCAGAAGCTCCAGGGGTCAGCAGCGTTGCAAGCTGCCCCTCAGCGTTGCAACACTACCCCGATGCCAGGTGCGCGCACGGATGAAGCTGGCGTTGCAACGCTCTCCTCAGCGTTACAACACCGTGATGCAGACCTGAAGCTGCAGATCGGTCTAGGCGGTTCAGTTCATTTTTGGTCCGGTTCGAGCGATTTGAGCCCGGTTCAAGGAGTTTTGGACCGATTTTGAAATAAGATTAGTGTAATTTTGTTATTTTTGCACTTTAGGGGTCAAATTATTCCGGTTTTACAACTATTTTTCTTTATAAATGTCATTTGGAATTTTTTCCACCTTAGGATGAGCATGTTCATGCATTTTATTTGTATAATTGTTTTATAAATATAGTAGAAATGCATGATCTAATTTATTTTTCATAAGTATTTATTTATAATTGTTATAATTATATAATATGGAAAATAAATTGCATGGAGCATGAAATTACTTAGTTTAAAATAATTGTTATTTCAAGTAATTTTAGATATTTAATTAGTTGAATAATTTTATAATTCCAATTTGGTTTTATAATATAGTTGCTCCTCATAGGTTAATTATGAAAATTTATAAAAGTTATAAATTAAAGGGGTTTTAGAAACCATAACCTATAACAAAGAATTGCATGCAAACATAGGAACTTGGGGTAAATTAAATTAGTTTTAAATTGTTTAAAATTAATTTAGACATAAGTTTTATTTTCTAATAGGATTAGAAGTTTGTCTTACATAGTATTTTAAATAGTTTAAAATATAGTAGGACAATAGGACATTGGTTATAAGGGAACTCTACCAGTGAAGTTCTCAGATAAGGTCAGGGTAATTAAGTCGACTGCCAATGAACACCTCCTACCTGGGAACTGACGTGGAACTTGAGTTGAATAAACCATAGTTCTGTTTTATATCTAGGTAATTAAAATGTTTATTCACCTAGACATAAGGTTAAAAGACCTACTTATAATAGTTATAATAGGCATAGACTTAGATTCTTTTAGCCAGAATCCGACTAAGTTAAACCTATACCCTAACCTTATGAGCTTCAGTGGGAGAAAACGAGATGTTCACATCGAGTTTACTCTCACGTCCTCAAGAGTTCACACTGCGAGTTTCATGTTCGGCTACGTGGCGTCAATAGGGCGTCCCCCTACGGTAAGTGTTTGCATGGTTCAATACCAAGGTGAATGAGGGAAGTATCCATAGTAAATGGGAGCAGGACGCGTGTCAACGTATCCTACGGTCTCCTCCATTAGGTCGCACCGTGACATTTCTATAGTCTGCCTGCTAGGTTGTCCTGGAACAACCAAATCTTACGGAGGGTCTTACGGATCGAAACACCACGAACTCCAGAAATGGATAAGGTCCTTAGGTAATTTACCAACAGTTGTCTTTCTTAATAGTAGCCTGTTGGCTCGGACCTATTAGATCTGAAAATGGTAGGGTCACATTTACGGGATAAGTTAAGCTAGTTAACAAGTCCTTGACCGAACAAACGGTAGCTAAGGATCATTGGGACATGAGATGTTCTGGTAATGAGAATTGACTGAGATAATCTCAATTCAAGGGAGGAGTGACTGACCACCCGACGGTGGCTTTTGTTCTAAACCCTTGAAGTATCGTTGCAAAATTAAAGGTTTAATTTAAACACTAGGGTTCTTTAATAATTTTGCTAAATTTGATTGGTTTATAACGGGTTAAAGGCATAACTAATTAGAACTACTTTTAGAATTTCATCATGTCGTCCTCAATTATAGGCTTACTCAAAAGCGAACGTTTAACTGGTGAAATCTATACTACGTGGAAGTCCAACCTAAATACGATTCTTGTTGTAGACGACCTTCGGTTTGTACTGACTGAGGAATGTCCTCAGGTCCTAGCTCAAAACGCTTCTCAATCTGTTAAGGATGCGTATGATCGTTGGATCAAGACCAATGATAAGGCCAAGGTCTACATTTTGGCTAGTGTTTCTGAAGTTCTAGCCAAAAAGCACTAGGGCATAGTCTCAGCTCGTGAGATCTTGAGTTCGTTGCAGAATATGTTTGGACAACCGTTTGGAAAGCTTCGGCACGAGTCCCTCAAGTACGTTTATAACTCCCGTATGAAGGAGGGGTCGTCGGTGAGAGAACACGTTCTCGATTTAATGGTGCATTTCAACGTGGCTGAAATGAACGACGCGGTCATAGACGAGCAAAGTCAGGTCTCGTTCATCCTGGAATCTCTTATGAAGAGTTTCTTGCAATTCCACAGCAATGCGGTGATGAACAAGATAGAGTATAACTTGACTACTCTCCTTAATGAACTACAAACTTTCCAGTCTCTTATGAAGAATAAGGGACATGCTGATGGAGAGGAAAATCTGTTTGCCCATTCCAAAAGGTTCCAGAAGGGTTTATCCTCTGGGACTAAGTCTTGTGGTTCATCTTCTAGGCTTAAGAAGACCCAAAAGAAGAAGATATGAGGGAAAGGGAAGGCACTTGCTGCTGATAAGGGCAAGGGAAAATCCAAGGTTGTAGACAAAAGAAAGTGTTTCCACTGCAACATGGACGGACACTGGAAGCGAAACTTCCCAAAGTACCTTGTTGAGCTCAAAGAGAAGAAAAGTAAATCTGATTTACTTATTCTTGAAACTTGTTTAGTGGAAAATAATGATTTTTTACCTGGATACTTGATTCAGGCGCCATTAATCACGTTTGCTCTTCTTTTCAGGAAACTAGTTCCTTCAAGGAGCTTGAAGAGGGTGAGATAACGCTCAGGATCGGAACGCGAGACGTCGTCTCAGCTCGTGCAGTGGGAGATGCCAAACTGTTTTTTAGAGATAGATTTATCTTTTTAGAAAATCTGTACATACTTCCCAAGATTAAGAGGAACTTAATTTGTATCTCTTGTTTAATAGAACTTGGCTATTGTATTACGTTTTCTTTTAATGAAGCGTTCATTTGGAAGAAAGGTGTCAATATTTGTTCTGCTAAGTTATAAAACGACTTGTATGTACTTAAACCGAACAAACAAAAGCGATTTTAAATCATGAGATGTTTAAACTTGCTAATACTCAAAGTAAAAGGCAAAGAATTTCTCATAATAATACCTATCTTTGGCATCTTACACATGGTCATATAAATCTCAACCGGATTGAGAGACTATCTAAGAATGAACTTCTAAACAAGTTAGAAGATGATTCTTTACCTCTTTGCGAATCTTGCTTGGAAGGTAATATGACAAAGCGACCTTTTACTGGAAAAGGTTATAGAGCCATAGAGCCCTTAGAACTTATACATTCAGATTTTGTGGTCCGGTGAATGTTAAAGCTCTAAGATCGAGGGGCAAGCACATCGAGAGGAAGTATCACCTGATACGAAAAATAGTGCAACGAGGAGATGTGACAATCACGAAGATCGCTTCGGAGCACAACATTGTTGATCTGTTTACAAAGACTCTCACGACTAAAGTGTTTGAGGGTCATCTGGAAAGTCTAGGTCTACGAGATATGTACATAGGCTAGTCTAGGGCAAATGGGAGATATGTAATGGGGTATATAGATGCCCTAGTTTATTGTATTTGTATCTCTGTAACCACTGTTTTAGATTGTAATGTACCCCACTAGAGTTTTAGTTCAAGTGGGAGTTTGTTGGGTTTGTGCCCTAAAACTCGTACTTTGTAATTATGTTATAATTATTTTAATAAAGTGTTATTATTTCAATAAATAGTTATTGTTCGTTATTTACGATATTGCCCTTGTTTCAACCCTCAATCCAATAAACTAAACATCCAAGACTGTAAAATGTATCTTTAACTGAATGTAGTGTACATATAAAGGATCTCGGTTTGAGATACAACCTAAAGGGTCTATAGTTAGGGGATAAGGTTTGGGTACGTTACCCTGGTAAAACTATGGATGTGGCCCACTTTGTATATGATACAAACACTGTGATCCTAACGTGTTCGTGTAGATGACATGTGAGTGGGGATATCCTATGTAATGATATTACATAAGACCGGACCGCGAAATAGTAACCATTAGGTGTAACTCCGTTGACTAGTTAGGTTTCTATTTCACTAGAATGACCTAGGCAACTTGATCTCAATCATGAGCAGGTTACGAACTCCTATTTGCAAGGGATACCCTCTCATTGACCCGAGAGCGACTTCTGTTTGTTGGTAGGACCACAAACAAATTGTTCATTTGAGGAGCACTGGTACTTAAGGTACAAGATGTAACCCAAGGGTAAAACAGTAATTTGATCCAGCTTGTGCTACGAACATTCGTGAAGAATTGACTTGTTGTTATTGGTCAATATCCGTGGACACAGAAATATATCTGCAATGAGAAGAGTGCAGCTGTGGGACTTTAGTTGAGTGTTCCCGCAGTTAACGAATGCTAATTAGGAGGTTAATGAGATTAACCGAGTAATCTCGTATCATTGGAGCTTCTGATCTGTAGGTCTATTAGGTCCACCTTCTAGCTCGTAAAGGGTTCTTAGATCGTTTGAATTTGAAATGTTCAAATTCATTAGGAAATAAATTTAATGTATATAGATACGATATAATATAAAGTTTTGGAACTTTATATCATAAATTTAATGTGAATATGATTCATATTAAATTTTATGAGAGAATTAAATATTTGAAAGAGTTCAAATATTAAATTTAAATGTGAATGTGATTCATATTTGAAAACTATAGGTTAAAATTTAATGTGCATTGGATGTGCATTAAAACTATAGATATATTTTATAATATGGTATTTAATTAAATAAATTAATTTGATTAATTCAATTAATTAATTGAGAACGTGTCACAATGGTATGTTTCCATCACTCTCCAATTCCTTCTCGATAGGGAGTGGGGAGTTACCCCTTCTACACTGCTTCTTCTTCTCCAATGAAGAAATGTGAAGAGTGGTTGATCGATAAGGGTGATTGAGTATTTCTTTTGGAAAATTCTCTCTCTCCCTCAAATTCCCTCTCTCTCACTTCCAAAAGTTGGATCCCTTCCACCCAAGGGAGATCTATGTGGAACTCAGAGTCATAGGAGGTTTACCAAGTGGTGCTGTCCCTCTGGTGAAGAAAAGAACAGAGAAGACTTCATTTTGTTCCTGTGTTGCTGTGCAATTGAAGCAAAGAGTTGCTGTGAAACTACAAAGGTAATATAAACTTTTCTTTAAGTTTAGTTTATTTTATAATATGTTTGCATGATTATATCCATGTCTAATTAGATTAGAAATGTTTGCTTATCTCTGTTTTTTTTTTACCAATGTACTGGTATTTATGTTCAACAAAAATAAACTAGCAAAATCGATTTAAAATCACGTTTCCACTACTCAAGGGGATCCGATCTCCATAAAAAATGTCATTGTGTATGAATTACTTAAATGCCTCTAATTAAATCTTTTTTTAGATTTCTTATTATTTTTCATAAATCTCCCTCATGACAAGAATATTTTTAAGTTGCCAAACCGATTCTCTAAAAAAACTCCCTATCATCGTTTCACATTCAACTCATTTAACATGTATTTAAACTTATGAGCTGCAAGTACCTTAGTCAACATATCTGACAAATTCTGATGTGTATGAATTTTGACCAGTTCAATTTCATTTTGAGCAACTGCATCCGTGATAAAATAAAATTTAACATCGATATGCTTAGACAGCTCATGGTGAGATGGATTCTTCGCAAGATGAATAACACTCTGACTATCACAACGGATGATAGGAATAAACTCTTGCGATAATAACTCATCAATAATATGCTTCAACCACACTACTTCCTTAATTCCTTCTCCCACAGAAATACACTTTGATTAAGTAGTTGACAAAGCAATTACTGGTTGTAAAGAAACCTTTCAACTGACCATATTATCATACAATAAAAAAATGTGCCCAGATAAAGATCTTTTTTTGTCAAGATCTACAGTATAATCTGCATCTGCGAAGCCTTCTAGCAATATTGATTTATCACACATGTTCCTAAAACATAGTGATACATCGAAGTATCTTTCAAATACCGAAGCACCCATTTAACTGCATTCCAATGCTTCTTCCTAGGATTTGACATAAACCTACTTAACATGCTCATTGAGTAACCCAAGTAAGGCCTAGTACAAATCATGAGATACATTATGCTCCCGGCAACATTACAATAAGGAATGCTTGACATCTCTAACCTTTCTTGATTAATAGTAGGACACTAAGATGAAGAAATTCTAAAATGAGATGCTAAGAGTGTCGAAACTGCCTTACAATCAGATATGTTGTACCTGTCAAGCAGTTTATGCACATAGCTCTCCTGTGAAATGGTTAACAATAAAAGTCCTTTTCTGTTGAGACTTTTCCCTATCATATTAAGACCTCTGTGAAAACTATCTTTGCAAAACATGAGAAGACTCACCACTAGATTCACCTGAAGTACCTGATGGTCGTGTTTCATAATCAATCCTGACTTATGTTTCAACATTCGCAACTGACATCTGTTCTGGTTGGCTCTTAGTACAAAATAACATCTCTTCTTCATTAAAATGTAAATCTCTACTGATGATACATTTATTTCTACCGTCTTCTAAGCACCAAAGTTTATATCCTTTGACATCTGGAGGATAGCCAAGAAACATACACTTCAATGCTCTGTTATTAAACTTTCCTTCCTTCACATGAGCATAAGTTGAACAACTGAATATCTTGAAATGATCAAGACTAGGAGCTTTTCTTTTCCATACTTCTCTAGGAGTCTTGAAGTCTATAGCGGATGACAGAGTCCTATTTATCAGATAACATGCAGTTCGGGCAGCTTCCCACCAAAACTTCAAAGGTAACGAAACATTAGACAAGAGAGATCTAGTATGCTCCATTATTGTCCTATTAAACCTCTCAGCTAAACCATTTAGCAGTGGAGTGTGTGTAATAGTAAAATGTCTCATGATCCCTCAGATTTGGAAAGTTTGTCAAATTTTTTATTCACAAACTTTAAACCATTATCCATCCAAATTTTTTTATTCACAAATATATATATGAGAGATATAAAAAAAACTGAATGTTGATTCAATTTATAAATATGATTTATATAATAAGGTATGAGATACCTTATAATTATGTAAATATGAAAATATGATTTGCATATACATAAAGTGAGCATTATATTAACAATAGGGATAAAATGGTAATTTCCATCCTATTTCCCTATAAATAGATGCATGGGATGCAACTTTGTGACCAAGTTAATTGTGAGAAAACCTAGTGCTCTAATATTGGGTTGTGGAAAGATTCCAAAACAACCCCTATCTCAAATCTCTCTACTCCACTCCCAACATAAAGGAATCCCACCTTCCTCCCTCTCCTAGAGTCACAACGGAGAAGGTCTAGAGGCGGTGATTGTTAATCGATAGTGTCGGGTTTGTAGAGAACATGAGACCGTGAACGTACAAAGGTTGTGGAGCACTAGAAGAATTCGATTCTACAAAGGTAATAATGTTGTCCATTAGTTCTTTTACATGCTTAATCTCATTCAAATATCGTTCTTGATTTATGTTCTTGATTCGATCTTTGTAACTAAATCAAGAACACACAATTCAATTCGCTTTCGCTGCGGGATTCGATCATTTCAATTAGTATCAGAGCCAATTTTGTTCTTGATTTTGTTTTAGATTTGTCAAAAACGTAGGTGGGATTTGTGTTTCATTTCATGTGATGAATGTTTGTTTGCAAATTAGATGTTTTCACTTTTGGCACTTAGATTTGCAATTTTTCATTGAATCGTTCAATGTAAGGGCCTGTTGTTTTAAGCAATTTTAATTGTAAATCGAATCTGTAAGTCTGTGTTGATCGAGGCAAAGAAGTTGCTGTGAAGATTGGAGCAAAAACGAGCAAGAACAGAAGTAATTAGATTCTATCTAGTGCTCGGTGTTGTGACACTGTTTTTCGGCGTCGCAACGCCGTGCTTACGGTTTCTTGGCTGCAGATGGATCAATGTTGCAACGCTGTAACTGGCGTTGCAACACCGGTACCATAACGCGATAGCTGGTAATGTTCTCAAAATATTTATTTATCTTTCTTGAGAAATGTTCTCAAAATCTGTTGTCAATGATAATCGAATTGTTCGTGAAGTACAACTAACAAGATAGCTGGTAATTATTTCTTACTTGACATGTTAGATGTTAAGCTTAGAAGATAAGAAAAGTGGCAACAACATATGAGATGTTGAAGTCAATAGAAGCTAAATTTAGACAATTGTGTAAATGATCTCAAAATTAAGTATTACAAAATCTAAGAAAAGAAATCAAATGACTAAAGCTATATAAAGGGAAATAGTTCATAAATTAGTTACGACAGTAATAATGAGAGGAATTTTTTAAATACCTCGATGGAAGAAAAATATATTGAGTAAATTTGATTTACTAGATTTTTGGTGGAATATAATTAACCCACCTAGATAGTCCATATAAGATCTACTATCGAGATTTATTCTTCATTACATTTAAATATGTAATTCTTTGAAATTACTTAACATGTAGAATAGCTACTATAGGTTGGCACCGGGAAATTCATCTCAGTTAATATAGTGGGAGACATTAAGATTGAAGGAATCTGAATTCCCTTGAGCAGCGAAAACATGAATTAGATCGTAATTGCAAGTTTTGTTTTGGTTTACTTCAAAAACCAGTACATTGGAAAAACAACAAAAATAAGCAAACAAGCATGGAATCTACAAAGTAGATATGTTATAGAGCTATAAACTAAAAGGGAAATCGTAATTATCTTTGTAACTATAGAAAACAACAACTTCTTGCTCCTTGTTTCAGTAAATTCTACAGCACAACAATCAGCAAAATTCTTCTCTTCTCATCAGGACAACACCACGAGGAGAACTTCTTATCCTCTGAGTCTTAGATCTAGCCTTGGTGGGAAGATTCCAACAATTTTGAGAAAGGAAAACAAAGGAGAATTTTAGAGAGAGAATTCAGTGAGTTTCTCCAAGTTCAATTCCTTGAACTAATGATCGATAAATTTCATCAACTGACCCCTCTCCTTGTATATCTATCGATAGGAAGAGGAAGAAGGGTAGTGAGAATGTGTCATCTTGACACGTTCCCTTAATTAATTTAATTAATTAAAAAAACTAACTAATTATTTATTTAATTAATAATATAATTAAATCATATTTAATTATATATTAATATTAACTTTAATTAAATCACATTTAACCAAAATTAAATTAAGTATCATATATTTAATTATGATTAAATCACATTTAATCATTTTCCCTTTAACCTATAGTTTTAATGTACATCTCATGCACATTAAATTTTAACCTATAGTTTTAAATATGAATCTCTTTCACATTTAAATAATATTTGAACTCTTTCAAATATTTAATTCTCTCAATTAATTTAATTTGAATCATATTCAAATTAAATTTATAATATAAAGTTTCAATGCACATAAAAACATTATATTATAATGTATCTATATACATCATGCTTATTACCTAATTGAACTTAAATATTTCAAATTCAAATGATCTAAGAACCCTTTACGAGCTAGGAAGTGGACCTAATAGACCTACAAAACTGAAGCTCCAACGATACAAGAGTATTCAGTTAATCTCATTAACCTCCTAATCAACATTCGTTAACTGCAAGAATACTCCACTAAAGTCCCGTAGTTGCACTCTTCACACTACAGATATATTTCTGTGTCCACAGATATCGACCAATAACAACAAGTAAATCCTTCACGAATGTTCGTAACACCAGCTGGGTCAAATTATCGTTTTACTCCTCGGTTACATCTTTTACCTTAAGTCCCAGTACTCCTCTAATGAACAACCTGTTTGTGGTCCTACCAGTAAACAAAAATCCCTCTCGGGCCAATGAAAGGGTCAGACCCTTTGTTCAAGTCTCAGAGACAACACTTAAGGGAACATTCATATAATTACCCTAATAGACGGGAAGAAGTGAACTCCTTCTTGATAGGCTAAGTCCCCAGCTGCTTGCTCGGTCTTGCCCCAAGAGGTAGGCATATTGAGTCGGCGTCTCGAGCCACTCTTACCCATACTAGTCGAAGGACAACCCCTCGCAAACATGAGTTTGTTACCTGCTCAGGATTAGATCAACTTGCCTAGGTCATCCTATTGAAATAGAAACCTAACTAATCAACGCAGTTACATCTAGTGATTGTTATTTCGTGGTCCGGTCTTATGCGATCTCATCATATAGGATATCCCCACTTACATGTCGTCTACACGAACACGTTAGGATCACTGTGTTTGTATCAAATACAAAAGGGCATATCCATAGTATTACCAGAGTGAGGTACCCAAGTCTTATCCCTTTACTATAGACCCTTTAGGTTGTATTTCAAACTAAGATCCTTAAATGTCCACTACATTCAGTTCAAGAAACATGCAACAACCTTGGATGTTAGTTTATTGGATTTATGGTTAACTTAAGGCAATATAGAAAATAATAGTAAACAATAACTCTTCATTGATTTAATTAAAACATTATTTACAAACTACGAGTTTTAGAACACAAAACCCAACAAACTCCCACTTGAACTAAAACTCTAGTGGGGTACATTACAATCTAAAACATGAAGGGAATGGATTTCCCGCAGCGGAAGACGTTGTGAAACATCGTTGATTCATTGTGTTTCTATTTTCTTAAAATTGAACATATCACATATATTCTAGGCTAAACATGTTGTAATGAGAAGGAAAACAATAAGTAAAAAACATACTAACCACTTGAAGAACCTTTCTTCAATTTCCTCCTCAATCTCTCTCGATCCAACGGAATCACGATCTCGATCCTCGAATCGAACCTCGAACCGAACAACAAAGCACTTCCAAGGGATCTTCTCAGTTGTTCTGGAGAGGTAGAGGGAGAGTGGTGGGACTCTCTTTAGATTGGGTTTGGAGAGAAGTATGAAATTGAGAGAGAGAGTTTGAGAGATAGTTTTTTCTCTTTGGATGTGAATTCCAAAAAATGAGAGTGAGACTTATGGAATGTCTTACATTCCACCCTTTTATAATGCCATATGGTAGAGTTAAGATCTCCACAATTTAACAATTTACCACAATCATATGATATGCAAATCATATTTGCATATCTCATACCTTATTATACAAAACTCATTTGCATAATTGTGGAATTTTAAATTGAATCATATTCAATTTAATTTCTCTTAAATCAATTTCTCTAAATTAGCACTAATTAATCAATTAGGCTATTCTATAGTTTATTATGAGTCTCATTCACATCAAATTATATATTATGTCCATATATCACATATAAATGACATAAATACTCTTTTAATGAATTTGAACACTTCAAATCCACTCCAAACTGTAAACCCTCTATTTGTCCAATTTAAGCCAACTGAGGGACCTAATGGACCTACAAATGACGAGCTCCATTGATACGAGATTAATCCGATCAAACTCTTTGACCAGGTTGATCAACATTCATTAGCTACGGTAACACTCTACTAAAGCCCATAGCTACACTCCCATCACTGTAGGACAAGTTGTGTCCAGTTATAACCAATGCCTGTGAGTCGTCCCTTCACAGGTTGTTCGTAGTCACTGTTGGATCAAATTACCGTTTTACTCCTGTGTCTACTTCTTGTTCCTTAAGTCCCACTGCTCCTCTAATGAACAACTACGTTGCATGGTCCAACCATAAACAACATCCCTCTCGGGCCAGTGAGAGGGGGAGCACCTGTTGTCCAAGCCCTGGATACAACACTTAAGGGAACCACCCCTCTAGTTTCCCTAATTTGGGAACGAGTGAATTTCATCTCGTGTAGTCAAGTTCTCAGCTCCCCACGTAATCCTGCCCCTGAGAAGATAGGCATATTGGATGAGTAACTGTGACCACCCTCACCCGTACTAATCAAAGGACATACCCCCGCAGTCAGGAGTTTGTAACATGCTCAGGATTAAGGACGAGTCACTAATGGTCATCTACGAAGTTTTTAGTCCTATATTGTTAACGGTGTTACATCAATAGGTCTAATAATTCACGGTCTGGTCTTGTACAATCTCAATGCACAGGATGCCCCCACTCGCATGTCAACCACATGAACGTGCTGGATCACCTCGTTTGTATCTAATACAAAGCGAGCCGCATCCATAGTGTCACCAGGATGAGGTTTCCAACCCTATCTGTATACTGTAAACCGTTCGGGTCATTAACTCGAACGTGATCCTCTCCGTGTGTCAACTACACATCGTTCAAGTTTTAATTCACTCAAAGGATATGACCCTGAAGCTTAGTTTATTGGATTAAGTTTATAAAACTGAGAGACACAAAGTTTGAATAATAAATAACCTTTATTTATTAAAACAATGAATATTACAAACTTCATGAGATTAGGGCATACACCCCAACAAACTCCCACTTGAATTAAGCTAGTGGAGTACATAATACATTTCCCAAATGTACAGTAATACATAAAAGTAATACAATAAACTAAGACATTGAATACATCTTTACAATACTCCCACTTGCCCTAGTCAAGAAGCACTAGAAGACCTAGACTTTCTAGGTGACCCTCAAACACCTTAGTCGTGGGCTTTTGTAAATGGATCAGAAACGTTGTGCTCCGAAGCTATTTGCATGACCGTCACGTCTCAGCGGTGCACAATCTCCAGTATCAGGGGATACTTACGCTCATTGTGCTTGCCCCTTTTATGACTTCGAGGTTCTCTCGAGTTGGCTGTTGCACCACTGTTGTCACAAAATAGGGTCACTAGCAAGTCCATTCTTAGATAATCTCTCAATCCGGTTGAGATTTATATGACCAAGTCTTAGATGCCAAAGATAGGTATTGTTATTAGGAGAAAATCTTTGCCTTTTACTTTGAGTATTCGTAGTTTTAAAAACATCTCATGATTTAAAATTGCTTTAGTTTGGTTCGGTTTAAGTACATATAAGCCGTTTTCTAATTTGGCAGAACAAATATTGACGTCTTTCTTTGAAATGAACGCTTCATTACTTGAAAAGGAAATACAATATTTACATTCAATTAGACAAGAGATAAAAATTAAGTTCCTCTTAATTTTAGGAACTATAAACAGAATTTGCAAAAATAAAAATCTATCCCTAAATATTTAATTTTGCAACGATATTTCAAGGGTTTAGAATAAAAGCCACTGTCGGGTGGTCAGACACTCCTCTCCTAAATTGAAACTATCTCAACTAATTCTCACTACCAGGACATCTCATGTCCCAATGACTCTTAGCTACTGTTTGATTGGTCAAGGACTCGTTAACTAGCTTAACTTATCCCGTGAATGTGGCTCTACCATTTTTAGATCTAATAGGTCCGGGCCAACAGGCTACTATTAAAAAAGATAACTGTTGGCAAATTACCTAACAGACCCTATCCATTTCTGGAGTTCGCGGTGTTCCAATCCCTATAGTAAGGCCCACCGTAGGGATTGACTGCTCCAGGGCAACCTAGCAGGCAGACTATAGAAATCTCACGGTGCGACGTAATGGAGGAGACGTAGGATACGTTGACACGCGTCCTGCTCACATTTACTATGGATATTTCCCTCATTCACCTTGGTATTGAACCATGCAAACACTTATCGTAGGGAGACACCCTATTGACGCCACGTAGCCGAGCATGAAACTCACGGTGTGAACACTTGAGGACGTGAAAGTAAACTCGATGCGGACATCTCGTTTTCTCCCATTGAAGTTCCTAAAGTAACGGTATAGGTTTAACTTAGTCGGATTCTGGGTAAAAGAATCTATCTAAGTCGATGCTATTATAACTAGGTCTTTTAACCTTATGTCTAGGTGAATAAAAATTTTTAATTATCTAAATATAAAACAGAACTATGGTTAATTCAACTCAAGCTCCAGGTCAGTTCCCAAGTAATAGGTGTTCTGTTAATCGTCAGCTTAAGTACCCCCAACCTTAGATAGAACATCACTGGTAGAGTTCCCTTATAACCAATGTCCTATTGTGCTACTATATTTTAAACAATTTAAAATACTATGTAAGACAACTTTAATCCTATTAGAAAATAAACTTAGGTCTAAATTAATTTTAAACATTTTAAAACTATTTTCAACTTACCCAAGTTCTTATGTTTGCATGCATTTCTTTGTTATAGGTAATGGTTTCTAAAACCCATTTATAATTCTTATAAATTTTAATTAATTAACCTATGACAAAGAACTATATGAAAATTCCAACAATCAAATTCTAATTGGAAAATTTTGACATTCAGTTATTTGAATCATGAAAATTACTTAAATAAAATAACACTTTATTTTAAACTAAGTAATTTCATGCTTCATGCTTTTCATTTTTCATATAATTAAATTATAACATTTATAACTAATTACTCATGAAAAGTTGATATGCATTTTTATCATTCTCATATAGCAATTATACAGAAAAAATGCATGTACATTCTTATCCTAAGGTGGGAAAAATTCTAAATGACATTCATAGAGAAAATAGCTGTTAAACA
Organism: Trichosanthes cucumerina; assembly: GCA_036507285.1. Taxonomy (NCBI): domain Eukaryota; kingdom Viridiplantae; phylum Streptophyta; class Magnoliopsida; order Cucurbitales; family Cucurbitaceae; genus Trichosanthes; species Trichosanthes cucumerina. Next base: position 67,228,963 of record CM071836.1, on the reverse strand, counting down.
AGAAAATTTGACACCTAAGTGCAACAAATAATAAAATTACACTAATTTTATTACAAGATCGACCCAAAAAATTGAATCGGAGTCAAACTGCTCGAACCGGACCATCCACGACCAAAACCGCTCGTACCAATGCTGAACCGGTCTGCTCCAATCAGCCATTGCATGACGTTGCAACATTGAGGGTCGCCGCCTCCTCTCGCGCTCGCGTCAAGCATCGGGGTAGCGTTACAACGCCATGAGACACCATTGCAACGCTGCTGACCCCTTGATTCCTTATCGATAGGAGCCTCCAGCGTTGCGACGCCGTTCCTCAGCGTTGTAATGCTGATGAACGGCGTTGCAATGCCACAAGGAGACAAGCTACTGCTTCTGCCAGTAGCCTCTTTTTCGAAAAACAACAACTTCAATTAGTCAATTTTCACCCGAATCTCATTCGAATTGCCTCATTTTTGTCATGAACGACTCATAAACTAATTTACATACTCTAATTGCACTTTAATTGCCCAAAATACATGTGCCTTTACATTAATTTGATCAAATCAAAAAAATATACTATGTCCAAACTTTTCCTAAACAGTTTAATCAGCAAACCAAATGTAATTCCCACCTAACCAATGCAATTTTGTTTCAACCAAAACAAAACAAGCATTGTTCTAATACCAATTGAAGGGACTCAAATCCCCATGAGTAGCGGAAACATGATTTAAAATCGTATTGCTTATTTGTTTTGGTTTACTTCAAAAACAAGTACATTGGATAAATATACAGAGATAAGCAATTAGGCATGGATTAAAGCATTAATAGACATGTTGTACAATTCCTTACACTAAAAGGGAAGATATATCAATTACCTTTGTAGTTTCGATTTCCACAACAGCTACTTGCTCCTTGGAATCTACAGCAACACAACAAGCTTTTCTTCCTCTGTAAAACAGGAGAACACTACTTGGAGTACCTTCTATCATCTGAATTCTTTCGATCTCTCCTTGGTGGGAAGGAGTTCCAACAATTGGAAGTGGTAAGAGATTTTTGTGAGAGAGAGAGTTTTTCCAACAATCCAGTGATCGATCAAAAAACAAACTTCTCTCCATCGAGGAGCTAAAACCAGAGGTACACTTTCTCACTCCCTATCGCTAGGGAGTCAAAGGGGAAGTGGGGAACGTGTCCTCCTTACACGTTACTATTATTTAATTAATTAATTAATTAAATATCAGATATATTTAATTAATGTTAATTAAATATGATATATTTAATTCAGATTAAATCATATTTAATCAACCTATAGTTTTAATGCACATCTTATGCATATTAAATTTTAACCTATAGTTTTTTTATATGAATCTCATTCACATTTAATTTTATTATTTGAACTCTTTCAAATATTTAATTTTCTCCTATAATTTAATATGAATCATATTCTCATTAAATTTATAATATAAGGTTCCAAAACTTTATATTATAATGTATATTTATACATTAGTGTTTATTCCCTAATTGAATTTGAACATTTCAAATTCAAATGATCGAAGAATCCTTTACGAGCTAGAAGGTGGGCCTAATGGACCTACAAATAATAAGCTCCAACGATACAATATTATTCGGTTAATCTCATTAACCTCCTAATCAACATTCGTTAACTGCAAGATCACTCCACTAAAGTCCCACAGTTGCACTATTCTCACTACAGATATATTTCTGTGTCCACGGATATTGACCAATAACAACAAGTCAATCATTTACGAATGTTCGTAATACCAGCTGGGTCAATTACCGTTTTACCCCTTGATTACATTTTTTACGTTAAGTCCCAGTGCTCCTCTAATGAACAATTTGTTTGTTGTCTTACCAGCAAATAGAAGTCCCTCTTGGGCCAATGAGAGGGTCGGACCCTTTGTTCAAGTCACGGAGACACCACTTAAGGAAACATTCATCTACTTACCCTAATAGGCGGGAATGAGTGAATTCTATATTTCTAGGTTAAGTTCTTAGCTGCCTGCTCGGTTTTGTCCCCAAGAAGGTAGGCTTATTTAGTCAGCGACTCGGGCCACTCTCACCCATATTAGTCAAAGGAAAATATCTCGCAAAGAGTAGTTCGTAACTTCCTCAGGATTGAGATCAAGTTGCCTAGGTCATCCTAATGAAATAGAAACCTAACTAGTGAACGGAGTTACACCTAGTGTTACTATTTCGTGGTTTGGTCTTATGCAATCTCATTATATTGGATATCCCCACTCATATGTCGTCTACACGAACACGTTAGGATCACTGCGTTTGTATCATATACAAAGTGGGCCATATCCATCGTATTACAAGGGTAAGGTACTGAAGCTTTATCCCCTTACTATAGACTGTTTAGGTTGTATCTCGAAATGAGATCCTTTATATGCACACTACATTCAGTTCAAAAGACATGTTACAACCTTGGATGTTAGTTTATTGGTTTTAGGGTTAATATAAGGCTAGACAATAAATAATGATAAACAATAATCTTTATTAAAAATAATAACTCTTTATTAATAATTAGAGCATTATTTACAAACTACGAGTTTTAGGACATAAATCCCAACAAACTCCCACTTGAACTAAAATTCTAGTGGGGTACATTATGATCTAAAATAGTGGTTACAGAGATACAAAATACAATAAACTAGGGCATCCATATATCCATTACATATACATATCTCCCACTTGACCTAGATTATCCTATGTACATGTCTCGTAGACCTAGACTCTTCAGATGACTCTCGAACACTTTAGCCGTGAGAGTCTTTGTAAACAGATCAGCTATGTTGTGCTCCGAAGAGATCATCGTGACCGTCACATCTCCTCGTTGCACTATCTCCCGTATCAGGTGATACTTTCTCTCGATATGCTTCCCTCGCTTGTGGCTGCGAGGTTCCTTTGAGTTGGCTACCGCACCCCTGTTGTCACAGTATAAGGTGATGGGAAATTCCATATTCGGAACAACTTCCAAATCAGTAAGGAATTTCCTTAGCCAAACAACCTCTTTAGCTGCTTCACAAGCAGCTACATACTCTGCCTCCATGGTGGAGTCGGCGATGCATCCTTGTTTGATGTTACGCCATACTATAGCTCCCCCGTTAAGGGTAAAAACTGATCCCGATGGAGATTTCCTAAAATCCTTATCGGTGTGGAAATCAGAATTAGTGTATCCTGTAAGGATCAAATCCTTAGTCCCATACATAAGCTTATAGTCCCTAGTTCTCCACGATACTTAAGGATATTTTTAACTGCAATCCAGTGGTCTAACGCTTGATTGGACTGGTACCTACTGACTATTCTGATGCATAACAAATGTCTGGCCTCGTGCATAACATAGCATACATTAAGCTACCTACTGCAGAGGCATAGGGAATACGTCTCATATCCTCAAGTTCTTGAGGTTTCTTAGGACACTGTTCCTTAGACAGATGAATTTCATGTCTGAAAGGTAATAAACCTCTCTTTGAATTATGCATCGAATATCGGATTAACATTTTGTCGATATAGGACGCTTGAGACAGGGCTAACGTTCTATACTTGCGATTACTGAAAATTTGAATCCCAAGAACATACTGCGCGTCTCCCAAATCTTTCATTTGGAATTGGGTCGCTAGCCAATTCTTTATGTCAGTTAGGTATCCTACATCATTCCCAATGAGTAGGATATCATCCACATAAAGTATTAAGAAAGCTACTTTGTCGTTGATGATCCTCTTGTAAACACAAGGCTCATCAACGTTTTGGTCAAAGTCATAAGACTTGATCGCAGTATCAAATCTTATGTTCCGAGATCTGGATGCTTGTTTCAACCCATAAATGGATCGATTGAGCTTTCAAACTTTTTGCGCCTCACCTTGGGCTATGAACCCTTCGGACTAAGACATATAAAAACTCTCGTCAAGGTTACCATTCAAAAAGGCAGTATTGACGCCCATTTTTCAGATCTCATAGTCACAAAATGCAGCGATGGACAAGAGTATCCTAATTGACTTTAACATAATAATAGGGGAAAAAGTTTCCTTATAGTCAACTCTTTCCCTTTGGGTAAAACCCTTGGCCACAAGTCTAGCATTAAAGGTCTGTACCTTTCCAGCTACATCTCTCTTTCTCTTATAGATCCATTTGCACCCTATGGGTCTTACCCCTTTAGGCTAGTCTACAAGTTCCCAAACTGAATTGAAGTACATTGACTCCTTTTCAAGGTCCATGACTTTGATCCATGGTTCTTATCTACGTCATTCATTGCCTGTTTATAAGATAATGGATTCTCTATGCCATCATCCGGTATGAAAACTTGAGTTTAAGTTAAACCCAAGTAGCGGTCAGGTTGGGAAGCAACCCTCCCACTGCGTCGAGGCATTCCCCACGATTGAGAAGGATGAGACTGACTCGATGTGTCGGCATCTTTATTAACTTTTGATCAAGGTCCAACCTGGTCAACAACTCTTGTTGGCCTTTCTGTAGCTTCATTTAATACTAATTTACTACGTGATTTATGGTTGCTCATGTGATCTTCCTCTAAGAAAGTGACATTTGTCGATACAATCACCTTATTTTCTTGTGGGTCGTAGAAAACACCACATCTCGTTTCTTTGAGGTAAACAATAAAATTGGCATAATCTTAAACGAGGTTCCAATTTCTTTCGATTTGTCACCAACACGTGTGCCGGACAACTCCAAATCCTGAAGTGTTGTAAACTAGGTTTACGCCCCTTCCATAACTCAAAAGGTCTTTCTGAAACACTCTTTGAAGGAACAATGTTCAAGATTTGAACCGTAGTCTCTACTGCGTGAATCCAAAACGAGGCAGAACATTGCGCATAACTCATCATAGATCGAACCATGTCTAACAAGGTTTTATTTCTCCTTTCTGATACACCATTCTGCTGTGGTGTATTAGGTGCTGAGAGTTTAGATTGGATTCCATGTTCTATAAAATAGTCCTAAAATCTCAGATCCATATACTCTCCACCTCGATTAGATTGAAGTGTCTTAATAGTTTTTCATAATGCATTCTCTACCTCAACCGTATACTTTTTGAACTTTTCAAGAGCCTCAAACATATGATGCATTAGGTATAGATAACCATGCCACGAATAATCATCTATAAATTGATGAAATATTCGTACTCTCATCGAGCTTTAACATTCAACGGACCACAAAGATCAAAATGTATAGGTTGTAAGGGCTCTTTGACTCTATAACCTTTTTCAGTAAAAGGTCGCTTAGTCATTTTACCTTCCAAGCATGGCTCGCAAGGAGGTAAAGAATCATCTTCTAACTTGTTTAGAAGTCCATTCTTAGATAATCTCTCAATCCGGTTGAGATTTATATGACCAAGTCTTAGATGCAAAAGATAGGTATTGTTATTAGGAGAAAATCTTTGCCTTTTATTTTGAGAATTCACAGTTTTAAACATCTCATGGTTTAAATTTGCTTTAGTTTGGTTTGATTTAAGTACATATAAGTCATTTTCTAATTTGGCAGAATAAATATTGATGCCTTTCTTTGAAATGAACGCTTCATTACTTGAAAAGGAAATACAATATTTACATTCAATTAGACAAGAGATAGAAATTAAGTTCCTCTTAATTTTAGGAGCTATAAACAAATTTTGCAAAAATAAAAAGCTATCTCTAAAGAACAGCTTCGCTTCTCCCACTGCATGAGTTGAGACGACATCTCCCGTTCTGCCCTGAGCGGCATCTCACCCTCTTCGAGCTCCTTGAAGGAACTAGTTTCCTGTAAAGAAGAGCAAACATGGTTACTGACCCCTTAATCAAGTATCCAGGTAAGGTTATCACTTTCCACTAAACAAGTTTAAAGAACGAGTAAGTCACATTTACCTTTCTTCTCTTTGAGCTCAGCAAGGTACTTTGGGAAGTTCGCTTCCAGTGCCCGCCCATGTTGTAGTGGAAACACTTAACTTTGTCTGCAACCTTGGCCTTTCCCTTGCCTTTATCAACAGTGGAAGGTGCCTTTCCCTTCCCTTCCTTCTTCTTCTTCTGGATCTTCTTAAGGCTAGAAGAGGAGCCAAATGAAGGGAATCGAATCCCGCAGTGGAAGCGATTGTGAATCGCGCGTTCTTAATTTCGTTACAACGATTACATTCAAGAACTAAATAATCTAGATTAAGCATAAAAATAGAATATAGACAACAAGAAATATTACCTTTGAAGAACCTTTCCTCGAGTGCTCCTTCTCCCACTGCTACAATCTCAGCAACACGAACCCAAGCGATCACGGACACTACCACCGGATCTTCTCCGTTGTTCTCCAGGTGAGGGAGGAAAGTGAGTTCCCTTTAGGTGAGATGAGATATTTTGTGAGAGAGAGATTGTATTTTGGAACCTTTCCAACAACACAACCAAATGGCACACTTCGGTTTTCAAAAGCATGGGTTGCTTCTCATCACCTAGTTGCATCTTATGCAACTATATATATTAGGAGATAGGGATGGAAATTACCATCCTATCCCTCTTTCATTCTCTCTTTAGTATATAGTTAATATGTGAATCTAATTTACATTAAAACTATATATTATATCACATATAATTGATATGATATCTCATACATGAAATTGAACACTTCAATTTCATTCCTAAATTTATACCCTCAATATTACCATGTTGAGCAAACGGAGGGACTTAATGGACCTACAGTTCATGAGCTTCAATGATGTGAGATTAACTGATCAAACTCTTTGATCCAGTTAATCAATATTCATTAACTACAAATCACTCCACTATAGACTTGTAGCTGCACTCTCCTCACTGTATATAATATTGTGTCCACTGATATAATCATTACACATAAGTCGATCATTCATAGGTTGTTCATGATCATAGCTGGGTAAATTACCGTTTTACCTCTGTGATTGCCTCTTTGTTCCTTAAGCACCACTGATCGTCTAATGAACAACAAGTCTAAGGTTCTACCATAGACTTATACCCTCATAGAGGGCGGGCCCCATTGTTCAAGACCTGAAGTCAGTTCTTAAGGGAACAACCTATCTAATTCCTTAGTGTAGGAATGAGTGAATTCCATCTTGCATAGTTAAGTTCCCAACTACCTATGAGGATCTGTCCCTGAGAAGGTAGGCTTATTGAGTCGGCTACAGGCCACTCTCACCCATACTAGTCTAAGGACAAACCCCTATAATCAGGAGTTCTTAACTTCCTTAAGATTCAGGTCGAGTCACTAATGACCATCTATAAATTACTAGTCTTATCCTGTTAACTGTGTTACACTGGTTAGACGAATAATTTGCGGTCTAATCTTGTCTGAACTCTTCATACAGGATGCACCCACTCACATGTCAACTATATGAATGAGTTGGATTATCTCATTTGTACTAATTACAAAGTAGGCCGCATCCATGGTGTTACCAGAATGAGGTTTCCAACCTTATTCTTATACCATAGACCATTTAGGTTATATTCTTGAACTCAATCCAAATAGTGTCCACTACACTGATGTTCAAGATATATATTATAACCTTGAAGATTAGTTTATTGGATTTATAAAGCAAGACTGTAATTTTATCAAAAGAAATAACTCTTTATTTCTTTGATCAAAATTACACAAGTTTTAGGGCATAAATCCCAACAATCTCCCATTGACCTAAAGCTTGTGGAGTACTATAACATTACAGTAATGTAAATACAATAAACTAGGGCATTTAAACCCTTTGTACAAAATACTCCCACTTGCCCTAGTTGGGGAAGACTTGTAAACCTAGACCTTCTAGGTGACTCTCAAATACTTTGACCGTGAGAGCCTTTGTAAAAGGATCAGCAACGTTGTGTTCTAAGGCTATCTTCGTGACAATCACGTTTCCTCTATGCACGATCTCCCGGATGAGATGATACTTCTACTCTATGTGCTTTCCCCTCTTGTGACTTCGGGGTTCCCTCGAATTTGCAACTGCACCACTATTATCGCAATACAGCATGATGGGCAAAGTCATATTTGGAACAACTTCCAAATTTAGCATGAATTTCCTTAACCAAACGACCTCTTCAGCTGTTTCTCAAGCTGCTACATATTCGACCTCCATGGTGGAATCTGCGATGCATCATTGCTTGACGCTTCGCTATACTACAACTCCTCCATTAAGAGTAAATACTGACCCTGATGTAGATTTCCGAGAATCTTTATCAGTCTAAAAGTCAGAGTTTGTATATCCTGTAAGGATCAAATCCTTAGCCCCATACACAAGCATCTAGTTCCTTGTTCTCCGAAAATACTTAAGGATTGTTTTAACCGCTGTCCAGTGTTCAAGTCCTGGATTGGATTGATACCTACTGACCATTCCAACTGCAAAACAGATGTCAGGCATAGTACACAACATGGCGTACATCATGCTCCCAACAGCTGATGCATAAGGAATCCGTCTCATATCCTCAACTCCTTGAGGTGTCTTAGGACACTATTCCTTAGACAAATGGACTCCATGTCTAAAAGGCAACAAGCCCTTTTTGGAGTCTTGCATCTTAAACCTTGTCAACACTTTGTCTATGTAAGATGTTTGAGACAAGGCTAGTGTTTTATTCTTGCGGTTCCGGACAATCTGGATCCCAAGAATAAACTGTGCATCACCCAAATCTTTCATTTGGAATTGCGTAGCTAGCCAATCCTTAATGTCAGTAAGATAACCTACATCATTCCCAATGAGTAGGATATCATCCACATAGAGAATTAGGAATGCGACAGAACCATTGATGATTTTATTGTGGACACAAGGTTCATCATTATTCTGGTAAAAAACATAAGATTTGATTGGCTCATCAAATCTTATATTCCAAGACCTAGAGGCTTGTTTCAGTCCATAAATTGACCTTTTAAGCCTGCAAACCTTTTGCTCTTGTCCTGGTTCAATGAACCCCTTGGGTTGGTACATGTAGATGTTTTCCTCAAGATTGCCATTCAAAAGGGCTGTCTTGACATCCATTTGCCATACCTCATAGTCATAATATGCGGCAATCACAAGTAGGATACAGATAGATTTTACCATAGCAACAGGTGAAAAAAGTCTCCCCATAGTCAACCCCTTCAACCTGGGTATAACCCTTTGCTACTAGTCTAGCTTTGAAGGTTTGCACCTTCCCATCTACACCACGCTTTCTCTTGTAGATCCACTTACAACCTGTAGGTTTTACCCCATCAGGCTTATCTACAAGATCCCAAACAGAATTGAAGTACATAGACTCCAATACTTGGTCCATGGCTATGACCCATTTGTCTTTGTCTTTGTCAACCATTGCTTTATTATAAGTCAATAGATCCTCGCAGTTGTCATCTGGTATAACAACTTGGGTTTCAGTTAAACCCATGTAACGGTCAGGTTGTATTATAAACCTCCCACAACGTCGAGGCATACTCAAATTTTGAGATGGACTCTCTTGACTAGACAAGCTAGTATCAACAACTCTTGTTGACGTACTAGTTTTATGAGCAACCTTTGCTATTGTTCGGTCTAACTCACTCAACACAATTTTACTTCTTGGCTTGTGGTCCCTTATGTGGTCCTCCTCTAAGAAAGTGGCATTTGTCGACACAAAAACTTTATCTTCCTTAGGATCATAAAATAAACCACCTCTTGTTTCTTTTGGGTAGCCTACGAATAGGCACAATTTTTAACGTGAATCCAACTTTTTTGGATTTGTCACAAGCACATGTGCTAGACAACCCCAAATTCTGAAATGACATAAACTACCTTTACGTCATTTCCAAAGTTCAAAAGGTGTTTCAGAAACACTTTTTTAGGGCACATTATTCACAATGAATACTGCAGTCTCTACTGCGTAATCCCAAAAGAAACTAAGGAGATGAGCATAACTCATCATTGATCGAACGTCCAAGAAGGTTCTATTTCTCCTTTCCGATACACCGTTTTGCTGTGGTGTACCAGGAGCTGAGAGTTGGGATGAAATTCCATGTTCTATCATATAGTTTTGGAATTTTAAATCCATGTACTTTCCACCTCGATCTGATCGAAGTGTTTTAATAGTTTTACCTAATTGATTTTCAACCTCAGTTTTGAATTCCTTGAACTTTTCAAGTGCTTCAGACTTGTGGTGCATTGGGTAAATATGCCCAAATCTAGAATAATCATCTATAAAATAGATGAAATATTCATATCCTCCCCTCGCTTTAACATTCATCGGACCACAAAGGTCTGAATGTATAAGCTCTAGAGGTTCTTTGGCTCTATAACCTTTTCCACTAAAAGGTCTTTTAGTCATTTTTCCTTATAGGCAGGATTCACATATAGGTAAAGTATTTTCTTCTAACTCATTTAGAAGTTCATTCTTTACCAATCTCTCAATCCTATTGAGATTAATGTGACCCAACCTTATATGCGAAAGATGAGCATTTTCTTTAGGAGAAATTTTACGTTTTAGTTAGTTTGTGCGTTTAGCTTTTAAAATAATTCAAAGTTCAAAACCATTTTGACCGAATTAGGCCTTAAAACATACAACCCATTTTCTAATGAAGCTGAACATATTTCTAAACCTTTCTTTAAAATAAACACTTTATTCATGGAGAAGGAAACAAAAATACATTGTTCTATAAGGCAAGAAATTGAAATAAGGTTTCTAGTAAACCCTGGTATCACTAATATATTGTCCAACAACATATATTTCTTGCCAAAATAAAGGTTCATCGTGCCTACTGCTATAGCTGAGACGACTTCTCCATTTCCAACCCGGAGCGTTATCTCTCCTTTCTGTAGCTGCTGCAAGGAATCAATTCCCTGAAAAGAAGAGCAAACATGCTTAGTGGCGCCTGAATCAAGTATCCAAGCAGTTTTATCATTATCCACTAAACAAGTTTCTAGGAAAAGTAAATCATATTTACCTTCCTTCTTCTTTTCTGCAATGTACTTCGGACAGTTCCGTTTCCAATGTCCATCTTCGTTGCAGTGGAAACACTTTACTTTGTCAGCAACTTCTTTGACTTTCTTGCCCTTCTAGGCGGCAACTTTGTCAGCTTGTTTCCCTTTACCAACCTTCTTCATGGTCTTCTTCTTCCCTTTCATGTTAGAAGAAGATGAAGCCACTATTTTTCTCCCAGAGGTCGAACCTCTATGATAACTCCCATTGGCAACATTTGCCTCACCTTTCAATCCCTGAATTTTCATCAAAGATTGATAGGTCTGAAGTTCATTCAGAAGGGAGGTAAGGTTAAAAGTAAGCTTGTTCATAATAACATTACTTCTAAACTGTAGGAAACTATCTGGAAGGGTTTCCAAACTGAAGCTGACCTGGCTCGATTCATCGATGGAAGCACCATTCAACTCTGTGATGTTGAAGTGCACCATCATATCCAGGACATGATCCCGAATAGATATACCCTCTGGCATCCTTGAGTTAAATATGTACTTTAGGGCATTGTGTCAGGCCTGTGTGGACTGTTGTCCAAACATACCCTGCACATAATCCATGATTTTCTTGGCGGTTATCATGCCCTCATGCTTCTTGGCTAATATGTCAGACATACTTGCCAGCATGTAGACCTTAGCCTTATCATTAGCCTTGATCCATCGATCATATGCATCACGAATATTTCGTGACGCATTCGAGCCTTGCACCTGAGGACACTCCTCAGTGAGAACAAACTTCAGATCATCCACTACCAATATAGTGTTGAGTTTGTTTTTCCAAGTCATCATATTCTCTCCGGTTAACTTTTTCGCACCCAATAAGGAAATAATAGAGTTAGACATTTTTGCTAAAAAATTTACAAACGAACTTGTATGAGTTTCTTGCTATAATTCTAATCCAATCATGTTTTAGCTAATTATCAAATGATTCCTAGGCCATTTATAATTTGCAATGATACTCCAAAGGTTTAGAATGTATGACACCAAAGGGTAATAAAAAACACTCCTTCTCTGGATCAAGACACTCTTGACCAAAACCTAATGCCAGAATAACTCTTATTCCTATAGGCTTTAATTACCATTTTTAGGTCAGGATACATACACAACTTATGCACCCCGTGAGTGTAACCCTCTGTCTTTAGATCCTAGAGTCTCCATCCAATAAAATTCACCGAAGGGAGGACTAGATTGAAAAACAGACTAAGGAAATCTTTATCCCTTTCGAGTGTCTACTGTGTTCGATTCCCTATGATCACGCCCTCCGAAGGGATTGTCTGGTCAAGGCCAAACTAGCAGGCTGACCATAGTTGTCCAATGGTGTAAACCGATAAAAGAGACCGTAGGTTTTGTTTTTCACTAAACCTGCTCCCACTCACTATAAGTATCCTCTCCATTCGCCTTGATATTGACTCATACAAACACCATCCGAAGGGGGACGCTCCCGTTTGCGCCATGACGCCAAGTATGAGTTTCACGGTGTGAATTTTTCGTAGATAACGTAGGTGGAAAAATATGTATCATATACACTTTTCCTCCCACTAGATACTTTAAAGTTATAGGAATCTTACTTAGGCTAAAATCCGGCTAATGGTTTTACCTAACTCTATCAATATAACTCTTATATCGATAATCAATATAACTCTTATATTGATTTTATCCTAAGTTTGTTAATATACCTCTTTATATTAAGCCTAGGATTTCTAGTTTATTAACCCCTTAATAAACCCGCTGACGCTACTGTAATTTAAAAACTCTCTGATTAAATTTCAACTCCCAGGTCAGTTCCCAGGTAGGGGTGTTCCGTTTCCGTCAGCTTAAATACCCCAGCCTAGACATAACCTTCCTTAGACAGAGTTCCTCTTTTAATCATAGCTTATAAATTACTTGGTTCCTAATTCTAATCTAATTAGAACTAGATAACCTAAGGTCTATTATTTCCAAGTTCTAAACATTTTAAAACTAATAATTAACCTTAGGTGACATGCATACTATGTTATAGTGCTTGATCATTCATCACATGAATAATAAGACATTGATAGCAAAATCATCTCATGATATATAATGCATGTAAATGTTGTCCATAAATTAATATAACAACTTTATATTAATTAATCATGCAAACTATATAATATAACTCTTTATATTATAAATGATGCATGAAAATGCTTAACCTAAGGTGGGATTTCTAAAATAAAAGCATACATTATGCATGACAATAATCACACAACAATTGCATAATTTAAATAGCAAAATTAGACCAATTTTGGCACCCTAAAATTAATTTTAATTAATATAATGTAATTATATTAATTAAAATTAATTAAAATTAAATAAATATAAAACGTTTTTATATTTATTATATATAATAAAATCGAATTTTTGCCCGTTGGAAAAATCGCAGAAACACCTTCAGCGTTGCAACCCTGTATGTTGTTTGTTTCGACCCGTTGGAGCACGTTGCGAAATGCCTTCGGCGTTGGAACGTTGAAGGCCGCGTTGCAACGCTGCCTCTGATGCGCGCCTCCTTCCGCAAGCGCAGCGTTGCAACGCCAATGAACAACGTTGCAACGCTGCACACAGATAACATGTGGAATCTCCTATTCTTTGCTCGTTTTTGCTCCGATCTTCTCACCAACCACTTTGCCTCGATCGACACGGACTTACAGACTCGATTTACAATTAAATTTGCCCAAAACCCCAGGCCCTTTCATTGAACGATTTAATGAAAAAAATTGTAAATCTAAGTGCCAAAATCGAAAACATCTAATTTGCAAACCCTTCATACACTCATGCAAAACAGTAAATCCCACCTCGTTCTTAAAAATTCAGAACGTAAATCAAGAACCCAATTGGGCTCTGATACGAATTTAAGAAAATCGAATCCCGCAGCGAAAGCGATTGTGAATCCCACGTTCTTAATTTCGTTACAACGATTACATTCAAGAACTAAATAATATAGATTAAGCATAAAAACAGAATATGGACAACAAGAAATATTACCTTTGAAGAACCTTTCTTCGAGTGCTCCTTCTCCCACTGCTACAATCTCAGCAACACGAACCCAAGCGATTATGGACACTACCACCGGATCTTCTCCGTTGTTCTCTAGGTGAGGGAGGAAAATGGGTTCCCTTTAGATGAGATGAGATATTTTGTGAGAGAGAGATTGTGTTTTGGAACCATTCCAACAACACAACCAAATGGCACACTTAGGTTTGCAAAAGCTTAGGTTGCCTCTCATCACCTAGTTGCATCCAATGCAACTATATATATAAGGAGATAGGGATGGAAATTACCATCCTATCCCTCTTTCATTCTCTCTTTAGTATATAGTTAATATGTGAATCTAATTCACATTAAAACTATATATTATATCACATATAATTGATATGATATCTCATATATGAAATTGAACACTTCAATTTCATTCCTAACTTTATACCCTCAATATTACCATGTTGAGCCAACGGAGGGACCTAATGTACCTACAGTTCATGAGCTCCAATGATTTGAGATTAACCGATCAAACTCTTTGATCAAGTTAATAAATATTCATTAACTACAAAGTCACTCCACTATAGACTTGTAGCTGCACTCTCCTCACTGTAGATAATATTGTGTCCACTGATATAGTTATTACCCATGAGTCGACCCTTCATAGGTTGTTCGTGATCACAGCTGGGTCAAATTACTGTTTTACCCCTGTGATTATCTCTTTGTTCCTTAAGCACCACTGATCCTCTAATGAACAACAAGTCTAATGTCCTACCATAGACTCATACCCATCATAGAGGGCGGGGTCCCGTTGTTCAAGACCAGGAGTAAGTTCTTAAGGGAACAACCTATCTAATTCCATAGTGTAGGAATGAGTGAATTCCATCTTGCATAGTTAAGTTCCCAGCTACCTTTGAGGTTCTGTCCCTGAGAAGGTAGGCTTATTAAGTCGGCTACAGGCCACTCTCACCCATACTAGTCTAAGGACAAACCCCTATAAGCAAGAGTTCTTAACTTGCTCAGGATTCAGGTCAAGTCACTAATGACCATCTATAAATTACTAGTCTTAGCTTGTTAATGGTATTACACTGGTTAGACTAATAATTTGCGGTCCAGTCTTATATGAACTCTTCATACAGGATGCCCCCACTCGCTTGTCAACTACATGAATGAGTCTGATTACCTCATTTGTACTAATTACAAAGTGGGCCGCATCCATGGTGTTACCAGAATGAGGTTTCCAACCTTATTCTTATACCATAGACCATTTAGGTTATATTCTTGAATTCAATCCAAATAGTGTCCACTACACTGATGTTCAAGATATATATTTTAACCTTGGAGCTTAGTTTATTGGATTTATAAAGCAAGACTTTAATTTTATCAAAACAAATAACTCTTTATTTCTTTGATCAAAATTACACAAGTTTTAGGGCATAAATCCCAACACCACTAGACTTTTTCTAGAGGATGAACCCTTCTGTATCTTTCTGGAATGACAAACAGATTTGCCTCTCCATCAACCTTTACTTTATTCATCATAAGAGACTGGAAAGTCTGTAGCTCGTTCAGGAGAGTAGTCAGGTTATACTCAATCTTGTATATCACCGCATTACTGCAGAATTGCAGAAAACTCTTCATAAGAGATTCCAGGATGAACGACACCTGACTTTGCTTGTCGATGACCGCATCGTTCATTTCTTCCACGTGGAGGTGGACCATCAGATCGAGAACGTGTTATCTCACCGAAGACCCCTCCTTCATACAGGAGTTATAAATGTACTTGAGGGATTCAGGCTTAAGCTTTCCAGATGGTTGTCCAAACATATTATGCAATGAACTCATGATCTCACGAGCTGAGACCATGCCCTCGTGCTTTTTTGGCTAGGATTTTAGAAACACTAGCCAAAATATAGACATTGGCCTTGTCATTGACCTTGATCAGCGGTCATACACATCCTTACCAACTTGAGGAGCGTTGCGAGTGTTAGGATTTGTGCCCTAAAACTCATAGTTTGTAATTATGTTCTAATTAATGTAATAAAGTGTTATTATTTCAATAAAGTGTTATTGTTCGTAATCTACGAGTTTGCCTTCATTTAAACCCTAAATCCAATAAACTAAACATCCAAGGTCATTAAATGAATCTTTAACTCAATGTAATGTACATAAAAAGGATCTCGATTCGAGATACACCTTTAAAGGTCTATAGTTGGGGGATAAGGTTTGGGTACCTTACCCTCGGTTAAACTATGGATGTGGCCCACTTTGTATTTGATACAAACACTGTTATCCTAACGTGTTCGTGTAGATGACATGTGAGTAGGGATATCCTATGTAATGAGATTACATAAGACCGAACCACGAAATAGTAACCTCTAGCTGTAACTCAGTTGACTAGTTAGGTTTCTATTTCACTAGGATGACCTAGGCAACTTGATCTCAATCCTCGAAAGGTGTTACTTAACTCCTGTTTGTGAGGGATTGTCCTTTGATTAGTATGGGTGAGAGTGGCCAGATTCGCCGACTAAATATGCCTACCTTCTTGGAGACAAGACCGAGTGAGCGACTGGGAACTTAACTTAGCAAGACGGAATTCACTCCTTCCCGCCTACTAGGGTAAGTAGAGGAATCTTCCCTTAAGTGGTGTCTCTGGGACTTGAACAAAGGGCCCGACCCTCTCATTGGCCCGAGAGGGACTCTATTTGTTGGTAGGACAACAAACAAATTGTTCATTAGAGGAGCACTGGTACTTAAGGCACAATATGTAACCCAGGGGTAAACCGGTAATTTGACCCAGTTGGTGTTACGAACATTCGTGAAGGATTGACTTGCTGTTATTGGTCAATATCCATGGACACAGAAATATATCTGCATTGAGAAGAGTGCAACTGTGGGACTTTAATGGAGTGTTCCTGCAGTTAACGAATGTTGATTGGGATGTTAATGAGATTAACCGATCAATCTCGTATCGTTGGAGCTTCTGATATGTAGGTCCATTAGGTCCACCTTCTAGCTCATAAAGGGTTCTTAGATCATTTGAATTTGAAATGTTCAAATTCATTAGGGAACATATTTAATGTATATGGATACGATATAATATATAGTTTTGGAACTATATATTATAAATTTAATGTGAATATGATTCATATTAAATTACTTGAGAGAATTGAATATTTGAAAGAGTTCAAATATCAAATTCAAATGTGAATGTTATTCATATTTGAAAACTATAGGTTATAATTTAATGTGCATAAGATGTACATTAAACTATAGGATAAATGGTAAAATGATTAAATGTGATTTAATCATTTATTTAATATTATATATGAATTAAAAATGATTTAATTTAATATATTTAATTATTGATTAAATATTAATATAATATTAAATGGGAACGTGTCAAGAGGACACGTTCCCACCACTCCCCATCTCCCTCTCGATAGGGAAGTGGGGAGTTACCCACTGAATCCTTCTTCTCCGGTAGAAGAAGGTAATGATCGATCGATTATTTTTTAGGGAAGTGTGGTATTGTTGTCAAAACTCTCTCTAACTCTCCATTCCCATTTTTTCCAAAAGTTGGAATCTTTCCCACCAAGGAAGATCTAAAGCTCAGAGACATAGAGGGTTCTCCTGTTGGTAATGTTCTTGTTGAAAGAAAAACAGAGAATTTTTGGAAGTTCTTGAACTACTGGAATTTGCTTGGAGCAAGGAGTTGTTGTGAATCTACAAAAGTAATTTCCTTTCAATTCTTTAGTTTAATAGTTAAACTCCATATATGTTTGTATGCATTTAATCCATGCCTAATTAGATTAGAGTTGATTATATGCTTGTTCTGTTTTATTTATCAATGTATTGGTTTTTGTTTTAAGCAAAACAATCAAGCACATTAACGATCCCAAACATGTTTTCGCTGCTCAAGGAGATCATATCTCCATCAATTGGTATCAGAGCATGCTTGTATTGTTTTGTTTTGAAACAAAATTGCATTGATTTGGTGGGAATTGCATTTGGTTTGCTGTAAAACTTGTTTAGGAATGTTTTAGCCTTAGTTTACTTTGATTTTGATCAATTAGTATGTAAAGGCCCATGCGTTTTTTAGCATAAAGTGCAAAATTGATTATGTAATTGAGTTACGAGTCGTTCGAGACTAATTTCAAGCAATTCGGTGGAGAATCGAGGGAGAAATTACAAGATGAAGTTGCTGTGTTCGTGGAAGAAAGTTGTCGCTGAAGCAAAGCGCGCGCTGTTGTAATCTCAAGAACAGCGTCGCAACGCCAGCGCCGCTCCCTATCGACGCGCGCGCTCGGGTCGGTCAGCGTTAACGCGTTGCCCTCGGCGTTACAGCGCGCCATCCCATTACCAGGCACACAAAATGACGAAGCAGGCGTTGCAACGCTAGCCTCAGCGTTGCAACACCGTGGGGCATTCCAGCAGCTGCAGACCAGTTCGGTTGGTTCAAGTATTTTGGTCCGGTTCGAGCGGTTCAAGGCCGGTTCAGGGTGTTTTTGGACCGGTTTCATGAAATAAATTAATGTAATTTTTTTTTTTTTGCACTTTAGGGGCCAAATTATTCCGGTTTTACAACTATTTATCTATATGAATGTCATTTAGATTATTCCCACCTTAGGATAAGCATGTTCATGCATTTTATTTATAGAAATGTTATATGAATATGGTTGAATGCATGACTAATTTATTTTTCATGAGTAATTAATTATAAGTGTTATAATTAGATTATATAGAAAATAAATTTCATGGAGCATGAAATTACTTAGTTTAAAATAAATGTTATTTTGTTTAAGTAATTTTATAATTCAAGTAGTAGAATTTCTTTTATAATTCCAATTTGAATATTGATTGTTGGATTTATAATATAGTTTCTTTATCATAGGTTAATTATTAAAATTTATAAAAGTTATAAATTAAAGGGGGTTTAGAAACCATAACCTATAATAAAGAAATGCATGCAAACATAGGAACTTAGGTTAAATTTAATTAGTTTTAAATCGTTTAAAATTAATTTAGACCTAAGTTTCAATTTATAATAGGATTAGAAATAAGTCTTACGTTGTATTTTAAATAGTTTAAAATATAGTAGGACTTTAGGACTTTGGTTATAAGGAACTCTCTACCGTGAAGTTCTCATCTCAAGGTCAGGGGTATTTAAGTCGACTTGCAGTTACTGACACCTCCTACCGGAACCGACCGGAACTCGAGTTGAATTAACCTTAGTTCTGTTTTTATCTCTAGGTAATTAAAATGTTTATTCACCTAGACATAAGGTTTTAAGACCTAGTTATAATAGTTATAATAGGCATAGACTTAGATAGATTCTTTTAGCCAGAATCCAGCTAAGTTAAAACTATACCCTAATTTTAGGAACTTCAAAGTGGGAGAAAACGAGATGTTCGCATCGAGTTTACTCTCACGCCCCTCAAGAGTTCACACTGAGTTCCATGCTCGACTACGTGGCGTCAATAGGGCGTCCCCCTACGGTATGTGTTTGCATGCTTCAATACCAAGGTGAATGAGGGAAGTATCAATAGTAAATGGGAGCAGGACGCGTGTCAATGTATCCTACTTCTCCTCCATTAGGTCGCATCGTGAGATTTCTATAGTCCGCCGCTAGGTTGTCTCCGAACAACCAAACCCTACGGAGGGCCCGACTATAGGATCGTAACACCGCGAACTCCGAAATGGATAGGTCTCTTAGGTTGTTTGCCGTCAGCTTGTCTTTCTTAATAGTAGTCTGCTGGCTAGGGCCTATTGGATCTGAAAATGGTAGGGTCACATTTACGGGATGAGTTAAGCTAGTTAACAAATCCTTGACCAAACAAACAGGTAGCTAAGGACCATTGGGACATGAGATGTTCTGGTAGTGAGAATTGGCTGAGAAAGTCTTAATTCAAGGGAGGAATGACTGACCGCCCGACGGAGGCTTTTGTTCTAAACCCTTGGAGTATCGTTGCAAAAGTAAAGGTTTAACTTAAACAAGGGGTTTAGTTTAAACACTAGGGTTCTTTAATAATTTTGCTAAATTTGATTGGTTTTTTACAATGGATTTAAAAAGGCATAACTAATTAGAACTATTTTGGATTTTCAGTCGTCCTCAATAATAGCCTTACTTAAAAGCGACCGTTTAACTGGTGAAAAGTTTACTACGTGAAAGTCCAACTTGAATACGATTCTCGTTGTTGACGACCTTCGGTTCGTACTAACTGAGGAATGTCCTCAGATCCCTGCTCGTAACGCTCCTCAATCTATTAAGGAGGCGTACGATCGCTGGATCAAGGCTAATGATAAGGCCAAGGTCTATATTTTGGCTAGTGTTTCTGAAGTTCTGGCAAAAAAGCACGAGGGCATGGTCTTAGCTCGTGAGATCATGAGTTCACTGTAGGAAATGTTTGGACAATCGTGCGACAGATTCGCACGAATCCTCAAATACGCTTTATAACTCCCGTATGAAGGAGGGATCATCGGTGAGAGAACACGTTCTGATCCGATGGTCCACTTCAACGTGGTGAGATGAACGGAGCGGTCATTGACGAGCAAAAGTCGTATCGCTCATCCCGGAATCTTCCAAGAAGAGTTTCCTGCAATTCTGCAACAATGCGGTGATGAACAAGATAGAGTATAACCTGACTACTCTCCTTAATGAACTACAGACTTTCCAATCTCTTATGAAGAATAAGGGACAGGCTGATGGAGAGGCAAATCTGCTTGCCCATTCCGTAAGGTTCCGTATGGTTCATCATCCGGGACTAAGTCTCAGAACTCTTCTTCTGGGCTTAAGAAGACCCAAAAGAAGAAAATAGGAGGGAAAGGGAAGGCACCTGCTACTGACAAAGGCAAAGGAAAGACCAAGCTTGCAGATAAAGGAAAGTGTTTCCACTGCAACATGGTTGGGCACTGGAAGAGAAACTGCCCAAAATACATTGCTGAGCTCAAAGAGAAGAAAGGTAAATAAGATTTACTTGTTCTTGAAACTTGTTTAGTGAAAAATGATGATTTTACCTGGATACTTGATTCAGGAGCCACTAATCACGTTTGCTCTTCATTTCAGGAAACTAGTTCCTTCAAGGAGCTCGAAGAGGGTGAGATGACGCTCAGGGTCGGAACGGGAGACGTCGTCTCAGCTCGTGCAGTGGGAGATGCCAAGTTATATTTCGGAGATAGATTTCTTTCTTTAATAAATCTGTATATAGTTCCTAAGCTTAAAAGGAACATAATTTCTATCTCTTGTTTAATAGAACTTGGTTATTGTATTTCGTTTTCAATCAATGAAGCATTCATTTTGAAAGAGGGTGTCAATATTTGTTCTGCTAAATTGAAAAATGGCTTGTACGTATTGAAACCGAATAAAACCAAAGCAATTTTAAATCATGAGATGTTTAAGAATGCTAACACTCAAAATAAAAGGCAAAGAATTTCTCCAAATAATAATACCTATCTGTGGCATCTTAGACTTGATCATATTAATCTCAACCGGATTGAGAGACGTTCTAAGAATGGACTTCTAAACAAGTTAGAAGATGATTCTTTACCGCCTTGCAAGTCTTGCTTGGAAGGTAAAATGACCAAACGACCTTTTACTAGAAAAGGTTATAGAGCCGTAAAGCTCCTAGAACTTGTGCATTCAGATCTTTGTGGTCCGGTGAATGTTAAAGCTCGAGGAGGGTACGAATATTTCATCTCTTTCATAGATGATTATTCGAGGTATGGTTATCTATACCTAATGCATCACAAGCCTGAAGCTCTTGAAAAGTTCAAAGAGTATAAGGCTGAAGTAGAGAATGCATTAGGGAAAAGCATTAAAACACTTCGATCCGATCGAGGTAGAGAGTATATGGATTTGAGATTCCAGGACTATATGATAGAACATGGACTTAAATCTCAACTCTCAGCACCTAATACACCACAACAAAATGGTGTGTCGGAAAGGAGAAATAGAACCTTCTTAGACATGGTTCGTTCTATGATGAGCTATGCTCAATTGCCTGCCTCGTTTTGGGGATATGCAGTAGAGACTGCAGCTCAAATCTTGAACAGTGTTCCATCAAAAAGTGTTTCAGAAACACCTTTTGAACTTTGGAAGGGGCGTAAACCTAGTTTACAACACTTCAGGATTTGGGGTTGTCCGACACACGTGCTCGTGACAAACCCAAAGAAACTGGAACCTCGTTCAAGATTGTGCCAATTTGTTGGCTATCCCAAAGAAACGAGAGGTGGTCTTTTCTACGACCCACAAAAAAACAAGGTGATTGTATCGACGAACGCCATGTTCGTGGAGGAAGATCACACGAGGAACCATAAATCGCGTAGTAAATTAGTACTAAATGAAGCTACACATGAACCAACAAGAGTTGTTGATCAAGCTGGACCTTCATCAAGAGTTGATGGAGGAGTCAGCGCCTCTAGTCAGTCTCGTCCTCCTCAATCGTTGGGAATGCCTCGACGCAGTGGGAGGGTTGTTTCTCAACCTAACCGCTACTTGGGTTTAGCTGAAACTCAAGTTGTCATACCTGATGACGACGTGGAAGATCCATTGTCTTATAAACAGGCAATGAATGACGTAGACAAGGACCAATGGATCAAAGCCATGGACCTTGAAATGGAGTCAATGGACTTCAATTCAGTATGGGAACTTGTAGACCAACCTGAAGGGGTTAGACCCCATAGGGTGCAAATGGATCTATAAGAGAAGGAGAGATGCAGCCGGAAAGGTACAGACCTTTAAGGCTAGGCTTGTAGCAAAGAGTTTTACCCAAAGGGAAGGAGTTGACTATGAAGAAACTTTTTCCCCTGTTTCTATGCTGAAGTCTATAAGGATACTCTTGTCCATAGCCGCGTTTTATGGTTATGAAATTTTGCAAATGGACGTCAAGACTGCCTTTTTGAATGGTAATCTTGACGAGAGCATCTATATGTCTCAGCCCGAAGGGTTCATAGCACAAGGTCTGGAGCAAAAAGTTTGCAAGCTTAATCGATCCATTTATGGATTGAAACAAGCATCAAGATCTTGGAATATATGATTTGATACTGCGATCAAGTCTTACGGCTTTGACCAAAATGTTGACGAGCCTTGTGTTTACAAGAGGATCGTCAACGACAAAGTAGCTTTGTTAGTACTTTATGTGAATGATATCCTACTCATTGGGAATGATGTAGGATACCTAACTGACATAAAGAATTGGCTGGCGACCCAATTCCAAATGAAAGATTTGGGAGAGGCGCAATATGTTCTTGGGATTCAGATCTTTAGGAATCGCAAGAACAGAACGCTAGCACTGTCTCAAGCGTCTTATATCGACAAAATATTGTCCATATATTCGATGTAGAATTCCAAGAGAGGTTTATTACCCTTCAGGCATGGAGTTCATCTTTCTAGGGAACAGTGTCCCAAGACACCTCAAGAAGTTGAGGATATGAGACATATTCCCTATGCCTCTGCAGTAGGTAGCTTAATGTATGTTATGCTATGCACGAGGCCAGACATTTGTTATGTAGTGGGAATAGTCAGTAGGTACCAGTCTAATCCAGGGTTAGACCACTGGACAGTAGTTAAAAATATCCTCAAGTATCTAAGGAGAACGAGGGACTATATGCTTGTGTATGGGTCTAAGGATCTGATCCTTACTGGATACACAGATTCTGATTTTCAAACCGATAAGGATTCTCGAAAATCCACAACGGGATCAGTTTTCACCCTTAATGGGGGAGCTATAGTATGGCGAAGCATCAAGCAAGGATGCATCACTGACTCCACAATGGAGGTTTTGAGTATGTCGCCGCTTGTGAAGCGATGAAAGAGGTCATTTGGCTAAGGAAATTCGTCATCGATTTGGAAGTTGTTCCAAATATGGAATTTCCCATCACCTTATATCTTGTGACAACAAGGTGCGTGAGCCAATTCAAGGAACCTCGCAGCCATAAACGAGGAAAACACATCGAGAGGAAGTATCAACTGATACGAGAAATAGTGCAACGAGGAGATGTGACAGTCACGAAGATCGCTTCGGAGCACAATATTGTTGATCCGCTTACAAAGACTCTCACCGCTAAAGTGTTCGAGGGTCATCTGGAAAGTCTGGGTCTACGAGATATGTACATAGGTTAATTTAGGGCAAGTGGGAGATATGTAATGAGGTATATGGATGCCCTAGTTTATTGTATTTCTATCTCTTGTAACCACTGTTTTAGATTATGATGTACCCCACTAGAGTTTTAGTTCAAGTGGGAGTTTGTTGGGATTTGTGCCCTAAAACTCGTAGTTTGTAATTATGTTCTAATTAATGTAATAAAGTGTTATTATTTCAATAAAGTGTTATTGTTCGTAATCTACGAGTTTGCCTTCATTTAAACCCTAAATCCAATAAACTAAACATTCAAGGCTGTTAAATGAATCTTTAACTGAATGTAATGTACATAAAAAAGATCTCGGTTCGAGATACAACCTAAATGGTCTATAGTTAGGGGATAAGGTTTGGGTACCTTACCCTGGTTAAACTATGGATGTGGCCCACTTTGTATTTGATACAAACACTGTGATCCTAACGTGTTCGTATAGATGACATGTGAGTGGAGATATCCTATGTAATGAGATTACATAAGACGGGACCACGAAATAGTAACCTCTAGCTGTAACTCCGTTGACTAGTTAGATTTCTATTTCACTCTCGGATGACCTAGGCAACTTGATCTCAATCCCGAGCAAAGTTACTTAACTCCTGCTTATGAGGGATTGTCCTTTGATTAGTATGGGTGAGAGTGGCGGATTCGCCACTCAATATGCGTACCTTCTTGGGGACAAGACCGAGTGAGCGGCTGGGAACTTAACTTAGCAAGACGGAATTCACTCCTTCCCGCCTACTAGGGTAAGTAGAGAAATGTTCCCTTAAGTTGTGTCTCCGGGACTTGAACAAAGGGCTCGACCCTCTCATTAGCCCGAGAGGGACTCTTTTTGTTTGTAGGACCACAAACAAATTGTTCATTAGAGGAACACTGGTTCTTAAGTCACAAGATGTAACCCAGGGGTAAAACGATAATTTGACCCAGCTGGTGTTACAAACATTCGTGAAGGATTGACTTGTTGTTATTGGTCAATATCCATGGACACAGAAATATATCTGCAGTGAGAAGAGTGCAGCTGCGGGACTTTAGTGAAGTGTTCCCGCAGTTAACAAATGTTGATTGAGAGGTTAATGAGATTAACCGAGCAATCTTGTATCGTTGGAACTTCTGATCTATAGGTCCATTAGGTCCATCTTCTAGCTCGTAAAGGGTTCTTAGATCATTTGAATTTGAAATGTTCAAATTCATTAGGGAATATATTTAATGTATATGGATACGATATAATATATAGATTTGGAACTATATATTATAAATTTAATGTGAATATGATTCATATTAAATTATGTGAGAGAATTAAGCATTTGAAAGAGTTCAAATATTAAATTAAATGTGAATATAATTCACATTTGAAAACTATAGGTTAAAATTTAATGTGCACTGGATATACATTAAAACTATAGGTTAAAGGGGTAATATGATTAAATGAGATTTAATCTAAATTAAATATATGATATTTAATTTATATTATTTAAATATATTTTAAATTAATAATTAAATTTGATTTAATTATTATATTATTATTATTATTATTTTAATAATAAAAATAAGGGAACGTGTCATCCAGACACGTTCCCACTACCCCTTCTTCTTCTCCCTATCGACAGTTTAACAAGGAGAATATGGTAGATGATCTATTGAGCGATTTTTAAACATTGGGAGAATTTTCTCTGAAAGAAATTCTCTCTCTCTCTCAATTCCCTTGCTCTTCCAAATGTTGGAATCCTTCCCACAAAGGAAAAATCTAAGCATTCAGAGGATAGAGGGTTTACTCTTTTGGTGGTGTTCTGTAAAAACAGAGAAGCTAAAGCTTCTTGTGTTGCTGTACTGATTGGAGTAAGGAGTTGCTGCTGAGGAAAACTGCAAAGGTAATTCCTCTTTCTTTATTAGTTTAATTGTTAAACTTGTAGCATGTTTGCATGTATATCTCCATGTCTAATTAGATTAGGATTATCAAGCAATTACGATCCCAAACCACGTTTCCGCTGCTCAAGGAGATCAGATCTCCATCACTATTGTCCTACTATATTTTGAACTATTTAAAATACTATGTAAGACAAATTATAATCCTATTAGAAAATGAACTTAGGTCTAAATTAATTTTAAACATTTTAAAACTAATTTCAACTTACCCAAGTTCCTATGTTTGCTTGCATTTCTTTGTTATAGGTTATGGTTTATAAAACCCATTTATAACTCTTATAAATTTTAATTAATTAACTTATAAGAAAGAACTATATGAAACTTCTAAAAATCAAATTCTAATTGGAAAAATTTGACATTCAACTAGTTGACTCACGCAAATTACTTAAATAAAATAACACTTTATTTTAAACTAAGTAATTTCATGCTCCATGCTTTTCATTTTTCATATAATTAAATTATAACATTTATAACTAATTACTCATGAAAAATTGACATGCTTTTTTATCATTCTCATATAACAATTATACAGATAAAATGCATGTACATGCTTATCCTAAGGTGGAAAAAAAATTCTAATTAAATGATTCATAGAGAAAATAGTTGTTAAACAAGAAAATTTGGCCCCTAAAGTGCAATAAATAATAAAATTACAATAATTTTATTACAAAACCGACCCAAAAACCAATGAACCGGTGTAAAACTGCTCGAACAGGATCATCCACGAACTGAACCGCTCGAACCAATGTTGAACCCGTCTGCTCCAATCAGCCACTGCCATGATGTTGCAACGCTGAGGGCAGCGTTGCAACGCTGCCTCCTTTCGCGCTCGTGTCAAGCATCAGAGTAGCATTCCAACGCCATGAGACAGCGTTGCAACACTACTGTGTTGTGTTTTATGTCCTAAAACTCGTGGGTTTGTAAACTGAATGTATATTCTATTTTGCAATAAAGATGTTATTGAGCTTTATTCAAATAAAGGTGTTATTGAATAAAGTGAATTGTATATTTTGAAACCCTAATCCAATAAAGAACCCATGGCTATAGGATGTATACTTGAACTTTATGTGTGACATAAAAGTGGATTAGGTTCAAGTTATAGCCAGAACGGTCTAAAGTATAGGGATAGGGCATGGTACCTTATCCTAGGGACACTATGGACGCGACCCACTTTGTAAACCACAAACGATGTGATCCTGAACCGTTCATGTGGAGACATGCGAGTGGGGGCGCCCTATGCAATGAGTTTGCATAAAACTGGCCGAGAAATAGTCACTTAGACTTTATAACTCTATAACTAACTATATTCAGATGACCTAGGTAACTCGATCTTAATTCTAAGTGTGTCATGAACTCCTGTTTATTCGGATTATCCATAGATTTGCATGGGTGAGAGGAGCCTGAGATTGTCGACTCAATAAGCCTCCCATTTCAGGGATATGACCGGGTAGACAGCTGGGAACATAGTTCTGCAAGATGGAATTCACTCCTACCTACTTTAGGGATTAGTAGAGAGGTTGTTCCCTTAAGTGTTGACTCCGGGTCTTGAACAATGGGTCCACCCCTCTCATTGGCCTGAGAGGGATTCGGTTTGTTGGTTGGACCACAAACCAATTGCTCATTAGAGGATCAATGGGACTTAAGGAACAAGAAGTGATTACAGGGGTAAAACGGTATTTTTGACCAAGCTATAATTACGAACGACCTGTGAATGATCGACTTACTAATCATGGTTATATCGACTGAACAAAAATATATCTACAGTGAGGAGAGTTCAACCACTGGGCTTTAGTGGAGTGTCCTGGTGGTTAACGAATGTTGATTAGCTAGGCTAAAGAGTTTGACAGGTTAATCTCGTATCATTGGAGCTCATGATTTGTAGGTCCATTAGGTCCCCTTACTAGCTCGGACTAAGCCTCGTAACATTTGAGAGAAAAGAATTTGAATTATTCAAATTCAGTTTTGGGATAAAACGTTAATTATATGTGATATACTTAACGTGTCATAGATTAATTATAAATTACACTATGATAAAGAAGAGGTGGATGTATTTAAATATGACATAAATATTGGTTCTGTTTATAACATGAATAGGGATTCATGTTCTACCTGTCGATTTAAGAAATCGGGATTGGTCAAATTATTTAATTTGATATTTGATATTATGTATATAGTCCCAAAGATGGACATTTTTCTTTAGGAGAAACCTTAATTCTCTTAGTTCGGGTTTCTGCGCTTTTAAACAATTCAGTATTCAAAACGCTTTCGACTGAATTTGGCTTTAAAACATACAAGTTAGACTCAAGTGAAGCTGAACAAATCAAATTGCCTTTGAAAGAAATAAACGCTTTATTAGAATCAAAGGAAATTAAAATACAATGTTCAATGAGACAGGAAATAGAAACAAGGTTTCTAGTAAACCCTAGGACTATATACATATTGTCCAACAATAAAAAATTCCTGCCAAAATAGAGCTTCACTTTGCCAATCGCTGCAACAGAGACTATCTCCCCGGATCAAACCCGTAGAGACACCTCACCCTCTCGCAGCAGCTGCCAGGAATCAATTCCCTGAGAAGAAGAACATGTTTCAGTTACCAGTAAATCACATTTACCTTGATTCTTCCTCTCGGCAAGAAACTTGGGACAGTTTCTCTTCAAGTGACCATCCCCATTGCAACTTCCTTGACCTTCTTGTCCTTTTGGGTGGCAGCTCGGTCAGCTTTACCCTCTTCATCCTCTTCTTCCCTTTCAGGCGTGAAAGAGCAACAGGTTTAGTCCTAGAGGTCGAACCCCTGTGATAAGACCTGTAGGCAACGTTTGCCTCAGCTCTGGTGCCCTGATCCTCATTAAGGACTGGAAATTCTGTAGCTCATTGAGGAGGGTAGTCAGAGTGTAACTAATTTTGTTCATAACAACATTGCTACAAAACTGAAGGAAACTCTTCGGAAGAGTCTCCAGTATAAAGCTAACCTGGCTCGACTCGTCGATCGAAGCCCCGTTCATCTCCGCCAGATTAAAGTGGGTCATCATGTCTAGAACATGTTCACGGACAAACGACCCTTCTTTCATCCGTGCGTTGAAGACGTGTTTGAGTGAATCGTGCCTGACCTGAAAGGACTGTTGTCCAAACATGTCTTGCAACGAATCCATGATCTCCTTAGCGATGACCATCAACTCATGCTTTTTTGCCAAAACTTCATATAAGCTGACAATTATATAGACCTTGGCCTTTTCATTGGTCCTGATCCATCGATCGTATGCATCACGAACACTTCGTGATGCAGTCGAGCTCGACAACTGAGGATACTCCTCAATAAGCACGAACTTCAGGTCGTCAGTTACTAGAATCGTGTTTGGAAGTTATCTCCCACTAGTTTGTCGGAAGCTAGTAAAGCTATTATTGAGCTAAACATATTTTTAGCTGAAAAATCAAAAAAAAAAATTTGTGTCAGTCTCGCGTAAACTTTTGAAAACCATTAAGGTCTTAGCAAAATTTAATCCTATGATCCCTAGGTCATTTAAAAATTGCAATGATATCCTAAAGGTTTAGAATGCCCGCTACCGAAGGGTGAACAAAAAACACTCCTCCTCTAAGACGAGACTTTCTTGACCAGACCCTAATTCAAGAATAACTCTTATTTCATTAGGCGTCCAGCTACCATTATTTGGTCGAATTCATTAACACTTAACGAATTCTGTGAGTGTCACCCTCAATCTTTAAGTTTCCAAGTATCCGTCCAAACAATAGCCACCGAAGGGTGAACCGCGAAGGAAAACCAACAAGGAAACTGTATCCCTTTCGGGAATTCACGATGTCCCGACTCCCATGATCAAGGCCCTCCGAAGGGATTGTCTGGTCTAGGCCAAACTAGCAGGCGGATCATAGGGGTCTCACGATGTGAATCGAAAGAAGAGACCGTGGGTCCCGTTTTCACAGGTCCTGCTCCCACTCGCTATTAGTGCTCTCTCCATCCACTTTGATATTGATCCATACAAATACCATCCGAAGGGAGACACTCCCATTTGCGCCACGAGGCCGAGTATGGATCTCACGGTGTGGACTTAACGGAGATTTGTGATTGAAAATTAAATATATCTCATACACTATATTTCCTCCCACTCAGCACTTTATAAATTTCGGGATTGACCTAGATAAATCGGCTAAAATTTACCTAAGTCTACCAATATAACTCTTATATTGTATTTAGCCTAAGTTTATAATCACATTATTACGTAGGTCTATGTGAGTAAATTAAAACACTTTTAATTAACGACACTCACGATAAGTATAATCTAAGAATCTCCGGACCGAATTCACTCCCAGGTCGGTTTCCAGGTAGGGGTGTTCCACAAGCGTCAACTTAAATACCCCAGCCTTAGACAAAACCTTCCTTAGACAGAGTTACTAATCAGTCGCCATTCAAAGACTATACTTTGGTTTCCTAATTCTAATCTTATTAGAAGCCGAAAACCTAAGTCTAATTATTCAAGTTCTAAACACTTTAAAACTAATAATTAACTTAGGTTGCATGCATTTCTATGTTATAGTGCTTGATCATTCATCACATGAATAACTATATACTATAAAACAATTAATTCATCACACGAATATAAATGCATGAGCATACTTTAATCTAAAAAAATTTAACACTTATATTAATTAAATTAAAACATGCATATAATTATATTATAACTCTTATAATATAACCTATCATGCAAACTATATATTATAACTCTTATAATATAAATGATGCATGAAATGTTTAACATAAGGTGGGATTTTAAATCTATATGACATACATTATGCACATAGAAAATAACTAAATCATACATCTCATGCATAAAATAATTAAATAGCACAAATGGACCGGTTTTGGCACCTAGGGGCATTTATTTAATTAAATAACATTAATATAACAATTATATTAATATTATTTAATAAAATAAATAAATTGATTAAAAAATTAAATTTTATATAAAAAATAAAAATAAAAATAAAAAAGCAATTTTATCTGCCCCACGAAGCCTCCTTCAAAAAACTACCCACGTTACTCGCAAACTTGGCGCTGGAGCTGCCCTCAACACACGTAGCATTGCAATGTCGTGGGCAGCGTTGCAACGCTGCCGTGCTCAGCGTTGCGCCCCACGCGCTCCACGCCTCGGCGTTGCAACGCTGCTCTGTAGCCAAGCCTCCGCTCGCAATTGCAGCGTTGAGACGCCGATGAACAGCGTCTCAATGCTGTCCACAGAAAAGCAAGCTCCTCTAGTTGTTCTTCGTCGATTCTCGCTCGTTTCTACTCCGATTGCTTCACAACAACACTTGCCACGAACGACTCGGACTTACAGACTCGATTTACAACAAAATGCCCAAAAACAACGGACCCTTACATTGATCACATCAACATAAAAAAAAATGTAAATCTATTATAGTGCCAAAAACCGTAAACATCCATTATGCAAACCAAACATTTATCACATAAATTAAGGCTATACCCACCTAATTTCAACGAAAAACAGTGCACAACATCGAACCAACGTATGGCTCTGATACCAATTGAAGGGAATGAAACTCCCACGGAGCGGAAGACGATTGAATCGTCATGGATAAGTTGTGCAATTGAATTTCATTAAAATGATTTAACTCTTAAATCTAGGCTAAACATACATAAAATGGAAAGAACAAAACAGTAAGTTCAAGTTACTTACTTGTTGAAGACCTTTTTCAAGGATTCCTTTCCAACGAATCACGAACTCTTCGTGTGCTTCTCGATCTCTACGAACTCGAACACTTCTCACGAACAAGAACACCACCAAATGCTTCTCGATTGTTCTTCTTTTGGAAGAAAGAAGTTTGTGCGAACTTGGTGTTTTGGAGAAGAGTGGAGAAAAGTTGAGAGAGAATAGAGAGAGAGCTTTCTCTTCCTTTTGGTGAGAATTCCAAAAAATGAGAGAATGACTTGCTTTCCTTCTTGCAAGAAGGGTTTATATAATGGAGATAGGTGGAGTTGAAATCTCAACCTATTTACCATTTTACCACAACTATAGGTTATGCAAATCCTATTTGCATAACCATATATTGTAAGATATCTCATATCTCATATCACAAATCACATTTGCAATATTGTGGATTTATTAAATTTAATCACATCCAGTTTAATATCTCTCAACCTAATTTCAACAATTAGCCCTAATTCAACAATTTGGCTAACCTATAGTTTATTATGAATCTCATTCACATTAAACTATATATTATATCATTCATATCACATATAAATGACATAAATGCCCTTTTAGTGAAATCGAACACTTCAATTCACACCAAAACACTAACCCTTCTTTTAACCTAGATTGAGGCAACCGAGGGACCTAATGGACCTACAGTGACGAGCTCCAATGATCTGAGATTAACCTATCAAACTCTTTGACCCGGTTAATCAACATTCATTAGCTACGGTAACACTCCACTAAAGCCCGCATCGCACTCGCTCGGCAGCATTACGTGTCCACTAATATAACCAATGTCCATGAGTCGACCCTTCACAGGTTGTTCGTAGACAATGCTGGGTCAAATTATCGTTTTACCCCTGTGTCTACTTCTTGCTCTTTAAGTCCCCACTGCTCCTCTAATGAACAACAACGTTGTTATGGTCCGACCATACACAACAACCCTCTCGGGCTAGTGAGAGGGTGGGCGTCCGTTGTCAAAGCCCTGGAGAAAGCACTTAAGGGAACAACCCCTCTAGTTTCCCTAAAGGCGGGAACGAGTGAATTCTATCTTGCGTAGTTAAGTTCTCAGCTCACTACTTGGTCCTGTCCCTGAGAAGATAGACATATTGTGCGAGTAACTGTGACCACCGTCACCCGTACTAGTCAAAGGACAGACCCCCACAGACAGGAGTCCATAACACGCTCAGGATTCAGGTCGAGTCATTAATGGTCATCTACGAAGTTATTAGTCCTTACTGTCAACGGTGTTACATCAGTAGGTCTAATAATTCATGGTCCGGTCTTGTACAATCTCATTGTACAAGATGCCCCCACTCGCATGTCAACCACATGAGCAAGTCAGTTCACCTCGTTTGTATCTTAATACAAAGTGGGCCGCATCCGCAGCGTATCAAGGATTAGGTCTCCAACCCTATCCATATACAGTAGACCGTTCGGGTCAATAACTCGAACGTGATCCTCCCTATGTGTCCACTACACACCGTTCAAGTTCTAGTTCTCTCATATATTCAATGGCCCTAGAGCTTAATTTATTGGTCAAAGTTTGTATTAAATACGAGACACAAAATAATGAAATGAATAACTCTTTATTAATTTCAAATAGTAATTTACAAACACGAGATTAGGACAAAACATCCCAACATAATCAAGCGATGGTTGACCAAGACAAAGACAAATGGGTCATAGCCATGGACCAAGAAATGGAGTCTATGTACTTCAATTCTGTTTGGGATCTTGTAGGTAAATCTGATGGAGTAAAACCTATATGTTGTAAGTGGATCTACAAGAGAAAGCATGGTGTAGATGGAAAGGTGCAAACCTTTAAAGTTAGACAAGTAACAAAGGGTTATACCTAGGTTGAAGGGGTTTACTATGAGGAAACCTTTTTGTTTGTTCCTATGGTAAAGTCTATTCTTATCCTACTTGTCGTTGTCGCGTATTATGACTATGAGGTATATCAAATTGATGTCAAGACAACATTCTTGAATGGCAATCTTGACGAGAACATCTACATGGACCAACCCAAAGGGTTCATTAAACCAGGGCAAGAGCAAAAGGTTTGCAGGCTTAAAAGGTCAATCTATGGACTGAAACAAGCCTCTAGGTCCTGGAATATAAGATTTGATGAGGCAATCAAATCTTTTGGCTCTGACCAGACTGATGATGAACGTTGTGTCTACAAGCAAATCATCAATAGTTCTGTCGCATTCCTAGTTCTGTATGTGGATGATATCCTACTCATTGGGAATGATGTAGATTATCTTACTGATATTAAGAATTGGCTAACTACGCAATTTCAAATGAAACATTTGGTCGAAGCGCAGTTTGTTCTTAGGATCTAGATTGTCCGGAACCGCAAGAATAAAATACTAGCCTTGTCTTAGACATCATACATTGACAAGGTGTTGTTGAGGTTTAAGATGCAAGACTCCAAAAAGGGTTTATGGCCTTTTAGGTATGTAGTTCATTTGTCTAAGGAACAGTGTCCTAAGACACCTCAAGAAATTGAGGACATGAGAGGATTCCTTATGCATCAGTTGTTTGGAGCCTGATGTACGCCATGTTGTGTACTAGGTCAGACATTTGTTTTGCAGTTGGAATGGTCAGTAGGTATCAATCCAATCCAGGACCTGAACACTGGACAGCGGTTAAAACCATCCTTAAGTATCTTCGGAGAACAATAAAGGGAATGAAATTCCGTGCAGCGGAAGGGTGATTGAATCACCGTGGTATCGTTGCAAAATCCATTTTCTTAAAACCATTTTTATCACATAGAAATTAGGCTAAACATACAAATTAAGAAGAAAAACTAGTAAGAACACTTACTTGTTGAAGAAGCGTATTCAAGTTTTTCTTCTCCTGTTCAGGAACCCTTTGTGATCACGATCTCAACGTCCTCGATCTCCTCGAACAGTGAGTAACCGAACACTTCCACACAGTTTCTCGGTTGTTCTTCCTTTGGTAGAAGGAGAGTGGTGGAACTCCTTTTTTGTGAGAGGGGAGGAGAGATTGAGAGAGGGTTGAGAGAATTTTGCAATGCTCTTTGGTGAGAAATCCAAACAATGAGCAACAAGCATAAGAAATCCTTCTTGCAAAGGGTTTATATAACGGTGATAGGTGGAGTTGAAATCTCCACCTATTTACCATTTAACCACAACCATAGGTTATGCAAATCATATTTGCATAACCATATATAATAAGATATATCATATCTCATTATACAAATCACATTTGTATAATTGTGGATTTTTAAATTGAATCACATTAAATTTAATTTCTCTCAATCTAATTTCTCCAAATTAGCCCTAATTAGACAATTAGGCTAACATATAGTTTATTATGCATCTCATTCACATTAAAGTATATAATATGTCATACATATCTCATATAAATGACATAATTACCCTTTAGTGAACTTGAACATTTCAAATTCACATCAAAACTGTAAACCCTCTATTAATCCAGTTTGAGCCAACCGAGACACCTAATGGACCTATAGTGACGAGCTCCAATGATCCGAGACTAACATCTCAAACTCTTTGACCCGGTTAATCAACATTCATTAGCTACGGTAACACTCCACTAAATCCCGTAGTTGCACTCCCGTCAATGTAAGACAAGTTGTGTCCACTAATATAACCAATACCCATGAGTCGACCCTTCACAGGTTGTTCGTAGACAGTGTTGGGTCAAATTACTATTTTACCCTTGTGTCTACTTCTTGCTCCTTAAGTCCTCACTACTCCTCTAATGAAGAACAACGTTGTAATGGTCTAACCATACACAACACCGCTCTCGGGCCAGTGAGAGGGTGGGCACCCTTTTTCCAAGCCCTAGAGACAGCACTTAAGGGAATAACCCCTCTAGTTTCCCTAAAAGCGGGAATGAGTGAATTTCATCTCACGTAGTTAAGTTCTCAGCTCCCTACTTGGTCCTGTCCCTGAGAAGATAGGCAAATTGGGTGGGTAACCTTGACCACCCTCACCCGTACTAGTCAAAGGACATACCCCCCCAGATAGCAGTTCGTAACATGCTCGGGATTCAGGTCGAGTCACAAATGGTCATCTACGAAGTTATTAGTTCCATACTGTGTTAACGGTGTTACATCAATAGGTCTAACATTTCACGGTCGTGTCTTGTACAATCTCATTGCACAGGATGCCCCCACTCGCATGTCAACCACATGAACGAGTCAGATCACCTCGTTTGTATCTAATACAAAGCGGGTCGCATCCACAACGTATCTAGGATTCGGTCTCCAGCCATATCCATATACTGAAGACCGTTCGAGTCATTAACTCGAACGTGATCATTCTTATGTGTCCACTACACACCGTTCAAGTTCTAGTTCTCTCATAAATTCAATGACCCTGGAGGTTAGTTTAATGGACAAAGTTTGTATAATTACGAGACACAAAGAGATGAAAGAAATAACACTTATTTATTTCAAATGGTATTATTACAAACTAAACAAGATTAGGACATACATCCCAACAAACAAGGAACTACATGCTTGTGTATGGGGCTAAGGATTTGATCCTTACAGGATACACAGATTCTGACTTTCAAACTGATAAAGATTCTCGAAAATCTACATCAGGGTCAGCATTTGCTCTTAACGGAGGAGTTGTAGTATGACGAAGCGTCAAGCAGGGATGCATCGCCCACCATGGAGGTCGAATATGTAGCAGCTTATGAAGCAGCTAAAGAGGTCGTTTGGTTAAGAAAATTCATGTTAGATTTGGAAGTTGTTCAAAATATGAGTTTTCCTATCACGCTATATTGTGATAACAGTGGTGCCGTGGAAAATTCAAGGGAACCCTGAAGTCATAAGAGGGGTAAGCATATTGAGCCGAAATATCATCTCATCCGGGAGATCATGCATCGAGGAGACGTGATCGTCATGAAGATTGCCTCAGAGCACAACATTTCTTATCATTTTACAAAGGCTCTCACGACTAAAGTATTTGAGAGTCACCTAGAAGGTCTAGGTTTACAAGTCTTCCCCAACTAGGGCAAGTGGAAGTATATTGTACAAAAGGTTTCAATGCCCTAGTTTATTGTATTTACATTATTGTAATGTTTAGTACTCCACAAGGTTTAGGTCAAGTGGGAGATTGTTGGGATTTGTGCCCTAAACTTATATAATTTTGATCCAATAAATAAAGAGTTATTTGTTTTTGTAAGATTATATTCTCGCTTTATAAATCCAATAAACTTAGCTCCAAGGTTATAATATATCTTGAACATCAGTGTAGTAGACACTATTTGGATTGTGTTCAAGAGTATAACCTAAATGGTCTATGGTATAAGAATAAGGTTGAAAACCTTATTCTGGTAACACCATGGATGCGACCCACTTTGTAATTAGTACAAATGAGGTAATCCAACTCATTCATGTGGTTGACATGCGAGTTGAGGCATCCTGTATGAAGAGTTCGTACAAGACCGGATTGCAAATTATTAGTCTGACCAGTTTAACGCCGTTAACAGGATAAGACAGATAATTTATAGATGGTGATTAGTGATTCAACCTGAATCCTGAGCAAGTTAAGAACTCTTTCTTATAGGGGTTTGTCCTTAGACTAGTATGGGTGTGAGTGGCCTGTAGCCGACTCAATAAGTCTACCTTCTCACGGACAGAACCTCGTAGGTAGCTGGAGACTTAACTATGCAAAATGGAATTCACTCATTCCTACACTAAGGAATTAGCTAGGTTCTTCCCTTAAGAACTGAGTCCAGGTCTTGAACAACGGGGGCCGACCCTCTAAATTGGCTTAAGAGAGTATGAGTTTATGGTAGAACCTTAGACTTGTTGTTCATTAGACGATCAGTGGTGCTTAAGGAACAAAGAGGTAAAACGGTTATTTGACCCAGATGTGATTACGAACAACCTGTGAAGGGTCGACTCATGGGTAATGACTATATCAGTGGACAAAATATTATCTACAGTGAGGAGAGTGCAACTACAAGTCTATAGTGGAGTGACTTGTAGTTAATGAATATTGATTAACTGGATCAAAGAGTTTGATCAGTTAATCTCACATCATTGGAGCTCATGAACTGTAGGTCCATTAGGTCCCTCCGTTGGCTCAACATGGTAATATTGAGGGTATAAAGTTAGGAATGAAATTAAAGTGTTCAATTTCATATATGAGATGTTATATCAATTATATGTGATATAATTGATATAATATATGGTTTTAATGTGAATTAGATTCACATATTAACCATATACTAATGAGAGAACGAAGGAGGGATAGGATGGTAATTTCTATCCTATTTCCCTATAAATAGTTACATGAGATGCAACTTTGGTTAAGGCTTTTGACAAAAACCCTAAAATTTTCCCAATTGTGTTGGAAAGAGTTCCAAAACACAATTCCTAAAGATCTCCTCACCTTATCCTAAAGGAACCCACCTTCCTCCCTCATCAAGAGAACAACAGAGAAGATCTAGTGGTGGATCTTCACAAGGTTTGGGTTTGTTGCTGAGATCGTGATCTTTGGAGGAGGAATTCGTTGAGAAAGTTTCTTCAAAGGTAATTTTCTTGATGTCCTACTTTGTAAAGCATGCTTAATCTTAGTTATTTTATTCTTGAATGAAATCCGTTTAACGAAATCTTGAACACGCGATTCACAATCGCTTCCGCTGCGGGATTTGATCCTTTCAGCATCCAGATCTTGTAACATAAGATTTGATACTACGATTAAGTCTTATGGCTTTGTCCAAGACGTTGATGAGCCTTGTGTTTACAAGAGGATCATCAACGACAAAGTAGCTTTCTTAGTACTTTATGTGAATTATATCCTACTCATTGGGAATGATGTAGGATACCTAACTGACATAAAGAAGTGGTTGGCGACCCAATTCCAAATGAAAGATTTGGGAGAGGCGCAGTATGTTCTTCGGATTCAAATTTTCTGGAATCACAATAACACAACGCTAGCTCTGTCTCAAGCATCTTATATCGACAAAATGTTTGTCCGATATTCGTTGCATAATTTCAAGCGGGGCGTATTACCCTTCAGGCATGGAGTTCATCTGTCTAAGGAATAGTGTCCTAAGACACCTTAAGAAGTTAAGCATATGAGACGTATTTCCTATGCCTCTACAGTAGGTATCTTAATGCATGTTATGTTGTACACAATGCTAGACATTTGTTATGGAGTGGGAATAGTCAGTAGGTACCAATCCAACCCAGGGTTAGACCACTGGACCGCAGTTAAAAATATCCTCAAGTATCTTAGGAGAACGAGGGACGATATGTTGGGTTTCGTGCTCTAAAACAAGTAGTTTGAAATTTTTGTTCTAATTATTGTAATAATGTGTTATTATTTCAATAAAGAGTTATTGTTCGTTATTTACGATATTGCCCTTGTTTTAACCCTAAATCCAATAAACTAAACATCCAAGGATGTAAAATGTATCTTGAACTGAATGTAGTGTACATATAAAGGATTTCGGTTCGAGATACAACCTAAATGGTCTATAGTAAGGGGATAAGGTTTGAGTACCTTACCCTGGTAACATTATGGATGCGACCCACTTTGTATATGATACAAACACTGTGATCATAACATGTTCGTGTAGATGACATGTGAGTGGGGATATCCTATGTAATGAGATTACATAAGACCTGAAGGGAATATGAGTCCCACAGCGGAAGCGACTGTGAATCGCGCGCTCTTGATTCAGTTACAACGATTTTATTCAAGAGCATATACAACAAGATTAAGCATGTAAATATAATGGACAACAAGGAAAACTACCTTTGAAGAACCTTTCTTCAAATGCTCCTCCTCTCTCACGATGAAGATCTCAACAACACGAACTCGAACAAACACCGACACTACTACCGGATCTTCTCTGTTGTTCTCTATGTGAGGTAGGAAGGTGTGTTCCCTTTAGGAGAGGTGAGGTGTTTTGTGAGAGAGATGTTTGTGTCTTGGAACCTTTCCAACAACACAACAAAAGCTTGGAATCACTTAACCTGCATGCATCTCATGCAACCCTATATATAGGGAAATAGGATGGAATTGACCATCCTACCCCTCCTTTATTCTCTCTTTAGTATATGGTTTATATGTGAATGTAATTCATATTAAAACTATGTATTATATTAATTATATCATATATAATTGATATAACACCTCATGTATGAAATTGACACTTCAATTTCATTTCTAACTTTATACCCTCAATATTACTATGTTGAGCCAACGGAGGGACCTAATGGACCTACAGTTCATGAGCTCCAATGATGTGAGATTAACTAATCAAACTCTTTGATCCAATTAATCAATATTCATTAACTACAAGTCACTCCACTATAGACTTGTAGCTGCACTCTCCTCACTGTAGATAATATTGTGTCCACTGATATAGTCATTACCCATGAGTCGACCTATCACAGGTTGTTCGTAATTACAGCTGGGTCAAATTATCATTTTACCCCTATGATGACCTCTTTGTTCCCTAAGCACCACTGATCCTCTAATGAACAAAAAGTCTAAGGTCCTACCTCAGACTCATACCCTCATAGAGAGCGGGGCCCCGTTATTCAAGACCTTGAGTCAGTTCTTAAGGGAACAACCTATCTAATTCCTTAGTGTAGGAATGAGTGAATTCCATCTTGCACAAGCTTATGTTCCCAGGCTACCTACGAGGTTCTGTCCCGAGAAGGTAGGCTTATTGAGCCTGGCCATGTGCCACTCTCACCCATACTAGTCTCGTGACAAACCCCTATTAGCAGGAGTTCTTAACTTGCGCAGGATTCAGGTCGAGTCACTAATGACCATCTATAAATTACTAGTCTTATCCTCATAACTGTGTGTTACACCGTTAGACTAATAATTTACTGATTCTGGTCTTGTATGAACTCTTCATACAGGATGCCCCCACTCACATGTCAACTACATGAATGAGTTGGATTACCTCATTTGTACTAATTACAAAGTGGGTCGTATCCATGATGTTACCAGAATGAGGTTTCCAACCTTATTCTTATACCATAGACCATTTAGGTTATATTCTTGAACTCAACCCAAATAGTGTCCACTACACTGATGTTCAAGATAAATGTTATAACCTTGGAGCTTAGTTTATTGGATTTATAAAGCAAGACTGTAATTCTATAAAAACAAATAACTCTTTATTTAATTGATCAAAATTACACAAGTTTAGGGCATAAATCCCAATAATCTCCCACTTGACCTAAAGCTTGTGGAGTACAAAAACATTACAGTAATGTAAATACAATAAACTAGGGCATTTAAACCCCTTTGTACAAAATACTCCCACTTGCACTAGTTGGGGAAGACTTGTAAACCTAGACTTTCTAGGTGACTCTAAAAAACTTTAGTCATGAGAGTCTTTGTAAAAGAATCAGTAATGTTGTGCTCTGATGCTATCTTCGTGACAATCACGTCTCCTCTATGCACGATCTCCCGGATGAGATGATACTTCCACTCTATGTGCTTTCCCCTCTTGTGACTTCGGGGTTCCCTCGAATTTGCCACTGCACCACTATTATCGCAATACAGCGTGATGGGCAAAGTCATATTTGGAACAACTTCCAAATTTAGCATGAATTTCCTTAACCAAACGACCTCCTTAGCTGCTTCACAAGCTGCTACATATTCGGCCTCCATTGTGGAATCAACGATGCATCCTTGCTTGACGCTTCGCCATACTACAGTTCCTCCGTTAAGAGTGAACACTGACCCTGATGTAGATTTCTGAGAATCTTTATCAGTCTGAAAGTCAGAATCCGTGTATCCAGTAAGGATCAAATCCTTAGCCCCATACACAAGCATGTAGTTCCTTGTTCTCCGAAGATACTTAAGGATTGTTTTAACCGTTGTCCAGTGTTCACGTCCTGGATTGGATTGATACCTACTGACCATTCCAACTGCAAAACAGATGTCAGGCCTAGTACACAAGATGGCGTACATCAGGCTCCCAACAGTTGATGCATAAGTAATCCATCTCATATCCTCAACTTCTTGAGGCGTCTTAGGACACTGTTCCTTAGACAAATGGATTCCATGTCTAAAAGGCAACAAGCCCCTTTTTGGAATCTTGCATCTTAAACCTTGACAACACTTTGTCTATGTAAGATGCTTGAGACAAGGCTAGTATTTTATTTTTGCGATTCCGGACAATCTGAATCCCAAGAACAAACTGCGCATCACCCAAATCTTTCATTTGGAACTGCGTAGCTAGCAACTCATTGATGTCAGTAAGATAACCTACATCATTCCCAATGAGTAGGATATCATCCACATAGAGAATTAGGAATGCGACATAACTATTGATGATTTTCTTGTAGACGCAAGGTTCATCATCATTCTGGTCAAAACCATAAGATTTGATTACCTCATCAAATCTTATATTCCAGGACCTAGAGGCTTGTTTCAGTCCATAAATTAACCTTTTAAGTCTGCAAACCTTTTGCTCTTGTCCTTGTTCAATGAACCCTTTGGGTTGGTCCATGTAGATGTTTTCCTCAAGATTGTCATTCAAAAAGGTTGTCTTGACATCCATTTGCCATACCTCATAGTCATAATATGCGGCAATGGCTAGAAGGATTCGGATAGTCGTTACCATAGCAACAGGTGAAAAGGTCTCCTCATAGTCAACCCCTTCAACCTGGGTATAACCCTTTGCTACTAGTCTAGCTTTAAAGGTTTGCTACTTCCCATTTGCACCACGCTTCCTCTTATAGATCCACTTACAACCTATAGGTTTTACCCCATCAGGCTTATCTACAAGATCCCAAACATAATTGAAGTACATAGACTCCATTTTTTTGTCCATGCCGATGACCCATTTGTCTTTGTCTTTGTCAACCATTGCTTTATTATAAGTCAATGGATCATCGCAGTTGTCATCTAGTATAACAACTTGGGTTTCAGCTAAACCCATGTAATGGTCAGGCTGTATCACAACCCTCCCACTACGTCGAGGCATACTCAACTATTGAGATGGACTCTCTTGACTAGAAAAACTAGTATCAACAACTCTTGTTGACGTACTATTGTTCTTATTAGCAACCTTTGTTATTGTTCCATCTAACTCATTCCACACTACTTTACTTTTTGGTTTGTGGTCCCTTATGTGGTCCTCCTGTAAGAAAATGACATCTGTCGACACAAAAACCTTATCTTCCTTAGGATCATAGAATAAACAACTTCTTGTTTCTTTTGGGTATCCTACGAATAGACATAACTTTGAACGTGAATCCAACTTCTTTGGATTTGTCACAAGTACATGTGCTGGACAACCCCATATTCTGAAGTGACATAAACTACCTTTACGTCATTTCCAGAGTTCAAAAGGTGTTTCAGAAACACTTTTTGAGGGCACATTATTCAAAATGTATACTGTAGTCTCTACTGCGTAACCTCAAAAAGAACTAGGGAGATGAGCATAACTTATCATTGATCAAACCATGTCCAACAGGGTTCTATTTCTCCTTTCTGATACACCGTTTTGTTGTGGTGTGTCGGGAGCTGAGAGTTGGGATTTAATTCCATGTTCTATCATATAGTTCTGAAATTTTAAATCCATGTACTCTCCACCTCGATCCGATCGAAGTGTTTTAATAGTTTTACCTAATTGATTTTCAACCACAGTCTTGAATTTCTTGAACTTTTCAAGTGCTTCAGACTTGTGGTGCATTAGGTAAATATGCCCAAATTTAGAATAATCATCTATAAAAGAGATGAAATATTCACATCCTCCCCTGGCTTTAACATTCATCAGACCGCAAAGGTTTGAATGTATAAGCTCAAGAGGCTCTTTTGCTCTATAACCTTTTCCACTAAAAGGTCTTTTAGTCATTTTGCCTTCTAGGCAGGATTCACATACTGGCAAAGAATTTTCTTCTAACTCGTTTAGAAGTCCGTTCTTTACCAATCTCTCAATCCTATTGAGATTAATGCTACCCAATCTTAGATGCCAAAGATGAGCATTTTCTTTAGGAGAAATTTTACATTTCTTAGTTTGTGCGTTTGTAGTTTTAAATAATTCAGTGTTCAAAACCATTTTGACTGAATTAGGCCTTAAAACATACAATCCATTTTCTAATGAAGCTGAACATATTTCTAAACCATTCTTCATAATAAACACTTTATTCATAGAAAAGGAAACAAAAATACATTGTTCAATAAGGCAAGAAATGGAAATAAGGTTTCTAGTAAACCATGGTATCACTAATATATTGTCCAACAATACATATTTCTTGCCAAAATAAAGCTTCATTGTGCCTACTGCTACAACTGAGACGACTTCTCTATTTCCAACCCGGAGCGTTATCTCTCCTTGTTGTAGCTGCTGCCAGGAATCAATTCCTTGAAAAGAAGAGCAAACATGATTAGTGGCGCCTGAATCAAATATCCAAGCAGTTTTATCGTTATCCACTAAACAAGCTTCTAGGCAAAGTAAATCATATTTACCTTCCTTCTTATTTTCTGCAATGTACTTCGGACAGTTACGTTTCCAATGCCCGTCTTCGTTGTAGTGGAAACACTTTCCTTTGTCAGCAACGTCTTTCACTTTCTTGCCCTTATGGGCGGCAGCTTTGTCAGCCTGTTTCCCTTTACCAACCTTCTTCATGTTCTTCTTCTTCCCTTTCAGGTTAGAAGAAGATGAAGCCACTGTTTTTGTCCCAGAGGTCGAACCTCTGTGATAACTCCTACTGACAACATTTGCCTCACCTTTCGATCCTTGAATTTTCATCAAAGATTGAAAGGTCTGGAGTTCATTCAGAAAGGAGGTAAGGTTAAAAGTAAGCTTGTTCATAACAACATTACTTTTAAACTGCAGGAAACTATCTGGAAGGGCTTCCAGAATGAAGTTGACCTGGCTCGACTCGTCGATGGAAGCACTATTCGACTCCGCGATGTTAAAGTGCACCATCATATCTAGGACATGATCCCGAACAGATGTACCCTCTGGCATCCTCGAGTTGAATATTACTCTAGGGCATTATGTCGGGCCTGTGTGGACTGTTGTCCAAACATACCCTGCACAGAATCCATGATTTCCTTGGCGGTAATCATGCTCTCATGCTTCTTGGCTAATATGTCAGACATACTTGCCAGCATGTAGACCTTGGCCTTATCATTGGCCTTGATCCATCGATCATATGCATCACGGACATTTCGTGACGCATTCGAGCCTGGCACCTGAGGACACTCCTCCGTTAGCACAAACTTCAAATCATTCGCTACCAATATAGTGTTGAGTTTGTTTTTCCATGTCATCATATTCTCTCCAGTTAACTTT
This sequence comes from Trichosanthes cucumerina, assembly GCA_036507285.1. Taxonomy (NCBI): domain Eukaryota; kingdom Viridiplantae; phylum Streptophyta; class Magnoliopsida; order Cucurbitales; family Cucurbitaceae; genus Trichosanthes; species Trichosanthes cucumerina. Next base: position 67,184,002 of record CM071836.1, on the reverse strand, counting down.
TCCGCACCTAATAAGGAAATTATAGAGCTAGACATTTTGCTGAAAATTTACAAACAAACTTGTATGAGTTTCTTGCTATAACTCTAATCCAATCACGTTTTAGCTAATTATCAAATGATTCCTAGGACATTTAAAATTTGCAATGATACTCCAAAGGTGTAGAATGTATGACACCGAAGGGTAATAAAAAATACTCCTCCTCTGGATCAAGACACTCTTGACCAAAACCTAATACCAGAATAACTCTTATTCCTATAGGTTTGAGTTACCATTTTTCGGTCTGGATACATACACAACTTATGTACCCCGTGAGTGTAACCCTCTGTCTCTAGATCCCAGAGTCTCCATCCAATAAAATTCGCCGAGGGGAGGACTAGATTGGAAAATAGTCTAAGAAAATCTTTATCCCTTTCGGGTGTCTACTGTGTTTGATCCCCTATGATCAAGCCCTCCGAAGGGATTGTCTAGTCCCCAAACAAGCAGGCTGACCATAATGATCTAACGGTGTAAACCGACAGTTTTGTTTTCACTAAACCTGCTCCCACTCACTATAAGTACCCTCTCCATTCACCTTGATATTGACTCATACAAACACCATCCGAAGGGGGACGCTCCCGTTTGCGCCACGAGGCCAAGTATGAGTCTCACGGTGTGAACTTCTCGGAGATAGCGTTGGTGGAAAAATATGTATCTCATAAACTTTTTCCTCCCACTGAATACATTAAAGTTTATAGGAATCTTACTTAGGCTAAAACCAGGCTAATGGTTTTACCTAACTATGTGAATATAACTCTTATATCGATAATTAATATAACTCTTATATTGATTTTATCCTAAGTTTGTTAATATAACTCCTTATATTAAAGCTTAGATTTCTAGTTTATTAACCCCTTAATAAACCCGCTAAGGCTACTGTAATTTATAAACTCTCTGATTAAGTTTCACTCCCAGTGCCGCCTCAGGTAGGGTGTTCCGCTTCACACCTTAAATACTCCAAATTTAGACAGAACTTTCCTTAGAAAGAGTTCCTCTTTTAATCATAGCTTATAAATTACTTGGTTCCTCATTCTAATCTAATTAGAACTAGATAACCTAAGGTCTATTATTTCCAAGTTCTAAACATTTTAAAACTAATAATTAACCTTAGGTGGCATGCATACTATGTTATAGTGCTTGATCATTCATCACATGAATAATAAGACATTCATAGCATATTCATCTCATGATATCTAATGTATGTCAATGTTGTCCATAAATTAATATAACAACTTTATATTAATTAATCATGCAAACTATATAATATAAGTCCTTATATTATAAATGATGCATGAAAATGCTTAACCTAAGGTGGGATTTCTAAAATAAAGGCATACATTATGCATGACAATAATTACACAACAATTGCATAATTAAAATAGCAAAATTAGACCAATTTTGGCACCCGAGAAACAATTTTAATTAATATAATCTAATTATATTAAATATATTAAATATAAAACGTTTTTATAATTAATATATATAATAAAAATAAATTTTCGCCCGTTGCTCTTTCACGTGAAACGTATGTGGCGTTGCAATGCTGATGGCAGCGTTGCAATGCTGCGCCTTGTCCGTTCGCCGCTGAGGCGTGTTGCGAACGCCTTCGCGTTGCAACGCTGCAACGCCTCTCGCGCGCGCCTCCTTCAAGAAAGCGCAGCGTTGCAACGCCAATGAACAGCGTTGCAACACTGCACACAGACAGCAAAGGGAATTCTCCAATTCTTGCTCGTTTTCACTCTGATCTTCTCAGCAACCACCTTGCCTCGATCGACACGGACTTACAGACTCAATTTACATAATAAAATGCCCAAAACAATGGGCCCTTACATTAAACGATTCAATGGAAAATGTAAATCTAAGTGCCAAAATTGAAACCATCTAATTTGCAAAACCGTTCATACATCTCATGCAAAAATAGTAAATCCCACCTCGTTCTTGAAAAAATCCAGAACATAAATCAAGAACGCAATTGGGCACTGATACCAATTGAAGGGAATACGAGTCCCGCAGCAGAAGCGACTGTGAATCGCGCGCTCTTGATTCAGTTACAACGATTTTATTCAAAAGCATATACAACAAGATTAAGCATGTAAATATAATGGACAATAAGGAAAATTACCTTTGAAGAACCTTTCTTCAAGTGCTTCTCCTCTCTCACGATCACGATCTCAACAACACGAACTCGAACGAACACCGAAACTACCACCGGATCTTCTCCGTTGTTCTCTAGGTGAGGGAGGAAGGTGGGTTCCCTTTAGGAGAGGTGAGGTGTTTTGTGAGAGAGATGTTTGTGTCTTGGAACCTTTCCAACAACACAACAAAAGCTTGTAATCACTTAACCTAGTTGCATCTCATGCAACCATATATATAGGGAAATAGGATGAAATTGACCATCCTACCCCTCCTTTATTCTCTCTTTAGTATATGGTTTATATGTGAATCTAATTCACATTAAAACTATATATTATATTAATTATATCATATATAATTGATATAACACCTCATGTATGAAATTGAACACTTCAATTTCATTCCTAACTTTATACCCTCAATATTACCATGTTGAGCCAACGGAGGGACCTAATGGACCTACAGTTCATGAGCTCCAATGATGTGAGATTAACTGATCAAACTCTTTGTTCCATTTAATCAATATTCATTAACTACAAGTCACTCCACTATAGACTTGTAGTTGCACTCTCCTCACTGTAGATAATATTGTCTCCACTGATATAGTCATTACCCATGAGTCGACCATTCACAGGTTGTTCGTAATTACAGCTGGATCAAATTATCGTTTTACCCCTGTGATTACATCTTTGTTCCTTAAGCACCACTGATCCTCTAATGAACAACAAGTCTAAGGTCCTACCTCAGACTCATACCCTCATAGAGGGTGGGGCCCCATTATTCAAGACCTGGAGTCAGTTCTTAAGGGAATAACCTATCTAATTCTTTAGTGTAGGAATGAGTGAATTCCATCTTGCACAGTTAAGTTCCCAGCTACCTACGAGGTTCTGTCCCTGAGAAGGTAGGATTATTGAGTCGGCTGTGTCACTCTCACCCATACTAGTCTCGAGGACAAACCCCTATAAGCGTAAGTTCTTAACTTGCTCAGATTCAGTCGAGTCACTAATGACCATCTATAAATTACTAGTCTTATCCTCGTTAATTGTTACACTCGTTAGACTAATAATTTCTGATCCTGGCCTTGTATGAACTCTTCATACAAGATGCCCCCACTAGCATGTCAACTACATGAATGAGTTTGATTACCTCATTTGTACTAATTACAAAGTGGGTCGCATCCATGGTGTTACCAGAATGAGGTTTCCAACCTTATTCTTATACCATAGACCATTTAGGTTATATTCTTGAACTCAACCCAAATAGTGTCCACTACACTGATGTTTAAGATAAATGTTATAACCTTGGAGCTTAGTTTATTGGATTTATAAAGCAAGACTGTAATTCTATCAAAACAAATAACTCTTTATTTAATTGATCAAAATTACACAAGGTTAGGGCATAAACCCCAACAAGACCGGATCGCGAAATAGTAACCACTAGATGTAACTCCGTTGACTAGCTAGGTTTCTATTTCACTACGATGACCAAGTCAACTTGATCTCAATCTTGACTAGTATGGGTGAGAGTGGTCAGATTCGCCCTTTGACTAGTATGGGTGAGAGTGGTCAGATTCGCCGACTCAATATGCCTACCTTCTTGGGGACAAGACCGAGTGAGCAGCTGAGGACTTAGCTAGCAAGATGGAATTCACTCCTTCCCGACTACTAGGGTAAGTAGATGAATGTTCCCTTAACTGGTGTCTTCGGGACTTGAACAAGGGGCCCGACCTTCTCATCTTCCCGAGAGAGACTTCTCTTTGGTTGTAGGACCACAAACAAATTGTTCATTAGAGGAGCACTGGTACTTAAGGTACAAGATGTAACCCAGGGGTAAAACGGTAATTTGACCCAACTAGTGTTACGAACATTCGTGAAGGATTGACTTGTTTTTATTTGTCAATACCGTGGATACATAAAAATATCTGCAGTGAGAAGAGTGCAGTTGCGAGACTTTAGTGGAGTGTTCACGGAGTTAACGATTGGTGATTAGGAGGTTAATGTGATTAACCGAATAATTTCATATCGTTGGAGATTCTGATCTGTAGGTCCATTAGGTCCACCTTCTAGCTCGTAAAGGGTTCTTAGATCATTTGAATTTGAAATGTTCAAATTCAATTAGCGAATAAATTTAATGTATGTAGATACGTTATAATATAAAGTTTTGGAACTTTATATTATAAATTTAATGTGAATATGATTCATATTAAATTTTGTGAGATAATTAAATATTTGAAAGAGTTCAAATATTCATTTAAATGTGAATGAGATTCATATTTGGAAAACTATAGTTTAAAATTTAATGTGCATAAGATGTGCATTAAAACTATGGGGTAAGGAATTATAATTAAATAATAAAATTAAACATATGATGTTTAATTAATTAATTAAGGTGTTAATTAAATACATTAATTGAATATGATTTAATTAATAATTATTTATAATATGATTTAATATGATTAAATTAATATTATTTTATTATTTAATTAATTAAAAATGGGAAACGTGTGTCAGACATGTTTTCCACTACCCTCCTATCTCTCCCACTCCCATCGATAAGTATGGGAAGGAGGGGAGAGTGATTTCATCGATCATTCTGAGGCAATTGGTGAATTGCTGTCAATTTCTCTTTCAAAAAAAAAAAAAAAGAATTTCCCTTCCTCCTTCCAAACTAGTTGGAATCGTTCCCACCAAGTATTGGATCTATGTAGAAACTCAGAGAATAGAAGTTTTGTTGAGTGGTTGTGTCTTGATGAGAACATAGAGGAACTTGGTGTTGCTGTAAAATCCAAAGTAGCAAGGAGTTGCTGTGGAAATTCGAAACTACAAAGGTAATTAGTATCTTTCCTTTTAGTTTAATAATTATACAACATGTGTTTGCATCTCTAATTTTCATTCTCTAATTAGATTAGAATTGCTTATTCTCTGTAATTTATTCAATGGATTGGTATTTTGAATAAACCAAAATAATCAAGCAATTGATCCATAAAACACATTTTCGCTGCTCACAGGGATCATATCTCCTTCAGTTCTTGCTCCGTTTTATTGCTCGGATCCTCTAAAATAATGTCCAACTGTCTTCCACTCATTTTTCCTCTTCAATCCTCTTCAAATTTGACAAAAAGATGTATTTACAATCCAAAAAATCCTAGGCATGCGTCTCAGATTCAAGCTTCAAAGTTCGTAAAGTCTAGGCGCTAGCATTCTGTCCTCCAACAATGTCTGTGGCACTTAGGTTATTGATTTTTTATTTTTCTTATAGGTTTTAACTTGAAAATCTTTGAACTTTGGTCTTCAAAATAAAATCATTGATCACCAACAAAAATAAAAGAAATGCATAAATTAAAATCCAAAAACTATAGGAAAACTAACTAAAAACAACATAAACACGATATACTAAATAAATATAAAGTGGACTTATCAAGTGCCCCCAACTTAGTCTTTTAGTCGCCCTCGAGCAAAGAATCAATTGAGAAGAAAATTAAAGTCAACAACCCAAATGTCATGCAAAGGGAGAGCCTTAAGCTTCAAAATAAAGTTCATCAATCTTCAAATAAAAGGACATAAGATGTAATTAATGTCAACCACTTCTCTAATTAATGAGCTATGTTGACTTTACCATTTTGCAATTAAAAAAAAAACTTTCTAAATGCACAAAATTTTTCCAAAATCCAGTGAACTCTAAAATTTCACCTTTAAGCCAGCCTTCTCTGATCAAAGCTTGTCAAGAGCTCTATCAAATGAATTTTATAATTATTGATCTAAAATTAAATACTTGTAATACTTAACAGTGGACCGAGTCGAACCACAAGAAACCTAACTAAAATTACCTAGATTTCTATTATTTGGTTTTCTTATTGACAAAGACTGATACAGACTTGGGGGAGAGGGGAAACTCAAACATAAAATAAGAGATAGAAGGACAAAAAACAATAAAGCTGATAGAGACTACATGTCACACCCCCACCCGAACCACATGCTAACTTAGCCCGGGAGACGGCATGAAGCCAACAGACATTGTTACCTCTTAACAATACCTGCTGACATTACTTTACCTCGAAACAAACTATGTTCGCATATGGGACACTTTAAACTTAACACAATGAATCAACATCTATAGGACGTACATGAGGAGAAACTCTTCTTAAGTCTCTCCGGAAACTAAAACGAGCAAGAACATCGTAACCACAAACACCAAAACCACTAATTAGGCAACCACAACCTCTAAAGCACATACGACTATAACAACATAGTTCTCTTAAAATAATTTACAAACATATGGACTTGCTAAACTACACCAACCACGCATAACATATCAAACATGAGAAGCTTCCAAAGAGACTATGGCAAAGTTATCGTGCACCGGAGCTCGATCTCTACCAAAAGTGGAAAAAACATCGAAAGAATGAGCTATAAAGCTCGTTGAGTGACTTGAGTTTAAAAGAAAGCTATTAACTCGTAAATCATATCACCCGCCATCTATGAGCATATGCATCCGTAATCAAGCGCTAAAAATAATCGTGTAATCATTATAGCTTTTCATTAAAACTAGCAAGACACCGTTAAAAATCTCGTAAGGCATGTAAATGCTATAAACTCTTTTAAAACATGTCACAATCTACGCTGTGTAGGGCACGCCAAAGACACCAACGCTTATTCTACGATGTAGTGGGGCCCGCCAAAGACTCCCATCGCCTTTGTCGAGTGGGGCCCGCCAAAGACTCACGATAAATGGCCGCTGTCACGAGTACACTCAACGTCGACAACGAGAATAAGACTGTGTGCACACACGGTACTACATAGCCTCGGGCTCAATATCTCTCGTAAGATCACATGAAAACATTTGAACATGCCAACATCTTTTCTTTCATAAAACTCAAGCTTACTTAGCTTGTTCATAAAACTAGAAATCTTTAAAACATACTTGCTAGTACATGCTTGCTTGAAATCATCACATTTTCATAAGTTTCGGCAACCATTGGACATATGCTCATGTATAAACTTTATAAAGACTTTTAGGCTCATCATGAACACTTTAAAACATTTCTAAGAAATCATGAATGCTCATAAACAAGTGTTCAAGAAAACAATAAACATCTAAACCATTTCGTTTAACAAAACCTTGCATTTCATAAGCATAATACAAGCCTATAAACAATTTTCAAGGTTCGTTTTGTCACTCACAGTGTTAGAACTAAAGTCTTGACCCGTACACTCGACCTTTTGTTCTTGGCCTGTCAAACAAACCAAAACCATGTTTTAGAACCTCGAGCTCATGGTTTTAACTTTAAATCTACAAGAAAACACTCCAACAAAAATTCCAGCATTTAACAGATTTTATGCCCTGTATTCAGACAGCTATAACTTCTTCATTACTTATCCAAAAAGAATGTACTTTATACCAAACTCTTCCTTTTTCAATCCTCTAAAACTCTTATGAAGACATGAAAATGAGATTCCCAATAGATTGGTTCAGAAATACCTCGAAAGCTTCTTTCCCCGGAACCAACTTCTGCTATTCCAGATTCGAATTTCTGCTGCAACCCGAAACTTGACCTGCTATTTACAACATCTTACAATAATTTTCTATTCACGATTCCTTCATGAAAGTTGTAGGAAATTCAATAAGCTTTCCAACCATACCTAATAGAGCTTCTGATTCCAATTCTACAGGTCAGTACAACCAAAACATCAGAGACTTCTCGGATTTGACAGTAAATTCTGTGTTCTGACTTCCTCTTCACAAATCAGTAGCTTAAGATCCGAATTTGCTCAAGCATCCTTCACGAATTTTGTTCCAATATGAGTTAACTTGCACGAAACAAAATTTCAACTCTTACCTCTTTCTGTGGAGCTCGTGATGAACAAAATAGCAGAACATGGCAGAGTGATTACCTTTGCTGTCATACTAATTTCACTTGAGTTCTCTCCTCTCTTCTTCAATTTCCAGCTGAAACCCTCTTCTTCTTCTTCTTCTTCTTTAAGCTTCTCCCACGAAAAACCCTTGCCTTTACTTCATAAAATGAGAAGAAAACGATGGGGATGTCTTTTTAAAAGAAAAAGAAACAAATGTGGGTCCCACCATCCACCTTTCTTTGTTTTTTTTTTCTTTTCCTTTTCTTTTCTTTTCCTTTCTTTTCTTTTCTTTCCTTTTCTTTCCTTTTCTTTTCTAAACATAACAAACTTAGTATATTAAACATTTTTTTTTATTTCCTTTTCTTCTTTTTTTGTCTTAAAAGCAATCCAAACCAAATGGTTTAAACTTTCCTTCCTTGTTTTCCTTTAGCCTTTCACTTCATTTCTTTTCTTTTAAAACAAGGAAAACCAAGTTTTAAGCATTCATTTCTTCCTTTCTTTTGTTGTTTGATAATAAGGAGGTTCCAAAGAAAGATCTCGGGTTTACAACTTACCTCCTTTAAGAAATTTCATCCCTCGAAATTTAGTAGTCTTTAGGTGAAAATCATCTGATACTTCCTCCTCATTTAGTCTTCCAACTCTCGATTGCCTCCTCCACTCTGTGATGTCTCCAACGAACCTTCACGAGTGGGATCGCCTTGTTTCTTAAAACTTGTTCTTTCTCGCCGAGGATTTGAACTGCATCCTCTGCAGTAACTCATGTCTTTTTTCACTCAACGGGTTGTGCTTGTAGCACATGTGTCGATCCGAATATACTTCTCAACATGGACACATGAAAAACATTATGTACTCAAGGTAGTTCTGGCTGCAATTCTAGTCTCAGAGGTCAGCCCCCAACTTGTCCTGTTACTTGATAAGGACCAATATATCTAGGGCTTAGTTTACCTTTCTTACCAAAACGAAGGACACCTCTCCATGGAGATAACTTCAAGAAAACTTGATCTCCAACTTGGAATTCTAAGTCCTTTCGTTGCTTATCTACATAACTCTTCTGACGGTCTTGTGCTACCCTCAGATTCTCTCTGATTACGTTAATATTGTTTGTCATAACTTGCACCAACTCAGGACCGATTAGCTTCCGCTCTTCCAGTTCATTCCAATATACGAGCGTTCTACACGGTCTTTTATCTAGAGCTTCAAATGGTGCCATGTCAAAACTAGACTGACAATTGTTATTGTAAGCAAATTCCTTAAGCGATAGGCGTGTAACCCAACTCCCCTTAACTTGAAAGATACATGCTTCCAACATGTCTCTTAGGGTCTGGATGGTCCTCTCCGATCGACCATCATCTATCTCGAGAATGGAGCGTCAGACTAAAACTCGCTTTGTCCCCATAGCCTTCCTTGAACTAGGCCAAAACTTAGAAGTAAATCTCTGATCCCTATCTCAAAACTATGGACACCGGCACTCTTTCTTGCCTTACAATTACACGACGCATAGCTTAGCTAGTGATTAAGCATAGACATCATTGTAATCGGCACAAAAACGTGTTGTCTTAGTGAGTCTATCCACCATCACCTAAGTACCATCATGTCCATTTGAAGTACGTGGTAATCTAAACAGAAAAAACCATAGTATACGCTCCCATTTCCATTCCGACACTAGCAATGAGTTAAGGAGTCCTTTTTGCTTCGTCTAATCTGGTTTAACTTGCCGATGATTAAACATCTATCACATAATCAACTATCTCTCGCTTCATCCCAGGTCACCAATAAGTCTCATTCAAGGTTTTACACATCTTGGTGCTTCCTGGATGCATAGCGTAGCTGAACTGTGAGCTTCTTTTAGAATAGCATTCTTAAGCTCACTAACACTCGGAACGCATAGTCTTCCTTGTTTCTCTATGGCTCCGTCTGATCTCATTTTAAATTTGCTTCTTGGCCCTATTTGGACTTTCTAAACATCTTTTGCAAGTTACTATTCTTTGATTGTCTTCTCACAATCTCTATTATGAGTGAAGGCCTAATCAAATTAAACTAAAGACCCTCTGAATTCTCTGCAGTTACAACTGCCTTAGAATCCCTTAGAGTACTTAAAAAAAAATGTTGCTCGAATACCACACAAGGCATCCCTAGGAAGTCTTGACTTCCTGCTCAAAGCATCCGCTACCACATTCACCTTACCAAGATGGTATTATATGGTACAATCACAATCTTTAATCAATTCTAACCATCTTCGTTGTCTCATATTCATCTTCCTCTGTTCAAAGATATATTTCAGACTCTTATGATCTGTGTAAATGTGACACCTTTCACCAAACAAGTAATGTCTCCAGATCTTCAGTGCTAGAACAACTGCTGCTAGCTCGAGATCGTGGGTAGGGTAATTACATTCATGCTTTTTCAATTGTTTTGATGCATATTCTATTACTTTTCCTTCTTGCATCAGAACACACCCTAAACCTTGTCTCGAGGCATCACAGTAAATCACATACTCTTTTCCCGTTCAGAAAGTGTCGAATAAGTGTTGTAACTAATCTCTTTTCACTCTTGAAAACTTTGTTCACTCTTATCCGACCATTCAAACTTAGCATTCTTTCTTGTTATAATCATAAAGGGTAATACTAATCGTGAGAAGTTCTCAACAAATCATCTGCAGATCCTCGCCAAGCCTAGAAACTACGCACTCTGCCGCTTTAGCCGGTCTCACTAAGTTGACCATAACTTTTACTTTATGTGGACTCATACCAACTCCATTTGTTGAAACAACTTACCTCAAACACTACCTCGATTCAATCAAAACTCACCTTTGGTGAATTTAGCGTATAAATCGCTTATCTCGTAGTGTTTGTAGAATAATACTCATGCGTTCCTCGTGGACTTTCCTCACAATCGAGTAAACTAGTATATCATCAATAATCACTATTACAAGATATCCAAATACCGGTGGAAAACTCCGCCCATGGGGTCCATGAAAATCGCTAGTGCATTGTTAAACCGAATGGCATTACTAAACACTCGTAATGCTCGTACTTCATTATGAATAACGCCTTAGGAATGTCTCGATTCTCCGACCTTTTAACTTATGATATCCTCGATCTTAAGTTAATCTTACAAAACATCGATGCACCTCTTAACCGGTCAAACAAGTCATTTATTCAGGTAAAGGATACTTATTACGATCGTGACTTTGTTTAACCGCTATATACTCAATGCATAATCTACGGGTACCATCTTTCTTTTTCACGTATAACACTCGAGCTTTCCAAGGCGATACACTAGGTCTGATGTATCCCTTATCAACTAGTCCTTGTAACTGCATCTTTAGTTCCCTGATCTCACTTGGAGCTATTCTATACGGCGGTTGCGAAATAGGTGTTACTCATGGTAACAGTTCAATGGTGAACTCAACTTCCCTATCAGGTGGCAATCCTGATAGATCTGCTAGAAAACAACAAGAAAATTCATTCACAACAAGAACATTTTCTTGTTTTAACTTTTCTTCCTGCACCTCAACTACATGTGCAAGAAACGTCGTGCAACCTTTCCTCAATAACTTCTGAGCTTTGAATGCTGAAAACAAACTCGTAGGGATAGTCTTTCTTTCATCCCATAAAACCACTTAAGCTAATCCTGGTTTTCTGAAAAACAACTTCCTTTATATGGCAATCTCTGGAAGCATAATGAGTAAATACGAAATCCATCCTTAAGATTGCATCTCACACCTGCAAGTCTAGTGGAAGAGGATTCACTAACATAATCAGACCTTCTATCAAGATCTCACAGTCCCGCAACACTGCATTGACTAGTAACACATCACGAACTAGAGTGTATATAGCTAACCTTTTACATAAAGGTTCTAGCTTCCCCATTCAACTTAGTCAAGAACATACTAAAAACAAAGAAATGTGTAGCACCTTGTTCTATTAAAACAAAAGCAGTGTACATTTCAAATAGTAATTGTGCCAATAATCATATCTGGTGCATCCTCAGCTTCTTGCTGAGTCATAACCTAGACCTTTCCGTGTTGCCTAGGCCTCCCTATAACTCTCTTTAGTCTAACACCACTGGTGCCCTCTCTTGCAGCTACTAAAACTCTCGGCTGCTCAACTAACTGGGACTCAACTCCTAGTCCCTCTGTGCAAGGTACTGGCCCATAATCGTGGACAATCCTCTCTGACATAACTGGTTGTCAAGATCTGTAGCGTGTACCAACACTCACAAGACAATGACCTTGATGATTCTTGCAACAGATCACACACATGGAGTTTTCCTTGCTATACCGGCATAGACTATTGCCCTCTTTGCGCCTCTTCTTTGCTAATCAAACAAATTAATTAGGTTCTTTTTAACTCATCGCTCCTCGATAGGCACTACCCATAATCATCCGCCTCGATGCTGCAGCTACTTGGCTACTAGCTTGCTCTTTAAAGTCATATTGACTTAGAAACATTTACTCCAAGTGTGAATCTCCGCTGCTCACGACCTTGGAAACTGCTAGTTGTCGAAGCCTCCACAACTAGGCTTCATTACTGACTTGTCCTCTGCTATACTCTGCTCAACACGTAGAGCAGTCTCTACGAGCCGAGAGAAGTCACCCACTTGGCAATGGTCAGAATCGGGTACGATCTCGTGTCGTAATCCTCTTTCAATTAAATGCGACACTGCCGCTCTTAGATGCCACAAACACATCAACATACCGCGACAACTCGGTATATCTTCTCTCATACTCACCACATGGAAGTGTCTCTTGCTTTAGTTCTAAAAATTCATCCTCTTTTGCCTCTCTGTGACGTGTGCTAGGGTAATACTTATTTTCAAATATACTTCTAAAAGTTTGCCATTGTGAAGTACGTGCATCACTACAACCAAGCTAACATCGATCTCCATCATCCTTCCGCTTTCTTTAGTAGCAAGAATGTGGTCAACTTAACATTTCGCTCCTCAGAGCAACTCATAATATCAAAACATTTATCAAGCTTATTTAGCCAAACCTCAGCTTCAACTAGATCTTTGGAACCCTCAAACACTGTGGCTCCTAATTCTTTTAGTTGATCTATTTTATATGTCTTATCTGGATTACTTAGCCCTGCTCTCTATGGTTTACCTACCTCCTGTGAGGAATTAACATGTTGCTTAATTCTGGCTCGTATCTGAACTCTCGGGCACTAGATCTCCACCGGGATTGATCTTTGGGTAGGATCTTGCGTCCGCCCCCGATCTTGCATCGCATCGCCGCTAGTACGTGGTGGCATGACTTCTATAACATATTAACATACTAGACATGTAATGAGTACTCAACTCAAATGCACAACTCTAGACTTGTGTTCACATTCTAGTCCTGACTGGACTTACTCTTGTCCTTACTTGGACCATGCTCTACTAGTTCTACTGAACTAACTCAATAACTTGCTATTTACTTTTCAGTTTCTTCTAGAGCAAACTTGCTCTGTCTCATTCCCATGGAGCTAACTGCTCTGATACCAAGTTGTCACACCCCACCCGAACCACATGCTAACTTAGCCCGGAGATTTGCATGAAGCCAACAGACATTGTTACCTCTTAACAATACTGCGACATTACTTTACCTCGAAACAAACTATGTTCGCATATGGGACACTTTAAACTTAACACAATGAATCTCAACATCTATAGGGCGTACATGAGGAGAAACTCTTCTTAAGTCTCTCCCGAAACTAAAACGAGCAAGAACATCGTAACCACAAACAAATCAAAACCACTAATTAGGCAACCACAACCTCTAAAGCACATACGACTATAACAACATAGTTCTCTTAAAATAATTTACAAACATATGGACTTGCTAAACTACACCAACCACGCATAACATATCAAACATGAGAAGCTTCCAAAGAGACTATGGCAGTTATCGTGCACCGGAGCTCGATCTCTACCGAAAAGTGGAAAAAACATCGAAAGAATGAGCTATAAAGCTCGGTGAGTGACTTGAGTTTAAAAGAAAGCTATTAACTCGTAAATCATATCACCGCCATCTATGAGCATATGCATCCGTAATCAGCGTTAAAAATAATCGTGTAATCATTATAGCTTTTCATTAAAACTAGCAAGACACCGCTAAAATCTCTCGTAAGGCATGTAAATGCTATAAACTCTTTTTAAAACATGTCACAATCTACGCTTGTGTAGGGCACGCCAAAGACACCAACGCTTATTCTACGATGTAGTGGGGCCCGCCCGGCCTCCCATCGCCTTTGTCGTAGTGGGGCCCGCCCAAAGACTCACGACAAACGTTGTCACGGAGTACACTCAACGTCGACAATGTAATAAGACCTGTGTGCACACGGTGCTACATAGCCTCGGGCTCAATATCTCAGAAGATCACATGAAAACATTTGAACATGCCAGCTTATCTTTTTCTTTCATAAAACTCAAGCTTACTTAGCTTGTTCATAAAACTAGAAATCTTTAAAACATACTTGCTAGTACATGCTTGCTTGAAATCATCACATTTTCATAAGTTTCGGCAAACATTGGACATATGCTCATGTATAAACTTTATAAAGACTTTTAGGCTCATCATGAACACTTTAAAACATTTCTAAGAAATCATGAATGCTCATAAACAAGTGTTCAAGAAAACAATAAACATCTAAACCATTTCGTTTAACAAAACCTTGCATTTCATAAGCATAATACAAGCCTATAAACAATTTTCAAGGTTCGTTTTGTCACTCACAAAGTGTTAGAACTAAAGTCTTGACCCGCACACTCGACCTTTTGTTCTTGGCCTGTCAAACAAACCAAAACCATGTTTTAGAACCTCGAGCTCATGGTTTTAACTTTAAATCTACAAGAAAACACTCCAACAAAAATTCCAGCATTTAACAGATTTTATGCCCTGTATTCAGACAGCTATAACTTCTTCATTACTTATCCAAAAGAATGTACTTTATACCAAACTCTTCCTTTTTCAATCCTCTAAAACTCTTATGAAGACATGAAAATGAGATTCCCAATAGATTGGTTCAGAAATACCTCAAAGCTTCTTTCCCGGAACCAACTTCTGCTATTCCAGATTCAATTTCTGCTGCAACCCGAAACTTGACCTGCTATTTACAACATCTTACAATAATTTTCTATTCACGATTCCTTCATGAAAGTTGTAGGAAATTCAATAAGCTTTCCAACCATACCTAATAGAGCTTCTGAGTCCAATTCTACAGGTCAGTACAACCAAAACATCAGAGACTTCTCGGATTTGACAGTAAATTCTGTGTTCTGACTTCCTCTTCACAAATCAGTAGCTTAAGATCCGAATTTGCTCAAGCATCCTTCACGAATTTTGTTCCAATATGAGTTAACTTGCACGAAACAAAATTTCAACTCTTACCTCTTTCTGTGGAGCTCGTGATGAACAAAATAGCAGAACATGGCAGAGTGATTACCTTTGCTGTCATACTAATTTGCTTGAGTTCTCTCCTCTCTTCTTCAATTTCCAAATTTGAACCCTCTTCTTCTTCTTCTTTCCTTTAAGCTTCTCCCACGAAAAACCCTTGCCTTTACTTCATAAAATGAGAAGAAAACGATGGGGATGTCTTTTTAAAAAGAAAGAAACAAATGTGGGGTCCCACCATCCACCTTTCTTTGTTTTTTCTTTCTTTTTCCTTTTCTTTTCTTTTCCTTTCTTTTCTTTTCTTTCCTTTTCTTTCCTTTTCTTTTCTAAACATAACAAACTTAGTATATTAAACATTTGTTTATTTCTTTTTCTTCTTTTTTTGTCTTAAAAGCAATCCAAACCAAATGGTTTAAACTTTCCTTCCTTGTTTTCCTTTTAGCCTTTCACTTCATTTCTTTTCTTTTTAAAACAAGGAAAACCAAGTTTTAAGCATTCATTTCTTCCTTTCTTTTGTTGTTTGATAATAAGGAGGTTCCAAAGAAAGATCTCGGGTTTACACTACAATATCACCTCAGACACTGATTCAAGATTAAACTAGGTAACAATGTAACTTTTGATCACAGAAACCAATAAGAACCCAAATTAGCTACTTATTACCTAATTAAACTTACTAGAACAATCAGACAAGCCACTAAAGTAAGCTTAGAACCTCTGAATCCTAATTAACTCAACCTAGCATCAAGTTAACTAACCTAATTAACCTCAATTAGTTGGGTACGATAACTTTTCATACTAGTGAAGCTAATTGCACTAAGCTTTAGGATTTATTTGGACCAACTGATTAAACTAGCCGTGAACTCCTAATTTAACTAAATTAGCTCTCTTGATCCTAGGTCCTATCATGCAATCTAGATAAAAGACTAGCCTCTACGATTGAAACATGAGCCAACTCTTTTGCTAGCTTAATCTAGCAGTTACAAACACATTTGATAATGATGGGTTGTACGGTTATCTACAAACATGCTCATAATATGGTATAAAATAAGAATCAAGACAAAAATAAATACGTTGACAGAAATTTGAGTCATTCTCTACTTTAAACTGGTTTAACGTACATTATTGACACGAATAGATTGTCAATCTATCTATGAGCATACAAAATATTAAACTAATTCAAAGATTGAGTGAGCTACTTATTTGCATAAAGAAATTAACAAAAGAACTCACAAAGATTACAATGTACCATACTTACAACCCACACTGCGTCAAATACGTAGCCAAATATCGAATCGATTCTTTCAAATACCGAAGATTGATAAAAAATACCTAAATTAACCTAAAACTATTTACAGTAAAGAATGAGGGGAGAAGAAGCCATGAAGGTTGGTTTATTCGGACATCACACCATTATTTAACCTATAAGAAGAAGTTTTTCTTCATATAAGACGCTACCCCAAAAATTTCTACCGTCGACCAAGGCACGCCGCAACGTCGAGCGAGACTTATGTATCGGGGTTGCAACGGTGTCTTGTTCCACACGCCTCTGCCTTCCCTTCAGCGTCCAGACGGTTCGACCAACGTCTCGACACTCTTATCAGAGGTATTTTTTATTTTCACTTTCATTTATTGCTCGATTGCTCGAATGACCTCAGATTTCACTCTTTTTAACCTTATTTGATTGTGTTTGCTATAAATTAACCTCCTTGCTCGAAATGCCTACAAAATAAACAACTAAGCACATAAAACCTAATAATGTAGCAAGAAATAGGTATAAAATATAGGTACATTTTGAGTCTTATCATTCACTCAAGCACCACCCTATCAACTTGAATTATTAAGAATATTTAATAAAATAAAATAAAAAAACCCACAACATAACAACATTTTTTAAAATATTTTTCTGAGGCAGTAGCATTCACACACCCACTACAGCCAAAAACTGTGCTCCAGCATTCCTCCTTCGATCTGTGTCGTTCTCCTACAATCTAAGCTCAGATCCGTGCCTCCACTACAATCACCATCGAACGTAGGACATGCTTGATGTTGCAACCTATATGATCCACTGGATGTGACGCCTTCACCAGAGTTGTAGTCTCGTCGTCGTTCTCCCATGCTGTCGCGCGTACCAGCAGTCCTCCAGACTAGATCTGTCGTTCTCACTGCAGTGCCACACCATCGCGCCGTCACCAAGCCAATCGTGATAGATTCGTGGGTAGCATGGTTTCACCGAATTCCGTTAAACCTCGTGATTTTTAATTGTGTCCTCAAATCGTTGGTAAATTCAGAACGTTATAGTTGATCTTATGAAATGATTTATGTTGGGTATTTAGATTTTTTGAATTTTGATTTGATCTCAGATGACCCATTGATTTTTTTTTTTGATAAAATAGCATAATTTGGGCATTTTTGTTCGTGATTCATCAAGAAAATTGAATTCAATTTTTGTTATATAGGTTCAAAGAAGAGCATTGTGTTGAAACGCGAATTTGGGCTCTTGGGTTAAGTTTGGTGAGCAAGAAGACTATTTAGTTATGGGTTAAGTTGTGGACACTAGAATTGTTTATGATTTTAGGAATTTTATGGACAGGTTCGGAATTGGTTCAACGAAGATCGAGACCGGATAGAAGTTAGGAACCATTTGAGAATTTTTTCCCTCGATCCTTTTAAGGAAAGGAAGGTTATAAGATAGTATATAGTATACTAACGATAAATTGTAAGTAGAAATTTGAACGTTTATTCGAGTTTGTGGATAACAAGTGGTAATTCTTTGAGTTCTGTATAGGTTGGTTGAAAGAATTTCCATAACAAGAGCTAGAACTTGGGATTGTTGGGTTTAGAGTGAAGGTAAGGGATCTCATGCTTTTTTTTTTTAAGTGGAAGTAATTTCAAAGCCATGGTTCAAAAGCTAGCTCAGAAATGAGTATGATTTTCAAGAATTTAGAAAATGTAGTATAATGCCTATGTTATGATTTTAAAGTTCTCCTTAAAATTATGCATATCATTTGTGATATATATATGTATGAAAATGTTGGAGTTTATGCCCTAAACAAGTGTAATTTTGTAATAATGATATTTCAAATAAATATAGAGTTATTTATTATATTCTCGCATATGAACCTAAATCCAATAAACTAAGTTCCAAGGTTATAATGATCATCTTGAACAATTGTGTAGTTGACAAAAGTTGGATAAAGTTGTCCAAGTATAACCTGAATGGTCTATGGTATATGCATACCTTATACTGGTAACACCATGGATGCAGTTCGCTTTGTATTTAGTACATTGAACTCCTTCATGTGGTAGACATGCGAGTGGGGGCATCCTGTATAATGAGATTATACAAGATCGGACCGCAAATTATCAACCTACTAGTGTAACACCATTAACAAGATAGGTCTGATAATTTATAGATGATCATTAGTGACTTGACCTCAATCCTGAGCAAGTTACAGACTCCTGCTTATGGGGTTTGTCGTTAGACTAGTATGGGTAATAGTGGCCTGTAGCTGACTCAATAAGCCTACCTTCTCAGGGACATAACCTTGTAGGTAGCTGGGAACTTAACTCTGCAAGATGGAATTCACTCATTCCTAAATTAGGGAACCAGATAGTTTGTTCTCTTAAGAACTGAATCCAAGACTTGAATAACGGGGCCCCACCTTCTTATTTGCCTAAGAAGGATTGAGTTTATGATAGGACATTGGACTGGTTGTTCATTAGAGGATCAGTGGTGCTTAAGGAAATAGATGTAGTCACAATGGTAAAACAGTAATTTGACCTAGCTGTGATTACGAACAACCTATGAAGGGTCAACTAACGGGTACTGATTATATTAATAGATACAACACAGTCTACAGTGAGGAGAGTGCAACTACGAGTCTATAGTGGAGTGACTCGTAGTTAATGAATGTTGGTTAATTAGATCAAAGAGTTTGATCGGTTAATCTCATATCATTGGAGCTCATGATCTGTAGGTCCATTGGTTCGTTTGTTGACTCAACATGGAAATATTGAGGGTTTATAGTTTGGAGTGAAATTGAAGTGTTCAATTTCATATATAAGGAGATATATCAATTATATATGATATAATTGATATAATATATAGTTTAATCTGTATAGAAAATGAGAAATGCATTATAAGAGCTTTATAGGGGTAGGATGGTCATTTCTACCCTATTTCCCTAAAAATATATGCATGAGATGCACATTTGACAAGCAATCATGGACAAAAGAAACCTTAGTGCTCCCAAAGTTGCAAAAGAGTTTTCGTTCTCTCAAAAAGTCGCTCCCATACTCCAAAGGGGAATCCCACCTTCCTCCCTCTCCTAGAGATACAACAGAAAAGTTCTAGTGGTCGTGTCAAAGCTAGTTCGAAGTTTGTGGAGAACGCGAGATTATTGAGATCGTGAGAACAAGAGGAGTGAAGGATCACATGTTGTTTCTAGTCTACAAAGGTAATATATTTGTCCATATTTTAGTTTATGCTTCATCTTAGTATATTTGTGTTTTTGAATTGATCTACATAACGAATTTCAAGAACACGCGATTCAAATTGCTTCTGCTCCGGGATTCGATCCCATCAATTGGTATCAGAGCCAATTGTGTTCCTTTTTTTGTTTTAGATCTGTAAAAAACATAGGTGAGATTGCATTAAATTCATGAGATGAATGTTCGGTTTGCAAATTAGATGTTTTCAATTTTGGCACTTAGATTTACAATATTTCATTAAAATATTCAATGTAAAGGCCCGATGTTTTGAAAAATTTTAATTGTAAATCGAGTCTGTAAGTCCGTGTCGATCGAGGCAAAGTGGTTGATGAGTGTTGCGTATTATAATATAGCAATACCGCATTGTACGGGTCAAGTTTTAGTATAGTGATTTATGAGTCCAAGTATCGTCCTCGGGAATGGGTTTCTAGATTAATTAAGTACTAAGATACTAAGTCTCAAATTTAGCTAAAGCAACAAAACATGGATAGGTGTTGACGAATAAAATAACCAAACAAACAAACATGTGGAGACACGAATTGATAGAATTAAAGGAAGTGATTTTACAAGTTAATAACCTAACTACACATGCATTGACCTCATGAGATGAATTTATAAACAAGAAGTAAATTACTCAAGAAAACCTCTCGGTTCTTAGTGAGCCTCACACATGCAATAGAATTCATAGTCTCCATATGAACCTACAACATACATGGCATTAAGTAACTTCTTTAAGTGTTTCCCTAAGAATTCTAGGTCACTCTCGTGCCAGACTACTAAGAGTTTTGACAATTTTGCTCTAATTCAAGGTTTATCTCTCGAGTCCACTTGAATCAACGAATTAAGGAGTAAAGAACGAATTGCCAAAAATAAGGACAAAACATGCTTCAAAACATAGCAATAAAGTCACAACAAGTAAATCAAATCCAACTACAATGTTTAGCTACTCAAAATCACCATAAAAACAAACTAAACAAGTAGGAAACGCCTTAGAAACGTCATTACAAATTGAAAGAAAGAGAAATAAACTTAGGTGTCGATGATGTCGGTCCTTCGCCTCCGAGCTCCCGTCTTCGATCTCAAACCTCCACGAATGCTTTGGCTCCCAAAATTACTCTTTTCCTCTTATTACAAGGTGTGTTTCAATTTAGGCAAAACTCTACCAAATTGTGCTCCCTTGTAATGAAAAAATGTTGTATTTATAGGCATTATCGGCACAAACAAGCAACGTTAGGGATAGCGTTGCAACGCCGTGCCTCTTGGCTACGACACTTAAGGAAATAATCGATGGCGTTGTAACGCCGAGGCGGCGCTACCAACGCCGCTTCTACCTAACGCGCGTGTTCTTGTCGAAATGGCGTTGCGCAGCGCGCGGCGTTGCAATAATGCGCCCACGGTTCCTCGTGCATGCCTTCTTATCGAGACAGCGTTGCGACGCTGCTAGGCAGCGTTGCAACGCTATCGCCTGGGGTCTTCAACGCGTCTTGGCTGCACATTCGGCGTTGCAATGCTATAAACAAATCCGCAACGCCATCGCCTCGGGTCCTCATGCTTGGATTGGTTCTTTCTCTTCCAATTGGTATTCTTTTTAGCTCCAAATAGCCTCGTTTTGATCCCGAGTGATCCAATTTGCCTCCAAGAGCTCCGTTTTAGCTCGTCACCTGAAATTGAATGAATTAAATACGTAAAAGCCCTGAAATCATCATAAAACTAGCAATAATTAAGCCTAAGGATAACACATTTTGTGTGCTATCAATGAGAAGAACAGAATAAAAACGAGCAAAAACGGAAGAGGAGATTGTTATTCTGTGAATGGCGTTGCAACGCAGTTCATTGTCGTTGCAACGCCACTGCTGCAGGTTTTGGCTAAGGAGACGGAAGCATTGCAACGACATCCTCGGTGTTGCAACGTCGAAGCTTCAACGCGCAATGCAAGGTGGACCAACGTTGCAATGTCGTAGGAGTTACGCGTACAACAATGGGCAGAAATGGCACATTTGACGATTTTTTAATTAATTTATTTATAAAAATGTTTTATAATTAATTTTAATTTATTGTTATTAATTTTAATTAATATAATTAGATTATATTAATTAAAATTAATTTTAGGGTGTCAAAAATTATCTAAGTTTGCTATTTATTTTTATGCAATTGTTGTATAATATATTTTCATGTATAATGTATGCTATTTAGAAAAATCCCACCTTAGATTAAGCATATTCATGCATCATTTATAATATAAGGAGTTATATTATAGAGTTTACATGATAAATTAGTATAAGTGTTATATTAATGTTGGATAGCATTGACATGCATATTATTTCATGAGATGAATATGTTATGTATGTGTTATTATTCATATGATGAATGATCAAAGCACTTATAACATAGAATTGCATGTCACCTAAGGTTAATTTATTAGTTTTAAAATGTTTAGAACTTGGTATTAATAGACCTTAGACTATCTAGTTCTCATTAGATTAGAATTAGAGACCAAATGATTTATAGACTATGATTAATAGGAACTCTCTCTAAGGAAGGTTACATCTGAGGTGAGAGGTATTTAAGTCGACTTTAAACTAACACCCCTACCCTGAACCGACATGGGAGTGAATTTAAGCTAAGAGTCTATAAATTATTAAAATACCAGCACAATTTATTAAGGGGTTAATAAACTAGAAACCCTAAGTTTATATACTAAGGTAAGATTAAATATAAAGGGGTTATATTGTAAACCCGAGATCTTTCTTTGGAACCTCCTTAATATCAAACAACAAAAGAAAGGAAGAAATGAATGCTTAAAACTTGGTTTTCCTTGTTTTAAAAAGAAAAGTAATGAAGTGAAAGGCAAAAGGAAAACAAGGAAGGAAAAACATAAACCATTTTGGTTTGGTTGCTCTAAGAATAATGAAGGAAAGAAAATGAAAGCTATGGCTATTATATTATGTTATGTTTAAAAAAAAAAAAAACAAAAGAAAACAAGAAAGGAATAGTTTGGTTTGGTTTTTCTTTGAAAACAAAAGCAAAGGAAAGAAAAGTAAAATGAAGAGATAAAGGAAAAGAGAAAAGGAAAAAGAAAAAGAAGAAAAAGACAAAAACAACCGTTTGGGGTTTATTAAACCATTTCTAATTAATTTCCAACTCATTTTGTTATCATTTTCAACCAAGAAAGGGCAGAGCATCGTGGGAGAGGTTTGAGATAAGAAGAAGGGAGAAAGTTTCTGGTTGAGGTTGAAGAAGAAAGGAGAAGAATCATTCAACTTCCATGGAAATTCTTTGATCAACTCAGACCGGTTCTGCTATTTTGTTCCTCACGAGCTCCACAGAAAGAGGTAAGAGTTGAAATTTTGTTTCATGAAAGTTAAGTCATATTGGAACAGATTTCGTGAAGGAAGCTCGAGCAAATTCGGATCTTAAGCTACTGATTTGTGAAGAGGAAGACAGAAGACAGAATTTGCTGTCAAATCCGAGAAGTCTCTGGTGTTTTGGTTGTACTGGTCTGTAGAGTTGGAATCAGAAGCTCTATTAGGTATGGCTGGAAAGCTTATTTAATGTCCTACAACTTTCATGAAGAAATCGTGAATAGAAAATGATTGGAGGATGTTGTAAATAGCAGGTCAAGTTTCG
This sequence comes from Trichosanthes cucumerina, assembly GCA_036507285.1. Taxonomy (NCBI): domain Eukaryota; kingdom Viridiplantae; phylum Streptophyta; class Magnoliopsida; order Cucurbitales; family Cucurbitaceae; genus Trichosanthes; species Trichosanthes cucumerina. The sequence goes on along the minus strand of CM071836.1, from coordinate 67,160,488 downwards.
GGTTGCACCAGAAATTCGAATCTGGAATAGCAGAAGTTAGTTCCTGGGAAAGACGCTTTCGAGGTATTTCTGAACCAAGCTATTGGGAATTTCAATTTTATGTCTTCACATGATTTTTAGAGGATTCAAAAAGGAAGAGTTTGGTATAAATTTCACCCTGTTTGGCTAAGTAATAAAGAAGTTATGGCTGTCTGAATACAGGGCATAAAATCTGTTAAATGCTGGAATTTTTGTTGGAGTATTTTCTTGTAGTTTTAAGGTTAAAAACCATGAGCTCGAGGTTCTAAAACATGGTTTTGGTTTGTTTGACAGGCCAAGAACAAAAGGTCGAGTGTACGGGTCAAGACTCTAGTTCTAACACTGTGAGTGACAAAACGAACCTTGAAAATGGTTTATAGGCTTGTATTATGCTTATGAAAATGCAAGGTTTTACAAAAACGAAATGGTTTGAATGCTTAATGTTTTCCTTGAAACACATGTTTATGAGTATTCATATTTTCTAAGAAATGATTTCAAGTGCTCGTTGTGAGCCTAAATGTCTTGAAGGAATTTATACATGAGCATATGTCTAATGATTGCCAAAACTTATGGAAATGTTATGATTTCAAGCAAGCATGTACTAGCAAGTATGTTTTAAAGATTTCTAGTTTTATGAACAAGCTAAGTAAGCTTGAGTTTTATGAAAGAAAAAGATAAGCTGGCATGTTCAAATGTTTTCATGTGATCTTCTGAGATATTGAGCCCGAGGCTATATAGTACCGCAGTGCACACAGTCTTATTCTCATTGTCGACGTTGAGTGTACTACTCGTGACATACAAATACTGTCGCGTGAGTCTTTGGCGGGCCCCACTACGACAAAGACGATGGGAGTGCTGGGCGGGCCCCACTACATCGTAGAATAAACGTTGGTGTACTGGGCGTGCCCTACACAACGTAGATTGTGACATGTTTTTAAAAGAGTTTATATCATTTACATGCCTTACAAGATTTTAACGGTATACTTGCTGATTTTCATGAAAAGCTATTCGGATTACACAAAGACTTTTAATGCTTGATTACGATGCATATGCTCATAGTTGGCGGTGATATGATTTACGAGTTAATAGCTTTCTTTTAAACTCAAGTCACTCACCGAGCTTTATAGCTCATTCTTTCAGATGTTTTCCACTTTTCGTGTAGAGATCGAGCTCCCTGCCTCGATAACCCGCCATATAGTCCGCTTGAAGCTTCTCATGTTTGATATGTTGTACGTGGTTGGTGTGGTTTAGCAAGTCCACATGTTTGTAAATTATTTTAAGAGAACTATGTAGTTATAGTCGTATGTGCTTTAGAGGTTGTGGTTGTTTAATTAGTGGTTTGACCGCTTTGTGGTTACGATGTTCTTGCTCGTTTTAGTTTCCGGAGAGACTTAAGAAGAGTTTCTCCTCATGTACGCCTTATAGATGTCCAGCTTCACTGTGTTAAGTTTAAAGTGTTCCATATGCGAACATAGTTTGTTTTCGTAAAAGTAGTGTCACAGTATTGTTAAGAGGTAACAATGTCCATTGGCTTCATGCCGCCTCCCGGCTAAGTTAGCAAGTGGTTCGGGAGGGGGTGTGACAACTTGGTATCGAGAGCGCTTAGCTCCATGGGAATGAGACAGAGCAAGTTAGCTCTACAAGAAACTGAAAAAGTAAATAGCAAGTTATTGAGTTAGTTCAATAGAACTAGCGAGAAACATGATCCAAGTAAGGATAAGAGTAAGTCCAAATGTGACTAGAATGTGAAACACAAGTCTAGAATTGTGCGCTTTGAGTTGAGTACTCATTACATGTCTAGTATGTTAATATGTTATAGAAGTCATGCCACCACGTACTAGCAGACGATGCAGGCAAGATCAGGACGGGACGCAGGATCCTACCCAAGATCAATCTCAGTGGAGATCTAGTGCCCTGAGAGTTCAGATAGGGGCCAGAATTAAGCAGCATGTTAATTCCTCACAGGAGGTAGGTAAGCCATAGGGAGCAGGGCTAAGTAATCCAGATACGACATATAGAATAGATCACCTAAAAGAATTAGGAGCCACAGTGTTTGAGGGTTCCAAAGATCCAATTGAAGCTGAGGTTTGGCTAATAAGCTTGATAAATGTTTTGATGTTATGAGTTGCTCTGAGGAGCGAAATGTTAAGTTGGCCACATTCTTGCTACTAAAGAAGGCAGAAGGACGATGGAAATTGATGTTAGCCAGTTGTAGTGATGCACGTACTTCACACTGGCAAACTTTTAGAAGTATATTTGAAAATAAATATTACCCTAGCACGTACCGAGAGGCAAAGAGGGATGAATTTTTAGAACTAAAACAAGAGACACTTCCAGTGGCTGAGTATGAGAGAAGATATACCGACTTGTCGCGGTATGTTGATGTGATTGTGGCATCTAAGAATGACAGGTATGGAAGATTTGAAAAAGGATTACGACCGAGATATCGCACTCCCGCCATACACCATTGCTAAGTGGACTGACTTCTCTCAGCTGGTAGAGACTGCTCTACGTGTTGAGCAGAGTATAGCAGAGGCGCAGTCAGTAGTGAAGCCTAGTTGTGGAGGCTTCGATAACAAGCGCTTTCAAGGTTGTGAGCAATGGAGGTTCACACTTGGGAGTAAATGTTTCAAGTCAATATGACTTAAAGGAGCAAGCTAGTAGCCAAGTAGCCGTGCATCATCGAGCGGATGATTGTGGGTAGTGCCTATCGAGGCGAGAGTTAAAGTGAACCTAGTTAGTTTGTTTGATTGGCGCAAGTTGCATGGAGGGCAAGAGTCTAATGCCAATATAGCAAGGAAAACTCCATGTGTGATCTGTTGCAAGAATCATCAAGATCATTGTCTTGTGAGTGTTGGTACATGCTACCAATGCTGACAACCAGGACATGTCAAGAGGGATTGTCCACAGCTATGGACAGCCGCACAGAGGGGACTAGGGAGTTGAGTCCCGCATGAGAGAGAGCGTAGAGAGTTTGAGAGTCGCAAGAGAGAGGAAACCAGTGGTGTTAGACTAAAGAGAGTTGTAGGGGAGGCCTAGGCAACACGGAAAGGTCTAGGTTAGGACTCAAAGAAGAAGTCGAGGATGCACCGATATGATTATTGGTACAATTACTATTTGAAATGTACCCGCACTGCTTTTTAATAGAACAAGGTGCTACACATTTCTTTGTTTTTAGTATGTTCTTGACTAAGTTGAATGGGAAGCTAGAACCTTTATGTAAAAGGTTAGTTATATACACTTCAGTTGGTGATGCTTTATTAGTCAATTCAGTGATGCAGAATTGTAAGGTCTTAGTAGAAGGTCTCAATAGGTTAGTGGATCCTCTTCCACTAGACTTGCAGGTGTGAGATGCAATCTTAAGGATGGATTTCATATTTACTCATTATGCTTCCAGAGATTGCCATATAAAGGAAGTTGTTTTCAAGAAACCAGGATTAGTCAAGTAGTTTTATGGGATGAAAGAAAGACTATCCCTACGAGTTTGTTTTCAACATTCAAAGCACGTGTTATTGAGAGAAAGGTTGCACGACGCTTTCTTGCACATGTAGTTGAGGTGCAGGGAAGAAAAGCTAAAACAAGAAAATGTTCTTGTTGTGAATGAATTTTCTTGTTGTTTTTCTAGCGAGATCTATCGTGATTTGCCACCGATAGGGAAGTTGAGTTCACCATTGAACTGTTACCATGAATAGCATCTATTTCGCAAGCGTCGCATAGAATGGCTCCAAGTGCGATCGTGGAGCTAAAGATGCAGTTACAAGAACTAGTTGATAAGAGATACATCAAACCTAGTGTATCGCCTTGGAGAGCTCCAGTGTTATTCGTAAAGAAGAAAGATGGTACCCTCAGATTGTGCATTGATTACAGACAGTTAAACAAAGTCACGATACGTAACAAGTATCCTTTACCCTGAATAAATGACTTGTTTGACCAGTTAAGAGGTGCATCGATGTTTTGTAAGATTAATTTAAGATCAGAATATCATAAGTTAAAGGTCAGAGAATCAGACATTCCTAAGACATTATTCATAAAGAGGTACGAGCATTACGAGTGTTTAGTAATGCCATTCGGTTTAACAAGGTACTAGCAGTTTTCATGGACCTCATGGGCAGGTTTTCCACCAGTATTTGGATAACTTTGTAATAGTAATTATTGATGATATACTAGTTTACTCAGTTGACAGGAAAGCCCATGGGGAACACATGAGTATTATTCTACAAACACTACGTGATAAACAGTTGTACGCTAAATTCACCAAATGTAAGTTTTGGTTGAATCATGTAGTGTTTAGGGTAAGTTGTTCCAACAGATGGAGTTGGTATGGGTCCACATAAAGTTAAAGTTGTAGTCAACTGGGAAAGACCAGTCAGTGCGACAGAGGTACGTAGTTTCCTAGGCTTGGCAGGATACTACAGGCGATTTGTTGAGGATTTCTCACGAATAGCATTACCCTTAACAGCTTTGACAAAGAAGAATGCTAAGTTTGAATGGTCAGACAAGTGCGAGTGAGTTTTCAGGAGTGAAAAAGAGATTAGTTACAACACCTATTCTCGACACTTCCCTCAGAATTTGGGAAAAAGTATGTGATTTACTGTGATGCCTCGAGACAAGGTTTAGGGTGTGTTCTGATGCAAGAAGGAAAAGTAATAGCTTATGCATCAAGACAATTGAAAAAGCATGAATGTAATTACCCTACCCATGATCTCGAGCTAGCAGCAGTTGTTTTAGCACTGAAGATCTGGAGACATTACTTGTTTGGTGAAAGGTGTCACATTTACACAGATCATAAGAGTCTGAAATATATCTTTGATCAGAGAGAACTGAATATGAGACAGAGAAGATGGTTAGAACTGATTAAAGATTATGATTGTACTATAGAATACCATCCTGGTAAGGCGAATGTGGTAGCAGATGCATTGAGCAGGAAGTCAAGACTTCCTAGGGATGCCTTGTGTGGTATTCGGGCAACATTTTTAAGAACTCTAAGGGATTCTAAGGCAGTTGTAACTGCAGAGAATTCAGAGGGTCTTTTAGTTTAATTCCAGATCAGGTCTTCACTCGTAACAGAGATTGTGAGAAAACAACCAGAGATTAGTAGCTCGCAGAAAATGTTTGGAATGTCCAAACAGGGCCCAGAGGTATAATCTAGAATGAGAACAGATGAAACCATAGTTAAGCAGGGAAAACTATGTGCCCCGAGTATTAGTGAGCTTAAGATGTTATCCTAGAGGAAGCTCACAGTTCAGCTACGCTATGCATCCAAGAAGCACCAAGATGTGTAAAACCTTGAATGGGACTTATTGGTGGCCTGGGATGAAGCGGAGATAGTTGATTATGTTGATAGATGTTTAATCACGCCAGTTAAACCAGATTAGACAGAAGCAAAAAGGACTCCTTAACCCATTCTTTGGTGTCGGAATGGAAATGGGAGCGTATTACTATGGTTTTTCCGCTTTAGATTACCACGTACTCTAAGGATTCTACGCTTGATCAGCTAGCTAAGCTATACGTCGACAGAATTGTGAGACAATACGGAGTGCCTGTGTCCATAGTTTCAGATAGGGACCCGAGATTTACTTCTAAATTTTGGCCTAGTTTACAGAAAGCTATGGGAACAAAGCTGAAGTTTAGTACAACATTCCATCCTCGCATGGATGGGCGATGAGAGAGACCATCCGGACCTTAGAGGACATGTTGAGAGCATGTGTCCTTCAATTTAAAGGGAGTTGGGATACACACCTATCGCTTATGGAATTTGCTTACAATAACAGCTACCAGTCGAATATTGGCATGACACCATTTGAGGCTCTGGATAAAAGACCGTGTAGAACGCTCGTATATTGGAATGAACTAGGAGAGCGAAAGCTAATCGGTCCTGAGTTGGTACAAGTTACGACAGATAGTATTAAGGTAATCAAGGAGAATTTGAAGGTAGCTCAAGACCGTCAGAAGAGTTATGCAGATAAGCAGCGAAAGGACTTAGAATTCCAAGTCGGAGAACAAGTTTTGGAAAGAAAGGTAAGCTAAGTCCCAGATATATTGATCCTTATCAAGTAATGAAACGAGTTGGGCTACCAACCTACAAACTGGAGTTGCCAACGGAACTATCTCAAGTACATGATGCTTTTCATGTGTCCATGTTGAGAAAGTATATTCCAGATCTGACACATGTGCTACAAGCACAACCCGTTGAACTGAAAAAAGACATGAGTTACATAGAAAATGTAGTACAATCCTTGACAGAAAAGAACAAGTTTTAAGAAACAAGACGATCCCACTCGTGAAGGTTCGTTGGAGACATCACGGAGTGGAGGAGGCAACCTGAGAGTTAGAAGACTATATGAGGAGGAAGTATCACCTAAGGACTACTAAATTTCGAGGACGAAATTTCTTAAGGGGAGGAAAGTTGTAAACCCGAGATCTTTCTTTGGAACCTCCTTAATATCAAACAACAAAAGAAAGGAAGAAATGAATGCTTAAAACTTGGTTTTCCTTGTTTTAAAAAGAAAAGTAATGAAGTGAAAGGCAAAAGGAAAACAAGGAAGGAAAAACATAAACCATTTTGGTTTGGTTGCTCTAAGAATAATGAAGGAAAGAAAATGAAAGCTATGACTATTATATTATGTTATGTTTAAAAAAAAAAAACAAAAGAAAACAAGAAAGGAATAGTTTGGTTTGGTTTTTCTTTGAAAACAAAAGCAAAGGAAAGAAAAGTAAAATGAAGAGATAAAGGAAAAGAGAAAAGGAAAAAGAAAAAGAAGAAAAAGACAAAAACAACCGTTTGGGGTTTATTAAACCATTTCCAATTAATTTCCAACTCATTTTGTTATCATTTTCAACCAAGAAAGGGCAGAGCATCGTGGGAGAGGTTTGAGAGAAGAAGAAGGGAGAAAGTTTCTGGTTGAGGTTGAAGAAGAAAGGAGAAGAATCATTCAACTTCCATGGAAATTCTTTGATCAACTCAGACCAGTTCTGCTATTTTGTTCATCACGAGCTCCACAGAAAGAGGTAAGAGTTGAAATTTTGTTTCATGAAAGTTAACTCATATTGGAACAAAATTCGTGAAGGAAGCTCGAGAAAATTCGGATCTTAAGCTACTGATTTGTGAAGAGGAAGACAGAAGACAGAATTTGCTGTCAAATCCGAGAAGTCTCTGGTGTTTTGGTTGTACTGGTCTGTCGAGTTAGAATCCGAAGCTCTATTAGGTATGGTTGGAAAGCTTATTGAATTTCCTACAACTTTCATGAAGAAATCGTGAATAGAAAATGATTGGAGGATGTTTTAAATAGCAGGTCAAGTTTCGGGTTGCAGCAGAAATTCGAATCTGGAATAGCAGAAGTTAGTTCCTGGGAAAGAAGCTTTCGAGGTATTTCTGAACCAATCTATTGGGACTTTCAATTTCATGTCTTCACATGATTTTTAGAGGATTCAAAAAGGAAGAGTTTGGTATAAATGTCACCCTGTTTGGCTAAGTAATGAAGAAGTTATGGCTGTCTGAATACAGGGCATAAAATCTGTTAAATGCTGGAATTTTTGTTGGAGTATTTTCTTGTAGTTTTAAGGTTAAAACCATGAGCTCGAGGTTCTAAAACATGGTTTTGGTTTGTTTGACAGGCCAAGAACAAAAGGTCGAGTGTACTGGTCAAGACTCTAGTTCTAACACTGTGAGTGACAAAACGAACCTTGAAAATGGTTTATAGGCTTGTATTATGCTTATGAAAATGCAAGGTTTTACTAAAACGAAATGGTTTGAATGCTTAATGTTTTCCTTGAAACACATGTTTATGAGTATTCATATTTTCTAAGAAATGATTTCAAGTGCTCGTTGTGAGCCTAAATGTCTTGAAGGAATTTATACATGAGCATATGTCTAATGATTGCCAAAACTTATGGAAATGTTATGATTTCAAGCAAGCATGTACTAGCAAGTATGTTTTAAAGATTTCTAGTTTTATGAACAAGCTAAGTAAGCTTGAGTTTTATGAAAGAAAAGATAAGTGGCATGTTCAAATGTTTTCATGTGATCTTCTCGAGATATTGAGCCCGAGGCTATATAGTACCGCAGTGTGCACACAGTCTTATTCTGTTGTCGACGTTGAGTGTACTCTCGTGACAACGATCTTTATCGTGAGTGTGGGCGAGCCCCACTACGACAAAGACGATGGGAGTCTTTGGCGGGCCCCACTTACATCGTAGAATAAACGTTGGTGTCTCAAGGCGTGCCTACACACACGTAGATTGTGACATGTTTTTAAAAGAGTTTATATCATTTACATGCCTTACAAGATTTTAACGGTATACTTGCTGATTTTCATGAAAAGCTATTCGGATTACACAGTACTTTTAATGTTTGATTACAGATGCATATGCTCATAGTTGGCCAGGTGATATGATTTACGAGTTAATAGCTTTCTTTTAAACTCAAGTCACTCACCGAGCTTTATAGCTCATTCTTTCGATGTTTTCCCACTTTTCGTGTAGAGATCGAGCTCCCAAAGTGCACGATAACCTGCCATAGTCTGCTTGAAGCTTCTCATGTTTGATATGTTGTACGTGGTTGGTGTGGTTTAGCAAGTCCACATGTTTGTAAATTATTTTAAGAGAACTATGTAGTTATAGTCGTATGTGCTTTAGAGGTTGTGGTTGTTTAATTAGTGGTTTGGACTGTTTGTGGTTCTGATGTTCTTGCTCGTTTTAGTTTCCAGGAGAGACTTAAGAAGAGTTTCTCCTCATGTACGCCTTATAGATGTCCAGCTCACTGTGTTAAGTTTAAAGTGTTCCATATGCGAACATAGTTTGTTTTCAGGTAAAGTAGTGTCAGCAGGTATTGTTAAGAGGTAACAATGTCTGTTGGCTTCATGCCGTCTCCCGGGCTAAGTTAGCAAGTGGTTCGGGAGGGGGTGTGACATATATTGATAGACTTAGGTAAAATCATTAGCCGGAGTTGACCTAGGTAAATTTCCTAAAACACTTAAAGTACTTAGTGGGAGGAAAATGGTGTATATGATACATCGATTTTTTCACCTACATATCTTCGAAAAATTCACACCGTGAGATCCATACTTGGCCTTGTGGCGCAAACGGGAGCGCCCTCCTTCGGATAGTGTATGTATGGGTCAATATCAAGGTCAATTGAGAGGGTACTTATAGTGAGTGGGAGCAGGAATTATGAGAAAAAAATCCACGATCTCTTCTATCGGTTCACACCATGAGATCGCTATGATTAGCCTGCTAGTTTGGCCTAGACCAGATAATCCCTTCGGAGGGCTTTGATCATAGGGATCAGAACATAGTAAACACTTGAAAAGGATAAAGTTTACCTTAGTCTATTTTCCAACCTAGTCCTCCCTTCGACGAATTTTGTTGGATCAGGACTCTGGAATCTAAAGATAGAGGGTTACACTCACGGGATACATCAGTTGTGAATAATGAGGAATAAGAGTTATTCTGGCATTAGGTTTTTATCAAGAATGTCTTGATCCAAAGGAGGAATGTTTTTTATTACTCTTTGGTGTCATACATTCTAAACCTTTAGACTATCATTGCAAATTATTAATGACCTAGGAATCATGAAATAATTAGTCAAAACTGATTGGATAAAGGGTTTAGCGAAATGAATAGCTCAGTAATTTTCTTGTTGGCTACCGAGAAATTAACCAGGGAAAACTTGATGACTTGGAAAGACAACCTTAACATTATCTTGGTAGCATACAATCTTAAGTTTGTGCTTACTGAGGAGTGTCCTCAGGTACCAAGCTCGAATGCAACACGAAGTGTTTGTGATGCATACAATAGATGGATCAAGGCTAATGATAAGGCCAAGGTCTACATCTTGGCAAGAATGTCTGACATACTAGACAAGAAGCACAAGGGCATGATGACCGCTAAGGAAATCATGGATTCGTTGCAAGGAATGTTCGGACACCAGTCTGTTCAGGTCAGGCACAATGCCCTTAAGTACATCTTCAATGTTAGAATGGTGGAGGGATCATCTGTTCGGGATCATGTTCTCGATATGATGGTTCACTTCAACTCGGTGGGGTCGAATGGTGCTTCTATCGATGAATCGAGTCAGGGCTGCTTTAAATTAGAAACTCTTCCAGAGAATTTTCTACAGTTTCAAAGTAATGTTGTTATGAACAAGCTTATTTTTAACATTACAACCCTTCTAAATGAACTCCAAACCTTCCAATTTCTGATGAAAATCAAGGGATCGAAAGTTGAGGCAAATGTTGCCAGTAGGAGTTATCATAGAGGTTCAACCTCCGTAACAAAATCAGTGGCTTCATCTTCGTCAACCCTGAAAGACAATAAGAAGAACATGAAGAAGGTTGCTAAGGGGAAACGGGATGACAAAGCTACCGCCCAAAAGGGCAAGAAGGTCAAAGAAGTTGTAGACAAAGGAAAATGTTTCCACTGCAATGAAGACGAACACTAGAAATGGAACTGTCTGAAGTACATTGCCAAAAACAAGAAAAAAGGTAAATATGATTTACTTTGCTTAAAAGCTTGTTTAGTGGATGATGATAACACTGCCTCCATATTGGATTCGGTTGCCACTAATCATGTATGTTCTTCTTTTCAGGGAATTAGTTCCTGGCAGCAAATACAAGAAGGAGAGATAACACTCCGTCTTGGAAATGAGGAAGTTGTCTCAGCTGTAGCAGTAGGCACGATGAAACTGTTGTTTGGCAAGAAACATATGTTGTTAGACAATTTATTAGTGATACCAGGGTTTACTAGAAACCTCATTTCAATTTCTTACCTAGTAGAACAGTGTATTTCAATATCATTTTCTCATAATAAATATTTATTTTAAAGAATGGTGTTGAAATATGTGCAGCTTCATTAGAAAATGATTTGTATGTTTTGAGACCTAATTCAGTCAAAACTGTTTTGAAAGCTGGATTATTTAAAACTGCAAACACCCAAACTAAGAAACGTAAAATTTCTCCTAAAGAAAATGCTCAACTTTGGCACCTTTGGTTAGCCCACATTAATCTCAATAGGATTGAGAGATTGGTAAGAAATGGACTTCTAAATGAGTTAAAAGAAAATGCCTTACAAGTATGTGCGTCATGCCTAGAGGGTAAAATGACTAAAAGACCTTTTAGTGGAAAAGGTTATAGAGCCAAAGAACCCTTAGAGCTTATACATTCAGACCATTGTGGTCCGATGAATGTTAAAGCTAGAGGAGGGTATTAATATTTCATCTCCTTTATAGATGATTATTCAAGATACGAGCATATTTACCTAATGAACCACAAGTCTGAAGCACTTGAAACGTCCAAGGAATTCAAGGTTGAAGTTGAAAATCAATTAGGTAAAATTATTAAAACACTTCGATCTGATCGAGGGGGAGAGTACATGGATTTGGAATTTCAGGGATATATGATAGAACATGGAATTACATCTCAACTCTCAGCACCTGGTACGTCTCAACAAAGCGGCATATCAGAAAGGAGAAATAGAACCCTGTTGGACATGGTTAATCAATGATGAGTTACACTCATCTCCCTAACTCGTTTTGGGGTCATGCAGTAGAGACTGCAGTTTATATTTGGAACAATGTTCCATCAAAGAGTGTTTCAGAAACACCATTTCAACTCTAGAAAGGACGTAGATGTAGTTTATGTCATTTTAGAATTTGGGGATGTCCAACACATGGGCTTGTGACAAATCCAAAGAAATTAGAATCACGTTCAAAATTATGCCTATTTAGAAGGTACCCAAAAGAAACGAGAGGTGAGTTATTCTATGATCCTAAAAAAGATAAGGTACTTGTGTCGACAAATGTCACTTTCTTAGAGGAGGACCACATGAGGGATCACAAACCAAGAAGCAAAGTTGTGTTAAGTGAGTTAGACGGAACAATAACAAAAGTTGTTTATAGCACTAGTACATCAACAAGAGTTGTTGATACTAGTTTGTCAAGTCCACCTCAAGAGTTGAGAGTGCCTCGATGTAGTGGGAGGGTTATAACACAAGCTGACCATTACATGGGTTTAACTAAAACCCAAGTTGTCATACCAGATGATGATTGTGAGGATCCATTGACTTATAACCAAGCAATGGTTGACAAAGATAAAGGCAAATGGGTCATAGCCATGGACCAAGAAATTGAGTCTATGTACTTCAATTCTGTTTGGGATCTTATAGATAAACCTGATAGGGTAAAATCTATAGGTTGTAAGTAGATCTACAAGAGAATACATGTTGTAGATGGAAAGGTGAAAACATTCAAAGTTAGACTAGTAGCAAAGGGTTATACCTAGGTAGAAGGGGTGGACTATGAGGAAACTTTTTCACCTGTTGTATGATAAAGTATATTCGTATCCTACTTGCCATTGTTGCATATTATGACTATGAGGTATGGCAGATAGATGTCAAGATAGCATTCTTAAATGACAATCTTGACGAAAACATCTACATGGACCAACCCAAAGGGTTCATAGAACAAGGGCGAGAGAAAAAGGTTTGCAACCTTAAAAGGTCCATTTATGGACTGAAACAAGCTTCTAGATCCTCGAACATAAGGTTTGATGAGGCAGTCAAATCTTATGGGTTTGACCAAAATGATGATGAACCGTGTGTGTACAAGAAAATCATCAATAGTTCTGTCGCTTTCCTAGTCTTATATGTGGATAATATCCTACTCATTGGGAATGATGTAGGTTATCTTATTGACATTAAGAAGTGGCTAGCTACGCAGTTCCAAATGAATGATTTGGGAGAGGCGCAGTTTGTTCTTGGAATCCAGATTGTCTGGAATCGCAAGAACAAAACTCTAGCATTGTATCAAATATCTTATATCGACAAAGTGTTGTCAAGATTTAAGATGCAAGACTCCAAGAAAGAGCTATTACCTTTCAGGCATGGAGTCCATTTGTCTAAGGAACAGTGTCCTAAGACACCTCAAAAAGTTGAGGACATGAGACGAATTCCTTATGCATCAGCTGTGGGAAGCCTGATGTACGTTATGTTGCATACTAAGCCAGATATATGCTTTGCAATAGGAATGGTCAGTAGATATAAATTCAACCCAGGACCAGAACACTGGACAGCGGTTAAAACAATCCTCAAATATCTTCGGAGAACGAGATACTACATGCTTGTGTATGCAGCTAAGGATTTCATCCTTACAGGATATACAAATTATGACTTCCAAACTGACAAAGATTCTAGGAAATCTACGTAAGGGTCAGTTTTCACTCTTAACAGAAGAGTTGTAGTTTGGCGAAGCATCAAGCAAGGATGCATCGCATATTCAACTATGGAAGTCAAATATGTAGCAGTTTGTGAAGCAGCTAAAGAGGTTGTATGGCTAAGGAAATTCATGGTGGATTTTGAAGTTGTTCCAAACATGAGTTTGTCAATCACACTTTATTGTGATAACAGTGGTGTTGTTGCAAATTCAAGAGAACCCCGAAAAAACAAGAGGGGTAAACACTGATGGAGATCGGATCCCCTTGAGTAGTGGAAACGTGTTTTGGAATCGTAATTGCAGGTTCATTTTGGTTGAAGACAAAAAACAGTACATTAGGAAAAAACAGAATAAGCATACATTTCCTAATCTAATTAGGCATGGAACTAAACATGCAAACATGTTGTGTAAAACATTAAACTTAAAGGAAATGGATAGATACCTTTGTAGTTTCAATTTAGCAACTTCTTGCTCCAAATTGACAGCAACATAACAACCAAGAATTCTTCTCTATTTTCTTCAACAGGACAACACCATGAAAAAAACCTTCTATCCTCTGAGTTCTACTTAGATCTTTCTTTGGTGGGTAGGAAACCAACTTTTGGAAGAAGAGAAAACGAAATTGAGAGAGAGAGTTTTCCAGTGAGAGCAATTCTCTAATTGCACTAATCGATCAAAATCAACTGTCACCCTTCTCTCTATTAATCTATCGATAGGGAAAATGAGAGGGATAGTGGGAACGTGTCTGGATGACACGTTCCCTCAATTTAATTAAAATAGTAATATAATATATAATTAAATCATATTTAATTATATAATTATGAATTTAAATCATGTTTAATTAAATCAAATTAAATATCATATATTTAATTTGGATTAAATCACATTTAATCAATTTTTTCCTCTTACCTATAGTTTTAATGCACATCTCATGCACATTAAATTTTAACCTATAGTTTTAAATATGAATCACATTCACATTTAAATTAATATTTGAACTCTTTCAAATATTTAATTCTCTCATACAATTTAATATGAATCATATTCACATTAAATTTATAATATATAGTTCCAAAACTATATATTAAATCGTATCTATATATATATTAAATTTATTACCTAATGAATTTGAACATTTCAAATTCAAACGATTTAAGAACCCTTTACGATCTAGAAGGTGGACCTAATGGTGTTGGGATTTGTGCCCTAAAACTCGTAGTTTGTAATTATGTTCTAATTACTGTAATAAAGTGTTATTATTTCAATAAAGTATTATTGTTCGTTAAATGCGAGTTTGCCTTTATCTAAATCCTAAATCCAATAAACTAAACATCCAATGTTGTTAAATGAATCTCTAACTGAATGTAATGTACATAAAAAGGATCTCGGTTCGAGATACAACCTAAAGGGTCTATAGTTAGGGGATAAGGTTTGGGTACATTACCCTGGTTAAACTATGGATGTGGCCCACTTTGTATTTGATACAAACACAGTGATCCTAACGTGTTCGTGTAGATGACATGTGAGTGGGGATATCCTATGTAATGAGATTACATAAGACCGGACCACGAAATAGTAACCTCTAGCTGTAACTCTGTTGACTAGTTAGGTTTCTATTTCACTAGGAGGACCTAGGCAACTTGATCTCAATCCTGAGCAGGTTACGAACTCCTGTTCGCGAGGGATTGTCCTTTGACTAGTATGGGTGAGAGTGACCAGATCGCCCACCTCAATATGCCTACCTTCTTGGGGACAAGACCGAGTGAGCGGTTGGGAACTTAACTTAGCAAGATGGAATTCACTCCTTCCCGCCTACTAGGGTAAGTAGAGGAATGTTCCCGTAAGTGGTGTCTCCGGGACTTGAACAAAGGGTCCGACCCTCTCATTGGCTCGAGAGGGACTCTGTTTGTTGGTAAGACCACAAACAAATTGTTCATTAGAGGACCACTGGTACTTAAGGTACAAGATGTAACACAAGGGTAAAACGGTAATTTGACTCAGCTGGTGTTACGAATATTCGTGAAGGATTGACTTGCTGTTATTGGTCAATATCCATGGACATAGAAATATATCTGCAGTGAGAAGAGTGCAGCTGTGGGACTTTAGTGGAGTGTTCCCGCAGTTAACGAATGTTGATTGGGAGGTAAATGAGATTAACCGAACAATCTCGTATCGTTGGAGCTTCTGATCTGTAGGTCCATTAGGTCCACCTTCTAGCTCGTAAAGGGTTCTTAGATCATTTGAATTTGAAATATTCAAATTCATTAGGGAATATATTTAATGTATTAAGATACGATATAATATATAGTTTTTGAACTATATATTATAAATTTAATGTGAATATGATTCATATTAAATTATATGAGAGAATAAAATATTTAAAAGAGTTCAAATATTAAATGTGAATGTGATTCATATTTGAAAACAATAGGTTAAAACATAATGTGCATGAGATGTACATTTAACTATAGTATAAAGGGTAAAATGATTAAATATGATTTAATCATTAAATTAATACTATATTTGAATTAAATATGATTTAATTTAATGAAATTAATTAATTAATTAATTAATTTATATATTATTAATTGGGAACGTGTCAGGAGGACACGTTCCCATTACTCCCCAACTCCCCCCTCGATAGGGAGTGGGGAGTTGCCCACTGAAGCTTCTTCTTCTCCTGGTGAGAAGCAGAAGATGATCGATTGATCATTTTTTTGGTTGAAAGACTGAAGAATTCTCTCTCTCTCTCAATTCTAGAATTCCCAAAATTATCCAATTGTTGGAATCCTTCCCACAAAAGATTTTGTTCTAAGAACTCAGAGATATAGAAGGTTTTCTCTGTTGGTGGTGTTCTCTTGGTGAAAAACAGAGAACTTTTGAAGTTCTTGAGTTGCTGAACATTGGAGCAAGGAGTTGCTGTTCTGCTAAACTACAAAGGTAATTCCTTCTTCCCGTTAGTTTAATTGTTAAACACATGTTTGCATGTTTGTTATAATCCATGTCTAATAGGATTAGAATTTCATGCTTGTTCTGTTTTTTTTTATCAATGTACTGATTTTTGTTTCAATTAAAACAATCAAGCAATTAACGATCTCAAACCACGTTTCCGCTGCTCAAGGAGATCAGACCTCCATCAAATGGACCTACAGATTAAAAGCTCCAACGATACGAGATTACTTGGTTAAACTCATTAACCTCCTAATCAACATTCGTTAACTACGGGAACACTCCATTAAAGTCCCACAGTTGCACTCTTCTCACTGCAGATATATTTCTGAGTCCACGGATATTGACCAATAACAGCAAGTCAATCCTTCACAAATGTTCGTAACACCAGCATGGTCAAATTATCGTTTTACCCATGGGTTACATCTTATAACTTAAGTACCAGTGCTCCTCTAATGAATAATTTGTTTGTGGTCCTACCAACAAACAAAGTTCCTCTCGGGCCAATGAGACGGTCGGCCCCTTTGTTCAAGTCCCGGAGGCTCCACTTACGGGAACATTCATCTACTTACCCTAAAAGGCGGGAAAAAGTGAGTTCCATCTTGCTAGGCTAAGTCCCCAGCTGCTCACTCGGTCTTGTCCCCAAGAAGGTAGACATATTGAGTGGGCGAATCTGGCCACTCTCACCCATACTAGTCAAAGTACAATCCCTCGCAAATAGGAGTTTGTAACCCGCTCAGGATTGTGATCAAGTTGCCTAGGTCATCCTAGTGAAATAGAAACCTAACTAGTCAACGGAGTTACATCTAGTGGTTACTATTTCGCGGTCCGGTCTTATGTAATCTCATTACATAGGATATCCCCACTCACATGTCATCTACACGAACACGTTAAGATCACAGTGTTTGTATCATATACAAAGTGGGTCACATCCATAGTTTTACCAGGGTAAGGTACCCAAACCTTATCCCCTTACTATAGACCCTTTAGGTTGTATCTCAAACCGAGATCCTTTATATGTACACTACATTCAGTTAAAGATACATTTTACAGCCTTGGATGTTTAGTTTATTGGATTTAGGGTTAAAACAATGGCAATATCGAACAATAACTATTTATTGAAATAATAACACTTTATTACAATAATTAGAACAGAATTACAAACTACGAGTTTTAGGCCACAAACCCCAACAAACTCCCACTTGAAGTAAAAACTCTCGTGGGGTTCATCATAATCTAAAACAGTAGTTACAATGATAGAAATACAATAAACTAGGGTATCCATATACCCCATTACATATCTCCCACTTGCCCTAGCTTAGCCTACGTACATATCTCGTAGACCTAGATTTTCCAGATGACCCTCGAACACTTTAGCCGTGAGAGTCTTTGTAAACGGATCAGCAATGTTGTGCTCCGAAGCGATCTTCGTGACTGTCACATCTCCTCGTTGCACTATTTCTCGTATCAGGTGATATTTCCTCTCGATGTGCTTGTCTGGCTATGGCTGCGAGGTTCCTTCGAATTGGCTACGTACCAGTGTTGTTACAGTATAAGGTGATGGAAAATTCCATATTTGGAACACCATCCAAATCAGCAAGGAATTTCTTTAGCCAAATAGCCTCTTTAGCTGCTTCACAAGTAGCAACATACTCAGCCTCCATCGTGGAGTCAGCGATGCATCCTTGCTTGATGCTTCGTCATACTATATCTCCCCCTTTAAGGGTGAAAACTAATCCCGATGTAGATTTCCTAGAATCCTTATTGGTCTGAAAATCAGAATCAATGTATCCAGTAAGGATCAAATCCTTAGTCTCATACACAAGCGTATAGTCCCTCGTTCTCCTAAGATATTTGAGGATATTTTTAACTGCGGTCCAGTGGTCTAACCCTAGATTGGATTGGTACCTACTGAATATTCTCGCTGCATAACAAATGTCTTGCCTCGTGCATAGCATAACATACATTAAGCTGCCTACTGCAGAGGCATAGGGAATATGTCTCATATCCTCAACCTCTTGGGGTGTCTTAGGATACTGTTCCTTAAACAGATGAACTCCATTCCTGAAAGGTAGTAAATCTCTCTTGAAATTTTGCATCGAATATCGGGCCAACATTTTGTCGATATAAGATGCTTGAGACAGAGCTAGCGTTCTTTTCTTGTGATTCCTGAAAATATGAATCCCATGAACATATTGCACCTCTCCCAAATCTTTCATTTGGAATTGTGTCGCCAACCAATTCTTTATGTCAGTAAGGTATCTTACATCATTCCCAATGAGTAAAATATCATCCATATAAAGCACTAAGAATGCTACTTTGATGTTGATGATCCTCTTGTAAACATAAGGCTCATCAACGTTTTGGTCAAAGCCATAAGACTTGATCGCATTTCAAATCTTATGTTCGAAGATCTAGTTGCTTGTTTCAACCAATAAATGGATCGATTGAGCTTGCAAACTTTTTTCTCCTGACCTTGGGTTATGAACCCTTCGGGCTGAGACATATAGACGCTCTCGTCAAGATTACCATTCAAAAAGGCTGTCTTGACGTCCATTTGTCAAATCTCATAATCATAAAATGAGAATATGGACAAGAGTATCCTAATAGACTTAAGCATAGAAACGGGGAAAAAGTTTCCTCATAGTCAACCCCTTCCATTTGGGTAAAACCCTTTGCTACAAGTCTAGCCTTAAAGGTCTGTACCTTTCCGGCTGCATCTCTCTTTCTCTTGTAGATCCATTTACACCCTATGGGTCTTACCCCTTCAGGTTGGTCTACAAGTTCTCATACTGAATTGAAGTACATTGACTCCATTTCAAGGTCCATGGCTTTGATCCATTGGTCTTTGTCTACGTCATTCATTGCCTGTCTATAGGACAAT
The DNA here is from genome assembly GCA_036507285.1 of Trichosanthes cucumerina. Lineage (NCBI taxonomy): Eukaryota > Viridiplantae > Streptophyta > Magnoliopsida > Cucurbitales > Cucurbitaceae > Trichosanthes > Trichosanthes cucumerina. Next base: position 67,141,433 of record CM071836.1, on the reverse strand, counting down.
GGATCTTCTACGTCGTCATCAGGTATGACGACTTGAGTTTCAGCTAAACCCAAGTTGCGATCAGGTTGGGAAACAACCTTCCCACTTCGTCGAGACATTCTCAATGATTGACAAAGACGACACTGACTTGAGGTGTTGGCTTCTTCATCAACTCTTGATGAAGGTCCAGCTTGATCAACAACTCTTGTTGGTTCATCTGTAGCTTCATTTAGTACTAGTTTACTACGTGGTTTATGGTTCCTCATGTGATCTTCCTCCAAGAAAGTGGCGTTTGTCAATACAATCACCTTATTTTCTTGTGGGTCGTAGAAAAGACCACCTCTCGTTTCTTTTGGATAGCCAACAAATTGGCATAATCTTGAACGAGGTTCCTGTTTCTTTGGGTTTGTCACCAGCACGTGTGTCGGACAACTGCTAATCCTGAAGTGTTGTAAACTAGGTTTACGCCCCTTCCACAATTCAAAATGTGTTTCTGAAACACTCTTTGATGGAACAGTGTTAAAGATTTGAATAGCAGTCTCTACTGAGTATCCCCAAAACGAGACAGGCAATTAAGCACTCCTAATCACATTAACCTCCAGATCAGAAGCTCCAACGATACGAGATTACTCGGTTAATCTCATTAACATCCTAATCAACATTCGTTAACTGCGGGAAACACTCCACTAAAGTCTCGCTGCTGCACTCCACTGCAGATTTATTTCTGTATCCACGGATATTGGCCAATAATAGCAAGTCAATCCTTCACGAATGTTCGTAACACCAGCTGGGTCAATTTACCATTTTACCCCTGGGTTACATCTTGTACCTTGCTAGGCTAAGTCCCCAGCTGCTCACTCGGTCTTGTCCCCAAGAAGGTAGACATATTGAGTCGACGAATCTGGCCACTCTCTCCCATACTAGTCAAAGGACAATCCCTCGCAAACATGAGTTCGTAACCCGCTTAAGATTGAGATCAAGTTGCCTATGTCATCCTAGTGAAATAGAAACCTAACTAGTCAACGAAGTTACATCTAGTGGTAAGTATTTTGCGGTCCGGTCTTATGTAATCTCATTACATAGGATATCCCCACTCACATGTCATCTACACGAACACGTTAGGATCACAGTGTTTGTATCTGAAGGGAATCGAAGTCCCCGCAGCGGAAGCGATTGCGAATCGCGCGCTCTTGATTTAGTTACAACGGAAAATTCAAGAACGTAAAACATAGATTAAGCACATATAATAAAATGGACAGCAAATATTTACCTTTGAAGAACCTTTCTTCAAGTGCTCCTCCTCTCTTCACGATCAAGATCAACACAACACGAACTCATACGAACACCGACACCACCACCGGATCTTCTCCGTTGTTCTCAAGGTGAGGGAGGAAGGTGAGTTCCCTTTAGGAGTGGTGAGGTATTTTGTGAGAGAGATGCGTGTTTTGGAACTCTTCCAACAACACAACAAGGAGGCTATGAATAGCTTAGAATGATTTCCAAAATCACTTAACCTAGTTGCATCACATGCAACCATATATATAGGAAAATAGGATGGAAATTACCATCATACAGCTCCTTTTATCTCTCTTTAGTATATAGTTTATATATGAATCTAATTCACATTAAAACTATATATTATATCAATTATATCATATATAATTGATATAATTCCTCATGTATAAAATTGAACACTTCAATTTATCTCCTAACTTTATACCCTCAATATTACCATGTTGAGCCAACGGAGGGATCTAATGGACCTACAGATCATGAGCTCCAATGATGTAAGATTAACTGATCAAACTCTTTGATCCAGTTAATCAATATTCATTAACTACAAGTCACTCCACTATAGACTTGTAGTTGCACTCTCCTCACTATAGATATTATTGTGTCCACTGATATAGTCATTACCCATGAGTCGACCCTTCACAGGTTGTTCGTAATCACAGCTGGGTCAAATTACCGTTTTACCCCTGTGATTACCTCTTTGCTCCTTAAGCACCACTGATCCTCTAATGAACAAGAATTCTAAGGTCCTACCTTAGACTCATACCCTCATAGAGGGCGGGGCCCCGTTGTTCAAGACCTGGAGTCAGTTCTTAAGGAAAAAACCTATCTAATTCCTCAGAAGAGGAATGAGTGAATTCCATCTTGCACTGTTAAGTTTCCAGCTACCTACGAGGTTCTATCCCTGAGAAGGTAGGCTTATTGAGTCGGCTACAGACCACTCTCACCCATACTAGTCTAAGGACAAACCCTTATAAGCAGGAGTTCTTAACTTGCTCAGGATTCAGGTCAAGTCACTAATTACCATCTATAAATTACTAGTCTTATCCTGTTAATGGTGTTATACTTGTTAGACTAATAATTTGCGATCCAATCTTGTAAGAACTCTTCATACAGGATGCCCCCACTCGCATGTCAGCTACATGAATGAGTTTGATTACCTCATTTGTACTAATTATAAAGTGGGTCGCATCCATGGTGTTACCAGAATGAGGTTTCCAACCTTATTCTTATACCATAGACTATTTAGGTTATAATCTTGAATTCAACCCAAATAGTGTCCACTACACTGATTTCAAGATAAACGTTATAACCTTGGAGCTTAGTTTATTGGATTTATAAAAGCAAGACTGTAATCTTATCAAAACAAATAAAACTTTATTTAATTGATCAAAATTACACAAGTTTGGGGCATAAATCCCAACAGTATCATATACAAAGTAGGCCACATCCATAGTTTTACCAGGGTAAGGTACCCAAACCTTATCCCCTTACTATAGACCCTTTAGGTTGTATCTCGAACCGAGATCTTTTATATGTACACTACATTCAGTTAAAGATACATTTTACAACCTTGAATGTTTAGTTTATTGGGTTTAGGGTTAAAACAATGGCAATATCGAACAATAACTCTTTATTGAAATAGTAACACTTTATTACAATAATTAGAACATAATTACAAACTACGAGTTTTAGGGCACAAACCCCAACAAACACATTGAGGGAAAGTATCACCTAATCAGGGAGATAGTGCATCGAGGAGACGTGATCATCACAAAGATAGCTTCGGAGCACAATACTGTTGATCTAATTACAAAAGCTCTCTCGGCTAAAGTGTTTGAGAGTCACATAGAAGATCTAAGACTACGTATCTTACCCTAACTATGGCGAGTGGGAGTATGTTGTAAAGAGTATTCAGTGCCCTATTTTATTGTATTTACATTACTGTAATGTTCATTATGTACTCCACTAGCTTTAGGTTAAGTGGGAGTGTTGGGGTTTATGCCCTAAACAAGTGTAGTTTTGTAATAATGATATTTAAAATAAATAAAGAGTTATTTATTATATTCTCGCACATGAACCTAAATCTATTAAACTAAGTTCCAAGGTTATAATGATCGATCTTGAACAATTATGTAGTTGAATGGTCTATGGTATATGCATAAGGTTGGGAACCTTATACTGGTAACACCATGGATGCGACCCGCTTTGTATTTAGTACAAACGGGGTAATCCAACTCGTTCATGTGGTCGACATGCAAGTGGAGGCATCCTGTATCATGAGATTATACAAGACCGGACCGCAAATGATTAACCTACTAGTGTAACACCGTTAACAAGATAGGTCTAATAATTTATAGATGATCATTAGTGATTTGACCTGAATCCTGAGCAAGTTACGGACTCCTACATATGGAGTTTATACTAGTATGGGTGAGAGTGACCTGTAGCCGACTCAATAAGCCTACCTTCTCAAGGACATAACCTTGTAGGTAGCTGGGAACTTAACTCTACAAGATGGAATTCACTAGCTCATTTTTAAATTAAGAAATGAGATAGGTTGTTCTCTTAAGAACTGAATCCAGGTCTTGAACAACGGGACCTCGTCTTGTTACTAGCCTAAGAAGGATTGAGTTTTTGGTATGACCATAGACTGGTTGTTCATTAGAGGATCAGTGGTGCTTAAGGAGCAAGATGTAGTCACAAGGGTAAAACAGTAATTTGACCCACCTGTGATTACGAACAACCTATGAAGGGTCAACTCACGGGTATTAATTATATCAATGGATACAACACAGTCTACAGTGAGGAGAGTGCAGCTACGAGTTTATAGTCGAGTGACTTGTAGTTAATGAATGTTGGTTAATTAGATCAAAGAGTTTGATCTGTTAATCTCATATCATTGGAGCTCATGATTTGTAGGTCCATTAGGTTCGTCCGTTGGCTCAACATGGAAATATTGATGGTTTATAGTTTGGAGTGAAATTGAAGTTTTCAATTTCATATATAATGAGATATATCAATTATATATGATATAATTGATAAAATATATAGTTTAATCTATGTAGAAAATGAGAAATGCATTATAAGAGCACTATAGGGGTAGGATGGTCATTTTCACCCTATTTCCTATAAATATGTGCATGAGATGCACATTTGACTAGCAATCTTTGACATGAAAAATCCTAGTGCTCTCAAAGTTGGAAAAGAGTTTTCCTTCTCTCAAAAAGTCTCTCCCATACTCCAAAGAGGAATCCCACCTTCCTCACTCTCCTAGAGATACAATGGAGAAGATCTAGTGGTCGTGTCAAAGCTAGTTCGAAGTTTGTGGAGAACGTGAGATCGTTGAGATCGTGAGAACGAGAGGAGCGAAGGAGCACGTGATGTTTCTAGTCTACAAAGGTAATATACTTGTTGTCTATATTTTAGTTTATGCTTAGTCTTAGTATATTTGTGTTTTTGCATTCATCTACATAACGAACTTCAAGAACACGTGATTCAAATCGCTTCCACTCTGAGATTCAATCCCATCAGAAAACATGCCAAGACTTATGCCTCCATGATTTCCATGTTATGTTGCATCACGATACGTATATATAAATATATATGTGAATGAAAGACGGGATCTCACACATATCTGTATGATCGTTAAAATGTTTACGAAGGCTGTTACAATATGTAAACCATGAATGAAAAAGGGTATGTGAGAGACTCAAATGTAAAAAGGGTCCGTTTAGGAACTCAAACGAAAAGACATGAATGGATGACTTAATTGACCACTAGAAGCCAAAGAGAAAGTCCATGCCAATTTTTTTAAAGGAAGTGTTAGATCCCGCACACAAAAGCTAAAGCTATATATGTATGTGATTACATCTCCCAACCCTGGAAGCGGGGTAACATATTGGGTATTATTTTATAATACTCATCCCTTCTTTTGTTTTTTTTTAAATGTTTTCAGATAAAGGCAAAAGTATGGAAGGCGAATGATGAGGAATAGAGCTACTATGGCTATGGGGAATAGAAGGTCATGTCTTCCACATTTGTTACCATAACTTAGAAGAAATTTATTAAAGTTTATCTTATTTGTCAATGTTTGACACATAAGTTTATTTTATTTTAAACTGAAGGCCTCAACCTTTAAATTTTATTGTTTTAAAGATTTTTCTTTTATGGGGTCCCAAATTAAAATGGTTTTACTCTCGTCGAACGTTACTGTTTTAATATTATTTCATGGCCTCAAATGCATGCATGAGTAGTAATGACTCTAGGGAATTGTGTCCTAACAGTATGGTCCTTATAGTAAAAAAAGAAAAGAAATCTTCTAAGTATCAAAGCAACAAAAAACATAGATTTGAGTGCAAAAATTATCAAAAGATTAAAAATAAAGTCAAATATTTCAATCAATCTACTTGAATTTGTCTCTCTTTTCTTTCTAAAGATCATAAAAAATTTCATTAATCAACAATAAATATTCATACTCTAGGAAATCATCTTACCCCCATGTTAAAAACGTGCATTGTCCTCAATGTATGAAAAGAACAAAAAGAACAATAAATAAAAATTAGATGTAAGGATTAATGAGATTTCCCTGAATGTGTTGACTATTAAGAATCTAAAGCTCCAACTGTTGGGTTTTATGTCCTAAAACTCGTGGGTTTGTAAACTGAATGTATATTCTATTTTGCAATAAAGATATTATTGAGATTTATTCAGTAAAGGTGTTATTGAATAAAGTGAATTATATATTTTGAAACCCTAATCCAATAACGAATCCATGGCTATAGGATGTATACTTGAACTTTATGGATGACATAAAAGTGCATCAGGTTCAAGTTATAGCCAGAGCGGTCTATAGTATAGGGATAGGGTTGGGTACCTTATCCTGGGGAAACTATGGATGCGACCCACTTTGTAAAAGTACAAACAATATGATCCTGAATCGTTCATGTGGAGACATGCGAGTGGGGGCGTCCTATGCAATGCGTTTGCATAAGACTGGACCGAGAAATAGTCATTTAGACTTTTAACTCCGTTTACTGTCATAACTTACTATATTCATACGATTACCTAGGTAACTCGATCATAATCCTGAGTGTGCCATGCACTCCTGTTTATTCGGATTATCCTGAGATTTGCATGGGTGAGAGTGGCCTGAGGTTGCCGACTCAATAAGTCTCCCATTTCAAGGATAAGACTGGGTAGATAGCTGGGAACATAGTTTTTGCAAGATGGAATTCACTCCTACCCCCTTTAGGGATTAGTAGAAACGTTGTTCCCTTAAGTGTTGACTCCGGGTGTTGAATAAAGGGCCCACCCCTCTCATTGGCCCGAGAGGGATTCGGTTTGTTGGTTGGACCACAAACCAATTGTTTATTAGAGGATTAGTGAGACTTAAGGAATAAGAAGTAATTACAGGGGTAAAACGATATTTTTGACCCAACTGTAATTACGAACAACCTGTGAAGGATCGACTTACTAATTATGGTTATATCGAGTGGACAAAAATATATCTATAGTGAGGAGAGTGCAACCACTGGGCTTTAGTGGAGTGTCCCGGTGGTTAACGAATCTTGATAAGCTAGGCTAAAGAGTTTGGTCGGTTAATCTCATATCGTTGGAGCTCATGATCTGTAGGTCCATTAGGCCCCCCTTACTAGCTTGGACTAAGCCTTGTAACATTTGAGAGAAAAGAATTTGAATTGTTTAAATTCGATTTTGGGAGAAAACGTTAATTATATGTGATATACTTAACGTGCCATAGATTAATTATGAATTAAACTATGATAAAGAAGAGGTGGACGTATTTAAATATGATTTAAATATTGGTTTAGTTTATAACATGAATAGGGATTCATGTTCGAACGGTCGATTTAAAATCGAGATTGGTCCAATTATTTAATTTCATATTTGATATTAAAAATAAATAATTATTTAAAATTAATTAATTAAATTAATAAATTGATTTTAATTTAAAATTAATTTTATATTAATTTTTAGTTAAAATTAAATGAAAATTCAAAATCAATTTTGAGTTTTCAATTGGGCCAAAGATAATGTGAACAAGCTTCTTTTAATTTGAAATTCACTATAATTGAGCACCTCCTTTTTGCTTAATCCTCATCATCTTCATGTTGTCATCTTCTCCTAGGTTGAAGAAACTTTTGGTTTGCTTTAATTGAAGAAGAAACACATGGATTTTTAAGGATCTATCAGAATTTTTCTGATTTACGTTTTTTAGACCTTTCTCCCATCTCTCTTCAAATTCTCTCTATCAAAGATCTCACAATCTGTTCCAAGGCCTGAAGATAGTAGGGAAGACACAATAGGTGGTCCACAACTAGTTTGTGCTCAAAGATTGCCCACGAATTTGGAGAATTTTGAGCTACAAAGGTATGAGTTCTTATTCTCTGTTTTTCTAGATTTGAGCATGATTTTTGTTTTGTAAATTGATAAACTCAGAGTGTTTAAGATCCAAAATTGCTTCCGATTTCTTAATATAGACTCTATCACCAACGACCTCTTATTATTTATCGAGAGTTGTCTTTTCTTCATTAAAAAAAAAAGAAAAAAGAAAATTAAAGTAATAGAAAAATAAAGCTAAAAAATAAAAGTTGAAAAAGAAACCTTTGAGTTGCCTCCCAATATCGCTTGATTTTTAGTCCTCAATCTGATTTTTCTTCTCCTCTTTAAAGTAGTTTAAAATAGTAGTATGATGCATTTGATTCCAAACTAGGTTCAAATGATGGTGATTTACCCCCAAAGATTCCTGAACAATTGGTATGATGTGATGGACTATGATCTTTGAAGACTTTAAATATAACTGACTCATCCTGAACTCGTAGCTTCAACTTTTCCAACTCTACATCAGTCTTTACTGTTCTAGTGGACAAGAATGGTCTTCCTATAATTATTTGTACGTTCTCATCTTCCTCCATATCCAATAATAAGAAATCTACAACAAAGCTAAACTTCCCTACCTTGGCTAAAATATGGCATTTGTGCAAGGGAAATCTCCAAAAAGAATGTTAGTATGCAGTTTCTTACAAATATCAATAAACACTTACTATACTACTTTTCCTTTATGTTTTTCTAGAGGTGTTGAGCGTATGGAATGGTTTGCTGAAGTAGACAACTGTGGTTTATCCTCAACTTTCTTAGTGGATGATTCTAGTGTAACCTTTTTTCTTGATTTTCTTCTCTGAACTTCGTGTTATGCATTGACTCAACAAACTCCTTACCACTCCTCAAAGTAATTGACTTAAAACGCTCCATTGGATTCTCTTCTGTTGCGCTTGGTAAATTACTTGAAAGTCTATCCACCATCATATTGGCTAGTTGATAAACTTTCACCTCTAAATTTTGAATTGATGTTGTTTGATTCTGAAAGATGATCTTTATTTCAGTCATGAATTGATTCGTAGTGTTTGCAAACCGAATGGTTGCCTTTTCGAGTTTACTTTTCTTTTCAGGTTGTTGAAGTCCTAGTGGCGGTATACTTTGAGTCTCATTCCGCTTCTACTTGCATGAGAAGTTAGGATGATTACACCAACAAAAATTATATGTACTGGAGTAAGGATTGTTTTCCTAATGATTAAAGTTTCCAACAAATTGAGCTTGTTTAACGCGTGCCTTGGCATAAATGGATTTCCATCCTGACAATCTTCATTCCTATGGCTTCCATAACAATAATCCCAATTCATAGAAAGTGTCTGAATAACATTAACCACTAGATAACTTGAAGCAACTTGTGTAGTCAAAGTGGTGATAACATCCACCTCATTCACACTCATTGTCTTTTTTTGAGTTGATCTCTCACTTGACCATTTATAGTGATTCATTGTCATTTCTTCAAACAATTAAAAAAGCTCCATTCTTTACTTTACTCATGAATGCTCCTCTTGAAGTTGCATTAATGATGATCCTTATATTTCCTTCTGACCCATTATAAAAATTATCTACTTGTATTCATCGAGAAAATCCATGATGAGGACACTTTAGTAAAAGCTCCTTGTACTATTCTCATGCTTTGAATAAATTCTCTCTCTCATATGGATAGAAATTATTGATCTCAATGTGAATCTTAGCCTCTTTGCTAGTGGAAAGAACTTGGATAAAAACTTCTTAACTAGATCATTTCAAGTTTCTATAGAAGTTATTGTTGCGTAAAGTTAATAATGCAATACCGCAAGTATACGGGTCAAGTTTTAGTATAGTGATTTAAATTTCTAAGTATCGTCTTCATGAATGGTTTTCTAGATTAATTAATTACCAAGATACTAATTCTCAATTTTAGCTAAAGTAATAAAACATGGATAGATGGTGAAAACAAAGATAAAAGATAGACAAACAAATGGAGACACAAATATGATAAAATTAGAGGAAATTGACTTCACAAGGTAACACTTATTTAATACATGCAATGAATTAAAATGATGAATTTATAAACAAAAAGTAAGATACTCAAGAAAATCTCTCGATTCTTAGTGAGCCTCGCACACACAATAAATTCTATAGTCTTCGTATGAATCTAAAATCATGCCCGACATTAAGCAACTTCTTTATGTATTTTCCTTAGACTTCTAGGTCATTCTCATGCCAGACTTCTAAGAGTTTTGACAACTTTGCTCTAATCTAAGCTTTTTCTCTCGAGTCCACTTAAATCAACAAGATTAAAGAATTGTAGAACGAATTGCCAAAAATAAATATCAAAACTCAGTTCAATACAATAGCAAATAAGTCTTAAACAAGCAAGTCAAATCCTAACTACAACTTTTAGCCACTCTAAATCACAACAAAACCAAGCTAAAGCTATAGAAAACGTCTTAAAACGGTGTTACAATCGGAAAGAAAGAGAAAATAAACTTATGTGTCGATGTCGGTCCCTCGTCCCCGAGCTCCCATCACGATCTCGAACCTCCACGAATGTTTTAGCTCCTAAGGAATGCTCACTTTTCTCTTCTTAAAGAGTGTATTTCAAAATTAGAGTGCAACGGTTATCAAATTCGGCTCCTCTTTGCAAGAAGAAATCATGTTCTATTTATAAGGCTAATCGGCACAGCGTTGCAACATTGTGCCCTAGACGCGTAGCATATATTGTAAATATCGATGGCGTTGCAATGCTGAGGACAGCGTTGCAACGCCACTACCCTCGTGCGCGCTCTTCCTCATCGAAGAAGCGTTGCAACGCTACCTGCCCGGGTCTTCAACGTGGATTCCTTATCGAGATAGCATTGCGACGCTGCAAGGGAGCGTTGCAACGCTATCGACAGTGGTCTTTTATGCTTCAAAACTGCAACCTCAGCGTTGCAACGCTATGCATGGCGTTTCAACGCCATCACCTCGTGTTTACTAGCTTGGATTAGTCCTTCTACTTCCAATTGATATTATTTTAAGCTCCAAAAAGCCTCGATTCGATTCTGAGTGATCCATAATGTCTCCAAATGTTCTATTTAAGCTCTTTCCCTGAAATTAAGTGATTTAAACACATCAAAACTCTAAAATTATCATAAGACTAACAATAAATAAGCCTAAGGATATCACATTTTGTGTGCTATCAAATACCCCCAAATTTAAACTTTTGCTAGTCCCGAGCAAAAATAGAATTAAACATGAGATTGTTCTTATACATACATTTGATTCAAGCTTCAAAGATTTAAGAGAAAATTTTGGCAATCACAAGAAACACTCAAACATAATATTTCAATGAGCAATTTAGAATTTTTCTTAAGTGTTCTTACGTGTGTGTGTGATTAGCTCATGTTCCCTTCATTTTTTCTAAGCCTGGATCAACTTTATTAGGTTCTCTATTCAACTTCCCCCTACATTGGTCATAATTACTAATCCTTGAGCCTCCTCACATTCAAGAAATAAATAACTCTACTCAGCACTTAATCACTTTTTTATCACTTTTTTTTTTCTATTTTCTTCTTTTTTTTGTGTGTAAGGACACTAGCTTTCTCACATCCACTGCAGGGACCCTTGCCTAGAGCACTCGCTCAACGAGTGGCCTAACTGATCATAGTGAAGGTAGCTCTTTTTGCCCTCACAAATTTTTTTTCTTTAACAAACAAACAACAAAAACAAACTACTATTTCACATAACGCACAAATTATACAGATCATGCACTTCGTATTGTCATTCACTCTATCCTGCAGTTTAACTCTCAAATCAGCTCTTATACCTATCGAGGTGACATTGAACTTCTAAGCCTAATAATTTTGTTCTAAGCATTTCAAAACTACAGGAACACAGACTATGTGCATAATAGTGCAGGAAAAGCTGAAGAAAATTTTTAAATTAACTCAAATTCATATCATGCTCTAAGTTTCAGCACAATCACAAAAATTTTCAATTAATTCTCATCCTAGACTATCATAATCATACTTATGCATAAGATCAATCAGCAATTCAACACATACTCAGGACAGTCACAACAGATAAACACATCCACCCCCAAACTTAAACTAAACATTGTCCCCAATGTTTGCTGAATAAGCTCAAATAGTAAGAAAGGTAAGAGTGAACAATACTTTCCTGAGTAATGGAAATCTTCATTTTTTTAGATTCTTTGGATCGCCAAAACACGTGTGTTGGAGTTCCAAGAACGGGAGCATGGGTTTCTACGAGGATGACATCCATAGTAACCTAACAAAGAAAAACAAACAAACTAGTAAGTAAACTAAGAACTGGCAAACAACCAAAACAAACTAAAAATAGAAAACAGAAATAACAAAAATGTAAAGCTTGGGTTGCCTCCCAAGAAGCGTTTTCTTTAACGTCTTTAGCTAGACTGTACTCCCTCAAGGTGTTTCTTTCCTATCCTGCAGCGCTCGATATGATACATTCATCTCGCTGATCTGAGTCTCAATATTCTTTATTGCAGCTCCATGACTGGTTACTATGCAAGTTAGACTGGCGACTGCATTCTCCAGCTGGTTGGACCTATTTCTTGATTCAACTATAAGGGAGTGCACTATTTCTTCCAGAGATGGTTTTCTCTCAGATGTAGAATGATAGGAGGATTCAACACATTTTTATTATTAGCATAAGAGAAATTTTCGTGATACCTCAAACCTAGATTATAATGTGTTGGAAGGGTATTCTGAGTCTGGTTTTCTCCATAAGTGTTGCTTCTATTGTTCAGATAATGTATTTGCTCCATAGTAGATTCTCCATTGGGTTGGGAGCATTGAGAGGGCACCACTGTTTGGGGTGATCCTGCAAAATTATTCAGAGCATGAGTGAGGGGTGTCATATGAGATTTAAGGGAAGTTACCTCATCCAATTGATACAATCCAACTACTGGGTTAAATCTATCGTTGTCTGTGGGCCATTGGTAGCAGACAGTTGACACTTCCTCTAAGAGGGCACGTGCTTCTGGCACAGTTTTTGCCATGAAAGCCCCTCCAGCAATGGCATCCAGAATGGTCCTGGTCTTACCTACAAGTCCATTATAGAATAATTGTACCTGGAGCCAATCTGGGCAACCATGCTGTGGACATCTCCTGAGCATGTCCTTATAACGATCCCAGACCTTAAATAGTTGTTCTCCCTCCTCCTGCCTGAATGTTCCTATCTCTATCCTTAACTTTGCAGCTTTCACTGTTTGAAAGAATTTTGTCATGAAGGCTTGGGCCAACTTCTCTCAAGAGGTGATATTGCCTTGTGAGAGGGACTCTAGCCACTCTTTAGCCCTACCCTGCAAACAGAAAGGAAAAAGACGTAAGCGAATACTATCAACAAAAATACTATTTAACTTAATTGTACCACATATTTCTATAAAATTTTTCAAATGTGAATTAGGATCTTCTGTGGCTTGTCCTCGAAAAGCACCTTCCCTAACCATCTGAATAAGCCCTGTTTTTAGTCAAAATTGTTAGCATTTATGGGAGCATGGACAATTCCAACCTACTCAGAATTAAACACAGGTTGGAAATACTACGTGATGGGTTTAGGGTTGTTGATTAGCTCCTAATCTGCCATTTTCTGAATTTCTGCTTTTCCTTGCCTTAGGAGTCTCCTACAAGTCCTTTCAATCTCAGGATCAAAAGGGTGAAAGTCTGCAACTCTATCCTTGAGCGTACACTTGGAGGTACCAAAAAATCAGGAAATAGACAAAAAAAAAAACTAGCAAATGAAAGACAACATAAAAACAAAGAAAACACAATAAAGAAAATCACAAAAAGGAAAAACACACACACACACACAAACACATTAAGAAGAGAAAGGAAGTAAAACAAAGAACTAAAACTTAAACTTGGGTTCCCTCCCAAGAAGCGCTTTCTTTAACGTTTTTAGTTAGATTGTAACTTATGATTGACATCAAGGTTTGCAAAATTTCTCGTATTTCTTTGGGCCCTTTTTGCTTGAATCGATATAGGCTTCTAAGTCTAAAAGGCTATCTTGTTTTTCTTGGGCACCTGAGAGATAATTATTTTTGGTATTTTTGTATATTGAAATAAAAGAACAAAAATCAAAACAAGACTCGTGAGTATAGGACAAATGGGTATCAAGATTAAAGGAAATTTCTTGAGATAAAATGGGGAAGGACTTTTCAGCCTCGAACTCTATGACCTGAATTTCCTCCGTGGGAGTGATTGTATTGTCATTGTCTACCTCACAAACCTGTTTCTTGTGTGTTTCAGTCTCCTCCAACACATCCTCACTATTATGAGAATAAGTCCTCCTAGGCTGCTCTTCCTTAGTGGTAAGCATAAGAAACTGTTCTTGTAAGGCCTTAAGGGATTTTACAAGTTTATTGAGATAATGAGTTCTTTCATGTGTTATTTCCAAAAGTTCTACCATTTTAGCTTCTAACCTATCCAACCTTTCTAATTCATCATGAACCAAATTTTTAATCCTCAACTCTAACGTATATTCCATTGATAAATCCACAAGAGAAGAGTTTTCTATAGGTTGGTCAGGGTACGTGAAATTTTCGTTCCAAGTGCCTATATAATTACCATCAAAAGAATTTTTATCAATCATAGATTCAGAATGGTAAGGATTAGACACATGATAACTAGAAAAATCATGATGCAAATACCTAGGGTCCTGGGAAGGACAGTACATTGGTGAAGAATCAAAATCATGAAAAGTCATACTTTAAATCTCAACAATTCAACTCAAGACTTTCACACAAAGATCAACACAACCAAAACAGGAGACAAATACTAGAAAAACACACAAAACTAAATGAAGACAAATAAGGAAACAAATAACAAACACACACAGAACAATTAAGGAAATAAAACACAAAAATAAAAACAAACTTTAGTCTAAAATCTCAAATTTTCTCCTAATATTAATTAATCTAAATAACCGTCATTCCCCAGGAACGGCGCCAAAAACTTGTTGCGTAAAATTAATAATGCAATACCACAAGTGTATGGGTCAAGTTTTAGTATAGTGATTTAAAGTTCCAAGTATCGTCCTCAGGAATGGTTTTCTAGATTAATTAATTACCAAGACATTAATTTTCAATTTTAGCTAAAGTAACAAAACATGGATAGATGGTGAAAACAAAGATAAAAGGTGGACAAACAAATGGAGGCATGAATATGATAGAATTAGAGGAAATTGACTTCACAAGTTAACACTTATTTAACGCATGCAATGAACTAACATGATGAATTTATAAACAAGAAGTAAGCTACTCAAGAAAATCCCTTAATTCTTAGTGAGCCTCGCACACACAATAAATTCGATAGTCTCCGTATGAATCTAAAAGCATGCACGACATTAAGCAACTTTTTTATGTGTTTCCCTTAGACTTCTATGTCATTCTCATGCCAGACATCTAAGAGTTTTGATAACTTTGCTCTAATCTAATTTTTTTATCTCAAGTCCACTTAAATCAACAAGATTAAAGAATTGTAGAACGAATTGCCAAAAATAAATATCAAACGCAGTTCAATACAGTAGCAAATAAGTCTTAAACAAGCAAGTCAAATCCTAACTACATCTTTTAGCCACTCTAAATCACAACAAAATCAAGCTAAAGTTATAGAAAACGTCTTAAAATGGTGTTACAATCTGAAAAAAAAAAGAGAAACTAAACTTATGTGTCGATGCCAGTCCCTCGTCCCCGAGCTCCCATCACGATCTCGAACCTCCACGAATGCTTTAGCTCCCAAGGAATGCTCACTTTTCTCTTCTTACATAGTGTATTTCAAAATTAGGGTGCAAGGACTATCAAATTCGGCTCCCCTTTGCAAGAAGAAATCATGTTCTATTTATAAGGCTAATCGGCACAACGTTGCAATGGTAGGGACAGCGTTGTAACGTTGTGCCCTAGACGCGTAGCATATATGGAAAATATCGATGGCGTTGCAACGCTGAGGGTAGCGTTGCAACGCCGCTACCCTCGCGCGCGCTCTTCCTTACCGAAGTAGCGTTGTGACACTCCAAGGCAGCGTTGCAACGCTACCTGCATAGGTCTTCAACGTGGATTACTTATCGAGATAGCGTTGCGACGCTGCAAGGTAGCGTTGCAACGCTATCGACAGTGGTCTTTTATGCTTCAAAATTGCAAGCTCGGTGTTGCAACGTTATGCATGGCATTGCAACGCAATCACCTCGGGTCTATTAGCTTGGATTAGTCCTTCTACTTCCAATTGATATTACTTTAAGCTCCAAAAAGCCTCGATTCAATCTCAAGTGATCCATAATGTCTCCAAATGTTCTGTTTAAGCTCTTTCCCTAGAATTAAATGATTTAAACACATCAAAACTCTGAAATTATCATAAAACTAGCAATAAATAAGCCTAAGGATAGCACATTTTGTGTGCTATTAGCTGTAGGCAAAGAATTCAAACTGTTTGGATCGACCCTTAAGAGTGAAACGAAAAAGTCTCAGTTTGATAGCATTATACTTGAAAAAGTCTCTCATCCCATTATACTCGAATGTATCACAAATCTCCAGAAAATCAGCAAAGTGTGAGCTTAGGTCTTCACTCTACAATCCACTGAAACTCAAAGCTTGAACCATCTACAATGTAACTGGCTTGATCTCAAAATTATTATTTGAATTAGACATCATATCATGTCTCAAAGTCCTATTCTCATTTTGTACTTTGTTGTGTGCCATCCTTTATTTCTCTTGTGTAGTACGCTCTCTCTTTTCTTTTTCGTTTCTTCTACCAATGCGTTCGATCTCAAAATCTAAAGGAAGTAGATTGTTGCTTTCAAATTTTCAAATACACTTGTTTCAACTCCTGACAAAAAAAAAACTAAATTAACCAAATTAAATTAAAAAAAATAAAATAAAACTTAAATTAAGACCAAAACTATTGATTTTAATATTAATAAAATAAACATTTCCTTTCTGACAATGAAGCAAAAAACTTGTTCCACGAATTCGTAAGTACACGATCATTATAAGCAATATAGTAGTTGAATACCAAAATCATTCTCCACATAGGGAATGAATGTTATCCATTACCAAATTTGATAGCCTTAATATTATCTGAGTACCGATTAATCAAAGATGAGTGAAATCTGAATCTAACTGCAAAAGAATGAAATAAAGCTCTAAAATTAACAATGTGAAACAACTAATAAAATTTAATTGCAAAAAGTTCTAAAGCTATGACTTCGTTGTTATTTCCTCCTATTTTTCATTCATTAGTAGTTGAAACAATTTCTATTTTTAAGTTGTTGACAAGTTCTACCCTACAGATTCCTTTCTCTCTCAAGCAATAACAATATTCTTTGAAATGTAAATTGCATATATCTCTATGAAAATTCCAACCATTCAAATATGACAAACATGGAACCTAAAAAATGTCACTAAATCTACAAAGATATCTCTATCTCATGTATAAATTAGGAAAAACTATTGAGATCTATTTATAATTCTTGTCTTTCAACCTGAAATTATGACATGAAATTGATGCAAAGAGTGGTGAAATCTAAACATGCATTAAGATCAGAAAAGTTATCACAACCAAATACGAAATCGAGATTTCAACTATTATCTAAGTAGAATAAGATATGAATAACGATTACATCAAAACTCTAAAAATAGTAAATTAGTTCATACTAAAAATCTCAATAAAAGTCCTAACTAAAATTATTGAAGTTATTCAACTAATAGAGGAGAAGGAAAAAGGAAAAGAAACAAAATCCGGGCAATCCCATGAGTTTCAAGTTATTGCTCTCGTTCTGTTCGGTTGCTTGGATCTTCCAAAATAGTGTCCAACAGTCTTCCACTTGTCTTCCTCTTCAAATTTCACAAAAAAACTATATTTGTAAGACAAAATATCCTAGGTGAGTGTCTCGCTTTCGACTTGAAAATTTATTAACTTTGGCCTTCCAAATAAAATCATTGATCACCCACATAAAAAATATGCATGAATTAAAATCTAAAAACCAGGAAAACTAACTAAAAACAACATAAATAAGATATAATAAATAAATATAAAATGAACTTATTAGAAGTTAGCTAAGCAATCATCTCAATCAAATCATTCTTCCCCGAAAGACCTACCAAAATAGCAAGAAAAATTATCATGTAATTCATTCTAAAGAAGTAAGGAAAAATAGAGGACGATGAGAAAATGAAAAACCACCCCTATTTTATTTGATTCCAACATTTCTCTCTAATTTACATTAATCCCTACCTTTGAAGAAATCTATTTTTTAAGTACAACATCATTTGGGGATGGGGGGTTTCAAACTTATGACATCTTGGTTATAAGCTCATCTTCATGCCAGTTCACCTAGTGTTGATCTTGTTGGCACAATTGAAGAAATCTTATACATGCATACATGACAGTTATGTATTAAAGGTATTTTAAGTGATATAACTATTGGTTTGGAATTTTAAGTGATACAACGAAGGCTTAAAATTATAAATTATTTTTTTTCCATATATCAATTATACACCTTATTAATGATTGAAAGGAAAAAAATTTCATATATTTGCAATTTATTTTTCTGTGTAACAATTTTGCAAATCTTGCATCCAATTTTTCTGTCCATTATAATTTTCCTAAATATTTTAGCACTGCAAATTTCTCTAAATTTAGACTTCGATAATCCTACACTCACTTATAACATGCCAACTTTTCCCAATCATGAATCTACAAATTAGATATATATAAGCTCATACATAGACTACAATTATTCAACTTTCCACAAAAAAGAAGAGCATAAAGGTTATTCAAACTCACAGTCATTAGTCTCAAAACGCAACTGAAATTGATTATAAAAAAAAAAAGACAAAAAATGGGACCATAAACCTCCTAACATTTCTGTCTTTTGATAGGCATGGTTGAATTTATAAAAAGCCTTTGATGTTTGGATTGGATGTGATGTGTCAGAATGTCAACCCTTCCTAAATTGTTGGGCCCAACCCGACACTTTTTTTCTCCTAAAACCACAATAAATCTACCTTTTCTTATGACTACAAAATTTCCCACAAAATATACACACACAAGCACAACACAAAGGTCCTTTTCTTCTTTTCACAAAATTTCTTGGGAAAGTTGTACACGTAAATTCCAGCAGCCATAGCCAAGGAATCTCCATATACTTCTCGTTTTCCACCAAGAATAATGTGAGAGAGAGACTGTATACACATTATTGACCGACAGACACTCAGAGAACGTAGAGAGAATCTATGTATGTATACAGACAGACAAGTATAAACCCAAAAGGACTGTTGTCCGATGAATAATACGTACCTTCTACTTAAAAGTATCTTGTACTTGTTAAGAGTGCTGACAAAAGTCTCATTGGTTAGGCTACGAAAAGAAGAGATCTATAGTAGATATGTCAGGATAATTATCTTTATTGGTATGGTATGACACCTTTTAGAAAATTAAAATTAATGTCGTGAAAATTTATGTCTAAAGTGGATAATATCATACAATTATAAAGATATGTGAAAGTCTGTTGTTCTTACCAACAACAATAGGTGATGAATATAAGATAGTGACTAGCATGTAGATAAGTATTATCCAATTTGAATTTTGGCGCATAAGTATGAAGAATAATACTTACATTCTCATACCTTAGTAAGTATCTCTTTTTGAAACATCCTTGTGTTTTTTACAACTAAGAAAAATGACTGCAAAGAGAAAGAAAGATTAAAAAATCAGCTATAAAATTTTTAATGACGGTCAGTTGTTAGTGAGTAGATAAGTATTATTAAACTTTAATTTTCAGATATATAATCATCTCGAAGATAACACTTATCGATTGAAATTATTAAAAATTGAACAGCTTACTTATTTATTTATTTTTAAGAAACTAATCTCTCTTTTCTTTTTCTTTTTTTTCTTTCTATTGTAAAAAACATAATAATAGTTAGTGGGAGATATACCTACAATTACTTGCGAAAAGCTAAGTATTATTGTAGGCATCAATTAAGTTGTAGTCAACAAAAAGTTTAAGATTTTAAGATAAGGTTGCTGACTTGTCTTTGTGAGTTAAGGTGAATACTTTGTATGTAGTTAAGTTGGTGTAATTGCTACCAATTTCAAAGCTTATTCCCTCAAAGGGAAAAGAAAAGACAGGTTCAAATGAATAGGAATAAGAATTGAGCTGAAAGTAATTGAAAGTTTGAAAGAAGAAAGTTTGAAAATTTTATTCAATGAATGTTCTCTCTCTCTTGTTCTTTTTGGCTTTGAGACCATTTCCAACCAGACAAGCCAGTTCAATAAAAGTTGAAAAGGTTTGAAAAGTTGATGCACTAACAGATGACAGCAAGGAATATGGATAGGTCAAAGCGATAGCGTAGAGAGTGTTAGTGGTTGGGAGTTCACAAGAATGAAACAAGTGGAGCAAAATAATATCTATCTTAATCTATGCCAACTAACTAATCAAAACCTAACTGCTCTAATTAATTTAGAAAATTTTTGTGTGTTCAATAAAATTTGAGATGTCAACCTTCAACAAGATGATACAAATGCTTTAACTATTAAGTTATGTTCAAGTTTGTAAGTCTATAACTTTAATATTAGGATGAGTTTTTATAAATTCAAATTGTCTACCTGACTCTTTAAAGGTGAATGGAACTTTGTAAATAGTAAATATATTGAAAAGGAATAACCAAGAGCTTAGGTCATCACTAATCTTATATCCCTATAAAATGATAGTTAAATGATCTCGATATATTTCGGCTCTATTTGGGATTGTAGTGAAAATATGCAAAATCGATTTTGAAAACAAACGGAGTATGTTTGGGAGTGATTTTGGCATGATCAAAATCACTTTTGCCATGATCCAAATCACTTTTCTTTCCGATATTTGTGTTTGACAAATGTTAGATTTTGAAAGAATAAAAAATCACTTAAAAATAATTTTTTAATGATTAGTTGATAAGTGATTTTTGGGTAGGTGATTGACCGGGAATCATTCCCAAAATTTGTCCCCATTTCATTCTATTGTACCATACTT
Organism: Trichosanthes cucumerina; assembly: GCA_036507285.1. Taxonomy (NCBI): domain Eukaryota; kingdom Viridiplantae; phylum Streptophyta; class Magnoliopsida; order Cucurbitales; family Cucurbitaceae; genus Trichosanthes; species Trichosanthes cucumerina. The sequence continues at coordinate 67,120,757 of CM071836.1, read as the reverse complement.
TCTCCCTCCCATCCCATAGGTGGTGTCACATGACACTTTGGATTTCCATTATCTTTTTATATATATATATATATAATTATCACTAATTTTATTGCAATTTATAGTTGCAATTTGGCCACTTTTGTTGCCACAACTTTCTTTTTTTCTTTTTAGATGATTTGTTTTCATCTCTAAAGATAAAAGTAATAAATGGATTTATAAATGATTATTTTGTTAACATAGATCTCATCCTATATGATTGATATTGGTAATACTAATAGCTCTTCCAAAAATAATGACACAGAAGAATTTGACTATTTAATAGAAATTGGATGTAAAATGATTTTTTATTATATTTATTCTAGATTGAATGAGATATATGGGTATGTTTGGGAGTGATTTTGGAGTGACCAAAATCACTTTTGAAATGTCTAAAATCATTTTTCTACCCAAAGTGTGATGTTTGGAATCCAAAATCATTTAAAGTGATTCCCTTTCAATCACTTGGGAGGTGATTCCCAAGTGATTTTGGTCAAGTGATTATAATTTAAAATGACTATTATTCATTTTTTAAAATAGTATACTTTTAATGACCAGTAAAAACCGTAATCTTTTGTCAAAATTCATAAATTTCCATAAAAAAGTGAATTTTTTGAAAACCAAAATCACTATTAAAAGTATAGAACCAAACATGAAAATGATAATATGAAAATCACTTTTAATAAATCAATTATACTAAAATAAATTATACTAAAATCAATATTTCTAAAATCATTCCCAAACGTGCACATATGATTTTTGAATTTTTGTTTTGACATTTATTAACATATTCATCATGCATATAAGAATAAAATAAATAAACAAATTAATAAAAATAAATATTTATCATAATTAGTTGGTTAAATAATTTCTTAAATATAAAATGTCATTTTTAGTAATTTGATAATTCAAAAATCACTTTTAAAACCAAATCTAATTCAAAATCACTTTTAAATATAGAAAAAATCACTTTTTAAATGTTTGAATCAAACATCAACGTAATTGTATAAAAAAATAATTTAATAAATCAATTATAAAAGAATCGATTGTGCTAAAATCACTATTTAAAAATCATTCAAAAACATACCCTAACCATTATTGAGTGTTTTGATAAATACTGATTTTTTAATTTATATAAATAAAATTCCTTTTGAAGCCTTCTTTTGATTTTCAAAATCTCTTTCATTCCTTCTGAATTTAGCTTCTTTGACAACCCAACGCTTTTTTTTTTTAAACAATTTCTCAAAATGATCACTACATCTTTTTGTATACTGTTTTTTATTTGAAGCAAATTCAAATGGAAATCAAGTTCCTTCTAATGTGAACATTTTTTTTTTGCATCGGTAACCATTTAGGTTTTTTTCTTTTAAACTTAATTTTTTTTTTGTGCGTTTGGCCATCACCCTCTTCTTTCAATTATCATTTTTTCTTCATTTCATTTGCTCTCTCAATTGTTCACGAGTGCTTTCTCTCTTATACATCTCAAAGATATAGAAAAATTGAGTTAAAAGTATTTTAAAATTTAGAGGCATTGAATGTTACAATATTTAGTCTATGTGATTTGTTTTTTTAATCTAATTTTTTAATCCACTATATTGACTTTTTTTAATATAGTTGTCCTAAATATACTTATTTACCTTGGATTTTGAAATTATGGGCCGTATAAATTTTGAAATAAAGAGAAGGATAATAGGCGAGATATTGAGTTTTGAAATACTTTATGAATTGTAAACCAAAAAACAAATCTTTATATAGAAAGAATTTTATATGACAATTATTATCCCTAGTCTTTTATTAAAAAAAATATAACTTTGAATTTAAACTATAAAAGTTCTAAATAACTTATAACATTTCATATATTATTTAACATTAACATATAACTAATTAAAATAATATGGCTAGTTTCATCATTAAAGTTAAACTACAACAATTTCGTTTGAATTTACTAAACATTGGGACTTGTTTGGTTTAAAATTAAAATTTAACAAACACTAATCTACTTTATTTGACAATTTTTTTTTTTAAGTAAGTAACGAGTAATTATTTGAAAAGTTACTGCACTCCCAAACAACCCTTGATTTATTAGGGAAAGCTGGTGTTAGGAAATATTTATCAATATATTTTCTGTATTTATTTTGTACTTAATTTGGGCCAGTTTGGGTCGGGTTGTAGGTTAGACTTAGCCCATTATTAGATTGTATATATTCATGCTTATCAAATAGAAAACCTAAGGAAACAGCTTTCCTGGCATGGTATCAGAGCATACTAGCCCTAGTTATTGAAATTACCTAGCCATCGACGATTCTACAACGGATCTTTGGTTGCAGAAGAAATCTCGCCATTCAGTCTCTGTGCAAAATCAAACTTTGACTACTGTTGCTGAAATTGGACATAGACAAGGTTGCTAGATTATTGAACATTCAACATAAATGGCAGACGGTGAAGATGTAGGAAAGATTGATCATCTATCTTCCTCTTCTTGGATTATCGATACTGGAGCAACTCGCTATCAACCCAACCATGCACTATTATTTCGAGTCCAGTTAGCTTACCTAATGGGAATAAAATAACTGCCACAATGGAAGGACGAGTTTTACTTGCTGGTGGTTTTGTTCTTGAAAATGTGTTATTTGTACCTTCTTTACAATGCAACTTGATTTCAGTATCACAATTAATTGATGATGCTAATTGCTTTGTTCGTTTCACTACTTCCTTATGTGCTATACAGGACCAACATTCGGGGAACTTGATTGGCGCCAGTGAACGAAAGGATGGACTATATTATTTTCGAGGAATTCCTACAGTACATTCAGTAAGGGTTCAAGATTTGTCTGTCTTTGAGTTGTGGCATAGAAGATTGGGGCATCCGTCGGATAGAGTTGTAAAGTTACTACCTGCACGTTCTAGTTCTACCAGAAAGAAACTGAATCATGCTTGTGTCACTTGTCCTAAGGCTAAACAAACTCATCATAGTTTTCCTGTTAGTGATAGCAAGGCTAGTCGTACTTTTGAACTTATCCATTGTGATTTGTGAGGTCCATATACCAACCCACCAACTTTTTGCGGTGCGTATTATTTTTTGACAATAGTGGATGATTTTTCACGAGTTGTTTGGGTTTATTTGTTGAGTAGTAAAACTGATGTTTTTACTGCATTTCACTCATTTCTTTCTATGGTTGAACGCCAATTTGAAACATTTGTTAAAATAGTGAGAAGTGACAATGGGACTGAATTTAAATGCATGCTTGATTACTTTGCCAAGTTTGGCATTTTGTTTCAAACTTCATGTGTTGGAACTCCACAACAAAATGGGAGAGTAGAACGCAAGCATCAACACATACTTAATGTTGCTCGTGCTTTAATGTTTCAAGGAAATCTTCCAATTATCTTTTGGGGAGAATGTAGCTTGGGTGCAGCTTATTTGATTAATCGTACTCCATCGGGTTTATTGCAAAATAAGACACCTTTTGAAATATTATTTGGCACTGCCCCAACTTTTGATGTGCTACGTGTCTTTGGATGTTTGTGTTTTGCTCATAATGAACAAGCAAAAAGGAATAAATTTGCTCCACGTAGTCGGAAATGTGTGTTTGTTGGATATCCATATGGTAAGAAAGGGTGGAAGCTATATGATCTCGAAACTAGAGAGATATTTGTATTTCGTGATGTCAAATTTCACGAGAATGAATTTCCATTTGCTGAAACTAATACTTCTGTGTTTTCTGATGAAAATATAGTGAATGTTAATCCTATTGTGGATGATTTGGATAATATATTTGAGGAAGTAGTGCCCCTTGACAATGTTGCCCCTATGAATGGTGTTCCAGAACCTACTAGTATAGTTGATCCTAATGAGTGGTCTGATAATGTCTTCAATGAATCATCTGATCATACAGTCACAATTGTTCCACCAGCAGTGCAACAGAATGAAAATGAATCATTAGATGATGTTCCAGAACCTACTGGTATAGTTGATACTAATAAGAGGTCTGATAATGTCTTGGATGAATCATCTGAGCATACAGTCACAATTGTTCCACCAGCAGTGTAATAAAATGAAAATGAGTCATTAGATGATGTGATTGGCTTGGGTAGAGGTTTTCAAACGAAACGCCCATCGATACTCCTCCGTGATTTTGTTCTTGAATCTACACGGAAAGAAAGTCCATCCTCGAGTTCATCGGCCATCACAAACTCATCAGGTACTCCCCACTCTATAGCACATTATGTGAACTATGATAAATTTTCTACGAGACATCGCACATTTCTTGCTGCAGTAACTGCAGGGCATGAACCTCGTAACTTTGATGAAGCTATGGCAGATGCTGGTTGGAAAGAAGCTATGCAGAAGGAAATAGATGCTTTGGAAGCTAACCATACTTGGGTCATCGAAGTATTACCCCAGGCAAGAAAGCCCTAGGATGCAAATGGGTGTATAAAATCAAATATCACGCAGATGGAGGGATTGAACAACTCAAGGCTCGCCTTGTAATTTTTGGCAATCACCAGGTTGAGGGTATTGACTATACTGAGACATTTGCTCCAGTGGTAAAAATGGTAATTGTACGAGCTTTCTTAGCAGTTGTAGCTGCAAAAGGTTTGGAATTACATTAGATGGATGTACATAATGCTTTCCTCCATGGTGTTCTTGATGAGGAAGTCCTCATGAAATTGCCACCTGGCTTTAATACTGGTAGAGAATCAGGTATGGTGTGTCGCCTCAAGAAATCTTTATATGGTTTGCGTCAAGCTCCGAGGTGTTGGTTTGCTAAATTAACGACATCTTTAACAAAAATATGGTTTTATCCAATCATATTACTCACTCTTTACATTGCATCAGGGGCAAGTTCAGGTTAATGTCCTAGTTTACATCGATGATCTTATTATTTCTGGTAATGACTCTTTAGTTGTCGCTTCATTTAAGAAATATTTGGGCGAATGTTTTCACATGAAGGATTTAGGTACTCTGAAATATTTTCTTGGCATTGAGGTTGCTCGAAATTCAGAGGGTATTTTTCTTTGTCAACGGAAGTACACTCTTGACATCATTTCAGAAATGGGGTTTTTAGGAGCTAAACCTGCAGGATTTCCAATTGAGCAAAACAATCACCTAGCACTGGCTAATGGCACTTTGTTGACAGACCTTGAACGGTATCGACGTCTAGTAGGACGTCTCATATATTTGTCATTTACACGACCTGACTTAGCTTATGTAGTTCACATTTTGGCCCAATTTATGCAGGCGCCACGACAAGAACATTGGGATGCTATAGTTCGTACGACTCGTTATTTGAAAAGTTGTCTAGGTCAAGGAATCCTTCTTCGCTCTAGTTGTGATCTCTCTCTATCAGGCTGGTGTGATACAGATTGGGCGAGTTGTCCCCTAACTCGTCGCTCTCTCACTGATTGGCTTATTTTTCTTGGTGGTTCTCCTATCTCTTGGAAAACCAAGAAACAACAAACAGTATCTCGTTCGTCAGCAGAGGCTGAGTATCGCTCTATGGCTTCTATTACATCCGAAATTAAGTGGCTTAAAGCATTACTTGGGAGTCTTGGGGTGAATCATTCATGTGCCATAAATTTATTTTGTGATAGGCAGTCAGCATTGCATATTACTCGAAATCCAGTTTTTCATGAACGCACGAAACACATTGAGGTGGACTGTCATTATGTTCGTGATGCTGTTCAAGATGGCACTGTTGGGTTTTATGTCCTAAAACTCGTGAGTTTGTAAATTGAATGTATATTCTATTTTGCAATAAAGTTGTTATTGAGATTTATTCAGTAAAGGTGTTATTGAATAAAGTGAATTGTATATTTTGAAACCCTAATCCAATAAAGAACCCTTGGCTATAAGATGTATACTTGAACTTTATGTGGGACATAAAAGTGGATCAGGTTCAAGTTATAGCCAGAACGGTCTATAGTATAGGGATAGGACTTGGTACCTTATCCACGGGACACTATGGACGCGACCCACTTAGTAAAGTACAAACGATGTGATCCTGAATCGTTCATGTGAAGACATGCGAGTGGGGGCATCCTATGCAATGAGTTTGAATAAGACTGGACCGAGAAATAGTCACTTAGACTTTATAACTCCGTTTACTGTCTTAACTGACTATAATCATACGATGACCTAGGTAACTCGATCTTAATCCTGAGCGTTCTATGGACTCCGGTTTATTCGGATTATCCTTAGATTTGCATGGGTGAGAGTGGCTCGAGATTGCCGACTCAATAAGCCTCCCATTTCAGGGATAAAACCGGGTAGATAGCTGGGAACATAGTTCTGCAAGATGGAATTCACTCCTACTCGCTTTAGGGATTAGTAGAGAGGTTGTTCCTTAAAATCACTCGACTTGGTCTTGAACAATGGACCCACCCCTCTCATTGGCCCGAGAGGGATTCGGTTTACTGGTTGGACCACAAACCAATTGTTCATTAGAGGATCAATGGACTCAAGAAACAGAGGTAATTACAAGGGTAAAACGTTAATTTTGACCCAACTGTAATTACGAACGACCTGTGAAGGATCGACTTACTAATCATAGTTATATCGAGTGGACAGAAATATATCTACAGTGAGGAGAGTGCAACCACTGGACTTTAGTGGAGTGTCCCCGTGGTTAACGAATGTTGATTAGCTAGGCTAAAGAGTTTGGTCGGCTAATCTCGTATCGTTGGAGCTCATGATCTGTAGGTCCATTAGGTCCCCCTTACTAGCTCGGACTAAGCCTTGTAATATTTTGAGAGAAAAGAATTTGAATTGTTCAAATTCGAGTTTGAGAGAAAGCGTTAATTATATGTGATATATTTAACGAATCATAGCTTAATTATGAATTAAACTATGATTAATAGGAGGTGTATATATTTAAATATTGGATCGGTTTATAGCATGAATAAAGATTCATGTTCGGAAAATCGATCGGGATCGGGCAATTTATTGAATTTAATATTTGATATTAAATTAAATTAAAAATTAATTCATTAAATTAATTATTTAATAATTTAATTAATTAAATTAATTTTAATTAAAAATCAATTTAATATTGATTTTTAAATAAAAATTAAATGAAAATTAGTGGATTTTCAATAAAATCCAAAGTACAACTTGCCCAATCCCTCTTATCTTCAAAATTCACCAAAATTGGCCACCTCCATCTCAAAGCATCCTCATCACCCTTGAGTTGTCACTCCATTGAAGCTTTTTGAAGCTTTATATAATGGTGATTTGAGGGATGTTGAGAGATTTTTACAAAAAAATTCTAAATTCCCGAATTAGTGACTTTTGAGGTTTTTTCTTCCAAATTCACTCAACCTAGGATCCTACAATCCGTTCTAAGGCCTGAAGATAGTAGGGAAGACTCTAACGGTTGTCCACGAAGTGTTTGTGCTGAAATCCATCCACCGAGTGAAGAGAATTTGATCTTCAAAGTTGAGTTTTCTATTCCTCTATTTTTCCAGCTTTGAGCATGCATTTTATTTTACAAAATTGATCAACTTAGAGTATGCAAGATCTAAAATTGCTTCCGCTTTCTTAATCTAGACTATTTCAATTGGTATCCGAGCAATTTTGAGCACTCAATTTGATCAATTGTGTCTTGTGGTGGGTATTTTTTGAAATACAAATTTTTTGGGCGTCTAAAGTGTTCTTCTGGTTTTGGTATTTAAATTGAGCATCTATTTGTGCTTTATTTTCAAATTGCTCAAGTGTGTTTGAGCATTAATGTGTGTAGAATAAGCTGTAAACATTTCAAGTCAATTAGAGTTCGGAACGGCCTTCAATTTGAAGAAAGAAGCTCAGAAGGTCACAAAAGCTGAAACAGAGCGCAATTCTTTGGATTTTTCCTTCATTTTCTCGCTCTGAGAAGCTTCAGCCCGTGTGAATTATTTTTTGAAATTGGAGAAGATGAGTTGACTGTTGACCGGTTCATTGACCTTTGATCGGTTCAATAGTTTTTGGACCGGTTCAGCTCAATTTTGGTCCGGTTCGGGTGTTTTTAGACTGGTTCTGACTATTTCGAGGCCGGTTTTTCCATTTTGGAGGTCCGTTTCACCAATTGGAGACCCGGTTCATCCTTTTACAGTCCGGTTCAACCTTTTGAAGGTCCAGTTCACACATTTGCAAGTCGGTTCGATACAAATTCGAAGTGTTCGAAGTGGTTCGATATTATTTCTAGATTATTATTGTAATAATTTAGTAGTTTGCTTGCATTAGATGCCAAAACCAGTCCACTTTAGTGTGTTTAATTAATTATGCATTGTGAATGTATGTTTTAATTAAAATCCCTAATAATATGAGCATAAAGTATGCCATATAGATTTTAAAATCCCACCATAGAAAGCATGCTCCATGCATTGAAAGTATGTTATAAGTGTTATAATATATTGTATGCATGTTTATTGGGTTTCATAAGAATTAATATAAGTGTTATATTAAATTATGAAACAAAAATTATATGTTTTAATTATAATTAATATAAGAGTTATATTAATTAAAAATTAAACATATAATTGCTATGCATTTTTCATGTGATGGATTTGTTATAAATGTATGTGTTATTCATGTGATGAATGATCAACCAGTTTATAACATAGAAATGCATGTAACTTAAGGTTAATTAATTAGTTTTAAAATGGTTTTAAAACTGGAAATTAATTAGACCTAAGGTTATCTAGTTCTAATAAGATTAGAATTAGGAAACCAATAATTTATGAACTTTTATTAAAAAGGGACTCTGACTAAGGAAGGTTCTGGCTAGGTTGGGGTACTTAAGCTGACGGAAACGGAACACCCCTACCTGGAAACTGACCTGGGAGTGAATTTAATCCATAGGTTTATAAATTATCTTTCGTGAGTGGCGTTTATTAAAAGTTAATAAATTAAACTCATAGACCTAGGTTTATTAAAAGGTTAATAGACTTAGGTAATTCCAGTATAATTTTTATATTGGTAGACTTAGGTTATATTGTTTTAGCCGGAATATGCCTAAGTAAAAGTATACCCAAACAGTTTAAAATACTTAGTGGGAGTGAAAAGGTATATATGATATATCAATTTCCTCTTACGCTCTCCACGAAGTTCACACCGTGAGATTTATGCTCGGCCTCGTGATGTCAATAGGGCATCCCCATTCGGATGGTGTTTGCATAAATCAAGAGCAAGGTGAATGGAGAAAGTATTTATAGTAAGTGAGCGAAGGAAGTGTATCAACACATCCTACGGTCTCCTCCATTAGGTTGGACCGTGAGATTCCCATGTTGCGCCTGCAGGTTGCCCGTAGTAGCACCATCCATTCGGAGGAATGTAACATGGGATTCAGAACAACTCAAACTCCAGAAATGGATAGGGTCTCTTAGGTCCATTCCCAACATTAACTTTTCGATTCGGTAGCATTGTTGGGGCCGACCTCTAAGATCTGAAAATGGCGGGTCACACTTACAAGAATTGCTAAGTGTTAGTAAGCTCTTGACCAAAGTAGCGATAACTAGAATGTTATAGGAATAAGAGTTATTCCGGTATTAGCATTTAGTCAAGAATGTCTTGGTTCAGTGAAGGAGTGATTGACTGCCCCTCGTTAGCGGTTGCTCTGACTCACTGAAGTATCGTTGCAAAAAAAATAATGAGTGTATGGGTACATTATTACTTTTGCTAAATTCTTAAATTGGATAGGTTACAAACAATTCACTAATAGAATTCATTCTTTTTCAAAGATGTCGAACTCTTTTATCCAGCTACTCGCCTTCAATAAACTTAACGACGATAATTATGGAACCGAAAAATCAAACTTGAATACAATTCTTGTTCTTGATGATCCGAGGTTCGTCTTAACGAGAGGAATGTCCTCCCCTCCCGGCTCATTTCAAAAAACCGAATTGTTCGGGATGCTTATGACAGATGGATTAGGGCTAATGAGAAGGCTCGAGTCTACATCTTAGCCAACATATCCGATGTGTTGTCTAAGAAACATGAGACCATGGTCACCGCAGCGAGATCATGGGATCATTACTGAGCGATGTTTGGACAACCATCCTCATCGGTCCATTATGATCTTTGTCAAATACGTTTACAACTACCGTATGAAGGAGGGAGCCTCTGTTAGGGAACATGTCCTTGACATGATGACCAACTTCAACGTGGCTGAAGTAAATGGGGCAGTCATAGATGAGAAAAGTCAGGTAACCTTTATTATGGAATCTCTTCCGAAGAGTTTCCTGCCATTCCGCACAAATGCGGTGATGAATCAAATAGAGTATAACCTGTCTACTCTCCTCAACGAGCTATAGACTTTTGAGTCCCTCATGAAATCAAAAGGAAAAGAGAAGGAGGCAAATGTTGTCACTTCGAAGAAGTTCCTAAGAGGATCGTCCTCTGGGACCAAGTCTGGTCCTTCTTTTTTCAAGAATAAGGGTATTTAGAAGAAGAAGAAGGACAAAGGAAATGGACCAGCTCCCACGCGCAAGGCTAAGGCCACAGAAAAATGTTTCCATTGTGGTGGTGACGGGCACTGGAAGAGGAACTGCCCGAAATACCTTGTAGAAAAGAAAGCTGAGAAAGAAAAACAAGGTAAATAAGATTTACTCGTTATTGAAACATATTTAGTGGAACATGATGATTTCGCCTGGATATTAGATTCAGGAGCCAGTAACCATGTTTGTTCTTCTTTTCAGGAAACTAGTTCCTGGCAGCAGCTTGCTGATGGGGAGATATCTCTCAGGGTTGGAACGGGAGAGGTTGTCTCAGCCAAAGCAGTGGGAGTTGTGAAGTTGTTGTTTAGAGACAGATTTATTTTATTAGAATATGTACTTTTGGTTCCTGGAATCAAAAGAAATCTTGTATCTTTCTCTTGTTTGCTTGAACATATGTATAAAGTATCTTTTGATCATAATGAAGCGTTCATTTGCAAAAGAGGTGTACGAATATGTTCTGCTAAACTGGAAAACAACTTATACGTGTTAAGACCAACAGAGTAAAAGCTATTTTGAATACCGAGATGTTTAAAACAAATTGATACTCAAAATAAAAGGCGTGCTTTCTCCTAGTACCTATCTTTGGCACTTGAGACTAGGCCACATTAATCTCAATAGGATTGGGAGATTGGTCAAAAGTGGTCTCCTAAGTCAGTTAGAGGACAACTCTTTACCACCATGTGAGTCATGTATTGAGGGAAAAATGACTAAAAGACCTTTTTCTGAAAAAGGTTATAGAGCCAAAGAGCCCTTGGAACTCGTGGATTCGGACCTTTGTGGTCCTATGAATGTCAAGGCACGAGGAGGGTATGAATACTTCATCGAGTTTTATTGATGATTATTCAAGGTATGGCTATCTTTACCTAATGCATCATAAATCCAAAACCCTTGAAAAGTTCAAGGAGTATAAGGCGAAAGTTGAGAACACATTAGGTAAAACGATTAAAACACTTCCGATCGGATCGAGGTGGAGAGTATATGGATTTGAGATTCCAAGACTATATGATAGAACATGAAATCGTATCACAACTCTCGGTACCAAAGACACCTCGAAAAAATGGTATATCCGAGAGGAGAAATAGAACCTCATTAGACATGGTTCGATCCATGATGAGCTATGCTCACCGCCTAATTGTTTTGGGGATATGCGAGTAAGGCTGCTGCATATATTTTGAACATGGTTCCCTCTAAGAGTGTTTGAAACACCCTATGAGTTATGAAAAGGGCGTAAAGGTAGTTTACGTCACTTCAGGATTTGGGGATGTCCGGCACATATGCTGGTGTCCAATCCAAAGAAATTGGAACATCGTTCAAAATTATGCCTATTCGTAGGGTACTCCAAAGAAACGAAAGGTGGTCTATTTTATGATCCTCAAGAGGACAAGGTGTTTGTGTCGACAAACGCCACGTTCTTAGAGGAAGACCACATGAGAGATCATCACCTCGGCGGGATTATCTTGAGCGAAATTTTCGGGAAGCTACGGATAAATCAACAAGAGTTGTTGATGGTCGCCCTTCTCAAGAGTTGAGAATGCCTCGATGTAGTGGGAGGATGTTAGACAACCCGACCGTTACATGGATTTGATCCAAACCCAGTGTCGTCATACCTGATGATGGCATTGAGGATCCATTGACCTATAAACAGGCAATGAATGATATAGATAGGGACCAGTGGATTAAAGCCATGGACCTTGAAATGGAGTCAATGTACTTCAATTCAACCTGGGAACTTGTAGATCAACCAGATGGTGAAAGACTTATCAGTTGCAAGTGGATCTACAAGAGGAAACGAGATCAAGCCGGTAAGGTGCAAACCTTTAAGGCTCGACTTGTGGCAAAGGGTTATACCCAAAGGGAAGGAGTAGACTATGAAGAAACCTTCTCTCCTATTGCCATGCTTATGTCCATTAGAATACTCTTGTCCATTGTCACGTTTTATGACTATGAAATTTGGCAAATGGATGTCAAGACAGCCTTTCTGAATGACAATCTTGAAGAGAGTATCTATATAGATCAACCAGAGGGATTCATAGTTCAGGGTCAAGAGCAAAAAGTTTGCAAGCTTAAACGATCCATTTATGGATTGAAACAAGCGTCTACATCCTCGAATATAAGATTTGATATCTCGCGATCAAATCTTATGGCTTTGAAACGAGAATTGACGAGCCTTGTGTTTACAAGAAGATAGTCAATACTACTGTAGCTTTCTTAGTTCTATACGTAGACGATATCTTGCTCATTGGGAATGATGCAGGGCTTCTGACTGGCGTTAAACAATGGCTAGCAACCCAATTCCAAATGAAAGATTTGGAAGAGGCTCAGTTTGTTCTTGGAATCCAAATCGTTCGGAATCGTAAGAACAAAACGCTAGCACTGTCTCAGGCATCTTATATTGACAAGATGTTGGTTAGATATAAGATGCAGAATTCCAAGAAGGGTTTATTACCTTTCAGGCATGGAATTCATTTGTCTAAGGAACAGTGTCCTAAGACACCTCAAGAAGTTGAGGATATGTGACGCATTCCCTATGCATCTGCTGTCGGTAGTCTGATGTATGCCATGTTATGTACTCGACCCGACATATGTTATGCAAATGGGAATAGTCGTGAGATATCGATCCTAATCCGTGATATGATCACTGGACTGCCGTGAAGAACATTCTCAAGTATCTTAGGAGAACGAGGGACTATATGCTTGTGTATGGCGCAAAGGATTTGATCCTTGCAGGATACACTGACTCTGATTTTGAGACTGATGTAGATTCAAGAAAATCCACATCAGGATCAGTCTTCACTCTTAACGGAGGAGCTATAGTATGGAGGAGAATAAAGCAAGGTTGTATTGCTGACTCCACCATGGAGGTTGAGTATGTCGCGACTTGCTGAAAAGCGAATGAAAGAGGTCAGTATGGCTTAGAAAGTTCTTGACCGATTTGGAAGTTGTTCCAAATATGAATCGCCTATCACCCTTTATTGTGATAATAGTGGTGCAAAGAGCAAATTCTAAAGAACCTAGAAGCCATAAGCGCGGAAAGCATATAGAGCGCAAATATCATCTCATCAGGGAGATTGTGCAACGAGGAGACGTGATCGTCACGCAGATTGCTTCGGAGCACAACATTGCTGATCCGTTTACAAAACCCCTCACGGCTAAAGTGTTTGAGGGACACCTAGAGAGTCTAGGACTTCGGGTTGTACAGTAGGACAATTTTTCTTGCTCAGCATGTTTGACTCCACCGACGTTTTAGTCCAAGTGGGAGTTTGTTGGGTTTTATGTCCTAAAACTCGTGAGTTTGTAAATTGAATGTATATTTTATTTTGCAATAAAGTTGTTATTGAGATTTATTCAGTAAAGGTGTTATTGAATAAAGTGAATTGTATATTTTGAAACCCTAATCCAATAAAGAACCCTTGGCTATAAGATGTATACTTGAACTTTATGTGTGATATAAAAGTGGATCAGGTTCAAGTTATAGCCAGAACGGTCTATAGTATAAGGATAGGACTGGGCACCTTATCCTGGGGACACTATGGACGCGACCCACTTTGTAAAGTACAAACGATGTGATCCTGAATCGTTCATGTGGAGACATGCGAGTGGGGGCGTCCTATGCAATGAGTTTGTATAAGACTGGACCGAGAAATAGTCACTTATACTTTATAACTCCATTTACTGTCTTAACTGACTATATTCATACGATGACCTAGGTAACTCGATCTTAATCCTGAGCGTTCTATGGACTCCTGTTTATTCGGATTATCCTTAGATTTGCATGGGTGAGAGTGGCTCGAGACTGCCGACTCAATAAGCCTCCCATTTCAGAGATAAAACCGGGTAGATAGCTGGAAACATAGTTCTGCAAGATGGAATTCACTCCTACCCGCTTTAGGGATTAATAGAGAGGTTGTTCCCTTAAGTACTGACTTCGGGTCTTGAACAATGGACCCACCCCTCTCATTGGCCCGAGAGGGATTCGATTTGCTGGTTGGACCACAAACTAATTGTTCATTAGAGGATCAGTGGGACTTAAATGCAGAGAGGTAATTACTGAGGATAAAATGGTAATTTTGACCCAGCTGTAATTACGAACGACCTGTGAAGGATCGACTTACTAATCATGGTTATATCAAGTGGACAGAAATATATCTACAGTGAGGAGAGTGCAACCACTGGACTTTAGTGGAGTGTCCCGGTGGTTAACGAATGTTGATTAGCTAGGCTAAAGAGTTTGGCTGGCTAATCTCGTATCGTTAGAGCTCATGATCTGTAGGTCCATTAGGTCCCCCTTACTAGCTCGGACTAAGCCTTGTAACATTTTGAGAGAAAAGAATTTGAATTGTTCAAATTCGAGTTTGGGAGAAAGCGTTAATTATATGTGATATATTTAACGAATCATAGCTTAATTATGAATTAAACTATGATTAATAGGAGGTGTATATATTTAAATATGATTTAAATATTGGATCGGTTTATAGCATGAATAAAGATTCATGTTCGGAAAATCGATCGGGATCGGGCAATTTATTGAATTTAATATTTGATATTAAATTAAATTAAAAATTAATTAATTTAATTAATTATTTAATAATTTAATTAATTAAATTAATTTTAATTAAAAATCAATTTAATATTGATTTTTAAATTAAAATTTAATGAAAATTAGTGGAATATTTTCATGGATTTTCAATAAAATCCAAAGTACAACTTGCTCAATCCCTCTCATCTTCAAAATTCACCAAAATTGGCCGCCTCCATCTCAAAGCATCCTCATCACCCTTGAGTTGTCACTCCATTAAGATTTTTGAAGCTTTATATAATGGTGATTTGAGGGATGTTGAGAGATTTTTACAAAAAATTCTAAATTCCCGAATTAGTGACCTTTGAGGTTTTTTCTTCCAAATTTTCTCAACCTAGGATCGCACAATCCGTTCTAAGGCCTGAGGATAGTAGGGAAGACTCTAACGGTCGTCCACGAAGTGTTCGTGCTGAAAACCATCCACCGGGTGAAGAGAATTTGATCTTCAAAGTTGAGTTTTCTATCCCTCTGTTTTTCCAGCTTTGAGCATGCATTTTATTTTACAAAATTGATCAATTTAGAGTATTCAAGATCCAAAATTGCTTCCGCTTTCTTAATCTAGACTCTTTCAAGCACAATTGCTACACATCATGTTTCTACCAACGAGCAACTTGCAGATATCTTTACAAAGGCCTTAGGGAGACAACGATTTCTTCATCTTCTTTCCAAGTTGGGCATTTACGATCCCCATGCTCCAACTTGAGAGGGGTGTTAGGAAATATTTATCAATATATTTTCTGTATTTATTTTGTACTTAATTTGGGCCAGTTTGTGTCGGGTTGTAGGTTAGACTTAGCCCATTATTAGATTGTATATATTCATGCTTATCAAATAGAAAACCTAAGGAAACAGCTTTCCTGGCCGTTGGATTAATCAGTGTGGAAATTATAGTTTTTTTTTTTTTTCTGTTATCATAAAACACACACAAACAAGGAACATTAAATAGTTATGCAATTGCCCAACACTTAAAAAGTGAGTGTATATGTTTCCTTAGGGAGCCTTTTTATGTAAGGAAAATATTAGGCAGCATCGGTGCAACCCCCTACTTGATGGCCACACAAAAAAAAATTGAGTATATATTTTTAAAAAAAAATAAAAAAATGTATAATTAATGGATAGGGGACAAAGACTTAGGTGCTGTCAAGTACGACCCTTTTATGTAATGCAATATGAGCAACCAAAGATGTGATATTGGCAAGGATTAGCTTCAACTACCAAAATATGGTGCCTACTACAACTATAATTTCCAGATAATATCACTAAAAAGTTGCTATTCTCCATATTTGGTTGCTATTCTTGTGGCTGTCAATATATCTTAATTAATAATAAACGAAATAAATAAATAAATAAATAAAAACTCTTTTGAGCAGGAATTTCCCAACAGTAAAAAAGAAAGAGAGAGAAGTTTGGCAGCTAATTTAGGGTAGGAAAAAAAACAACAAACAAAGAAGGGTTGAGTTCGACTTGCTGATAAAAATATTAGCTCCAACAACAGCAACCTCCCAATATTCTTTTGTTATTAAGAGATGCAGTGGAATCAGAAAATGATAATAATAATAATGTATATAGGTTCACGTTTGCAATTTGGAGTCTTCTTTATGCCCTCAAACAAGTAGTGCTACTATAAAGTTGAAGAAACAAGTTTATTCATACATGAAAATTGCTTCATTACTTTTCTTCAAATAGGAAGCAATAAGATTTAATACCCACATTTGATTCACTCAATACGTACACTAAACTATTTACGGTATAAAGTATACTCACTCACAAGCCAAAACATAAAATATTTTTACCATAAACTTTGCGCTTATATATCACGTCTTCGCCATTGATGAATAGATTTAATTCTTAAATTCACGAGTTTTCATTTAGTTGTAATATGGCTTAGGTAAGGGTGGATGGAAAGAGAAATTTAGGCCTCATTTGATAACTATTTGGTTTTTGAAAATTATACTTATTTTTTTCACAATTTCTCTTCATGTTCTCTACAATGATTTCCAACTTTCTTGAGGTACCATTTAAGTCTCTAGCAAAATTTCAAAAACAAAAATAAGTTTTTGAAAACTATTTTTTTAGTTTTTAAAAATTTATCTTGGTTTTTGAAAACATAGGTATAAAGTAGATAAGAAAACTTAGGATCGGTTTGGTAAACAATTTGAAAACAAAAATTTGAAAAAAAGGTATTCAATTAAACAAGAGTATTATTTCATATTTTTAGATATGTGTTTGGTAGCATATTTAAAAATCTGATTTCATTTTTAATAGTTTTTTAAAGTGTGTCGTTTAACATGTTTATAAATCATAAAATTAGTTGTAGTTGCAAAAGTAAATATTAGATTGAATATAAGTCATTATTAATTAATTTATGAACATGATTTTTATAAATTTTTTGGAATTTTGATTTTATAATATAATATCATATAATTTATAATATAGTATATTATACATATTTTAATTTAACAAAAGTAAATTTAGTTTATAATATGAAATATTGTATTTATTAAGATTTTTATTTTTGTTAAATATAATTCTGCATTTTAAAATTTTAAATTCCAAATCTGGATACAACGAAAACATAAAAATGTTGTTTTAAAAATTTCTAAATATTGGATTACAGAATCTGAAAACAATTTTAGAAAACATATCTGTCAAACACATATTCACTTAATTAAGTGATTCCGAAAACAGAAGATACAAACATACCCTTAGAAACTCATTGGTAGAAATAGTGTTTTTAAGCTTAATTTTTAAAAACAAAAAACTAAGGCCCCGTTTGATAACCATTTTGTTTTTTGTTTTTAGTTTTTTAAAGTTAAGCTTATTTTCACCTCAATTCTCTACAATAGAGATCATCACCTTTAACCTTTAAGTAATCATTTGAACTCTTAACAAAATTCTAAAAACAAAGCAAGTTTTTGAAAGCTACTTTTTTTAGTTTTCAAAAGTTGGCTTGGTTTTTTAAAGGATAGGTACAAAGTAGAAAAAAAAAACATATAAACTCATTGATAGAAGTAGTATTTTTAGGTTTAAATTTCAAAAACTAAAAACCAAAAACAAAATGGTTATCAAACGAGGCTTAAATGGTTATCAAACGAGACATAGTTTTCAAAACTTTGGTTTTTGAAAACATATGTACAAACCGGATAACCAAACAAGAAAACTCATAAGTAGAAATAGTATTTATACGCTTAATTTTTTAAAACAAAAAAACCAAATGATTATCAAATTGTGCCTAAATTTTCTCTTCTCCAAACAATGTTTTCTTTTTAATTTCCTCGCTCTTTTTTTTTATGCACAATTCATTTTTTTTTTCATATTTTTTGATGGAGAAACCAGAGTATAATACACTTCAATTTGAGACAACTCAATTCACAACATCTTTCCACTCTTTTCATAAATTATGAACTGAGACTTCAATGCCTGCAAGCATACATAGCCCTCCAATTCTCAAGGTTCAAGGAAAGGAAGTCAAGGAGAAAAGGGATTTTATTGCTTGTAATGTGGTTGGTCCCAATGAAAAATCTAAAGCTCAAAATATTTTTTTTAGAGGTCAAATGTTAATATAATGTAGGCTTCTTCAGAAAGCCAAAATTGTTTTACCTAAATGTCCTTATGAAATCAATGCATCCAATTAAATCCAAAGATTCCAGACATGCATCAAAAAGCAAGTTCTAAAAAATCAACAAATTAAAGCATGTCATCCAACAATTTAAGAAAATAGATCACCGTGTAATGAAGGTGCTTAAGCTCACAATAGGGGTAATCGGCATCAAAACATGTATTCTTCCTTCATTTAGAAATTAAAAACAACTAACAATGCATGAAAAAAATAAGAATTGAACTATTTATGTCAATCTCTTTTCGTGTCAAAAATTAATTTCACACAAAATTTAATGCATCCAATTCAATCCAAAGATTCCATACATGCATAAAAAAACATAAAACTTTAGTAAGGAAGGATCACACTTTTGTAATAAATTGTTTGATTCAATGTTTACTAGGTAGGTATTGAGTTAAACATCATTTCTTTAACATATCATCTCCAAATTAATTGTTAATTAAGATGACTTCTCTAACAGGGAGATAAGCAAAATTTGGGAGAAAACAGTTCCTACAAATAGGAAGGATTGGGCCCTAAAATTAGATGAGGCTTTTTGGGTCGATCGTACCTCATTCAAAACCCCAATTGGTAAATCTCCATATCGATTGGTGTATGATAATACATGAAATTTACCTGTCTAATTATAGAAAAACAAAGTATATAGTGGGCTATCAAGAAGCTGAACTTTGACCTCCTAAAAGTTGAGAAACAACCATTCTTACAACTCAATGGGATGAAGGAGTTTCGTGGCCATGCAAATGAGTGTCAAGTTATAAAAAGAATGTAGTACAAGATGACATGACCAAGTAGATTAAAAAGTGTTCTCTCGCACCAAAAAGTAAGTATTTTTCTAAGTCACACTTATGTTTGTTTCCAAGTAACTAAGAACCAGATGATCAGATCCATTCACAATCAAAGAAGTGTTTCTACCGGCGGGGGTGGGCAATAGAGTTGTAGGCCAATAATGGACAATCTTTCAAAGTTAATGGGCAACCAGCCTTAAGTGATGCACACCAACCCCATCTAGCTAGAGACATTAAATAAAGTACTTCTTAGAAAGCAACACTAGCCCAAATTCACTTTCTTTAGCTTTAAGGTTTTAGTTCTTTTGTTGGATGCCTAATTTAATTTTTACTTATGTTTTTGTTTTGGTTTTTATGGGACCGTTTGGATTGAGAAGTTGGGAGGAGTTAATAACTCCTCCAACTTCTTGTTTGGCCCAAGGAGTTATTAAGTTCTTCTTATGGGTTCCACAGATTTATTAACTACTCATTAGGGGTCCCAAAGATTTATTAACTCCTTCCCCAACTCTTTCTTATGGACCCCACAGATTTATTGAATTTTTCTTCAACTCCCCATAACTCTTTTTCCAACTCCTACTTCCTGTAACTCCCCAAACACAATTTCTCAAAACTCCATAGTAAACAACCCTCCACTCCCAAACATAGACTTCTTTACTCTTAATCCCTGCAATTCCTACTCCCCCAACTCTTCAATCCAAACTACTCCTAAAGGAGGATTATCACCATCCATCCTCATTCTCTACTCTGATAAGGATGCTGAGTTTCTCACTTTCTAAAGTAATATTGTTCACTCTTTTATTTTCCTTGTCTTTTGCATGGCTTTAGCAGATTTTGAAATATATACATTGAGCACAATTTATATTTTAAGTTTTGGGTGGAAAATATTTTTGTTGATTGAGCCTGATAAGTTATAAATAAAAAGTTATTTTGCACCTAAATTTGGCTTATTGTTAATCTCAACGCTTTGGAAAAATCTAAATTGGAAGAAATTGTAAAGTATTTCAATGGAAAGCATGCAGTAGTAGCAGTTCTGTAATGCTCGAGAAACTTAGGTACAAATAATTTTTGGATTTGAATTAAATCTCGTGGACTTGGAAGCACTAAATTTAGAATTTTGTCTTTTGGTTGTTCTATTTTGCAATTTGTGGTTTTCATGGGCTTATTGTAGTTTTTTTAAAGCTTGAGGGGCACTTTTGGTAATGAAAACCTAATTAGGATTTGATAGGAGAGGACTTTTTGTCCTTATATGTGCACGTTTTCCAAGGCCCCCTTTTTTCACGAAAAATATGAAGGGAATGAAATTTCCGCCCAACAAAAAACGATCGAATCTTCGTGGTATCGTTGTGAAATTCGTTTCTTAAAACTAAACTATCACATCGAATTAGGCTAAACATGCAATTAAACAAGAAAAACAGCAAGAGAAATACGCTACTTGTTGAAGAACACTTCTTCAAGCTTTCCTTCTCCTGTCCACAAACGCTTCGTGATCTCGTTCTCAACGATCTCGATCTCCTCGAACAGTGAAAACCAACGAACCAGACACTTCCACCCGATTTCTCGATTGTTCTACTTTAGGTAGTAGGAGAATGGTGGGATTCTCTAGTTGGTGAGTGGGGAGGAGCGATTAAGAGAGAGTCGAGAGAATTCTAGTTTTCTTTTGGTGTGAAATCCAAAAAATGAAAACTTAGTTTATGAAATCCTTCTTGTAAAGGGTTTATATAATGGTGATAGGTGGAGTTGAAATCTTCACCTATTTACCATTTTACCACAACTATAGGTTATGCAAATCATATTTGCATAACCACATATAATAAGATATCTCATAGCTCATTATACAAATCACATTTGTATAATTGTGAATTTTTAAATTGAATCACATTCAATTTAATTTCTCTTAATCTAATTTCTCCAAATTAACTATAATTCAACAATTAGGCTAACCTATAGTTTATTATGAATATCATTCACATTAAACTATATAATATGTCAATCATATCTCATATAAATGACATAATTGCCCTTTAGTGAACTTGAACACTTCAAATTCACAACAAAAATGTAAACCTTCTATTA
The DNA here is from genome assembly GCA_036507285.1 of Trichosanthes cucumerina. Taxonomy (NCBI): domain Eukaryota; kingdom Viridiplantae; phylum Streptophyta; class Magnoliopsida; order Cucurbitales; family Cucurbitaceae; genus Trichosanthes; species Trichosanthes cucumerina. Next base: position 67,099,213 of record CM071836.1, on the reverse strand, counting down.
ATCCAGGGACTTAATGGACCTATAGTGACGAGCTCCAATGATCCGAGATTAACCTGTCAAACTCTTTGACCCGGTTATTCAACATTCATTAGCTACGGTAACACTCCACTCAAGCCCGTAGCTGCACTCCCGTCAGTGTAAGAAAGTTGTGTCCACTGATATAACCAATGCCCATGAGTCGACCCTTCACAGGTTGTTCGTACACACTGCTGGGTCAAATTACCGTTTTCCCCCCTATGTCTACTTCTTGCTCTTTAAGTCCCCACTGCTCCTCTAATGAACAACAACGTTGTAATGGTCCAACCATACACAACACCCCCTCTCGGGCCAGTGAGTGGGTGAACACCCGTTGTCCAAGCCCTTGAGACAACACTTAAGGGAACAACCCCTCTAGTTTCCTTAAAGGCGGGGACGAGTGAATTCCATCTCGCGTAGTTAAGTTCCCAGCTCCCTACTTGGTCCTGTCCTTGAGAAGATAAGCATATTGGGCGAGTAATCATACCCCGGCCTCACCCGCATACTAGTCAAAGGACGGACCCCAGCATGACGAGTCCGTAACAAGCTCGTGATTCGGTCGAGTCACTAATGGTCATCTACGAAGTTCTTAGTCTATACTGTTAATGGTGTTAGATCAGTAGGTCTAATAATTCACTATCCGGTCTTGTACAATCTCATTGCACAGGATGCCCCCACTCGCATGTCAACCACATGAACGAGTCAGATCACCTCGTTTGTATCTAATACAAAACAGGCCGCATCCACAGCGTATCCAGGATTAGGCCTCCAACTCCATCCATATACTGTAGACTGTTCGGGTCATTAACTCGAACGTAATCCTCCCTGTGTGTCCACTACACACCGTTGAAGTTCTAGTTCTCTCATATATTCAATGACCCTGGAGCTTAGTTTATTGGACAAAGTTTGTAAAAATTGCGAGACACAAAGTAATGAAATAAATAACTCTTATTAATTTCAAATAGTAAATTACAAACTAAACGAGATTAAGACATACATCCCAACAAACTCCCACTTGGACTAAGCTAGTGTAGCAAATACATTTCTCAAATGTACAATAGATTATAGTAAAGTAATATAATAAACTAGGGCATTGAATACCCTTTACAATACTCTCACTTGCCCTAGTAAGGAAGCACTCGAAGACCAAGACTATCTAGGTGACCCCCAAACACCTTAGCCGTGAGTGCATTTGTAAATGGATCAACAACGTTGTGCTCCGATGCTATCAGCGTGGCTGTCACGTCGCCGCGGTGCACAATCTCCCGTATCAGGTGATACTTTCGCTCAATGTGTTTGCCTCTCTTATGGCTCCGAGGCTCTCTCGAGTTGGCTACACCACCATTGTTGTAACAAAACAGCGTGATCAACAAGTTAATAATTGGAACAACTTCCAAATCCGTCATGAACTTCCTAAGCCAAACAACTTCCTTTGCAGCTTCACAAGTCGCAACGTACTCAGCTTCCATAGTGGAATCAGTGATGCATCCCTGATTGATGCTTCACCACACTACAACTCCTCCATATAGAATGAAGGCTGACCTCGAAGTGTATTTCCTAGAATCCTTATCGGTCGGAAAGTCAGAATCTGTGTATCCCGTAAGAATCAAATCCCTACTCCCATACACTAGACTGTAGTTCCTCATTCTCCTAAGATACTTGAGGATTGCCTTTACGGCTGCCCAGTGATCTATTCCTGGATTGGATTGATATCTACTGACAATCCCTACTGCATAACAGATGTCGGGACTAGTACACAACATGGCATACATCAGGCTCCCTACAGCTGAAGCATAGGGGATCCGTCTTATATCCTCAACCTCTTGAGGAGTCTTAGGACATTCATCCTTAGACAGGTGAACCCCATGCCTGAAAGGAAGCAAACCCTTCTGGGAGTTCTGCATCTTATATCTAGACAACATCTTGTCAATATAAGATGGTTAAGACATGGTCAGCGTTCTGTTCTTCTGGTTCCTGACTATCTGGATACCTAGAACATACTGAGCTTCTCCCAAATCTTTCATTTGGAATTGCGAAGCCAACAATTTCTTTACGGTAGTAAGAAATCGTACCTCATTCCCAAAGAGAAGAATATCATCCACATACTATACCAGAAATGCGATAGTTTTGTCGACGATTTTCTTGTAGACACAAGGCTCGTCAAAATTCTGATCAAAGTCATCACATTTGATCGGCTCATCAAACCTTATATTCCAAGACCTCGAGGCTTGTTTCAGTCCATAAATGGACTTATGAAGTCGGCAAACCTTTTGCTCTTGGCCTTAGGTTATGAACCCTTTGGGTTGGTCCATGTAGATGGTTTCGTCAAGGTTGCCATTCAGAAAGGCGGTTTTGACATCTATCTGTCATACCACATAGTCATAATACGCGACAATGGGCAGAAGGTGATGGAGATCTAATCCCCTTTAGCAACGGAAACGAGTTTGGAATCCTAATTGCATGCTTGTTTTGGTTTAAAAATAAAAACCAATACATTGAAAATAAACAGAGATAAACACGTCTTTTAATCAAATTACACATGGAAATTAACATGCAAACATGCTTAGTTTAACAATTAAACTAAAAGAAGAAAAGTTACCTTTGTAGTTTTTTCTCAGAATCAACTACTTGTTCCAAATTGTACAGCAACACATGAACCTTAAGCTTCTCTGCTTTTACAACAGGACACCACCAAAAGAGGGAACCTCCTATTCTCTAGGTGCTTAGAACAATTCCTTTGTGGGAAGGAACCCAACAATTGGAAGTATTTTGGGAATAGAGAGAGCGAGAGAGAGAGAATTCTTCAATTTGTAGAATTCAATTGAATCAATTGATCTATCGATCATTTCTGCCCTTCTCACCAGAAAAAGGACACTTCAATGGGTAACTCCCCACTCCCCATCGAGGGGGAGTTGGGGAGTAGTGGGAACGTGTCATCATGACATGTTCCCTAATTAATTAATATGATAATTAATTAACGATTAATTAATTATATTAAATTAAATCACATTTAATTCAAATATTAATTAAATGATTAAATCACATTTAATCATTTTTCCTTTTATCCTATAGATTAATATACATCTCATGCACATTAAAATTTAGCCTATAGTTTTCAAACATGAATCACATTCACATTTGAACTTAATATTTGAACTCTTTCAAATATTTAATTCTCTCATATAATTTAATATGAATTATATTCACATTAATTTTATAATATATAGTTCCAAATCTATATATTATATCGTATCTATATACATTAAGTTTATTCCCTAATGAATTTGAACATTTCAAACTCAAATGATCTAAGAACCCTTTACAAGCTAGAATGTGGACCTAATGTACCTACAGATTAGAAGCTCCAACGATACGAGATTGCTCGTTCATTACGGATCTAATCCCTAATGAACTCAATAATCTAAGAATGAAATTTTAGTTTTCTAATTCATTAGCTTTTCCAAGTTTATGAATTATAGAGAAGTTAAAAAGGACAATTTTAATTCTCATGCAACGTTAAATTCAATAAAATTTTATAAATTCAATCAATGACATCAACCATAAATTTAATACCAAAAATTACATTAAAACAACGTAACCCTTGCCTATGAAAATTTAGTTCATGTAAATCAACTCACAAATCCCTAAGTTATGCATGCTTGTGTTGTCTAATCAATTCAAATATGTTGGGATTTGTTCCCTAAAACTCGTAGTTGTAATTATGTTCTAATTAATTAATAAAGTGTTATTATTTCAAAAAAGTGTTATTGTTCGTTATCTACGAGTTTGCCTTTATTTAAACCCTAAATCCAATAAACTAAACATTCAAGGCTGTTAAATGAATCTTTAACTGAATGTAATGTACATATAAAAGGATCTCGGTTCGAGATACAACCTAAAGGGTCTATAGTTAGGGGATAAGGTTTGGGTACCTTACCCTGGTTAAACTATGGATGTGTCCCACTTTGTATTTGATACAAACACTGTGATCCTAACATGTTCGTGTAGATGACATGTGAGTGGGGATATCCTATGTAATGAGATTACATAAGATCAGACCACGAAATAGTAATCTCTAGCTGTAACTCCACTAGGATGACCTAGGCAACTTGATCTCAATCCTGAGAAGGTTACGAACTCCTGTTCGCGAGGGATTGTCCTTTGACTAGTATGGGTGAGAGTGGCCAGATTCGCCGACTCAATAAGCCTACGTTGTTGGAGACAAGAACGAGTGAGCGACTGAGAACTTAACTTAGCAACATGGAATTCACTTCTTCCCGCCGACTAGGGTAAGTAGAGGAACGTTCCGTAAGTGGTGTCTCCGGGACTTGAACAAAGGGCCCGACCCTCTCATTGGCCCGAGAGGGACTCTGTTTGTTGGTAGGACCACAAACATATTGTTCATTAGAGGAGCACTGGTACTTAAGGCACAAGATGTAACCCAGGGGTAAAACGGTAATTTGACCCAGCTGGTGTTACGAACATTCGTGAAGGATTGACTTGCTATTATTGGTCAATATCCATGGACACAGAAATATATCTGCATTGAGAAGAGTGCAGCTGTGGGACTTTAGTGGAGTGTTCCCGCAGTTACGAATGTTGATTGGGAGGTTAATGAGATTAACCGAGCAATCTCGTATCGTTGGAGCTTCTGATCTGTAGGTCCTTTAGGTCCACCTTCTAGCTCGTAAAGGGTTCTTAAATCATTAGAATTTGAAATATTCAAATTCATTAGGGAATAAACTTAGTGTATATTGATACAATATAATATATAGTTTTGGAACTATATATTATAAATTTAATGTGAATATGATTCATATTAAATTATATGAGAGAATTGAATATTTGAAAGAGTTCAAATATTATATGTGAATATGATTCACATTTTGATAACTATAGGTAAAAATTTAATGTGCACTGGATGTACATTAAAACTACAAGTTAAAAGGGTAATATGATTAAATGAGATTTAATCCAAAATAAATATATGATATTTAATTTGTATTATTTAAATATGATTTAAATTAATAATTAAATTAGATTTAATTATTATTTAATTATTATTATTATTATTATTTTAATAATAAAATAAGGGAACGTGTCATCCAGACACGTTCCCCACTACCCCTCTCATTCTCCCTATCGACAGTTTAACAGGGAGAAGGGGGTTGCTCATTTGGATGATCGATTGATCATTTTCCATTTTGATAGAAGGAAAAATTATCTTTCTCTCTCACTCTTCAGAATTCCCAAAATTATCCAAAAGTTGGAATCCTTCCCACAAAGGATTTTGTTCTAAGTTGAATCTCAGAGGATAGAAGGTTTTCCTCGTGGTGTTCTCCAACTGAAGAAAACAGAGAAGTTTCTTGGAAGTTCCCGTGTTGCTGTACTGTTTGGAGCAAGGAGTTGCTGTAAGTTGCAACTACAAAAGTTATTCTTCTTCTTCCCTTTTAGTTTAATGTTAGACATATGGATGTCTATTTTTGTCAATGTATGGGTTTTTATTTTTTAAGAAAAACAATCTTGTATATTACGATTCCAAATTCGTTTCTGCTGCTCAAGGAGATTCGATCTCCATCAATTGGTATCAGAGCAATGCTTGTATTGTTTTGTTTTGAAACAAAATTGCATTGATTTGGTGGGAAATGCATTGAGTTTGCTGTAAAACTTGTTTGGGAATTTTTCAGCCTTAGTTTACTTTTATTTTGATCAAATTGTATGTAAAAGCCCCTGCGTTTTTGGGCAAAAAGTGCATTATCGAGTCAGTAAATGAGTTACGAGTCGTTCGGGACAAATTTCAAGCAATTCGGTGGAGAATCGAGGGAGAAATTGCTAGTTGAAGCTGCTGTGTTTGAAGAAGAAAGCAGCTGCCGAGGCAGCAGCGTTGCAACGCCGTTCATCAGTGTTGCATCGCTGAAGAACGGCGTCCCAACGCCAGCGTCCCCTATCGACGTGGGCATTCAAGGGGTCAGCGGCGTTGCAATGCTTCCTCTCAGCGTTGCAACGCCACCCCGATAGCAGGCGCGCAAAAGGACAAAGCGGGCATTGCAACGCTCGCATCACCGTTGCAATGCCGTGGGGCATTCCAGCAGCTGCAGACCGGTTCGACTGATTCATTGGTTTTGGTCCGGTTCGAGCGGTTCAAGGCCGGTTCAGGGTGTTTTTGAACCGGTTTCATAAAATAAAATTAATGTAATTTTATTTTTTGTACTTTACAAATTATTCCGGTTTTAGAGCTTTATGTCTTTATGAATGTCATTTAGATTATTCCCACCTTAGGATAAGCATGTTCATGCATTTTATTTATATGAATGTTATATGAATATGGTTAAATGCATGATTAATTTATTTTTTCATGAGTAATTAATTATAAGTGTTATAATTAGATTATATGGAAAATAAATTGCATGGAGCATGAAATTACTTAGTTTAAAATAAATGTTATTTTGTTTAAGTATTTTAATAATTCAATTAGTTGAATTCCTTTTATAATTTCAATTTGAATAATGATTGTTGGATTTGTAATATAGTTTCTTTATCATAGGTTAATTATTAAATTTATAAAAGTTATAAATTAAAGGGGTTTTAGAAACCATAACCTATAATAAAGAAATGCATGCAAACATAGGAACGTGGGTTTAATTTAATTAGTTTTAAATCGTTTAAAATTAATTTAGACATAAGTTCTAATTTCTAATAGGATTAGAAATTAGTCTTACGTAGTATTTTAAATAGTTTAAAATCTAGTAGGACGTTGGAACATTGGTTATAAGGGAACTCTACCAGTGAGGTTCTGTCTAAGGGTACTTAAGCTGACGGTTAACAGAACACCTCCTACCTGGGAACTGACCCAGAACCTGAGTTGAATTTACCTTAGTTCTATTTTATCTCTAGGTAATTAAAATGTTTATTCACCTAGACATAAGGTTTTAAGACCTAGTTATAATAGTTATAATAGGCATAGACTTAGATAGATTTTTTTAGCCAGAATCCGACTAAGTTAAACCTATACCCTAATTTTAGGAGCTTCAGTCGGAGAAAACGAGATATTCGCATCGAGTTTACTCTCACGTCCTCAAGAGTTCACACCGTGAGTTCCATGCTCGGCTACATGGCGTCAAGAGGGCGTCCCCCTACGGTATGTGTTTGCATGGTTCAATACCAAGGTGAATGAGGGAAGTATCCATAGTAAATGGGAGCGGGGCGCGCGTGTCAACGTACCTACGAGTCTCTCCATTAGGTCGCACCGTGAGATTTCTATAGTCCGCTTTGCTAGGTTGTCTGGAGCAATGCCCAAACCCTACGGAGGGCTCGACTATAGGGATCGGAACACCGCAAACTCCAGAAATGGATAGGGTCTCTTAGGTTGTTTGCCAACAGTTGTCTTTCTTAATAATAGCCTGTCTGCTCGGAGACTATTGGATCTGAAAATGGTAGGGTCACATTTACGGGATGAGTTAAGCTAGTTAACAAGTCCTTGACCAAACAAACGGTAGCTAAGGACCATCAGGACATGAGATGTTCTGGTAGTGAGAATTGATTGAGAAAGTCTCAATTCAAGGGAGGAATGACTGATCGCCCCACGGAGGCTTTTTTTCTAAACCCTTGAAGTATCGTTGCAAAATTAAAAGGTTTAATTTAAACAGTGGGTTTAGTTGAAACACTAGGGTTCTTTAATAATTTATCTATTTTTTTTTTTTGTTTTTACAATGGGTTAAAAGGCATAACTAATTAGAACTATTTTGTTTTTCAGAATGTCGTCCTCTATAATAGCCTTACTTAAAAGCGACCGTTTAATCGGTGAGAATTTTACTACGTGGAAATCCAACACAATATACGATTACGTTTGTTGATGACCTACGATTTGTATCTTGGCGAGGAATGTCCTCGGATCCTCGCTCGTAACGCTCTCAATCATTGGGGAGGCGCGACGGCCACCGAATCAAAGCTAATGATAAGGCAAAAGTCTACATTTTGGCTAGTGTTTCTGAAGTTCTGGCCAAAAAGCACGAGGGCATGGTCTCGGCTCGTGAGATCATGAGTTCGCTGCAGGAAATGTTTGGACAACCGTCTGGATAGATTCGACACGAATCCCTCAAATACGTTTATAACTCCCGTATGAAGGAGGGGTCATCAGTGAGAGAACACGTTCTTGATCTGATGGTCCACTTCAACGTGGCTGAGAAGAACGGAGTGGTCATTGACGAGTAAAGTCAGGTATCGTTCATCCTGGAATCTCTTCCGAAGAGTTTCCTGCAATTCCGCAGCAATGCGCTGATGAACAAGATAAAGTATAACCTGACTACTCTCCTTAATGAACTACTAACTTTCCAGTCTCTTATGAAGAATAAGGGACAGGCTGATGGAGAGGCAAATGTGTTTGCCAATTCCAGAAGGTTCCAGAAGGGTTTATCCTCTGGGACTAAGTACTGTGGTTTATCTTCTGGGCTTAAGAAGACCCAAAAGAAGAAAATAGAAGGGAAAGGAAAGGCACCTACTGCTGACAAAGGCAAGGAAAAAGCCAAGGTTGCAGATAAAGGAAATTGTTTCCACTGCAAAGTGGATGAGCACTGAAAGCGAAACTGCCCAAAATACCTTGCTGAGCTCAAAGAGAAGAAAGGTAAATTAGATTTACTTGTTCTTGAAACATTTTTAGTGAAAAATGATGATTTGACCTGGATACTTGATTCAGGAGCCACTAATCACGTTTGCTCTTCATTTCATGAAACTAGTTCCTTCAAGGAGCTCGAAGAGGGTGAGATGACGCTCAGGGTCGGAACGGGAGACGTCGTCTCAGCTTGTGCAGTGGGAGATGCCAAGTTATTTTTTGGAGATAGATTTCTTTTATTAAAAAATCTGTATATAGTTCCTAAGCTTAAAAGGAACTTAATTTCTATCTCTTGTTTAATAGAACTTGGTTATTGTATTTCTTTTTCAATTAATGAAGCGTTCATTTTGAAAGAGGGTGTCAATATTTGTTCTGCTAAATTGAAAAATGGCTTGTACGTACTGAAACCGAATAAAACCAAAGAAATTTTAAATCATGAGATGTTTAAAAATGCTAGTACTCAAAATAAAAGGCAAAGAATTTCTCAAAATAATAATACTTATCTATGGCATCTTAGACTTGGTCATATTAATCTCAACCGGATTGAGAGACTCTCCAAGAATGGACTTCTAATTAAGTTAGAAGATGATTCTTTACCTCCTTGCGAATCTTTCTTGGAAGGTAAAATGACCAAGTGACCTTTTACTGGAAAAGGTAAAATGACCAACTTAGTGTATATTGATACAATATAATATATAGTTTTGGAACTATATATTATAAATTTAATGTGAATATGATTCATATTAAATTATATGAGAGAATTGAATATTTGAAAGAGTTCAAATATTATATGTGAATGTGATTCACATTTTGATAACTATAGGTTAAAATTTAATATGCACTGGATGTACATTAAAACTATAGGTTAAAGGGGTAATACGATTAAATGAGATTTAATCCAAATTAAATATATGATATTTAATTTGTATTATTTAAATATGATTTAAATTAATAATTAAATTAGATTTAATTATTATTCAATTATTATTATTATTATTATTATTATTTTACTAATAAAATAAGGGAACGTGTCATCCGGACACGTTCCCCACTACCCCTCTCCTTCTTCCTATCGACAATTTTAACAGGGAGAAGGGGGTTGCTCATTTGGATGATCGATTGATCATTTTCCATTTTGATAGAAGGAAAAATTCTCTCTCTCCCTCACCCTCCAGAATTCCCAAAATTATCCAAAAGTTGGAATCCTTCCCACAAAGGATTTTGTTCTAAGTTGAATCTCAGAGGATAGAAGGTTTTCCTCGTGGTGTTATTTGAAGAAAACAGAGAAGTTGCTTGGAAGTTCCTGTGTTGCTGTACTGTTTGGAGCAAGGAGTTGTTGGAAGTTGAAACTACAAAGGTTATTCTTCTTCTTCCCTTTTAGTCTAATGTTAGACATATGGATGTCTGTATGCAATTAATCCATGCCTAATTAGATTAGAGTTAATTAGATGCTTGTTCTGTATTTTTGTCAATGTATGGGTTTTTATTTTTTAAACAAAACAATCTTGCATATTACGATTCCAAATTCGTTTCCGCTGCTCAAGGAGATTCGATCTCCATCAAAATATGTGTTGTAATAGTATCACAAAACAACTCAAATTAATCACAAATTCAACCAAAAAACAGTCATGAATTTAGCTTAAAACAGTGAGTAAAAAAAACACAATAAACGCTCAAAATTGGGGTAACAACAAGCAAAAATAATTAGGGAATAGGAGCAGTTTACGTTGTTGGGATGTATGTGCTCATCTCGTGTAGTTTGTAATATTCCAAGTTGTAAATAAATAATAGTTATTTATTTAAACTTTGTATCTCGCATTTTTCATAAACTTAATCCAGTAAACTAAGTTCCAGGGTCATTGTATAATGAGAGAACTAAGATTTTGAACGGTGGGTAGTGGACACACAGGGAGGATCACGTTCGAGTTAATGACCTGAACGGTCTACAGTATATGGATAGGGTTGGAGACCTAATCCTGGATACACCGTGGATGCGACGCGCTTTGTATTAGATACAAACGAGGTGATCTGACTCGTTCATGTGATTGACATGGGAGTTGGGGCATCCTGTGCAATGAGATCACCATTAGTGACTCGACCTTAATCCTGAGCGTGTTACGGACTCCTGCCTGCGGGGGTCTGTCCTTTGACTAGTACGGGTGAGGGTGGCACTATTACTCGCCCAAATTTACTCACATAGACCTAAGTTATAATGTGATTATAGACTTAGGTTAATACCATATAAGAGTTATATTGGTAGACTTAGGTAAATTTCAGCCGGTTTATCTAGGTCAATCCCTATTAAAATTAAAGTACTGAGTGAGAGGAAATATAGTGTACGAGATACATTTGAATTTCCAACCACAAATCTCCATTAAGTCCACACCGTGAGATCTATACTCGGCCTCGTGGCGCAAATGGGAGCGTCCCCCTACGTGTGGCATTTGTATAGGTCAATATCATCGTGGATGGAGAAAGTACTTATAGTGAGTGGGAGCGGGACTTGTGAAAACGAGACCCATGGTCTCTTCTTTCGATTTACACCGTGAGACGCCTATGATCCGCCTGCTAGTTTGGCCTGGACCAGACAATCCCTTCGGAGGGCCTGATCATGGGAGTCGGAACACCGTGAATTCCTGAAAGGATACAGTTTCCTGGTTCGTTTTCCTTTTTGGTTCACCCTTCGGTGGCTATTGTTTCGACGGATGCTTGGAAACTTAAAGATTGAGGGTGACACTCACAAAATTCGTTAAGTGTTAATGAATTCGACCGAACAATGGTAATTGGACGCCTAATGGAATAAGAGTTATTATGGGATTAGGGTCTGATCGAGAAAGTCTCGTCCTAGAGGAGGAGTGTTCTGTTCACCCTTCGGTGGCGGTCATTTTAAACCTTTAGGATATCATTGCAAAATTTCGAATGACCTAGGGATCATGAAACGATTTTGCTAAAACTTAATTGGATTTCAAAAGTGTTTTGCGAGACTAACACAAAGTTTCTTAATTTTCTAGCTTAAAACATGTCTAGCGCAATTATAGCTCTACTCGCGTCCGATAAATTAGTGGGAGATAATTACCAAAGTTGAAAAAATAACATAAACACAATTTTGGTAACTGACGACACTAAGTTCGTGCTCTCTGAGGAGTGTCCTCAGATGCCGGGCTCCACTGTGTCGCTAAGTGTTCGCGATGCATACAATCGATGGATCAGGGCCAATGAAAAGGCCAAAGTCTACATTATTGCCAGCATGTCTGATGTTTTGGCAAAGAAGCATGAGCTGATGGTGTCACACCCCCTCTCGAACTACCTGCTAACTTAGCCCGAAAGGCAGCATGAAGCCAACAGACGTTGTTACCTCTTAACAATACCTGCTGACTCTGCTTTACCTGATAAACATACTATGTTCACATATGGAACATTTTAAACTTAACACAGTGGAAACTGGACAACTATTAAACATACATAAGGATAAACTCTTCTTAAGTCTCTCTTGGAAACTAAAACGAGCAAGAACATCAGAACCACAAACAAGACAAACCATTGTCTATACAACCTCTTATGTACCAACAACTATAACTACATAGTTCTCTCAAAATAATTTACAAAACATATGGACTTGCTATACAACACCAGCCACGTACAAAATATCAAACTTATGAAGCTTCAGCAGACTAAGGCAGGATGTCAGGTACCAGGAGCTCGATTTCTACCTGAAAAGTTTGAAAACACTGAAAGAATGAGCTATGAGCTCAGTGAGTGACTAAGTTTAAAAGAAGACTATTAACTCGTAAATCATATCACCTGACCATCTATGAGCATATGCATCTGTAATCAAACGTTAAAAGTAATTGTGTAATCATAATAACTTTTCAGAAAAACCAGCAAGTATATCGTTAAAATCTCGTAAGGCATGTAAATGATATGAACTCTTTTTAAAACATGTCACAATCTACGTTGTGTAGGGCACGCCCAGTACAACCAACGTTTGTTCTACGATGTAGTGGGGTCCGCCCAACACTTCCATCGTCTTTGTCGTAGTGGGGCCCGTCTAGCACTCACGACAGCGCTGTTGTCACGTAGTACACTCAACGTCGACAACAGAAATGACCTGTGTGCACACGGTACCATAAAGCCTCGGGCTCAATATCTCAGAAGATCACATGAAAACATTTGAACATGCCTGCTTATCTTTTCTTTCATAAAACTCAAGCTTACTTAGCTTGTTCATAAAACTGGAAATCTTTAAAAACATACTTGCTAAAACATACTTGCTCGAAATCATAACATTTCCATAAACTTCAGAAATTTAATAAACATATGCTCGTGTATAAATTTCATCAAGACATTTAGGCTCACCATGAACACTTTAAAACATTTCTAAGAAATCATGAATGCTCATAAACAAGTTTTCAAGGAAAACAATAAACATCTAAACCATTTCATTCAAGCAAAACTTGTATTTCTTAAAACATAATTCAAGCATATAGAACATTTTTGAAGTTCATTTTGTCACTCACAGTGTTAAACTAGAACCTTGGCCCGTACACTCGACCTATCTCCTCTTGGCCTGTCAAACAAACCAAATCCATGTATTAGAACCTCGAGGTCGTGGTTTTTAACATTAAAACTACAAGAAAACACTCCAACCAATTTTCCAGCATTTCACAGATTTTCTGCCCTGTTTTCAGACAACCATAACTTCTTCATTACTTACACAAAAAGAATGTAATTTATACAAAACTCTTCCTTTTTGAACCCTCTAAAACGCTTATGAAGACATGAAAATGAGATTCCAAACGGATTTGTTCAAATTTACCTCGAAAGCTACTTTCCTCAAAACAACTTCCTGCTGTTCCAGTTTCGTTTTTCCTGCTGCACAACAAACTTAACCTGAGATTTAAAACATCTTCTAGACATTTTCGACTCATGATTTCTTCACGAAACTTGTAGGAAATTCAATACGCTTTCGAACCATACCAATTAGAGCTTCTGATTCAAACGCTACAGATCAGTACAACAAAAACATCAGAGACTTCTTGGATTTGACAGCAAATTCTGTCTCCTGTATTCCTCTTCACAAAACAGCAACTTAAGGTCAGAATTGGCTCAAGAATCCTTCACGAACATTGTTCAAAAATGAATTAGCTTTCAAGAAAAATAAACCTCAATTCTTACCTCTTTATGTGGAGCTCGAGATGAACAGAAAACAAGAACAGGGTTGAGTTGATCACCTTTCTGCTAAACAATCAAGCTTTGAGTTCTCCTCCCTTCTTCTGCAACTCTAACTCACGAAAAACTCCTTCTTCTTCTTCCTTTCTCCTTCTCACACGAAACCCTCAGCTTCTCGTTGTTGAAATGAGAAGAAAATCGATGGAAAGATGAGTTTTTAAAAAGAAAACTTAGGTGAGGGTCCCACCTTCCACTTTCCCCTTTTTCATTTTTTTCCTTTTCCTTTCTTTTCTTTTCTTTTCTTTTCTTTTAAAAACAAAACTTATCCAAACATCAGTTTTATTTATTTGTTTTGTTTTATTTTTTTTTTGAGGAAATTCCAAAGAAAGGTCTCGGGTTTACAGATGGTCACCGGCAAGGAGATCATGGAGTCCTTGCAGGAAATGTTTGGACAACAGCCCTTTCAGGTCCGACATGACTCACTCAAATACGTCTTCAACGCACGGATGAAAGAGGGGCCGTCTGTCAGTGAACATGTTCTAGACATGATGACCCACTTTGATCTGGCAGAGATGAACGGAGCATCGATCGACGACTCGAGCCAAGTCAATTTTATTTTGGAGACTCTTCCGAAGAGTTTCCTTGATTTCAGAGCAATCTTTGTTATGAACAAAATTAGCTACTCTCTCGACTACCCTCCTCAATGAGCTCACGAATTTCCGGTCCTTGAACAGGTCAAGGCATCGGAATCTGAGGCAAATGTTGCCTCTGTGTCTTATCACGGGGGGTTCGACCTGCAGGGCCGAAACTGTTGCTCCTTCACGCCCAGAAAGGGAAGAAGAGGATGAAGAGGATAAAATCGACCGAGCCGCCGCCCACAAGGGCAAGAAGGTCAAGGACGTTGCAGAGAAAGGAAAGTGTTTCCACTGCAATGGGGGCGGACACTGGAAGAGGAACTGTCCCAAATTCTTTGCCGAGAGGAAGAATCAAGGTAAATGTGATTTACTTGTGAAAGAAACATGTTTAGTGGAGAGTAGTGACTCTGCCTGGATATTGGATTTGGGCGCCACTAACTACGTTTGTTCTTTTCAGGAGATTGATTCCAGGCAGCCGCTGCGAGAGGGTGAGGTGACTCTACGGGTTGGATCTGGGGAGCTTGTCTCTGCTGCAGCGATCGGCACGGTGAAGCTACATTTTGGCGAGAAGTACTTATTGTTGGACAATTTGTACATAGTTCCAGGGTTTACTAGAAACCTAGTTTCTATTTTCTGCCTAATTGAACTATCTATTTGTGTTTCTTTTGAATTAAAGAAAGCGTTTATTTCTTTCAAAGGCAATGTTATTTGTTCAGCTTCACTCGAACATAATCTGTATGTTTTGAAACCTAATTCGGTCAAAAGTGTTTTGAATACTGAATTGTTTAAAACTGCAGAAACACGAACTAAGAAAGAAAATGTTTCTCCAAAAGAAAATGCCCATCTTTGGCATCTATGGTTAGTATTAATCTCAATAGGATTGAGAAACTAGTGAAGAGTGGACTTCTAAACGAGTTGGAAGAAAACTCTTTGCCTGTGTGTGAGTCATGCCTTGAGGGTAAGATGATCAAACGTCCTTTTAGTGGAAAAGGATATAGAGCCAAAGAGCCTCTTGAGTTAGTACATTCTAACCTCTGTTGTCCGATGAATGTTAAAGCTCGAGGCGGTTATGAATACTTCGTGTCTTTCATAGACGATTACTCGAGGTATGGGTATATTTACCGAATGCACAAGAAGTCTGAAACTCTTGAAAAGTTCAAGGAGCACAAGACTGAGGTTGAGAATCTCTTAGGTAAATCGCTTAAAACACTTCGATCGGATCGAGGTGGAGAGTATATGGACACTGAATTCCAGGACTATATGATAGAACACGGAATTACGTCCCAACTCTCAGCACTTGGTATGCCACAGCAAAATGGTGTATCGAAGAGGAGAAACAGAACCTTGTTGGACATGGTTCGATCGATGATGAGCTATGCTCGTCTCCCTGATTCTTTCTGGGGTTACGTAGTGGAGACTGCGGTTTATATTTTGAACAACGTTCCCTCGAAGAGTGTTTGTGAAACACCTTTCGAGCTCTGGAGTGGACGTAAAGGCAGTTTACATCACTTCTAAATTTGGGGATGCCCGACCCACGTGTTGGTGTCAAACCCGAAAAAGTTGGAACCCCGTTCGAAATTGTGCCTATTCGTAGGTTACCCTAAAGAGACTAGGGGTGGTCTGTTTTACGATCCTAAGGAAAATAAGGTGCTTGTGTTGACAAGCGCCACTTTCCTAGAGGAAGACCACGTCAGGGATCATTTACCAAGGAGTAAAATTGTGTTAAATGAAATGGACAGTACATCAGCAAGAGTTGCTGATAGGGCTAGTACATCAACAAGTGTTGTTGATCCTAGCACGTCTAGTCAAATCCATTCCCAAGAGATGGGAATGCCTCGACGTAGTGGGTGGGTTGTGAGACAACCCGATTGCTACATGGGTTTAGCTGAAACCTCAGTTGTCGCTCCTGATGATGACTGTGAGGATCCATTGACCTATGATCAGGCAATGGTTGATGTTGACAAAGACGATTGGATTAAAGCTATGGACCAGGAAATGGAGTCTATGTACTTCAATTCTGTTTGGGAGCTTGTGGATCAACTGGATGGGGTAAAACCTATTGGTTGCAAATGGATCTACAAGCATAAACGTGGCGTAGATGGGAAGGTGCAAACCTTCAAAGCCCGACTAGTGGCAAAGGGTTTTACCTGGGTTGAAGGGGTTGACTATGAGGAGACCTTTTCACCTGTTGCTATGGTAAAGTCGATCAGGATCCTTCTGCCCATTGCCGCGTATTATGACTACGAGGTATGGCAGATGGACGTCAAGACAACCTTTTTGAATGGCAAACTTGATGAGACCATCTACATGGACCAACCCAAAGGGTTCATTGCCCAAGGCCAAAAGCAAAAGGTTTGCCGGCTTCATAGGTCCATTTATGGGTTGAAACAAGCTTCGAGGTCTTGGAATATAAGGTTTGATGAGGCGATCAAATCATATGGCTTTAATCTTATGGCAAACTTGATGACAAAACTGTCGCATTTTTAGTGTTGTATGTGGATGATATTCTTCTCATTTGGAATGAGGTAGAATTTTTTACTGACGTTAAGAAGTGGCTAGCTTCGCAATTCCAAATGAAAGATTTGGGAGAAGCTCAGTATGTTCTAGGTATCCAGATAGTCCAAAACCGAAAGAACAGAACGCTAGCCCTGTCTCAGGCATCTTATATTGACAAGATGTTGTCTAGATATAAGATACAGAACTCCAAGAAGGGCTTGCTGCCTTTCAGGCATGGTGTTCACTTGTCTAAGGATCAGTGTCCTAAGACTTCTCAAGATGTTGCGGATATGAGACGGATTCCATACGCTTCGGCTGTAGGGAGCCTGATGTATGCCATGTTGTGTACTAGGCCCGACATCTGTTATGCAGTAGGAATCGTCAGTAGGTATCAGTCCAATCAAGGATTAGATCACTGGACAACCGTAAATTCAATCCTCAAGTATCTTAGGAGAACGAGGAAATACAGCTTAGTGTATGGCAGTGGGGATTTGATCCTTACGGGATACACGGATTCTGACTTTCAGACCAATAAGGATTCTAGGAAATCCACTTCGGGGTTAGCCTTCATTCTGAATGAAGGAGCTATAGTATGGCGAAGTATCAAGAAGGGATGCATCGCCGATTCCACTATGGAAGCGGAGTATGTTGCGGCTTGTGAAGCTGCAAAAGAAGTTGTTTGGCTTAGGAAAATCATTACGGATTTGGAAGTTGTTCCAAATATGAACTTGTCGATCACACTGTTCTGTGATAACAATGGTGCAGTAGCCAACTCACATGAGCCTCAGAGCCATAAGAGAGGCAAACACATTGAGCGCAAGTATCATCTGATACGGGAGATTGTGCACCGCGGAGACGTGAGAGTCACGCAGATAGAATCGGAGCACAACGTAGCTGATCCATTTACAAAGCCCCTCACGGCTAAGGTGTTTGAGGGTCACCTAGAGAGTCTAGGTCTTCGAGAGCTTCCTGACTAAGGCAAGTGGGAGATGTGTGGGTATTCAATGCCCTAGTTTATTGTATTACTTCATTGTAATTTATGTACATTTCAATAATGTATTTTCTCCACTAGCTTAGTCCAAGTGGGAGTTTGTTGGGATTTTCTCCTAGGGTGCAGCGTTGCAACGCTGCACCGATTCCTTCTATAAATATATCCTTATGATTTCATTGCAAATGGAGCACAATTTGGTAGAGTTTTGCCCTAAATTCGAAATACACCTTGTAAGAAGAGAGAAAAGAGTGATTTTGGGAGCCAAAGCATTCGTGGACGTTCGAGATGGAAGACGGGAACTCGGAGACGAAGGACCGGCATCGACACCTAAGTTTATTTCTCTTTCTTTCAATTTGTAATAGCGTTCTAAGACGTTTTCTACTTGTTTAGTTTGTTTTTCATGTGATTTAGAGTAGCTAAACATAGTAGTTAGGATTTGAATTACTTGCTATGACTTTCTTGTGATGTATTGAAGCATGTTATGTCGTTATTTTTTGCAATTCGTTCTTTACTTTTTAATTTGTTGATTTAAGTGGACTCGAGAGATAAAGCTTGAATTAGAGCAAAATTGTCAAAACCCTTGGAAGTCTGGCACGAGAGTGACCTAGAAATCTTAGGGAAACATATGAAGAAGTTGCTTAATGCCATGCATGTTGTAGGTTCATATGGAGACTATGAGTTTATTGCATGTGTGAGGCTCACTAAGAATCGAGAGATTTTCTTGAGTATTTCACTTCTTGTTTATAATTTCATCTCATTGGTTTAATGCATGTGCTAGTTAGGTCTTTAACTTGTAAAATCACTTTTCCCAAATCTATCAATCTCTGTCTCCACATGTTTGTTCGTTTATTTGTATTTACTTCAACCAACTATCCATGTTATGTTTCTTTAGCTAAAATTGAGAATTAGTATCTTAGTAATTAATTAATCTAGAAACCCATTCCTGAGGACGATACTTGGACTCATAAATCACTATACTAAAACTTGACCCGTACACTTCGGTATTGCAATATAATTTTACGCAACACATACCAAAACTCTAAGCCTTCTTTTAACCCAGATGGAGCCAATCGAGGGACCTAATGGACCTACAGTGATGGGCTCCAATGATCCGAGATTAACCTGTCAAACTCTTTGACCCGGTTAATCAACATTCATTAGCTACGGTAACACTCAACTATAGCCCGTAGTTGCATTCCCGTCAGTGAAGAAAATTACGTGTCCACTGCTATAACCAATGCCCATGAGTCGACCCTTCACAGGTTGTTCGTAGACACGGCTGGGTCAAATTACCATTTTACCCTTGTGTCTCCCTCTTGTTCCTTAAGTTACCACTGCTCCTCTAATGAACAACACATTGTGATGGTCCAACCATACACAATACCCTTCTGGGGCCAGTGAGAAGGTGGGCGTCCGTTGTCGAAGCTCTAGAGATAACACTTAAGGGAACAAGCCTTCTAGTTACCCTAAAGGCGGGAACGAGTGAATTCCATCTCGCGTAGTTAAGTTCCCAGCTCCCTACTTGGTCCTGTCCCTGCGAAGATAGGCATATTGGGCGAGTATCTGTGACCACCCTCACCCGTTAGTCAAAGGACAGAGCCCCACAGACAGGAGTCCGTAACACACTCAGGATTCAGGTCGAGTCACTAATGATCATCTACGAAGTTATTAGTCCTTCATCACAGCGATGTTACATCGATGAGGTCTAATAATTCACGGTCCGGTCTTGTACAATCTCATTGCACAGGATGCCCTCGCATGTCAACCACATGAACGAGTCAGATCACCTCGTTTGTATCTAATACAAAGCAGGCTGCATCCACAGTGTATCCAGGATTAGTTCTCCAACCCTATCCATATACTGTAGACCGTTCGGGTCATTAACCCGAACGTGATCCTCCATGTATGTCCACTAAACACCATTAAAGTTCTAGTTCTCTCATAAATTCAATGACCCTGGAGCTTAGTTTATTGGAAAAGTTTGTAATATATTGTGAGACACAAAGTAATGAAATAAATAACTCTTATTAATTTCAAACAGTAATTTACAAACATGAGATTAGGACAAAATTCCCAACATCATTAACTACAAGTCACCCCACTATAGACTTGTAGCTGCACTCTCCACACTGTAGATTATATTGTGTCCACTGATATAGTCATTACCCATGAGTCGCCCCTTCAAAGGTTGTTCGTGATCACAGCTGGGTCAAATTATCGTTTTACCCCTATGATTACCTCTTTGTTCCTTAAGCACCACTGATCCTCTAATGAACAACAAGTTTAAGGTCGTACCATACACTCATACCCTCATAGAGGGCGGGGCCCCGTTGTTCAAGACACGAGTCGGTTCTTGAGGAACAACCTATCTAATTCCTAAGTGTAGGAATGAGTGAATTCCATCTTGCACAATTAAGTTCTCGGCTACCTACGAGGTTACGTCACGAGAGGTAGGGCTTATTGAGTCGACTACAGTCACTCTCACCCATTCTAGTCTAAGGACAACCCCTATAAGTCGGGTTCTCTTAACTCGCTCAGATTCAAGTCGAGTCACTAATGACCATCTATAAATTACTAGTCTTATCCTCGTTAACGATTGTTACCTTCGGTTAGACTAATAATTTCTTGATCCTGGTCTTGTATGAACTCTTCAAATAGGATGCCCCCACTCGCATGTCAACTACATGAATGAATTGGATTACCTCATTTGTACTAATTACAAAGTGGGCCGCATCTATGGTATTACCAGAATGAGGTTTCCAACCTTATTCTTATACCATAGACCATTTAGGTTATATTCTTGAAAACAATCCAAATAGTGTCCCCTACACTAATGTTCAAGATATATATATTATCATGATATATGTTATAACTTTTGAGCTTTGTGTTTGCTTAAAAGGGGTGTATAAAATTATCAAGAAAGCACTCCTAAACTGTGCAAGCATACACAATCTAAGCAGCAAGTGATAAGTATTTTAATCGTCTCCTCAGGGATTAGTTGTAGGAAGTTCACAAGGTTGAGTTTGTTCTTAGTGAGTAAGGGGAACCAACATAAATGAAATGAGTATTGGAATTAGAAATTAAAAGTAACAATTAAGATGCTAAAGTAATGCAGAAGAGGATTAAAAACAGTAAGGCAGTAGCAACTCAAGTTTAACCAAAACAGTAAAAAGGGGATAGGATTATGGACGAAATTATGCTTCAACAATCTTAATGCTAGAGCTCAACACTGCACCAGAGCTCAAAACAGTATAACTCACGGAATCTTTCCAAATTTCCTCACGATTTAGGCACTTAATTTCCATTAAACACCCTTAATTTAGCTCCTAACTATTAACACTAGGTGAGTGACTATCCCTAGACTCCTCAATCACCTGAGAGAAGTAAATCTCTTAATTAGAACTAGTGTCATGCCTTGAAATCGGTTTATTCTTCCCTTTCCCAAGTTGGAATAAACAATACTAAGATGAGATGGCCAAACAAACCTTAGTTAAGTAGTAAAATCACAAGGCACAAGAGTGAGATTGCAGCAAATTACTCTTTCATTAAAGTTGCATCCACATAAAGTCTTCTAACCCTCACCCCAAGGGTGATTAGTTCATGGTAATAAGAGAGGACAACAATAAAACGGTAAAACTAGTGCTAAACATACTTATAATGGTCTTAGTTACAAAATAGAAGAGTAAAGAGCAAGGGGAACAAAGAATGAATAGATGGGTGAAGTTCCCAAGCCTTCCTTGATCCACTCCAGCCTCTTTCCAGAGGGAGAAAGCTTCCCAATTCGACTTACTTGAATTTCGCCTATTGTCTTCTTCCCAATTGGGTTCTTCCTCTTTTCTCTTGCCCACAATCCTTAGTTCCAAAAACAACCAAAACAAGGCATTTATACCGTATCCACCTCGAATTAAGGGTTGAATAGACAAGGGGCAATGACATGAAGGCCTCTCATTAGCTCACAGCAGCTGATAGGGCAATTTCTATCCAGCTCAATTAATGAATTCTGTCCACGTGTGCATTCTGCATCTGATATCAGAATTGAGCTCCAGCAATCTTTATCCTTCAGCAACTTCATAGCTACAACAACTCTTAGCAGACCTTCAACATTTGATAACACCATCTTCCCAAAAACTCCTAAAAACATGGCCAAAATGACAAAATTCAGCAATGAAAAGTACTTCGTTGGCTTTAAGGTACTTCAAAAGTAAATTGTAAATATTAACACACAAAAGTACCTAATCAAGGGGTTAAAATGGTCAAGAAAACTCAAAATGCCAAGAAATAATCACATAAAAGCTCAATCTTAGCTCTCATTCTAAGAGCTAACAAGCCCCCAAACTTAAATCATTACTCGTCCCTGAGTAATGCTTAAACATTCTAATTCACCAAGAAGTAACAACTACCAATGTGCTCAAGAAAAATTGATTCAACAGTCGAATGAAACAAGTAGTTACTGATATAGCAGTCCCATTTTTTTTCTTACAAAAATTCATCAAAGCTTAGCCTTCACAAGGTTTGCCAAATTCAATTTGTTTTTCTTTCAAATCAAAAGTAGCAAACTTCACAAACAACCCCACAACTCCACTAGCACTTAATCCATCTTTGAATTCACTATGCACCGCATAAACTCACAAAAAGAAGAATGAGTTCTACTGCCTTTAGTTTTTTTCTTTCAGCAAAGCAATTTTTTTTTTAAACAGCAACAAGAGCTATCACTCCTAAGAATCCTACAAAGCTAACCTTATGCTTAAGTAGGCAAACATTCATTCCCTTAGGCTCTCCTAGCCACTGACCTTTGCATAAACTTCTCCTTAGTTCTTAGAATGGCCACATTGATGATGCAACTCACCTAAGCAACGAGAACTTTATACTAGGCTTTAACTTTCCTTTTCTTTTTTTTTTTAGAACTTACTTCACTAGAAAAGTTAGAGAGAACCCTTTTTGTAAACAAAACCTTCGATTTAGGCACCAACATTTGTGATGAAGGCTACCTATCAACGAGCCTTGCTACTAAATTGGGTTGCAAAGCATATTCATATCCCTTTATTACTGTTCAACTCAAAGGTAAACATGGGTGTCATGTCCAACTCTTGTTTAATAGGCAACTTGGGTAGAGGAATAACTCTCAAACTTCATTTTTTTTTTTTTGAAGAGAAGAGGCATGAGTCCTAGAGAGAAGAGGAATGCTTCTAGGAGTGATAACTTGTTATTACTAGGGTGCCTTACCCCCAAACTTAAATTGCTCATTGTCCCCAATGAGTAAAGAATCAAGGGAAGGAACCCCCAAACTTAGTTATTTTTCTGTAAAAAAACTAAAGGCAAGGAGCATCCAAACTCTTTAATCTATGTTTAAAGGAGCAAATTCTCAAGAGTTGGTAGCTAAAAAGCTAGGGGCACCATAAAGCTGCTACAAGAATTGTGTTACATAAAAAAAAAAGAATATGGCAACCAAAATAAACACAGCTAAACTCATCAGAAGTGAGAAAAAGAAATGGAACACACTAGTCAAACCATTAGTTTCATTTCAACTACGGTGGCAAGCTCACCAACCTTCAGATTCATATATGTATATAGAGATAGATTTTTGTTTCTTCTGTCGGTAAATAACCTAACAGATTGCACAACAAACAACCACCTAAACTATCACAAAAGAATATATGAAATGGAGAGCAAACTTCCTAAACCAAAGATCGACAAAACAACAACAGACAAGTGCACATAGGACAGACAGAACATGAAAAGCACAACATGCTAACTATCAAAGAGACATCTACCAGCCGAACAAAAAGGGCAGAACTTCCCTGTTGGATCAGTCTTCATCTCCAGGGATTCGATCTTGAATTTCCTCTTCCTCATCCACCACAGACGATGGGGGTGCCCAAGGATTTAAGACAGTCTCTGGGAAGGTGGGAAAAGCAGTATATTGAGTAGGGAAGTTAGCGATCAGTGCGTCCTTGAAAGCATTCTCTCTGTCCTTAGCATAATGCCAATATGCTAATTGGTGTGCACTGGAGTATTCCATTTGCTTCAGCATGATCTCCTGTTGCTCGAGGAGTTTAGTGAGCCCCACAACTAAACCACCCTTTCCCTTGTGATCTCTTCGACGCAGCCTCTCAATAGCAGCATTATCAAACATAGAGGGATCAATCAACCTGTTCTCAGAAGGATCAACATCTACACCTGCAGTCAGACAAAGCTTAGTGATAGTGTTAGGGAAAAAGAGTTTGCCAGCAGCTTTCTTGGCGTGAATCCGAATTTCATCCGCAATGATTCGTCCCACATCAATGCTCAGAACCTTCAAAATCGCATAGGTAAGCAACATTCGCTCGCTTGAGACAGTGGAATCATGTGTTGTTGGAAGTACCCTGTTCTTGAGGAAGGAAAGCCACACATTCGCCTCATCAGTTAAATATGCTGCTTGAAAAGACCTGGAACCGGTGGCGGAGACCATCCATCGAGCACCTTTCAATTCTATCAGCCGCAGGGATGCATTCAGATGAGTGGGAGAAGGATTCAACACCATCGCATTATAGTTGGCCCGAGGGATATCGGGTAGCTCATACAGTTTGTTGATAGCTTCAGGAGACCAATCCATCGATTTTCCACGAATGATAACGCGAAACTCACCCGTATCCTTAAAGTTGGCATAAAACTCCCTTACCAAAGAGCCAACGGCTGGTTCCGGTGGTTGACAGAAAAAGGCCCACCCATGATTAATGATGTTGGCCTTGATAAAATGAGGAAGATCGGTGAATGGAGCAACAAAACCTCGTTCTAAGAAAAGCTCCTTGGATTTTAATATGACAAACCGCTCTCTAGCTTGCTCAGTGATGAAACGTGGTGGAGAATGGTTGGAGCGGACATGGGAGGTTTTCTCCTTTTCTTTGAGGACTTCCTTCGTGGGGTGGAAGGTTCGGGCGATTCGACGGGCACATCCTCAGTAATGTCTCCTCCAGCCAACTGTGGGGTAGATTCCTCAACTGGCTCTTCAGCTGGCTTCGTAGCCACAACACTCTTCTTTCTGCCCTTTGATTTGGACTTCTTAGAAGCCTTCGGTTTAGGAGGGGGAGGCATTTGAACAGGAGCAGGCTCACTCTACACTTGGTCGTCAGATGCTTCAACAGTGGCTACCGCTTTAGCCTTCTTGAACTTACCTTTCTTAGGAGCCATGGGAAGGAAATGCTCGCAGCAACTCCGAGCACAGAGACTAAAGCAAGCAAGATGCTTCTTGGGCAGATGAAGAACTCGTAGTGAGCTGGGCAATTTAAAGACTCCAATCCTCGAGCAAGGGTCAATGTGGCGCAACGTGTAAGGATCGGCCAAATCAACCCAAATCTCTTAAATTGGCTTCTAGCCATCTACTTGCAGGCCAACATTTATTACCGAGGAGACAAATCTGATACAATTCAGATTCGTTTCCCTTTTTCCAGTGTTGTCAACGTCACAATAAAAGCTCCAGCAAAGAGGATGCATGCAATTCCCAAAAATGATAATTTCTTTCTATGAGACATTGCAGCAATGGGCTTCAGCTGTCGTGCATTAGAACCTGGCGCCAGAGTTGGTATTAAATAACCTCTTAACTATGTTTACCGATAGACGGC
This sequence comes from Trichosanthes cucumerina, assembly GCA_036507285.1. Classification (NCBI taxonomy): domain Eukaryota; kingdom Viridiplantae; phylum Streptophyta; class Magnoliopsida; order Cucurbitales; family Cucurbitaceae; genus Trichosanthes; species Trichosanthes cucumerina. The sequence continues at coordinate 67,073,701 of CM071836.1, read as the reverse complement.
TGAAAAAGAAAAAAAAAAACAACAAGGAAGTTAACTAATGAAATGAAACTTAAACAAATAAAAAGAGAAACAAACTGTTCGAAAGAAGGATAAGAAAATGGGAGGAAGACTGATCATGGTCGTGCACTTCCAATTATTAAAATGCGCTGTAGAACATGTTTAATTATCCGCTAGCCTCTGGGAGGCTATGTTTCTTTGGAATTCTTCCCCCCAATAATGTTTCAATCCCTTACCATTAACCTTGAAGTCTCGTCCGTTCCTCTCATCTCTAAGCATAACCGCACCATGGGGAAACACCTCCATGATGGTAAAGGGACCCGACCAATTGGATTTTAATTTGCCAGGATATAATTTCAACCTGGAGTTAAACAACAACACCTTCTGTCCCTTTTCAAAATGTTTGTGCACAATTTTCCTATCGTGCCACAGTTTAACCTTCTCTTTGTACAACTTAGCATTTTCATAGGAAAATAATCTGAACTCCCCCAAATCATTAAGCTGAAGCAACCTGAAAGCTCCAGCTGCGGATTGATCTAGATTAAGCTCCTTCAGGGCCCAAAATGCCTTGTGCTCAAGCTCAAGAGGTAAGTGGCAAGCCTTTCCATAAACAGGCCTATAAGGAGACATGCCCAAAGGGGTTTTAAAGGTTGTCCTATACGCCCACAAAGAGTCTTCTAGCCGAAATGACCAATCCTTCCTTCTAGGATTTACTACTTTCTCCAGAATCTTCTTGATTTCCCTATTAGAGATTTCAGCTTGCCCATTTTCCTGCGGGTGGTATGGAGTTGAGATCATGTGTTTGACATTATACTTACCTAAAAGTACAGTCATGGCTTTATTCACAAAATGAGAGCCTTCAGCACTAATTAAAGCTCGAGGAGTTCCAAACCTAGTGAAGATATGCTTATGTAAGAAGCGCATGACTGTCTGGGCATCATTCATTGGGCAGGCTATTGCTTCAATCCATTTGGAGACATAGTCCACAACCACCAAAATATATATATTTCCCTTAGAGGGAGGAAAAGGGCCCATAAAGTCAATGCCCCAAACATCAAATAGCTCAACTTCCAAAATGTAGGAGGGGGGTAACTCGTCCCTCCTTCCTATGTTTCCTCTTCTTTGACACCTATCGCAGGCCTTACTAAACAAATGGGCATCCTTAAAAGTGGAAGGCCAATAGTTACCAGATTGAAAAACCTTGACGGTTGTCCGTTGGCCACCAAAGTGTCCTCCATAGGGTGAAGTGTGGCACATCTTCTCAACAACCCATCAACACATTGTTTATAAAGGTAGGGGTCATCCCAAAAATAAGTCCTAGCATCATGAATGAACCGTTTCAATGATTGCCCCGGCATGTCTAAGGGTAGGATGCCACTGGCTGCATAATTAGCAAAATCTGCAAACCAAGGGGTTCCAATTTCTTGCACTTGAGCTACTATAAGCAGTTGTTCATCAGGAAACTCATCTCTGATTATAGATTGTGGTGGCAGTGACGTTGCGGGTGCCAGCCTAGAGAGATGGTCTGCTACCTGGTTTTCTGAGCTTTTTCTATCAATTAGGACAATATCAAATTCTTGAAGCAACAACACCCATCGCACCAACCTTTGCTTGGCCTCTTTCTTTGCCAATAAATATTTTATAGCAGCATGATCTGTAAAGATAGTGCCTGTGGAACCCACCAAATAAGCTCGAAATTTTTCCAGGGCAAAAACTACATCCAACAATTCTTTCTCTATAGTGGTGTAGTTTAGTTGGGCTTCATTGAGAGTTCTACTAGCATAATACACAGGGTGAAGAAGCTTCTCGTACTTTTGCCCTAACATGGCTCCTACTGCATAGTCACTTGCATCAGTCATCACTGCAAAAGGTAAGTCCCAATTAGGTCCTTTCATAATGGGAGCTGTAACTAAAGCTCTTTTCAAAGTTACAAATGCAGCCAAACATGCAGAGCTAAACTCAAAAGGTCTATTGGCTTCTAAAAGAGCACACAAGGGCTTGGATATCTTGGAAAAATCCTTAATAAACCTCCTATAAAAACAAGCATGTCCTAAACAAACTCCTAATTCTCTTAACTGATGTTGGAGGTTCCAGTTTTTCGATGATTTCTACCTTTGCTCTATCCACCTCAATGGCTTTTCTTGAAATCTTGTGGCCTAAAACGATGCCTTCCTTCACCATAAATTGACACTTTTCCCAATTCAAAACCAAATTAGCCTCTTCGCACCTTGTCAACACTTTCCCTAAATTGTCCAAGCAACTCTCGAATGATTCACCAAAAACTGAGAAATCATCCATGAATACTTCCATGACATTCTCCACTAAATCAGAAAAAATGGCCATCATACACCTCTGAAAGGTTGCAGGGGCATTGCAAAGACCAAAAGGCATTCTCCTAAACGCAAAAGTTCCATAAGGATAGGTAAAAGTAGTTTTTTTCTTGATCTTGAGGAGCTATTGTGATTTGATTATAACCACTATACCCATCCAAAAAGCAGTAGTAAGCTTGGCCAGCTAACCTATCTAGCAATTGGTCAATGAAGGGTAGAGGGAAATGATCCTCACGGTGGCCTTATTAAGTCTCCTATAGTCCATGCGGACCCTCCCATCCACCCACCGTCCTAGTAGGGATCAGTTCATTTGCTTCATTTGTCACAATTGTCATCCCACCCTTTTCTAAGACACATTGCACGTGACCCACCTCAACCATCGGCTATAGGGGGTATATGATTCCTGCGTCTAACCACTTAATTACCTCCTTCTTGACAACTTCTTTCATGGCTGGATTAAGCCTTCTCTGCTGCTCAATAGATTTGAAGTTTCCATCCTCCAAATTTATTTTGTGCGTGCAGAAGCAAGGACTTATACCCTTTATATCGGCCAAAGTCCACCCAATAGCCTTCTTATGTTGTCTTAACAGCTTAAGCGTGATTCTTCTTCATCCTTAGGCATTAAACCTGCTGAGACAATTATGGGAAGAGTCTGACATTCTCCAAGAAAGGCATATTTCAAGTGCATCCGCAGAGGGTTTAAATCCAAAGTAGGTGGTATCTCAATGGACGGTTGCATAGGTGGTGTTTTCCGTTCACCCAGTTCCAGGGACTCAAAAACCCTTTTATAATTACTTAATTCTTCAACAACCTCACGCTCTTCACTCAGCTCACAGGCATTCAATTCCTCACCTGTAATCTGCCCAAAGCCCTGAATATGATGCTCCAACAATTCTTGTTCAATTGATTCTTCAACAATTTTCTCCAAAATGTTAAGAACAAAGCAGTTTTCCATATCTGTAGGATGTTTCATTGTATCATAAATGTTGAACTCAATCTTTTGGTCATTCATTTTGAGAGTGATTGTTCCTTCATAAACATCAACAACTGCCCTTCCAGTCTTAAGAAAAGGTCTTCCTAGAATGATAGGTACTTCACTATCCGCCTCATAGTCCAGAATAATAAAATCAGCAGGGAATATGAACTTACCCACTTGAACAAAAATATCTTCAATCTTACCTTCAGGGTGAGTAATGCACCTATCCGCAAGCTGCAATGTGACAGTAGTGGGCCTAGCTTCGCCTATGCCAAATTTCATGTAAATAGACAATGACATTAGATTTATGCTTGCGCCTAAGTCACAAAGGGCCCTTCCCAGCTGTTGTCCTCCTATGGACACCGGTATAGTGAAAGCACCTGGGTCTTTCTCTTTACTAAGAATCCTTCTTCTTAGCATGACACTACATTCTTCATTCAGAGACACAACCTTGAACTCCTCAAATCTCTCCCTTTCAGATAGAACAACCTTAAGAAACTTCATATAGTTAGGCATTTGTCTTAGGGCATCTACCAAAGGAATGTTTATATGAATTTCCTTGAGAATATCCATAAATTTCTCAAAATGGACTTCATTTTTTTTCTTTTTTTTCAACCTCTGCAGGAAAGGTGGAGGAGGTGGTACGAACTCAGGAGTGGTAGTAGGTATGCATCCAGATGGTTTTGAAGGTTGTGCTCTTGGTAGCTCTTCAATTTCCTCACTCTCTACTTCATTAGGTTCCATCTGCTCTTCCTTTCTTTCATCTTCGAATTGCAGTGCAAGGTCCTTCTCCTTGTGTTTCTTCTTACTGTTCTCTTCCGGCTTAGCTAAAGGTTTTCCACTCCTTAGCTCTATAGCTTGCACTTGCTCCTTCCCTTCCCTTTTTGGGAGTTCAGTATCTGCAGGAAGCTTACCTTGAGGCCTAGATCTTATTTCATTAGCAAGTTGTCCCAATTGCACTTCAAAGTTTCTCATCGAAGCTTGCTGACTTTCAATTACAGCATCATTCTTAGCCATATATTCCTTTAGCAAACTTTCAAGAGAAGTACCAGGAATATGATGTGGAAATCACATCATGTCCTCGATCTTTGGAGCATTGTTTGCTGATTTCCATAGGCCTGCTGATTTTGATGCCCAAAACCTGGTGGGAAATTCACCTTTTGCTGCACTTGAAGGGCTTGAGAATTGCTTGCTTGACCTCCCCAAGCAAAGTTAGGGTGATTTCTCCAGCCTGGGTTATAGGTATTAGAATAAGGATTGTTCCTTTGATTACCTTGGTTCCCAACATAATAAACTGAGGTTGGATTACTAGGACAAAATTCAAATGTGTGTCCTTCACCACAATAAACACATGACTCAGTACTTGCTACTTGGTTCACCATGGCTGCATTCTGAGCATTAGGGGAAATCTGGGCTGCGTTTCCAACAGTTAGGTTTTTCAGCATATTGGCCATTGATGCCATTTGTGCATTTAGAGCGGTTAAAGCATCTAACTCCAGCATTCCCTTAATCTTTTTACCTTGGGAGCTCCTTGAATCAGCCCACTGACAGTTGTTTGAGGATATTCTTTCCAATACCTCAAATGCTTCATTATAGGTCTTTGATAAAAGAGCCCCATTTGCAGAAGCATCAACAACTTGTTTAGTAGTTGTGTTCAACCCATTGTAAAATATCTCCATTTGAATACAATGAGGGAGTCCATGATGAGGACACTTCCTAAGCAAGTCCTTAAATCTTTCCCAAGCCTCACTTAAGGATTCATCATCAAACTGCTGAAAAGCAACAATTTCATTTCTAAACTTAGCATTCCTTGTTGGTGGGAAATACTTAATAAGGAATTTTTCAGCAAGGGTGTTCCAAGAGTCAACTGCCCCAGGAGGAAGTGTATTCAACCATGTCTTCGCTGCATCTCTACAGGAGTAAGGAAACAAACTCAACCTTAGGGCATCCTTAGGCACTCCTGGCAGTATAAAAGAATCACTAACCCCTAGGAAAGACTTCAAATGCAAGTGAGGATCTTCAGATGATAGTCCATGAAACTGTCCTATGGTTTGGAGCATTTGGAACATGACAGAATTAAGCTCAAAAAACGTTGGGGCTTGGATTTCTGGCCTAATCATCCCAGGATTTAACTCTTCAACCAAGGGATTGGCATAAGTTCTAATAGCTCTATCCCTGTCATCTGCTAAGACAATAACATTGGCAGGGACCATAGCTTGGGGTTCAACTAAAGGTGGTCTAAAGCCTCCTTGGTCGCGTGGTTGGTTTCCAGGGTTAATTTGAGGATTATTAGGATCTACATGACCTCCACGAAAATCTGCCATTCTTTCCTTTTGAATCCTCATTCTTTTATGAAATGTTCTCTCAGGTTCAGGATCTAAAACAAATTCTAAACCTGGGAAATCATTCATTGACAATTACACCACCTGAAAAACAAAGAACACCTTCGTTAAACCTTTCTTTCAGCTTAAAAATCACTAAAAACAACTCAAGCAAAGAAAAAATCAAACTAATCCCCGACAACGGTGCCAAAAACTTGTTTGCTTAAAAGGGGTGTATAAAATTATCAAGAAAGCACTCCTAAACTGTGCAAGCATACACAATCTAAGCAGCAAGTGATAAGTATTTTAATCGTCTCCTCAGGGATTAGTTGTAGGAAGTTCACAAGGTTGAGTTTGTTCTTAGTGAATAAGGGGAACAAACATAAATGAAATGAGTATTGGAATTAGAAATTAAAAGTAACAATTAAGATGCTAAAGTAATGCGTAAGAGGATTAAAAAAAGAAGGCAAAGCGTGAGAACTCAAGTTTAACCAAAACAGTAAAAAGAGGATAGGATTATGGACGAAATTATGCTTCAACAATCTTAATGCTAGAGCTCAACACTGAACCAGAGCTCAAAACAGTATAACTCACGAAATCTTTCCAGATTTCCTCGCGCTATAGCTTCTTAAAGGTTTTCCACTCCTTAGCTCTATAGCTTGCACTTGCTCCTTCCCTTCCCTTTTTGGGAGTTCAGTATCTACAGGAAGCTTACCTTGAGGCCTAGATCTTATTTCATTAGCAAGTTGTCCTAATTGCACTTCAAAGTTTCTCATCGAAGCTTGCTGACTTTCAATTACAGCATCATTCTTATCCATATATTCCTTTAGCAAACTTTCAAGAGAAGTACCAGGAATATGTTGTGGGGCTGCTACTGTCCTCTGATGCTGGAGCATTGTTTGCTGATTTCCATAGGCCTGCTGATTCTGATGCCCAAAACCTGGTGGGAAATTCACCTTTTGCTGCACTTGAGGGGCTTGAGAATTGCTTGCTTGACCTCCCCAAGCAAAGTTAGGGTGATTTCTCCAGCCTGGGTTATAGGTATTAGAATAAGGATTGTTCCTTTGATTACCTTGGTTCCCAACATAATAAACTGAGGCTGGATTACTAGGACAAAATTCAAATGTGTGTCCTTCACCACAATTAACACATGACTCAGTACTTGCTACTTGGTTCACCATGGCAGCATTCTGAGCATTAGGGGAAATCTGGGTTGCGTTTCCAACAGTTAGGTTTTTCAGCATATTGGCCATTGATGCCATTTGTGCATTTAGAGCGGTTAAAGCATCTAACTCCAGCATTCCCTTGATCTTTTTACCTTGTGAGCTCCTTGAATCACCTTCATCGATTGTTTGAGGATATTCTTTCCAATACCTCAAATGCTTCATTATAGGTCTTTGATAAAAGAGCCCCATTTGCAGAAGCATCAACAACTTGTTTAGTAGCTGTGTTCAACCCATTGTAAAATATCTCCATTTGAATACAATGAGGGAGTCCATGATGAGGACACTTCCTAAGCAAGTCCTTAAATCTTTCCCAGGCCTCACTTAAGGATTCATCATCAAACTGCTGAAAAGCAACAATTTCATTTCTAAACTTAGCATTCTTAGTTGGTAATACTTAATAAGGAATTTTTCAGCAAGGGTGTTCCAAGAGTCAACTGCCCCAGGAGGAAGTGTATTCAACCATGTCTTCGCTGCATCTCTACAGGAGTAAGGAAACAAACTCAACCTTAGGGCATCCTTAGGCACTCCCGGCAAAAGATAAAAGAATCACTAACCCCTAGGGAAGACTTCAAATGCAAGTGAGGATCTTCAGATGATAGTCCATGAAACTGTCCTATGGTTTGGAGCATTTGGAACATGACAGAATTAAGCTCAAAAAACGTTGGGGCTTGGATTTTTGGCCTAATCATCCCAGGATTTAACTCTTCAACCAAGGGATTGGCATAAGTTCTAATAGCTCTATCCCTGTCATCTGCTAAGACAATAACATTGGCAAGGACCATAGCTTGGGGTTCAACTAAAGGTGGTCTAAAGCCTCCTTGGTCGCGTGGTTGGTTTCCAGGGTTAATTTGAGGATTATTAGGATCTACATGACCTCCACGAAAATCTGCCATTCTTTCCTTTTGAATCCTCCTTCTTTTATGAAAAGCTCTCTCAGGTTCAGGATCTAAAAAAAATTCTAAACCTGGGAAATCATTCATGCACAATTACACCACCTGAAAAACAAAGAACACCTTCGTTAAACCTTTCTTTCAGCTCAAAAATCACTAAAAACAACTCAAGCAAAGAAAAAATCAAACTAATCCCCGACAACGGCGCCAAAAACTTTTTTGCTTAAAAGGGGTGTATAAAATTATCAAGAAAGCACTCCTAAACTGTGCAAGCATACACAATCTAAGCAGCAAGTGATAAGTATTTTAATCGTCTCCTCAGGGATTAGTTGTAGGAAGTTCACAAGGTTGAGTTTGTTCTTAGTGAATAAGAGGAACCAACATAAATGAAATGAGTATTGGAATTAGAAATTAAAAGTAACAATTAAGATGCTAAAGTAATGCAGAAGAGGATTAAAAACAGTAAGGCAGCAGCAACTCAAGTTTAACCAAAACAGTAAAACGGGGATAAGATTATGGACGAAATTATGCTTCAGCAATCTTAATGCTAGAGCTCAACACTGCACCAGAGCTCAAAACAGTATAACTCACCAAATCTTTCCAGATTTCCTCGCGATTTAGGCACTTAATTTCCATTAAACACCCTTAATTTAGCTCCAAACTGTTAACAATAGGTGAGTGACTATTCCTCGACTTCTCAATCACCTGAGAGAAGTAAATCTCTTAATCAGAACTAGTGTCATGCCTTGAAATCAGTTTATTCTTCCCTTTCCCAAGTTGGAATAAACAATACTCAGATGAGATGGCCAAACAAACCTTAGTTAAGCAGTAAAATCACAAGGCACAAGAGTGAGATTGCCGCAAATTACTCTTTCATTAAAGTTGCATCCACATAAAGTCTCCTAACCCTCACTCCAAGGGTGATTAGTTCATGGTAATAAGAGAGGACAACAATAAAACAGTAAAACTAGTGCTAAACATACTTAAAATGGTCTTAGTTACAAAATAGAAGAGTAATGAGCAAGGGGAACAAAGAATGAACAGATGGGTGAAGTTCCCAAGCCTTCCTTGATCCACTCCAGCCTCTTTCCAGAGGGAGAAAGCTTCCCAATTCGACTTGCTTGAATTTCGCCTCTTGTCTTCTTCCTAATCGGGTTCTTCCTCTTTTCTCTTGCCCACACTCCTTAGTTCCAAAAACGGCCAAAACAAGGCATTTATACCGTATCCACCTCGAATTAAGAGCTGAATAGACAAGGGGCAATGACATGAAGGCCTCTCATTGGCACAACAGCTGATAGGGCAATTTCTATCCAACTCAATTAATGAATTCTGTCCACATGTGCATTCTGCATCTGATATCAGAATTGAGCTCCAACAATCTTTATCCTTCAACAACTTCACAGCTACAGCAGCTCTTAGCAGACCTTCAACACCTGATATCACCATCTTCCCAAAATCTCCTAAAAACATGGCAAAAATGACAAAATTCAGCAATGAAAAGTACTTCGATGGCTTTGAGGTACTTCAAAAGTAAATTGTAAATATTAACACACAAAAGTACCTAATCAACGGGTTAAAATGGTCAAGAAAACTCAAAATGCCAAGAAATAATCACATAAAAGCTCAATCTTAGTTCTCATTCTAAGAGCTAACACTTAGTTTATTGGATTTATAAAGCAAGACTGTAATTTTATCAAAACAAATAACTATTTATTTCTTTGATCAAAATTACACAAGTTTTAGGGCATACATCCCAACAATCTCCCACTTGACCTAAAGCTTGTGGAGTACTATTACAATGATGTAAATACAAGAAACTAAGGCATTTAAACCATTTGTACAAAATACTCCCAATTGCCCTAGTTGGGGAAGACTTGTAAACCTAAACCTTCTAGGTGACTCTCAAATACTTTAGTCGTGGGAGCCTTTGTAAAAGGATCAACAACATTGTGCCCTAAGGCTATCTTCGTGACAATCACGTCTCCTCTATGCACGATCTCCCTGATGAGATGATACTTCCGCTCAATGTGCTTTCCCCTCTTGTGACTTCGGGGTTCCCTCGAATTTGCCAATGCACCACTATTATCACAATACAATGTGATGGGCAAAGTTATATTTGGAACAACTTCCAAATTTAGCATGAATTTCCTTAACCAAACAGCCTCTTTAGCTGTTTCACAAGCTGCTACATATTCGACCTCCATGGCAAAATCTGCGATGCGTCCTTGCTTGACGCTTCGCCATACTACAGCTCCTCCGTTAAGAGTAAATACTGACCCTGAGGTAGATTTCCGAGAATCTTTATCAGTCTGAAAGTCAGAATCCGTGTATCCTGTAAGGATCAAATCCTTAGCCCCATACACAAGCATGTAGTTCCTTTTTCTCTGAAGATACTTAAGGATTGTTTTAACCGTTTTCCAGTGTCCAAGTCTAGGATTGGATTGATACCTACTGACCATTCCAACTGCAAAACAGATGCCGAGCCTAGTACACAACATGGCGTACATCAGGCTCCCAACAGTTGATGCATCATAAACCCTTTTTGGAGTCTTGCATCATAAACCTTGACAACACTTTGTCTATGTAAGATGTTTGAGACAAGGCTAGTGTTTTATTCTTGCATTTCCGGACAATCTGGATCCCAAGAACAAACTGTGCATCACCCAATTCATTGATTTGGAATTGCGTAGCTAGCCAATCCTTAATGTTAGTAAGATAACCTACATCATTCTCAATGAGTAGGATATCATCCACATAGAGAATTAGGAATGCGACAGAACTATTGATGATTTTCTTGTAGACACAAGCTTCATCATCATTCTAGTCAAAACCAAAAGATTTGATTGCCTCATCAAATCTTATATTCCAGGACCTAGAGGCTTTTTTTCAGCCCATAAATTGACCTTTTAAGCCTGCAAACCTTTTGCTCTTGTTCTGGTTCAATGAACCCTTTGGGTTGGTCGATGTAGATGTTTTCCTCTGTTCGGATTTTTGTCCTAATCTCGTGTTTGTAAATTACTATTGAAATTAATAAGAGTTATTTATTTGATAATTTGTGTCTCGCAATATTTACAAACTTTTCCAATAAACTAAGCTCCAAGGTCATTGAATTTATGAGAGAACTAGAACTTGAACGGTGTGTAGTGGACACACGGGGAGGATCACGTTCGAGTTCATGATCCGAACGGTCTATAGTATATGGATAGGGTTGGAGACCTTATCCTGGACACGTTGTGGATGCGACCCTCTTTGTATTAGATACAAACGAGGTGATCTGACTCATTCATGTTGTTGACATGCGAGTGGGGGCATCCTCTACAATGAGATTGTACAAGACCAGACCGTGAATTATTAGTCCTACTGATGTAACACCGTTGACAGTAAGGACTAAAAACTTCGTAGATGATCATTTGTGACTCGACCTGAATCCAGAGCGTGTTACGGACTCCTGTCTGCAAGGGTCTGTCCTTTGACTAGTACAGGTGAGGGTGGTCATAGTTACTCGCTCAATATGCCAATCTTCTCAGGGACAGGACCAAGTAGGGAGCTGGGAACTTAACTACGCGAGATGGAATTCACTTGTTCCCGCCTTTAGGGAAACTAGAGGGGTTATTCCCTTAAGTGTTGTCTCAAGGGCTAGGACAACGGGCGCCCACCTTCTCACTGGCCCGAGAAGGGTGTTGTGTATGGTTCGACCATCACAATATGTTGTTCATTAGAGGAGCAGTGGGGACTTAAGGAACAAGAGGTAGACACAGGGGTAAAACGATAATTTGACCCAGCCGTGTCTACGAACAACCTGTGAAGGGTCGACTCATGGGCATTGGTTATATCGGTGGACACGTAATATTCTCGCGACGACGGGAGTGCAGCTACGGGCTATAGTGGAGTGTTACCGTAGCTAATGAATGTTGATTAACCGGGTCAAAGAGTTTGATAGGTTAATCTCAGATTATTGGAGCCCGTCACTGTTGGACCATTAGGTCGCTCGGTTGGCTCCATCTTGGTTAAAAGAAGGGTTAAAGTTTTGGTATGAAATTGAAGTGTTCAATTTCACTTAGAGTAATTTATATCATTTATATGAGATATGAGTGATATAATATATAGTTTAATGTGAATGAGATTCATAATAAACTATAGGTTAGCCTAATTGTTGAATTAGGGCTAATTGGAGAAATTAATTGAGAGAAAATAAATTGGATGTGATTCAATTTAATTAATTGGAGAAATTTATAGGTTAGATATGAGATATGTTATATTATTTGGTTATGAAAATATGATTTGGATAACCTATGGTTGTGGTAAAATGGTAATAATGTGGAGATTTTAACTCCATGATTATTCCACTATTTAAACCCTTCTTGCAAGAAGGATTGTATCTCAATCTCTCATTTTTTTGGAAATCTCACCAAAAGGAAGAGAACTCTCTCTCAAATTCTCTCTAACTTTCTCCTCACCAAAACACATAGAATCCAACCATTCTCCTTCTTTTCGAAAGAAGAACAACCGATATTCTGATTGGTTGTGTTCGTTCTTGATCGAGAGTTTGAGAAGTTCGAGATTTGCGAAGAGTTCGTGAGCATTGGAAGAAAACTTTGAAGAGAGTCTTCAAAAAGTAAGTATGGTTTCTTCTTACTGTTTTTCTTCCCTATTTTATATGTTTAACTTAGATCTATGTGTTAGATCGTTTTAATGAAACTCTAGTTGCACATCTTCACCATGACGATTCAATCGTCTTCCGCTGTGTGGGACTTTTATTCCCTTCAATTTGTATCAAAGCCAAGTTTAGTTCGATTTTGTGCATTGTTTTTCGTTAAAATTAGGTGGGTACGGCCTTAATTTATGTGATAAATTGTTGGTGATAAGTCTTAATTAATCGTAATTATTGTGTCTAATTTCCTTCCATTTTAATTAAATAATATGTTTAATGGTTGAAATTGCACACAATTTAGTTTAGGTGATAAATTATCGATTATTTAATAAATTTAGTCTAAAATGCATATTTTAGTTTAAATCCGTAAATTGGAATAAAAATTGAAAAATTAGAAAATAAAAGAATGAGACAATTGAAAATAAAAAAGAATTAAAGAAATTAGAAAATGAAAGGGAAAAAACAAAGAAAAGCTTATTATCTAATATTGTCTTTTGTTTTTGTTTTTTCTTCCTTGTGTAGGTGGCATACATGCATGGAGTCTTCCTTGAGAAATGCAAGGGAGAAATTATCTTGCGACTTGGCACACATTGTGGAGCAAGAAATGACACATATAAGGGACCTATTTTTTTTCATTTTCAAGTATAAAAGGAGTGCAATGCATTGAGGAAAGGGAGTGCAGAGTTTGAGTGTTCTCTAGAAAAACAAAAGTTTAGAGAGTGTTCTAGTTCTTTATTTTTATAATTTTTATTTTATGTTTTCTCCCCTTTATAGTTATTCTTACTTTTCCACTATGTGTGGCTAAGCTTTAATTTCTTATTCAAGGGTCATTTCATTTCCAATTGTAACTTTGTGATGCTTTAAACCTAATTGAAATTTTGTTTCTAATTTAAGAATTCTTTGTTTCTTGTTTTATTTTTATGATTGATCGTTACTAATTAAATTTATGCCATAATTTAGTTTCAATCACTTTATTGCTTTCCATGATTTTGTGATCCGTAATTGTCACAAATGATTGGAAAAAAATGTAGCAAGGGGTTGGCTTATGTGTGTGTAATTAATGGTTTTTCCATTTTACATAACTTGCATAATAGACTCTAGGGAAACAAAGAAACAAAATTAATTAATTTGTAGTTGTCTCTATTAGTTAATTTTGGTTTAGTCCTCTCATTACTTTTAATGCTATTATTTTATCAATATGGAACGCTATCGTATCCAATTGATTAAATTATAAGTTTTGATTTTGATGCTTGGTTAAGATCAATTAAATTAGGAGAGTTTATATTTATTGCGGCTTTTCCGAGTAAATTGACTGAGTTCTTGAATTAGCAAAATTAAAATTGATATCTTTTTTTTCCTTTTGAAGCCTTTGATCAAGATTACAATTGGATGAAATTTACATCCTTGAATTGGAAGTTGCATAAAATTATCTTTTTATTTTTTTTTGTTCAACAATTCAAACCCCTCTTTATTTTTGTTATCATTATTATTTTTAACTTTGAGAAATTAATTTGATTGGTTCTCTTGGGATTCGACCTGGTCCACTATTTCTACAAGTTAGATCTAGAAAACCAGTAAATATTTTGGAGGGCTTCGACAACCTGACCAAAATTTGGCGCCGTTGCCGGGGAACCATTGTTAGTTTCTCAATGTTAGATTTGTTATAAAAAAAAAGCCTTTTTCTATTTTTTTCCCTATACCTATTCTTACATGGCGGAAAACCTTCATCATTGTTATGCATTTGGTAGAGCTACATCGTTTGCTGATGAGGTTAGTGAGCTCAAAACTCAAATTTCTGAATTGACATTTGTTATTCTTCAAGTAGTTGTAGGGAAGCTACAAGCATTGGAGGCATGCAAATTATGCTCGCTTTAAGGACACCCCACAGAAGCATGCCCTCGGCTGCAGCGTAACATTATTCCTAACTCCTGCATCTTGAGAGAATTTCATGGCCATCAAGTAAAGTACGAGTCTTTGGATCACTACTATTCAATGGGATCAATCCAAATATGGATGTGGATACAGTGGAGCGAGAAAAATCCATGCCATCGGACTTGGACTCGTGTATGTCTCTCTCTAGGCTATAGTATATGAACTTGCTAATAGTACTCTTCAATTTCAAGTGGAGACTCGAGCTAGAATGCATAGCTTGGATGACCAAATTACCCAGGTGGTTAATTCAGTGAGAAGATTTGAGAGTCAACAAGAGCACCAATATATTGAGACCAATGAGGTTGAAGTGGCGATGTACATGGATGACGACGATGTTGAGCTCGAGAATTTTGTGCCATGCGAGGTCTAAGTTTGTGAGAAAAAGAAAGAATAAGAGCCTTACCACGAAAATGAGATCCAAAAGATAGAGTTTGAGGCTGGAAAACTTTCATCTGTTTTATTTCCTTACATTTCTCTTTATTCTGAATTCTCTTTTCTTTATTCTCATGAGTTTGTAGAGTCTCTTATTTCTTTCAAGTCAGTTGAGTCTTATTTTATGTCTTTCATTCCTTATATAAAAAATCTAAAAAATAATGATCTTTCAGGTACCCTAGAAAAACATATGACCTTTTAGACATCGAAGGCTATATTGATTCGAGCAAGAAGGGACCAAAGAAAATTGAAGAATTTTATGTGCCCTAACATGCACAAGAATCTCGTTGGGCAAACGACGTTAAATAATTGCGCTATTGGGAGGCAACCCAATGTTTTCTTTACTTTTTCTTCTCTTTATTGTTAGTCTTTTTTCTTTCTTTTTTCTTTCAATTTTTCCTAATTTTTTTTTTTGCAGGTCATGAATTTTTAATAAAGCATGACCACCCATTCTTTCAACACCCTAAACTATACCAGTTCAAGTTGTTCACAAATCAGGGGAGTTTAATTTTCTTTGTTTTCTTTTGTGAGCAATATTCTATTTATACATTGAGGACAATGTATAGTTTAGGTGTGGGGGAGGATTTTGTTATACAATTTCGTATCTAAAAAAAATAGGTTTTACTTTGAATTTAGCATGTCCTAATTCGTGCATGTTAATTTTTCTTTTGAAACCTTGAATGTTTATTAATATCTTTTAATGCTTTGTAAGTTAAGGATGCATTTTTAGTTTGAATTTTCAATACATGAGAGAGATGAGCATGAATAGTGTTTTTCTTTAAAAATTATATGATAGTGTCTCATTGATTTATTGATTGAAAAGTGTACAAGACTTGATACAAATTACACACCCAGTGAGTTTTTGAGCCTATGAGCATTTCATTATATTTTGCTCAATTTATTTCTCGTTGAGTGTTATCAAACTTAGTATGCTTATTCTAGAACTTGCTTGTGAATGCATTTTGAGACTACATTTTTTGGATTGATGCTTTAATATGATAAGGGCAAATTAGGATTAACAAATTTTTGGATGTCTCAAAATACCCACCTTTATGTTTTTTTCTTTAGTTAGCCATTTTGAGCCTATTTCCTTTTTTTTTTCTTGCTTCAAACACATTATATTCAGCCTAAGACCATTTTGTTTGTTAGCCTCAACATTTGTACCTTTTCTCAAGACAAGAGAAAATATTGCATGGTAATTAATGTTCGAATGAAAAAAGTAATAATGAAAGAAAAGTTGTGAAAAAGTAAGGCAAAAACAAAAAAAAAAACAAAACAAGTCCTTAGCATCCAAAAAGAAAAAGAAGAAAAGAAAAAGAAAAAAAATACTTTTTGGAGAAAAATTTGTCAAAAGCATTTGAATTATTAAAATGCTACTTCTCCAACATTCTTAGTGCTTGAAATGAGATGTAAGAATAAGGTTCAATATCTTGGGTAATGTGTGATTGTTATGTGGCATTGATATCATGAAAAGTATACAACTCTTGGTCTTGATTGTGAAACACCTAAAATTTTCCTCCTACCATACCTTTACCTAAGCCCCATTACAACCCTTATTAAGTCCTTTTGATTTTTGCATTCAATTCATCTAAGTGGTAGAGATTTGATTCATTTGCAAGCCTATGGTAATAACAAGCTAGGTTTTGATTTTGAGAGTAAAAGCACCCTAAATACTTCGAGAGTATTGAGTGAAACCACACGAGGGTGTTAAGTCTTGTTGCATGTGATTTTGGTGAATTGATGAGATGCTTATGTTTTTTATAAAATATTTCCTATGAGTGCTCATTCTCTTGATTGTCACTACAATTCAACATTGATGTGTAATTGGCTTTATTGGTATTTTTGGATATTGAGAAATATGAAAAGGGAGTAAAGAGGATGTTCATATGTTGAGTTAAGGCATGCTTGAGGACAAGCATGGATTAGGTCTGGGGGAATTTGATAAGTCTTAATTAATCATAATTATTGTGTCTAATTTCCTTCCATTTTAATTAAATAATATGTTTAATGGTTGAAATTGCACACAATTTAGTTTAGGTGATAAATTATCGATTATTTAATAAATTTAGTCTAAAATGCATATTTTAGTTTAAATCCGTAAATTGGAATAAAAATTGAAAAATTAGAAAACAAAAGAATGAGACAATTGAAAATAAAAAAGAATTAAAGAAAATGGAAAAGAAAATATAAAAAAGAATGAAAAGGAAAAAACAAAGAAAAACTTATTATCTAATATTTTCTTTTGTTTTTTGTTTTTCTTCCATGTGTAGGTGGCATACATGCATGGAGTCTTCCTTGAGAAATGCAAGGGAGAAATTATCTTGTGGGCTTGGCACACATTGTGGAGCAAGAAATGACACATATAAGAGACCTATTTTTGGTCATTTTCAAGTATAAAAGGAGTGCAATGCATTGAGCAAAGGGAGTGTAGAGTTTGAGTGTTCCCTAGAAAAACAAAAGTTTAGAGAGTGTTCTAGTTGTTTATTTTTATAATTTTTATTTTATGTTTTCTCCCCTTTATAGTTATTCTTGCTTTTCCACTATGTGTGGCTAAGCTTTAATTTCTTATTCAAGGGTCATTTCATTTCCAATTGTAATTTTGTGAGGCTTTAGACCTAATTGAAATTTTGTTTCTAATTTAAGAATTTTTTGTTTCTTGTTTATTATTATTATTGATCGTTACTAATTAAATTGATGCCTTAATTTAGTTTCAATCAATTTATTGCTATCCATGATTTTGTGATCCATAATTGTCACAAATGATTGGAAAAAAATGTAGCAAGGGGTTGGCTTATGTGTGTGTAATTAATGACTTTTCCATTTTACATAACTTGCATAATAGACTCTAGGGAAACAAAGAAACAAAATTAATTAATTTGTAGTTGTCTCTATTAGTTAATTTTGGTTTAGTCCTCTCATTACTTTTAATGCTATTATTTAATCAATATGGAAGGCTATCGTACCCAATTGATTAAATTATAAGTTTTGATTTTGATGCTTGGTTAAGATCAATTAAATTAGGAGAGTTTATATTTATTATGCTTTTTCCGAGTAAATTGACTGAGTTCTTGAATTAGCAAAATTAAAATTGATATCTTTTTTTTCCTTTTGAAGCCTTTGATCAAGATTACAATTGGATGAAATTTACATCCTTGAATTGGAAGTTGCATAAAATTATCTTTTTATTTTTTTTAATTTCATTTTTTTTGTTCAACAATTCAAACCCCTCTTTATTTTTGTTATCATTATTATTTTTAACATTGAGAAATTAATTCTATTGGTTCCCTTAGGATTCGACCTGGTCCACTATTTCTACAAGTTAGATCTAGAAAACTAGTAAATATTTTGGAGGGCTTCGACAACCCGACCAGTTGGTTTGCGAATTTGGATGTTTTCGGTTTTGGCATTTTAGATTTACAATTTTATGTTGATGAGATCAATGTAAGTGAAGGGAATGAAAATCCCCGCGTAGCGGAAGACGATCGAATCGTCGTGGTATCAATACGCAACTCGATTTTATTACAAACGATCTACTATAGAACTAGGCTAAACATGCTGAAAAGGAAGAAAAACAGTAAGAATAGAGGTACTTACTTGTTGAAGACTTTCTTCAAAGTTTCTTCCTCAGATCACGAACTCTTCGTGCTTCTCGATCTCAACGAACTCTTCCCACGAACGAAACTCGAACACCACCACTTGGAGTCTTGGTTGTTCTCTTTTGGAAAAGGGAAGTTTGTGGGAACTTTTGGAGTTTTGGAGAGGGAGGAGAATTGAGCGAGAATAGAGAGAATTCTTCTTCTCTTTTTTGATGAAAATAAAAAAAATGAGAGAATGGTTACTGATAGCACACAAAATGTGCTATCCTTAGAAACTTAAATCATGTCGGTTTTATGATAATTTGAGGTTTTAACGTATTTAATTTGTTTGAAATTCAGTTAAAGAGCAATGTGAGAATGGATGAAGAATTATGGGGAGAAATGAGCCAAAATTGACATTAAATGGAAGAAGCAAGGTCAAAACAAGCCATCAAATCCGAGGAGATGGCGTTGCAACGCCATTCAGGTATGCGTTACAACGCTCCACATGCAAAGACTACGTCTTGAAGATCCGTGGCGATGGCGTTGCAACGCAACGCCTTGTAGTAGTTGCAACGCCACTTCGATAGCGAGACACGCGAGGTAGCGGCGTTGCAGCAACGCTATTTCCGATATGAAAAGGCGCGCGCTATCCTCAGCGTTGCAACGCTGCTGATATTTTCCATTCTTGAATTATTCGCTAGGGCACGGCGTTGCAACGCCATGCCCAGCGTTGCAACGCCGTCCTATTGATATAAAAAGGAAAATATGCATCTTGGATGGGGGAGCCTTTTTGGAGAGATTTTGCCACCATTGTTTAGAGATATTTGTGAGAGATTGTAAGAAGATTTTTGGGAGATTTCAAGAAGGAGAATTTTTGGAGCTCGGGGTTCGTGATAGGTGCCGGGATCGTTGCCGTTCACGCAACGAGAGTTCTTTCTTCGTTCTTTTCACTTTTATTGAACTATGGTTTTGTATTTGAGTTTAGTAGGATTTAGAGTGGACATGAGTAGCTAAACTTGTTGTCTTAGGGTTAGATGTAGCCTTTTAATTATGCTATTTTGTTGAATTGACTGCCTTGGGTTTATTGTAATGCTTTTATTCATGCAATTGCATCCTTAATGCTTATAGACTCTTGATCACGGTTTATTTGTTCTTAGGTCTGAATTTATTCTTGAGAAAGATATTTTAGATCTGATCTCTTTTGCATGACTGATAGTTACTTTGACATGAAAATGATTGAAGTGCTATTAGAAACTCATAAGAATTGAACTTAGTGCCATGTTTGAATTTTAGGTTGAACAGAGATGTTTAATTTTATGTCTTGCATGAGATTCAGTTGCATCGAGAGAGGTTATTTGTTATCTTAGTTTCTTAGTTTATAAAAGCAGTGCAATAATCCATCGGCATGATCTCAATAAAATAGTTAATTAATTGGTGAAATCTAGTCCCTAAGATATTCGTCTCTCCTGATTGTTCTCAACTTTCACTCTTTGATTTTGTGTTTTCACCTCACTTTAAAGTCTCATTTTCTAGATAAAATTGAGTGGTGTTATTGATAGGAATTAATTGAAATAAATACCCAATCCTGTGGACGATACTCGTACTCAAATTCACTATATTAAAACTTGACCCGTACACTTGCGGTATTGTAAAATTTACGCAACAGTTACATTCCTTCTTCCAAGAAGGGATTATATAGTGAAATAATGGAGTTAATATCTCCACATTATTACCACTTTACTACAATCATAGGTTATGCAAATCTCATTTGCATAACCACATAGTATAAGATATCTCATATCTCATATTGCAAATCTCATTTGCATTAATTGTGGATTAATTAAATTGAATCACATCAAATTTAATTGCTCTCAATTAAATTCTCCAATTAGCCCTAATTAAACAATTAGGCTAACCTATAGTTTATTATGAATCTCATTCACATTAAACTATATATTATATCATTCATATCTCATATAAATGACATAAATGCCCTTAAAGTGAAATTGAACACTTCAATTTCATACCAAAACATTAACCCTTCTTTTAACCCGATTGAGCCAACCGAGGACCTAATGGACCTCAAAGGACGGGCTCCAATGATCCGAGATTAAACTGTTAAACTCTTTGACCCGATTAACCAACATTCATTAGCTACGGTAACACTCAACTATAGCCCGTAGCTGCACTCCCGTCAGTGCAGAATATTACGTGTCCACTGATATAACCAATGCCCATGAGTCGACCCTTCACAAGTTGTTCGTAGACACAGCTGGAACAAATTACCGTTTTACCCATGTGTCTACCTCTTGTTCCTTAAGTCCCCACTGCTCCTCTAATGAACAACATATTGTGATGGTCCAATCATACACAACACCCTTCTCGGGCAAGTGAGAAGGTTGGCGCCCGTTGACCAAGCCCTGGAGACAACACTTAAGGGAACAACCCCTCTAGTTTCCCTAAAGGCGGGAACGAGAGAATTTCATCTCACGTAGTTAAGTTCTCAACTCCCTACTTGGTTCTGTCCTTGAGAAGATAGGCATATTGGGCAAGTAACTGTGACCACTCTCACCCGTACTAGTCAAAGGACAGACCCCCGCAGACAGGAGTCCATAACATGCTCAGGATTCAGGTCGAGTCACTAATGGTCATCTACGAAGTTATTAGTCCTTACTGTCAACGGTGTTACATCAGTAGGTCTAATAATTCACGGTCCGGTCTTGTATAATTTCATTGCACAGGATGCCCCCACTCGCATGTCAACCACATGAACGTGTCATATCACCTCGTTTGTATCTAATACAAAGCGGGCCGCATCCACAGTGTATCCAGGATTAGGTCTCCAACCCTATCCATATACTGTAGACCGTTCGTGTCATTAACTCGAACGTGATCCTCCCTGTGTGTCCACTACACACCGTTCAAGTTTTAATTCTCTCATAAATTCAATGACCCCGGAGCTTAGTTTATTGGAAAAGTTTATGAATATTGCGAGACCCAAAGTGATGAAATGAACAACTCTTATTAATTTCAAACAATATATTACAAAAACGAGATTAGGAAAAAATCCCAACAAACTCTCATTTGGACTAAGCTAGTGGAGAAAATACATTTCGGAAATGTACATAAATTACAATGAAGTAATACAATAAACTAGGGCATTGAATACCCGTTTACACATCTCCCACTTGCCCTAGTCAAGAAGCTCACGAAGACCTAGACTCTCTAGGTCACCCTCAAACACCTTAGACGTGAGAGGCTTTGTAAATGGATCAGCTACGTTGTGCTCCGACGCTATTTGCGTGATCGTCACGTCTCCGCAGTGCACAATCTCCTGTATCAGATGATATTTGCGCTCAATGTGTTTGCCTCTCTTATGGCTCCGAGGCTCACGTGAGTTTGCTATCGCGCCATCATTGTTATCACGTAGCGATGTGATTGGCAAGTTCATATTTGGAACAACTTCCAAATCGTCATGAACTTCCTAAGCCAAACAGCTTCCTTTGCAGCTTCACAAGCCGCAACATACTCCACTTCCATAGTGGAATCAACGATGCATCCCTGCTTGATGCTTCGCCATACTACAGCTCCTCCATTTAGAATGAAGGCTGGCCCCGAAGTGGATTTCCTAGAATCCTTATCGATCTGAAAGTCAGAATCCGTGTATCCCGTAAGGATCAAATCCCCACTGCCTTACACTAAGCTATAGTTCCTCATTCTCCTAAGATACATGAGGATTGCCTTTACAGCTGTCCAGTGATCAAATCCTAGATTGGACTGATATCTACTGACAATTCCTACTGCATTACAGATGTCGGGCCTAGTACAGAACATGACATACATCAAGCTCCCTAAAACCGAAGCATATGGAATCCGTCTCATATCCTCAACATCTTGAGGAGTCTTAGGACACTGATCCTTAGACAAGTGAACCCCATGCCCGAAAGGCGAAGAAGCCCTTCTTGGAGTTCTCAGATCTTATATCTAGACAACATCTTGTCAATATAAGACGCTTGAGACAAGGCTAGTGTTCTATTCTTCCGGTTCCAGACAATCTGGATACCTAGAACATATTGAGCTTCTCCCAAATCTTTCATTTGGAATTGTGAAGCTAGCCACTTCTTAACGTCAGTAAGAAATTCTACCTCATTCCCAATGAGAAGAATATCGTCAACATACAACACCAAAACTTAGACAGTTTTGTCAATGATTTTCTTGTAGACACAAGGCTCGTCGACATTTTGATCAAAGCCATAAGATTTGATCGCCTCATCAAATCTTATATTCCAAGACCTCGAAGCTTGTTTCAACATATAAATTGACCTATGACGCCGTCAAACCTTTTGCTCTTGGCCTTGGGCAATGAACCCTTTGGGCAGGTCCATGTAGATGGTCTCATCAAGTTTGCCATTCAGAAAGGCTGTCTTAACGTCCATCTGCCAAACCTCATAGTCATAATATGCGGCAATGGCCAGAAGGATCCTGATCGACTTTACCATGGCAACAGGTGAAAAGGTCTCCTCATAGTCAACCCCTTAAACCTGGGTCAAACCCTTTGCCACTAGTCGGGCTTTGAAGGTCTGCACCTTCCCATCTACGCCACGTTTACACTTGTAGATCCATTTGCAACCAATAAGTTTGACCCCATCCGGTTGATCGACAACCTCCCAGACAGAATTGAAGTACATAGACTCCATTTCCTAGTCCATAGCTTTAATCCACTCGTCTTTGTCAACATCAACCATTGCCTGATCATAGGTCAATGGATCCTCACAGTCATCATCAGGAGCGACAACTGAGATTTCAGCTAAACTCATGTAGCGATTAGGCTGTTTCACAACCCTCCCACTACGTTGAGGCATTCCCAACTCATGGGAACGAATTTGACTAGACGTGCTAGGATCAACAACACTTGTTGACGTACTAGCCCCATCAGCAAGTCTTACTAATGTACTGCCCATTTCATTTAACACAATTTTACTCCTTGGTAAATGATCCCTGACATGGTCTTCCTCTAGGAAAGTGGCGTTTGTCGACACAAGCACCATATTTTCCTTAGGATTGTAAAACATACCACCCCTAGTCTCTTTAAGGTAACCTCAAATAGGCACAATTTCGAACGGGGTTCCAACTTTTTCGGGTTTGACACCAACACGTGGGTCGGGCATCCCCAAATCCTGAAGTGATTTAAACTGCCTTTACGTCCACTCCAGAGCTCGAAAAGTGTTTCACAAACACTCTTCGATGGAACGTTGTTCAAAATATAAACTGAAGTCTCCACTGCGTACCCCCAAAAAGAATCAGGGAGACGAGCATAGCTCATCATCGATCGAACCATGTCGAACAAGGTTCTATTTCTCCTCTCCGATACACCATTCTATTGTGGCATACCAGGTGCTGAGAGTTGGGACGTAATTCCGTGTTCTATCATATAGTCCTGGAACTCAGTGTCCATGTACTCTCCACCTCGATCCGATCGAAGTGTTTTAAGCGATTTACCTAAGAGGTTCTCAACCTCAGTCTTGTACTCCTTGAACTTTTCAAGAGTTTCAGACTTCTTGTGCATTAGGTAAATATACCCATATCTGGAGTAATCGTCTATGAAAGACACGAAATACTCATAGCCGCTCCGAGCTTTAACATTCATCGGACCACAGAGGTTAGAATGTACTAACTCAAGAGGCTCTTTGGCTCTATATCCTTTTCCACTAAAAGGACGTTTGGTCATCTTCCCCTCAAGGCATGACTCACACACAGGCAAAGAGTTTTCTTCCAACTCGTTTAGAAGTCCACTCTTCACTAGTTTTTCAATCATTTTGAGATTAATGTGGCCTCACCGTAGATGCCAAAGATGGACATTTTCTTTTGGAGAAACTTTTGCTTTCTTAGTTCGTGTTTCTCCAGTTTTAAACAATTCAGTATTCAAAACACTTTTAAACGAATTAGGTTTCAAAACATACAGATTATGTTCGAGTGAAGCTGAACAAATAACATTGCCTTTGAAAGAAATAAACGCTTTATTTAATTCAAAAGAAACACAAATAGATTATTCAATTAGGTAGGAAATAGAAACTAAGTTTCTAGTAAACCCTGGAACTATGTACAAATTGTCCAACAATAAGTACTTCCCGCCAAAATGTAGCTTCACCGTTTCGATCGCTGCAGCAGAGACAAGCTCCCCGGATCCAACCCGTAGAGTCACCTCACCCTCTCACAGCGGCTGCCAGGAATCAATCCCATGAAAAGAAGAACAAACGTGGTTAGTGGCGCCCAAATCCAATATCCAGGCAGAGTCACTACTCTCCACTAAACATGTTTCTGTCACAAGTAAATCACATTTACCTTGATTCTTCCTCTCGACTGAGAATTTGGGACGACTTCTCTTCCAATTATGCGCCCCTCATTGCAGTGGAAACACTTTCCTTTCTCTGCAACGTCTTTGACCTTCTTGCCCTTGTGGGCGGCAGCTCGGTCCGTTTTACCCCTCTTCATCCTCTTCTTCCCTTTCGGGCGTGAAGGAGCAACAGGTTTTGTCCCGTCCTGCAGGTCGAACCCCGTGATAAGACTCAGAGGCAACATTTTCCTCGCATTCCTTGACCCTGTTCAAGAATTGGAAATTCTGTAGCTCATTGAGGAGGGTAGTCAGAGTGTAGCTAATTTTGTTCATAACAACATTGCTACGAAACTGAAGGAAACTCATCGGAACAGTCAGCAAAATAAAACTAACCTGGCTCGACTCGTCGATCGAAGCCCCGTTCATCTCGGGCAGATTAAGTGGGTCATCATGTCTAGAACATGTTCACGGACAGACGACCCCTCTTTATTCCGTGTGTTGAAGACGTACTTGAGTGAGTCATGCCGGACCTGAAAGGACTGTTGTCCAAACATTTCCTGCAGACTCCACGATCTCCTTGGCTGAAACCATCGGCTCATGCTTCTTTACCAAGACATCAGACATGCTGACAATTATGTAGACCTTGGCCTTTTCATTGGCTCAGATCCACCGATCGTACGCATTGCGAACACTTCGCGACGCTGTCGAGCCCGACATCTGAGGACACTCCTCAGACAGCACAAACTTGATGTCGTCAGTTACCAAAATCGTGTTAATGTTGTTTTTCCAACTTTGGTAATTATCTCCCACTAACTTATTGGATGCGAGTAAAGCTATTATTGCGCTAGACATTTTTAGCTGAAAAATAAGAAAAACTTTGTATTAGTCTCGCAAAAAACTTTTTGAGATCCAATCAAGTTTTAGCAAAATTGTTTCATGATCCCTAGGTCATTCAAAATTTTGCAATGATACCCTAAAGGTTTAGAATGACCGCCACCGAAGGGTGAACAAAACACTCCTCCTCTAGGACGAGACTTTCTCGATCAAACCCTAATCCCAGAATAACTCTTATTCCATTAGGCGTTCAATTACCATTGTTCGGCCGAATTCATTAACACTTAACGAATTCTGTGAGTGTCACTCTCAATCTTTAAGTTTCCAAGCATCCGTCCAAACAATAGCCACCGAAGGGTGAACCAAGAAGGAAAACCAACCAGGAAACTATATCCCTTTCGAGAATTAACGGTGTTCCGACTCCCATGATCAAGCCCTCCGAAGGGATTGTCTGGTCCAGGCCAAACTAGCAGGTAGATCATAGGTGTCTCACGGTGTGAATCGAAAGAAGAGACCGTGGGTCTGATTTTCACAAGTCTCGCTCCCACTCACTATAAGTACTCTCTCCATCAATGATGATATTAACCTATACAAATGTCACCCGAAGGGGGATGCTCCCATTTGCGCCACGAGGCTGAGTATAGATCTCACTGTGCGGATTTAACGGAGATCTGTGGTTGAATATAGATCTCACGGTGCGGATTTAACGAAGAGTTTTCTATAGATTGGTTGGGATAGAAAAAAGTTTGGTTCCAAGTGCCTATATGATTACGATCAAAATAATTTTCATAAATCATAGATTTAGAATGGTAAGGATTTGACATTTTGTATCCCGAGAAATCATGATTCACATACCTAGGATCTTGAGATGGATAATACATTGGCAAAAAATTATGGTCTTGAAAAGTCATACTTTAAATCACGACAATTCAAATCTAAACTTTCACACAAAATCAACACAACCAAAACAGGAGACAAAGACTCGAATAACACAGCACTTAAGGGAACAACCCCTCTAGTTTCCCTAAAGGCGGGAACGAGTGAATTCCATCTCGCGTAGTTAAGTTCCCAGCTCCCTACTTGGTTCTGTCCCTGAGAAGATAGGCATATTGGGCGAGTAAATCGCGACCACCCTCACCCGTATTTCAGCAAAGGATGACCCTGTGAGAGCGGAGTCCGTAACACGCTCGGGATTCGGTCGAGTCACTAATGGTCATCTACGAAGTTATTAGTCCTTCACATCAGCGATCTTTACATCGATGAGGTCTAATAATTCACGGTGCGGTCTTGTACATTCTCATTGCACAGAATGCCCCCACTCGCATGTCAACCACATGAACGAGTCAGATCACCTCGTTTGTATCTAATACAAAACGGGTCGCATCCACAGTGTATCCAGAATTAGGTCTCCAACCCTATCCATATACTGTAGACCGTTAGGGTCATTAACTCGAACGTGATCCTCCCTGTGTGTCCACTACACACCGTTCAAGTTTTAGTTCTCTCATAAATTCAATGACCCTGGAGCTTAGATTATTGGAAAAGTTTATGAATATTGCGAGACACAAAGTGATGAAATGAATAACTCTTATTAATTTCAAACAATATATTACAAACACGAGATTAGGACAAAAATCCCAACAGTAAGGGCCCGTTGTTTTTAGGCATTTTGTTGTAAATCGAGTCTGTAAGTCTGAGTCGTTCGTGGCAAGAGCTGCTGTGAAGAAATCGGAGGGAAAACGAGCGATAAACGATGAAGAACTGCAAAAGAGTTTGTTGTTTTGTCGATGGCGTTGAGACGTTGTTCATCGGCGTCTCAACGCTATCCTTGCAGGCGCTGGCTTGGCTGTAGAGCAGCATTGCAATGCTAGGCGTAGCGTTGCAACGCACGCCAGGCGCGCGACCGACCTCAACATCGAACGCGCAGCGGCGGTACGCGCTTCACGCGGCGTTACAGCGCCGCCACACGCGTAGTGGGCGATTCCAGCTTGATTCTGCGCGAGTAGTGGGAGGTTGCTTTGAGTTATGAGGCAGTTTTTCGTATTTTATTTAATTTTAAATTTTTAAAATGTATTTTTTATTATTTATTTAATTATTTTATTAAATAATATTAATATAAATGTTATATTAATGTTATTTAATTAAATAATTGTCACTAGGTGCCAAAACCTTCCCATTTTTTGCTATTTAATTATTTATGCATGTGATGTATGATTTAATTAAATTTCTATGTGCATAATGAATGTCATATAGATTTAAAATCCCACCTTAGGTTAAACATATTCATGCATCATTTATATTATAAGAGTTATGATATATAGTTTGCATGATAGGTTATATTATAAGAGTTATAATATGATTAAATGCATGTTTAATTTAATTAATATAAGTGTTATATTTTTTAGATTAAAGTAGCTCATGCATTTTATTCATGAGATGAATTATTATGTTAAAGTATATAATTATTCATGTGATGAATGATCAAGCACTATAACATAGAAATGCATGCAACCTAAGTTAATTATTAGTTTTAAAGTGTTTAGAACTGGAATAATTAGACTTAGGTTTTCTATTTTCTAATGAGAATAGAAATTAGGAAATCAAAAATAACCTTTGAATGGAGACTAATTAGTAACTCTGTCTTAGGAAGGTTTTGTCTAATGCTGGGGTATTGATGAGTAGAAATTAATTATACTTATGATATCTAATTTCCTTACATTCTAAGTGAATAAAATGTTTAATTGTTGAAATTGTGTCCAATTTAGTTTAGGTGATAAATTATCATTATTTAGTGAAACTTGTCTAAAAAGCATATTTTAGTTCAAATTCGTAAATTGAAATAAAAATTGAAAAATTAGAAAACAAAAGAATGAGGGAATTGAAAATAAAAAATAATTAAAGAAATTGGGAAAAAATAACATAAAAAATGAAAAGTAAAAAGATGAAAGTTTATTATCTAATTTTTTATTTTGTTTCTTTTTTTCTTTGTGTAGGTGGCATGCATGCATGGAGTCTTCCATGAGAAATGCAAGGGAGAAATTCTTTTGTGGCTTGGCACACAATGTGGAGCAAGAAATGACACATTTAAGGGAGCTATTTTTGGTCATTTTCAAGTATAAAAGGAGGGCAATGCATTGAGCAAAGGGAGAGTGCAGAGTTTTAGTGTTCCCTACAAAAACAAAAGTTTAGAGAGTGTTCTAGTTTTTTGTTTTTATTCTTTTTATTTTATGTTTTCTACCCTTTACAATTTTTCTTGCTTTTCCACCATGTGTGGCTAAGCTTTAATTTCTGATTCAAGGGTAATTTTATTTCCAATTGTAATTTTGTGAGGCTTTAGACCTAATTGAAATTTTGTTTCTAATTTAAGAATTCTTTGTTTGTTGTTTTATTTTTATGATTGATCGTTACTAATTAAATTGACGCCTTAATTTAGTTTCAATCAATTTATTGCTATCCATGATTTTGTGATCTGTAATTGTCACAAATTATTGAAAAAAAAATGTAGCAAGGGGTTGGCTTATGTGTGTGTAATTAATGGCTTTTCAATTTTACATAGCTTGCATAATAGACTCTAGGGAAACAAAGAAACAAAATTAATTAATTTGTAGTTATCTCAATTAGTTAATTTTGGTTTAGTCCTCTCATTATTTTTAATGCTATTATTTAATCCATATGTAACGCTATCGTACCCAATGGATTAAATTATAAGTTTTGATTTTGATGCTTGGATAAGATCAATTAAATTAGGAGAGTTTATATTTATTTCGGCTTTTTCGAGTAAATTGACTGAGTTCTTGAATTAGCAAAATTAAAATTGATTTATTTTTTTCCTTTTGAAGCCTATGATCAAGATTACAATTGGATGAAATTTACATCATTGAATTGGAAGTTGCATAAAATTATCTTTTTACCTTTTTTTTTTAATTTCATTTTTTGTTCGACAATTCAAAACCCCCTTTATTTTTGTTATTATTATTATTTTTAACTTTGGGAAATTAATTCGATTGGTTCCCTTTGGATTCGACCTGGTTCACTATTTCTACAAGTTAGATCTAGAAAACCAGTAAATATTTTGGAGGGCTTCGACAACCCGACAAGGTATTTAAGTTGACGCTTGCGGAACACCCCTACCTGGAAACCGATCTGGGAGTGAATTCGGTCGAAGATTCTTAGGTTATATTATCGTGAGTGTCGTTAATTAAAAGTGTTTTAATTTACTCACATAGACCTAAGTAATAATGTGATTATATACTTAGGTTAAATACCATATAAGAGTTATATTGGTAGACTTAGGTAAATTCTATTCGGTTTATCTAGGTCAATCCCTAATAAAATAAAGTGTTGTGTGGGAGGAAATAAAGTGTATGAGATACATTTATTTTCCAACTACAAATCTCCGTAAAGTCTGCACCGTGAGATCTATACTCGGCCTCGTGTAGCAAATGGGAGTGTCCCCCTTCGGGTGGCATTTCGATTCACACCGTGAGACGCCTATGATCCGCCTACTTGTTTGGCCTGGACCAGACAATCTCTTCGGAGGGCCTGATCATTAGAGTCGGAACACCGTAAATTCCCGAAAGGGATACAGTTTCCTGGTTGGTTTTCCTTATTGGTTCACCCTTCAGTGGCTATTGTTTGGACGGATACTTTGAAACTTAAAGATTGAGGGTGACACTCACAGAATTCGTTAAGAGTTAATGAATTCGACCGAACAATGGTAATTAGATGCCTAATGGAATAAGAGTTATTCTGA
The DNA here is from genome assembly GCA_036507285.1 of Trichosanthes cucumerina. Taxonomy (NCBI): domain Eukaryota; kingdom Viridiplantae; phylum Streptophyta; class Magnoliopsida; order Cucurbitales; family Cucurbitaceae; genus Trichosanthes; species Trichosanthes cucumerina. Next base: position 67,043,447 of record CM071836.1, on the reverse strand, counting down.
GATTAGGGTCTGATCGAGAATGTCTCGTCCTAGAGGAGGAGTGTTCTGTTTACCCTTCGGTGGTGGTCATTCTAATCCTTTAGGATATCATTGCAAATTTTGAATGACCTAGGGATCATAAAACATTTTTTTGCTGAAACTTGATTGGTTTTAAAAGGTTTTTTGCGAGACTAACACAAAGTTTCCTAATTTTTCAGCTTAAAACATGTCTAGCTCAATTATAGCTCTACTCGCGTCTGATAAACTAGTGGGAGATAATTACCAAACTTGGAAAAACAACATAAACACAATTTTGGTAAATGACGACATTAAGTTCGTGCTATCTGAGTAGTGTCCTCAGATGTCGGGCTCGACTGCGTCGCGAAGTGTTCGCGATGCATACGATCGATGGATCAAAGCCAATGAAAAGGACAAGGTCTATATGTTTGGACAACAGTCCATTCAAGTCTGACATGACTCGCAGAAATACGCCTTCAATGCACGGATGAAAGAGGGGTCGTCTGTCCATGAACATGTTCTAGACATGATGACCCACTTTAATCTAGCGGAGATGAACGGGGATTCGATCGACGAGTCGAGCCAGGTTAGTTTTATCTTGGAGACTCTTCCGAAGAGTTTCCTTCAGTTTCGTAGCAATGTTGTTATGACCAAAATTAGCTACACTCTGACTACCCTCTTTAATGAGCTACAGAATTTTCAGTCCTTGATGAGGGTCAGGGCACTGTAATCGGAGGAAAATGTTGCGTATAGGTCTTATCACAGGGGTTCGACCTCTAGGACTAAATTTGTTGCTCCTTCATGCCCGAAAAAGAACAAGAAGATGAAGAGGGGTAAAACTGACCGAGCTCCCGCCAGAAGGGCAAGAAGGTTAAGGACGTTGCAGAGAAAGGAAGGTGTTTCCACTCCATTGGTGGCGGCCACTGGAAGAGGAATTGTCTCAAATTCCTAACCGAGAGGAAAAATCAAGGTAAATCTGATTTACTTGTGACAGAAACCTGTTTAGTGGAGAGTAGTGACTCTGCCTGGATATTGGATTCGGGTGCCACTAACCATGTTTGTTCTTCTTTTCAGGGGATTGATTATTGGCAGCAGCTGCGAGAGGGTGAGGTGACTCTACGGGTTGGATCCGGAGAGCTTGTCTCTGCTGCAGCGGTCGGCACAGTGAAGCTACACTTCGGTAAGAATTACATTTTGTTGGACAACATGTATATAGTTCCAGGATTTACTAGAAACCTAGTTTCTATTTCCTGCCTTTTAGAACAGTGTATTTCCGTTTCCTTCCATGGTAATAAAGTATTTATTTCCAGAAATGGTAATCTTATTTGTTCTGCTTCACTTGAGCATAATCTTTATGTTTTGAAACCTAATTCGGTCAAAAGTGTTTTGAATATTGAATTGTTTAAAACGGCAGAAACGCGAACTAAAAGAGCGAAAGTTTCTCCTAAAGAAAATGTCCATCTTTGGCATCTACGGTTAGGCCACATTAATCTCAATTGGATTAAAAAAACTAGTGAAGAGTGGACTTCTAAACGAGTTGGAAGAAAACTCTTTACAGGTGTCTGAGTCATTCCTTGAGGGCAAAATGGCCAAACGTCCTTTTAATGGAAAAGGATATAGAGCCAAAGAGCCCCATGAGTTAGTACATTCTGACCTCTGTGGTCCGATGAATGTTAAAGCTCGAGGATGTTATGAATACTTCTTGTCTTTCATAGATGATTACTCGAGGTATGGGTATATTTACCTAATGCATAAGAAGTTTGAAACTCTTGAAAAGTTCAAGGAGTACAAGACTGAGGTTGAGAACCTCTTAGGTAAATCACTTAAAACTCTTCGATCAGATCGTGGTGGAGAGTATACGGACACTGAATTCTAGGACTATATTATAGAACACGGAATTACGTCCCAACTCTCAGCACCTGGTATGCCACAGCAGAATGGCGTATCGGAGAGGAGAAACAGAACCTTGTTGGACATGGTTCGGTCGATGATGAGCTATGCTCGTCTCCCTGTTCTTTTTTGGGTTACGCAGTAGAGACTGCAGTTTATATTTTGAACAACGTTCCGTCGAAGAGTGTTTGTGAAACACCTTTCGAACTCTGGAGTGGACGTAAAGGTAGTTTACATCACTTTAGAATTTGGGGATGCCCGACCAACATGTTGGTGTCTAACCTGAAAAAATTGGAACCCCGTTCGAAATTGTGCCTATTCGTAGGTTACCCTAAAGAGACTAGGGGTAATATGTTTTACGATCCTAAGAAAAAAATGGTGCTTGTGTCGACAAACGCCACTTTCCTAGAGGAAGACCACGTCAGGGATCATTTACTAAGGAGTAAAATTGTGTTAAATTAAATGGACAGTACATCAGCAAGAGTTGCTGATGGGAAAGTACGTAAACAAGTGTTGTTGATCCTAGCACGTCTAGTCAAATCTGTTCCCATGAGTTGGGAATGCCTCGAGGTAGTGGGAGGGCTGTAAGACAGCCTGATCGTAACATGAGTTTAGCAGAAACCTCAGTTGTCGCTCCTGATGATGACTGTGAGGATCCATTCACCTATGATCAGGCAATGGTCTATGTTGACAAAGACGAATGGATTAAAGCTATGGACCAGGAAATGGAGTCGATGTACTTCAATTCTGTCTGCGAGCTTGTGGATCAACCGGATGGGGTGAAACCTATTGGTTACAAATAGATCTACAAGCGTAAACGTGGCGTAGATGGGAAGATGCACACCTTCAAAGCACGACTAGTGGCAAAAGGTTTTACCCAGGTTGAAGGGGTTGACTATGAGGAAACCTTTTCACCTGTTACCATGGTAAAGTCGATTAGGATCCTTCTGGCCAATGCTGCGTATTATGACTACGAGGTTGAAGATTGCCATTCAAAAAGGTTGTCTTAACACCCATTTGTCATACCTCTTAGTCATAATATGCGGCAATGGCAAGTAGGATATGGATAGAGTTTACCATAGCAATAGGTGAAAATGTCTCCTCATAGTCAACCCCTTCAACCTGGGTATAACCCTTTGCTGCTAGTCTAGCTTTGAAGGTTTGCACCTTCCCATCTACACCACGCTTTCTCTTGTAGATCCACTTACAACCTATAGGTTTTACCCCATCAGGCTTATCTACAAGATCCCAAACAGAATTGAAGTAAATAGACTCAATTTCTTGGTCTATGGCTATAAAGGGATTTTGAATTCCCGCAGCGGAAGACGTTGTGAAACGCCGTTGATCCGTTGTGTAAAATGTGTCTTAAAATTTAATCTATCTCATAGATCCTAGGCTAAACATGCAAATAGGAGAATAAAACAGTAAGGAAAAATACTACTTACTTGTTGAAGAATACTTCTTCAATCCTCTTCTCCTCCAGTCACGATCTCTCTCGATCCAACGATCTCCTCGAACACGAACCTCGATCCAAACAGGGAGACACCTCCAAAGGGTCTTCTCGGTTGTTCTCGGGAGGTTGAGGGAGAGTAGGTGGGACTCCCTTTGTTTTTGGGTGAGGAGAGAACTTAGAGAGATGAGAGAATTCTAGAGAGAATTGCCTTGCTCTCTTTGGATGGAAATCCAAAAAATGGCAAATGGCACACCAAAGGCTTCTTACAAAGCCTTTAAATACTATTGTGTGATGGAGTTAAAACCTCCACCAAATAACAATTTTACCACAACTATATAATATACAAATCACATTTGCATATTATATAATATAAGGTATCTCATACCTTATTATACAAATCTCATTTGCATAAATGTGGAATTATAAATTGAATCACATTCAATTTAATTTCTCTCAATTCAATTTCTCCAAATAGCACTAATTAATCAATTAGGCTATACTATAGTTTATTATGAATCTCATTCACGTCAAACTATATATTATGTCATCTATATCTCATATAAACGACATAAATACTCAAATAATGAATTTGAACACTTCAAATTCACACCAAACTGTAAACCCTCAATTGTCCAACTTGAGCCAACCGAGGGACCTAATGGACCTACACGTGACGAGCTCCAATGATCCGAGACTAACCTGTCAAACTCTTTGCCCCGGTTATTCAACATTCATTAGCTACAGTAACACTCCACTAAAGCCCGTAGCTGCACTCTCATCACTGTAGGACAAGTTGTGTCCATCGATATAACCAATACCCATGAGTCGACCCTTCACAGGTTGTTCGTAGTCACACCTTGGTCAAATTACCGTTTTACCCCTGTGTCTACCTCTTGCTCCTTAAGTCCCACTACTCCTCTAATGAACAACTACGTTGCATGGTCCAACCATAAACAACAACCCTCTCAGGCCAATGAGAGAGTGGGGCCCCGTTGTTCAAGCCCTAGAGACTGCACTTAAAGGAATAACCCCTCTAGTTTCTCTAAAGTCGAGAACGAGTGAATTCCTTCTCGCGTAGTCAAGTTCCCAGCTCCCCACGTGGTCCTGGCCCTAAGAAGATAGGCATATTGGGCGAGCAACAGTGGCCACCCTCACCCATACTAGTCAAAGGATTGCACTTCCCAGCATGAGAGTCTGCATAACACGCTCAGGATTAAGGTCGAGTCACTAATGGTCATCTATGCATTTATTAGCTCTATCATGTTAACGACGTTACATCAGTAAGTCTAATAATTCACGGTCCAGTCTTGTACAATCTCATTGCACAGGATGCCCCCACTCGCATGTCAACCACATGAACGAGTCAGATCACCTCATTTGTATCTTAATACAAAGCGGGCTGCATCCACAGCGTATCAAGGATCAGGTCTCCAACCCCATCCATATACTGTAGACCGTTCGGGTCATTAACTCGAATGTGATCCTCCCTGTGTGTCCACTACACACCGTTCAAGTTCTAGTTCTCTCATATATACAATGACCCTGAAGCTTAGTTTATTGGACAAAGTTTGTAAAATATGCGAGACACAAAATGATGAAATAAATAACTTTTACCATGTCACTAGTCGTGCTTTGAAGGTCTGCACCTTCCCATCTATGCCACGTTTACGCTTGTAGATCTATTTGCAACCAATAGGTTTCACCTCATCCGGTTGATCCACAAGCTCATGAGTATGAAATTGAAGTACATCGACTCCATTTCCTGGTCCATAGCTTTAATCCATTCGTCTTTGTCAACATCAACCATTGCCTGATCATAGGTGAATGGATCCTCACAGTCATCATCAGGAGCGACAACTGAGGTTTCTGCTAAACCCATGTAACGATCAGGCTGTCTTACAACCCTCCCACTACCTCGAGGCATTCCCAACTCATGGGAACGGATTTGACTAGACGTGCTAGGATCAACAACACTTGTTGACGTCGCCCATCAATCGAACTCTTGTTGATGTACTGTCCATTTAATTTAACACAATTTTACTCCTTGGTAAATGATCCCTGACGTGGTTTTCCTCTAGGAAAGTGGCGTTTGTCGACACAAGCACCCTTTTTTTCTTAGGATCGTAAAACATACCACCCCTAGTTTCTTTAGAGTAACCTACGAATAGGCACAATTTCGAACGGGGTTCCAATTTTTTCAGGTTAGACACCAACATGTGGGTAGGGCATCCCCAAATTCTAAAGTGATGTAAACTACCTTTACGTCCACTCTAGAGTTCGAAAGGTGTTTCACAAACACTCTTCGACGGAACGTTGTTCAAAATATAAACTGCAGTCTCTACTGCGGAACCCAAAAAAGAACAGGGAGACGAGCATAGCTCATCATCGACCGAACCATGTCCAACAAGGTTCTGTTTCTCCTCTCCGATACGTCATTCTGCTGTGGCATACCAGGTGCTGAGAGTTGGGACGTAATTCCGTGTTCTATCATATAGTCCTGGAATTCAGTGTCCGTATACTGTCCACCACGATCCGATCGAAGTGTTTTAAGTGATTTACCTAAGAGGTTCTCAACCTCAGTCTTGTACTCCTTGAACTTTTCAAGAGCTTCAGACTTCTTATGCATTAGGTAAATATACCCATACCTCGAGTAATCATCTATGAAAGACAAGAAGTATTCATAACCTCCTCGAGCTTTAACTTTCATCGGACCACAGAGGTCAGAATGTACTAACTCATGGGGCTCTTTCGCTCTATATCCTTTTCCATTAAAAGGACGTTTGGTCATTTTGCCCTCAAGGAATGACTCAGACACCGGTAAAGATTTTTCTTCCAACTCGTTTAGAAGTCCACTCTTCACTAGTTTTTTAATCCTATTGAGATTAATGTGGCCTAACCGTAGATGCCAAAGATGGGCATTTTCTTTAGGAGAAACTTTCCCTCTTTTAGTTCGCGTTTCTGCCGTTTTAAACAATTCAATATTCAAAACACTTTTGACCGAATTAGGTTTCAAAACATAAAGATTATGCTCAAGTGAAGCAGAACAAATAAGATTACCATTTCTGGAAATAAATGCTTTATTACCATGGAATGAAACGGAAATACACTGTTCTAAAAGGCAGGAAATAGAAACTAGGTTTCTAGTCAACCCTGGAACTATATACATGTTGTCTAACAAAATGTAATTCTTACCAAAGTGTAGCTTCACCGTACCGACCGCTGCAGCAGAGACAAGCTCTCCGGATCCAACCCGTAGAGTCACCTCACCCTCTCGCAGCTGCTGCCAATAATCAATCCCCTGAAAAGAAGAACAAACATTGTTAGTGGCACCCGAATCCAATATCCAGGCAGAGTCACTACTCTCCACTAAACAGGTTTCTGTCACAAGTAAATCACATTTACCTTGATTTTTCCTCTTGGCTAGGAATTTGGGACAATTCCTCTTCCAGTGGCCGCCCCCAATGGAGTGGAAACACTTTCCTTTCTCTGTAACGTCCTTAACCTTCTTGCCCTTCTGGCGGGAGCTCGATCAGTTTTACCCCTCTTCATCTTCTTGTTCCCTTTCGGGCATGAAGGAGCAACAAATTTAGTCCTAGAGGTCGAACCCCTTTGATAAGTCCTATAGGCAACATTTTCCTCCGATTCCAGTGCCCTGACCCTCGTCAAGGACTGAAAATTATGTAGCTCATTGAGGAGGGTAGTCAGAGTGTAGCTAATTGTGTTCATAACAACATTGCTACGAAACTGAAGGAAACTCTTCGGAAGAGTCTCCAAGATAAAATTGACCTGGCTCGACTCGTCGATCGAAGCCCCATTCATCTCCGCTAGATTAAAGTGGGTCATCATGTCTAGAACATGTTCGCGGACAGACGACCACTCTTTCATCTGTGCATTGAAGGCGTATTTGTGCGAGTCATGTCAGACTTGAAAGGACTGTTGTCCAAACATATCCTGTAATGACTCCATGATCTCCTTAGCAGTGACCATCAGCTCATGTTTTTTTGCCAAAACATCAGACATGCTGGCAATGATATAAACCTTGGCCTTTTCATTGGCCCTGATCCATCGATCGTATGCATCGCGAACACTTCGCTACGCAGTCGAGCCCGACATTTGAGGACACTCCTCAGATAGCACGAACTTAATGTCGTCAGTTATCAAAATTGTGTTTATGTTGTTTTTCCAAGTTTGGTAATTATCTCCCACTAGTTTATCAGACGCGAGTAGAGCTATAATTGAGCTAGACATGTTTTAGGCTGAAAAATTAGGAAACTTTGTGTTAGTCTCGCAAAAAACCTTTTAAAACCAATCAAGTTTTAGCAAAAAATGTTTTATGATCCCTAGGTCATTCAAAATTTGCAATGATATCCTAAAGGTTTAGAATGACCACCACCGAAGGGTAAACAAAACACTCCTCCTCTAGGACGAGACTTTCTCGATCAGACCCTAATGTCAGAATAACTCTTATTCCATTAGGCATCTAATTACCATTGTTCGGTCGAATTCATTAACTCTTAACGAATTCTGTGAGTGTCACCCTCAATCTTTAAGTTTCAAAGTATCCGTCCAAACAATAGCCACTGAAGGGTGAACCAAGAAGGAAAACCAACCAGGAAACTGTATCCCTTTGGAGAATTCACGGTGTTCCGACTCCCATGATCAGTTCCTCCGAAGGGATTGTCTGGTCCAGGCCAAACAAGTAGGCGGATCATAGGCGTCTCACAGTGTGAATCGAAATGTCACCCGAAGGGGGACACTCCCATTTGCTACACGAGGCCGAGTATAGATCTCACGGTGCAGACTTTACGGATATTTGTAGTTGGAAAATAAATGTATCTCATACATTTTATTTCCTCCCACACAACACTTTATTTTATTAGGGATTGACCTAGATAAACCGAATAGAATTTACCTAAGTCTACCAATATAACTCTTATATGGTATTTAACCTAAGTATATAATCACATTATTACTTAGGTATATGTGAGTAAATTAAATCACTTTTAATTAACGACACTCACGATAATATAACCTAAGAATCTTCGACCGAATTCACTCCCAGATCGGTTTCCAGGTAGGGGTGTTCCGCAAGCGTCAACTTAAATACCTGGTCGGGTTGTCGAAGCCCTCCAAAATATTTACTGGTTTTCTAGATCTAACTTGTAGAAATAGTGGACCAGGTCGAATCCAAAGGGAACCAATCGAATTAATTTCTCAAAGTTAAAAATAATAATAATAACAAAAATAAAGGGGGTTTTGAATTGTCGAACAAAAAATGAAATTAAAAAAAAAAAGGTAAAAAGATAATTTTATGCAACTTCCAATTCAATGATGTAAATTTCATCCAATTGTAATCTTCATCATAGGCTTCAAAAGGGAAAAAATAAATCAATTTTAATTTTGATAATTTAAGAACTCAGTCAATTTACTCGAAAAAGCCGTAATAAATATAAACTCTCCTAATTTAATTGATCTTAACCAAGATCAAAATAAAAACTTATAATTTAATCCATTGGGTACGATAGCGTTCCATATGGATTAAATAATAACATTAAAAATAATGAGAGGACTAAACCAAAATTAACTAATTGAGATAACTACAAATTAATTAATTTTGTTTCTTTGTTTCCCTAGAGTCTATTATGCAAGCTATGTAAAATTGAAAAGCCATTAATTACACACACATAAGCCAACCCCTTGCTACATTTTTTTTTCAATAATTTGTGACAATTACGGATCACAAAATCATGGATAGCAATAAATTGATTGAAACTAAATTAAGGCGTCAATTTAATTAGTAACGATCAATCATAAAAATAAAACAACAAACAAAGAATTCTTAAATCAGAAACAAAATTTCAATTAGGTCTAAAGCCTCACAAAATTACAATTGGAAATAAAATTACCCTTGAATCAGAAATTAAAGCTTAGCCACACATGGTGGAAAAGAAAGAATAACTGTAAAGGGGATAAAACATAAAATAAAAAGAATAAAAACAAAAAACTAGAACACCCTCTAAACTTTTGTTTTTGTAGGGAACACTAAAACTCTGCACTCCCTTTGCTCAATGCATTGCCCTCCTTTTATACTTGAAAATGACCAAAAATAGCTCCCTTAAATGTGTCATTTCTTACTCCACAGTGTGTGCCAAGCCACAAAAGAATTTCTCCCTTGCATTTCTCATGGAAGACTCCATGCATGCATGCCACTTACACAAAGAAAAAAAAAACAAATGAAAAAAATAGATAATAAACTTTCATCTTTTTACTTTTCATTTTTTATGTTATTTTTTCCCAATTTCTTTAATTATTTTTTATTTTCAATTCCCTTATTCTTTTGTTTTCTAATTTTTCAAATTTTTATTTCAATTTACGAATTTGAACGAAAATGTGCTTTTTAGACCAGTTTCACTAAATAATGATAATTTATCACCTAAACTAAATTGGACACAATTTCAACAATTAAACATTTTATTCACTTAGAATGTAAGGAAATTAGATATCATAAGTATAATTAATTTCTACTCATCAATACCCCAGCCTTAGACAAAACCTTCCTAAGACAGACTTACTAATTAGTCTTCATTCAAAGGTTATTTTTGATTTCCTAATTTCTATTCTCATTAGAAAATAGAAAACCTAAGTCTAATTATTCCAGTTCTAAACACCTTAAAACTAATAATTAACTTAGGTTGCATGCATTTCTATGTTATAGTGCTTGATCATTCATCACATGAATAATTATATACTTTAACATAATAATTCATCTCATGAATAAAATGCATGAGCATACTTTAATCTAAAAAATATAACACTTATATTAATTAAATTAAACATGCATTTAATAATATTATAACTCTTATAATATAACCTATCATGCAAACTATATATTATAACTCTTATAATATAAATGATGCATGAATATGTTTAACCTAAGGTGGGATTTTAAATCTATATGATATTCATTATGCACATAGAAATTTAATTAAATCATACATCACATGCATAAATAATTAAATAGCAAAAAATGGACATGTTTTGGCACCTAGGGAAAATTATTTAATTAAATAACATTAATATAACATTTATATTAATATTATTTAATAAAATAATAAAATAAATAATAAAAATACATTTTAAAAATTTAAAATTAAATAAAATACGAAAAACTGCCTCATAACTCAAAGCAACCTCCCATTACTCGCATAACTGAAGCTGGAACTGCCTACTACGCGTGTGGCGTTGCGTTGCAACGCCGTGCGTAGCGCGTTACCACGCCGCGCGCTCGTTGTTGTTGAGGTCAGCGCGCTCCACGGCGTGGCGTTGCAACGCGACGCCTAGCATTGCAACGCTGCTCTACAGCCAAGTCAGCGCCTGCAAGGATAACGTTGAGATGTCGATGAACAACGTCTCAACGCCATCGACAGAACAACAAACTCTTTTGCTGTTCTTCATCGTTTTTCGCTCGTTTTCCCTCCGATTTCTTCACAGCAGCTCTTGCCACGAACGACTCGGACTTACAGACTCAATTTATAACAAAATGCATAAAAATAACGGGCCCTTACTGTTGGGATTTTTGTCCAAATTTCGTGTTTGTAATATATTGTTTGAAATTAATAAGAGTTATTCATTTCATCACTTTGTGTCTCGCAATATTCATAAACTTTTCCAATAAACTAAGCTCCAGGGTCATTGAATTTATGAGAGAACTAAAACTTGAACGGTGTGTAGTGGACACACAGGGAGGATCACGTTCGAGTTAATGACCCGAACGGTCTATAGTATATGGATAGGGTTGGAGACCTAATTCTGGATACACTGTGGATGCGACCTGCTTTGTATTAGATACAAACGAGGTGATCTGACTCGTTCATGTAGTTGACATGCGAGTGGGGGCATACGTGCAATGAGAATGTACAAGACCGCACGTGAATTATTAGACCCTCTTGATGTAACACCGCTGACAGATGAAGGACTAATAACTTCGTAGATGACCATTAGTGACTCGACCTGAATCCTGAGCGTGTTACGGACTCCTGTCTACGGGGGTCTGTCCTTTGCTAGTACGGGTGAGGGTGGTCACAGTTACTCGCCCAATATGTGTAACGCCCCAAGATTTCTAGGTACAATTTTAGGTTGTTCTTTGGATAGATTTAATGAAAGTTAATTTTTAAATGGACTTTGAGGCTTTGTAACGTAATCTAAAATTTATGCAATTGGAGAAGTTGGATAATTCAAGGGTCTTTTGAAGTACTTAATTAAGAATAAGAGCATTTTGGTGATTTAATTAAGGAAAAGGGCAGTTTAGTAGTTTTGGGTTGAGAGAAGGGCATTCTTGTAATTTTTGTTAAAAGAAATGGAATTAGGGCTTCTTTCATCTTGGGCACGCGTTACGAGGCACCTCCATCTTCCCTTCCTCACTTCAACCGTCGCGTCGCCCCTACTGCTACCCAACCTCCGCCGACCCATCACGTTGCCGCCGACCACGCCCCTTCGCGGCAGTGGTGCGGTAGTCGCGCGTCTTCGTCCTCGCCGCTAAGCCGCGATCGACGCGAAGCGATAGAGAAGCCGCCGCTTCGCGCCAGCCTTTCCGAGCTCGTCCGTCTGCCGCCGCTTGTGAAGTCGGTCCTTTCCAGCCAGTGTCGTGTGATTATCGACTATCGCGAGACCGTCGTCACCTCTTCGGAGACCAAGCTACGCGCGCGAGAACCTCTGAACGCCACCTCGTTTCGAGCCGTCGGAGGACCTCGCGCCTGCTCGAGCTGTCGTGAGATCGAGGCATTCCTCGTGTTTGTTCGAGCCACCGAAGATCGCGTCAAGCTCGCCTCGCGAAGTCCCAACACGCCCGCGCCACCAACCTCTCACCTGATGAAAGTCGCGCCGTGAGACGCCGCTCGCCGTCCAACCAACCCCGCCGATTGTTGAGCGCAGCACCTGCCGGTTCAAGTTTTGGTTCGAGTTCCTGGGCGTGTTTCGATCGGTTTTCGAAGTTATAGGATCGGCCCGGTAGATCGGTGAGTGGGCATCTCGATCCGACCTCAACGCCTCAAACGCGCCACGCCACGCGCGCCGCCACACGCGCGCCGCGTGCTCGCCGCCACGCTGCGTGCTGCCCGCCACGCGCCGCGTGCTCGCCACGCGCCGCCACTCGCCGGAGCTGCTCCGGTCCACCTGCTTTGACCTCCCGAGTTCGTTTTAAGCGTCCGTTTGTGGTAATTTAGCCTAACTATGATTGGATTCAAAATAAGTGCCTAATTATGTAAGTTAATTAAAGAATTGATGAATGTGATTTAGGGGATTCAACTATCGAGCATGACTAAGCGAAACTTTGAGCTAGGAGCGGAATGTAAAGAGTTTCGAGCTAAGGTAAGGGATTTTCTACAAACGATCTTAAAAAAGGAAGTGAATACGATTTCCTGGAATATGTGTTTGTTTTAAAGGATGAAAATTGAAGAATGATTTTAAAAGGTGAATTTCCAAAACTCATGCTTAGGGCTTGAATTTAGAAACGAATATTTCAAAGGGTTTCTCGAGAATCTCGAGTGAATGATTTTCGTAAGGTTCAGATAAGGGGACCTCGTACAAACTTTTAAATGGGAGTAATTGAAAATGATTTTCATGATTTTATGTGAAACAGTTCATATTTTCCCACATGAAAATCCACAGATATTATTTTGAGAATACGTGATATTTTATATGCAAGTGTTATGATGTATTACGTGAAAATGAATCATTATTTTATGTGAAAATATTCTCACATGCTATGTATAGAGATCCCATTACTTAATGTGAAAGTAGGGACAAGAGAGTGCGTGTAGAATGTTTCATGTTTCTACAAAAGTATGATATTTCACACTGTCCATGAGAAAGTATGAATGATATGTTGATGATGTTATTTATGATATGTACACCATGATTATGTGACTGATGGGACCTTATGCATGATTTTGTATGTCACGAAATGAATTATTGAATAGTGTGGACATTGGTTATCCTGAGATCGCTGTAATGACTCAGGATGACCAGTCGGCCTCACAATTAAATGAATAGCCATGGATTAAAGACCTGGCAATTGAATGAATAGCCATGGATTAAAGACCTGGCAACTGAATGAACAGCCATGGATTAAAGACCTGGCAACTGAATGAATAGCCATGGATTAAAGACCTGGCAATTGAATGAATAGCCATGGATTAAAGACTGCAATCAATGAATGAATGACCATGGATTAAAGACTGCAATCGAATGAATAGCCATGGATTAAAGACTGCAATCAATGAATAGCCATGGATTAAAGACTGCAATCAATGAATAGCCATGGATTAAAGACTGCAACCGAATGAATAAATCATGGATTAAAGGCCTGACAAATAACTATGCAGCCATGGATTAAAGACTTGGCAACTTTAGAAAGTTTAATTCCCATCTATGTATGTTATGATTGAATTTAAAGATCATGATTGTATGTGTATGCATATCCCGACCCCCACTTATCGGGTATTTTATAATACTCATCCTCTACCTTTGTTGTGTCTTTCTTTGTTTTAAAATGTTTTGTGTAGAGACGAGAGCATACCAAAGAGTGGCATGGATGCGCTTGTGAAGCCATGGGAACTAAGTCATGAATTCCGCATCCATAATTTAGAAAGAATTTTAAAATGATTATTGTCTTCCGCTTATGTATTACTGAGTTTTGAAACTAGAGGCCGAACTTAATTATGTTTCTTGTAAACGTTTTGTATTTCTATGGGATCCCAAATTAAATTGATTTTTATTTATCAACTTTTACTTAGTTTAAGCTCAGTTGAGGCCTCGAATGCATGCATGAGTAGTAATGTCCCTAGGAATTTATGTTAGAAAAGTAGGGGCGTTACAGTTGGTATCAGAGCCCAAGGTTATAGGTCTTGTAGACTCGCTTACGAGAGTAAGCAACAAGTATCCCATGGCTAAGTAGCAACTCCAATCACCGCTGTATGCCTTCTGAACTAAAAGTTTTATTTGTTCATGAAAAGAGAATTTAGTAGTCTATGAGAAAATATTTTATATAAAAATCGAGTTTGATGAATTTCCAAACTAAGAAAGAATGAGAATGTATGAGCTAAATTATATGTCTATAAAAAGGAAATGCATAAATGAAATGCTTATATGTGAATCTATACGCGTATATGTCATAGAGTTGACGTAATCTTACTGCTGAAGGAAAGAGAACACATGTGATCCCTACTATTGATGATAGAAAGGAAAATGTTTTAGTTAAGAATGTTTACGCTAAAAATGAAGTTTTATAGCCATAAAACACGTGTTGAGAATTATTAAAAGGTCCGCTTTGACCAAGGGAGTAAAGAGTAAGACTTAAGAGACTAGAGCGTTAAGGGTTGCTAAGCAACTAGATCACTTGAGTATAGTTTCAATAATAAAAGTTAAGACTACTCATGAGAAGTTCAAAGTTTGAAGGTGTTCGGTAAGAGATTAGCGGTCTCATTCATTCACGCTAGATCAATTGAATAGAAAGGTATGCCATTGCCCAGAGAGGAAAGCCACAGGGATATACACAATTAATGTGATACTACAGATAGGCATGATACGAAGTTTCAAAAGCGTTACCTTAAGCTAAACAAACTTAATAAAGACAAGTATAAAGAAGAAGAGTAAAGAGTTAGAGTTTTAGTTTGAGAACACAAGAGAATTGATTGTCGGGACTCCGAAAACTTGCATGCACGAATAGACATTCATATGATCACAGGTGTGTTCACGCTTGTGGAATGTGTATAAGGAACCTTGCTACTAATTTCTACCTGTTGGACTAGATATATGTGTACAACTTGAAAGAAATAGCCTGAGAGGTTAACCTTGAACTCTTAGGTAGTAAAGTTTCCTCTCCCGATCAGAGGTTTAAGGAGAGAGAATTCGGTTAATAGAGGAAAGTGCTCAGAATCTCTTCTTCGCTATGTAGCAATCAAGTTGAGGAACTCCTTTTCGATTGGTAAAGTGTATAGTGGTAGTGGTCGAACGATCATTAGAAACATGAATCTATAAGGTTCCTTTAGTAAAGGCTATGTTGATGATTTCTTAAGAGAGGTTTTAGCGAATTTGACATTATAACCAAACGAGTGCAAATAGTTGAGAAAGTCCTTAATCTTACTAAAAGAAGAAGGCCAAGCTTAAGGAGAGTAAGCGCGAGAATCAATGCGTGGGTGGTAGATAAGAAAGGTTTTATCTTTAAAGTTACCCCTAACACAAGAGACAGACTTAATTATGGAATTAAAAGTAGAGAGTAACAGTAATTTCTAATACTCCTTACCGAATGCTCCAGTAAAGTGAAAGAACTCAAGTCATAGGTGCATGGCCTTCCATGTAAGAGTTGATAGTAGTTTATTCGCCATAAGGAGTATTAGGAGGTTGCGTAAAGGAGAAAGGTGTATTCTTATGCTCGTGCATGAGAGATGAGAAGTGGAGACAGTTGTTGCTAAGGATAAATCTCTTCGTTTTGAATGAACGACCTATTCCACTAGTACGAGGGGCATAGTGTTCCTTAAGATGATTTCGGAGACAAGTTAGCGCCTGTCATAATCCAGGGATTGGATATTTCGAGACAGCTTTCAAATTAAGTTATGAACATCATGAATTTATAGAGACCCGGCTAGAACACCCACGATATGTATGGGCATGACGGATTTACGACTTAAGGAAATGCTAAAATATTGTTGTGCATGAGTTACTGGAGACGTTCTGGTTTAGCCCAAGTCTAAGAAGGGATATAGAAAGTACTTTAGAACGACTAGTTTAGGCATAAGGAGGGAAGAGTAAGCCCTAATAGGTGAAAGTAGTCGAAAGGTCACTAAGGAGTTAAGGGTCTAAGTAAACTTCAAAAGAGAAGCATAATATAAGTTGTTAAGCTAAGAAAAGACGGGTATGTGACCTCAGGTGTTCGATGTTAGAAAGGAAATGTCCGAGTTCAGGATGTAAGGCTTAAAGGAAACTTGGTCAAGATAAGACTCACTTGCGCGTTATCAAAAGGGGTAGTTTGGACAAAAGAAGGAAAGAGTAGACATTACGAGGTGAAAGTCTTTCAAGAAACCTTGAACAACTAAGTTCATGAGTAGAACCTTAACAGAGGAATATTGTAGTTCGTGAAAAGCTCAAAGTCTAGAGTATTGAATGAACCATTCGTGATTCGAAGTTGAACGTTAGGGTTTCATGACAAAAGAGCGGGAATAGTTAAGAAGTGTAGAGGATATGCTTAGATAGTATCCGACCTGTTAGTGTTAAGAAAATTTCATTATATTCGAACGATCACCTGCGCATGTTATATAAGGAGTTGGAAGGTAATGGGAGAATGAGCTTTAAAAGACTAGATGCATGTTCGCGAGATCGCTTAGTATCGGAATTGTTATCGGTAGAGTTATATTAGGAGGGTGATACGAATGATCCATCCCGTTGTACCATAGATCGAAAAAAGGTTAAAAGAGATAGAGTACGAGTTGTATCTTGAATAACTTGCTTTAAAAGGTTCATTCTAATTCCTAGATTTTGCGATGAAGATTTTGCCACTTAATGCGATAACCTATAATTATTCGGACGTTAAAGTAAGGTGAGGCAAGAGGACTTCGTTACACTCTTTTAAAGTTTGTGTTAAAGTTAAGGTTGTAACCTGATTGTTAGATTTCCTTGCCTTTAAAGAATTCTTGTTTACAACTAAAGAAATTGTGTTTCATTCATATTTTGTTGTCCAACATTCCTATGTATTGTGTGTTCTGAACTCTGAGTAAATCTTGAAACGAAGTTTGGAGGCGTGACTGATCGGTTGTCTGATTTTAGAAGTGCATTTCTATCAAACAGGTGTTAGATAAAAAATTGGTATGGTTGTAGTTACGCCGTTATGCTGTCGAAATTTTCGGGGTTTCTTTTTGTAATAAGATTGACAGAGTTGCATGGAACATTTCATGTATCACGACAACCAAAGGAGACCTAAGTTTGAGTTACTCCCACCACGACTTAAAACTTTCAACGAGTTATTGATTGCATTGGAAAGCCCCAAAGGTAACTAAGTAAGCATGCAAGTGAGGTCGCCACTGTAACGTTTACTAAAAGGTCGTGGAGAGTAGCGAAAGGTTAACCAATAGTCTAAAGAGTCTTGATCAACCGAACAAAGTTGCTAACTTTATCCTTGAAGTCACATCCCTTAGAAAAGTGTTAAAGTTATGGAAACGATGGTCGTGAGGAACGATCTAGTCATGTCTCAAAATGAATGCTAGTGACTAGTGCAGCAAACCGTAAAGAGGATTTTGTGACTCATCAACTTTGTAATGGGTCTAGCAAAGAGTTCCTTTCTAAAATCACAAAACAGAAGAAACTAATTAAAGGACTAGAGGAGGAAATACGAGCTAAATATCCTGAGTTATCGTAGAATTGGAATCTGGAACTTTCCAAAATTTAGAATCCGAGTCAAGGGCCCCACTTATGTGGACCTTAGTAGAAAGACTCCAAAAAGAGACCGGCTCAAGTTGAAGTTATGAGATCTGTCGGGTAATAAGTTTACACTAAGGTGTAATACTTGATGAACAACTAGTGCTAATTCTTGCATAAGGGTCGAAGGATTCTTCAGAATCGAGAAGCGAGAAGGTACGAGAGGGCTATCCCGAACTTGGTAAGAGATTGAAACTTTCGAGGACGAAAGTTCGTAAGGAGGAAGATTGTAACGCCCCAAGATTTCTAGGTACAATTTTAGGTTGTTCTTTGGATAGATTTAATGAAAGTTAATTTTTAAATGGACTTTGAGGCTTTGTAACGTAATCTAAAATTTATGCAATTGGAGAAGTTGGATAATTCAAGGTCTTTTGAAGTACTTAATTAAGAATAAGAGCATTTTGGTGATTTAATTAAGGAAAGAGGCGCGCTTAGTAGTTTTGGGTTGAGAGAAGGGCATTCTTGTAATTTTTGTTAAAAGAAATGGAATTAGGGCTTCTTTCATCTTGGGCACGCGTTACGAGGCACCTCCATCTTCCCTTCCCTCACTTCAACCGTCGCGCGCCTACCTCGCTACCCAACCTCCGGCCAGTCCATCACGTTGCCGCCGACCACGCTCCCTTCGCCGGTAGGTGCAGCCGTCGCGCGTCTTCGTCCCTGCCGCCAAGCCGCAGTCGACGCGAGCGATAGAGAAGCCGCCGCTACGCCCAGCTTCGAGCTCGTCCGTCTGCCGCCGCTTGTGAAGTCGGTCCTTTCGGCCCAAAGTCGTGTGATTATCGACTATCGCGAGACCGTCGTCACCTCTTCGGAGACCAAGCTACGCGCGCGAGAACCTCTGAACGCCACCTCGTTTCGAGCCGTCGGAGGACCTCGCGCCTGCTCGAGCTGTCGTGAGATCGAGGCATTCCTCGTGTTTGTTCGAGCCACCGAAGATCGTCAAGCCTGCCTCGCGAAGTCCCAACACGCCCGCGACCAACCTCTCACTGATGAAAGTCGCGCTGAGAGACGCCGCTCGCCCAAATCCAACCAACCCCGCCGATTGTTGAGCGCAGCACCTGCCGGTTCAAGTTTTGGTTCGAGTTCCTGGGCGTGTTTCGATCGGTTTTCGAAGTTATAGGATCGGTTCCGAGTAGATCGGTGAGTGGGCATCTCAGATCCGACCTCAACGCCTCGAAACGCGCCGCCACGCGCCGCCACACGCGCGCGCCGCCCGCCCCGCGCGCCGCGCGCCCGCCACCACGCCGCCGTGCTCGCCACGCCGCACCGCCACTCGCCGGAGCTGCCCGGTCCACACCTTTGACCTCCCGAGTTCGTTTTAAGCGTCCGTTTGTGGTAATTTAGCCTAACTATGATTGGATTCAAAATAAGTGCCTAATTATGTAAGTTAATTAAAGAATTGATGAATGTGATTTAGGGGATTCAACTATCGAGCATGACTAAGCGAAACTTTGAGCTAGGAGCGGAATGTAAAGAGTTTCGAGCTAAGGTAAGGGATTTTCTACAAACGATCTTAAAAAAGGAAGTGAATACGATTTCCTGGAATATGTGTTTGTTTTAAAGGATGAAAATTGAAGAATGATTTTAAAAGGTGAATTTCCAAAACTCATGCTTAGGGCTTGAATTTAGAAACGAATATTTCAAAGGGTTTCCTCGAGAATCTCGAGTGAATGATTTTCGTAAGGTTCATGAAGGGACCTCGTACAAACTTTTAAATGGGAGTAATTGAAAATGATTTTCATGATTTTATGTGAAACAGTTCATATTTTCCCACATGAAAATCCACAGATATTATTTTGAGAATACGTGATATTTTATATGCAAGTGTTATGATGTATTACGTGAAAATGAATCATTATTTTATGTGAAAATATTCTCACATGCTATGTATAGAGATCCCATTACTTAATGTGAAAGTAGGACAGTAGTGCGTATGAGAATGTTTCATGTTTCTACAAAAGTATGATATTTCACACCGCCCATGAGAAAGTATGAATGATATGTTGATGATGTTATTTATGATATGTACACCATGATTATGTGGTGATGGGACCTTATGCATGATTTTGTATGTCACGAAATGAATTATTGAATAGTGTGGACATTGGTTATCCCGAGATCGTTGTAATGACTCGTGATGACCAATGCCTCACAATTAAATGAATAGCCATGGATTAAAGACTGCAATTGAATGAATAGCCATGGATTAAAGACTGCAATCGAATGAATGTGACCATGGATTAAAGACTGGCAACTGAATGAATAGCCATGGATTAAAGACCTGGCAACTGAATGAATAGCCATGGATTAAAGACTGCAATCGAATGAATGACCATGGATTAAAGACTGCAATCGAATGAATAGCCATGGATTAAAGACTGCAATCAATGAATAGCCATGGATTAAAGACTGGCAATCGAATGAATAGCCATGGATTAAAGACTCGCAATCAATGAACAAATCATGGATTAAAGGCCTGACAAATAACTATGCAGCCATGGATTAAAGACCTGGCAACTTTAGAAAGTTTAATTCCCATCTATGTATGTTATGATTGAATTTAAAGATCATGATTGTATGTGTATGCATATCCCGACCCCCCACTTACTGGGTATTTTATAATACTCATCCTCTACCTTTGTTGTGTCTTTCTTTGTTTTAAAATGTTTTCGGTAGAGACGAGAGCATACTAAAGTAGTGGCATGGATGCGCTCTGAAGCATGGGAACTAAGTCATGAATTCCGCATCCATAATTTAGAAAGAATTTTAAAAGATTATTGTCTTCCGCTTATGTATTACAGAGTTTTGAAACTAGAGGCCGAACTTAATTATGTTTCTTGTAAACGTTTTGTATTTCTATGGGATCCCAAATTAAATTGATTTTTATTTATCAACTTTTACTTAGTTTAAGCTCAGTTGAGGCCTCGAATGCATGCATGAGTAGTAATGTCCCTAGGAATTTATGTTAGAAAAGTAGGGGCGTTACAATATGCCTATCTTCTCAGGGACAGAACCAAGTAGGGAGCTGGGAACTTAACTACGCGAGATGGAATTCACTCATTCCCGCCTTTAGGGAAACTATAGGGGTTGTTCCCTTAAGTGCTGTTTTATTCGAGTCTTTGTCTCCTGTTTTGGTTGTGTTGATTTTGTGTGAAAGTTTAGATTTGAATTGTCGTGATTTAAAGTATGACTTTTCATGACCATAATTTTTCGCCAATGTATTATCCTTCTCAAGATCCTAGGTATGTGAATTATTACCATTCTAAATCTATGATTTATGAAAATTCTTTTGATCGTAATCATATAGGCACTTGGAACCAAAATTGTTTCTATCCCAACCAATCTATAGAAAACTCTTCTCTTCTGGATGTATTAATGGAATATACTTTGGAGTTGAAGGTTAAAAATTTGTGTCATAATGAATTAGAAAGGTTGGATAGGTTAGAAGCTAAAATGGTAAAACTTGAGGTAATAATGCATGAAAGGACTCATCATCTTAATCAACTAGTATAATCCCTTAAGGCCCTACAGGAGAAAATTCTTATTCTTGCCATTGAGGAAGCGCAACCTAGAAGGACTTATGCATATGATAGTGAGCATGAGTTGGAGGAGACTGAAACACACCAAAAATAGGTTTGTGAGGTCGAGCATGGTAATGCAATCACTTCCATAAAAGAAATCCAGGTGATAGAGTTCGACTGAAAAAGTCTCCCTTCCCTTTATCTCCAAAATTTCAGCAACATTTCAGCAACATCCAACGGTTGAAACTCTGGCAAACAACACTTTCGTGAGCGCCGCCATGAAAAAAACCGAATCGCATCGATCTACCAACGCGACGAAATATCCGGCACACCAAAGCTCTCGAACGACGATCCAACCATTCAAAGTAAAGCCCTATGAGTCTCGAACAAGTCACAAAATTTCAAAGACAATCCAACGTTGAAACTCCGTAAAACGACAACTTTGTGAGCATCGTCTCATGAAAAATCGAATCTGCATGCGATTTTTTGCTACATTAATGGCACCTTGAATCTTTGGTTTTTTCTTCACTCGCACGATTGCTAGAATAATGGCACCTTCATGATTCTTCTCTTCAATGCACACCTTTGTTGTAGCAATCGCCCTTCTCTCTCTTGCTCTCTTCCCTTTTTGTGGCAACTCCTTCTCCACTCTTTCACTTGTGAACCCTAGCCTCCTTATATAAGATGGTGTTGCCCTAACTCCACAAATTACAAAAATACCTTAAGGGTAAAAAGACCATATTACCCTTCGGGTAAAATGTCTAAAATGCCCTTAGGGACTCTTGTAATTTTTAAACATCTCCTACACACAGAAAAATTCCAAATAAATTTATGAAGTCAATTATAAATCAAACTAGATAAGCAAGGATTTTTGGAGTTAAGAAAAATCTCAAATTTCGGTCTTTAATTAACCGTTAGCTTATTTTCCTAAATTTCTTAAATTAAAGCACAAAAACATCAAAATTAATTATTTTTTAACCTAGTGCTTAAATTCAAGATTTAAAGCTAACATACATAATTTAGGGATAAAATAACATGAGACTCAACAAACTTTATGCAATTCAAGTAGATTAAGCACTAAAATTCTATTAAAATAACTCTCCTATGGCGAGTTATCAAACCCCCAAACTTGAATTACTCATTGTCCTCAATGAGTTCTATTCCCTAAAGAATTTAAAGATCTTTAAAGACACAAATCATTTGGGTTAATTAAACAAGGATTGAATACTTATGCTTTAAGCTACAAGTCACCATTCATTCCATGCTGTCTAAGTGGCTTACCCGGGGTTTCCTAGTCACACTTATGCATCGATAACCAAGAGCAAACCAACTAGGATTCGACATCTACCCTCAAGCTCAACCACTAGAATCCTAATCATTCAAATCAAGCAACCCATAGTTAAAGATAAGTCACACTCCAAAACTCGCATGACTACAATTTTATGATCATTCATTTTTATTTATTTATATTTTAAAAAATAAATATGTACAATATTCCCTTCAATTTCCATAAAACTCACTACTTAGGGCTAGGTTTTTTTTTTGTTTCCTTTTTTTGTTTTTTTTTTACTCTCCCATAGTTCTTAGAATGACACACGTGGTTAGCACAACACACATAAGCAATGGGTACAGGCTTATTACTTGATACCTTCGCTCCAAGAGGCCAACATGGTTAGTGCTCAGACCCCCTGACATCGAGCACCAAGTTGCCTGAAATAACAAAATAAATAACATATTTTTGGTCTAGCCCAATGAAATTTTAGGGATGTGAAAGGTTTGCACACTCTTTCTTTTTTTTCTCTTTTTTTTCTCTTTTTTTTCCTTAAAAAAATGAAGAATTAAAAACATGAAGAATTTACCTTTCCCCCCAAACTTAGAGTACTCAATGTCCTCATTGAGTTAGGGAGGTCGAGTAACTCCCCCAAACTTGAAATGATCATAAATTTGAAGTTTACTAATTTTGGAGCATTCTAAAAAATGTATGGGTTACCTAACTTGTCATGGCTTCTAGTTTTCGAAACTTTTTGGCTCAGGAGTTGAATCCTAACTAGTTTGATTAACACACTAACCATAAGTGCACTAAAAAAAAACCTTAATGACAAGCTTGACCTTGAGAAAGACCAAACAAGATAGCATACTCTTGCCTCAAACACAAGGAACAACTCTTATTTTCATTAACCCTAAGGTTTGGCCTTAACTTTGTATTTTCAATGAGATGTGTAACAAGTTTCTACCAAAAACAACAAACTTTTTACCATTAAAAACATGCAGAAACTTGATTTTTAAACAAGGGACAACAACCATCTTTCCTATTTTTTACTTGCTTAAACATAATGAATCAACTACCTACATCATGCATATCATAGACCATGAAAACCAACAACTAAACATGGAATCCGGTAGTCAAATTAGATCATTTTGAAGTCCTAAAGCAAGTAAATAACATTATAAACAAAAAGGCATGCAACACCCTATTAACACTAACAACACACAATCTCATCAACAGAAAAAAAAATTCAATTAAGCTCAAAATCGGATTCAGAACAACACTTCTCCCCCTCATGGTTAAAGCATATATTGCCCTTAATGTATAAACAACTCACTTAAGCATGCTTAAGAACAACTAATAAAGATGGAAGGGAGAACGATACTGCCCTGAATTGAGGAGACCTCCACTGCAGCGCATATCAATCATCAAACCCTAGGGGAGCTGCAAAATAAGCAAGGGTTACTTATTAAACTAAAACAAAAACAAAAACAACTAAACAAAATGAAACAAAAGAAATAATCATTGGGTTGCCTCCCAAAAAGCGCTTGTTTAAACGTCATTAGCTTGACGGAGTACACTTGAGCTTGTCAAGGTACATAAAAATTCTCCCATTTCTTCGGTCCTCTGTTTCTCGAATCTACAAAACAAATCAATGCTAGCAAGAATACTAGCTTCTTGTGAGAGCCCGAGTCAGATATATTTTTTGATTTTTCATCTAATAAAAGAAAAGAAGGAAAAACAACAAAGTAAACATTTTTTAGTTTTTTATTTGGTAAAAGAAAAGAAGGAAAAACAGGAAAATGAACAGACACACAAAAAGACACTGACTCGAGAGCATAGAAAGAAAAACATTCACCAATAAGAGAAAAATCAGAAGATAGAACTGACATAGACTCAAAAGCCTCAAACTCTACCTCCTAGCCTAACTCAACAGGCTTGATTTCTTGCACACTCTCACTAACTCTATCCTGGTGTGTGCTAAGAGGTTCTAGTTCTTTTAGATCTAAAGCACAATCCTCTAAATGCCCATACTTAGAAAAATGTGAAAGACTAGGATCCTGAAGGTCTATCAACGGGTCAGTGATCAAGAGACTCACCAAACTATCTAAGGGTGTGGGCCCTTCTTCACTATCTTCCCTAGGGTGCTCAACCTCAGATGAGTCTAAATACATTTGTTCTCTAAGGGAGACAAGTGTATCCGTTAGGCGTTGAATTGACTCCCCTATTTGCCTATTCCTCTCATCTGTGGTTCTCATATATTCTAATAACAACGTTTTAAGGGAAGATTCGTCTTCTACCTGGGTTTCTTGAATATAGGAAGGACATGGCTCAAAACCCCTAGGATATGGTTCATAGGCCCAATTGCTCTGATTATTATCATACATATGGTTCTCATTAGTCATAGGGTTAGTATGATAGTAATTAGGCATTTGGTAGCTATAAGATTCATACCCTTCACTAGAAGACTCTAAATTGGCAGAAGGATGATCATAAGAAAAAGAACTATACTGCGTTTGCTCATTGGGCACAGAAGACCACCCAAAATTATCATAAGCCATAGTAAAGTATTGAATCAATTATAACAGGCTCAACAAACACAACATGCACCAACAAAACCAGAAACAATACTCAAGACTCAATAAAGATAAAAAGACGAAACAAAGATAACTAGACACACCCAACAAGAAAAATAATGATAAAATGCTAAAATAAACTCAAACAAAATAAGAATCAAAACTAGTCCCCGGCAACGGTGCCAAAAACTTGATGCAAAAATATCGAGTGTCCTAAACTAATGTAAATTAGAATAAGACTCCGACACTTCTACGACGTGCAAGTATACACGGTCGAGAGCAGCAAGTGATAAGTTAAAGTATCGATCCCACGAGGACTAGCTAAACCTAAATAAATGAGTGTCCTAACAAATTTTCCTTATTTTAGTGTAATGCATGAGTGTGCAAATTACTATTGTAAATAAATAAATTGATGTGATAAGTGTGCAAATACAAGACTAGCCTCAAGAAAATAACTAAATTTAAATGAGGGGAGAGGAGAATGCAAACAAGAGGGGAGATGCAAGAGATGAGATTTTTAATGAAAAATAGGCTCGGGTTAGGTTGGAGTTTTCATGTTCAATTGGAATGAAAATTTGAATGATACCTTGAATTTACCTACACATGTATTCAAATGAATTTCTTTCGAAATCACGAAGTTTTAAAACCTACAACTTCTCAGTTGAGATCTAAATTATGCTCATGATTTTAGGTTCTAGGTGGGTTAATTATCTCTAATAACCTCAATAATCCTAGAATGAAATTTTAGTTTTCTAATTCAATAGCTCTCTCAAGTTCATGAATTCTAGAGAAATCAAAGTGGCCAATTCTAATTCTCATGCAATGTTAAATTCAATAAAATTTCATAAATCCAACAATGGCATCGACCATAAATTTATTCCAAATTTACAATTGAACACAACCTAACCCTTGCAAAAGAAAATTTAGTTCATGCTGGAATTCGATTCACACATCTCTAAATTAAGCATGTTTTTATTGATTAAAGAGTTCATAAAAATAGCCCAATGATGTTCACAAATTTATCATAAATCAGTCACAATTCTAGCCTAAAAACAGTCACGAATCGGTCTAAAATAGTGAACAAAAATAGTCTCAAATATGTGTTCAATAGCAGAAAAACAACATTAACAATTAGAGATTAGGAGAGGTAATGACATGAACCAAAACACCAAGAGATACCATCGAAGACAGCAGACCATAGTAGCCGATTTTAATTTTGCAGGTTCTGTGCGACAGTGATATCTCATCAACCAAAGCTCAGAACAACGATCCAACCGTTCAAAACAAAGCCCTGTGAGTCGCGAATAAGCTGTCAATATTTCAGCCACATCCAACGGTTGAAACTACGGAAAACAACACTTACGTGAGCGCCGCCAGTGAAAAACCGAACTGCACTGATCTCCCAACACGACAGAAATATCTGGCACACCAAAGCTCCGAACGACGATCCAACCGTTCAAAGTAAAGCCCTATGAGTCTCGAACAAGCTGTCAAAATTTCAGCACAATCCAATGTTAAAACTCCAAAAAACGACAACTTTGTGAGCGTAAATCTCAAAAAAACCAATCGTATGATTTTTGCTACATTAATGGCACCTTGAATCTTTGGTTTTTTCTTCACTCGCACGATTGCTAGAATAATGGCACCTTCATGATTCTTCTCTTCAATGCACACCTTTGTTGTAGCAATCGCCCTTCTCTCTCTTGCTCTCTTCCCTTTTTGTGGCAACTCCTTCTCCACTCTTTCACTTGTGAACCCTAGCCTCCTTATATAAGATGGTGTTGCCCTAACTCCACAAATTACAAAAATACCTTAAGGGTAAAAAGACCATATTACCCTTCGGGTAAAATATCTAAAATGCCCTTAGGGACTCTTGTAATTTTTAAACATCTCCTACACACAGAAAAATTCCAAATAAATTTATGAAGTCAATTATAAATCAAACTAGATAAGCAAGGATTTTTGGAGTTATGAAAAATCTCAAATTTCGGTCTTTAATTAACCGTTAGCTTATTTTCCTAAATTTCTTAAATTAAAGCACAAAAACATCAAAATTAATTCTTTTTGAACCTAATGTTTAAATTCAAGATTTAAAGCTAACATACATAATTTAGGGATAAAATAACATGAGGCTCAACAAATTTTATGCAATTCAAGTAGATTAAGCACTAAAATTCTATTAAAATAACTCTCCTATGGCGAGTTATCAGTGCAGTCTAGCTAAAGATATTAAAGAAAGCGTTTCTTGGTTGGCAACCCAAGCTTTTAGTTTTATTTATTTATGTTATGTTTTCTTTAGTTCTTTTGTTGTTTGTTTAGTTCTTAGCTCTCGTTGTTTTGTTTTGATTAGGTTGTTGTTGGTGTCTCCCTCGTGAAACCCATGCTCCCGTTCTGCAGTACTTCATCTCACTTAACTTTGCCACTCAAGGAATTCAAAAGAAAAATGAAAATCTCCATTACTCAGGACAGTATTGTTCACTCTCACCTTTCTTACTTTCTTTGAGCTTATTTTGCAAACATTGAGGACAATGTTTAGTTTAAGTTTGGGGGTGGATTTTCTTATCTGTTGTGACTGTCATGAATATGCGTTGAATTGCTGATTGATCTTATGCATCAGTATGATTATGATGGCTTTGGACGAGATTTGATTGAAAATTTTTGTGATTCTGCTGAAACTTGAGAGCATGCTATGAATTTGAGTTAATATAAAAATTTTCTTGAGCTTTTCCTGCACTATTATGCACATAGCCTGTGTTCCTGTAGTTTTGAAATGCTTAGAACAAAGTTATTAGGTTTAGAAGTTTGATGTCACCTCGATAGGTCTGAGAACTGATTTGAGAGTTAAACTGCAGGATAGGGTGAATGACAATATGAAGTGCATGATCTGTATAATATGTGTAATATGTGAAAGAGTTGTCGTCTGTTTTTGTTGTTTGTTAGTTAAAGAAGAAAAAATCGTGAGGGCAAAAAGAGCAACCTTCACTGTGATCAGTTAGGCCACTCATTGAGTGAGTGCTCTGGGTAAGAGTCCCTACAGTGGATGTGTGAAAGCTAGTGTCCTTGCACACACACACACACACAAAAAAGAAGAAATTAGAAAAGGTGACATAAAAAAAGTGATTAAGTACTGAGTAAAGTGGTTTATGTCTTAAATGTGGGGAGACTCATGGATTAGAAATTATGACCAGTGTAGGGGGAACTTGAATGGAGAACCTAATAAAGTTGTTGCGGGCTTAGTAGAGATTAAAGGAATCGAGGCTAATCACACACACACGTTGGAACACTTAGGAAAAGTTTTAAATTGCTTGTTGAAGTATCATGTTTGATTGTTACTCGTGATTACTGAAATTTCCTTTTAAATCTCTGAGGCTTGAGTCCGATATATGCATAAGAAGATCTTATAGTTTAATTTTATTTTGCTCGGGTCTAGCAAAAGCTTAAGTGTGGGGGTATTTGATAGCATGCAAATATGCTATCGTATTTCTATATTTTAGCTAGTTTTTGTACGTAAAACATAAGCTTTCATGGCATTTTATGGTTAATTTCAGGAACTGAGCTTGAGAAGCAAAAATTGAGTGTTTTAAGGCTATTTTGGTGCAATTTGGAACATGTGTATGCTTAATTGAAGACCCAAGAAAACTCTAGATATATTTTGAGTATAAACAAATATACTGAGAGATTCTACATCGAATCACGATTCCAACGCATGAAACCGGAGGTCATTTGGACACCCGAGCGAAAAGATATGACAAACATGGTCGAAGTGGGTTGGTTGGCAGCAGGCACAACGTTGCAACGCCGTATCGAAAAGCCCTATAAATACAACATGTTGTTTTCATTGCAAGGGGAGCCGAAATTGATAGTTTTTAGCCCTAATTTCGAAATACACACTCTTAGAAGAGAAAGAAGAGCATTCCTTGGGAGCTAAAGCGTTTGTGGTGACTCGAGATCGTGACAAGAGCTCGGGAACGAGAGACCCACATCGCCACGTAAGTTTATTTCTCTTTCTTTTAGTTTGTAATTGAGTTTAAAGACTTTTCCTATGACTTTAGCTTGTTTTTATGGTGATTTTGAGTAGCTAAACGTTGTAGTTGGAATTTGATCAGCATGTTTTAGATTTATTTGATTATGTATTGAACTTTGTTATGTTATTTATTTTTGGCAATTCGTTCTTAATTTCTTAAATCTTGTTGGTTTAAGTGGACTCGAGAGAAAGAAATTTAGATTTGAGAAAAGTTGTCAAAATTCTTAGAAATCTGGCATGAGAATGACCTAGAGTTCTTTTGGAATCATATAAAAAAGTTGCTTAATGTCGAGCATGCTTTTAAAATTCACAAGGAAACTTTATAATTTATCGTGTGTGTGAGGCTCACTACGGATCGAGAGATTCTCTTGAATATTTTCACTTCTTGTTTATAAATTCATAATATTAGTTCATTACATGTGTTAAATAAGGAATTAACTTGTGAAATTATCTTCCTTCAATTCTATCATATTCGTGTCTCCAATTATGCATTTATTTTCTATCTTTGTTTTCACTATCCATTAAAGTTTTGTTCCTTTAGATTAAATTGAGAATAAGTATCTTTGTAATTAATTAATCTAGAAACCCATTCCCGAGGACGATACTTGGAACTCTAAATCACTATACTAAAACTTGACCCGTACACTTGCGGTATTGCATTAATAAAATTTACGCAACACCGACCTGAAGGGATACGATTCCCGCAGCGGAAACGATTGTGAATCGCGTGTTCTTAATTTTGTTACATGGACATCAATCAAGAACAAATTAAGATTAAGCATATAATAACACATTGGACAACAAGAGTTATACCTTTGAAGAACTCTTTCTTCAAGTGCTCCTTCTCCCACGATCACGATCTCAGCAACACGAACCCGAACGATCACGGACACTACCACCGGATCTTCTCCGTTGTTCTCTAGGTGAGAAAGGAAGGTGGGTTCCTTTTAGGTGAGGTGAGATGATCTTATCAAATTGTAGTTGGAACTTTTTCCAACACAATGTAAGAGAATGCTAGGGTTTTGTTGAAAAGCCTTAACTTTAAAATCCCATCTCATTCAACTATATATAGGGAAATAGAATGGAAATTACCATCCTATCCCTCCTTCATTCTCCCACTATTATATGGTTTATATGTGAATCTAATTCACATTAAAATCATATATTATATCAATTATATCATATATAATTGATATAACACCTCATGTATGAAATTGAACAATTCAATTTCATTCATAACTTTATACCCTTAATATAACCATGTTGAGCCAACGAAGGGAGCTAATGGACCTACAGTTCATGAGCTCCAATGATGTGAGATTAACTGACCAAACTCTTTGATCCAATTAATCAGTATTCATTAACTACAAGTCATTCCACTATAGACTTGTAGCTGCACTCTCCTCACTGTAGATTATATTGTGTCCATTGAATATAATCATTACCCATGAGTCTAAAGGGAATGAGAATCCTCACGCAGCGGAAGACGATCGAATCGTCAAGGTATCGTTACGCTACTCGAATTTCACTAAAAACGATTATCAAATAATCTAGGCTAAACATACTCAAAAGAAAGGAAAAACAGTAAGTTGAAGTTACTTACTTGTTGAACACCCTCTTCAAGAACTCCTTTCCAGCGAATCACGAACTCTTCGCGAAAACCCGATCTCAACTAACTTGGTCTAATGGCTTCTCGGTTGTTCTTCTTTTGAAAAGAAGGAAGTTTGTGGAAACTTCGTTTTAGTTGAGAGAGTGGAGAAATCTAGAGAGAAAAGTTGAGAGAGAGTTCTCTTCTTTTGGTGAAATTTCCAAAAATGAGAGTCAGATCACATGAACGAGTTCATGTGGTTGACATGCCCCCACTCGCATGTCAACCACATGAACGAGTCAGATCACCTCGTTTGTATCTAATACAAAGTAGGCCACATCCACAACGTATCCAGGATTAGGTCTCCAACCCTATCCATATACTGTAGATCGTTCTGGTCATTAACTCGAACGTGATCCTCGTTGTGTGTCCACTACACACCGTTCGAGTTCTAGTTCTCTCATAAATTGAATGACCCTAGAGCTTAGTTTATTGGAAAAGTTTGTAAAATTTGCGAGACAGAAAGTAATGAAATGAATAACACTTTATTAATTTCAAACAATAATTTACAAACACGAGATTAGGACAAAAATTTCAACAGAGTCGACCCTTCACAGGTTGTTCATAATCACAGCTGCGTCAAATTACCGTTTTACCCCTGTGGTTACCTCTTTGTTCCTTAAGCACCACTGATCCTCTAATCAACAACAAGTCTAAGGTCCTACCATACACTCATACCCTCTTAAGTCAGTTAGAGGGCGGGGCCCCGTTGTTCAAGACCTGGAGTCAGTTCTTAAGGGAACAACCTATCTAATTCCTTAGTGTAGGAATGAGTGAATCCCATCTTGTATAGTTAAGTGCCCAACTACCTACGAGGTTCTGTCCCTGAGAAGGTAGGCTTATTGAGTCGGCTACAGGCCACTTTCACCCATACTAGTCTAAGGACAAACCCCATAAGCGGGAGTTCTTAACTTACTCGAGATTCGTGTCGAGTCACTAATGACCATCTATAAATTATCGGTCCTTATCCTGCAACTGCGGTGTTACACAAAGTTAGACTAATAATTTGCAGTCCGTTCTTGTATGAACTCTTCATACAGGATGCCTCCACTTGCATGTCAACTACATGAATGAGTTGGATTACCTCATTTATACTAATTACAAAGTGGGTCGCATCTATGGTGTTACCAGAATAAGGTTTCCAACATTATTCTTATACCATAGACCATTTAGGTTATATTCTTGAACATAATCGAAATAGTGTCTACTACACTAATGTTCAAGATACATTATAACCGTGAAGCTTAGTTTATTGGATTTATAAAGAAAGAATATAATTTTATCAAAACAAATAACTCTTTATTTATTTGATCAAAATTACACAACTTTAGGGCACAAATCCCAACAATCTCCCACTTGACCTAAAGCTTCTGGAGTACTAAAACATTACAGTAATGTAAATACAATAAACTAGGGCATTTAAACCCTTTGTACAGAATACTCCCACTTGCCCTAGTTGGGGAAGACTTGTAAACCTAAACCTTCTAGGTGACTCTCAAACACTTTAGCCGTGAGAGCCTTTGTAAAAGGATCAGTAACGTTGTGCTCCGAGGCTATCTTCGTGACGATCACGTCTTCTCGATGCACGATCTCTCGGATGAGATGATATTTTCGCTCAATATGCTTTCCCCTCTTGTGACTTCGGGTTCCCTTGAATTTGCCACGGCACCACTGTTATCACAATATAGTGTGATGACCATACACATATTTGGAACAACTTCCAAATTCAGCATGAATTTCCTTAACCAAACGTCCTCTCTAGTTGCTTCACAAGCTACTACATATTCGACCTCCATGGTGGAATTAGCGATGCATCCCTGCTTGACGCTTCGCCATACTACAGCTCCTCCGTTAAGAGTGAATACGTACCCTGATGTAGATTTTCGAGAATCTTTATCAGTCTGAAAGTTAGAATTCGTGTATCATGTGAGGATCAAATACATAACCCCATACACAAGCATGTAGTTCCTTTTTCTCCGTAGATACTTAAGGATTGTTTTAACAGTTGTCCAGCGTTCAAGTCCCTAATTGGATTGATACCTACTTACCATTCCAACTGCAAAACAGATGTCTGGCCTAGTACACAACATGACGTACATTAGGCTCCCAACAGCTTATGCGTTAGGAATCCATCTCATATCTTCAACTCCTTGAGGTATCTTAGGACACTGTTCCTTAGACAAATGAACTCCATGTCTAAAAGGCAATAAACCCTTTTTGGAGTCTTGTATCTTAAACCTCAACAACACTTTGTCGATGTAAGATGTCTGAGACAGGGCTAGTGTTTTATTCTTGCGGTTCAGGACAATCTGGATCCCAAGAACAAACTGCACTTCACCCAAATCTTTCATTTGGAATTGCGTTGCTAGCCAATTCTTAATGTTAGTAAGATATCCTACATCATTCCCAATGAGTAGGATATCATCCACATATAGAACTAGGGATGCGACCGAACTATTGATGATTTTCTTGTAGACACAAGGTTCATCATTATTCTGATCAAAACCATAGGATTTGGCTCATCAAATCTTATATTCAAGGACCAAGAGGCTTGCTTCAGTCCATCAATTGACCTTTTAATCCTGCAAACCTTTTGCTCTTGTCCTGGTTCAATGAACCCTTTGGGTTGGTCCATGTAGATGTTTTCCTCAAGATTGCCATTTAAAAAGGTTGTCTTGACATCCAGTTTCAATACCTCATAGTCATAATATGTTGCAATGGCATGTAGGATACGGATAGACTTTACCATAGCAACAGGTGAAAAGGTTTCCTCATAGTCAATCCCTTCAACCTAGGTATAACCCTTTGCTACTAGTTTAGCTTTAAAGGTTTGCACCTTTCTATCTACACCACGCTTTCTCTTGTAGATCCACTTACAACCTATAGGTTTTACCCCATCAGGTTTATCTACAAGATCCCAAATAGAATTGAAGTACATACACTCCATTTCTTGGTCCATGGCTATGACCCATTTGTCTTTCTCTTTGTCAACCATCGCTTGATTATAAGTCGATGGATCCTCACATTCGTCATCTGGTATAAAACTTGGGGTTCAGATAAACCCATGTAACGGCCAGGTTGTGTTATAACCCTCCCACTACGTTGAGGCATACTCAACTCTTGAGATGGACTCTCTTGACTAAACAAGCTAGTATCAACAACTTTGGTTGACGTACTAGTTTTATTCGCAACCTTTACTACTGTTCCGTCTAACTCACTCAACACAATTTTACTTCTTGATTTATGGTCCCTTTTGTGGTACTCCTCTAAGAAAGTGGCATTTGTCGACACAAAAACCTTATCTTCCTTAGAATCATAGAATAAACCACCTCTTGTTTCTTTTGGGTATCCTACGAATAGACACAATTTTGAACGTGAATCCAACTTCTTTGGATTTGTCGCAAGCACATGTGCTGGACAACCCCATATTCTGAAATGACATAAAATACCTTTACGTCCTTTCTAGAGTTCAAAAGGTGTTTCAGAAACACTTTTTGATGGCACATTGTTCAAAATGTATACAACAGTCTCTACTGCGTAACCCCAAAAGGAACTAGGGAGATGAGCATAGCTCATCATTGATCGAACCATTTCCAACAGGGTTCTATTTCTCCTTTCCGATACACCGTTTTGTTGTGGTGTACTGGGAGCTGAGAGTTGGGATGAAATTCCATGTTCTATCATATAGTTCTGGAATTTTAAATCCATGTACTCTCCACCTCATCTGATCGAAGTGTTCTAATCGTTTTACCTAATTGGTTTTCAACTTCAATCTTGAATTCCTTGAACTTTTCAAGTGTTTCAGACTAGTGATACATTAGGTAAATATGCCAAAATCTAGAATGATCATCTATAAAAGAGATGAAATATTCATAACCTCCTTTGGCTTTAATATTCATCGGACCACAAAGGTCTGAATGTATAAGCTCAAAAGGTTTTTTTGGCTCTATAACCTTTTCCACTAAAAAGTCTTTTAGTCATTTTTCCTTCTAGGCAGGATTCTCATACAGGTAAAGTATTTTCTTCTAACTTATTTAGTAGTCCATTCTTTACCAATCTCTCAATCCTATTGAGATTAATGTGACCCAATCTAAGATGCCAAAGATGAGCATTTTCTTTAGGAGAAATTTTACGTTTCTTAGTTTGTGTTTTTGCAGATTTAAATAATTTAGTGTTCAAAACCATTTTGACTGAATTAGGCCTTAAAACATACAACCCATTTTCCCATGAAGCTGAACATATTTCCACACCTTTCTTCAAAATAAACAATTTATTCATAGAGAAAGAAACAGAAATACATTGTTCTATGAGGCAAGAAATTGAAATAAGGTTTCTAGTAAACCCTAGTATCACTAATATATTGTCTAACAACATATATTTATTGCCAAAATAAAGCTTCATCGTGCCTATTGCTACAACTGAGACGACTTCTCCATTTCCAACCCGGAGCGTTATCTCTCCTTTCTGTAGCTGCTGCCTGGAATCAATTCTCTGAAAAAAAGAGCAAACATGATTAGTGGCGCCTGAATCAAGTATCCAAGCAGTTTTATCATTATCCACTAAACAAGCTTCTAAGCAAAGTAAATCATATTTACCTTCTTTCTTCTTTTCTGCAATGTACTTCGGACAGTTTCGTTTTCAATGCCCATCTTTGTTACAGTGGAAAGACTTTCATTTGTCTGTAACTTCTTTGACTTTCTTGCCCTTTTGGGCGGTAGTTTTATCAGCTCGTTTTCCTTTACCAACCTTCTTCATATTCTTGTTCTTCCCTTTCAGGTTAGAAAAAGATGAAACCACTGTTTTTGATCCAGAGGTCGAACCTCGGTGATAACTCCTACTGGCAATATTTGCCTTACCTTTCGATCGCTGAATTTTCATCAAAGATTGAAAGGTCTGGAGTTCATTCAGAAGGAAGGTGAGATTAAAAGTAAGCTTGTTCATAATAACATTACTTCTAAACTATAGGAAACTATCTGGAAAGGTTTCCAGAATGAAGCTGACCTGGCTCGATTCATCGATGGAAGCATCATTCGACTCCGCGATGTTAAAGTGTACCATCATATCTAGGACATGATCCCGAACAGATGAACCCTCTGGCATCCTTGAGTTGAATATGTACTTGAGGGCATTGTGTCGGGCATGTGTGGACTATTGTCCAAACATACCCTGCACGGAATTCATGATTTCCTTAGCGGTTATCATGCCCTCATGCTTCTTAGCAAATATGTCAGACATACTTGCCAGCATGTAGACCTTGGCCTTATCATTGGCCTTTATCCATCGATCATATGCATCACGAACATTTCGTGAAGCATTCGAGCCTGGCACTTGAGGACACTCCTTAGTTAGCACAAACATCAGATCGTTCACTACAAATATAGTGTTGAGTTTGTTTTTCCACGTCATCATATTCTCTCCGGTTAACTTTTCCGCACCCAATAAGAAAATTATAGAGCTAGACATTTTGCTGAAAATTTACAAACAAAACTTGTATGAGTTTCTTGTTATAATTGTCTAATCCAATCATGTTTTAGCTAATTATTAAATGCTTCCTAGGTCATTTATAATTTGCAATGATACTCCAAAGGTTTAGAATGTATGACACCGAAGGGTAATCAAAAACATTCCTCCTCTGGATCAAGACAATCTTGATCAAAACCTAAAGCCGAAATAACTCTTATTCCTATAGGCTTTAGTTACCATTATCGGTCA
Source organism: Trichosanthes cucumerina (assembly GCA_036507285.1). Lineage (NCBI taxonomy): Eukaryota > Viridiplantae > Streptophyta > Magnoliopsida > Cucurbitales > Cucurbitaceae > Trichosanthes > Trichosanthes cucumerina. The sequence goes on along the minus strand of CM071836.1, from coordinate 67,006,896 downwards.
GGATACATACACTACTTATGTACCTTATGAGTGTAACCTTCTGTCTTTAGATAACAGAGTCCCCATCCAATAAAATATGCCGAATGGAGGACTAGATTGAAAAACAGACTGAGGAAATCTTTATCCCTTTCGAGTGTCTATTGTGTTCGATCCCCTATGATCAAGCCCTCCGAAGGGATTGTCTGGTTCAGGCCAAACTAGCATGTTGACCATAGTGATCTTACGGTGTAAACTGACTGAAGAGACCATAGGTTTTGTTTTCACTAAACCTGCTCCCACTCACTATAAGTACCCTTTCCATTCACCTTGATATTGACTCATACAAATACCATCCGAAAGGGGATGCTCCCGTTTGCGCCACGAGGCAAAGTATGAGTCTCATGGTGTGAACTTCCCGGAGATACGTAGGTGGGAAAATATGTATCATATACACTTTTCCTCTCACTAGATACTTTAAATCTATAGGAATCTTACTTAGGTTAAACCCGACTAATGGTTTTACCTAAACTTATCAATATAACTCTTATGTTGATAATCAATATAACTCTTATATTGATTTTATCATAAGTTTGCTAATATAATTCTTTATATTAAGCCTAGGATTTCTAGTTTATTAACCCCTTAATAAACCCGCTGACGCTATTGTAATTTATAAACTCTCTTATTAAATTTCACTCCCAGGTCAGTTCCCAGGTAGGGGTGTTCCATTTCCGTCAGCTTAAATACCCCAGCCTAGACAGAACCTTCCTTAGATAGAGTTCCTCTTTTAATCATTGTTTATAAATTACTTGGTTCCTAATTCTAATCTAATTAGAACTAGATAGCCTAAGGTCTATTATTTCCAAGTTCTAAACATTTTAAAACTAATAATTAACCTTAGGTGACATGCATACTATGTCATAGTGCTTGATCATTCATCTCATGAATAATAAAACATACATAACATAATCATCTCATGAATTATAATGCATGTCAATGTTGTCCATAAATTAATATAACACTTTATATTAATTAATCATGCAAACTATATAATATAACTCTTTATATTATAAATGATGCATGGAAATGTTAAACCTAAGGTGAGATTTCTAAATTGAAAGATACATTATGCATGCCAATAATTACACAACAATTGCATAATATAAATTGCAAAATTAGACAAATTTTGGCACCCTAAATTCAATTTTAATTAATATAATCTAATTATATTTATTAAAATAAATTAAATATAAAACGTTTTTATATTTAATATATAATTAAAAAATCTATTTTTCGCCCGTTTGAAGCTGCTGAAAACGTTTTCGGCGTTGCAACGCTGCGTCTTCTACGTTTCTGGCCGTTGGAGCGCGTTGTGAAACGCATTTGGCATTGCAACGCTGTTGGCAGCGTTGCAACGCTACCTCTGATGCGCTCCTCCTTCCGCAAGCGCAGCGTTGCAACGCCAATGAACAGCGTTGCAATGCTGCACACAGACAGCAAGTAAGATTCTCCATTTCTTGCTCGTTTTTGCCCCGTTCTTCTCAGCAACCACTTTGCATCGTCCGTGATAATTCGGATTCGGGTTCGTGTTGTTGAGATCGTGATCGTGGGAGAAGGAGCACTTGAAGAAAGAGTTCTTCAAAGGTACTATTCTTGTTGTCCATCTTATAGAAGCATGCTTAATTTAGATCTAGTTCTTGTTTATGATATCCATGTGACAAAATTAAGAACACGCGATGAGCAATCGCTTGCACTGCGGGACTCAATCCCTTCATTTACCCAGGTCGAAGGGGTTGACTAGGAGGAGACCTTTTCACCTGTTGCCAAGGTAAAGTCGATCCGGATCCTTCTGGCCATTATCACGTATTATGACTACGAGGTATGGCAGATGGATGTCAAGACCGCCTTTCTGAATGGCAACCTTGACGAAACTATCTACATGGACCAGCCCAAAGGGTTCATAACCCAAGGCCAAGAGCAAAAAGATTATCGACTTCATAGGTCTATTTATGGATGAAACAAGCCTTGAGGTCTTGAAATATAAGATTTCATGAGGTGATCAAATCTTATGGGTTTGATCAAAATGTTGACGAGCCTTGTGTCTACAAGAAAATCGTCGACAAAACTGTCGCATTTCTGATATTGTACGTGGATGATATCCTTCTCATTGGGAATGAGGAAGGATTTCTTACTGACGTAAAGAAATGGCTAGCTTCGTAATTCCAAATGAAAGATTTGGGAGAAGCACAGTATGTTCTACGTATCCAGATAGTCCGGAACGGGAAGAACATAACGCTGGCCTGTTGGGATGTATGTCCTCATCTCGTGTAGTTTGTAATATTCCAAGTTGTAAATAAATAAGAGTTATTTATTTGAACTTTGTGTCTCGCATATTTCATAAACATAATCCAATAAACTAAGCTCCATGGTCATTGTATTATGAGAGAACTAAGAACTTGAACGGTGTGTAGTGGACACATGGGGAGGATCACGTTCGAGTTAATGAACCGAACGGTCTACAGTATATGGATAGGGTTGGAGACCTAATCCTGGATACACTGTGGATGCGACCCGCTTTGTATTAGATACAAACAAGGTGATCCAACTCGTTCATGTGGTTGACATGCGAGTGGGGGCATCCTGTGCAATGAGATTGTACAAGATCGGATCGTGAATTATTAGACTTACTGATGTAACACCGTTAACAGTATAGAGGTAATAAATTCATAGATGACCATTAGTGACTTGACCATAATCCTGAGCGTGTTACGGACTCTTGTCTGCGGGGGTCTGTCCTTTGACTAGTACAGGTGAGGGTGGCCACTGTTGCTCGCCCAATATGCCTATCTTCTCAGGGACAGAACCACGTGGAGAGGTGGGAACTTGACTACGCAAGAAGGAATTCACTCGTTCCCAACTTTAGGGAAAGTAGAGGGGTTGTTCCCTTAAGTGTTGTCTCCAGGGCTTGAACAACGGGACCCCGCTCTCTCATTGGCCTGATAGGGTTGTTGTTTATGGTTGGACCAAGCAATGAAGTTGTTCATTAGAGGAGCAGTGGGACTTAAGGAGCAAGAGGTAGACACAGGGGTAAAACGGTAATTTGACCCAGCATTGTCTACGAACAACCTGTGAAGGGTCCACTCATGGGTATTGATTATATCGATGGACACAACTTGTCCTACAGTGATGAGAGTGCAACTACGGGCTTTAGTGGAGTGTTGTCGTAGCTAATGAATGTTGAATAACCGGGTCAAAGAGTTTGACAGGTTAGTCTCGGATCATTGGAGCTCGTCACGTGTAGGTTCATTAGGTCCCTCGGTTGGCTCAAATTAGACAAATTGAGGGTTTACAGTTTGGTGTGAATTTGAAGTGTTCAAATTCATTTTTTACGTATTTATGTCATTTATATGAGATATAGATGACATAATATATAGTTTGATGTGAATGAGATTCATAATAAACTATAGTATAGCCTAATTGATTAATTAGTGCTAATTGGAGAAATTGAATTGAGAGAAATTAAATTGGATGTGATTCAATTTAAAAATCCACAATTATGCAAATGAGATTTGTATAATAAGGTATGAGATACCTTATAATATGTGATATGCAAATATGATTTGTATATTATATGGTTGTGGTAAAATTGTGATTTGGTGGAGGTTTTAACTCCATCACACAATAGTATTTAAAGACTTTGCAAGAAGCCTTTGGGGTGCCATTTTGCCATTTTTTTAGATTTTCATCCAAAGAGAGTAAAAGGATTCTCTCAAATTCTCTCTCAATTCTCTCAAATTTCTCCTCACTCAAAATCAAAGGGAGTCCCACCTACTCTCCCTCAACCTCCCAAGAACAACCGAGAAGACCCTGTGGAGGTGTCTTGTTGTTCGGATCGAGGTTCGTGTTCGAGGAGTTCGTCCGTACGAGAGAGATCATGACCGGAGGAGGAAAGCGTTGAAGAAGGTTTCTTCAACAAGTAAGTAACACATACTTTACTGTTTTCTTCTGTTATATGCATGTTTAGCCTAGGATTAATGTGATTAATTCAATTTTAAGATAAGATTTACACAACAAATCAACGATGTTTCACAACGTCTTCCGCTGCTGGAATTCCAAATCCCTTCAATTGGTATCAGAGACAATCGTTGCTCTTCGTTGTGTATTCTGTTAATTCTTAAAATTAGGTGGGTAGCATTAATTTTCATGAGATGAATGTTAATGGTTTGCAATTTTGGATGTTTTCGATTTTTGGCACAAGCTTAGATTTACATTAAAGTTGATGAGATCAATGTAAGGGCTCGTTGTTTTGGGATTTTTTTAATGTAAATCGGGTCTGTAAGTCCATGTCGTTCGTGGCAAGAGTTGTCGTGAAGAAAACGGAGCGAAAACGGGTGTTTTTGGTGAAAAACAGGGAAAGAGGTTTGTTGGAATTTCATCAGCGTCGCGACTCTGTTCTTCAGCGTTGCGACGCCATCCATGCGACTGGAGAGAGTGTTGCAGTGCAGCGTTGCAACGTTAGGGGTAGTTGCCACAGCGTTGGATCAGTTTGTGATAGTATTCATTTATGATATACTAGTTTATTCGGTTGACAGAAAAGCCCACGAGGAACATCTGAGGATTATTCTACAAACACTACGTGATAAACAGTTGTACGCTAAATTCACCAAATGTGAGTTTTTGTTGAAACATGTACTGTTTTTGGGGCATGTTGTCTCAGCAAATGGAGTTAGTGTGGATCCGCAGAAAGTGAAAGTTGTGGTCAACTGGGAGAGACCAGCTAGTGCGACAGAGGTACGTAGTTTCCTAGGCTTGGCAGGATACTACAGATGATTTGTTGAGGATTTCTCACGATTAACATTACCCTTAACAGCTTTAACAAGGAACAATGTTAAGTTTGAATGGTCAGATAAATGTGAACAGAGTTTTTAGGAGCTGAAAAAGAGATTAGTTACAGCACCTATTCTAACACTTTCTGTAATGGGAAAAGAGTATGTGATTTACTGTGACGCTTCGAGGCAAGGTTTAGGGTGTGTGCTCATGCAAGAGGGAAAAGTAATAGCTTATGCGTCAAGGCAATTGAAAAAGCCCGAATATAATTACCCTACCCATGATCTTGAGCTAGCAGCAGTTGTTTTAGCATTAAAGATCTGGAGGCATTATTTATTTGGTGAAAGGTGTCACATTTTTACGGATCATAAGAGTCTGAAATATATCTTTGATCAGAAGGAGTTGAATATGAGACAGAGAAGATGGTTATAACTGATTAAAGATTATGGTTGTACCATAGAATACCATCCAGGTAAAGCGAATGTGGTAGCAGATGCATTAAGCAGGAAGTCAAGACTTCCTACGGACGCCTTGTGTGATATTCGAGCAACCTTTTTAAGTACTCTAAGGGATTCTAAGGCAGTTGTAACTGCAGAGAATTCAGAGGGTCTTTTAGCTCAATTCAAAGTCAAGTCTTCGCTCGTAGCAGAGATTGTGAAAAGACAGCTAGAGGATAGTAACTTGCAGAAAATGTTTGGGAAGGCCAAACAGGGCCCAGAAGCAGAATTTAAAATGAGATCAGACGGAGCCATAGAGAGGCAGGGAAGACTATGCTTTCCGAGTTTTAGTGAGCTTAAAGATGCTATTTTAGAGGAAGCTCACAGTTCAGCTTACGCTATGCATCAAGGAAGCACCAAGATGTACAAAACTTTGAAGGAGACGTTTTGGTGGCATGGGATGAAGCGGGACATAGTTGATTATGTTGATAGATGTTTGATCTGCCAACATGTTAAACCAGTTAGACAGAGGCCAGGAGGACTCCATAACCCAGTGCCAGTGCCAGAATGGAAATGGGAGCATATCACTATGGATTTTCTATTTGGATTACCACGTAATTCAAGTGGACATGATGGTATTTGGGTAATAGTGGATAGACTCACTAAGACAACACGGTTTATACCGATTAAAGCGACGTCTACACTTGATCAGCTTGCTATACGTCGACAGAATTGTGAGTCAATACGAATTGTCAGTATTCATAGTTTCAGATAGGGACCCGAGATTTACTTCTAAGTTTTGGCCTAGCTTAAAGAAAGTTATGGGAACAAAGCTTAATTTTAGTACAACATTCCATCCTCAGACAGATGGTCAGTCAGAGAGGACCATCCAGACCTTAGATGACATGTTGAGAGCATGTGTCCTTAAATTTAAGGGAAGTTGGGATACACACCTATCACTTATGGAATTCGCTTACAATAACAGCTATCAGTCGAGTATTGGCATGACACCATTTGAGGCTCTATATGGAAGACCGTGTAGAACGCCCGTATGTTGGAATGAAGTAGGAGAATGAAAGCTAATCGGTCCTGAGTTGGTGCAAGTTACGATAGACAATATTAAGGTAATCAGGGAGAATTTGAGGGTAGCACAAGATCGTCCGAAGAGTTACGCAGATAAGCGACGAAAGGACTTAGAAGTCCAAGTCGGAGATCAAGTTTTCTTGAAGTTATCTCCGTGGAAAGGTGTCCTTCGCTTTTGCAAGAATGGTAAGCTAAGTCCTAGGTATATTGGTCCTTATCAAGTAACGGGACGAGTTGGGCCAGCAGCCTGCAGACTAGAGTTGCCAGCAGAATTATCTCGAGTACATGATGTTTTTCATGTGTCTATGTTAATGAAGTATATTTCAGATCAGACTCATGTGTTGCAAATACAACCAGTTGAGCTGAAAGAAGACATGAGTTACATTGAGGATGCAGTTCAAATTCTTAACAAAAAAGAACAAGTTTTAAGAAACAAGACGATCCCACTCGTGAAGGTTCATTGGAGACATCACGGAGTGGAGGAGGCAACCTCGAAGTTAGAGGACCAAATGAGGAAGAAGTATCCGACGATTTTCACCTAAGGACTACTAAATTTCGAGGACGAAATTTCTTTAGCGGGAGGTAAGTTGTAAACTCGAGATCTCTCTTTGAAATTTCCTTAAAAAAAATCAAATCAACAAAAGAAAAGTAAGAAGGAGATAAAGAAAGGAATATAAAAAGTGTTGGATATGTTTTGTTTTAAAAAGAAAAGAAAAGGGAAAAAGAAAAAGGAGAGAAGGACAAACTCCACCTCCTAAGTGATTTTAACAATTTTTAAATCATTTTTAACTCATTTCCTTCTCATTTTATCAAGTTAAACCAGAGGGCTTCGTGGGAGAGAAATGAAGGAAGAAGAAGGAATGAAAATTTCTGCTTTTGAGGTTGAAGAAGAAAGGAGAAAGAAGATTAAATTTTCATGGCAATTCTATGATCAATTCAATCCTGTTCTGGTATTTTGATTATTTCGAGCTCAACAAGAGGAGGTAAGAGTTGACGTTTGGTTTTCTTGAAAGCTAATTCATTTTTGAACAAAATTCGTGAAGGAAGCTTGAGCAAATTCTGATAATAAGGTACTGTTTTGTGAAGAGGAAGGCAGAGGATAGAATTTGTTGTCAAATTCGAGAAACCTCTGGGGCTTCGATTGTGCTGATCTGTAGAGCTTGAATTAGAAGCTCTAATAGGTATGGTTGGAAAGATTATTGAATTTTCTACAACTTTTATGAAGCACTCGTGAGTAGAAATCGACTGGAAGAGGTTTAAAATGTTAGGTCAATTTCGGGTTGCAGCAGGGAAATGAATCTGGAAACAGCAGAAGGTTACTTTTAGGGAAGAGGCTTTCGAGGTATTTTAGAAACGATCTATTGGGAATTTAAATTTTATTTCTTCAGATGAGTTTTAGAGGGTTCAAAAAGGAAGAGTTTGGTATAGACTACATCCTTTTTGGCTATGTGATGAAGGAGTTATGAATGTTTGAAGTCAGGGTATGAAATCTGTAAAATGCTAGAAATTTAGATAGTGTGTTTTTTTGTAATTTCAATGTTGAAATTATGAGCTCGAGGTTCTAATGCTTGGTTTTGGTTTTTTTGACAGGCCAAGAGGAAATAGGCCGAGTGTACGGACCAAGGTTCTAGTTCTAACACTGTGAGTGACAAAACGAACCTCGCAAACGGTTTATAGGTTGTATTAAGCTTATGAAAATGCAAGGTTTTGCTAAAACGAAATGGTTTCAATGCTTATTGTTTTTCTTTGAACACATGTTTATGAGTATTCACGTTTTCTACGAAATGATTTCAAGTGCTCGTTGTGAGCCTAAATGTCTTGATGTAATTTATATGTGAGCATATGTTCTTGATTGTTGAAATTTATGAAAATGTTATGATTTCGAGCAAGTATGATTTAAAGATTTCCAGTTTTTATGAACAAGCTGAATAAGCTTGAGTTTTACGAAAGAAAATATAAACAGGCTTGTTCAAATATTTTTATGTTATTTTCTGAGACTTGAATAAGTAAATGACTGAGACATTGAGCCCGATGTTGTATAGTACCGTGTGCACACAGGTCATTTTCTGTTGTCGACGTTGAGTGTACTCCGTGACAACAATGATGTCGTGAGTGTTGGGCGAGCCCCACTACAACAAAGACGATGGGAGTGCTGCACGGGCTCCACTACATCGTAGAGTAAACGTGGTTGTTCTAGGTGTGCCCTAAAGAGTGTGGATTGTTATATGTTTTAATAAGGGATATTAGTATCGATATGCCTTAAGAGATTTTAATGTCATACTTTCTTGATTTCTTAAAAGCTACTATGATTACACGTTTACTTTTAACGCTTTATTACAGATGCTTATGCTCATATGTTGCCAGGTGATATGATTTATGAGTTATAGATTTTAAACTCAGTCACTCACTGAACTTCATAGCTCATTCTTTCAGTGTTTCCCAAATTTTTCAGGTAGAGATCGAGCTCCTGGTACCTGACATCCTGCTATAGTCTGCTGAAAGCTCCACAAGTTCGATATTTTGTACGTGGGTGGTGTTGTATAGCAAGTCCATATGTGTTGTAATTAATTTTTACAGGACTATGTAGTTATAGTTGTATGTGCTTTAGAGGTTGTGGTTGTGTAATTAATGGTTTGGCCTGTTTGTGGTTCTGGTGCTCTTGCCATTTTAGTTTTAAGACTTAAGAAGATTTTCTCCTTATGTATGTTTAGTAGTTGTCAAGTTTCCGTTGTGTTATGTTAAAGTGTTCCATATGCGAGCATAGTAATTTTATCAGGTTAAACAGGGTCAACAGGTATATTTAGAAGGTAAACAATGTCTGTTGGCTTCATGTTGTCTTCCGGGCTAAGTTAGAATGTAATACGGTAGGGGGGTGTGACAGTGACGCTATATATTACAATGTTGCAACGCTTTAGAGTAGTGGTGCATGATGGGCGAGTAATGCGCAGGAGTGGCTTCATGGTCGCCCGTTCGAGTTCAAGTGAATATGCTGGTAGTTTAAATTTTTTATATTTTTATTTTCTTTCTAAAAATGTATTTTATATTTTTTAAATTTTTTTAATTAATATTAATATAAATGTTATATTAATGTTAATTAATTTAATTTTATGTCCCTAGGGTGCCAAAAATCTTTCCAATAATGTTATTTGTTTATTTTATGCATGAGATGTATGAAATATTTTTCTATGTGCATAATGTATGTCATATAGATTTAAAATCTCACCTTAGGTTAAACATTTCATGCATCATTTTTATATTATAAGAGTTATAATATATATTATGCACGATAGGATTATATTATAAGAGTTATAATATAATGTTTGCATGATTTAATTTATTTAAATATAAGTGTTATATTTTTAAATTAAAAGCATGCTCATGCATTTAATTCATGTGATGAATGTATGTTATAAAGTATTATTCATGTGATGAATGATCAAACATTATAACATAGAAATGCATGTAACGTAAGTTAATTATTAGTTTTAAAATGTTTAGAACTTGAATAATTAGACTTAGGTTTTCTAGTTCTAATAAGATTAGAATTAGGAAATCAAATATGACCTTTGAATGGAGACTGATAAGTAATTACGCTCTAAGGAAGGTTTTGTCTAAAGTCAGGTATTTAAGTTGGACGCTTGCGAACACCCTACTCAAAACCGACACGGGGAGTGAATTCGATCCGAGATTTTTTAGGTTATATTCTCGTGAGTGTCGTTAATTAAGATTAATTAATTTACTCACATAGACCTAAGTTAATAATGTGATTATAGACTTAGGCTAATCCAATATAAGAGTTATATTGGTAGACTTTGGTAATTTTAGCCAATTTATCTAGGTCAATCCCGATTAATTTAAAATGCTGAGTGGGAGGAAATAAAGTGTATAAGATACATTTAATTTTCCATCCACAAATCTCTGTTAAGTTCACACTTTGAGATTCATACTCGGCCTCGTGGCGCAAATGGGAGTGTCCCCCTACGAGTGGCTTTTGCATGGGTCAATATCAACGTGAATGGAGAGAGTACTTATAGTGAGTGGGAGCGGGACCTGTGAAAACGGGACCCACGGTCTCTTCTTTCGATTCACACCGTGAGACGCCTATGATCCGCCTACTAGTTTTGCCTGGACCAGACAATCCCTACGGAGCGCCTTGATCATGGGAGTCGGAACACCGTGAATTCCCGAAAGGGATACGGTTTCCTTGTTGGTTTTTCTTCTTAGTCCTCCTTACGACGGCTATTTTTTGGATGGATACTTGGAAATTTAAAGATAGAGAGTGACACTCACATGATTCATTAAGAGTTAATGGTTTCGACCGAAAAATGGTAACTAGATGCCTAATGGAATAAGAGTTATTCTGGTATTAGGGTCTGGTCGAGAAAGTCTCGTCCTAGAGGAGGAGTGACTTTGCCTACCCTACGGTGGCGGTCATTCTAAACCTTTGGGGTATCATTGCAATTTTTAATGACCTAGGGATCATAGGATAAAAATTTTATAAAACCAGATTGTATTTTCAAATGTTTTTGCGAGACTAATACAAAGTTTTTTTCATTTTTCAACAACAAAATGTCAAACGCTTTCAACGCTACTTTAGCTTCTGTTAAGTTAGTCGGCGATAGTATTTCGTGGAAAAACAATATAGACACGATTTTGGTAAATGACGACCAAGAGTTCGCACTCACTGAGGAGGGTCCTCAGGTGCACGGTCCAACAATCCTATTCAACTATCTACAAACCTTCCAGTCCTTGGTGCAAACCAGGGGACAGGAAACTGAGGCAAGTGTTGCCTTGAGACCTTTTCACAGGGGTTCGACCTCTGGGATAAAGTTTGTAGGCTCTTAAGGCCCTAAAGGGAAGAAGGAGAAGTTGATAGAGGTTAGTGTTGACCACGCTGCCGCCCTAAAGGGCAAAGAAATCATGGGTGTTGCCAGAAAGTGTTTCTACTGCAACAGGGATGGACACCTGAAAAGGAGTTGTCCCAAGTTCCTTGATGAAAAGAAGATGACAAGTAAATGTGATTTTCTTATTACCGAAACTTGTTTAATGGAGAGTAATGACTCTGTCTGGATACTGGATTCAGGCTCCACTAACCACGTTTGCTCTTCTTTTCAAGGATTGAGTTCCTGGTAGCGGCTGCAAGAGGGTGAGATAACACTCAGGGTTGGATCCTATAGAAGTTGTCTTAGCCACAAAGCAATAGGCACTGATGAAGTTGTTCTTTGGCGGAAAGTACTTATTATTGGATAATATGTACATAGTTCCTGGGTTTACGAGAAACCTAGTTTCTATATCCTGCCTTTTAGAACAAAATATTTTCGTTTCTTTCAAGAGTAATAAAGCGTTTATTTCTCGAAATGGAAATTTGATTTGTTCTCCTTCGCTTGAGAGCAATTTATATGTTTTGAACCCTAATTCGATCAAAAGTGTTTTGAATACCGAATTGTTTAAAACAGCTGAAACGCGAACTAAGAGAGTAAATGTTTCTCCAAAAGAAAGTGTCCATCTTTGGCATCTAAGGCTAGGCCACATAAATCTCAATAGGATTGAGAGACTGGTGAAGAGTGGACTTCTAAGCGAGTTGGAAGAAAACTCTTTACCGGTGTGTGAGTCATGCCTTGAAGGCAAAATAACCAAACGTCCTTTTAGTGGAAAAGGATATAGAGCAAAGGAGCCCCTCGAGATTATACATTCTTACCTCTGTGGTCCGATGAATGTTAAAGCACGAGGTGGTTATGAATACTTCGTATCTTTTATAGATGACTATTCAAGGTATGAGTACATTTACCTAATGCATAGGAAGTCTGAGACTCTTGAAAAGTTCAAGGAGTTCAAGACTGAGGTTTATAACCTATTAGGTAAAACTATTAAAACACTTCGATCGGATCAAGGTGGAGAGTCTATGGACACTGAATTCCAGGACTATATGATAGAACATGGAGTTATTTCCCAACTCTCAGCTTTCGGTATGCCACAACAAAATGATGTATCGGGAAGGAGAAACAGAACCCTGTTGGACATGGTTCGGTCGATGATGAGTTATGCTCGTCTCCCTAATTATTTTTGGGGTTACGTAGTGGAGACTGCGGTTTACATTTTGAACACGGTTCCGTCGAAAAGTGTTTGTGAAACACCTTTCTAGCTCTGGCGTGGTCGTAAAACCAGTTTACAACATTTCATAATTTAGAGATGCCCGACCCATGTGTTGGTGTCAAACTCAAAAAAGTTGGAGCCCTGTTCAAAGTTGTGCCTCTTTGTAGGTTACCCAAAAGAGACTAGGGGTGGTCTGTTTTACGATCCTAAGGATAATAGGGTGCTTGTATCGACAAACGCCACTTTCTTTGAGGAAGACCACATCAAGGACCACTTACAAGGGAGTATGATTGTGTTGAATGAAATGGACAGGTCATCAGCAAGAGTTGCTGATGGTGCTAGTACATCAACAAGTGTTGTTGATCCTAGCTCATCTAGTCAAGTCCGTTCCCAAGAGTTAGGAATGCCTCGACGTAGTGGGAGGATTGTGAGACAACCTGAACGTTACATGGATTTAGCTGAAACCCAAGTCGTCACTCTTGATGATAACTGTAAGGATCCATTGACCTATGATCAGGCAATGACAGACATTGACAAAGACGAATGAATTAAAGCTATGAACCAGGAAATGAAGTCGATGTACTTCAATTTCGTCTGGGAGCTTGTGGACCAACCAGATGGGGTTAAACCTATTGGTTGCAAGTGGATCTATAAGCGTAAACGTGGCGTAGATGGGAAGGTGCAAACCTTCAAAGCTCGACTAGTGGCAAAGGGTTTTACCCAGGTGGAAGGGATTGACTATGAGGAAACCTTTTCACATGTTGTCATGGTAAAGTTGATTAGAATCCTTCTGGCCATTGCCGCATATTATGACTATGAGGTATGGCATATTGATGTCAAGACCGCCTTTCTGAATTGCAACCTTAACGAGACCATCTACGTGGACCAGCCCAAGGGGTTCATTGCCCAAGGCCAAGAGCAAAAAGTTTGTCGGCTTAAAAGGTCTATTCATGGACTGAAACAAGCCTCGAGGACTTGGAATATAAGGTTTGATGAGGCGATAAAATCTTATGGCTTTAATCAAAATGTTGACGAGTGATAGCACACAAAATGTGTTATCCTTAGGCTTAAGTATTGCTAGGTTTATGATGATTTCAGGGCTTTTACGTGTTTAATTCACTCAATTTCAGGTGTCAAGCTTAAACGGAGCTTTTGGAGACAATTTGGATCACTCAGGATCAAAACAAGGCTATTTGGAGCTAAATATAACATCAAATGGAAGAAAGGAAATCAAACCAAGCTAAAGACCTGACGTGATAGCGTTGGAACGCCATATAGAGCGTTGCAACGCCGAACGTGCAGCCAAACAACTTTGAAGATTACTGCCGATAGCGTTGCAACGCTGCTGCAAAGATCGCAACGCTATATCGATAAGGGCGCCGCACGCATGAGAAGCGCACGCAGGCGTTGCAATGTTGCCTTGCGCGTCGCAGCGCGCCGGATCGATAGGGCGCGCGTTAAGGTAGCGGCGTTACCGCAACGCCGCCTAGCGTTACAACGCTGGCGATAGTTTCCATAATTACCACGCGTTTAGGGTACGCAGCGTTAACGCTGTCCCCACTAGCGTTACAACGCCCCATTTATGCCTATAAATACAACCTTATGATTCTTGCAAAAGAGAGCACAATTTGGTAGAGTTTTGCCTAAATTCAAATACACCTTGTAAGAAGAGAGAAAAGAGCGTTTTTGGGAGCCAAAGCATTCGTAGAGGTTCGAGATCGAAGACGGGAGCTCGGAGACGAAGAACCGGCATCGACACCTAAGTTTAATTTCCTTTTCTTTCAATTTGTAATATCGTTCTAAGACGTTTTCTACTTGTTTAGTTTGATTTTCATGTGATTTAGAGTAGCTAAACATTGTAGTAGGATTTGATTTATTTGTTATGACTTTATTACAATATATTGAAGCATGTTTTGTTCTTATTTTTGGTCATTCGCTCTGCACTCCCTAATTCGTTGATTCAAGTGGACTCGAGAGATAAACCTTGAATTAGAGCAAAATTGTCAAAACTCTTAGTAGTCTGGCACGAGAGTGATCTAGAATTCTTAGGGAGAAACACTTAAAGAAGTTACTTAATTCCATGCATGTTGTAGGTTCGTATGGAGACTATGAATTCTGCTGCATGTGTGAGGCTCACTAAGAACCGAGAGGTTTTCTTGAGTAATTTACTTCTTGTTTATAAATTCATCTCATGAGGTCAATGCATGTGTAATTAGGTTATTAACTTGTAAAATCACTTCCTTTAATTCTATCATTCGTGTCTCCACATGTTTGTTTGTTTGGTTGTCTTATTCGTTAAACACCTATCCATGTTTTGTTGCTTTAGCTAAATTTGAGAATTAGTATCTTAATACTTAATTAATCTAGAAACCCATTCTCGAGAACGATACTTGGACTCATAAATCACTATACTAAAACTTGACCCGTACACTGCGGTATTGCAATATAATTTTACGCAACAACGAGTCTTGTGTTTACAAGAAAATCATTAACAAAACTGTCGCATTTCTAATATTGTATGTGGATGATATCCTTCTCATTGAGAATGAGGTAGGATTTCTTACTGACATTAAGGAATGGCTGACTTCGCAATTCCAAATGAAAGATTTGGGAGAAGCACAGTATGTTCTAGGTATCCAGATAGTCCGAAACCGGAAGAACAGAACGCTAGCCATGTCTCACGCATCTTACATTGACAAGATGTTATCTAGGTATAAGATGCAGAACTCCAAGAAGGGTTTGTTGCCTTTCAGGCATGGGGTTCACCTGTCTAAGGATCAATGTCCTAAGACACCTCAAAAAGTAGAGGATATGAGACAAATCCCCTATGCTTCAACTGTAGGGAGCCTGATGTATGTCATGTTGTGTACTAGGCCCGACATCTGTTATGCAGTTATCATTGTCAGTAGGTATAAATCCAATCGGGGATTAGATCACTGGAGAGCCGTAAAGGCAATCCTCAAGTATCTTAGGAGAACGAGGAACTACAACATTGTGTATGGGAGTGGGGATTTGATCCTTACGGGATAGACAAATTCTGACTTTTAGATCGATAAAAATTCTAGGAAATCCACTTGAGTCACCACCTTCATTCCGAATGGAGGAGTCAGTAGTATAGGAAGCATCAGCGAGGATGCATCGCGCTGACGTGATGTGATCACGCAGATAGCGTCGGAGCACAACGTTGTTGATCCATTTATAAAACCCCTCACGGCTAAGGTGTTTGAGGGTCACCTAGAGACTAGGTCTTCGATTGCTTCCTGACTAGGGAAAGTGGGAGATATGTAAACGGGTATTCAATGCCCTAGTTTGTTGTATTACTTCATTGTAATTTATGTACATTTTAGAAATGTATTTGCTCCACTAGCTTAGTCCAAGTGAGAGTTTGTTGGGATGTTTGTCCTAATCTCGTTCTATTTGTAAAATAACATTTGAAATTAATAAAGGTTATTTATTTCATCATTTTGTGTCTCGCATATTTTACAAACTTTGTCCAATAAACTAAGCTCCAAGGTCATTGTATATATGAGAGAACTAGAACTTGAACGGTGTGTAGTGGACACACAGGGAGGATCACAATCGAGTTAATGACCCGAACGGTCTACAATATATGAATGAGGTTGGAGACCTGATCTTGGATACATTGTGGATGCGACCCGCTTTGTATTAAGATACAAACGTGGTGATCTGACTCGTTCATGTGGTTGACATGCGAGTGGGGGCATCCTGTACAATGAGATTGTACAAGACCAGACCGTGAATTTTTAGACCTACTGATGTAACACCGTTAACAGTATGGACGACTAATAACTTCGTAGATGACCATTAGTGACTCGACTTGAATCCTAAGCGTGTTACGGACTCCTATCTGCGGTGGCTTGTCCTTTGACTAGTACGGGTGAGGGTGGTCAAAGTTACTCGCCTAATATGGCTATCTTCTAAGGGATAGGACCATGTAGAGAGCTGAGAACTTAACTACGCGAGATGGAATTCACACGTTCCCACCTTTAGGGAAACTAAAGGGGTTGTTCCCTTAAGTGTTGTCTCTAGGGATTGGACAACGGGTGCCCATCCTCTCACTTGCACGAGAGGATTGTTGTGTATGGTTGGACCATTAAAACGTTGTTTTTCATTAGAGAAGCAGTGGGGACTTAAGGAGCAAGAAGTAGATATAGGGGTAAAACGATAATTTGACCCAGCAATGTCTACGAACAACCTGTGAATGGTCGACTCATGGGCATTGGTTATATCAGTGGACACATCTTGTCTTACACTGACTGGAGTGCAGCTACGGGCTTTAGTGGAGTGTTACTGTAGCTAATGAATGTTGATTAACCGGGTCAAAGTGTTTGATAGATTAATCTCGGATCATTAGAGCTCGTCACTATAGGTCCATAAGGTCCCTCGGTTAGCTCAAACTGGATTAATAGAAGGTTTACTATTTTGGTGTCAATTTGAAGTGTTCAAGGTCACTAAAGGGCAATTATGTCATTTAAATGAGATATGAATGATATATTATATAGTTTAATGTGAATGAGATTCATAATAAACTATAGGTTAGCCTAATTGTTAAATTAGGGCTAACTTGGAGAAATTAAATTGAATGTGATTCAATTTAAAAATCCACAATAATACAAATGTGATTTGTAAAATTAGATATAAGATATCTTATTATAAATGGTTATGCAAATATGATTTGCATAACCTATGGTTGTGGTAAAATGGTAAATAGGTGGAGATTTCAACTCCATCTATGTCCATTATTTAAACCCCTTTGCAAGAAGGGTTCTTTAATCAATTTCTCATTTTTGGAAATCTCACCAAAAGAAGCATTTTTCCTCCCTCAAAATTCTCTCAAACTTCTCCTCCCAAAAACCAAAAAGGATCCCCCAATCCTCCTTCTATCTAAGGTAGAACAACCGAGAAACCGAGTGGTGGTGTCTAGTTCGGTGTTCGTGTGAGGAATTTGAGATTTTTGAGAACGAGGAAAGCACGAAGAGTTTGTGATCGGAAGAAGGTTTTTGAAGACAGTCTTCAACAAGTAAATACCTTTCTAACTTGTTGTTTTCTTTCTTAGAAAGCATGTTTAGCCTATACTATGTGATAGTTAATTTTAATGAAATTAAAATGCACAACAATACCACGACGATTTGATCGTCTTCCGCTGCGCTGGGATTCTCATTCCCTTCAAGATTCATGCAAAACGGGAGTAATCATCAATGAATAAAAAAAATAACGATAACCATTAACAGTAGAAATAGGAGTATGACCCCAGATGTCAGAATGAATTAAGCCAAAAGGTGTGTCACATAAAAATGATGAATTGGAAAAAGGATAAGGCAAGTTGTTTCGCAAGCTTACAATTTAAACAATCAAAAGGAGTAAATTTTGAGATATTGTTTAAATTTCCAATGGAAACTAACTTGTGAAGTTTGTCGAGGGAAGCAAGACCAAGACAGAGATGTCATTGATACATAACAGAGTCAGTGAATGCAACTGAGATAGATGGAGAAGTCGGGACCTAAAGAAATGTGAGTTCAAACAATCGTCCCACTTTGCGACCCATACTAACTATCTTTCTCGTTTGTGGATCCTTAACCTGATAACCATTAAAGGAGAAATAAACAAGTAGGCCAAAATCACAAAGTTGACCAACAGACACAAGATTAAAATTTAGATTAGGAACATGATAGATATTGGGAAGAGTGAAGGAAGATGTATCAACAGTACCAACACGAGAAATAGACACGTGATTTCCATTTGCATCGTAAATGGGGGAAGTGAAGGGGCAGGAGTTGAGGCAGATAAAACTGAAATGTTAGATGTCATGTGATTGCAACAGGAAGAATCAAGAAGACAAGAATTACCTGATATGACTTCAAGAGAATGGGGATTCGAGGAAATTACTTGTTGTATGAAATTTTGTAAATATTTAATCAAAAACTTTTTAGAGAATGAGTCATCGGGAGGCAACACAACAATGGATGAGGAACAACTACCTTTAGATAATGCACTGGGCATAGTGGATTTACCTGGAAGACGAGGTGGTCGAATAGGACAACTTCTCAAAATATGACTGTGTTTGGGGCAATACATGCACTCAATAGTAAGGTAATTAACTTGTTTATGATCATGAAGTTTGTAGATAGTGCAAATGTGAGCCTCGAAAACTTTTGCCATTAGGAACAATTCAACAAACTTACAAACAATCGGATTAGGTGAATGCAACTGAATGAACGAGTCTGATCAAACTAAATTGAACCAATCTGATCGAACTGGTCTATGCGAACCAGTCTTGATTGACAGAAATGGTCTGTTTAGCACGCAGGAATTTGCAAACTAAGGAAGAAACAATCTCTACAAACTGGGGCAAAGCGATCGGGCACATGGGACCTGGGCGACAATTGGATCTGGGCGACAATCGAACGACGATAGATTTGATCTGTTGCTCGCATTTGAGAGGACGACAAGAGAAACTAGCAACAATCAGACAACACCTGTTGCTCGGATCTGTGGGGACGACGAGAGATCTGAGAGGATGTGCGAGAGGACGAGACTGGGGGACACTTTTGTTTGGATCTGAGGGGACGGCGAGAGATCTAAGATGACGGGAGAGACACTCGGACGATGAGCTGGAGGGCTCGGATCTGGATGGTGTTAGCTGGAGCTCGGATCTGGATGGTGTTAGCTGGAGTGTACGGATAGTGCACTGATCTGGGCGGCGAGAGATTTGGAGTCCAGATCTGAATCACGAACTGTCTGATGATGAACCGACTACGACGATGGTGAACAAACAACGACAACTGTAGAACAAGATGAAACTCTAGGCTCTGATATCATGTGAAACTTTATTGTATTTGAGTAACAATGTTGTATTTTACAAAAGAAGATTCAAGAATATTATATACACAATACAGAGCTCCTAAGGAAATAATACTCCTAAGGAAATAGCTTAATTTGAGCCTAAAATACAACCATCTTTTTAACAGTCAAACAATGCATCGGTAGAGATTTTATCAACGCATTTTCAGGCTTCTACCAACATTTGATGGCGTCGGAAAAACTGAATTTTCTTGTAGTGAGTAAAGAAGAAGACGACAAAGAAAATGAAAATCAAGCAAGAAGCATGCCTTGCTGGAATATATGGTGAAGATGGTTGGTTGGATTTAAAACTCAAAAGAGAAGGTCAAACGGTAAATGATAGCAAAAAAAAAAAAAGTTCAAATACAAAATGGCAAGTGGCATCAAATCTCCCGCCAAACAGCGAACGACGACGAATATCATTGTTATAAGAGTAGTTGTCAGTGTTGCTGGGTGAGCGGCAGCGACAAACAGAAGAGGAAGATTGGCGGCGAATGAAAGATCGTCGCAGCAATTGTGAGCAAAAGCTAGAGAGAGAGAATTGATGAAGATGGAGATGCAAGGAAAAAAATGCATGTGGTTAAAACACTGGGAAATGGAGGTGCGTGAGTAGATTTAAAACACACATGAGAATAAATTAGTTTGTACCAATAACCGAATTGAAATTTTTTAATTCGATTCAGGTCATCTATACATGCACAAAACTTGAATCAAATCAAACTCATTTTGTTTTGTTTGATTTCTTGTTTGGTTCGATTTCGTACACCCTGCCATTACCTTAACATATTATGATTTACATGTCTTCGTACCAAGCTCAAAATGTTCAAAGCCTCATTCGTTTGTAAGGGATGTTAGAGTGCATCATTGTTTCAACTTTGTTATATGTTTTTTTAGTTTATATTTTGTTATCATGATAATATGGGGTTTCTTTAATTAACAAAACTAAATTTATAATCACTCCAAACCATCAATTTTCGATGCTAATTGGATCTCAAATGGAATTCAACCGACTAACATGCATTGATCTACATAGTTGTAGTACACGTATCATGTTTGTTTGTCTCGTCCTTCAATTTTTCTTGTAAAATTGAATCAAACGACCAACCTACTAAATTCACATTTAGACTTGCAACTTCAAAGTAATCAAAACATTATTAATTAATTGCATTTATGCACTTCACATCAACATTAATTATATTATGATCGCGTACTTGCTGATATTAATTAGCAAAACATTTATGCATGGATGTCTAATCCTCCATTGACATGTGATGTAATTAATTAATGTGTTTTTTTGTTAATTTGTATATTATGTCATAGAAACATAATCAATAATATTAGCCTCTTAAAGTTTAATTGGTCAAAAAAGTAGGTAATCTTTCACTTTTGAATATCTTTTGAATTAATAATTAACAAATCAAAAGTGTAATTAATAGCCTAAGCAATCAAACTTCCTCCAGAAAAAAGAGAGACAGAGAGAATCATAGGTGTAATTAATTTGCATAAAAAATGATCAAACTTCTCTCCATCAAATTAGTGTAATCAAACTTCAAGTCCGTTAAGTTAAAGGAAGGAGAGCAAAAAAAAAAAAAATTAATTGGATAAGCTTCAAGTTCTTTGTATAGCGACAAAAAAGAGAGTTTTTGTGCAATGCCCCCATCCAATTAAATATCAGAATAAGGAACCTTAGATTTTTAGAAGAGCACAATTTGAATGGCTACACCCATTTGTACAACCTATTTTAATATTACAAAAAAAAAAAAAAAAAATTTAAGCGTTAGAATTGGATGTAGTACAGTATTTGAGTGGTTTTTTAATGGCTACAACTTAGATTTATTTGGACTGCATCTAAGTGTTGTGTCGCTCATTTTTTATCTACAAATTTTTTAATTAAAAAATTAAAAGAAATTTTGTATGTGGTTATGAAGTGGGATGAGTGCAGCTCTCCTAAATATTTTTCTTTTTTTTTTTTTTTTGCTTTTAAGAATAACAAATTTTCAGATTCCAACCCAAGTGAAGAGAATTGGTTGAAAGTCAAAGGTAAAGAAAAAAAAGATTGATAATGATAGAATGACAGGACCTGAAGAAGAGAGGTGGAGGAAGGAGATTGGAAGCTACCGTGGAGCAGCAGGTAGAGAATTGAATCCTGTCGGCGAAATGGATCATCAAGCAATTAAAAAAGAATATAAGTGCACCGTGCACGTGGCCCAACATGATTTCAGAGGTGACTCAATTTGCCTTTGCCTTTGCCTTTTTCCTCTTCTATATATGGCCGCCTTTGGCCCTTCCTTCTTTTAGTATATCTCTACAATCTCAGCTTCTAATTTATATTATTCTCTCCTTCAATATTTTGTTTTTAGGCCATGTTATTTTGTCTAACCAAACAAGGAAAAACATAATAGTTGGTATTTTATTATGGGTGATGATGGGGAGAAGAAATTACAACAACCCATAAACTCAAGGTTTAAAAGGGTCTGTGTTTTTTGTGGGAGTAGCGCCGGCAAGAGGAATTGTTACCGGGAAGCCGCCGTCGAGCTTGCCGGAGAATTGGTCGGTACTACCAGCCTAATTTCGCTATATTAAACTTTTTCATTTTTGTTGAGTTATTAATTTTTGTGTGCTTTGAATTCTTTGTTTCAGGTTTCAAGGAGATTGGATCTTGTTTATGGAGGAGGAAGTATTGGCTTAATGGGGTTGGTCTCTCGAGAGGTTCACAATGGAGGTGGACATGTGATAGGGTAAAAAAACTTTATATTCATTTGTCTCTATCTTTCTCCTATTCATTTCAATATTTGTCCCAAATTTCTTTGCTTCATTTTTATTTTTTTACCTTTTAATTTTAATATTTACTTTTTTGGATAGTATTTTTTATTGACCATTATTTAAAATTTTCAACCGTTTCTTTTAGTAAAAAAAAATAATAATAATCTCTCTTCTCTTACTCCATTTAGTTATAATTTAGTTATAACTAATGGTCAATAACAATGAGTATTCTTAAAATGAAAGTTTAATTTTTTTCCCTTCAAAATTGGAAAAGTGTTTCTAAAAGTAAGTTCCAAGAATTCGTTCGTAGCCATACGTACTATCTTTTATTGAATTATTGTTTGATGTGTTATGCTTATTTGACAGGATTATCCCAAAGACCTTGATGCGTAAAGAGGTATTAAATCTGAATTATATTGTACACATATTAAATGAATTTAAAGTTATTATTACATAAGTTAATACTTGTGTACGGTATTGAATGTTGGACATATTTTCCGTCATAAAATATTGTTGGTGAGAATGAGATTGAGATTAAGATTAAGGAAATATAAAAACATAGGATTAGTCGAAGAGAAAAATGGGACTTGATATATTAATTACATGAATGTGATAATGTGTATATTATTAAAATGGTGTTGGACAAGTAGATTACTGGGGAAACAGTTGGGGAGGTCCGACCAGTAGCCGACATGCATCAGAGAAAAGCGGAGATGGCCCGCCATTCCGATTGTTTCATTGCCCTCCCAGGTCTCTTTCTTTCTCCCTCTTTTAAACGAAAATATATTTTTAGCATAAATAAATTAATAGTGTTAATGATGTTTTATTATTATTACCTTCAATAGGTGGATATGGAACATTGGAAGAGCTCCTCGAAGTCATAACTTGGGCCCAGCTCGGCATCCACGACAAGCCCGTAAGATCAAAACCTCATCTTTGACTAATTATTTAATTTTATACTGTTAAACATAAAAATAGATTAAAAAATTATGATTTTACTATGCGTTTAAGGATTTCAACAGGACAACTACATTATAAGGAATTAGATTGAATAATTTTTCATCTATTACCTTCATAATTTAATTAATATCGTGGACGAAATAGCTCATTTTTTTTGTGTGTTTTTGGTGTGGTGTAGGTGGGCTTGCTTAACGTTCATGGATATTACAACTCGCTACTCTCCTTCATCGACAAGGCTGTGGATGATGGCTTCATCAAGCCGTCCCAACGTAGCATCATCGTCTCTGCCGCAAATGCTAAGGAGCTTGTTCAAAAGCTAGAGGTTCGTTAAAAATATAAATAAAATATTAAACCTACCAATTCTTTGTTCAAATTTTAAAAAATATATTTTTTTCTAATTGCTCTTAATTATCACTACTTCATAATATAGTTGAAGGTTTTAAATTTAAGGGTGATTTAACACGATTGAGTCATAGGACTACGTGCCCGTTCACGACGGGGTGGTGGCAAAGGCCAAGTGGGAAGCAGAACAGATGGAGCTAAACGCCACTTTGCAGACAGAATTCTACCGGTGAAATTGATCTCAAAGGCCAAGAACATTGCTGTCTTTTAGTGTGTGTGTGTTTTTTTTTGGTTATGGGTTATTGTTGAAACTCAGATGCATTTGTACAGGGAAGAGAGGAAATGGAACTAATATGAAATCATAGATTATTATGTTAAGAATTTAAATAAAAAAGAATCGTTAAATTGTAAGTTTAATTCTAAATTTTGAGGTTTGTGTCTGTTTGGTCTCTGAATTTTTAAAAGTGTCAAATAAGTTCCTGAACTTTCAATTTTATATATATTTGGTTTCTAAACTTCGAAATGTGTCTAATAAGTCTTCAAATTTTCAATTTTATATTCAATAGGTCCCTGAATTTTCAATTTTGTGTCTAATATATCCTTGACCTAGTGAACGTTTTTTAAAATTCATAAACTTACTAGGCATAAAATTGAAAGCTTAAGCATCTATTGGACAAAAAAATAAATTTTATATCTAATAGATCGCTTAATTATTAAAAAATTGTGAATATGTTAGGGATCTATTAAAAGTTCACGGACTAATTAGACATTTTTAAATTTCAGGGATTTTTTAGATACAAAATTAAAAATTTAGAGACCTAATTGGCACTTTCTAAAATTTAGGCCCCGTTTGATAACGATTTTGTTTTTGGTTTTTAGTTTTTTAAATTTAAACTTAAAAATACTATTTATATCAATGAATTTATATGTTTTTTTATCTACTTGTTCCTATGTTTTCAAAACCCAAGTCAACTTTTTAAAAGTAAAAAAAGTAACTTTAAAAAACTTGATTTTGTTTTTAGAATTTGGTTAAGAGTTCAAATGTTTATTTAAGAAAGATAATCTCTATCTTAAAGAAATTAGGTAAACATAAGCTTAACTTTAAAGAAGTAAAAACCAAAAATAAAATAGTTATCAAATGAAGCCTAAAGTTAACTCAAAGGGCATTATGAGATATTTGGGAGCTTGAGAAAAGTAAGTAGAGGAAAGAGATGCATGGGCGTGTGGGGGTCAGTGACGTTGGTGATGAGGTAATGGTTGTACGGATTGGGAATTCAAAAGGCCCATATTTACTGTACTACCTAAGGTGATGTTAACATCCACGTAGTGAAAGATGTAGCCTTTATCTTATTATCTCTATTTATAGACAGGTGGATGGAACTGGACCCTTATGTGACAAAAAATTAAAATTAAAATTCCATAAATATCAATTTTCTGATTTATGATCGACATTTTAAGTAATAATAAATTTATCTAAATTTATTCTTCATATTTATATTCCTATTATTCCTATTTATCAATATATCAGCCCTTTTGTTACTTTTTTTGTGATGTCCATATGTGGAAAGAAAAAATTATTGCTTCCTTGTCTTGATGTTGAAGCTTTTGAATAGACTACAAGAACACGTTGATATAAATTTAGAAACTTTGATAGGGTGGTCTCGTATTTTAAATTATTATATTAAAGCCACAACTAAATGTGTGGCTTTCATTTATAAATCTTACGAGTGTTTGTTTTTAAATTTGTGTTGATTTGTTGTTAAAGTTTAATAAAATCAAAATAATAGTAAACTAGGAAATAAAAGAGAATGATAAGAGGAGTGTGAGCTCATTTTTAAATGTGATTTATTTCTTCACATGCATATGATCAAGAGGTCATGTATGCTAGAGATTTAATTAACTTTTTAAATAAAAATGTGCACAAAAGTATACAACAAGCCATTGACTTACTAAATGAAATATTTCAAAATTAAAAATAATTTTAAAAAATATATTTTTTAACAAAAAAAACCCTTTCAAAGGTGTAGGAATCCTGGTCAAATTTTCAAATTTTCTTCTTTGGCTGAAGGAAAACTTCACAAGCTCCTCTATAGATATATCATACCAAAGAACTCTCTTCCTTGCAGTACACAAGCTTGATGCCTTTCTTGATCTTCCCAAAGAATTACCAAAACTCTTTTTTACTCAATAAAATAAATTTGTTAAACTCTCACTCCATAAACTTAAAAGAATATTTCAACATTTTGCAAGGCAAATAAATAGATATTTAAAAAAAAATACCACAAATTCTATATTATATGGATAAGAGAAGAGTCTCACAAAAGATAAGCGAAAAAAAGTACTTAGAAAATGCTCCAAATAAGGAAAGAAAAATCTAAAAGCTTGTCAAAAGAATGAGGCGTCAGCTCATCTAGCTAGATAGTGACAAGTATATAATATAATTCTTAATTTAATTAACAAACAAAATTTAAAATTTTTTACAACTTTACCAAATCTTAAGTCTAGTTGTTAGGTTAAGTCTATTATAAGATTGGCCATGGATTTAAAAGAAAGTCAATCATGTGTAAATAATTCAAATTAATTTCAATTAATAAAACATAAATTATCATTTGAAGACCATCCTAGATCCAATTTGAAATTTTCCGCTGAGAAAAATAACACAAATTGACAATCAATTATTGAAGGAGTTATAAAAGACTTGGGAAAAAGTTTTCTTTAAAACTTCTTTTGAAATAAATTTAAATTTGAAAATAAAGAAGACTATTCATACAAAGTGTTGTTGCCAAATTGTGGACACGATAATACATATGACTTCCACGTGACAACGACGGTAAATTTGTAATTCTTAGGGAAAGAACGCAGCCTGCAAGACAAGAAAAACCTTGACACCGGTGTGGTGAGCTCCGATGCTTAAGTCAGTCAGAGTCTTTTTAGAGAATTCTCTAGAAGTTTTGTATTTAGGTGATCAGAATCAACTTACCCTGCTCTCCCCTTTTGGGAGAGTTTAATTTAGCTTCTCCTGGGTTCCTTGTGGGGTTTCTTGGCCTATTGAAAAAAGGAAAGGTTGGGAGAGGGTTGGAAACAGACTTACGGGCCGCATGTGATTGGTGCAAGGCCCAGGGTATGGGCTTGCACCTGATCGGCCTCAGCCTCGTCCAAGGCTGACCACAGGCTTGGGCTGAAAACCAGGCCCAGACTCCTTTCTTTGGGCGTTGGACGGGGGTAGAGCCCAAATGGGAGGAGGCCGAGGTCGACCACGTGCTTGGGTCGAAGCCCGGTCAAGTTCTCTCGTCTCCTTTCGCCTTGGTTTGGGTCCCGTTCAATTTCGACCCGTGTTGACCTCATATTGGGCTTCTTATTCTGTCGGACCCTTTGCCTTGGTCCCTTGACCTGCCCATTCTCGTTGGTTCGATTTAACCCATAACATTAGCCCCCACTTCCTAGTTAGGATTTGAGATTGAGAGCTTGCAAATTAATCGCTTGGAGCCTAACTTGGGAGTAGCCCACGAAACTTTATATTCAATTTCCTAGGATGTCGATTTCTCTGGCATTTAATACGAATGTCAGGATCTCGTCACGCTTAATTTGCGTTTCGATTCTCCTGGTAAGGTTTTTTGGACTCATTTTAAACATTTTCGAAGGTTGCCTCGAATTTTCTCCAGTTATCTGTTGTCCATCCTTATGAGGATATTCAATCTACTAGGGAGTCAATTTCTTCGTTAATCAATGGGATTTCAGGCCAGCCGTCATGCTTATTCTGCATTTCGGATGTTCTCCTTTCCCTTGGGTCGTCCCAAGATTGCTTCTTTTGGGGTTTAAATTCTCATCCGGATTCACGACTTGTGTCGTTCTCCAGTGATAATACATACTTGTCGTTTTTAAGTTCAAGTGGGATTGTCGTTAATCCCTATGGAGATTACTTTGGGCTTCCCGTTTCCTCGTAGGAGGAGAATTTTGTCGTCTAACAGTCGTGTTGGTTTATGTCTTCACGTTTTCCTACAAGAGCATGCTCTTATCCTGATCCACGAGTCATGTCGTTCTTTTGGATAGAGTGTGCTTATTAGGAGTTGTTGTCTGATAATCGCGTCGTTGTCGAAGCTTGAAAACGTCGAAAGTTGGTCCTGCCAGTAGGAGGCGAGAGTCGGATAATCTTTATCGTAGGAGTACGGGGAGCTACGGAAGGAGATAGGCTTCTCATGGGTTGGTCGGGCTTCCGTGAACCGGTCTGGTCGGCCTCGGTCGAACCGGCGCCGAGGCGTGCCTGGAAAGGCTGATGCCCGTAAGTCTGTCCTCTGGCGTGTGTGACGTGTGCGGCAGACCTGCCGCCCGACGGTGTCACGGGTTGGCCGAGGCCGACCCTTCCCATCACCTTTTCTTCTCTCTTTTTTTTTTTATTTTTCATTTTTTATTTTTATTTTTGAAATTCAAATTTTCATTTCCAAATTTTCCTCCAATTTGGTCTTCAACTCCCCCTATAAATAGAGCACCTTCTCCTCTCATTTTTCACATAATTCTTCCCATCTTCCTCTTTTCTTTAAGGTAGCTATTTTCTTGTTGTGCTTCTAAGTTGCTCTCTTTTTCTTTAATTTTGTGTTGAATGGAAGGTGGTTGGTCTACTACATCTCCTGAGGTTTATGAATCTTCTCTTGGTGAGGAATCTTATGACACAAGTTGTTATGAGGCTCCTCAACCGTCTGATCATTCTTTCGAGGGATCCGGTGCATGTCATGAGATTATATCATCCTTGGTGATCGGAGCTCAACTCCAGCGACTACGGTACAAGTATGATATTCCATCAGACGTGCAAATTAGGGTTTCTGGAGAAAATGATTGGATTGATGACCCTCCTCTTGGTGAAGTAGCTCTTTATTCTGCAATGTTCAAATTTGGCTTTCGTCTTCCTCCTCCCTTATTTTTGCAAAGCTTTTTAGTGTTAGTTAGGTTGGCGCCCACCCAAATTGTCCCAAATAGCTGGATTCATATCATTGGTTGTTATGTATTATGGGCAACTTATGGCAATGGGAGTCCGCTTAGTCCACATGTCTTTATGTCTCTCTATATCTCGAGTCGAAATCCGTCTTTTGGTCATTTCTTTTATTATTTGAGTTCTTCTTGTAGAAAGTTATTCAATAGTTAGAGTTTCGTTCACAATTGAAAAAATCAATGGTTTTTAGTGAGTGGCAATTGGTTGTCTCGGGGTTCCCAAAATGCCACATATGCAGTTTCCACTAAGTTTAGGAATTATGCTGAGTTATTCTCTTTCTTCTTGGAAACTGCATCTGTATGTTCCACCTAACAGTGTTGTATTTCTTTTCCTTTTTCTTCAGCTCCTTTGGAATTTCGTCGTCCTACTGTGGCTCGAGCTTTTGTTAGGGTCATGAAGAGTTTAGTGTTAGGATTTTTGTCCTAATCTCGTGTTTATAATATATTGTTTGAAATTAATAAGAGTTATTTATTTCATCACTTTGTGTCTCGCAATATTTATAAACTTTTTCCAATAAACTAAGCTCTAGTGTCATTGAATTTATGAGAGAACTAGAACTTGAACGGTGTGTAGTGGACACACAGGGAGGATCACGTTCGAGTTAATGACCCGAACGGTCTACAGTATATGGATAGGGTTGGAGACCTAATCCTCGGATACACCGTGGATGCGCCCGCTTTGTATTAGATACTGAGGCGAGGTGATCCGACTCGTTCATGTGGTTGACATCCGAGTGGGGGCATCCCGTGCAATGAGATTGTACAAGATCGATCGCCGTGAATTATTAGACCTCACCGATGTAACACCGCTTGTGATGAGACTAATAATTTCGTGAGATGACCATTAGTGACTCGACACGAATCTCGAGCGTGTTACGGACTCGCGCTCACGAGTCCATTCTTTGACTAGTACGGTGAGGGTGGTCACGCTTACTCGCCCAATATGCCTATCTTCTCGTGACGAGAACCAAATAGGAGGCTGGGAACTTAACTACGCGAGATGGAATTCACTCGTTCCCGCTTTAGGGAAACTAGAGGGGTTGTTCCCTTAAGTCTTTGTCTCCGGGCTTGGACAACGGGCGCCCACCTTCTCACTGTCCCGAGAAGGGTGTTGTGTATGGTTGGACCATCACAATATGTTGTTCATTAGAGGAGCAGTGGGGACTTAAGGAACAAGAGGTAGACACAGGGGTAAAACGGTAATTTGACCCAGCCGTGTCTACGAACAACCTGTGAAGGGTCGACTCATGGGCATTGGTTATATCAGTGGACACGTAATATTCTGCACTGATGGGAGTGCAACTACGGGCTATAGTGGAGTGTTACCGTAGCTAATGAATGTTGGTTAACCGGGTCAAAGAGTTTGGCAGGTTAATCTCGGATCATTGGAGCCCGTCATTGTAGGTCCATTAGGTCCCTCGGTTGGCTCCATCTGAATTTAAGAAGGGATAAAGTTTTGATATGAAATTGAAATGTTCAATTTCACCTTAAGGGCATTTGTGTCATTTTTATGAGATATGAATGATATAATATATAGTTTAATGTGAATGAGATTCATAATAAACTATAGGTTAGCCTAATTGTTGAATTAGGGCAAATTGGAGAATTTGATTGAGAGAAATTAAAGTGGATGTGATTCAATTTGATAAATCCACAACTATTGCAAATGAGATTTGCAATATGAGATATGAGATATCTTATATTATATGGTTATGCAAATGAGATTTGCATAACCTATGATTGTGGTAAAGTGGTAAATATGTGGACATTTTAACTCCACTAATCCACTATATAAACCCTTCTTTAAAGAAGGATAATGATTCACTCTCTCATTTTTTAGTTTTACACAAAAAGAGAAGAGAAACTCTCTCTATTCTCTCTCAAATTCTCCTCCCTCTCCAAAACCAAAAGGTTCCCACAAGCCTCCTTTCTCCTAAAGAGAACAACCGAGAAGGCTTTTTGGTGGTGTTTGGTTCATCATCGTTGGAGGAATTCGTAGTATACGAAGGAGCACGAAGAGTTCGTGGACTTTAAGAGGATATTGTGAAGAAAGTCTTCAACAAGTAAGTAAAATCCATTCTTACTGGTTTTCTTCTTCTTAATTGCATGTTTAGCCTAGATCTATGTATTAGATCAATTTTAACAAAGACGGTTTGCGTAATTGATACTTCGACGATTCAATCGTCTTCCGCTGCACGGGATTTTCATTCCTTTCAATTGGTATCAGAGCCATTTCGATGGTTTCTTAATTATGCACTGTTTTGTTAAAATTTGGTGGGTATTTTACCATAATTCATGAGATGAATGTCTTGGTTTGCATAATGGATGTTTTCGGTTTTTGGCACTTTTAGATTTATTTTCTGTTTGATGAGATCAAATGTAAAGGACCCGTATTTTTGGGCGTTTTAGAAAATAAATCGAGTCCGTAAGTCCGTGTCGTTGCGTGGCAAGTGTTGTTTGTGAAGAAATCGGAGCGAAAATAAAGGTAATCGACGGCGAAGAAACGAAGCAAAGGAGTTTCTTTGCTACGCCGATGGCGTTGAGACGCCGCCCAACGGCGTCTCAACGCTATCCTCGCGGATGGAGGCCTGCAGCGAAGAAGATAGTTACGTTGTTACGCTACCGGCGTTGAAACGCGGTCGACGCTGAGAGACAACAGCGTTGCAACACCGCCACGCAGCGTTACAGTATGCACAGCGTTGAGGAGCGATTCATGGCGCTTCGCGAGGTCGTGGGATCAAGGCTGCTTTTGGGCGCTTTTCACACGCTTTATTTATTTATTTTAATAAAATGTATTTTATTATTTTTAATTTAATTATTTTATTAAATAATATTAATATAATTGTTATATTAATGTTATTTAATTAAATAATTGCCCCTAGGTGCCAAAAATCGGTCCATTTTTGCTATTTAATTATTTTATGCATGAGATGTATATTTTAATTAATTTTTATGTGCATTATGTATGTCATATAGATTTAAAATCCCACCTTAGGTTAAACATTTCATGCATCATTTTTATATTATAAGAGTTATAATATATAGTATGCATGATAGGATTATATTATAAGAGTTATAATATAATGTATGCATGTTTTAATTTAATTGAATATAAGTGTTATATTTTTTTTTTAAAATTAAAAGCATGCTCATGCATTTAATTCATGTGATGAATTATATTATGTTTCATGTGATGGATGATCAAGCACTATAACATAGAAATGCATGCAACCTAAGTTAATTATTAGTTTTAAAGTGTTTAGAACTTGAATAATTAGACTTAGGTTTTCTAATTTTCTAATGAGATTAGAAATTTAGGAAATCAAATATAACCTATGAATGGTGACTGATAAGTAACTCTGTCTAAGCGAGGTTTTGTCTAAGGCTGGGGTATTTAAGTTGACGCTTGAACACCCTACACGAAACCGACACGGGAGTGAATTCGATGCGAGATTCTTAGGTTATATTCTCGTGAGTGTCGTTAATTAAGGGTTAATTAATTTACGCACATAGACCTAAGTTAATAATGTGATTATAAACATAGGTTAATACCATATAAGAGTTATATTGGTAGACTTAGGTAAATTTTAGCCGGTTTATCTAGGTCAATCCCTAATAAAAATTAAAGTGCTGAGTGGGAGGAAATAAAGTGTATGAGATACATTTGAATTTCCAACCACAAATCTCCTTTAAAGTCCGCACCGTGAGATCTATACTCGGCCTCGTGGCGCGAATGGGAGCGTTCCCTTTCGGATGACATTTGTATAGGTCAATATCATCGTGGATGGAGAGAGTACTTATTGTGAGTGGGAGCGGGACTTGTGAAAACGAGACCCACGCCTCTTCTTTTTCGATTCACACCGTGAGACGCCTATGATCCGCACGCTAGTTTGGCTCGGACCGACAATCCTTCGGAGGGCTTGATCATGGGAGTCGGAACACCGTGAATTCCCGAAAGGGATACAGTTTCCTGGTTGGTTTTCCTTCTTGGTTCACCCTTCGGTGGCTATTGTTTGGACAGATGCTTGGAAACTTAAAGATTGAGGGTGACACTCACGAAATTCGTTAAGTGTTAATGAATTCGACCAAAAAAATGGTAATTGGGCGCCTAATGGAATAAGAGTTATTCGGGATTAGGTCCGATCGAGAAAGTCTCGTCCTAGAGGAGGAGTGTTCTGTTCACCCTTCGGTGGCGGTCATTCTAAACCTTTAGGGTATCATTGCAAAATTTTGATTGACCTAGGGATCATGAAACAAATTTTGCTAAAACTTGTTTGGATTTCAAAAGTTTTTTGCGAGACTAATACAAAGGTTTTCTTGATTTTTCAGCTAAAAAATGTCTAGCGCAATTATAGCTTTACTCGCTTCGGACAAATTAGTGGGAGATAACTATCAAAGTTGGAAAAACAACATAAATACAATTTTGGTACAAGATGACATTAAGTTCGTGTTATCGAGGAGTGTCCTCGATGATCGGGCTCGACAAGCGTCATGAAGTGTTCGCGATGCGTACGATCGATGGATCAGGGCCAATGAAAAGGCCAAGGTCTATATTATTGCCAGCATGTCTGATGTCTTGGCAAAGAAGCACGAGCTGATGGTTTCCGCTAAGGAGATCATGGAGTCTCGCAGAGAAATGTTTGGGCAAAGATCCTTTCAGTCCTGCATGACTCGCTCAAAACGTCTTCAACGCATGCGGATGAAGAGGAGTCGTGCGTCCGTGAACACGTTCTAGACATGATGACCCACTTCCATCCGCCGAGATGAACGGGGCTTCGATCGATGAGTCGAGCCAGTCGATTTTATTTTGGAGATTCTTCCAAGAGTTTCCTTCGGTTTAGTAGCAATCTTTGTTATGAACAAAATTAGCTACACACCGACAACCCTCCTCAATGAGCTCTGAGAATTTCCAATCCTTGCATAGGGTCGAGAATCGAGGCAAATGTTGCCTCTGAGTGTCTTATCACGGGGTTCGACCTGCAGGGACCGAAACTCATTGCTCCTTCACCCCGAAAGGGAAGAAGAGGATGAAGAGGGTAAAATCGACCGTCTTTGCCGCCTACAAGGGCAAGAAGGTCAAGGAGGTTGCAGAGAAAGGAAAGTGTTTCCACTGCAATGGGGGCAGTCACTGGAAGAGAAACTGTCCCAAATTCTTTGCCGAGAAGAAGAATCAAGGTAAATGTGATTTACTTGTGGATCAAACTCATTTAGTGGAGAGTAGTGACTCTGCTGAATCTACCGGATTCGGGCGCCACTAACCACATTTGTTCTTCTTTTCGTGGATTGATTCTGGCGGCACATGCGCGAGAGGGTGGTGACTCTACAAGTTGGATTCGGGAGCTTGTCTCTGCTGCAATGATCGACGCGCAGTGAAGCTAAGCTTTGGTGGGAAGTACTTATTGTTGGACAATTTGTACATAGTTCCAGGGTTTACTAGAAACCTTGTTTCAATTTTCTGTCTTATTGAACAATGTATTTCAGTTTCTTTTGAATCGAATAAAGCGTTTATTTCTTTCAAAGGGAATGTGATTTGTTCAGCTTCACTTGAAAATAATCTGTATGTTTTGAAACCTAATTCGGTCAAAAGTGTTTTGAATACTGAATTATTTAAAACTAGAAAACACGAACTAAGAAAGCGAAAGTTTCTCCAAAAGAAAATGCCCACCTTTGGCATCTTCGGTTAGGCCACATTAATCTCAATAGGATTGAGAAACTAGTGAAGAGTGGACTTCTAAACGAGTTGGAAGAAAACTCTTTACCGGTGTGTGAGTCATGCCTTGAGGGCAAAATGACCAAACGTCCTTTTAGTGGAAAAGGATATAGAGCCAAAGAGCCTCTTGAGTTAGTACATTCTGACCTCTGTGGTCCGATGAATGTTAAACCTCGAGGCGGATATGAGTACTTTGTGTCTTTCATGAGCGACTACTCTAGATATGGGTACATTTACCTAATGCATAAGAAGTCCAAACTCTTGAAAAGTTCAAGGAGTACAAGACGAGGTTGAGAACCTCTTAGGTAAATCGCTTAAAACACTTCGATCGGATCGGGTGGAGAGTACATGGACACTGAATTCCAAGGACTATATGATAGAACACGGAATTACGTCCCAACTCTCGGCACCGTATGCCACAACCAGAATGGTGTATCGGAGAGGAGAAACAGAACCTTGTTGGACATGGTTCGGTCGATGATGAGCTATGCTCGTCTACCCTGATTCTTTTTGTGGGTACGCAGTGGAGACTACGGTTTATATTTTGAACAACGTTCCCTCGAAGAGTGTTTGTGAAACACCTTTCGAGCTCTAGAGTGGACGTAAAGGCAGTTTACATCACTTCAGGATTTGGGGATGCCCGACCCATGTGTTGGTGTCAAACCCAAAAAGTTGGAACCCCGTTCAAAATTGTGCCTATTCGTAGGTTACCCTAAAGAGACTAGAGGTGGTCCATTTTATGATCCTAGGGAAAATAGGGTGCTTGTGTCGACAAACGCCACTTTCCTAGAGGAAGACCACGTCGTGGATCATGTACCAAGGAGTAAGATTGTATTGAATGAAATGGATGCGGTTCATCGCCAAGAGTTGCTTGATGGGGCTAGTACGTCAACAAGTGTTGTTGATCCTAACACGTCTAGTCAAATCCGTTCCCAAGAGTTGGGAATGCCTCGACGTAGTGGGAGGGTCGAGAGACACCGATCGCTACATGGGTTTAGCCGAAACCTCGCTTGTCGCCTCCCGATGATGATCGTGAGGATCCATTGTCCTATGATCGGGCAATGGTTGATGTTGACAAAGACGAGTGGATTAAAGCTATGGACCAAGAAATGGAGTCTATGTACTTCAATTCAGTATGGGAGCTTGTGGATCAACCGGATGGGGTAAAACCTATTGGTTGCAAATGGATATACAAGCGTAAACGTGGCGTAGATGGGAAGGTGCGCACCTTCAAAACCCGACTAGTGGCAAAGGGTTTTACCGAGTTGAAGGGATTGACTATGAGGAGACCTTTCGCTTTGTTGCCATGGTAAAGTCGATCGAATCCTTCCGGCCATAGCCGCGTATTATGACTACGAGGTATGGCGGATGGATGTCAAGACGACTTTTGAATGGCAAACTTGATGAGACCATCTACATGGACCAAATTGAAAGGGTTCATTGCCCAAGGCCAAGAGCAAAAAGTTTGCCGCTTTCATAGGTCCATTTATGGACCCAAACGAGCTTCGAGGTCTTGGAATATAAGGTTTGATGAGGCAATCAAATCTTATGGCTTTGATCAAAATGTCGACGAGCCTTGTGTCTACAAGAAAATCGTTGACAAAACTCATCGCATTTTTGGTGTTGTATGTGGGCGATATTCTTCTCATTGGGAATGAGGTAGAATTTCATATCGACGTTAAGAAGTGGCTAGCTTCGCAATTCCAAATGAAAGATTTGGGAGAAGCTCAGTATGTTCTAGGTATCCAGATAGTCAGGAACCGGAAGAACAGAACGCTAGCCTTGTCTCAGGCGTCTTATATTGACAAGATGTTGTCTAGATATAAGATGCAGAACTCCAAGAAGGGCTTACTGCCTTTCAGGCATGGGGTTCACTTGTCTAAGGATCAATGTCCTAAGACTCCTCAAGATGTTGAGGATATGAGACGGATTCCACATGCTTGGTGTAGGGAGCCCGATGTATGCCATCTTTGTGTATTAGGCCCGACATCCATTTATGCAAGAGGAATTGTCGATGAGATATCACCCAATCCAGATTAGATCACCGGGCGGTAGTAAAGGCAATCCTCAAGTATCTTAGGAGAACGAGGAACTACAACTTAGTGTATGGGAGTGGGGATTTGATCCTTACGGGATACACAGATTCTGATTTTCAGACCGATAAGGATTCTAGGAAATCCACCTCGGGGTCAGCCTTCATTCTGAATGGAGGAGTCAGAGTATGGCGAAGCATCAAGCGAGGATGCATCGCTGATTCCACTATGGAAGCGGAGTATGTTGCGGCTTGTGAAGCTGCAAAGGAAGCTGTTTGGCTAAGGAAGTTCATGACAGATTTGGAAGTTGTTCCTAACATGAACTTGCCCATCACGCTGTTCTGTGATAACAGTGGTGCAGTAGCCAACTCACGTGAGCCTCGGAGCCATAAGAGAGGCAAACACATTGAGCGCAAGTATCATCGATCGACACGGAGATTGTGCACCGCGAGACGTGGCGATCCACGCAGATAGTGGTGTCGCACAACGTAGGTGATCCATTTACAAAGCCCCTCACGGCTAAGGTGTTTGAGGGTCACATAGAGAGTCTAGGTCTTCGAGAGCTTCCTGACTAGGGCAAGTGGGAGATGTGTAAACGAGTATTCAATGCCCTAGTTTATTGTATTACTTCGTTGTAGTTTATGTACATTTCTGAAATGTATTTTCTCCACTAGCTTAGTCCAAGTGGGAGTTTGTTAGGATTTTTGTCCTAATCTCGTGTTTGTAATATATTGTTTGAAATTAATAAGAGTTATTTATTTCATCACTTTGTGTCTCGCAATATTTATAAACTTTTTCCAATAAACTAAGCTCTAGTGTCATTGAATTTATGAGGGAACTAGAACTTGAACGATGTGTAGTGGACACACAGAGAGGATCACGTTCGAGTTAATGACCCGAACGGTCTACAGTATATGGATAGGGTTGGAGACCTAATCCTGGATACACTGTGGATGTGGCCCGCTTTGTATTATATACTGACGCGAGGTGATCCGACTCGTTCATGTGGTTGACATGCGAGTGGGGGCATCCTGCAATGAGATTGTACAAGATCGACCGTAAATTATTAGACCTCTCGATATAACACCGCTGATGTGATGGACTAATAATTTCATAGATGACCATTAGTGACTCGACCAAATCACGAGCGTGTTACGGACTCCGCTCTCACGAGTGTCCGCTTTTTGACTAGTACGGTGAGGGTGGTCACGCTTACTCGCCCAATATGCCTATCTTCTCGTGGACAGAACCAAGTAGGAGTCTGGGAACTTAACTCTGCGAGATGGAATTCACTCGTTCTCGGTTTTAGGGAAACTAGAGGGGTTGTTCCCTTAAGTGCTATCTCCGGGCTTGGACAACGGACACCCACCTTCTCACCGGCCGAGAAGGGTGTTGTGTATGGTTGGACCATCACAATATGTTGTTCATTAGAGGAGCGTTGGGGACTTAAGGAACAAGAGGTAGACACACAGGGTAAAGCGGTAATTTGACCCAGTAGTGTCTCACGAACAACCCGTGAAGGGTGGACTCATGGGCATTGGTTATATCGGTGGACACGTAATATTCTCGCACCGATGGGAGTGCAACTACGGGCTATAGTGGAGTGTTACCGTAGCTAATGAATGTTGGTTAACTCCGGTCAAAGAGTTTGACAGTTAATCTCGGATCATTGGAGCCCGCCATTGTAGGTCCATTAGGTCCCTCGGTTGGCTCCATCCGGTTTAAGAAGGATAAAGTTTTGGTATGAAATTGAAATGTTCAATTTCACCTTAAGGGCATTTTTGTGTCATTTATATGAGATATGAATGATATAATATATAGTTTAATGTGAATGAGATTCATAATAAACTATAGGTTAGCCTAATTGTTGAATTAGGGCTAATTGGAGAATTTGATTGAGAGAAATTAAATTGGATGTGATTCAATTTGATAAATCCATAACTATTGCAAATGAGATTTGCAATATGAGATATGAGATATCTTATATTATATGGTTATGCAAATGAGATTTGCATAACCTATGATTAATGGTAAAGTGGTAAATATGTGGACATTTTAACTCCACTAATCCACTATATAAACCCTTCTTTCAAGAAGGATAATGATTCACTCTCTCATTTTTAGTTTTACACAAAAAGAGAAGAGAAACTCTCTCTATTCTCTCTCAAATTCTCCTCCTCTCCAAAACCAAAGGTTCCCACAAGCCTCCTTTCTCCTAAAGAGAACAACCGAGAAGGCTTTTTGGTGGTGTTTGGTTCATCATCGTTGGAGGAATTCGTAGTATACGAAGGGACACGAAGAGTTCGTGGACTTTAAGAGGATATTGTGAAGAAAGTCTTCAACAAGTAAGTAAAATCCATTCTTACTGGTTTTCTTCTTCTTAATTGCATGTTTAGCCTAGATCTATGTATTAGATCAATTTTAACAAAGACGGTTTGCGTAATTGATACTTCGACGATTCAATCGTCTTCCATGCACGGGGATTTTCATTCCCTTCAATTGGTATCGAGCCATTTCGATGGTTTCTTAATTATGCAATCGCTTTTGTTAAAATTTGGTGGGTATTTTACCATAATTCATGAGATGAATGTCTTGGTTTGCATAATGGATGTTTTCAGTTTTTGGCACTTTTAGATTTATTTTCTGTTTGATGAGATCAAATGTAAAGGGCCCGTATTTTTGGGTGTTTTCGAGTCTGTAAGTCCGTGTCGTTCGTGGCAAGTGTTGCTGTGAAGAAATCGGAGCGAAACAAAGCGAATCGACGAAGAAACAAAGCAAAGGAGTTTGTTGTTCTGCCGATGGCGTTATGACGCCGCCAACGGCGTCTCAATGCTATCCTCGCGGATGGAGGCCTGCAGGCGAAACAGCGTTACTGCAACGCTACCGGCGTTGAGAACGCGGTCGATCTTTGAGACGGCAGCGTTACAACGCCGCCACGCGCGTTACGCTGCACGCTGCTGAGGAGCGATTCGCGGCGATTCACGCGAGTCGTGGGATCAAGGCACTGCTTTGGGCGCTTTTCACGCTTTATTTATTTGTTTTAATAAAATGTATTTTATTATTTTTAATTTTATTATTTTATTAAATAATATTAATATAATTGTTATATTAATGTTATTTAATTAAATAATTGCCCCTAGGTGCCAAAAATCGGTCCATTTTTGCTATTTAATTATTTTATGCATGAGATGTATATTTTAATTAATTTTTATGTGCATTATGTATGTCATATAGATTTAAAATCCCACCTTAGGTTAAACATTTCATGCATCATTTTTATATTATAAGAGTTATAATATATAGTATGCATGATAGGATTATATTATAAGAGTTATAATATAATGTATGCATGTTTTAATTTAATTGAATATAAATGTTATATTTTTTTAAAAAAATTAAAAGCATGCTCATGCATTTAATTCATGCGATGAATTATATTATGTTTCATGTGATGGATGATCAAGCACTATAACATAGAAATGCATGCAACCTAAGTTAATTATTAGTTTTAAAGTGTTTAGAACTTGAATAATTAGACTTAGGTTTTCTAATTTTCTAATGAGATTAGAAATTTAGGAAATCAAATATAACCTATGAATGGTGACTGATAAGTAACTCTGTCTAAGGAAGGTTTTGTCTAAGGTCAGTATTTATTTTGACGTTGGCGCTTGCAACACCCTACACGAAACCGACTGGAGTGAATTCGGTCCGAGATTCTTAGGTTATATTCTCGTGAGTGACGTTAATTAAGTGTTAATTAATTTACTCACATAGACCTAAGTTAATAATGTGATTATAAACATAGGTTAATACCATATAAGAGTTATATTGGTAGACTTAGGTAAATTTTAGCCGGTTTATCTAGGTCAATCCCTAATAAAAATTAAAGTGCTGAGTGGGAGAAAATAAAGTGTATGAGATACATTTGAATTTCCAACCACAAATCTCCTTTAAAGTCCGCACCGTGAGATCTATACTCGGCCTCGTGGCGCGAATGGGAGCGTTCCCTTTCGGATGGCATTTGTATAGGTCAATATCATCGTGGATGGAGAGAGTACTTATAGTGAGTGGGAGCGGGACTTGTGAAAACGAGACCCACGGTCTCTTCTTTCGATTCACACCGTGAGACGCCTATGATCTGCCTGCTAGTTTGGCTTACACACTGACAATCCCTTCGGAGGGCTTGATCATGGGAGTCTGAACACCGTGAATTCCCAAAAAGGGATCTGATTTCTGGTTGGTTTTCCTTCTTGGTTCACCCTTCGGTGGCTATTGTTTGGACGGATGCTTGGAAACTTAAAGATTGAGGGTGTCACTCACAGAATTCGTTAAGTGTTAATGAATTCGACCGAAAAAATGGTAATTGGACGCCTAATGGAATAAGAGTTATTCGGGGATTAGGTCCGATCGAGAAAGTCTCGTCCCTGAGGGAGGAGTGTTCTGCTCACCCTTCCTCGGTGGCGGTCATTCTAAACCTTTAGGGTATCATTGCAAAATTTTGATTGACCTAGGGATCATGAAACAAATTTTGCTAAAACTTGTTTGGATTTCAAAAGTTTTTTATGAGACTAATACAAAGGTTTTCTTGATTTTTTCAGCTAAAAATGTCTAGCGCAATTATAGCTTTACTCGCTTCGGACAAATTAGTGGGAGATAACTATCAAAGTTGGAAAAACAACATAAATACAATTTTGGTACAAGATGACATTAAGTTCGTGTTATCTGAGGAGTGTCCTCAGATGCCGGGCTCGACCGCGTCGCGAAGTGTTCGCGATGCGTACGATCGATGGATCAGGGCCAATGAAAAGGCCAAGGTCTATATTATTGCCAGCATGTCTGATGTCTTGGCAAAGAAGCACGAGCTGATGGTTTCCGCTAAGGAGATCATGGAGTCTCTGCAGGAAATGTTTGGACAGCAGTCCTTTCAGGTCCGGCATGACTCGCTCAAATACGTCTTCAACGCACGGATGAAAGAGGGGTCGTCTGTCCGTGAACACGTTCTAGACATGATGACCCACTTCCATCTGGCCGAGATGAACGGGGCTTCGATCGATGAGTCGAGCCAGGTCAGTTTTATTTTGGAGACTCTTCCGAAGAGTTTCCTTCAGTTTCGTAGCAATGCTGTTATGAACAAAATTAGCTACACACTGACAACCCTCCTCAATGAGCTACAGAATTTCCAATCCTTGCATAGGGTCAGGGAATCTGAGGCAAATGTTGCCTACAGGTCTTATCACAGGGGTTCGACCTCTGGGACGAAACCTGTTGCTCCTTCACGCCCGAAAGGGAAGAAGAGGATGAAGAGGGGTAAAACTGACCGTGCTGCCGCCCACAAGGGCAAGAAGGTCAAGGAGGTTGCAGAGAAAGGAAAGTGTTTCCACTGCAATGGGGCGGTCACTGGAAGAGAAACTGTCCCAAATTCCTTGCCGAGAAGAAGAATCAAGGTAAATGTGATTTACTTGTGGATCAAACTCGCTTAGTGGAGAGTAGTGACTCTGCTGATTCTGGATTCGCGCCACTAACCACGTTTGTTCTTCTTTTCGTGATTGATTCTGGCGCCACACCGCGAGAGGGTGAGGTGACTCTACAGAGTTGGATTCGGGAGCTTGTCTCTCACTGCAAATGATCGGCACAGTGAAGCTAAGCTTTGGCGGGAAGTACTTATTGTTGGACAATTTGTACATAGTTCCGGGGTTTACTAGAAACCTTGTTTCAATTTTACATCATCTTATTGAATAATGTATTTGATTTCTTTTGAATCGAATAAAGCGTTTATTTCTTTCAAAGGGAATGTGATTTGTTCAAATTTCACTTGAAAATAATCAGTATGTTTTGAAACCTAATTCGGTCAAAAGTGTTTTGAATATCGAATTATTTAAAACCTATGAAAACACGAACTAAGAAAGCGAAAGTTTCTCCAAAAGAAAATGCCCACCTTTGGCATCTTCGGTTAGGGCCACATTAATCTCAATAGGATTGAGAAACTAGTGAAGAGTGGACTTCTAAACGAGTTGGAAGAAAACTCTTTCTGGGTGTGTGAGTCATGCCTTGAGGGCAAAATGACCAAACGTCCTTTTAGTGGAAAAGGATATAGAGCCAAAGAGCCTCTTGAGTTAGTACATTCTGACCTCTGTGGTCCGATGAATGTTAAAGCTCGAGGCGGATATGAGTACTTTGTGTCTTTCATATACGACTACTCTAGATATGGGTACATTTACCTAATGCATAAGAAGTCTGAAACTCTTGAAAAGTTCAAGGAGTACAAGACTGAGGTTGAGAACCTCTTAGGTAAATCGCTTAAAACACTTCGATCGGATCGGGGTGGAGAGTACATGGACACTGAATTCCAGGACTATATGATAGAACACGGAATTACGTCCCAACTCTCAGCACCTGGTATGCCACAACAGAATGGTGTATCGGAGAGGAGAAACAGAACTTTGTTGGACATGGTTCGGTCGATGATGAGCTATGCTCATCTCCCTGATTCTTTTTGGGGGTACGTAGTGGAGACTGCGGTTTATATTTTGAACAACGTTCCCTCGAAGAGTGTTTGTGAAACACCTTTCGAGCTCTGGAGTGGACGTAAAGGCAGTTTACATCACTTCAGGATTTGAGGATGCCCGACACATGTGTTGGTGTCAAACCCAAAAAAGTTGGAACCCCGTTCAAAATTTTGCCTATTCGTAGGTTACCCTAAAGAGACTAGAGG
Organism: Trichosanthes cucumerina; assembly: GCA_036507285.1. NCBI lineage: Eukaryota > Viridiplantae > Streptophyta > Magnoliopsida > Cucurbitales > Cucurbitaceae > Trichosanthes > Trichosanthes cucumerina. The sequence continues at coordinate 66,964,113 of CM071836.1, read as the reverse complement.
TGGTCTGTTTTATGATCCTAGGGAAAATAGGGTGCTTGTGTCGACAAACGCCACTTTCCTAGAGGAAGACCACGTCAGGGATCATGTACCAAGGAGTAAGATTGTATTGAATGAAATGGACAGTTCATCAGCAAGAGTTGCTGATGGGGCTAGTACGTCAACAAGTGTTGTTGATCCTAACACGTCTAGTCAAATCCGTTCCCAAGAGTTGGGAATGCCTCGACGTAGTGGGAGGGTCGTGAGACGACCGATCGCTACATGGGTTTAGCCAAAACCTCGCTTGTCGCTCCCGATGATGATCGTGAGGATCCATTGTCCTATGATCAGGCAATGGTTGATGTTGACAAAGACGAGTGGATTAAAGCTATGGACCAAGAAATGGAGTCTATGTACTTCAATTCAGTATGGGAGCTTGTGGATCAACCGGATGGGGTAAAACCTATTGGTTGCAAATGGATATACAAGCGTAAACGTGGCGTAGATGGGAAGGTGCAGACCTTCAAAACCCGACTAGTGGCAAAGGGTTTTACCCAGGTTGAAGGGATTGACTATGAGGAGACCTTTTACGCTGTTGCCATGGTAAAGTCGATCGAGGATCCTCTCGCCATAGCCGCGTATTATGACTACGGGTATGGCGGATGGATGTCAAGACGACTTTTGAATGGCAAACTTGATGAGACCATCTACATGGACCAACCCAAAGGGTTCATTGCCCAAGGCCAAGAGCAAAAAGTTTGCCGGCTTCATAGGTCCATTTATGGACTGAAACAGGCTTCGAGGTCTTGGAATATAAGGTTTGATGAGGCAATCAAATCTTATGGCTTTGATCAAAATGTCGACGAGCCTTGTGTCTACAAGAAAATCGTTGACAAAACTGCATCATTTTTGGTGTTGTATGTGGGCGATATTCTTCTCATTGGGAATGAGGTAGAATTTCATCGACGCGTTAAGAAGTGGCTAGCTTCGCAATTCCAAATGAAAGATTTGGGAGAAGCTCAGTATGTTCTAGGTATCCAGATAGTCAGGAACCGGAAGAACAGATCGCTAGCCTTGTCTCAAGCGTCTTATATTGACAAGATGTTGTCTAGATATAAGATGCAGAACTCCAAGAAGGGCTTACTGCCTTTCAGGCATGGGGTTCACTTGTCTAAGGATCAATGTCCTAAGACTCCTCAAGATGTTGAGGATATGAGACGGATTCCATATGCTTCAGCTGTAGGGAGCCTGATGTATGCCATGCCGTGTATTAGGCCCGACATCCGCATATGCAAGAGGGAATTGTCGGTGAGATATCACCAATCCAGGATTAGATCACTGGACAGCCGTAAAGGCAATCCTCAAGTATCTTAGGAGAACGAGGAACTACAACTTAGTGTATGGGAGTGGGGATTTGATCCTTACGGGATACACAGATTCTGGATTTTCGACCGATAAGGATTCTAGGAAATCCACCTCGGGGTCAGCCTTCATTCTGAATGGAGGAGTCAGTAGTATGGCGAAGCATCAGCGAGGATGCATCATCGATTCCACTATGGAAGCGGAGTATGTTGCGCCTTGTGAAGTCGCAAAGGAAGTCGTTTGGCTAAGGAAGTTCATGACATATTTGGAAGTTGTTCCTAACATGAACTTGCCCATCACGCTGTTCTGTAATAACAGTGGTGCAGTAGCCAACTCACGTGAGCCTCGGAGCCATAAAAGAGGAAAAAACATTGAGCGCAAGTATCATCTGATACGGGAGATTGTGCACGCGCGAGACGTGATGATCCACGCAGAGATAGCGTCGAAGCACAACGTAGGCGATCCATTTACAAAGCCCCTCACGGCTAAGGTGTTTGAGGGTCACCTAGAGAGTCTAGGTCTTCGAGAGCTTCCTGACTAGGGCAAGTGGGAGATGTGTAAACGAGTATTCAATGCCCTAGTTTATTGTATTACTTCGTTGTAGTTTATGTACATTTCTGAAACGTATTTTCTCCACTAGCTTAGTCCAAGTGGGAGTTTGTTAGGATTTTTGTCCTAATCTCGTGTTTGTAATATATTGTTTGAAATTAATATGAGTTATTTATTTCATCACTTTGTGTCTCGCAATATTTATAAACTTTTTCCAATAAACTAAGCTCCAGTGTCATTGAATTTATGAGAGAACTAGAACTTGAACGGTGTGTAGTGGACACACAGGGAGGATCACGTTCGAGTTAATGACCCGAACGGTCTACAGTATATGGATAGGGTTGGAGACCTAATCCTGGATACACTGTGGATGCGACCCGCTTTGTATTATATACAGACGAGGTGATCTGACTCGTTCATGTGGTTGACATGCGAGTGGGGGCATCCTGCAATGAGATTATACAAGATCGGGACCGTGAATTATTAGACCTCACCGATATAACATCGCTGTGATGTAGGACTAATAATTTCATAGATGACCATTAGTGACTCGACCTGAATCCTGAGCGTGTTACGGACTCCTGTCTACGAGGGTCTGTTCTTTGACTAGTACGGGTGAGGGTGGTCACAGTTACTCGCCCACTATGCCTATCTTCTAAGGGACAGAACCAAGTGGGAGCTGGGAACTTAACTATGCGAGATGGAATTCACTCGTTCCCGGCTTTAGGGAAACTAGAGGGGTTGTTCCCTTAAGTGCTATCTCCGGGGCTTGGACAACGGACACCCACCTTCTCACTGGCCCGAGAAGGGTGTTGTGTATGGTTGGACCATCACAATATGTTGTTCATTAGAGGAGCAGTGGGGACTTAAGGAACAAGAGGTAGACACAGGGGTAAAACGGTAATTTGACCCAACCGTGTCTACGAACAACCTGTGAAGGGTCGACTCATGGGCATTGGTTATATCAGTGGACACGTAATATTCTCAGACCGACGGGAGTGCAAATGGGCTATAGTGGAGTGTTACCGTAGCTAATGAATGTTGGTTAACCGGGTCAAAGAGTTTGACAGTTAATCTCGGATCATTGGAGCCCGCCATCGTAGGTCCATTAGGTCCCTCGCTTGGCTCCATCCGGATTTAAGAAGGGATAAAGTTTTGGTATGAAATTGAAATGTTCAATTTCACCTTAAGGGCATTTGTGTCATTTATATAAGATATGAATGATATAATATATAGTTTAATGTGAATGAGATTCATAATAAACTATAGGTTAGCCTAATTGTTGAATTAGGGCTAATTGGAGAATTTGATTGAGAGAAATTAAATTGGATGTGATTCAATTTGATAAATCCACAACTATTGCAAATGAGATTTGCAATATGAGATATGAGATATCTTATATTATATGGTTATGCAAATGAGATTTGCATAACCTATGATTAATGGTAAAGTGGTAAATATGTGGACATTTTAACTCCACTAATCCACTATATAAACCCTTCTTTCAAGAAGGATAATGATTCACTCTCTCATTTTTTAGTTTTACACAAAAAGAGAAGAGAAACTCTCTCTATTCTCTCTCAAATTCTCCTCCCTCTCCAAAACCAAAACGTTCCCACAAGCCTCCTTTCTCCTAAAGAGAACAACCGAGAAGGCTTTTTGGTGGTGTTTGGTTCATCATCGTTGGAGGAATTCGTAGTATACGAAGGAGCACGAAGAGTTCGTGGACTTGAAGAGGATATTGTGAAGAAAGTCTTCAACAAGTATGTAAAATCCATTCTTACTGTTTTTCTTCTTCTTAATTGCATGTTTAGCCTAGATCTATGTATTAGATCAATTTTAACAAAGACAGTTTGCGTAATTGATACTTCGACGATTCAATCGTCTTCCGCTGCACGGGATTTTCATTCCCTTCATTTAGGAGCTCCCTCTCGCTTCAGACCTGCTGTCGTGAGCCAAGAGAATCTTGGAAGAATTCGCTTTGCACCTCCTTCTTTCTCCGAAGGTCAGTGCATTAGTCGGCTTCGACCCGTGCTTATCGACCTCGACCGTGCTGGTCGGCGTCGTCCGTCTTAACTTTTCTCTTCTCTTTTTTTTTTTTGCTTTCGTATGTTGTAATCTGATTCACTTATTTCGAGTTGCCTGGTTGGTTTCTGCGATGAGTGTGCGAGCTTACCTGCACAATAGACTTTAATCTACCAGCTTTGCTCTTGGCCGAGGATTGGCGGGGTCTGTCGTTTCCTCCAGGGATCAGCTTATCGGTGTGCTTTCGGGTTGGGGATTTTGACTCCCCCATCCCTTCTGCAACCTTCACTTTTCCTTTGTGCTGGTCGAGCTTTTCCAAGATCTTCCATAGACATTCATCCATCTTGTCGACCTTCTCTCTCAATTCGGCCATCCCCTCTTGTGGTCAGCCTGTGTCAGTAGGAGGCCGAGGAGAGGAGACCGTTCTGATTCTCCGAGGATGACGGTCAGGGTCGGATTCTTCTCCGCCTTCACTCTGACTTTGGTTCCTTACGAATCGACTCATGTTTCTCTACCTACATGGCTTAAACTCGTAGTTTTCCATGTAAGCGTTGTTCGTCCCCACAGACGACGCCAACTGTTGTTGTCAAATTTCGGACAGGAGAATACACCTGACCTCAACGTGACAACGACAGTAAATTTGTAATTCTTGGGGGAAGAACGCAGCCTGCAAGACAAGGAAAACCTGGACACTGGTGTGGTGTAAGCCACGCAAGCTCCGATGCTTAAGTCAGTTGGAGTCTTTTCAGAGAATTCTCTAGACGTTTTGTATTTAGGTGCTCAGAATCAACTTACCCTGCTCTCCCCTCTTGGGAGAGTTTAAAAAGCTTCTCCTAGGTTCCTTGTGAGTTTTCTTGGCCTATTGGAAAAATTGAAAGGCCGGGAGAGGGCTGGAAACAGACTTACGGGCCCGCATGGGGTTAGTGCAAGGCTTAGGGTATGGCCTTGCACCTGGTCGGCCTCGGCCTCGTCCAAGGCTGACCACAGGCTTGGGCTGAAAACAAGGTCCAGACTCTTTTCTTGGGGCGTTGGGCGAGGGTAGAACCCAAATGGGAGGACTCTACCCTGGTCGGCCTCGGCCTATGTCGAGGTCGATCACGCGCTTGGGCCGAAGCCCAGTCAAGTCCTCTCGTCTCCTTTCAGCTTGGTTTGGGCCCCGTTCGATTTCGACCCGTGTTGACCTCATATTGGGCTTCTTATTCTGTCGGACCCTTTGCCTTGGTCCTTTGACCAACCCATTCTCGTTGGTTCGATTTAACCCATAACGCAAAGAATTAAATTTTGGACATTAAACTTTATCATCACAGTTTTAGAAATATATATATATATATATATCACCACACAAAGATTTAATAACCCCGATGACTAATTGTTAAAAAGAAAAACAAACGGATGAATAAAAGAAGGTCTAATTACTTAATAAAAATATTTATGGTAAATATGTCATTCAAATAATTAATAATTTGTAAGTCTAGCAATTTTTTTTTGTTTATTACGATTTACTACTTTAATAGTTTATTGGTAATGGAGGTCTATCACTAATGGTTATACTAAAAGTCACTAGTCTATTAGTGATACCTCTATTACTAGTAGACTATGGTTATGTATATCTCACTAATATACTATTTTTAGGGTCTATTATTGATAGATGTTGTTTATCATTAAATGACCATTTTTAATGTCTATTGCCACTACAGAAAAATTATGATTTGTCGACGCCGAGACTCCCGACGCAGCCAACTACGTCGGCATAGAGAACCTATCCCGATGCGCAAATATACGCGTCAGAATAGTCGATGGACAAGACATATCCCAATGCCTAAGATGTAGCGCGTCGGCATAGGTCCACTATGTCGATGCGATCATTTATGGCGTCGGCAGAGCCTCGTTAAAAATGTGGTCCCTTCTTCTTCAAATTAAGAAACCCTTCGAAATCATTTCATGAAAACGATCGAAACCCTCACCCATTTTTTGCATCGCCGCCCTCCAACCGTGACCGTCGCTGTCTAGCCATCACCGTTGCGACAACCCCCGTCACCCTCGTCGTCCAGCGATCGATGTCGGTGACGGTTCGTGGTTTCGCCTCTTTGTTTTGTCATCGCAAGTTGCATCCTTGTCGTCGCTGCCAGTCACAACCTCGCCTCTGCCACCAATCACCACCTCGCGGGTGCCGCCCGTTGCAGCTTAGACGCCATCGCCTCCGGTAATTTATAATTTATTTAGATATAAATACAAAAAATAATTTTGTATATTGAGAACTGCCACTAATTCTCATTAATTAGGAAACATGATACGGGCTTGAGATTCTAAAAAGAAGTTAAATTCTCATTTAGTGGTCACCAGTAGGTTGCCACCGGTCAAAATCCGGTCGGCTAGCTCGTGGATGTGGGTTATATATAGGACATAAATGTTCCACTTTTAACTATTTAAACAAATCCGAATTTGACTGCCCTTTACTAAATGTTTTTTGTAGGGGATACAAAAATTGATCACTCTTTGAAATGGAATTGGCCTACTCTTTTATGTAGAAAATATTGTATAAGTTGTATCTAGTGTTTGTCTTTGTTATTTGGATAATAATCGGGAAGACAATCTCTTCAAATTCGACCTCCAAAATATTTTTTATTGCTTGAAAAATTATTGAGCGTGAGAATAATATTCTTATATCTCATGAGAAATTATTGTTAGATTAGTATTGATATAATTAAATCTTCTATATCATTGATTCCATTGTCTTCATTTACTCTCATTGTCTTCATTTACATCATTTGTAAATGACTCCATTATGATTTAAGGGATACCTATTAGAAACTAAATAAAAAAAATAACTATTAGAAACTAACTTTTTAAGTCCAAAACTAAGAGAATAATAGATACAACTTAGCCCAAGACCTCTTGAGTAATTGAAGGCTTTTTAATTCTATTGACCTTTTCGACACTCATAAAATTCAAGAACATTAATCACACGAAATTATAAGTTAAGAACATACTTTCCCATATGGAAAATGAAGGGAGTCACTATTCTCTAGATTGCACTGTTGAAAATATTAGAGTTAGGTTTCAAATCGATTGGATTAATAGTATCACAAGTCTCTGTTGGACATGAAACCCTTAATAGGATGACTGAGATTTGATTAAATGAGTTGGTTTATTAAATTTAACATCATGTGATGCTTGAAAAGTTAGTTTAAACATATAAGTAAAATTAGGATTCCTCTATCCATTTTATCTTTTGAAGGTTCATATAGGTGTAATTTCTTTCATTTTTCCATTTAATGTCTTTTAAGTGAGACCAATTAGAAACTCTTAAAACTCTTAAATTTCAAAAATAATTTTCATGTTTACTAATTCACTTCTTATTTAATTAATACATATTCTAACATTTCACGAATTATGAGTGTTGGTCTGAGTGTGGTACACGATTGAGATTGAATAGAGAGTGGATTAAAATAAGGGATAAATTCTCAACCGAGTACAAAGAAGGAGTGGCTCAATTCTTAGAATTGACAAAACTTCATGTAAATAATTCAGGAAAAATAAGATGTCCATGCAAAAAGTGTATGAATTCGGTGGGATAGTTATTAGATAGAGTAGAACGACGTTTATTCACAAATAGAATATCTCTCTCATATAGTTGTCGGATATATCACGGAGAGCTAGTTGACTTGCCTAGAGGGTTTGAGGATCACACAAGTCAATCAAGTACTATAGAGCGTGATTTAGTTAATGAAGATAATGAAGTATTGAATCTTCTATATGATTTACATGTCCCTATTGATGATCCTGATATTGATGATAAGGTTGATGTAGATGAAATAGATCTTGGGATTGAGTTACCCTTTAATGGTCGCGATAGAGATACTTCAAACATATTCGAGGATTTAATGGTCGAAGCATGTAATGAATTGTACCCTAGTTGTACCCAAATTTCTTCATTACAATTTTTGGTAAGGGTGATGCATATTAAGATCCTTAATGGTTTGAGTAACAAGTCATTCGATATGTTGCTAGAATTGTTAAAGGAAGCATTTCCAACTGGGGCATCCATACCAAGTTCATTTTATGAAGCTAAGAGAAAGTTTTGTGACTTAGGGTTAAGTTATGACTCCATCCACGCTTACAAGTTCGATTGCGTATTATTTTAGAAAGAATTTGCTAATTGCCAACATTGTCCAGTATGCGGCGAGACTCGGTATAAAGTTAACAATAAAGGTGGTAAAAAGATTCCATATAAAGTTCTACGCCATTTTCGTTTGATACCAAGGTTGAAATGGTTGTTTTCGTCGAAGCACATTTCTCATGAAACGCGTTGACATAAAGAGAAACGGGTTGAAACAAAAGATATGTTGCGACATCCAGCAGATGCTGAAGGTTGGAAGCATTTTGATCGAAAGTTTCCGCAGTTTGCTTCAAATCCACGAAATGCTCGTTTGGGGTTAGCTTCAGATGGGTTTAATTCATTTGGGAATATGAGTACTCGATATAGTATGTGGCATGTGGTACTAATTCCTTACAATTTACCATCTTGAAAATGCATGAAGGAGAATTTTTTTTCATGTCTTTACTTATACCAAGGTCGAAATCTCCAAGAAAAGAAATTGATGTTTACTTACAACCATTGATAGAAGAGCTAAAAGAGTTATGGACTAATGGTGTACGCACTTATGACTGTATAAGTGAAAACTACTTTCAACTACACACAAGTTTATTATTGACTATTAATGACTCTCCTACGTATGGAGACTTCTCGGGATGGAGTTCAAACGGTTACGAAGCTTGCCCTATTTGTAAAGAAGATACATCATCGTTTAGGATAAGAGGAAAAATTTGTTACATGAGACATCGACGTTATCTTCCAGAAATCATAGTTGGCAACAGAGTAAGCAACATGACGGGAAGGTGGAACACAAACCTCCTCCAATGTTGATGGATGGAGAAGAGATTTTACTAGAATTAATTATGTTAAACTTTCATCCTCTTAGTAAGCATGAATCGAAAAAAGACAAAAAAAATGAAGCAAAGTTTAAATTGGACCAAAAAAAGTATTTTTTTCCAACTTCAATACTGGTCAAAGCTTTTATTAAGACATAAACTTGATGTAATGCACATTGAAAAGAATATTTGCGAGAAATTTATTGGGACATTGTTAAATATTGAAGGAAAATCAAAGGACATGATAAACACTCGATTGGATATAGAAGATCTCAAGGTACGAAAGGACTTGTACTTACAAGCGGTTGGAACTAGAGTTGTAAAACCACATGCTGCATACACATTGATTACCAGTGAACGGATAAAGTTTTGCAAGTTCTTGAAATCAGTGAAATTTCTCGATGGATTTGTGTCGAACATATCACGATGTATGAGCGAGAAAGATGAAACACTATCGGAGTTGAAAACTCACGACCATCACGTTCTTCTTCAAAGACTTCTTCCAATTGGTATTAGAGCATACTTACGAAGGACATGGTTACCGCTGTTGTTGAGTTATGTTCGTTCTTTCGTGATTTATGTGCAAAAACAGTACGTGTAAGTGATCTGGATCGATTACAAGCAGATATTATAGTTATCCTTTGCAAGTTGGAAAGAATATTCCGCCTATCATTCTTTGATGTAATGGTGTATCTTGCAATTCACTTACTATATGAAACGAAGGTAGTGGGACCTGTTGTTATAGTTGGAAGTACTCTATTGAAAGAAGTTTGCGAACATTGAAACAATATGTACGAAATAGGGCACGCTCCGAGGGTTCTATAACAGAGGCTTTTATAATGAATTTGTCATTGAATTTTTGTTCATTATATTTTACTATAGTTGAAACCCGAGATTTCTCTTTGGAAATTCTTTAAAAAAAAACAAAGAGATTAAAAATAAAAAGAAAAGAAAAAGAAATATTTTGGTATGTTTTGTTTAAAAAAAGAAAGGCAATGTGGAAAGGAAATATTTTGTTTAAAAAGAAAAAAATAAAAGGAAGGAAGAAATAAAAAAAAAAAGAAGAAAAAGAAAGTGGAAGCACCACCACTGCTTGAACACCTTTTAACACATTTTTCGCCCCATTTGTTTTCATTTAATCAAAGGAAAGAAGAGGGCTTCGTGAGAGAAAGTTGAAGGAAGAAGAAAGGGGAATTCCTGGAGGTTGAGGTTGAAAAAGAAAGGGGAAAGATCCTTACAAGTTACATGGAAAATATTTTGATCAATTCTGCCCAGTTCTGATATTTTGATCGTTTTGAGCTCCACAAGAAGTATTCAGAGGTGAGGTTTGATTTTAGTGAAAGTTAACTCATTTTTTAACAAATTTAGTGAAGGAAGCTCGAGCAAAATATTACTTTAAGTTACTGATTTGTGAAGAGGAAGACAGATGAGAGAATTTGCTGTCAAATCTGAGGAACCTCTGATTTTTTAGTTGTGTTGATCTGTAGATTTCTAATCAGAAGTTGTAATAGGTATGGATGGAAAGCTTATTTAATTTTCTATAACATTCATGAAGAAGGCGTGAGTAGAAAATGATTGGAAGTTACTTTAAAGTTCAGGTCAAGTTCAGGATGCAGCAGGAAAACGAATATGGAAATAACATAAGCTTATTTTTAAGGAAGCACCTTTCGAAGTATTTACGGACATATCCTTTGGGAATGTCAATTTCGTTTATTCATATGTGTTTTAGAGGGTTCAAAAAGGAAGAGTTTGAGATAAAATACATCTTTTTTGGCTAAGTAATGAAGAAGTTATGAGTGTGTGAAATCAGGGTATGAAATCTGTAGAATGCTGGAAAATAGATAGAATTGTTTTTGTAATCCTATGGTTAGAATTCATGAGCTCAAGGATCTAATGCTTGGTTTTGGTTTGTTTGACACGCCAAGAAGAATTAGGTCGAGTATACGGGCCAAAGTTCTAGTTCTAACGCTGTGAGTGACAAAACAAACATCGAAAACGATTCTTATGCTTGAATTATGCTTAAGGAAATACAAGATTTTCCTAAGAATGAACTAGTTTAAATGCTTTATATTTTCTTTTGAACGCATACTTATGAGCATGCATGGTTTCCTAGAAATTATTTCGAGAGCTCGTTGTGAGGCTAGATTTTCCCAATGAAATTTATATGTGAGCATATGTTTATTGATTTACTAAAATTTAGTGGAAATATTATGATTTGAAGCAAGCATGTACTAGCCAGTATTATTTAATGATTTCAAGTTTTGACGAACAAGCTGAGTAAGCTTGAGTTTTACGAAAAGAGATAAGCAGGCATGTTAAAGTATTTTCATGTGTTTTTCTAAGTCTCGAATGAGTAAATGTCTGAGATATTGAGCCTGAGGTTGTATGGTACCGTGTGCACACAGGTCATTTTATATTGTCGACGTTGAGTGTACTCCGTGGCAACAATGTTGTCGTGAGTGTTGGGCGGGCCCCACTACGACAAAGACGATGAGAGTGTTGGGCAGACCCTACTACATCGTAGAGTAAACGTTGGTTGTACTGGGCGTGCCTTACACGACGTAGATTGCCATATGTTTTATAAGGGTTAATATTATCGATATGCCTTGCGAGATTTTAATGACATACTTGCTGGATTTCTAAAACAGCTATTATGGTTACACGTTTATGTTTAACGCTTGATTACAGATGCATATGCTCATAAATTATCAGGTGATATGATTTGCGAGTTAATAATTTTTAAACTCAGTCACTCATTGAGCTTTATAGCTCATTCTTTCAGTGTTTTCCAATTTTTTCAGGTAGAGATCGAGCTCCCGGTGCCTGATATCCTGCCATAATCTACTGTAAGCTCCACGAGTTTGATATTTTGTACGCGGACGGAGTTGTATAGAAAGTCCTTATGTATTGTAGGTTATTTTTAGGGTACTATGTAGTTATGTTTGTGTGTGCGTTAGAGGTTGTGGTTGTTTAAACCATGGTTGGATATGTTTTTTGTTGTGTTGCTCCTTACGCTTGTATAGTAATTGTCAGGGTTCCGCTGTATTATGTTTAAAGTATTTCATATACAAGTATAGTATGCTTATTAGGTACAACAGGGTCAACATGTATCGTTAGAGAGGTAAACGATATCTGTTGCCTTCACGCCGCCTGCTGGGCTAGATTAACAGGTAGTTCGGGAAGAGGTGTGCCAACTTGGTCTCAGAGCAGTTAGCTCCATGGGAAATGAAACAAAGCAAGTAAACTTTAAGAAGAAACTAAGAAATAAATAACAAGTTGTTGAGTTAGTTAAGATAGAACTAGTGAAACATGGTCCAAGTAAGGATAAGAGTAAGTCCAGTCAGGAATAGAATGTGAATACAAATTTAATATTGTGCATTTCAGTTAAGTATTCATTACATGTATAATATGTTGATATGTTATAGGAGTCATGCCACCACGTACTAGCAGACAATGCAGGCAGGATCAGGGCGGGACACAGGATCCTACCCAAGGCCAATATGGGAGGGGTTCTAGTGCCTCGAGAGTTCTGACTGGGGTCGAAAATAAAGAGCATGCTAGTTCCTCAGAGGAGGTAGGTAGGCCAGAGACAGCAGGGCCAAGTGATCCAGAGAAAACATATGGAATAAAACGCCTGGAGAAATTAGGAGCCACAGTGTTTGGGGGTTCCACAGATCCAGCTGACGCCGAGGTTTGGTTGAATATGCTTGAGAAATGTTTTGATGTGATGAGTTGCCCGAAGGAGCGAAAAGTCAAGTTTGCCACATTCGTGCTGCAGAAGGAGGAAAAGGGATGGTGGAAATCAATATTAGCCAGGCGCAGGGATGCACGTACTTTATACTGGCAAACTTTCAGAAGCATATTCGAGGATAAGTATTACCCTAGCACGTGTCGCGAGGCAAAGAGGGATGAGTTTTTAGAGTTAAAGCAAGGGTCACTTTCAGTGGCTGAGTACGAGAGGAAGTATACCGAGTTCTCGCAGTATGCTGATGTGATTGTGGCATCCGAGAGTGACAGATGTCGAAGGTTTGAAAGAGGATTACGTCCTGAGATACGTACCCCAGTCACAGTTATTACTAAGTGGACTGACTTTTCTCAGCTAGTAGAGACTGCTCTACGTGTTGAGCAGAGTATAGCAGAGGAGAAGTCAGTAGTGGAGCCTAGTCGTGGGGCTTTGACAACAAGAAGTTTTCGAGGTCGTGAGCAGCGGAGGTTCACACCTGGCGTAAATGTTTCAAGTCGTCAAGACTTTAAGAATCGAGCTGGTCGCCAGGCATCGAGATAGATGAATGTGGGTGGTGCCTATCAAAGGCAAAGTCAGAGAGCACCTAGTCAGTCTACTAGATAAGCAACAAGACCACAGACAGGGCAAGAGTCTGATGCCAGTGTAGCAAGGAGAACTCCATGTGCGAATTGTGGCAAGAATCATCGAGGTCATTGCCTTGTGGGTGTCGGTGTGTGTTACCAGTGTGGAAAACCAAGGCATTTCAAGAGGGATTGTCCACAGTTGAGAGTAGCCGCATAGAGGAACTAGTGAGTTGAGTCCCAGACAGTTGAGCAGCTGAGAGTTCGAGTAGCTGCAGGAGAGGGCACCAACGGAGTGATTATCGGTACAGCAGGGGAAGGTCTACGCTATGACTCAACAGGAAGGTCTACGCTATGACTCAACAGGAAGCAGGGGAAGGTCTACGCTATGACTCAACAGGAAGCAGACAATGCACCAGATGTGATTATCGGTACGATTCCTATTTGTAATGTACCTGCACGTGTTTTAATAGATCCAGGTGCTACACATTCCTTTGTTTCTAGTATATTCCTAACCAAGCTGAATAGGAAGCTAAAGCCTTTACTGAGAGGTTGATTATATACGCTCCTTGGTGATGCTTTACTAGTCGATGCAGTGTTGCGGAATTGTGAGGTCTTAATAGAAGGTCTTAGTATGTTAGTGGTTCTTCTTCCACTAGAGCTACAGGTGTTACATGTAATTTTAGGAATGGATTTCTTATTTACTTAGTATGCTTCCATGGATTGCCATAGAAAGGAAGTAGTTTTCAGGAAATCAGGGTTGGCTGAAGTGGTTTTCAGAGGTGAAAGGAAGATTATTCATACGAGGTTGATTTCAGCATTAAAAGCTGAGAAGTTGTTGAGGAAAGGTTGCACGCCGTTTCTTGCACACGTAGTGGAGGTGCAGGAGGAAAAGCAAAAACCAGAAAATGTTCTTGTCGTGAACGAATTTCTTGATGTTTTTCCAGCCATCTGTCAGGGTTGCCACCTGATAGGGAAGTTGAGTTCACTATTGAATTGCTACCAGGAACAACACCTATTTCGCAAACGTCGTATAGAATGGCTCCAAGTGAGCTCAGGGAGCTAAAGATGCAGTTACAAGAACTAGTTGACAAGGGATACATCAGACCTAGTGTATCGCCTTAGGGAGCTCCAGTGTTATTCGTAAAGAAGAAAAATGGTACCCTAAGATCATGCATTGATTATGGACAGTTAAACAAGGTCACGATACGTAACAAGTATCCTTTGCCACGTGGAGATGACTTGTTTGACCAGGTAAGAAGAGCATAAATGTTCTCTAAGATTGATTTAAGATCAGGATACCATCAGTTAAAGGTTAGGGAATCAGATATTCCTAAGACAACATTCAGAACGAGGTACAAACATTATGAGGTTTTAGTAATATCATTCGGTTTAACAAATGCGCCAGCAGCTTTATGGACCTCATGAACATGATTTTCCATCAGTATTTGGATCAGTTTGTGATAGTGTTCATTAATGCCATACTAGTTTACTCAGTTGACAGGAAAGCCCATGAGGAACATCTGAGGATTATTCTACAAATACTACGTGATAAACAGTTGTACGCTAAATTCAACAAATGTGAATTTTGGTTGAAGAAGGTACTGTTTTTGGGGCATGTTGTTTTAGCAAATAGAGTTAGTATTGATCCGCAGGATGTGGAAGTTGTGGTCAACTGGGAGAGACCACCTAGTGCGATGGAGGTACGTAGTTTCCTAGGCTTGGCAAGATACTACAGACGGTTTGTTAAGGATTTCTCACGGTTAGCATTACCCTTAACAACTTTGACAAGGAAGAATGCTAAGTTTGAGTGGTCAAAAGAGTTGAATATGAGACAGAGAAGATGGCTAGAACGGATTAAAGATTATGATTGTACCATAGAATACCATCCTGGTAAGATGAACGTAGTAGCAGATGCATTAAGTAGGAAGTCGAGACTTCCTAGGGACGCCTTGTGTGGTATTCGAGCAACCTTTTTATGTACACTAAGGGGTTCTAAGGCAATTGTGACTGCAAAGAATTCAGGGGGCCTTTTAGCTCAATTCTAGGTCAGGTCTTCGCTCGTAGCAGAAATTGTGAGAAGACAACCAAAGGATAGTAACTTGCAGAAGATGTTTGGAAAATCCAAACAGGGCCCAGAAGTAGAATTCAAAATGAGATCAGACGGAGCCATAGTTAGGTAGGGAAGACTATGTGTTCCGAGTATTAGTGAGCTTAAAGATATTATTCTAGAGGAAGCTCACAGTTCAGCTTACGCTATGCATCCAGAAAGCACCAAGATGTACAAAACTTTGAATGGGACGTATTCGTGGCCTGGGATGAAGCGAGAGATAGCTGATTATGTTGATAGATGTTTGATCTGCCAGCAGGTTAAACCAGTTAGACAAAGGCCAGAAGGACTTCTTAATCCACTGCTAGTGCGGGAATGGAAATGGGAGCATATCACTATGGATTTTCTGTTTGGATTACCACGAACTTCTAGTGGACATGATGGTATTTGGGTCGTTGTGGATAGACTCACTAATGAAGGGAATGAGAATCCCCGCGCAGCGAAAGACGATCGAATCGTCGTGGTATCATCATGCAACATGCTTATTAAAATTGATCTAACTATTAGATCTAGGCTAAACATGTTGAAATTTTACAGCAAGAAGAAAAACACTTACTTGTTGTAGACCAATTCAGCAAACTCTCCTTGTTAATCACGAACTCTTCGTGCTTCTCGATCTCTACGAACTCTTTCACGAACTCTTCTACCTCATTCCTAATGAGAAGAATATCGTCCACATACAACACAAAAAATGCGACAGTTTTGTCAATGATTTTCTTGTAGACACAAGGCTCGTCGGCATTTTGATCAAAGCCATAAGACTTGATTGCCTCATCAAATCTTATGTTCCAAGACCTCGAAGCTTGTTTCAGTCCATAAATGGACCTATGAAGCCGACAAACCTTTTGCTCTTGGCCTTGGGCAATGAACCCTTTGGGCTGGTCCATGTAGATGTTCTCATCAAGTTTGCCATTCAGAAAGACTGTCTTCACATCCATCTACCATACCTCGTAGTCATAATACGCGGCGATGGCCAGAAGGATCCTGATTGACTTTACCATGGCAACAGGTGAAAAGGTCTCCTCATAGTCAACCCCTTCTACCTGGGTAAAACCCTTTGCCACTAGTCGGGCTTTAAAGGTTTGCACCTTCCCATCTACGCCACGTTTACGCTTGTAGATCCATTTACAACCAATAGGTTTTACCCCATCCGGTTAATCCACAAGCTCCCAGACATAATTGAAGTACATAGACTCCATTTCTTGGTCCATAGCTTTAATCCACTCGTCTTTATCAACATCAGCCATTGTCTGGTCATAGGTCAATGGATCCTCACAGTCATCGTCGGAGCGACAAATCGAGGTTTCAATTAAACCCATATAGCGATCGGGCTGTCTCACAGTCCTCCCACTACGTCGAGGCATTCCCAACTCTTGGGAAGGGATTTGACTAGACGTGCTAGGGTCAACAACGCTTGCTGACGTACTAGCCTTATCAGCAACTCTTGCTGATGTACTGTCCATTTCATTCAATACAATTTTACTCGTGGTAAATGATCCCTGATGTGGTCTTCCTCTAAGAAAATGGCGTTTGTCGACACAAGCACCCTATTTTCTTTGGGATCAAAAATGTACCACCCTAGTCTCTTTAGGGTAACCTACGAATAGGCACAATTTTTTGACAGGGTTCCAACTTTTTTGGGTTTGACACCAACACATGGGTCGGGCATCCCCAAATTCTGAAGGGATGTAAACTGCCTTTACGACCACTCCAGAGCTCAAAGGGTGTTTCACAAACACTCTTTGATGGAACATTGTTCAAAATGTAAACCGCAATCTCTCACACCCCGAGAAAAGAATCGGGAGACGAGCATAGCTCATCATCGGCGAACCATGTCCAACAAGGTTCTGCTTTCTCCTCTCGATACACCATTCTCTGCTGTGGCATACCAGGTGCTGAGAGTTGAGACGTAATTTCGTGTTCTATCATATAGTCCTAGAATTCAGTGTCCATGTACTCTCCACCTCGATCCGATCGAAGTGTTTTAAGCGATTTACCTAAGAGGTTCTCAACCTCAGTCTTATACTCCTTGAACTTTTCAAGAGTTTCGGACTTCTTATGCATTAGATAAATGTACCCATATCCGGAGTAATCGCTCATGAAAGACACGAAGTACTCATAACCGCCCGAGCTTTAACATTCATCCGGACCATAGAGGTCGAATGTACTAACTCAAGAGGCTCTTTGGCTCTATATCCTTTTCCACTAAAAGGGCGTTTGGTCATTTTGCCTTCAAGGCATGACTCACATACTTGGCAAAGAGTTTTCTTCCAACTCGTTTAGAAGTCCACTCTTCACTAGTTTCTCAATCCTATTGAGATTAATGTGGCTTAACCGTAGATGCCAAAGATGGGCATTTTCTTTTGGAGAAATTTTTGCTTTCTTAGTTCGTGTTTCCATGAGCTTTAAACAATTCGATATTCAAAATACTTTTAACCGAATTTGGTTTTAAAACATACAGATTATTTTCAAATGAAGCTGAACAAATAACATTCACTTTGAAAGAAATAAATGCTTTATTTAATTCAAAAGAAAGCTAAAATACAAGATGTTCAATTAAGCGGAAATAGAAACAAGGTTTCTAGTAAACCCTGAACTATGTACAAATTGTCTAACAATAAGTACTTCCCGCCAAAATGCAAACTTCATCATGCTGATTGTCGCAGCAGAGAGACAAGCTCCCTGATCCAACCCGTAGAGTCACCTCACCTCTCGCAATGGCCGCGCGAAATCAATCCCCGAAAAGAAGAACAAACGCGTGGTTAGTGGCGCTGAATCTAATATCCGGGAATAGTCATTACTCTCCACTAAACATGTTTCTACCACAAGTAAATTACATTTACCTTGGTTCTTCCTCTCGGCCAGAATTTCTGACGCTTTCTCTTCCAAAGTGTCCGCTTCCATTGCGGTGGAAACACTTTCCTTTCTCTTCAACCTCCTTGACTTTCTTGCCCTTCCGGGCGATGAAATGGTCGGTTTTACCCCTCTTCATCCTCTTCTTCCCTTTCGGGCGTAAAGGAGCAACAGATTTCGTCCCAGAGGTCGAACCCCTGTGATAAGACCTGTAGGAAATATTTGCCTCAGATTCCTTGACCCTGTTCAGGGATTGGAAATCTGTAGCTCATTGAGGAGGGTAGTCAGATTGTAGCTAATTTTGTTCATAACAGCATTGTTATGAAACTGAAGGAAACTCTTCGTAAGAGTCTCCATGATAAAACTGACCTGGCTCGACTCGTCGATCGAAGCCTCATTCATCTCGGCCAGATTAAAGCGGGTCATCATGTCTAGAACATGTTCACGGATGACGACCCTTCTTTCATCCGGCGTTGAAAATGTATTTGAGCGAGTCATGCCGGACCTGAAAGGACTGTTGTCCAAACATTTCCTGCAAGGACTCCATGATTTCCTTAGCGAAAACCATCGGCTCATGCTTCTTTGCCAAGACATCGGACATGCTGGCAATTATGTAGACCTTAGCCTTTTCATTGGCCCTGATCCATCGATCATACGTATCGCGAACAACTCGCGATGCGGTCACGCCCGGCATCTGAGGACACTCCTCAGACAACACGAACTTTATGTCGTCAGTTACCAATATTGTATTGATGTTGTTTTTTCAGCTCTGATAATTATCTCCCACTAACTTATCGGAAGCAAGTAAAGCTATAATACCGCTTAGACATTTTTAGTGAAAAATTTAAGAAAAACTTTGTATTAGTCTCTAAAAAACCTTTTGAAAATTAATCTAATTTTAGCAAAAATATTTCATGATCCCTAGGTCATTCAAAATTTTGCAATGATACCTAAAAGGTTTAGAATGACCCACACCGAAGGGTGAATAGAACACTCCTCCTCTAGGAGGAGACTTTCTCGATCAGACCCTAATCCCAGAATAACTCTTATTCCATTAGGCATCGAATTACCATTGTTCGGTCAAATGCATTAACACTTAACGAATTCTGTGAGTGTCACCCTCAATCTTTAAGTTTCCAAGTATCCGTCCTAACAATAGCCACCAAAGGGTGAACTAAGTAGGAAAACCAACTAGGAAACTGTATCCCTTTCGGGAATTCACTGTGTTCCGACTCCCATGATCAACCCTTCCGAAGGGATTGTCTTGTCCAGGCCAAACTAGCAGGTAGATCATAGGTGTCTCACGGTGTGAATCGAAAGAAGAGACCGCGGGTCTCGTTTTCACAAGTCCTGCTCCCACTCACTATAAGTACTCTCTCCATCCACGATGATATTGACCTATACAAATGCCACCCGAAGGGGAACGCTCCCATTTGCGTCACGAGGCCGAGTATAGATCTCACGGTGTGGACTTAAAAGAGATTTTTGGTTGGAAATTGAAATGTATCTCATACACTATATTTCCTCCCACTCAGTACTTTAATTTTAATAGGGATTGACCTAGATAATCGGCTAAAAAATACCTAAGTCTACCAATATAACTCTTATATGGTATTTTGCCTAAGTCTATAATAACATTATTAACTTAGGTCTATGTGAGAAAATTAATTAACACTTAATTAACGGCGTTCACGTAAATATAACCTAAGAATCTCCTGACCGAATTCACTCCCCGTGTCGGTTTCGTGTGTAGGTGTTCATGGCGTCAACTTAAATACTGACCTTAGACAAAACCTTCCTTAGACAGAGTTACTAATCAGTCTCCATTCAAAGATTATATTTGATTTCCCAAATTTCTAATCTAATTAGAAAATTAGAAAACCTAAGTCTAATTATTCAAGTTCTAAACAATTTAAAAACTAATAATTAACTTAGGTTGCATGCATTTCTATGTTATAGTGTTTGAACATTCATCACATGAATAACTATATACTACAACATAATATCATTCATCACATGAATATAAATGAGGAGCATACTTTAATCTAAAAATATAACACTTATATTAATTAAATTAAAAATGCATTTAATTACATTATAACTCTTATAACATAACCTATCATGCAAACTATATTATAACTCTTATAATATATATATGATGCATGAATATGTTTAACCTAAGGTGGGATTTTAAATCTATATGTCATACATTATGAACATAGAAATTAATTAAAATTATACATCTCATCCATAAAATAATTAAATAGCAAAATTAGACCGGTTTTTGGCACCTAGGGGCAATTAATTAAAAACAACGGACAGAAAACGCCCACGTCGCGCGCATTAACTCTTTAACGCATACAGCGTTGCAACGTTGTGGGCAGCGTTGCAACGCTGTTGCCCATGGCGTCGGCGCGCCTCAACAGCGATGGCGTTACCACGCCATCGGTCTTCAGGGCCTTCGACCGCGAGCACGGCGTTGAGACGCCGTTGGGCAGCGTCTCAACGCCATCGACAGACAGCAACCTTCTTGCTGTTGTTCCCCTAGTTTTTCGCCTGTTTTCGCTCCGATTTCTTCACAACAACTCTTGCTACAAACGACCCGGACTTACAGACTCGATTTACAACAAAATTGCCCAAAACAACGGGCCCTTACATTGATCTCATCAACATAATTGTAAATCTAATCAAGTACCAAAAACCGAAAACATCCATTTCCCAAACCAAAACATTCATCTCATGAAAACATGGTGAAATACCCACCTAAATCTTAATAAAACAGTGCATAGATGAATGACCATCGAAATGGCTCTGATACCAATTGAAGGGAATGAGAATTCCCGCACAGCAGAAGAGGATCGAATCGTCGTGGTATCATCATGCAACATGCTTATTAAAATTGATCTAACTATTAGATCTAGGCTAAACATGCTGAAATTTTACAGCAAGAAGAAAAATACTTACTTGTTGTAGACCAATTCAACAAACTCTCCTTGTTAATCACGAACTCTTCGTGCTTCTCGATCTCTACGAACTCTTCCACGATCAGATCCCAAACACTACCAAATGATCTTCTTGGTTGTTCTCTTTTGGAGAAGGGAAGTTGGTGGGAACTTTTGTTTTTGGAAAGAGAGGAGAAATGAGAGAATGGAGAGAGTTCACTTTTGGATTCTTAGGTCAAAATCCAAAAATGAGAACTTAGCTTACCAAACCCATCTTACAAAAGGTTTATATAGTGGAATGATGAAGTTCACAACTTCACATTATTACCACTTTACCACAACCATATGTTATGTAAATCTCATTTACATAATTATATAATATAAGATATCTCATATCTTATGTTGCAAATCTCATTTGCAATAATTGTGGATTTAATTAAATTGAATCACATTCAATTTATTTTCTCTCTATCAATTTCTCCAATTAGCCTTTAATTCAACAATTAGGCTAATATATAGTTTATTATGAATCTCATTCATATTAAACTATATATTATATCATCTATATGATATAAATACTTTTAAAGTGAAATTGAACACTTCAATTTCATGTCAAAACATTAACCCTTCTTTTTATCCCGCAGTTGAGCCAACCAAGGGACCTAATGGACCTCAAAGATGGGCTCCAATGATTTGAGGTTAACCACCAAACTCTTTGACTGGGTCAACCAATGTTCATTAGCTACAGTAACACTCCACTAAAGCCTCGTAGCTATACTCCCATCGATGTAGAATATTACGGGTCCACCGATATAACCAATGCCCATGAGTCGACCCTTCACGGGTTGTTGTTCGTGACACACGGTGGGTCAAATTACCGTTTTACCCACAATGTCTACATCTTGTTCCTTAAGTCCCCACTGCTCCTCTAATGAACAACATATTGTGATGGTCCAACCATACACAACACCCTTCTCGGGCCAGTGATAAGGTGGGCGCCCGTTGTCCAAGCCCTGGAGACAGCACTTAAGGGAACAACCCCTCTAGATTCCCTATAGGCGGGAACGAGTGAATTCCATCTCGCGTAATTAGGTTCCCAGCTCTCCACTTGGTTCTGTCCCTGAGAAGATAGGCATATTGGGCAAGTAACTGAGACTACCCTCACCCGTACTAGTCAAAGGATAGACCCCCGCAGACAGGAGTCCGTAATACGCTCAAGATTCAGGTCGAGTCACTAATGGTCATCTATGAATTTATTAGTGTTTACTGTCAATGGTGTTATATCAGTAAGTCTAATAATTCACGGTCCGGTCTTGTACAATCTCATTGTACAGGATGCCCCCACTCGCATGTCAACCACATGAACGAGTCAGATCACCTCGTTTGTATCTAATACAAAGCTGGCCGCATCCACAGTGTCTCCAGGATTAGGTCTCCAACCTCATTCTTATACTGTAGACCGTTCGGGTCATTAACTCGAACGTGATCCTCCTTGTGTGTCAACTACACACCGTTCAAGTTCTAGTTCTCTCATATATTCAATGACCCTGGAGCTTAGTTTATTGGAAAGGTTTAAAATATTTGCGAGACACAAAGTAAAGAAATGAATAACTCTTATTAATTTCAAAACAATATTTTACAAACACGAGATTATGACAGAAATCCCAACAACTAAGACATAAGGATTTATACCGATTAAAGTGACGTCTACACTTAGACAATATATACAGAGCATGTGTCCTTCGGTTTAAGGTAAGTTGGGATACCAACTTATCACTTATGGAGTTCGCTTATAAAAACAACTATCAGTCTAGTATCGACATGACACCGTTTGAGGCTTTATATTGAAGACCATGTAGAACGCCCGTGTATTGGAAAAAATGGGAGAGCGGAAGCTAATCGATCCAGATCTGGTACAAGTTACGATAGACAATATTAAGGTAATTAGACCGAATCTGAAAGTAGCTCAAGATCGTCAGAAGAGTTACACAGATAAGCGACGAAAGGACATAGAATTCCAGGTCGGAAATCAAGTTTTCTTGAATTATCTCCGTGGAGAGGTGTTCTTCGCTTTGGCAGGAAAGGTAAGCTGAGTCCTAGATATATTGGTCCTTATCAGATAAACGAAACGAGTTGTGCCAGCAACCTACAGACTGGAGTTGCCAGCAGAACTATCTCGAATACATGATCTTTTTCATGTGTCTATGATCAGAAAGTATATTCCAGATCCGACACATGTGTTAGAAGTGCAACCAGTTGAGCTGAAAGAAGACTTGAGTTACATAGAGGATGCAATTCAAGTCCTCGACAAGAAAGAACAAGTTTTGAGAAACAAGACGATCACACTCGTGAAGGTTCTTTGGAGACATCACGGAGTGGAGGAGACAACTTAGGAGTTAGAGGACCAAATGAGGAGGAATTACCCAACCCTCTTCACCTAAGGACTACTAAATTTCGAGGACGAAATTTCTTAAGAGGGAGGTAAGTTGTAAACCCGAGATTTCTCTTTGGAAATTCTTTAAAATAAAAAAAGAGATTAAAAATAAAAAGAAAAGAAAAAGAAATGTTTGTTGGAATGTATGTCCTAATCTCGTTTTGTTTGTAATATTTCCATTTGAAATAAATAAGAGTTATTTCTTTCATCACTTTGTGTCTCGCAATTTTACAAACTTTGTCCAATAAGCTAAGCTCCAGGGTCGTTGAATTTATGAGAGAACTAGAACTTGAACGGTGTGTAGTGGACACAAAGGGAGGATCACGTTCGAGTTAATGACCCGAAAGGTCTACAATACATGGATGGGATTGGAGACCTAATCCTTGAGACACTGTGGATGCGACCCGCTTTAGATACAAACGAGGTGATCTGACTCGTTCATGTGGTTGACAGGCGAGTGGGGGCATCCTGTGCAATGAGATTGTACAAGACCGGACCGTGAATTATTAGACCTACTGATGTAACACCGTTGACAATATAGGACTAATAACTTCGTAGATGATCATTTGTGACTCGACCTTAATCTTGAGCGTGTTAAGGACTCCTGTCTGCGGGGGTTTTTTCTTTTGACTAGTATGGGTGAGGGTGGTCACAGTTACTCGCCCAATATGCCTATCTTCTCAGGGACAGGACCACGTGGGGAGCTGGGAACTTAACTACGTGAGATGGACTTCACTCGTTCCCAACTTCAGGGAAACTAGAGGGGTTGTTCCCTTAAGTGTTGTCTCCACGGCTTGG
Source organism: Trichosanthes cucumerina (assembly GCA_036507285.1). Taxonomy (NCBI): domain Eukaryota; kingdom Viridiplantae; phylum Streptophyta; class Magnoliopsida; order Cucurbitales; family Cucurbitaceae; genus Trichosanthes; species Trichosanthes cucumerina. Next base: position 66,939,827 of record CM071836.1, on the reverse strand, counting down.
ACAACAGGCGCTCACCCTCTCATTGGCCCGAGAGGGGTGTTGTGTATGGTTGGACCATTACAACATTGTTGTTCATTAGAGGAGCAGTGAGGACTTAAGGAGTAAGAAGTAGACACTGGGGTAAAATAGTAATTTGACCCGACAGTGTCTATGAATAACCTGTGAAGGGTCGACTCATGGGCATTGGTTATATCAATGGACACAACATGTCCTACAGTGATGGGAGTGCAGCTAGGCTTTAGTGGAATGTTACCATAGCTAATGAATGTTTATTAACCAGGTCAAAGAGTTTGACAGGTTTGTCTCGGATCATTGGAGCTCGTCACTGTAGGTCCATTAGGTCCCTCGGTTGGCTCAAACTTGATTAATAGAGGGTTTACAGTTTTGGTGTGGATTTGAAGTATTCAAATTCATTAAAGGGTAATTATGTCATTTATATGAGATATGATTGACATATTATATAGTTTAATGTGAAAGAGATTCATAATAACCTATAGGTTAGCCTAATTGTCTAATTAGGGCTAATTTTGAGAAATTAGATTGAGAGAAATTAAATTGAATGTGATTCAATTTAAAATTCCACAACTATACAAATGTGATGTGTATAATGAGATATGGGATATCTTATTATATGTGGTTATGCATATATGATTTGCATAACTTATGATTGTGGTTAAATGGTAAATAGGTGGAGATTTCAACTGCACCTATCAACATTATATAAACACTTTGCAAGAAGGGTTTCATAGGCTTGTTGTTCATTTTTTGGATTCTCACCAAAAACAACAATCAAAATTCTCTCAACTCTCCTACCCTCACCAAAAAGGAGTCCCACTTATTCTCCTTCTAGCTAAAAGAGAACAATCGAGAAGCCTTTCGGAGCGTCTCGGTTCGTTGGTTCGTTCGAGGAGATCGAGTTTGTTTAGATCGTGATCACGAAAAGTTCGTGACAGAAGGAGGAATACGTGAAGACAGGTTATTCAACATGTAAGTGTTCTTACTCTTTTTCTCTTCTAATTCATGTTTAACCTAGTTTTTATGTGATAGAAACAGTTTTAAGAAAGCATTTTTCGCAACGATACCACGACGATTCAATCATCCATCCGCTGCGTGAAATTTTCATTCCCTTCAATTGGTATCAGAGCCAAATCGTTGGCTTGTCGTTGTGCAAATGATTTTCTTAAAATTAGGTGGGTATTGCTTCAATTTTATGAGATGAATTTGTTGGTTTGCAAAATTCGATGTTTTCGGTTTTGGCACTAGTTATAGGTTTATTTTCGTTGATTAGACCAATGTAAAGGCCCATGTTTTTTGGGGCATTTAGAAAATAAACCGAGTCTGTAAGTCCGTGTCTTTGTCGACAAGAGTTGCGGTGAAGAAATCCGAGGGGAAACGGGCAAGAAACGACGAAGAACAACAAAGGAGCTTGGTGTTCTTTGGACGACGTTGAGATGCTGTTCTTCGGCGTCTCAACGCTATCTGCACGGGCGGAGGCTTAGCTTCAGAGAAGCGTTGCAACGCTAGGCGGAGCGTTGCAACGTCCTCGCGTGGAGCACGTGGCTAGCGGCGCTGAGTGTTGCAGCATTGCAACGCTGCGTGCGTTGAGGAGCAGTTCGTGCGTAGTGGGCGTGTGCCTTCAATTTTGAAGATGTGAGGGCATTTTTTTAATAAGTTTTTATTTATTTATATTAATTGTAAAATGTATTTTATTTTTATTAAATTAATTAATTAATTAATATTAATATAAATGTTATATTAATGTTAAATAATTCATTTAATGTCCCCTAAGTGCCAAAATCGGTCCAATTTTGGCAATTTAATTATTTAATGCATGAGATGTATGAAACATTTAATTCTATGTGCATATTGTATGCCATATAGATTTAAAATCCCACCTTAGGTTAAACATTTCATGCATCATATTTATATTATAAGTGTTATAATATATAGTATGCATGATAGGTTATTTTATAAGTGTTATAATATAATGTATGCATGTTTTAATTTGTTTAAATATAAGTGTCATATTTTTAGATTAAAAGCATGCTCATGCATTTAATTCATGTGATGTATGTATGTTATAGTTTAATATTATTCCTGTGATGAATGATCAAGCAATATAACTTAGAAATGCATGTAAATAAGTTAATTATTAGTTTTAAAATGTTTAGAACTTGAAATAATTACACTTAGGTTTTTTAGTTCTAATAAGATTAGAATTAGGAAATCAAATATGACCTTAAAATGGTGTATGATTAGTAGCTCTATCTAAGGAAGGTTCTGTCTAAGGCTGGGGTATTTAAGCTGACGCTTTGCGGAACACCCCTACCTGGGAACCGACCTGGGAACCTACCTGGGTCCGAAGATTCTTAGGTTATATTATCATTGGTGGAGTTAATTAAAAGTTGATTAATTTACTCACATAAACCTAAGTTAATAATGTCACACCCCCTCCCAGCTTACTTTCTTAACCTAGGAAGAGATGCAAAGACAGAGATAACCAACTCTCTTCTGGCTCTCCCTGACTAACCAAAGACTTAACCTAAAATTAAACGCAACACAACACGTTTGAACAAGCAAGATTGAACATTGAATGCACATATAAGCACGACACATTCACTTCCAGTACTATGTTCTATAGCTAGTCATAAGCCTTCAAGTTTTTTACAGCCCGACTAATATGTTTTCACTACAAACCATATACATAAGAAAGTGTATATACAAGGAGCTAAAACAGCGTGGTGGCAAACAGGTCTTGTCAAGACTAAGCACCAAGAACTCGTCTGCTACCTGGGAAGAGTAAACATATGAATACGTGAGCTGGGAAGCCCAGTGAGTGTCTATTTTTAAAACATTATAAGCTCAAAGGTGAAGCATAATAATGGGCAGACTATAAGTATAAAATTACTTAACATTTGTTTGTAAGCATAATCTAGCCATGCTTCCAATTTACAGGTTTAAGTCACCACTTATGTATAGCATAAATCTCATAATGCAGTACTATATTGAGGGTAGATAGATCAATACAATAAAACTCATGGCATGATACCGCTTTCGAACCTTAGCGGTGGTAGAGTTATATTTATACTAATAACGTTCATACCTCTCTCACGTACACGTGGAATGCCATTGGCATTTTGGTTTCCCCTAATACCTTCTCTATGTCCTTCAGTATTAAGGTAAGACCATTTACTACCCGTATACCTTCTCATTGTCCTTCAGTATCGGGAAATCATGATTCCTTCCCCCCTAAGTACCTTCTCTAATGTCCTTCAGTATTAGGGGTTAACAACAAACATGGGCATAATTTGTATACCATGGAAATCATGTTTTAATAATACATACAACAATATCTCAACCTTTGCATATTATTTTCTAAACAGGTTCCTAAATAGATTTACACAAGACATTCTCTAGAGGAATTCATACTTCAATAATTTAGTTTTCATACTTGGACTTATAGTACAAACTAATTCAAAACATGCTTAGATTCCATCAAGAACATTATGTTAAGAAACTCCATGAAACTATACATAATGAATTCCAGCAAGATTCAATGATCAACATTTATGTTTTTGAAGATAAACAAAGGTCAAGCATAGTTCTAAAATAGAGTCACTCACAATTACCAAAAAAGTTCCAAGGATTATAAGCTATTCCTATCTCTGTTTGCCCTGAAAATAAATTTAATAACATTAATTCCTTTCCTTATGCACCTTAAAAACAGATCTAATTCAGTCCCATAACTTAATTCATAATAACCATACACACTTGGTTGTAAGGTATCTAGAAATGGAAGCACATCTCCTTCAATCTCTTGCTAGCAGTTTTTTCTTTGCATCTAAAATTTCAGGTTAAACTTTAAGTTTGGGTTTCTCAAAATTTATCAAAACAACCATCAAATATTTTTTGATAGACCTCAAGTACAACATCTTAGCTTACTTACCCAAACATTTCAGCCTCTAATTCGTCCTCAAGAGCTCACAACAGACTGATCTCCTCACACTGTTCTGCTACCCCAGAACCTTGAACACCTCTCACCTTTTTGCCCTTTTCTCCTTTTTCCTCTTCGTATTTTCAGAACAGCCGACCAGTTTCGTATTGTACACTCAATTTAGGAGATTTTGACTCAAAAATCATTGAATTTAGCTTAGTAAATTACGAGATATGATCGTTTGAAGATGACCTATTTTTCAGTGACTTCTTTGTTTTTCCTACTGATTTGTGACACCTACTTGCAATGTTTAACTCCGAGGCTTCACCTCCTTTGGCCAGCTCCAACTTTATTATTTACATCATAATCCCCTTTTTAATCACCAAAATAAGTAAGTAAATAAACCCTAAGCATTTAGTCAACTTATACTAAGTTTGTGAGGTATAAGATCTTCCATTCAATACATATTGCATCTTAAACTTCCCCAATTTGCTAAAGCTTTTAACTTACTTCAATTCAACTTTTAATATGCTTATTTCAATGGCTTACCTATCTCCTTATGAAGCTTTTATCACATTATATCTCCCAATTAAATAGATTCCCAAATCGAATCACGACATCCTTTAGTGCAACCTATATCATTTTGCATATTTCAACACATCAAGTATGAGTGCAAAATGATAAAAGAAAATAGAGTTTAGGGCCTACAATTTACTACCCCCTTAAGAGGAATTTTGCCCTCGAAATTCAACACGAGAAAAGTTGTGGGTACTTTTCTTTCATTTTGTATTTGCTTTCCCATGTTGCTTCCTCGACGTCATGATTTCTCCTCAACACCTTTACCAGTGGTATTGACTTGTTCCTAAGCACTTGTTCTTTCTGATCCAGTACTTGTAGAGTTTCTTCCTCATATGATAGATTCTCCTTAAGTTGTATTGGTTCTACCTTGAGCACATGTGATGGATCAGAAATGTATTTCCTCAACATTGATACATGGAAAACATTATGTACCCGAGACAATTCTATCGGTAAAGCTAATCTGTAAGCTGATGGCCCTACACGCTCCAGAATCTCGTAAGGCCGTATATATCTTGGGCTCAGTATCCCCTTCCTTCCGAACCGCAAAATACCCTTCCACGGGGATAGTCTCAGGAAAACTTTGTCTCCGATTTCGAATTCTAAATCTCTTCTTCGTTTGTCAGCGTAGCTATTTTGTCTATCTTGTCTTTGTCTTGATCTTTCCCTGATAAATTTAACATTCTCCGAGGTAACTTGGACCAACTCTGGCCCTATCAGCTTCCTTTCTCCTACCTCCCCCCAGCAAATAGAGGTTCTACATTTCGTTCCATATAATGCTTCGTACGGTGTCATTCCGATGCTAGAATGATAACATTATTGTATGCAAACTCCATCAACGATAGGTGAGTCTCCCAACTTCCTTTATATTGCAATACGCATGCTTGAAGCATGTCTTCGAGGGTCTGAATGGTTCTTTCTGACTGACCATCGGTTTGTGGATGAAATGTTGTACTAAAGTGCAACTTAGTTCCCAAGGCCTCTTGGAGACTCGACCAGAACTTGGAAGTAAATCTCGAATCCCTATCCGACACAATAGATACTGGGGCTCCGTATTGACTTACAATCCTGTCAACATATAATTTAGCAAGTTTATCCAGAGTAAAAGTTACCTTGACGGGTAAGAATCGAGCAGTCTTAGTCAATCTGTCTACTATCACCCAAATCCCGTCATAATCACTCGGTGTTCGGGGAAGTCCAAATAAGAAATCCATGGTTACATGCTCCCACTTCCATTCAGGTATTTGGAGTGGATTTAGAAGCCCTCCTGGTTTCTGTCGTTCAGGTTTCACCTGCTGACAAATTAAACATTTAGAGACATACTCTGCTATTTCTCGTTTCATTCATGGCCACCAATAATGGTTCTTTAAGGTCCGATACATCTTTGTACCTCCTGGATGCATCGCATAGGCTAAACTATGTGCTTCTTCTAGTATCACATTTCTCAAAGTTTCATCTTTAGATACCCGAAATCTACCATACTTCATCAACGCTCCATCACGCCTTACTTCGTAATCTGCTCTCTGATTCAAGTTCACCTCTTCTATCAATTTCTTCAGGGTAGGGTCTTTAGCTTGACTTGAGATAATAACATTAATTAAGGTAGGTCTTACCTGAAAATGAGCTAACAAATTCCCTTTGTCACCAACATACACTTTTGCATTAGAACTCTTGAGTTCCTCAAATAGAGCCACTCTAACAGCATTAAGTGACCCCTATGTTGCTTCAACTTCCTATTTAGTGCATCAGCTACAACATTAGCCTTCCCTCGGTGGTATTCAATCGTGCAGTCATAATCTTTTATCAATTCAAGCCACCGCCGTTGTCTCAAATTCAACTCTTTCTGTTCGAAGATATATTTTAAACTTTTATGATCTGTGTAAATACAACACTTCTCACCAAATAGATAATGCCTCCAAATCTTTAAAGCTAACACAACTGCTGCGAGCTCCAGATCATGAGTAGGATAATTACATTCATGCTTTTTCAACTGTGTTGATGCATAAGCGATCACTTTCCCATCCTGCATAAGCACACATCCAAGGCCCTGATATGAGGCATCACAGTAAACCTCAAACTCTTTTCCCGTGGTGGGTAGAGTTAGTACCGGTGCTGTGACAAGTCTGTTCTTTAACTCTTGAAAACTTTTTCCACACTCTTCACTCCACTCGAACTTCATATTCTTCTTTGTCAAACTGGTTAATGGAAGAGCTATCTTCGAAAACCCCTCAACAAAACGTCGATAGTATCCTGCAAGTCCCAAAAAACTACAGACTTCCGATATTGAAGTGGGTTGTTCCCACTTAACTATAGCTTCTGTCTTCTAAGGATCCACTTGAACTCCAGCTGCTGACACTACGTGTCCCAATAACACAACCTGCTTAAGCCAAAACTCACATTTACTAAATTTAGCATACAGCTTCCAATTTCGTAATGTCTGTAGCACTAGTTTGAGATGTTCTGCATGTTTCTCTTTACTTTCTGAATACACCAAGATGTCATCAATAAATACTATCACAAACTGATCAAGGTAAGGATGGAATACCCGATTCATGAGATCCATGAATGTTGCTGGGGCATTTGTTACCCCAAATGGCATTACCAAGAATTCATAATGCCCATCCCTTGTCCTGAAAGCTGTTTTTGGTACATCAGAATCATTGATCTTTAGCTGATGGTAACCTGATCGTAAATTAATTTTGGAAAACACTGAGGCACCCTTTAGTTGATCAAACAGGTCATCTATGCGGGGCAAAGGATATTTGTTACGTATTGTTATCTTATTCAGTTGTCGGTAATCAATACATAATCGTAATGTCCCATCCTTCTTTTTAACAAACAACACAGGTGCTCCCCACGGAGATACACTCGGTCGAATATAACCCTTATCCACCAACTCCTGCAACTGAGTTTTCAAATCCTTCAATTCCTTCGGTGCCATCCTATACGGGGCTTGAGATATTGGCGCTGTTCCTGGCATCAGGTCTATGGTAAACTCCACCTCTCTATCAGGTGGCAACCCTATTAGCTCTTCTGGGAAGACATCTAAATAATCACATACTATTGGAATGTCTTCAGGTTTCAATTTACTCACTGGTGCACAAACTACATATGCAAGATATGTTGTACAACATTTCTTCAATAATTTTCTAGCTTTAATAGTTGATATCATACAAGTAGGCAATATCTTTCTATACCCCTTAAACACAACCTCAGTGTCGCCTGGCTTCCTCAACACAACTTCCTTCCTATGACAGTCCATTAAGGCATGATACCTAGATATGAAATCTATCCCCAAGATAACGTCGAACTCTTGAAGATCTATAGGAATCAGTTCAATTGTCATAGTCATACCATTCACTTCCACCATACAACTAGTATAAACACTACAGACTATCAACATATCACCAATAGGAGTATAAATATACAACTCCTCAGATAAAGGTTCTAACTTCGGAAGAATGCTAGCAGCAAACATTTCAGAGATAAAAGAATGCGTAGCTCCTGGATCTAATAATGCATGTGCAGGTTTACTACAGATAGAAAGTGTACCTGTAATAACTTCTGGTGCATCCTCTGCCTCCTGCTGTGTCATAACATAAATCTTCCCCTGTTGTCGGGGTCGACCTACCTGTCCCTTCTGCTTAGCACTACTAGTGCCTTCTCCTCCAGCTACCCCAGTATTTTGCTGCTGGTTCACGATTTGCGACGTGGTTCTCTGTCCTACCATGCCTTCTTGCATTAGTTGGGGGCATTCCCTTTTGAAGTGACCGCCTTGCCCACAGTTGAAACATACATTTTCGCCACTCAAACATCGACCCCAATGATACTTTCCACAAGTGTTGCACAAAGGTTCCTTGCTGAACTAGCTACTGACTCACTGGGTTGCCCTGTACGGGAGTCCTTTGCTGATCCTATCAGAAAGCTTGATCCCTGCTGCCTCTGTCTTTCCCCACGTCCACCTGTACCAGTCCTTGGAGTAGTTTGCCCACCACGATGGGGTTTAAAGCTTCCCTTTCCAGAGACACCTGGAGTGAATCTCCTATTATCTCCTCGTTAGAATCGGTCTCGTGGTAAACCAAAAGAATAAGTGGTATCACCACTACCTACAACTCCTTTTCCCATTCTGTCATCTACTAGGCTTCGCTCTACTCGCAATGCCGTCTCCACAAGCTTGGAGAACTCAGCCCACTCCGAACTTGCTGTCACAGACGTTCGGATTTCTGTTCGCAGACCATCCTCGAACCTCTTGCATCGATCTATCTCGCTTGCAACAATAATGCTAGCATACTTTGATAACTCTGTGAACTTCTTCTCATATTACATTCATAGTCATCGACCCCCTGACGAGTCCTAGAAACTCGTTCCTCTTCGCATCACTATATGAGCTCGGATAATACTTATCTTCAAAGGCCTTTCGAAACTCTTTCCAGCTCCAAGCTTCCCCTTTTCTGCTCTCTGTTATCTTCCACCAATCATCTGCTCCTTTCTGGAGTAAGAATGCTGCTAAATCGACCTTCCTGTCTTCAGGGCATCGCATGACCCAAAAACACTTCTCAATCAGATTTAACCAAACCTCAGCATCAGCGGGATCTGTCGTGCCTTCAAATGTTGTTGCACCTAAGGCCTTCAGTCTTTCAATGGCATACTTTTTTTCAGGATCTGCTTGTGCTGATCCAACTCTTTCAGCTAATCTTTGAGTTATCCTCGTGAAGATCCGTTCCTCCATGTTCACCTCTTGCTGAGGATGACTAGACTCTCTCTCTGATACCTCTCTTCCTCTATCACCAGTAGCTTCTTGAGTTCCGGCCTCCACTTGCCTGCCTTGTTTGCCACCTCGAGCCATGGTCCTAAATTATACAATCTTATTAAAATAGTTAAGACAACAAGCTCCTAGTTTAATGCATGAACCTAGTTCTCTTCCCAAAACCTTTTGCTCTGATACCAAGTTGTCACACCCCCTCCCAGCTTACTTGCTTAACCTAAGAAGAGATGCAAAGACAGAGATAACCAACTCTCTTCTGGCTCTCTCTGACTAACCAAAGACTTAACCTAAAATTAAACGCAACACAACACGTTTGAACAAGCAAGATTGAACATTGAATGCACATATAAGCACGACACATTCACTTCCAGTACTATGTTCTTTAGCTAGTCATAAGCATTCAAGTTTTTTACAACCCGACTAATATGTTTTCACTACAAACCATATACATAAGAAAGTGTATATACAAGGAGCTAAAACGGCGTGGTGGCAAACAGGTCTTGTCAAGGCTAAGCACCGAGAACTCATCTGCTACCTGGGAAGAGTAAACATATGAATATGTGAGCTGGGAAGCCCAGTGAGTGTCTATTTTGAAAACATTATAAGCTCAAAGGTGAAGCATAATAATGGGCAAACTATAAATAGAAAATAACTTAACATTTGTTTGTAAGCATAATCTAGCCATGCTTCCAATTTACAGGTTTAAGTCACCACTTGTGTATAGCATAATCTCATAATGCAGTACTATATTGAGGGTAGATAGATCAATACAATAAAACTCATGGCATGATACCGCTTTCGAACCTTAGCGGTGGTAGAGTTATATTTATACTAATAACGTTCATACCTCTCTCACGTGCTCGTGGAATGCCATTGGCACTTTCGTTTCTCCTAATACCTTCTTTATGTCCTTCAGTATTAAGGTAAGACCATTTACTACCCGTATACCTTCTCATTGTCCTTCAGTATCGGGAAATCATGATTCCTTCCCCTAAGTACCTTCTCTCTAATGTCCTTCAAGATATTAGGGGTTAACAACAAATATGGGCATAATTTGTATACCATGGAAATCATGTTTTAATAATACATACAACAATATCTCAACCTTTGCATATTATTTTCTAAACATGTTCCCAAATAGATTTACACAAGACATTCTCTAGAGGAATTCATACTTCCATAATTTAGTTTCCATACTTGGACTTATAGTACAAACTAATTCAAAACATGCTTAGATTCCATCAAGAACATTATGTTAAAAAATTCCATGAAACTATACATAATGAATTCCAGCAAGATTCAATTATCAACATTTATGTTTTTGAAGATAAACAAAGGTCAAGTATAGTTCTAAAATAGAGTCACTCACAATTACCAAAAGAGTTCCAAGGATTATAAGCTATTCCTATCTCCGTTTGCCCTGAAAAGGAATTTAATAACATTAATTCCCTTCCTTATGCACCTTAAAAAAAGATCTAATTCAATCCCATAACTTAATTCATAATAACCATACACACTTTATTGCAAGGTATCTAGAAATGGAAGCACATCTCCTTCAATCTCTTGCTAGCAGTTTTTTCTTTGCACCTAAAATTTTAGGTTCAACTTTCAGTTTTGGTTTCTCAACATTTATCAACACAACCATCAAATATTTTTTTATAGACCTCAAGTACAACATCTTAGCTTACTTACCTCAAACTTTCAGCCTCTAATTCCTCCTCAAGAGCTCAAAACAGACTGATCTCCTCACACTGTTCTGCTACCCCAGAACCTTGAACACCTCTCCCTGTTCTGCACTTTTCTCCTTTGTCCTCTTCGTATTTTCAGAACAGAAGACCAGTTTCGTATTCTACACTCAATTTCGGAGATTTTGACTTAAAAATCATCGAATTTGGCTCAGTAAATTACGAGATATGATCATTTGAAGATGACCTATTTTCTAGCAGCTTGCTGTTTTCCTACGAATTTGACAGCACCTACTTGCAATGTTTAACTCCGAGGCTTCACCTCCTTTGGCCAGCTCCAACTTATACTAAGTTTGTGAGATATAAGATCTTCCATTCAATACATATTGCATCTTAAACTTCCCCAATTTGCTAAAGCTTTTAACTTACTTCAATTCAACTTTTAATATGCTTATTTCAATGGCTTACCTATCTCCTTATGAAGCTTTTATCACATTGTAGCTCCCAATTAAATAGATTCCCAAATCCGATCACGACATCGTTTAGTGCAACCTATATCATTTTGCATATTTCAACACATCAAGTACGAGTGCAAAATGATAAAAGAAAATAGAGTTTAGGGCTTACAAATAATGTGATTATAAACTTAGGTTAAATCAATATAAGAGTTATATTGGTAGACTTAGGTAAATATTAGCCGATTTATCTAGGTCAATCCTGAAAAATATAAAGTGCTGAGTGGGAGGAAATAAAGTGTATAAACTACATTTGATTTTTCGACCACAAATCTCCGTTAAAGTCTGCACCGTGAGATCCATACTCGACCTCGTGGCGCAAATGGGAGCGTCCCCCTTCGATGGCATTTGTATGGGTCAATATCAACGTGGATGGAGAGTACTTATATTGAGTGGGAGCGGAACCTGTGAAAACGAGACCCATGGTCTCTTCTTTTGATTCACACCGTGAGACCCCTATGATCCGCCTGCTAGTTTGGCATGGACCAGACAATCCTTCGGAGGGCCTTAATCATGGGAGTCGGAACACCGTGAATTTTCGAAAGGGATACAATTTTCTTGTTGGTTTTCCTTCTTGGTTCACCCTTCAGTGGCTATTGTTTGGATGGATTCTTGGAAACTTAAAGATTGAGGGTGACAATCACGGGATACATTAAGAGTTAATGGATTCAGACCAAAAAAATGGTAACTAGACGCCTAATGGAATAAGAGTTATTCTGGGATTAGGGTCCGGTCGAGATAGTCTCGTCCCAAAGGAGGAGTGTTTCTATTCACCCTTCGGTGGCGGTCATTCTAAACCTTTCGGATATCATTGCAAATTTTTAATGACCTAGGGATCATAGGATAATTTTTTACTAAAACTTGATTGGATTTCAAAAAGTTTTTTGCGACACTGACACAAAACTCTTACTTATTTTTCAGCAAAATGTCTAGCTCAATAATAGCATTACTAGCTTCCGACAAATTAGTGGGAGACAACTACCAAACATGGAAAAACAATATAAACAGGATTCTAGTAACTGACGACCTTAAGTTCGTGCCTAGTGTGGAGTGTCCTCAGTTACCGAGCTCGACCGCGTCACGAAGTGTTCGTGATGCATACGATCGGTGGATCAGGGCCAATGAAAAAGTAAAGGTCTACATAATTGCCAGCTTGTCTGAAGTCTTGGCAAAGAAGCATGAGTTGATGGTCACTGCCAATGAGATCATGGAGTCCTTGCAGGAAATGTTTGGACAACAGTCCTTTTAGGTCCAACATGACTCGCTAAAACACGTCTTCAACGCCCGGATGAAAGAAGGGACGGCAGTCCGAGAACACGTTCTAGACATGATGCCCCACTTTAATCTAGCAGAAATGAACGGGGCTTCGATCGATGAGTCGAGCCAGCTCAACTTTATACTGGAGACTCTTTCGAAGAGTTTATTTCAGTTTCGTAGAAATGTTGTTATGAACAAAATTAGCTACACTCTGACCACCCTTCTGAACGAGTTATAGAACTTCCAGTCCTTGATGAGGATCAGGACACCGGAAGCTGAGGCAAATGTTGCCTTCAGGTCCTATCACAGGGGTTCGACCTCTAGGACTAAACCTGGTATGCCACAAAAGAATGGTGTATCGGAGAGGAGAAATAGAACCCTGTTGGACATGGTTCGATCGATGATGAGCTATGCTCGTCTCCCTTATTCTTTTTGGGGTTACGGAATGGAGACTGAGGTATATATTTTGAACAACGTTCCGTCGAAAAGTGTTTGTGAAACACCTTTCGAACTCTGGAATGGACGTAAAGGCAGTTTACGCCTTATCAGAATTTGGGGATGCCTGACCCACGTGTTGGTGTCAAACCTGAAGAAGTTGGAACCCCATTCAAAATTGTGCCTATTCGTAGGTTACCCAAAAGAGACTAGGGGTGGTTTTTTTATGATCCAAAGGAAAATAGGGTGCTTGTGTCGACAAACGCCACTTTTCTTGTGGAAGACCACGTCAGGGATCATTTACCTAGAAGCAAAATCGTGTTAAACGAAATGGACAGTACATCAGCAAGAGTTGCTGATGGGGTTAGTACGTCAACAAGTGTTGTTGATCCTAGCACGTCTAGTCAAGTCCGTTCCCAAGAGTTGGGAATGCCTCGACGTAGTGGGAGGGTTGTGAGAGAGCCTGAATGTTACATGGGTTTAGCTGAAACCGAAGTCGTCACCCCTGATGATGACTGCGAAGATCCGTTGACCTATGATGAGGCAATGGCTGACGTCGACAAGGATGAATGGATTAAAGATATGGACCAAGAAATGGAGTCGATATACTTCAATTTCGTCTGGGAGCTTGTGGATCAACCGGATGGGGTAAAACCTATTGGTTGCAACTGGATCTACAAGCGTAAACGTGGCATAGATGGGAAGGTGCAGACCTTCAAAGCACGACTAGTGGCAAAGGGTTTTACCCAGGTTGAATGGGTTGACTATGAGGAAACCTTTTCGCTTGTTGCCATGGTAAAGTCGATTAGGATACTTCTGGCCACCACCGCATATTATGACTATAAGGTATGGCAGATGGATGTCAAGACAGCCTTTCTCCATGGCAAACTTGACGAGAGCATCTACATGGACCAGTCCAAGGGGTTTATTGCCCAAGGCCAAGAGAAAAAGGTTTGCCGGCTTCATAGGTCCATTTATGGACTAAAACAAAGCTTCGAGGTCTTGGAATATAAGGTTTGATGAGGCGATCAAATCTTATGGCTTTGATCAAAATGTTGACGAGCCTTGTGTCTACAAGAAAATCGTCGACAAAACTATCGCATTTCTTATATTGTACGTTGATGATATCTTTCTCATTGGGAATGAGGTAGGATTTCTTACTGACGTAAAGAAATGGTTGGCTTCGCAATTCCAAATGAAAGATTCGGGAGAAGCTCAGTATGTTTTAGGTATCCAGATTGTCCAGAACCGGAAGAACAGAACGTTGGCCATGTCTCAGGCGTCTTATATTGACAAAATGTTGTCTAGATATAAGATGTAGAACTCCAAGAAGTGCTTGTTGCCTTTCAGGCATGGGGTTCACCTGTCTAAGGATCGATGTCCTGAGACTCCTCAAGAGGTTGAGGATATGAGACGAAACCCTTATGCTTCAACTGTTGGGAGCCTCATGTATGCCATGCTGTGTACTAGACCCGACATCTGTTACGCAGTTGGGATTGTTAGTAGGTATCAATCTAATCCAGGATTAGATTGCTGGACAGCTGTAAAGACAATCCTCAAGTATCTTAGGAGAACAAGGAACTACAACCTAGTGTATGGGAGTGGGGATTTGATCCTTACGGGACACACAGATTCTGACTTTCAGACCAATAAGAATTCTAGGAAATCTACTTTGGGGTCAGGTTTCATTCTGAATGGAGGAGCTGTAATATGGCGAAGCATCAAGCATGGATGCATCTTTGATTCCACTATGAAAGCTCAGTACGTTACGGCTTGTGAAGCTGCAAAGAAAGCTGTTTGGCTTAGGAAGTTCATGACAGATTTGGAAGTTATTCCAAATATGAACTTGCCGATCACACTGTTTTTTGACAAGAGTGGTGCTCTAGCCAACTGAAGAGAGCCTCGAAGTCATAAGAGGGGCAAGCACATTGAGGGAAAGTATCACCTGATTCGGGAGATTGTGCACCATGGCGACGTGAGAATCACGCAGATAGCGTCGGAGCACAACGTTGCTGATCCATTTACAAAGGCCCTATGGCTAAAGTGTTTGAGGGTCACCTAGAGAGTCTAGGTCTTCGAGTGCTTCCTGACTAGGGCAAATGGGAGTATTGTAAAGGGTATTCAATACTTTACACGCTCAGGATTAAGGTCGAGTCACTAATGGTCATCTACGAAGTTATTAGTCCTATACTGTCAACTGTGTTACATCAGTAGGTCTAATAATATACGGTCCGGTCTTCTACAATCTCATTGCACAGGATGCCCCCACTCACACGTCAAACACATGAACGAGTCAGATCACGCCGTTTGTATCTAATACAAAGAAGGCCGCATCCACAGTGTATCCAGGATTAGGTGTCCAACCCTATCCATATACTGTAGACCGTTCGGGTCATTAACTCGAACGTGATCGTCCCTGTGTGTCCACAACACACCATTCAAGTTCTAGTTCTCTCATAAATTCAATGACCCTAGAGCTTAGTTTATTGGACAAAGTTTGTAAAAATGCGAGACACAAAGTGATGAAAGAAATAACTCTTATTTATTTCAAATGGTAATATTACAAACAAAACGAGATTAGGACATACATCCCAACATAGTACGGGTGAGGGTGGTCACAGTTACTCGCCCAATATGCCTATCTTCTCAAGGACAGGACCACGTGGGGAGCTGAGAGCTTAACTACGCGAGATGGAATTCACTCGTTCCCGACATTAGGGAAACTAGAAGGGTTGTTCCCTTAAGTGTTGTCTCTAGGGCTTGGACAATGGGCGCCCACCCTCTCACTGTCCCGAGAAGGGTGTTGTGTATGGTTGGACCATTACAACGTTGTTGCTCATTAGAGGAGCAGTGGGGACTTAAGGAGCAAGAAGTAGACACAGGGGTAAAACGGTAATTGACCAAACAGTGTCTACGAACAACCTGTGAAGGGTCGACTCATGGGCATTGGTTATATCAATGGAAACAACTTGTCCTACAGTGATGGGAGTGCAGCTACGGGTTTTAGTGGAGTGTTACCTTAGCTAATGAATGTTGATTAACCGGGTCAAAGAGTTTGACAGGTTAGTCTCGGATCATTGGAGCTCGTCACTGTAGGTCCATTAGGACCCTCGGTTGGCTCAAACTGGATTAATAGACTGTTTAAAGTTTTGGTGTGGATTTGAAGTGTTCAAATTCATTAAAGGGTAATTACGTCATTTATATGAGATATGATTGACATATTATATAGTTTAATGCGAATGAGATTCATAATAAATTATAGGTTAGCCTAATTGTCTAATTAGGGCTAATTTGGAGAAATTGCATTGAGAGAAATTAAATTGAATGTGATTCAATTTAAAATTCCACAACTATACAAATGTGATGTGTATAATGAGATATAAGATATCTTATTATGTGTGGTTATGCAAATATGATTTGCATAACCTATGATTGTGGTTAAATTGTAAATAGGTGGAGATTTCAACTCCACCTATCACCGTTATATAAACCCCTTGCAAGAAGGGTTTCATAGGCTTGTTGTTCATTTTTTTTATTCTCACCAAAAACAACAATCAAAATTCTCTCAACTTTCCTATCTCAATCTCTCCTCCCCTTACCAAAAAGGAGCCCCACTTACTCTCCTTCTACCTAAAAGAGAACAATCGAGAAGCCTTTCGGAGCGTGTCTGATTCGTTGGTTCGTTCGGGGAGATCGAGTTCGTTGAGATCGTGATCACGAAGAGTTCGTGACAGAAGGAGGAATGCGTGAAGAAAGGTTCTTCAACAAGTAAGTGTTCTTACTGTTTTTCTCTTCTAATTCATGTTTAGCCTAGTTTTTATGTGATAGAAACAGTTTTAAGAAAACATTTTTCGCAACGATACCACGACGATTCAATCATCCTTCCGTTGCGTGGAAATTTCATTCCCTTCAATGTTTTGGTATGTTTAGTTTTAAAAAAGAAAGGACATGTGGAAAGGAAATATTTTGTTTAAAAAGGAAAAAGAAAGGGAATGAAGAAATAAAAAAAAAAAAGAAGAAAAAGAAAGTGGAAGCACCACCACCGCTTGAACAACTTTTAATACATTTTTCTCCCCATTTGTTCTCATTTTATCAGAGGAAAGAAGAGGGATTCGTGAGAAAAAGCTGAAGGAAAAAGGAAGGGGAATTCCTAGAGGTTGAGGTTGAAAAAGAAAGGGGAAAGATCCTTACAAGTTCCATGGAAAATATTTTGATCAATTCTGCCCAGTTCTTATATTTGGATCGTTTTGAGCTCCACAAGAAGTATTCATAGGTGAGGTTTGATTTTATTGAAAGTTAACTCATTTTTGAACAAATTCCGTGAAGGCAGCTCGAGCAAAATATTACTTTAAGTTACTGATTTGTGAAGAGGAAGGCAGAGGAGAGAATTTGCTATCAAATCTGAGAAACCTATGATATTTGAGTTGTGTTGATCTGTTGATTTCCAATCAGAAGATGTAATAGGTATGGATGGAAAGCTTATTTAATTTCCTATAACATTCGTGAAGATGCCGTGAGCAGAAAATTACTGGTAGTTACTTTAAAGTTCAGGTCAAGTTCAGGGTGCAGCAGGAAAACGAATCTGAAAATAACAGAAGCTTATTTTTAAGGAAGCTGCGTTCGAGGTCTTTATGGACATATCCTTTGGGAATGCCAATTTCATTTCTTCATATGAGTTTTAGAGGGTTCAAAAAGGAAGAGTTTGAGTTAAAGTACATCCTTTTTGGCTAAGTAATGAAGAAGTTATGAGTGTGTGAAGTCAAAGTATGAAATCTGTAGAATGCTGGAAAATAGATAGAATTGTTTTTGTAAGATTATGGTTAAAATTCATGAGCTCGAGGTTCTAATGCTTGATTTTGGTTTGTTTAACAGACCAAGAGGAATTAGGTCGAGTATACGGGCCAAAGTTCTAGTTCTAACGCTGTGAGTGACAAAACGAACATTGAAAATGATTCTTATGTTTGAATTATGCTTAAGGAAATACAAGATTTTTCTAAAAATGAACTAGTTTAAATGCTTTATATTTTCTTTTAAACACATACTTATGAGCATACATGGTTTCCTAGAAATTATTTTGAGTGCTCGTTGTGAGCATAGATTTTTCCAATGAAATTTATATGTGAGCATATGTTTATTGATTTACTAAATTTAGTGGAAATGTTATGATTTCAAGCAAGCATGTACTAGCAAGTATTATTTAAATATTTCCAGTTTTGACGAACAAGTTGGGTAAGCTTGAGTTTTACGAAAAGAGATAAGCAGGCATGTTTAAGATTTTCATGTCTTTTTCTGAGACTTGAATGAGTAAATGACTGAGATATTGAGCTAGAGGTTGCATGGTACCGTGTGCACACAGGTCATTTTCTGTTGTCGACGTTGAGTGTACTCTATGACAACAATCTTTATCATGAAGTCTTTGGCGGGTCCCACTACGACACGATTTATGGGAGTCTTTGGCGGGTCCCATTACATCGTAAAGTAAATGTTAGTTGTACTCGGCGTACCCTACACAACGTAGATTGTCATATGTTTTATAAGGGTTAATATTATCGATATGCCTTGCGAGATTTTAATGACATACTTGCTGGATTTCTGAAAAAGCTATTATGGTTACACGTTTATGTTTAACGCTTGATTACAGATTCATATGCTCAAACATTATCAGGTGATATGATTTACGAGTTAATAGTTTTTAAACTCAGTCACTCACTCAGCTTCATAGCTCATTCTTTCAGTGTTTTCCAAATTGTCAGTTAGAGATCGAGCTCCCTATGCCTGATATCCTGCCATACTCTGCTGGAAGCTTCATGAGTTTGATTTTTTGTACGTGGGTGGAGTTTTATAGCAAGTCCTTATGTATTGTAGGTTATTTTGAGGGGACTATGTAGTTATGTTTGTGTGTGCATTAGAGGTTGTGGTTGTGTAAATCATGGTTGGGTATTTTTTTTGTTGTGTTACTCCTTACGCTTGTCTAGTAATTGTCAGGGTTCCGCTGTATTATGTTTAAAGTATTTTATATACAAGTATAGCATGCTTATTAGGAAAAACATGGTCAACAGGTATCGTTAGAGAGGTAAACGATATCTGTTGGCTTCACACCGTCTGCCGAGCTAGGTTAGCAGGTAGTTCGGGAGGGGTTGTAACAGTATATGTTAAGTAATTGTGCTAAGATACAATCTTATCGACGATATGTTTTGAGCTATATGTATTACTCAATTAAGATGTAACACATGGATTTAAACTTTGATTCACTGACCTTGATTCTTCTTATCAACATACAACATCTGAGGTTATTCCGCCCTCAAGCAGATACCTCTAGAGACTTGTATAAGAGACATCAACAACCATTTCCCAATTGGTTCAAAACACATGTGAGTGTTTATATAAAAACTTTTCCTTTTTATGATGATTGTCCTTTGTTTTATCAACAACTTATAATGAACACACAGGTGCTCTCATTACGCGAGCAAGGAAATACTTTTGATGATTTGTACTCACTAGCAATGGGGTCGACTTCAGAGGCGTGTTCTTATAGTGGATGCATTGTTAATGGGACACATTTTCATAGTACAAGGCGCGATGATCGTCATCCTATACAAAATAGTGGAATCATGGTGTCTGGAGTAAGTGACTGTGGGGGTGATGAGGGTAGCTTCTATGGAATTTTAGAAGAGGTTTTAAGAGTTCGAATTTGGCCATCAAAGATGAGTTATTATGTTTAAGTGTAGATGGTTTGACCAAGAACCGAAAAAAATCGATCACACATGGATTTAGGATTTAGGTCGATTAATATATCTCGATTTTTGTATGTTGATCCCACAATCGTAGATCAACAAATTCTTCAGCATAATGACGATGATTTCATCAATGACAAAGAAGAGAAATAATCTCTCGATGATGATGAAGAATAGGACAATGAACATTTTCATGATAGCGAATAACGATGTAATTGTATTAAGCAATTGAATTTTTGTATATTTCGACTATATACCACTATTTTATATCACTTTTTTGTTTGTAGGTAGACGATGAGTACTCCCGAGGAGCAAATGAATGATGTTGACGACGAGTACTTTGGTGATGACCATCTTAGTGGAGGATCATCCACAGGCGACACTTCAGTTGGTTTGATCTTAAATGTGCGTCATTATGTAATATTTTCGTTTGAACTAAACCAATGACGTTTTCTTCCTCAGATGGTCATAGACGTAGTAGGAAAAAAACGTGGTTATATGCGTAAATTGGAGTTTAATCGATATGTCAATGCACGAGCGAGTTCGAATAGATATCAACCCTAAGTTGATGAAACCGGTGGGTCCACACACTACGACATTGAACTTGGCTATTGGTGCTACAGTGAGGGATACTTTTCTAGTTCGATGCCCAACATTCGATGTCGTACCACAAGCTGCGATAGACCTGACCAAAGCAACTTTGTTGGTAAGATAGAGATATTTGTTTTTTATGAATTATAAATATAAAATAAATTTTATGATAATGTTCTTTTATGTGTAGAATCATTTCGCATTCGATTTCTCCAAACCAAAAATTGTTACATTCCTTGATCGACAAATGAAAACGACGTTTAAAGAGTATAGAGCTGAGTTGCATAGACATTACAAGAAGTTTGGTATTCCTGAGCGGGCATGTGCCAAACCCGTCTAATAGATTGAATAATGTCATTGAAGATTGGCATGTCTTATGCACTAGATTCGAGGGCCCTGAATTTCAGGTATATATACATCCACAACATCTTTATATTATGTTGCATGTAGTTTTTTATTAATCCTTTATTTCGTTAGGAAAAATCAAAGGGCAGTCAATAGAGTTAGGCGACTCTAACATTCAACCACAGTTGTGGATCAAAAATGTTCATCTCTGTGCAAACACGATGTGGTATGTTGAATAACTTTTACTCTCATTGTTTCATGTGTTTACAAATCTTTGGTAATATATTTTTCTTTTGATTTGAGTTATCGAAAGTGAAAGAAGGTCGAGATATAGGACCTATCAACCATTCGAGCTTACACACTGGAAAAATGGAAAGTGGGTCAATCCGGCTGCCGAGGAAGCACATGTAAGTTTTTTATTTTAGTAAAGATCATTTGAAATTATTCATGGGTTGTCTCATGTGCTTATTTCAATTATGTTGCAGAAACAAAATGATCCAGTTGCAGGAGGCTTCTAGTTAAGAAGAGGCTGACCCACTTACGAAAGTAGAAATTTGCGAGTCGCTGTTGGAGAGACGCCCAGGTAACATTAAAGGTCTTTGTTGGGGACCTAAATCCCCTAAATCATCTCGAAGATCGAGTAGTTGTTCATCAAGTGGGTTCTCAAGTCGAGAGGTTGAGGAGCTACGGACGCAACTAGCTGAAGCAATTGATAAGTTGGCAAAGGTTGAAGAAATGATGGAGGAATGGATGGAGCAATGGATGGAAACCCTTCTCAATGCTCAAATGTAACAACATCAAGAACAAATGCAAGAGATGATTAAGAAGATGATGGAGTTACAAGGGGGACCATCAAAATAGGTATAAATATGAAAAAATTTATTGTGAGCATGTTGTATTCTCTTTCACATGTTGTATGCTTTAATATTGTGGTTCATTATTGAAGTCTTAATGTGTTTGTGCTTAATAGAATTTCGTTTTGTCTGGATATTTGAGATGATCTCATTATTCACTTGTAGTTCGGGAAACATCATGTAGAATCTGATTATAGAAGTGTGTTTTATTGTTGAATCAGGTGTAAGAAAATTTTTTTAGAAACATCCTAGTTACGTCGTTGTGCTGCCAAAATTTTCGTGGCTTCTCGGTCGAATATTTAATAATGTTCTCTAAGTTATACTGAAATTGAGAGCTTGTTGCATAAATGTGTACTAAGCATTTACTTGAATTTCTTTTTTTTTTTTTTGTAGTGGCCATGTTATGTTACAAATTAGTTAAGTTAAACTTTTCATGCTTTCATACTAAGTTATTAGAAGTTTGGTGTTTAGTTCGTTGGTGGGGAAAAGTTGTTTTATATGACATAAATATGTCTTTCCCTTTATGAATTATTTTATACTAAATAAGTTTATTTTTTATTTTTAGGTACTTCGAGATCAATTCATATTATGCGAGTAGAATTACAAGATGGATCCACGAGTGCTTTTTTCCTTTTAGTTTATGTAATTTTATTATCGACATCTAAATTTGAACTATGACACTTTAGTATCATTTTATATATAAAGACAGTTTGTAAGAATTACAATTTAATTTGTTTATGTTCGATACATATTATGTTTTAAATGCAATTTAAATTCCTTTTTACTTCATATTAATACAAACGAGTTACAAATTAGAATTCAATTGAAAAAAATTAGATATAAAAATATTGTACTAAATAAATAAATAAATAAATAAATACTAACTTATCTATGTCGACATCGAAGAAGGGCGCGTCGGCATAGACAATTTATGCCGACGCGGTCCATGCGCGTCGACATACGTTTTATGAAGTCAATTTTCCAATATTAGAATACACCACGTCGGCATACACTCCGTCAACTGGCTCTGCCGACATCGTACTTGTGCACGTCAGCATAGCCTATTTATGTCGACACATGGAAAAAATGTGTCGACATAGGTTATGCCAACGCGGTTATGCCGATGACCTTGGCGACGCTTAAATCGACGTCGGGATAGCCTATGTCGATGCATTTGCAACCTATCCCGACGCGAAAGACCCTTTTTATTTTAGTGTGATGATAAATAATGAAAGAGTGTAGATTAAGAAAATGGAAGCAATTTTGGATCTTGAACACTCTAAGTTGATCAATTTTGTAAAATAAAATGCATGCTCAAAGCTGGAAAAACAGAGGAATAGAAAACTCAACTTTGAAGATCAAATTCTCTTCACCCGGTGGATGGATTTCAACACGAACACTTCGTGGACAACCGTTAGAGTCTTCCCTACTATCCTCAGGCCTTAGAACGGATTGTGGGATCCTAGGTTGAGAGAATTTGGAAGAAAAGTCCTTAAAGGTCACAAAACGTGAATTTTTTTTAATTTCTGCAAAATTCACTCAATACACCTCAAATCACCATTAAAATAAAGCTTCATTAAGCTTCATTTGAGTGACAACTCAAGTGTGATGAAGATGGTTTGAGATGGAGGTGGCCAATTTTGGTGAATTTGATGATGAGAGGGATTTGGGCAAGTTGTAATTTGGATTTTATGAAAATCCAAGAAAAATCTCTAATTTTCATTTAATTTTAATTCAAAAATCAATATTAAATTGATTTTAAATTAAAATTAATTTAATTAATTAAATAATTCAAAAATTAATTTAATTAATTAATTTTTAATTTAATTTAATATTAAATATTAAATTAAATAAATTGTCCAATCCCGATCGTTTTTCCGAACATGAATCTTTATTCATGCAATAAACCGATCCAATATTTAAATCATATTTAAATATATCCACCTCTTTTTAATCATAGTTTAATTCATAATTAAGCTATGATTCGTTAAATATATCACATATAATTAACGCTTTCTTCCAAACTTGAATTTGAACAATTCAAATTCTTTTCTCTCAAAATGTTACAAGGCTTAGTCCAAGCTAGTAAGGAGGACCTAATGGACCTACAGATCATGAGCTTCAACGATACGAGAATAACCGGCCAAACTCTTTAGCCTAGCTAATCAACATTCGTTAACCATCGGGACACTCCACTAAAGCCCAGTGGCTGCATTCTCCTCACTCCTGTAGATATATTTCAGTCCACTTGATATAACCATGATTAATAAGTCGATCCTTCACAGGTCGTTCGTAATTACAGCTGGGTCAAGATTACCGTTTTACCCTGTAATTACCTCTTGTTCCTTAAGTCCCACTGATCCTTTAATGAACAATTGGTTTGTGGTCCAACCAGCAAACCGAATCCCTCTCGGGCCAATGAGAGGGGTGGGCCCATTGTTCAAGACCCGAGTCGATGCCAAGGGAACAACCTCTCTACTAATCCGTAGTAAGCGGTAGGAGTGAATTCCATCTTGCGAACTATGTTCCCAACTATCTACCCGATTTTATCCTCGAAATGGCGGGCTTATTGAGTCGGCGGTCTCGAGCCACTCTCACCCATGCAAATCTAAGGATAATTCGAATAAAACAGAGTCCATAGAACGCTCGTGATTAAGATCGAGTTACCTAGGTCATCGGATGAATATAGTCGATTAAGACAAGAAACGGAGTTATAAAGTCTAAGTGACTATTACGCGATCGATCTTATGCAAACTCATTGCATAGGGCGCCCCACTCGCATGTCTCCACATGAACGATTTAGGATCACATCGTTTGTTCTCTACAAAGTGGGCGCGTCCATAGTGTCCCCGTGATAAGGTCCCCAACCCTATCCTTATACTATAGATTGCTTTGGCTATAACTTGAACTTGATCCACTTTTATGTCACACATAAAGTTCAAGAATTCATCCTATAGCCAAGGGTTCTTTATTAGATTAAGGTTACACAATACACAATAGTCAATAACACCTTTACTGAATAAATTTCAATAACAACTTTATTGTGATATAGAATATACATTCAGTTTACAAAACCACGAGTTTTAGGACATAAAACCCAACAAATAATTTGTACGTCTATTGTCAATAGGCGATTAGTGTGTTCATCATTGATAATTTTTATTATTCATGGACTATTTTTATGTGTATTAGCAACCATTTGTACGTGTTTGATAGACCATTTTTATGTCTATCACTAATAGAATATTTTCATGTTTATCATTGATTGACCACTTCTACGTCTTCTATCCATGATAGATGTTTATCATTGACACGCATCTAATGCTCATAGATATTAAAAAAATGGCATATTAGTGATATATTGCTATTAGTATTTTATTGTTATTTATATCAATTTTTTGTTTTGATATTAAGTTATCATTGATTTACTACTATCTTTAATCTATTGATATGTGGTATATAGGTGATAACCCAAATGAGTATGCAAACAATTGCTAAAAGAAAGAAAAAAGGTAAAATATCATTGATATACCTTTTTAATCCTGTTAATATGCTATGGTTAATTGAATATCATTTTTTAATTCTATTAATATGGTATATTTGTGATAGACCTATAACAAATTAGCATACTAATGATCATCGGTAGAAAACAAAAGGTAAAATATCATTGATACCCCGTTTCTAATCCTGTTAATATGGTATGGTGTCACACCCTCTCCGTCTCTTGCTCGCTAACTTAGCGGAGGATTTGTGGTATGCCAAATAGACACATTGTTTATCTCTTAACAATACCTGTTGACCCTTTTTTACCTGATAAACGTACTATGCTCGCAATGGAACACTTTAAACTTAACACAACGAAAACTTGACAACTAATAATCATACATAAAGAGAAACTCTTCTTAAGTCTCTCTTGGAAACCAAAACGACAAGAGCATCAGAAACCAAACCACACAACCCATTGTTTATACAACCTCTAATGTACAAATAACTACAATTGCATAGTCCTCTCAAGATAATTTACAACACATATAGACATGCGATACAACTCTAGCCACGTACAAATATCAAACTTATGAAGCTTTCAGCAGACTATGGCATGATGTCAGGTACCAAGAGCTCGATCTCTACCTGAAAAGTTTAAAGAACATTGAAAGAATGAGCTATAAAGCTCAGTGAGTGACTGAGTTTAAAATCTATAACTCGTAAAACATTTCACCTGAAAATCTTATGAGCATATGTATTTGTAGTCAAGCGTTAAAAGTAAACATGAAATCATAATAGATTTTCATAAAACCAGCAAGTATGTCGTTAAAATCTCGTAAGGTATATAAATGATATAAACTCTTTTAGAACATGTCACAATCAACGTAGTGTAGGGCACGCCCAGTACAACCAACGTTTACTCTACAATTTAGTGGGGCCCGCCCAACACTCCCATCGTCTTTGTCGTAGTGGGGCCCACCCTGCACTCACGACAGCATTGTTGTCACGGAGTACACTCAACGTTGACAACAGAATATAACCTGTGTGCACATAGTACCATAAAGCCTCAGGCTCAATATCTCAGTCATTTACTCATTCGAGTATCAGAAAACACATAAAAATATTTGAACATGCCTGCTTATCTTTTCTTTCGTAAAACTCAAGCATACTCAACTTGTTCATAAAAACTGGAAATCTTTAAATCATACTTGCAAGTGCATACTTGCTCGAAATCATAACATTTCCATAAATTTCAGAAATCAATAAACATATGATCATGTATAAGTTTCATCGGGAAATCTAAGCTCACATCGATTACTTGAAAACATTTTAAAGAAAACATGAATGCTCATAAATATGTGTTCCAAAGGTAAACATAAAGCATTGAAACCCTTTCAATCTAGCAAAACTTGCATTTCTTTAAGCATATTTCAAGCACATAGATCGTTTCGAAGTTCGTTTTGTCACTCACAGTGTTAAAATTAGAACCTTGGCCCGTACACTCGACCTATTTCCTCTTGGCCTGTCAAACAAACCAAAACCAAGCATTAGAACCTGGAGCTCATGATTTTTAACCTTAAAATTATAAAAACCACACCATCCAATTTTCCAGCATTTTATACTCTGTCTTCAAACTGTCATAACTTCTTCATTACTTATCCAAAAAGGATGTACTCTATACCAAGCACTTCCTTTTGGAATTCTCTAAACATCATATGAAGAAATGAAATTAAGATTCCCAACGGTTTGATTTGAAAATACCTCGAAAACATCTTCCCTAAATACAACCTTCTGCTGTTTCCAGATTCGATTTCCTACTGCTCAACAAATTTAACCTGAAATTTAAAACATCTTCCTGTCGTTTTCTACTCACGTTTTCTTCATGAACGTTGTAGGAAATTCAATAAGTTTTCCCACCATACCTATTAGAGCTTCTGATTCCAACTCTACAAATCAGCACGACCCAAAAACAAGAGACTTCTCGAATTTGACAGCAAATTCTGATTTCTGTCTTCCTCTTCACAAATAAGTAATTTATGGTAAGATATTGCTCGAACTTCCTTCACGAATTTTATTCAAACATGAGTTAACTTTTAATAAATTCAAACTCAGCTCTTACTTCTTCTTGTTGAGCTTGAAATGATCAAAACATCAGAGCATGGTTGAATTGATCATAAAATTCCATGGAACTTGAGTAACCCTTCTCTCTTCTTCTTCAATCCCAAAACCAGAACCCTCTTCCCCTATTCTTCGTCTTCCTCTCTCCTTCTCCCACTAAACCCTCAACTTCTCTTTGTTGAAATAAGAAGAAAATCGAAGGAAATTGGGTTATTTAAAAAAAACATAGGTGGGGTCCCACCTTCCAGTTTCCTTTTTCCTTTTTCCTTTTCCTTTCTTTTCTTTTCTTTTCTTTTCTTTTTAAAATAAAACCAACCATAATATATTAACCTTTTCTTTTCATTTCTTTTGTTTATTTTTTTCCTTTATTGTAAGGAAATTCCAAAGAAAGATCTCGGGTTTACATATGGTATATCATTAAATATCATTTTTAATTCTATTAATATTGTGACACCCGGATAAGGAAGGTACATGAATGAATTGGGACTAAATCTGAATGAGAGGGATTCTGAGGATATGAAAGTATGGTTGAGAAAGATTAAATTATGGATGAGAAAGGCTTAAAAGAATTGATAGCTACTATCTATACCAACAAGGTGCACCTTCTTTTTCGGTGGCTCAATCATAGGAACTTCACAGTTAAACGTGCTTGGCTTGGAGCAATCTTATGTGTGGGTGACTCTTGAAAACTTTCCTAGAGAGCATGTGAGTGAGGACAAAACATGCTGAAAGGACCCCGTGTTGGTTTGTGGGGATAGTGTCTTCACTCTTACAAGCAGTCATGGATTATATAGTGACGCAACCAGGTCGGAGGAAATCCTGAGCCTGTAGCGTTACAAATGGTATCAGAGAAGAACCTCTCCCAGTAAGATGTGGTTCGGGGACGAACCAAAGCAAAAGTTGGTGGGCATGTGACACTCGAGATGAGGAGGAGTACATGAATGAACTGGGACCACATCTGAATGAGACGGATTCTAAGGATATGAAAGTATGGTTGAGAAAGATGAAAGTATGGATGAGAAAGACTTAAAAGAATTGATAGCTACTACCTATACCCAGAAGGTGCACCTTTCTTTTCGGTGGCTCAATCATAGGAACTCCACAGTTAAGCGTGCTTGGCTTGGAGCAATCCTATGTTGGGTGACCTCCTGGATATTTTTCTAGGGACAAAACATGCTGAAAAGACCCCGTGTTAGTTTGTGGGGATTGTGTCTTCACTCTTACAAGCAGTCATGGATGATATAGTGACGCAACCAGGTCGCAGGTGATCTTGGGTCTGGGGCGTTACAAATATGGTATATCTGTGATAGACCTATAACAAATGAGCATACAAACAATCAATAATAACCACGTATGATTGATAGCCTCAGTCAGGTCTATCACTGATCATAGATACCTCAACCACTGATCAATCTATTTGATGATAGATCTATTAGTGATTAGACATCGGTCATTCATAAATTTGTCACTAATAGACCTTAATTAATGATAGGTACTAATAGGACTTAAAATTTCTTCGTATTTTTAAATACTTTTAGATTGTGTTAGATTTGCTATAATTGTTTGTTGCTCCAATATTTTATTAACCAATATATATTGATTAATCTAACATATACATGAAGGGAATCAAATACAATAATTATATTATAGTATTCAAGAAAGCCTAGTAAAGCATGCTTTCTAAATAAAAAGTAAAACTAGAGAAGAAGAAAAAACTTTACAACCCTTGTAGAAATCATTTTCTTCTTCTCCAAGATCCCAATTGTCAAAAGCCAATCATGAACTAATTGGACCTCCACTTGGTTTCTCTATTGTTTTCTAAGAAAGGGAGGAAAAGTGGGTTTCCCTTTAAAATGAAATAAGGAAATCAAGAACCTTTCTTGATTGAAATTGTGAGAGAGTTTTTGGTTTTTCAGAAAAACAATCGAGAAACCTTAAAAATATACAATCCAATTTCATTTAAAGTAGGAGTGAGGAAGATAATTTCCTCAATCCCACTTCCTTTTGCAGGGGAGTTTTTATCGTAAAAAACTCCTTTTTTATTATTCAATGATTTAACCAATTAATTTAATTAGAAAATGAATTAATTAATAAAATTAAATAAACCCATTTTATTTAATTAATTACTTAACAAATCACATTTATTAAATAAAATTCTATTAATTAAATATCACTTATTTAGTTAATGCCATTTGAATCATATTAAAAACCACACCTCTCACATAAACTATATTTTTAATACGAATCTTATTCGAGTTAATTTTTAACCTACACTGTTTAATATGAACTCACTCATATTAATTTAATATTGAAAATTAATCCAAATATAGTATATAGTTTAATTCGAATCATATTCACATCAAACTATATATTATATTGTCTATATCACATATAATCGATATAAAAATCTTTTTTCCAAAATTGAACATTTCGAATTCGCTCCAAAACTTTATACCATTGTTTATTCTATGTTAAGTCAAAAGAGAGACCTAATGGACCTACAGATCATGAGCTCCAATGATAAGAGATTAATCGATTAAACTTTTCGACATAGTTAACAAACATTCATTAAGTACGAGTCACTCTACTATAGACTCGTAGCTGCACTCTCCTCATTGTAGGAAAAGTTCTGTCCATCGATATAACCAATACCTGTAAGTTAGTCTTTCACGAGTTATTCGTAAGTACAACTAGGTCAAATTACTATTATACCCTTGTGATAACTTCTTGTTTCTTAAGTACCACTAACCCTCTAATGAACAACCTGTTTATGGTCATACCATAAACAAAATCCCTCTTGGGCCAGAGAGAGGGCGAGGCCATGTTGTTCTAGACCTGGTGTCAGCACTTAAGGGAACAACCCAAGAAGGTAGGCATATTGAGTCGATGACTCGGGCCACTCTCACCCATACTAGTCAAATGACAACCCCTCGTAGACAGGAGTCCGTAACTCGCTTAGGATTCAGGTCAAGTTACTAATGGTCATCTAGGAGTTATTAAACCTAAACTGTTAACAGTGTTATAACAATTGGTTAATAATCCATGGTCCAGTCTTGTATGAACTCATCACACAGGATGCCCTCACTCGCACTTCTACTACATGAACGAACTAGATTGTTTCGTTTGTATCAAATACAAAGTGGGTCGTATCCATAGTGTTGTAAAGATAAGATTCCCAACCTCATCTGTATACTATAGACTGTTCGGATTAATAACTGGAACTAATGGAATCAAAAATCCTAAAATGCAACGGAAACAAATTTGGATCGTTTAAACTCGTTTTTATTTTGGAAACCAAAATACCAATACATTGGAAAGAAACTATTGATAGGCAGGAAAGACATGCTTGAATTACAAAATCTTTCAAGAATTAAAACCTAAACTAAAAGGATTAGAAATCTTTACCTTTTGGCTTCTGGAAACTGTACTACAAAAAGTTCCCTTTCTGTGAAGCACAAACATAGACTTCCAAGAGAACACAACTACAAGAGAGAACTTCATAGTCTCTGAATTTCTAAGATTATGGTATTGTGGGAAACCTTTTTGAGTTTTGGGAATCACAAATTTTACAGCCAAAGAGAGAATCAAGAGATCGATTGATTTCAATCAAGATTCAACTTTCCCAACCCTTTTTGTTTTATCGATAGAGGAATGAGAGATTTGTAGGAGAATGGGAGTGATGAGAACGTGTGTAATGCACGTTCCTTAATTAATTAATTGAGAAATTATTTAAATGAATTAATTTAATTAACTATTAATCAAATTAATTGTAATTACCATTTAAATTATATTTAAATGCATATCTCCCCTAACCTATAGTTTCAATTAATTTAATTAAATACAATTTAATTAATTTAATTAAACATACAAATTAATTAATTAACTAATTAATTAATTTATAAATTAAATATCACATATGTAATTTATGTTGTCATGATTAAATCATATTTAATCATTCTCCCATAACCTAGAATTTTAATGTAAATCTTATGTGCATTAAATATTAACTAATAATTTTCAATATGAATCTTATTCACGTTAAAATAATATTCGAACTCTTTCAAATAATTCTCTCATAAATTTTGAATCATATCCAAAATTAGATTTATATTATAAAGTTCCAATCAACATAAAAATTTTATATTATAATGTATGTACATACATCATGTTGATTGTCAGAAGCTTCAACGATACAAGATTAATTGGATAATCTCATTAACCAATTAATCAACATTCATTAACTGCGGGTACACTCAATTAAAGACCCGCAACTGCACTCTAGGTTACATCTAGTTGGGTCAAATTACCGTTTAATCCTAGGTTACATCTATGGCCTTAAGTATCAGTGCTCCTCTGATGAAAAACCTGCTTATGGTCCAATCAATAAAACATAAATCTCTCCTGGGTCAGTTAGAGGGTAGGTGTAACGCCCCAATCCCAAGATCCTCTGCGACCTGGCTACGTCACTATATCATCCATGACTGCTTGTAAGAGTGAAGACACTATCCCCACAAACCAACACGCGGTCCTTTCAGCATGCTTTGTTCTCACTCACATGCTCTCTAGGAAAATTCCCAAGACGTCACCCAACATAGAATTGCTCCAAGCTAAGCACGCTTAACTGTGAAGTTCCTATGATTGAGCCACCGAAAAGGAAGGTGCACCTTGTTGGTATAGGTAGTAGCTATCAATTCTTTTAAGCCTTTCTCAACTATACTTTCATAACCTCATGGTCACTCGCATGTACCCCTTTTTCTCGGGCACCATGCTTTCATATCCTCATGATCCCTCTCATTCAGATGTGGACTCGGTTCATTCATGTACCCCTCTTCCTCGGGCGTCACATGCCCACCGACTTCCGCCTTGGTTCGCCCCCCAAACCACATCTTACTGGGAGAGGTTTCGCTCGATACCATTTATGCCCCTGGGCCCGGGATCCTCTGCGACTGTTTGCGTCACTATATCATCCATGATCGCTTGTAAGAGTGAAGACACTACCCCCACAAACCAACACGGGGTCCTTTCAACATGCTTTGTCCTCACTCACATGTTCCCTAGGAAAATTCCCAGGTGGTCACCCAACATAGGATTGCTCCAAGCAAAGCACGCTTAACTGTGGAGTTCCTATGATTGAGCCACCGAAAAGGAAGGTGCACCTTGTTGATATAGGTAGTAGCTATCAATTCTTTTAAGCCTTTCTCAACTGTACTTTCATGTTCTCATGGTCACTCGCATGTACCACTTTTCCTCGGGCACCATGGTTCCATATCCTCAGGATCCCTCTCATTCAGATGTGGACTCGGTTCATTCATGTACCCGTCTTCCTCGGGCGTCACATGCCCACCAGCTTCCGCCTTGGTTCGTCCTCGAACCACATCTTACTGGGAGAGGTTTCGCTCTGATACCATTTGTAACGTCCCAGGCCCAGGATCCTCTGCGACCTGGCTGCGTCACTATATCATCCATGACTGCTTGTAAGAGTTTAGACACTGCCCCCACAAACCAACACGGGGTCCTTTTAACATGCTTTGTTCTCACTCACATGTTCCCTAGGAAAATTCCCAGGTGATTTGGTGGGCATGTGACGCCCGAGGAAGAGGGGTACATGAATGAACCGAGTCCACATCTGAATGAGAGGGATCCTGAGGATATGGAACCATGGTGCCCGAGGAAAAGGGGTACATGCGAGTGACCATGAGGACATGAAAGTACAGTTGAGAAAGACTTAATAGAATTGATAGCTACTACCTATATCAACAAGGTGCACCTTCCTTTTCGGTGGCTCAATCATAGGAACTCCACAGTTAAGCGTGCTTAGCTTGGAGCAATCCTATGTTGGGTGACCACCTGGAATTTTTTCCTGAAGAATATGTGAGTGAGGACAAAGCATGTTGAAAGGACCCCGTGTTGGTTTGTGAAGCGTGTCTTCACTCTTACAAGCGATCATGGATGATATAGTGACGCAGCCAGTCGCAGAGGATCCCCGGGCCCGAGCGCATTCTGATAGATATTTTGTTCAAGTCCCGGAGGCATCATTTAAGGTAACACTCATCTAGTTACCTTAAGTCGGGAATAAGTAAATTTCATCTTGCAAATTTAAGTCTTCGGCTACCCAAGCAGTTTTAACCCTAAGAAGGTAGGCTTATTGAGTGTTCATCTCGAGCCATTCTTATCCATATTAATCAAAGAACTTGCTCAGGATTAAGATCAAGTTGCCTAGGTCATCCTATTGAAATAGAATCCTAATTAGTCAACATAGTTACATCTATCGGTTACTATTTCGCAGCTTGACCTCATGTGAACTCATCACAAAGGATACCCTTACTCACATATCACTTTCACGAACACGTTGGATCATTACGTTTGTATAAAATACAAAGTGGGTCGTATCCATAGTATTACCCTGATAAGGTACCCAACCTCATATCTATACTGTAGACCCTTTAGGCTGTTTCTTGAACTTTCGATCCGCTTATGTCTTCACATACAGTTCAAGGCACATAATACAACCTAAGATGTTTGTTTATTAGATTTAGGGTTATTTTTAGGCAAACTAATATATAAATCAACAACACCATATTGATTATGTAAATCCGAGATCTTTCTTTGGAACTTCCTTATTATCAAACAACAAAAAGAAAGAAGAAATGAATGTTTAAAACATGGTT
Organism: Trichosanthes cucumerina; assembly: GCA_036507285.1. Lineage (NCBI taxonomy): Eukaryota > Viridiplantae > Streptophyta > Magnoliopsida > Cucurbitales > Cucurbitaceae > Trichosanthes > Trichosanthes cucumerina. The sequence goes on along the minus strand of CM071836.1, from coordinate 66,905,864 downwards.
TCCCATGTTTTAAAAAGAAAAGAAATGAAGTGAAAGACAAAAGGAAAACAAGGAAGAAAAACTTTAAACCATTTTTGGCTCGATTTGCTTTAAAAGATAAAAGGAGAAGAGAAAATGAAACAAATGTAAATCTTGTTAAGTTTGTTTTGTAAAGAAAAGAAAAGAAGGAAGGAGATAAAGGAAAGGAAAGAAAAGGAAAAAAAGAATGAAAAAGGGAAAAGCAAAGTGGGTGGTAGACCCCACCATAGTTTTCTTTTTTTAAATAACCCTTTCCATCGATTTCTATCTCATTTTCATCAAAGAGGAGCTGAGGGTTCGTGGGAGAAGCTTAAAGGAAGAAGAAGAAGGTGGTTTTGGAGCTGGATTTGCAGAAGAGAGGGAGAGAACTCAAGCAATTAGTATGACAGCAAGGTAATCACTCTGCCATGTTCTGCTATTTTGTTCATCACGAGCTCCACGGAAAGAGGTAAGAGTTGAAATGTTGTTTCATGAAAGTTAACTCATATTGGAACAAAAGTCGTGAAGGAAGCTCGAGCCAATTCTGATGTTAAGTTGCTGTTTTGTGAAGAGGAAGACAGAAGACAAAATTTGCTGTCAAATCCGAGAGGTCTCTGATGTTTTGGTTGTTCTGATCTTTATACTTGGAGTCAGAAGCTCTATTTGGTATGGTTGGAAAGCTTATTGAATTTCCTACAACGTTCATGAAGAATTCGTGAATAGAAAATGATTGGAAGATGTTGTAAATAGCAGGTCAAGTTTCGGGTTGCAGCAGAAAATCGATTCTGGAATAGCAGAAGTTGGTTCCTGGGAAAGAAGACTTCGAGGTATTTCTGAACCAATCTATTGGGAATCTCATTTTCATGTCTTCATAAGGGTTTTAGATGATTCAAAAAGGAAGAGTTTGGTATAAAGTACATTCTTTTTGGATAAGTAATGAAGAAGTTATGGTTGTCTGAATACAGGGCATAAAATCTGTTAAATGCTGGAATTTTTGTTGGAGTGTTTCCTTGTAGTTTTAAAGTTAAAACCATGAGCTCGAGGTTCTAAAACATGGTTTTGGTTTGTTTGACAGGCCAAGAGCGAATAGGTCGAGTGTACGGGTCAAGACTCTAGTTCTAACACTGTGAGTGACAAAACGAACTTCAAAAATGAGCTATATGCTTGAAAAATGCTTTAAGAAATGCAAGTTTTGCTAGAATGAATTGTTTCAAAGCTTTGTGTTTTATTTTTGAACACATGACTATGAGTACTCTTGTTTTCCTAGAAATGTTTCAAATGTTCATTGTGACCCTAAAAGTTTTTATAAAGTTTATACATGAGCATATGTCCAATGGTTGCCAAAATTTATGGAAATGTTATGATTTCAAGCAAGCATGTACTAGCAAGTATGTTTTAAAGATTTCAGTTTTACAATGTTTGAGTAAGCTTGAGTTTTATGAAAGAAAGATAAGCGAGCATGTTCAATGTTTTCATGTGATTTTTCGAGATATTGAGCCCGAGGCTTTAGGGTACCGTGTGCACACAGGTCTTATTCTCGTTGTCGACGTTGAGTGTACTCGTGACAACAGTGTTTGCTGTGAGTGAGTCTTTGGGCGGGCCCCACTACGACAAAGACGATGGGAGTCTGGGCGGGCCCCACTACATCGTAGAATAAACGTTGGTGTACTGGGCGTGCCCTACACAACGTAGATTGTGACATGTTTTAAAAAGAGTTTATATCATTTACATGCCTTACGAGATTTTAACGGTGTCTTGCTAGTTTTCATGAAAAGCTATAATGATTACACGATTACTTTTAACGCTTGATTACAGATGCATATGCTCATAGATGGCCAGGTGATATGATTTACGAGTTAATAGCTTTCTTTTAAACTCAAGTCACTCACTGAGTTTTATGGCTCATTCTTTCAGTGTTTTTCCACTTTTCAGGTAGAGATCGAGCTCTCGGTGCTTGATAACTCCGCCATAGTCTCTTTGGAAGCTTCTCATGTTTGATATGTTGTACGTGGTTGGTGTAGTTTAGCAAGTCCATATGTTTGTAAATTATTTTAAGAGAACTATGTAGTTATAGTCGTATGTGCTTTAGAGGTTGTGGTTGCTTAATTAGTGGTTTGGACTGTTTGTGGTTCTGATGTTCTTGCTCATTTTAGTTTCCAGGAGAGACTTAAGAAGAGTTTCTCCTCATGTACGTCTTAGAGATGTCCAGTTTCCGCTGTGTTAAGTTTAAAGTGTTCCATATGCGAACATAGTTTGTTTTCAGGTAAAGTAGTGTCAGCAGGTATTGTTAAGAGGTAACAATGTCTGTTGGCTTCATGCCGTCTCCCGGGCTAAGTTAGCAAGTGGTTCGGGAGGGGGTGTGACAGATTAAATGTATACCATTTTATTGATCCTATTTGTATGTCCAGTACATACTGTTCAAGTTCTCATTCACCCATGAACTTTGTTTATTGAATTTAAATTTAAATGCGAGTATAAGAAAAAATAAATAAAATAACTCTTTAATTGAATCTCATTAAAGCGTTTACATGGCTACGAGTTTAGGGTATACACCCCGATAATACATACATAAAGTTGGCAATCTGGATTATGTGTTATGTTTTCAGATATACTGAGTTTGGAGAATATGTTGATGGATTTTTGAAAACTATTGCAATATTCTGTGATCCAAACAATAGAAAATATAAAAACAAACACATATTGGAGAATATGAAATACAATTTTGTTTTCATTGAATACCTCGTTCTCTAAAGTTTGTTTTCAAATTGTCTACCAAACAGACTCTTAATATTCTTTGACTAATAGTATATTTACTCTTTTTTATTGAGTTAAATTACCGGATGGGAAAGTGTTTGAACTTCCGACCTTTTCAATAGAAAATTAATGTGATTTGTATACGTTCTGATTTAAGTCAACAACATTTATTGATTTTGTTGTACTTTTTATCATATTGATAACTATTTCATGAAGTTATATAATTTCTATATAGTAGTATTGAGGTGCTCTTATGATTATTCTCGTACATTTTACTTGATAGGAAATCACGAATATAATAGTTGTAAAGTACAACATTGGATGTGTACGAAGGATGGGGAGGAAATAAGGAGAGCCAAATTTCAATTAAATCAAAGTACCAATTACCCACCACATGTCCCCTCTTGGCTCTATTGGTCCTCTGATGATAAGGTAATCCCATTCCCTCGCTCCTCCAATAATAATGGTAGTAAATATATCATATTATGATTTTCGTCCCCGAACTTAATTAATGACGGTGTCTAATAAATTTATAAACTTTAAAAGGTTTAAAAGAGTTTGTAATTTATAATGCATATTTTTTTAATGTCTAGTGCCTTACTTATTAGATACAAGATTTAAAGTCTAAACATCTATTATATACTTTTTAAATTTTAGGGACTTATTTGATATCACTCTTATAATTTATGGACTAAACTTGTAAGTTAATATAATATGCTATGATCATCACTAGGATTAATATCAATTTGGATGTTTGTGGTTTTAAAGGTTTCAATTTAGTTTGTATTGTCTAAGTTTAGTTTCAATTTAATTTTAGTACTTTTAATAAAGTTTGAATTTGATCTCTATGATTAAATCAACCATCACAAAACATTTGTTCCATTATCATATTAATTAGATTAACATAGTTTACATATATGTGACAAGAAGCTAGCTAACGTTGGCATATTATGAGATTTAGTCAAACCACATTAATCAAATTCAAATTTTAAACAATATATTTAAGAAATTAAGCTCAAACCATGAGATGAAATTGACTCTTAAAATTATAGGAATCAAATTGAAACTAGGTCGAAGTTGCATGACCAAATTAGTAATATGTAGGGACAAAATTAGTAATTTAACTAAATAGATTAGTATTACTTACCTTCCAAAAAATTGGAGGTTCCGATTTGTCTACCTACATATTAAATGTTCTAAAATTTATTAAACTCTCATACATTTTCTTTTAACAATTATTTTTCAAACAAATGTATATTAGAAAGAAAAAAAATTATAACAGTAATTTAAATTAACGTAAAGCTTACTTCATTAAATTCTAAAGTTTTAGGGAGGAAATTAAAAGTTTAGGATTAAAGATAATACAAGTAGACCAACTTTAGGGTTAAAATTTGTTTTCTATCTTAAAAAAAAACGAAGTGGTTAGGAGTGAAATGAACAACCCAGTCCGTTATTTGGACAGACCAGATCCGGTGTTGTAGCTCTGTCCTCTCCTTCCTTAATTTACTCGTAGATGTGATGCAGACACTAAAATTTAGGAGTAACTAACATTTACATATGTCGGTGTCTTTGAAAATGGTTCACATGCATCAACTATTTCTCAAAACTAAATCTTTCATTCAAATTCTAATTATAGCAACATTCTCGTTCATGCACCCTAAATGCTTTTGAAGATATCTTTCTCATCTTTCTAATCAAAACGTTGTACCTTGCCTTTCTTCATTTGTATAAAAATTATGGTTAGAATTTTTTATTCTATTCCACTAGTCGGACTATAATGTTTGAAATGATAATTGATATTTGATCCAATCAACTATATATTAAAAGTAATTAACTATAATATTACAAACTTAATTCTTTTTTTAAAAAAAGGTTCAATCTTTTACCCTATATACTTAGGTTTGTAAGTTTGATTTTAATGTTTAAATTTTTAATTTCACCAATTTAGTTTCTTACACTTATGTTGCAATTTATTCAATAATAATAAGAAGTGGTGCAATTAACACGTTCATCTATTTTTTTTTTAAAGATTTGTGATTTGGCATTCTCATGGTGGGACAAGACTACTCTCGTTTGTTTTGTGGTTAGGTTAGAGAATTTTCATGATTGAATTTAGGCATTTCTGCAACATGATGTTTAAAGGTGTTTGACGCGCAAAGTTGAATAGAGTTAGTTTGTCAGTGAGTTTAGAAGTTTGTATTTGGAGTGCAGAGTTGGGTTGAGTTGAGTGTTGCATGTGAATTGCAATATCGCAAGTGTACGAGTCAAATTTTAATATAATGATTTGAGTTCTAAGTATCGTCCTGAAGAATGGTTTTCTAGATTGATTAATTACCAAGATACTAGCTAATTCCTAATTTTATCTAAAGTAAACAGAAATTTGTCAAAGGTGAAATAAAAACAAAAACTAAATATACAAGTAGAGACACAGAGATGAGAGAAATGTTAAGGAATTGATTTCACTAGTTACTTCATTATTTTAGCGCATGAAATTGACTTTGGTTGTGAGATTATAAACAAGAAGTAAAGATAATAATCAAAAGGCTCTCTCGAGCTCTAGTGATCTCATGCATAGCGATAAACCTAAAGTCTCCATTTAGATGTTATGCAAGACATTAAGAAACTTTTTTAAAACATTTCCCAAAGAACCCTCCACTCTCGTGTAATGATTTACTAAGGATTTTGACAATTTTAATCTAATCTAAGTCTATTCTCTCTAATTAAACTTAAGCCAATAAATCATGCAATCTTGGAGAGAGAAATACAAGCATTAAGAAAGAATTACAAAAAATAATCCAACACAACCATTTGTTCGAATCAATTGCTAAAATAAATCCATAATTAGCTACATGAATCCCCTAACTATAGAAATTAGCTACTCATAATCACTACAAAACATGCTAAATCCATAAAAGAGTCCATAAACAAAACTACAAACTAAAGGAAGAGAAAGAAAAATGCTTCGATGTCGATGCCGGTCCTCGTCTCTCAGCTCCCGTCACGATCTCGAGCCTTCACTCTCGTGCTTGACCTCCAAAGAATCCTCTTCAGCTCCTGTTAGAGTGTATGTTTCGAAATGAGGGTTTAAGAATAAATCAAATTCGTCCCCTCCCAAGTGCACCAAAAAATCTCTTTTATATACAATCGGTGTCTCAACGTTGCAACGTTGTGCCCTAGGCGCACAAGTACAACGTCTCAACAGTACGAACATGTATGACGCAAAGGAGGCGTGTTTCTGCATCTCAACACTACCAAGCAGCGTCTCAACACCGCTTGCTCCAGTTCTCAACTTGCTTGATCACATTACATGGCGTTGCAACACCCAAAATTGTGTCTCAATGTCGTGGCCTCCGGTCCAATGAGTAAATTAACTCTTCTTGTTCCAATCTCTTCTTCTTTTGTGCTCCAACGACTCCTAATTAAGCCCTAATTCTTCGAGATCTCTCCACTTGGTCCATCCTTCCTCGTATCCTGAAATCCAATACAATAAACATGTGAAAGCCTTGAAATCAATATAAAACTAGAAAAATCTAAGCCTAAGAATAACACATTTTGTGTGGTATCAAATACCCTCAAACTTAAACTTTTGCTAGGCCCGAGCAAAAAGAGAACATAACCATAAATGATCGCTTATATGCATACATAAGATTCAAGCTTCAAAGATTGAAAGGAAAACTTCAGCAACCACAGGAAACAATCAAACATGACACTTCAACAAGCAATTTAGAACTTTTCCTAAATATCTATGCGTGTGTGATTAGCCTTCTTTCCTTTCATCTTTACTAGCCCAGAAAATCATTATAAGGTTCTCCATTCCACTCCCCCTACACTGGCCATAAGTCCTAATCCTTGAGTCTCCCCACAGTGAAGACACAAACGTACTTGTGGTGCTAGACGTCGTCAAAAAAGAGGTAGAAGTAGTTGATGACGAAGATGAATAGGACGGGGTGGTGGAGTTCTTGGTGTTGTTGTTGCAGGTAGATCGAACAGTAAGGTAGCCTGATCTCATATTATTGTCAATAGGAAGTGTGAAAATACACAAATGCATGTGAGAGCTGAAGATTAGAAATGGGAGATGAGAGTTTGGGATGTAGTGTTTTCGTATGTAAGGGAGATGGGGAATGTGAGAAAATGAACGGAAAAGATGGGAGTTGTGCAAAAATGAAGTAAACATTTTTTTAATTAAAATTTCAATAGGGTGCGAATGTTACCACCAAATTTTTTTTCTACTCCGTTTTTTAATAACATTTTGTACAAGTGCTATAATTAAAAGTTATTATATCCATAATTTGTTGTAGTGTTAATACTCTGAAAATCTGCACTTCCCATACAAGGCCTCCAAAGGTGCCATACCGATCGTTGCTTGATAACTATTGTTATAAGCAAACTCCATGAAGTGAAAGTGTGAGTCCCAACTACAATAAAAATCCAAGGCACATACCCAAAGGATGTCCTCCAACACCTAGTTCAACCTTTTGGTCTGACAATCGATTTATGGGTGAAACGTCGTACTAAAGTTGCACTCGTCCCCCAAGGCCTTTAGAAAACTCTGCTAGAAGTTCGATGTGAAAAGAGGGTCCCTATCATAGATTATCTTCACTGGTATTCCATGCAACCTGGCTACCTCTTCCATAGAAAGATTTGCACATTTCTCAACTGCATAAGTCAGTTTCGCTGGAAAGAATTGGGTTGATTTCGTCAGCCTATCCACAATAACCCAAATAACCGTGATCCTCTCGCTGTTCTTGGCAAACCAGAGATGAAATCCATGGAGATCTCCTCCCACTTCGACTTGGATACCTCTAGGGGCTGCAACAAACCTGCAAGCTTCTGTCTTGGGGCCTTAACTTTCTGGTACACCAAGCATTTACTCATGAACTCTACTACATCCTTTTTCATACCACACCACCAATAGAACTGTTTTCGGTCCTGACCAATCTTGGTGCTTCCCGGGTGCATCGAAAAATGAGAATTGTGAGGCTCTGACAAACTACTTTCCTAAAGGTAATTCCCATTGGGCACGCACAATCACCCATTAAATAAGAGCCCACCATCAACTACCACAGTGAACTCAGCATCATGATTCGACCTCGCTTGATGTCAACCATCCTCGAGGCTCGGGATGTTGGGTTTTATGCCCTAAAACTCGTAGTTTGTAAATAATGTTCTAATTAAATCAATAAAGCGTTATTAATCAATAAATAGTTATTGTTTATTAATTATTTTCAATATTGCCTTAAGTTAACCCTAAATCCAATAAACTAATATCCGAGGTTGTTGTATGTCTCTGGAACTGAATGTAGTGGACATATGAGGATCTTAGTTCGAGATATAGGCTAAAGGGTATATAGTAAGGGGATAAGGTTGGGTACCTCGTCCATGTAATACTAGGTATATGACCCACTTTGTATTTGATACAAACACAGTGATCCTAACAAGTTCGTGTAGACGACATATGAGTGGGGATATCCTATGTAATGAGATTACATAAGACCGGACCACGAAATAGTAATCACTAGATGTAGCTCCGTTGAGTAGTTAAGTTTCTATTTCGATAACCTAGGCAACTTGATCTCAATCCTAAGCCGGTTACGAACTCCTGTTTGCGAGGTATTGTCCTTTGACTAGTATGGGTGAAGTGGCCCGAGACGCCGACTCAATATGCCTACCTTCTTGGGGACAAGACCGAGCAGGCGGTTGAGAACTTAACCTAGCAAGAAGGAATTCACTCCTTCCCGCCTATTAGGGTATGTAGATGAATTTTCTCTCAAATGGTGTCTTCGAGACTTGAACAAAAGGCCCACCCCTCTCATTGGCCCGAGAGGAACTTGTGTTTGTTGGTAGGACTGCAAACAGGTTGTTCATTAGAGGAGCACTTGGACATAAGGTAAAAGATGTAACCTAGGGGTAAAACGGTAATTTGATCCAGCTGGTGTTACGAACATTTGTGAAAGATTGACTTGTTGTTATTGGTCGATATCCATAGACAAAGAAATATATATATAGTGAGAAGAGTGCAACTGCGAGACTTTAGTGGAGTGTTCCCGCAATTAACGAATGTTGATTAAGAAGTTAATGAGATTAACTGAATAATCTTGTATCGTTGGAGCTTCAGATCTGTAGGCCCATTAGGTCCACTTCTTAGCTCGTAAATGGTTCTTAGATCATTTGAATTTGAAATGTTCAAGTTTAATTAGGGAATAAGCATGATGTATAGAGATACATTATAATATAAAGTTTTCATGTACATTAACACTTATATTATAAATTTAATTTGAATATGATTCATATTAAATTAATTGAGAGAATTCAATATTTGAAAGAGTTCAAATATTATTTAAATGTGAATGAGATTCATATTTAAAACTATAGGTTAAAATTTAATGTGCATGAGATGTGCTTTAAAACTATAGGTTAAAGGGAAGTTGATTAAATATGATTTAATCATTTGTATATAATTCAAATATGAGATATTTGATTTAAATAATGTGATTTAATTAAATTCAGTTATATATATATATATATATATATATATATATATATATAATGAAATTAGTTTAATTATATTAATTGATTTAATTAATTAATTTTCATTAATTAGTTTTAAGTTAATTAAATAAATAAATTTAATAAAAAGGGGAACGTGTCGATGGCACGTTCCCCACAACTTCTCCATCCCTCTCCCTATCGACAGATACACAAGGGAGAGGGGCGGTTGAGAGATTTTCGATCGATCGATCAGTGGAGATTGGTTGAATTTATTGAAACTCTAGAATTCTCTCCCTCTCGAGGATTCCCATTTTCTTCTTCCAATTTGTTGGAGTCTTCCCATCAAAGTTAGATCTAAGAGAAACTCAGAGGATATGAAGTATACTCTGTTGGTAGTGTCCTGATTGAAGAGAAAAACAAAAGAGGTTGCTGAGTTGTTATGAAGTGCATATCTTGATGCAGTGAGTTGCTAGCAATTGTGAAACTACAAATGTAATAAATTTTTTCTTTTACTTTAGGCTTGTACAACATGTTTATTTATGTTTAATCAATGCTTATTTGTTTATCTCTATTTATTCCCAATGTACTAGTTTTTGAAGTAAACCAAAATAAAACTTGCAATTACGATCCAATTACACGTTTCCGCTGCTCAAGGGAATTTGATTTCCTTCACGGGTCTCCCTATTGAGCCTCCATAACTCGCTGCCTTAGGGTTGGACGGACTGATAATAGATTTAGTTGAGTCGTGACTTGCCCCACCAACACTGGTATCCCAACACGCTCCATGTCGGCACACAAGCGACTCTGTCTCGTAATCAGGGCTGAGGTATGGGCTACCTTTTGACTAAAGGCATCAACAACCACATTTTCCTTGTTCGGGTGGTAAAATATCTCGATCTCATAACCCTTTAGCAACTCAAGCCACCTGTGTTGCCTCATGTTCAACTCCTTCTTAGTAAAGAGGTATTTGAGGCTCTTATGGCCAGTAGACATCTGGATTTTTTCACCATATACGTAATGTCTTCGGATCTTCAGGGCAAAGACCACTGCCGCTAATTGCAAGTCGTGGGCCCTATAGTTCCATTCATAGTTCTAGAACTGACGAGAGGCATAAACAAACACTTTTTTTTTGTGCTGCATCAATACACAACCTAGACCCTTCTTGGAAGCATCACTGTACACGACAATACCACCTTCATCGTCGAGAACTGCAAGCACTGGCACCGAAACCAATCTCTGCAAGAGTTCCTGAAAGCTTGACTCACAAGCCTTGCTCCAAACGAAGGCATTTCCTTTCGGGTTAGCTACGCAAGAGGTGTAGCGATTTTGGAGAAATCTTTGACAAAACGTCGTTAATAGCCAGCCAAACCCAAGAAACTTCGCACCTCTGTGATCGTTCTGGGACGACTCCACTATGAAGTTACCTCCACCTTTGCCGGATTCACTGATACTCCATCCTTAGGCACCACATGTCATAGTACCGATACTCGCTACAACCAAAACTCGCACTTGGAGAACTTGGAATACAACTTGTTTACCCTCAAAATTGATAGTACCTTTGTCAGGTGAGTCTCGTGCTCCTCATTCGTCTTGGAGTATACAAAAATATTGTCGATGAAAATGATAACAAAGTATCGAAGAACTCCTTAAACACTCAGTTCATCATATTCATAAATGTTGGTGGATCATTCGTCAATCCGAACGACATTACTGTGAACTCATAGTGTCCATACCTTGACCTAAAAGCAGTCTTCGGGATATCTTCCTCTAGGAATCACAACTGATGATAACCCGAGTGCAGATCGATTTCAGAAAAAACACAGTCGCTCCTTGTAAGTGATCGAACAAATCATCAATCCTTAGTAGTGGATACTTATTCTTTATGGTTACCTTGTTCAACTCCCTGTAATCGATGCATAAGTGCATCAACCCATCATTTTTTTTCACGAATAACACTGGCGCTCCCCACGACGAGACGCTAGGGAGAATGAACCTCTTATCTAGGAGATCTTGTAAATGGACCTTAAACTCTTTCAGCTCGGATGGGCCCATCTTGTAAGGGGCTTTCAATAAAGGCACGGTTCCCGACTCAAGTTAGATACTAAAATCCACGTCTCGAGTCAAGGGTAATCAAGGCGAATCCTTCGAGAAAACATCCACAAAGTCTTTGATCATAGGGATTGATGTTAACTGCGTTTCCTTAGCTTTTGAACTAGAAACATTGACTAGAAGCGCCCACGCACCTTGACTAACTAACTTAGTCGCTTTTAGTTCAAAGATTACTTTGGGAGTCGATCAAATCTCTGTACCTTTAAACTTGAAGCTAGAATCCACCGGAGGTCGAAAACCCACCTCCCGACGATTACAGTTGTTGCGTGAAATTTGCAATACCGCAAGTGTACAGGTCAAGTTTTAATATAGTGGTTTGAGTTCCATGTATCGTGCTCAGGAATGATTTTCTAGATTGATTAATTACCAAGATACTAATCCCTAATTTTATCTAAAGAAATATTAAATTTGTCAAAGATGAAATAAAAATAAAATAAATATACAAGTGGAGACACGAAGATGAGAGAAACTTAGGGAATTGATTTCACTAGTTACTTCATTGTTTTAGCACATGAAATTGACTATGGTTCTGAGATTATAAACCATAAGTTGAAGGTATTCAAAAGACACTCTCGAGCTCTAGTGATCTCATGTATAACAACAAACCTAATGTCTCCATTTAGATTTTAAAAACATGCAAGACATTAAGCGACTTCTTAAAACATTTCCTAAAGAACCCTTCACTCTCGTGTAAGGATTTACCAAGGGGTTTGACAATTTTAATCTAATCTAAGTCTATTCTCTAGAAAACAACTTAAATCAATACAACATGCTGTTGGGAATTTTGTCCTAATCTCGAATTTGTAAATTACTGTTTGAAGTTAATAAGAGTTATTTATTTCGTTACTTTGTGTCTCGCAATATTTATAAACTTTTCCAATAAACTAAGCTCCAGAGTCATTGAATTTATGAGAGAACTAGAACTTGTACGGTGTGTAGTGGACACACAGGGAGGATCACGTTCGAGTTAATGACCCGAATGGTCTACAGTATATGGATAGGGTTGGAGACCAAATCCTGGATACACTTTGGATGCGACCCGCTTTGTATTAGATACAAACGAGGTGATCTGACTCGTTCATGTGGTTGACATGCAAGTGGGGGCATCCTGTGCAATGAGATTGTACAAGAACGGACCGTGAATTATTAGACCTACTGATGTAACATCGTTGACAGTAAGGACTAATAACTTCGTAGATGACCATTACTGACTCGACCTTAATCCTGAGCATGTTACGGACTTCTGTGTGCAAGAGTTTGTCCCTTGACTAGTACGGGTGAGGGTGGTCACAGTTACTCGCCCAATATGCCTATCTTCTCGTGGGCGAGACCAAGTAAGGAGCCGGGAACTTAACTACGCGAGATGGAATTCACTGCGTTCCGCTTTTAGGGAAACTAGAGGGTTGTTCCCTTAAGTGTTGTCTCCAGGGCTTGGACAACAGGCGCCCACCTTCTCACTCGCCCGAGAAGAGTGTTGTGTATGGTTGGACCATCACAATATGTTGTTCATTAGAGGAGCAGTTGGGGACTTAAGGAACAAGAGGTAGACACGGGGGTAAAACGATAATTTGACCCAACCGTGTCTACGTACAACCTTTGAAGGGTCGACTCATGGGCATTGGTTATATCAGTGGACATGTAATACTCTACACTGACGGGAGTGCAGCTACAGGCTATAGTAGAGTGTTACCGTAGCTAATAAATGTTTATTAACCGGGTCAAAGAGTTTGACAGGTTAATCTCAGATCATTGGAGCCCGTCACTGTAGGTCCATTAGGTCTCTCGGTTGGCTCAATCATGGTTAAAAGAAGGGTGGTATGAAATTGAAGTGTTCAATTTCACTTTAAGGGCATTTATATCATTTACATGAGATATGAATGATATAATATATAGTTTAATGTGAATGAGATTCATAATAAACTATAGGTTAGCCTAATTGATGAATTAGGGCTAATTGGAGAAATTAATTGAGAGAAATTAAATTTGATGTGATTCAATTTAATTAAACCACAATTATTGCAAATGTGATTTGCAATATGAGATGAGATATCTTACATTATGTGGTTATGAAAATGAGATCTGCATGACCTATGGTTGTGGTAAAGTGGTAATAATGTGGAGATTTTAACTCCATGATTATTCCACAATATAATCCCTTCTTGCAAGAAGGAAAGGAAGCCAATCTCTCATTTTTTGGATTCTCACCAAAAAAGAAGAGAATTCTCTCTCACTTTCTCTCAACTCTCCTCCCAATGCAAAACTCTAGAGTCCCACAACTCTCCTCCTTTCCAAAGGAAGAACAACCGAGACTCCAAGTGGCAGTGTTCAGATTCTGTTCGTGGGAAGCGTTCGTTGAGATCGAGAAGCACGAAGCGTTCGTGATCCGAGGAAGAAATCTTGAAGAGAGACTTCAACAAGTAAGTACTTTTATCTTGCTGTAATTTCTTCCTTCTTTTGCATGTTTAGCCTAGATCTAATAGTTAGATCATTTTGACCAAATCAAGTAGCGTAATGATACCATCATGATTCGATCGTCTTCCGCTGGCGGGAATTTTCATTCCCTTCAATTGGTATTAGAGCCATTTCGATGGTTCTTCATTATGCACTTTTTTTGTTAAAATAGGTGGGTAAATTGCCTTAAATTCATGAGATGAATGCTGGTTTTGCTGAATGGATATTTTTTGTTTTTGGCACTAGAATAGATTTACAATTTATGTTGATGAGATCAATGTAAGGGCCCGTTGTTTTTGGACATTTTGTTGTAAATCGAGTCTGTAAGTCCGGGTCGTTCGTGGCAAGAGTTGCTGTGAAGAAATCGAAGCGGAAACGGGCAAAATCCAGTGAAGAATAGCAAAGGTGTTTGTTGTTCTGTCGATGGCGTTGAGACGCCGCTTCATCGGCGTCTCAACGCTATCCTGCGGCGCGCCGGCTTGGTGCGCAGAGCGCGTTGCAACGCTAGGCGTAAGCGTTGAAACGCCACGCGCGTGGAGCACGCCGCTCTCAACGGGCCGACGCGCGGCGGCGCTGCAACGCCACACGCCAGAGTGGGCGGTTCGCTACGCCATGAGAAGTGGGAGCTTGGTGCAACGTGGGCCAGTTTTTTCTGTACTTTCTTAATTTTAATATTTGTAAAATGTATTTTAATTATTTATTTAAATATTTTATTAAATAATATTAATATAAGTGTTATATTAATGTTATTTAATTAAATAATTCCCCCTAGGTGCCAAAACCGGTCTAATTTTACTATTTAATTATTTTATGCATGAGATGTATGATTTAATTAAATTCTATGTGCATAATGTATGTCATATAGATTTAAAATCCCACCTTAGGTTAAACATTTCATGCATCATTTATATTATAAGAGTTATAATATATAGTTTACATGATAGGTTATATTATAAGAGTTATAATATAATTAAATGCATGTCTAATTTAATTAATATAAGTGTTATATTTTTTAGATTAAAGTATGCTCATGCATTTATATTCATGAGATAAATTATATTATGTTATAGTATATAGTTATTCATGTGATGAATGATCAAGCACTATAACATAGAAATGCATGCAACCTAAGTTAATTATTAGTTTTAAAGAGTTTAGAACTTGAATAATTAGACTTAGTTTTTCTTTTTTCTAATGAGATGAGAAATTAGGAAATGAAAGTTTAGTCTATGAATGGAGAATGATTAGTAACTCTGTCTAAGGAAGGTTTTGTCTAAGGCTGGAGTATTTAAGTTGACGCTTATGAACACCCCTACTGAAACCGGCACAGGAGTGAATTCGATGCCTGAGATTCTTAGATTATACTTATCGTGAGTACCGCTAATTAAAAGTGTTTTAATTTACTCACATAGACCTAAGTTATATTGGTAGACCTAAGTGATTATAGACTTAGGTTAATACCATATAAGAGTTATATTGGTAGACTTAGGTAAATTTTTGTCGGTTTATCTAGGTCAATCCCTATTAAAATTAAAGTGTTGAGTGGGAGGAAATAAAGTGTATGAGATACATTTGTTTTTCCAACCACAAATCTCCTTTAAGTCCGCACCGTGAGATCGATACTCGGCCTCGTGGCGCAAATGGGAGCGTCCTCATTCGGGTGGCATTTGTATAGGTCAATATCATCGTGGATGGAGAGAGTTCTTATAGTGAGTGGGAGCGGGACTTGTGAAAACGAGACCCACGGTCTCTTCTTTCGATTCACATCATGAGACGCCTATGATCCGCCTGCTAGTTTGGTTTGGACCAGACAATCCCTTCGGAGGGCCTGATCATGGGAGTCGAAACACCGTGAATTCTCGAAAGGGATACAGTTTCCTGGTTGGTTTTCCTTCTTGGTTCACCCTTCGGTGGCTATTGTTTGGACGAATGCTTGGAAACTTAAAGATTGAGGGTGACACTCACAGAATTCGTTAAGTGTTAATGAATTCGACTGAACAATGGTAATTGGACACCTAATGGAATAAGAGTTATTTTGGGATTAGAGTCTGATCGAGAAAGTTTCGTCCTTGAGGAGGAGTGTTTTATTCACCCTTCGGTGGCGGTCATTCTAAACCTTTAGGGTATCATTGCAAATTTTTGAATGACCTAGGGATCATGAAACTATTTTGCTAAAACTTGATTGGATTTCAAAAGTTTTTTTTGCGAGACTAACACAAAGTTTTCTTAATTTTTCAGCTTAAAACATGTCTAGCGCAATAATACCTCTATTCGCGTCCGATAAATTAGTGGGAGATAATTACCAAAGTTGGAAAAACAACATAAACACAATTGTGGTAACTGACGACATTAAGTTCGTGGTTTCTGAGGAGTGTCCTCAGATGCCGGGCTCAACTGCGTCGCGAACTATTCGCGATGCATACGATCGATGGATCATGGCCAATGAAAAGACCAAGGTCTACATCATTGCCAGCATGTCTGATGTTTTGGCAAAGAAGCATGAGCTGATGGTCACCGCCAAGAAGATCATGGAGTCCTTGCAGGAAATGTTTGGACAACAGTTTTTTCAGGTCCGGCATGACTCGCTCAAATACGTCTTCAACGCACGGATGAAAGAGGGGTTGTCTGTCCGTGAACATGTTCTAGACATGATAACCCACTTTAATCTGGCTGAGATTAACGGGGCTTCGATCGATGAGTCGAGCCAAGTCAGTTTTATTTTGGAGACTCTTCCGAAGAGTTTCCTTCATGTTTCGTAGCAATGCTGTTATGAACAAAATTAGCTACACTCTGACTACCCTCCTCAATGAGCTAAAGAATTTCCAGTCCTTTAACAGGGTCAAGGTATCGGAATCTGAGGCAAATGTTGCCTACAAGTCTTATCACAGGGGTTCGACGTCTGGGACGAAACCTGTTGCTCCTTCACGCCCGAAGGGGAAGAAGAGGATGAAGAGGGGTAAAACTGACCGAGCTTCCGCCCACAAGGGCAAGAAGGTCAACGACGTTGCAGAGAAAGGAAAGTGTTTCCACTACAATGGGGGCGGACACTGGAAGAGGAACTGTCCCAAATTCCTGGACGAGAGGAAGAATCAAGGTAAATGTGATTTACTTGTGACAGAAACTTGTTTGGTGGAGAGTAGTGACTCTGCCTTGATATTACATTCGGGCGCCCCTAACCATGTTTGTTCTTCTTTTTAGGGGATTGATTCCTGGCAGCCGCTGCAAGAGGGTGAGGTGACTCTACGGGTTGGATCTGGAGAGCTTGTCTCTACTGCAGCGATCGGCACGGTGAAGCTACATTTTGGCAGGAACTACATTTTGTTGGACAATATGTATATAGTTCCAGGGTTTACTAGAAGCTTAGTTTCTATTTCCTGCCTTTTAGAACAGTGTATTTCCGTTTCATTCCATGGTAATAAAGCGTTTATTTCCAGAAATGGTAATCTTATTTGTTCTGCTTCACTTGAGCATAATTTGTATGTTTTGAAACCTAATTCGGTCAAAAGTGTTTTGAATACTGAATTGTTTAAAACTGTAGAAACACGAACTAAGAAAGCGAAAGTTTCTCCTAAGGAAAATGCCCATCTTTGGCATCTACGGTTAGGCCACATTAATCTCAATAGGATTGAGAAACTAGTGAAGAGTGGACTTCTAAACGAGTTGGAAGAAAACTCTTTACTGGTGTGTGAGTCATGTCTTGAGGGCAAAATAACCAAACGTCCTTTTAGTGGAAAAGGATATAGAGCCAAAGAGCCTCTTGAGTTAGTACATTCTGACCTCTGTGGTCCGATGAATGTTAAAGCTCGGGGCGGTTATGAGTACTTCGTGTCTTTCATAGACGATTATTCGAGGTATGGGTATATTTACCTAATGCACAAGAAGTCTGAAACTCTTGAAAAGTTCAAGAAGTTCAAGACTGAGGTTGAGAACCTCTTAGGTAAATCGCTTAAGACACTTCGATCGGATCGAGGTGGAGAGTACATGGACACTGAATTCCAGGACTATATGATAGAACACGGAATAGCGTCCCAACTCTCAGCACCTGGTATGCCACAGCATAATGGTGTATCGGAGAGGAGAAACAGAACCTTGTTGGACATGGTTCGGTCGATGATGAGCTATGCTTGTCTCCCTGATTCTTTTTGGGCTTACGCAGTGGAGACTGCGGTCTATATTTTGAACAATGTTCCGTCGAAGAGTGTTTGTGAAACACCTTTCGAGCTCTGGAGTGGACGTAAAGGCAGTTTACATCACTTCAGGATTTGGGGATGCTCGACCCACGTGTTAGTGTCAAACCCAAAAAAGTTGGAACCCCGTTCAAAATTGTGCCTATTCGTAGGTTACCCTAAAGAGACTAGGGTGGTCTATTTTACGATCCTAAGGAAAATATGGTGCTTGTGTCGACAAACGCCACTTTCCTAGAGGAATACCACTTCAGGGATCATTTACCAAGGAGTTAAATTGTGTTAAATTAAATGGACAGTACATCAGTAAGAGTTGCTGATGAGGCTAGTACGTCAACAAGTGTTGTTGATCCTAGCATGTCTAGTCAAATCCGTTCCCAAGAGTTGGGAATGCCTCGACGTAGTGGGAGGACTGTGAGACTGCCTGATCGCTACATGGGTTTAGCTGAAACCTCAGTTGTCGCTCCTGATGATGACTGTGAGGATCCATTGACCTATGATCAGGCAATAGTTGATGTTGACAAAGACGAATGGATTAAAGCTATGAACCAGGAAATGCAGTCTATGTACTTCAATTCTGTATGGGAGCTTGTGGATCAACCGGATGGGGTAAAACCCATTGGTTGCAAATGGATCTACAAGCGTAAACGTGGCGTAGATGGGAATGTGCAGACCTTCAAAGCCCGACTAGTGGCAAAGGGTTTTACCCAGGTTGAAGGGGTTGACTATGAGGAGACCTTTACACCTGTTGCCATGGTAAAGTCGATCAGGATCCTTCTGGCCATTGCAGCGTATTATGACTACGAGGTATGGCAGATGGACATCAAGACAACCTTTCTGAATGGAAAACTTGATGAGACGATCTACATGGACCAGCCCAAAGGGTTCATTGTCCAAGGCCTAGAGCAAAAGGTTTGTCGGCTTCATAGGTCCATTTATGGACTGAAACAGGCTTCGAGGTCTTGGAATATAAGGTTTGATGAGGCGATCAAATCTTATGGCTTTGATCAAAATGTCGACGAGCCTTGTGTCTACAAGAAAATCGTTGACAAAACTATCGCATTTTTTGTGTTGTATGTGGACGATATTCTTCTCATTGTGAATGAGGTAGAATTTCTTACTGATGTTAAGAAGTGGCTAGCTTCGCAATTCCAAATGAAAGGTTTGGGAGAAGCTCAGTATGTTCTAGGTATCTAGATAGTCCGGAACCGGAAGAACAGAACGCTAGCCCTGTCTCAGACGTCTTATATTGACAAGATGTTGTCTAGATATAAGATGCAGAACTCCAAGAAGGGCTTGCTGCCTTTCAGGCATGGGGTTCACTTGTCTAAGGATTAGTGTCCTAAGACTCCTCAAGATGTTGAGGATATGAGACGGATTCCATATGCTTCGGCTGTAGGGAGCCTGATGTATGCCATGTTGTGTACTAGGCCCAAAATCTGTTATGCAGTAGGGATCGTCAGTAGGTATCAGTCCAATCCAGGATTAAATCACTGGACAACCGTAAAGGCAATCCTCAAGTATCTTAGGAGAACGAGGAACTACAGCTTAGTATATGGTAGTGGGGATTTGATCCTTACGGGATACACGGATTCTGACTTTCAGACCGATAAGGATTCTAGGAAATCCACTTCGGGGTCAGCCTTCATTTTGAATGGAGGAGTTGTAGTATGGCGAAGCATCAAGCAGGGATGCATCGCTGATTCTACTATGGAAGCGGAGTATGTTGCGGCTTGTGAAGCTGCAAAGGAAGCTGTTTGGCTTAGGAAGTTCATGACGGATTTGGAAGTTGGTCCAAATATGAACATGTCGATCACACTGTTCTGTGATAACAGTGGTGCAGTAGCTCACTCATGTGAGCCTCGGAGCCATAAGAGAGGCAAACACATTGAGCGCAAGTATCATCTGATATGGGAGATTGTGCATCGCGGAGACGTGACAGTCACGCAGATAGCGTCAGAGCACAACGTAGCTAATCCATTTACAAAGCCCCTCATGGCTAAGATGTTTGAGGGTCACCTAGAGAGTCTAGGTCTTCGAGAGCTTCCTGACTAGGGCAAGTGGGAGATGTGTAAACGGGTATTCAATGCCCTAGTTTATTATATTATTTCATTGAATTTATGTACATTTCAGAAATATATTTTCTCCACTACCATAGTCCAAGTGGGAGTTTGTTGGGATTTTTGTCCTAATCTCGTGTTTGTAAATTACTGTTTGAAATTAATAAGAGTTATTTATTTCATTACTTTGTGTCTCGCAATATTTATAAACTTTTCCAATAAACTATGCTCCAGGGTCATTGAATTTATGAGAGAACTAGAATTTGAACGGTGTGTAGTGGACACACATGGAGGATCACGTTTGAGTTAATGATCCGAACGGTCTACAGTATATGGATAGGGTTGGAGACCTAATCCTGGATACACTGTGGATGCGACCCGCTTTGTATTAGATACAAACGAGGTGATCTGACTCGTTCATGTGGTTGACATGCGAGTGGGGGGCATCCTGTGCAATGAGATTGTACAAGATCGGACCGTGAATTATTAGACTTACTAATGTAACACCGTTGATAGTAAGGACTAATAACTTCGTAGATGACCATTAGTGACTCGACCAGAATCCTGAGCGTGTTACAGACTCCTGTTTGCGGGGGTGTGTCCTTTGACTAGTACGGGTGAGGGTGGTCACAGTTACTCGCCCAATATGCCTATCTTCTCAGGGACAGGACCAAGTAGGGAGCTGGAAACTTAACTACGCGAGATGGAATTCACTCGTTCCTGCCTTTAGGGAAACTTGAGGGGTTGTTCCCTTAAGTGTTGTCTTCAGGGCTTGGACAACGGGCACCCACCTTCTCACTGGCCCGAGAAGGGTGTTGTGTATGGTTGGACCATCACAATATGTTGTTCATTAGAGGAGCAGTGGGGACTTAAGGAACAAGAGGTACACACAGGGTAAACGCAATTTGACCCACCGTGTGTCTACAAACAACTTTGTGAAGGGTCGACTCATGGGCATTGGTTATATCAGTGGACACGTAATACTCTACACTGACGGGAGTGCAACTACAGGCTATAGTGGAGTGTTACCGTAGCTAATGAATGTTGATTAACCGAATCAAAGAGTTTGACAGGTTAATCTCGGATCATTGGAGCGCGTCACGTAGGTCCATTAGGTCCTTCGGTTGGCTCAATCAGGGTTAAAAGAAGGGTTAATATTTTGATATGAAATTGAAGTGTTCAATTTCACTTTAAGGGCATTTATATCATTTATATAAGATATGAATGATATAATATATAGTTTAATGTGAATGAGATTCATAATAAACTATAGGTTAGCCTAATTGATGAATTAGTGCTAATTGGAGAAATTAATTGAGAGAAATTAAATTGGATGTGATTCAATTTAATTAAACCACAATTATTGCAAATGTGATTTGCAATATGAGATATGAGATATCTTATATTATGTGGCTATGCAAATGAGATTTGCATAACTTATGGTTGTGGTAAAGTGGTAATAATGTGGAGATTTTAATTCCATGATTATTCCACTATATAATCCCTTCTTGCAAGAAGGAATGGAAGCCAATCTCTCATTTTTTGGATTCTCACCAAAAAAGAAGAGAATTCTCTCTCACTTTCTCTCAACTCTTCTCCCTTTCAAAAACTCTAGAGTCCCACAACTCTCCTCCTTTCCAAAGGAAGAGAGTCTTCAATAAGTAAGTACTTTTATCTTGCTGTAATTTCTTCCTTCTTTTGCATGTTTAGCCTAGATCTAATAGTTAGATCATTTTGACAAAATCAAGTAGCGTAATGATACCATGACGATTCGATCGTCTTCCGCTACGTGGGGATTTTCATTCCCTTCACATGCTAATCTTGGTTAGAGAAAAACAAGCATTAAGAAAGAATTACCAAAAATAATTCAACACAACCAAAAGTTCAACACGATTGTTAAAATAAATTCATAACTAGCTACATCAATCCCCTAAACATGGAAATTAGCTACTCATAATCATTACAAAACACGCTAACTCCATATTAGAGTCCATAAACAAAACTACGAACTAAAGAGAAAGAGAAGGAAAACTCTTCAGTGTCGATGTCGACCCTCGTCTTCGAGCTCTCGTCATGATCTCGAGCCTCCACTCTCGTGATTGGCTTTGAGGAATCCTCTTCCTCTCCATTTAGAATGTATGTTTCGAAAATAGGTATAAGAATCAAACAAATTCAGCTCCCCTTTTGACAGGAAGAAAAATAACATATTTATAATGTAATCGACACGATGTTGCAACGCTAGGCACAACGTTGCAACATCGTGGCCTAGGCGCATGGTTAAATAAGGAAAACAACGTAGCGTCTCAACGCTACGAATATAAAAACGTAGCCTCTACGGGTTATCAAAATGCTTCAGCTAATGGCATGGTGTTGCAACGCTGTCAGTGGCGTCTCAACGCCATGCCCTTCGGTCAATTGGCTTATTTTGCTTGTTTTCTTCCAATCTCTTCATCTTATATTCTGTAATATATCCTGTTTGAGCCTTTCTTCTTCAAGATCTCTCCAATTGCTCCGTTATTGCTCATATTCTAAAATTCAACAATTTAGACACGTAAAAGCCCTAAAATGAATACAAAAATCAACAAAATCTATGCCTAAGAATAACACATTTTGCGTGCTATCGAATTGTTGGCATATGTGCCCTAAAAATGTGTAATTTTATTCAAATGAATAAAGAGTTATTTGATTTGATGAAATTATATTCTCGTTTTATAAATCCAATAAACTAAGGTTCAAGGTTATAATAGATCTTGAACATGTGTAGTAGACACTAAGTGGATTGTGTTATAGAGTATAACCTAAATGGTCTATGGTATATGTATAAGGTTGGAAACCTTATTTTGGTAACACCATGGATGAACCCATTTTGTAGTTAGTACAAATGAGGTAATACAACTCATTCATGTGGATGACATGCAAGTGGGGGATCCCTGTATTAAAAGTTCATACAAGACCGGATTGCAAATTATTTGTCTAACAAGTATAACACCGTTAAGGATAGGCTTAATAATTTATTGATGATCATTAGTGACTTGACCTGAATCTTGAGCAAATTAAGAACTCCTGCTTATAGGGGTTTGTCCTTTGACTAGTATGGATGAGAGTGACCTGTAGTCGACTCAATATGCCTACTTTTTCAGGGACAAAACCTCGTAGGTAGCTGGGAACTTAGTCTGCAAGATGAAATTCACTCATTCCTAGACTAAGGAATTAGGTAGGTTGTTCCCTTAAGAACTGAGTCCAGGTCTTGAACAACGGGGCCCCACATCTAAACTAGCTTAAGAGGGATTGAGTTTATGGTAAGACCATAGACTTGTTGTTCATTAGAGGATCATTGGTGCTTAAGGAGCAAGAGGTATTCATAGGAGTAAAACGGTAATTTGACCCAACTGTGATTATGAACAACCGGTGAAGGGTCTACTCATGGGTAATGATTATATCGATGGACACAATATAATCTACATTGAGGAGAGTGCAACTACAAGTCTATAGTTGAGTGACTTGTATTTATTGAATATTGATCAACCTAATCAAAGAGTTCGATCAATTAAACTCACATCATTGGAGCTCATGGACTGTAGGTCCATTAAGTCCTTCCGTTTGCTCAACATGATAATATTGAGGGTATAAAGTTAGGAATGAAATTGAAGTGTTCAATTTCATGTATGAGGTGATATATCAATTATATGTGATATAATTGATATAATATATAGTTTGAATGTGAATTAGATTCAGAAATTAACTATATACTTTTGAGAGAATGAATGAGGGATAGGATGGTAATTTCTATCCTATTTCCTTATAAATAGTTGCATGGGATGCAACATTGAGTATGCCATTTTGGTGAGCAATTCCATAGCTCTCCTAATTGTGTTGTTGGAAAGAGTTCCAAATCACATCTCTCAATTGACTACACCTTATCCTAAAGGAACCCACCTTCCTCCCTCAACAAGAGAACAATGGAGAAGATCTAGTGGTTGATCTTCATACGTGTCGGGTTCGGGTCGTTGAGATCGTGATCATTGGAGAAGGAATACAAGAAGAAAGTGTTCTTCAAAGGTAAATTTCTTATTGTCCTAACTTGTTATGTATGTTTAATCTTAGATATTTTGTTCTTGTTATGAATCTAAGTAACATTATCATGAACACACGATTCACAATCGCTTCCACTGCGGGATTCACTCCCTTCAATTTGTATCAGAACGCCAATTGTGTTCTTGATCTTGTTCTAGATTTATCAAGAACAAAGGTGAGATTTTACTGATTACATGTGATGAATGTTCGATTTTCAAAATTAGATGTTTTCATTTTTTTACACATAGATTTACAATTTTTTCATTGAATTGTTCAATGTAAGGGCTCGATATTTTTGGCATTTTAAATTGCAGATCAAGTCTGTAAGTCCGTATCGATCGAGGCTAAGAAGTTGCTGAGAATAATGGAGATAAAATGAGTAAAAACGAGCTGGAAAACAGAACACTCTATTCTGTCCAGTACACGGCGTTGCAACGCGACGCTTGCAGATTATGGCGTGCGACAGAGGCAGCGTTGCAACGTCGAAGGCATTTCAAAAGGCACTCCAACGGACAAAAACAAACAAGAAGCAGCGTTGCAACGCAGGTTTCAGTGTTGCAATGCCATAGGCCTTTCACGAAGTCTCCAATGGACGGAAACAACTGTTTTTCTTTATTATTTAATATATAAAAAAGTTTTTTATATTAATTAATATAATTAGATTATATTAATTAAAATTAATTTTAGGGTGCCAAAATGATCTAATTTTTCTATTTAATTTATGCAATTGCTTGTTAGATAATTATTGTCATGCATAATGTATGCTTTTATTAAGATATCCCACCTTAGGTTAAGCATTTACAAGCATAATTTATAATATAAAGTGTATTATATAGTTTGCATGAATAATTAGTATAAGGTGTTATATTAATTTTGGGCAGCATTGACATGCATATTATTCATTAGTTGAATGTGTTATGTATGTTTAATTATTCATGTGATGAATGATCAATCACAATAACATAGAATTGCATGCCACCTATGGTTAATTCATTAGTTTTAAAATGTTTGGAAAATGAAATTAATAGACCTTAGGTTATCTAGTTCTAATTTGATAAGAATTAGGAACCATGTAATTTATAAACAATGATTAAAAGAGGAACTCTGTCTAAGGAAGGTTCCGTCTAGGCTTGGGTATATAAGCTGATGGGAACAGAACACCCCTACCTGGGAACTGACTTGGGAGTGAATTTTAATCAGAGGGTTTATAAATTATAGTAGCGTTAGCGAATTTATTAAGGAGTTAATAAACTAGAAATCCTAGGTTTAATATAAAGAGTTATATTAATAAACTTAGAATAGGATCAATATAAAAGTTATATTGATTATTAGTATAAGAGTTATATTGACAAGTTTAGGTAAAACCATTAGCCGGATTTAACCTAGGTCAATTTCCTATAGAGTTAAAGTATCTAGTGGGAGGAAAAAGTGTATATGATACATATATTTCCATCCACATCTCTCCGGAGAAGTTCACACCATGAGACTCATACTTGCCCTTGTGACGCAAACGGGAGCGT
Organism: Trichosanthes cucumerina; assembly: GCA_036507285.1. NCBI lineage: Eukaryota > Viridiplantae > Streptophyta > Magnoliopsida > Cucurbitales > Cucurbitaceae > Trichosanthes > Trichosanthes cucumerina. The sequence continues at coordinate 66,880,226 of CM071836.1, read as the reverse complement.
CCTCCTTTGGATGGTATTTGTATGAGTCAATATTTAGGTGAATGGCATGGTACTTATAGTGAATGGGAGCAGGTTTAGTGAAAACAAAACCTATGATCTCTTCAATCGGTTCACACCATGAGATCACTATTGTCAGCCTGCTAGTTTCGCCTAGACCATACAATCCCTTCGGAGGGATTTATCATAGGGATCGAACAAACTGAACATCCGAAAGGGATAAAGATTACCTTAGTCTGTTTTTCAACCTAGTCCTCCCTTCAACGGATTTTATTGGATGGGGACTCTAGGGTCTAAAGGTGGAGGGTTAGACTCACAAGGTACATAAGGAGTGTATGTATCTTGACCAAATAATAGTAACTAAAACCTATAGGAACAAAAGTTATTCTCGGATTAGGTTTTAGTCAAGAATGTCTTGATCCAAAGGAGGAATGTTTCTTATTACCCTTCGGTGTCATACACTCTAAACCTTTAGAGTATCATTGAAAATTATTAATGACCTAGGAATCATTAGATAATTAGCTAAAACTTGATTGGATTAGATAGTTCTTAAAGAGAAACTAATACAAGTAATTGTTTATTTCAACAAAATGTCAAGCTCGATTATTTCCTTATTGGGTGCGGAAAAGTTAACCGGAGGGAACATAATGACATGGAAAAAAAAACTTAATACTATCTTGGTAGTGGACGATCTTACGTTTGTGCTAACTGAGGAGTGTCCTCAGGTGCCAGACTCGAATGCAACACAAATTGTTCGTGATGCATATGATCGATGGATCAAGGCAAATGATAAGGCCAAGACCTATATGCTGGCAAGTATGTTCTGCATACTGGCTAAGAAGCACGAGGGCATGATGACCACTAAGGAAATCGTTGATTCGTTGCAGGGCATGTTTGAACAACTTTCTACATAGGCCCGACACAATACCCTAAAGTATATATTCAACTCAAGGATGTTGGAGGGTTCATCTTTTTTGGATCATGTCGTGGACATGATGGTGCATTTAAACATTGAGGAGTCGAATGGTGCATCGATCGATGAATAGAGCCAGGTCAACTTCATTCTGGAAACTCTTTCAGGTAGTTTCCTACAATTTAGAAGTAATGCTGTTATGAACAAGCTTACTTTTAACCTTACATCCCTTCTGAATCAACTCCACACTTTTCAGTCTTTGATGAAAATTCAGGGATCGAAAAGTGAGGCAAATGTTGCCAGTAGGAGTTATCACAGAGGTTTGACCTCTGGAACAAAACTAGTGGCTTAATCTTCTTCTAACTTGAAAGTGAAGAAGAAGAACATGAAGAAGGCTGACAAAGGAAAACGGGCTGACTAACCTACCACCCAAAAGGGCAAGAAGGTCAAGGAGGTTACTGACAAAGAAAAATGTTTCCAATGCAATGAAGATGGACACTGGAAACGAAACGGTCGAAAATACTTGGCCGAGAAGAAGAAAGAAGGTAAATATGATTTACTTTGCATAGAAGCATGTTTAGTGGATAATGATAAAACTGTTTGGATACTAGATTTAGGCACCACTAATCATGTATGTTCTTCTTTTCAGGTAGTTGATTCCTGGCAGCAGCTACAGAAAGGAGAAATAATGCTCTAGGTCGGAACTGGAGATATCGTCTCGGCTGTAGCGATTGACGCGATGAAGCTTTTGTTCGGTAAGAAATATATGTTGTTAGACAATATATTAGTGATATCAGGGTTTATTAGAAACATTATTTCAATTTCTTGCCTAATACAACAATGTATTTCTAACACTTTTCTTTTAAAGAAAGTTGTCGAAATATGTACAGCTTCATTAGAGAATGGCTTGTATGTTTTGAGGCCAAATTCAGTCAAAACTGTTTTGAACACTGAACTATTTAAAACAACAAACACACAAACTAAGAAATGTTAAATTTCCCCTCAAGAAAATGCTCATCTTTGGCATCCTAGGTTGGGTCACATTAATCTCAATAGGATTGAGAGATTGGTAAAGGATGGACTTCTAAATGAGTCAGATGAAAGTACTTTACCTGTATGTGAGTCCTGCCTAGAAGGCAAAATGACTAAAAGGCGTTTTAGTGGAAAAGGTTAGAGAGCCAAAGAGCCTCTTGAACTTATACATTTTAAACTTTGTGGTCCGATGAATGTTAAATCCAGAGGAGGTTATGAATATTTCATCTCTTTCATAGATGATTATTCCAGATGTGGGCATATTTACCTAATGCATCATAAGTCTGAAGCACTTAAAAAGTTCAAGGAATTCAAGGCTGAAGTTGAAAATTAATTAGGTCAAACAATTAAAACACTCATGAGTGTAACCCTTCATCTTTAAATCTACTGAGTTTCCATCCAAACAATAGACATCGAAAGGAGGACTACGAAGGAAAATAATCTAAGAAAATCGTATCCCTATCGAAAATTCACAGTATTCCAACTCCCATGATCAAGGCCCTCCAAAGGGATTGTCTAGTCTAGGCCAAAGTACCAGACGGATCATAGGCGTCTCACGATGAGAATCAATAGAAGAAACCGTGGGTCCCATTTTAACAGATCCCGCTCCCGCACATTATAAGTACTCTCTCCATTCACCTTGAAGTTTGACCCGTACAAATACTATCCGTAGGGGGACGCTCTCATTTGCACCACGAGGTCGAGTATAGATCTCACGGTGTGAACTTAACAGAGATTTGTAGATGGAATTTAAATGTATCTCATATACTATAATTCCTCCCACTCAACACTTTAGTTTAAACGGGATTGACCTAGATAACTCTTAATTAACGACACTCACGAGAATATAACCTATGAATCTCCGAACAATATTCACTCTCAGGTCGGTTGCCATGTAGGGGTGTTCTGCAAAGCGTCAGCTTAAATACCCCAACCTTAGACAAAACCTTTCTTAGACAGAGTTACTAATTAGTCACCATCCATAAGTTACATTTGACTTCCTAATTCTAATCTTATTAGAACTAGAAAACCTAAGCAGGCTCTAAACGATTTAAAACTAATTAATTAACTTAGGTTACTTGCATTTCTATGTTATTGTGTTTGATCATTCATCACTTGAATAATTAAATTGTATAACATACATTCATCACATGAATAAATGCATGTCAATGTTTTTAATCTAAATAATATAATACTTATATTAATTAAATTAAAACATACATTATATTATAACACTTACAATATAACCTATCATGCATACTATATATTATAACACTTATAATATAAACATGATGCATGAAAAACTTAACCTAAGGTGAGATTTGTTGGGTTTTATGTCCTAAAACTCGTGGTTTTGTAAACTGAATGTATATTCTATATCACAATAAAGTTGTTATTGAAATTTATTCAGTAAAGGTGTTATTGACTATTGTATATTGTGTAACCTTAATCTAATAAAGAACCCTTGGCTATAGGATGAATTCTTGAACTTTATGTGTGACATAAAAGTGGATCAAGTTCAAGTTATAGCCAAAACAGTCTATAGTATAAGGATAGGGTTGGGGACCTTATCCTGGGGACACTATGGACGCGGCCCACTTTGTAGAGAACAAACGATGTGATCCTAAATCGTTCATGTGGAGACATGTGAGTGGGGGCGCCCTATGCAATGAGTTTGCATAAGACTGGACCGCGTAATAGTCACTTAGACTTTATAACTCCGTTCTTGTCTTAACCGACTATATTCATCCGATGACCTAGGTAACTTTCGATCTTAATCCCGAGCGTTCTATGGACTCTGTTTATTCGAATTATCCTTAGATTTGCATGGGTGAGAGTGGCTCAGAGACTGCCGACTCAATAAGCTGCCATTTCGAGGATAAAATCGGGTAGATAGTTGGGAACATAGTTCTCGCAAGATGGAATTCACTCCTACTCGCTTTACTGGATTAGTAGAGAGGTTGTTCCCTTAAATCGACTCGGGTCTTGAACAATGGGCCTACCCCTCTCATTGGCCCGAGAGGGATTCGGTTGGTTTGGTTGGACCACAAACCAATTGTTCATTAAAGGATCGGTGGGACTTAAGGAACAAGAGGTAATTACTGAGGGTAAAGCGGTAATCTTGACCAAACCAGAATTACGAACGACTGTGAAGGATCGACTTATTAATCATGGTTATATAAAGTGGACGAGAAATATATCTACAAAGTGAGGAGAATGCAAACCACTGGGCTTTAGTGGAGTGTCCCGATGGTTAACGAATGTTGATTAGCTAGGCTAAAGAGTTTGGCCTGTTATTCTCGTATCGTTGAAGCTCATGATCCGTAGGTCCATTAGGTCCTCCTTACTAGCTTGGACTAAGCCTTGTAACATTTTGAGAGAAAAGAATTTGAATTGTTCAAATTCAAGTTTGGAAGAAAGCGTTAATTATATGTGATATATTTAACGAATCATAGCTTAATTATGAATTAAACTATGATTAAAAAGAGGTGGATATATTTAAATATGATTTAAATATTGGATCGGTTTATTGCATGAATAAAGATTCATGTTCTAAAAACGATCGGGATTGGACAATTTATTTTAATATTTAATATTAAATTAAATTAAAAATTAATTAATTAAATTAATTTTTGAATTATTTAATTAATTAAATTAATTTTAATTTAAAATCAATTTAATATTGATTTTTGAATTAAAATTAAATGAAAATTAGAGATTTTTCTTGGATTTTCATAAAATCCAAATTACAACTTGCCCAAATCCTCTCATCATCAAATTCACCAAAATTGGCCACCTCCATCTCAAACCATCCTCATCACACTTGAGTTGTCACTCAAATGAAGCTTAATGAAGCTTTATTTAATGGTGATTTGAGGTGTATTGAGTGAATTTTGCAGAAATTAAAAAAAATTCACGTTTTGTGACCTTTAAGGACTTTTCTTCCAAATTCTCTCAACCTAGGATCCCACAATTCGTTCTAAGGCCTGAGGATAGTAGGGAAGACTCTAACTGTTTGTCCACGAAGTGTTCGTGGCCGAAAACCATCAACCGGGTGAAGAGAATTTTATCTTCAAAGTTGAGTTTTCTATCCTCTGTTTTTCCAAATTTGAGCATGTTTTTTATTTTACAAAATTGATCAACTTAGAGTGTTCAAGATCCAAAATTGCTTCCGCTTTCTTAATCTAGACTCTTTCAATTGGTATCAGAGCAATTTTGAGCACTCAATTTGATCAATTGTGTTCTGTGGTGGGTGTTTTATGAAATACAATTTTTCTGGGCATCTAAAGTGTTCTTCTGACTTTGGCATTTAAATTGAGCATCAATTTGTACTTTATTTTTAAATTGCTCAAGTGTGTTTGAGCATTAATGTGTGTAGAATAAGTCAGAAAAATTTCGTCGATCGGAGTTCTGAAGGCCTTCAATTTGAAGAGAGAAGCTCGAATGGTCCAAAAGCGAAAACAGAGGTCTGCTGTATATATTTTTTTCTCTCGGATCTTCAAACTCACGCGTGTTTTCAATTGAAATTGAAGAAGATGGGTTTGACTTTGACCGAAAATGTTTGACTTTGACCGGTTCAACTTTTTGGGCCGTTCACTCGTTTTGGTCCGGTTGGGTATTTTTAGACCGGTTCTAACTATTTCGAGCCCGGTTTTTCCATTTTGGAGGTCCGTTTCACCAATTGGAGGCCTTGTTCAGCCTTTTACAACCCGATTTAACCTTTTGAAGGTCCTGCTCACACATTTGTAAGTTTGTTTCGACCCAAATTCAAGAGTTCAAGTGGCTCGATGTTAATTCTAGATTATTATTGTAATAATTTAGTAGTTTGCTTGCATTAGATGCCAAAACCAGTCCACTTTAGTGTGTTTAATTAATTATGCATTGTGAATATATGTTTTAATTAAAATCCCTGATTATATATGTGCATAAAGTATGCCATATAGATTTTAAAATCCCACCATAGGAAGCATGCTCCATGCATTGAAAGTATGTTATAAGTGTTATAATATATTATATGCATGTTTTTTGGTTTTCATAAGAATTAATGTAAGTGTTATATTAATTTATGAAACAAAAATTATATGTTTTAATTATAATTAATATAAGAGTTATATTAATTAAAAATTAAACATATAATTGCTATGCATTTTTCATATGATGGATTTGTTATAAATGTATGTTTATTCATGTGATGAATGTTTAATCTGTTTATAACATAGAAATGCATGTAACCTAAGGTTAATTAATTAGTTTTAAAATGGTTTTAGAAATGGAAATTAACTAGACCTTAGGTTATCTAGTTCTAATAAGATTAGAATTAGGAAACCAATAATTTATAAACTTTGATTAAAGAGGGATTCTGACTAAGGAAGGTTACTGCTAGGTTGGGGTACTTAAGTCGACGGAAAACTGAACACCCCTACCTGGGAACTGACCTGGGAGTGAATTTAATCCATAGGTTTATAAATTATCTTTCGTGAGTGGCGTTTATTAAAAGTTAATAAATTAAACTCATAGACCTAGGTTTATTAAAAGGTTAATAGACTTAGGTAATTCCAAAGATAATTGTTATATTGGTAGACTTAGGTGATATTGTTTTAGCCGGAATATGCCTAAGTAAAAGTTTACCCAAACTGTTTAAAATACTTAGTGGGAGTGAAAAGGTATATATGATATATCAATTTCCTCTTACGCTCTCCACGATGTTCACACCGTGAGATTTATGCTCGGCCTCGTGATGTCAATAGGGCATCCCCATTCGGATGGTGTTTGCATAAATCAAGAGCAAGGTGAATGGAGAAAGTATTTATAGTAAGTGAGCGAAGGAGGTGTGTCAACACATCCTACGGTCTCCTCCATTAGGTTGGACCGTGAGATTTCCATGTTGCGCTCGCAGTTGCCCAAGTAGCACCATCCATTCGGAGGGATGTAACATGGGATTCGGAACAACTCAAACTCCAGAAATGGATAGGGTCTCTTAGGTCCATTCCCAGCTTTGTCTCTCCAGTTTGGTAACATTGTTGGGGCCGACCTCCGAGGTCTGAAAATGGCGGGTCACACTTACAAGAATTGCTAAGTGTTAGTAAGTTCTTGACCAAAGTAGCGATAACTATAATGTTATAGGAATAAGAGTTATTCCTGTATTAGCATTTAGTCAAGAATGTCTTGGTTCTGAAGGAGTGATTGATTTCCTCGATAGTGGTTGCTCGACTCACTGAAGTATCGTTGCAAAAACAATAATGAGTTTATGGGTACATTATTACTTTTGCTAAATTCTTAAATTGGATAGGTTACAAACAATTCACTAATAGAATTCATTCTTTTTCAAATGTCGAACTCTTTTATCCAGCTTACTAGCCTTCAATAAACTTAGCGGCGATAACTATGGAACTCGGAAGTCAAACTTGAATACAATTCTTGTTCTTGATGATCCGAGGTTCGCCTTAACGGAGGAATGTCCTTCCTCCCAAACTGATCGCAAACCGAATGGTTCGGGATGCTTATGAAAGATGGATTAGGGCTAATGAGAAGGCTCGAGTCTATATCTTAGCCAAAGATATCCGATGTGTTGTCTAAGAAACATGAGACCATGGTCACGCAAGAAAGGAGATCATGGGATCATTACAGCGATGTTTGGACAACCGCCCTCATCGGTCCATTATGATGTCACAACACGCGCTTTACAACTCCCGTATGAAGGAAGGAGCCTCATTAGGGAACATGTCCTTGACATGATGACCCACTTCAACGTGGTGAAGTAAATGGGGCGATCATAGATGAGAGAAGTCGGGTAACTTTTATTATGGAATCTCTTCCAAGAGTTTCTCGCCATTCCGCACAAATGCGGTAATGAATAAAATAGAGTATAACTCGACTACTCTCCTCAACGAGGTACAGGACTTTTGAGTCCCTCATGAAATCAAAAGGAAAAGAGAAGGAGGCAAATGTTGTCACTTCAAAGAAGTTCCTTAGAGGATCGTCCTCCCGGGACCAAATCGATCCTTCTTTTTCTAAAAATAAGGGTATTCGTAAAAAGAAGAAGAAGGACAAAGGGAAGGGACAGTTCCCACACGCAAGGCCAAAGCCACAGAAAATGTTTCCACTATGGTGCAGATTTGCACTTTGGAAGAGGAACTGCCTCAAATACCTTGCGAGAAAAGAAAGTCGAGAAAGAAAAACAAGGTAAATATGATTTACTCGTTTTTGAAACATGTTTAGTGGAACATGATGATTCCGCTGGATATTAGATTCAGAGCCACTAAACCATGTTTGTTCTTCTTTTCGTGAAACTAGTTCTGGCAAAGACTTGGTGATGGGGAGATATCTCTCGGGTTGGAACGGAGAGGTTGTCTCACCAAAGCGAGTGGGAGCAAATGAAGTCATTGTTTAGAGATAGATTTGTTTTATTAGAAAATGTACTTTTGGTTCCCGAATCAAAAGAAATCTTATATCTATCTCTTGTTTACTTGAACATATGTATAAAGTATCTTTTATTCATAATGAAGCGTTCATTTGCAAAAGAGGTGTACGAATATGTTCTCGCTAAACTTGAAAACAGCTTATATGTGTTAAGACCAATGTAGTAAAAGTTGTTTTGAACACTGAGATGTTTAAAACAGCTGATACTCAAAATAAAAGGCAGAAACTTTCTCCTAGTACCTATCTTTGGCACTTGAGACTAGGTCACATTAATCTCAATAGGATTGGGAGATTGGTCAAGAGTGGTCTCCTAAGTCAGTTAGAGGACAACTCTTTACCACCATGTGAGTCCTGTCTCGAAGGAAAAATGACTAAAAGACCTTTTTCTGAAAAAGGTTATAGAGCCAAAGAGCCCTTGGAACTCGTGCATTCGGACCTCTGTGGTCCTATGAATGTCAAGGCACGAGGAGGGTATGAATACTTCATCAATTTTATTGATGATTATTCTAGGTATGGTTATCTTTACCTATTGCACCATAAGTCTGAAACCCTTGAAAAGTTCAAGGAATATAAGGCAGAAGTTGAGAATACATTAGGTAAAACGATTAAAACACTTCGATCAGATCGAGGTGGAGAGTATATGGATTTGAGATTCCAAGACTATATGATAGAACATGGAATCGTATCCCAACTCTCAAAGACTGTACACCTCAACGAGAATGGTGTATCCGAGAGAGGAGAAATAGAACCTCGTTAGACATGGTTCGATCCATGATGAGCTACGCTCAGCTGCCTAGTTCGTTTTGGGGATACGCAGTAGAAGCTGCTGTATATATTTTGAACATGGTTCCCTCTAAGAGTGTTTCAGAAACACCCTATGAGTTATGGAAAGGGGCGTAAAGGTAGTTTACGCCACTTCAGATTTGGGGATGTCCTAAGACATGTGCTAGTGTCCAATCCAAAGAAATTGGAACATCGTTCAAAATTATGCCTATTCGTAGGATACTCCAAAGAAACGAAAGGTGGTCTGTTTTATGATCCTCAAGAGGACAAGGTGCTTGTGTCGACAAATGCCACGTTCTTAGAGGAAGGCCACATGAGAGATCATCAACCTCGTAGTAGGATTGTCTTAAGTGAAATTTCCGTGGAAGCTACGGATAAATCAACAAGAGTTGTTGATAAAGTCGGTCCTTCTCAAGAGTTGAGAATGCCTCGACGTAGTGGGAGGGATGTTAGACAACTTTGACCGCTACATGGGTTTGAGTGAAACCCAAGTCGTCATACCCGATGATGGCGTTGAGGATCCATTGACCTATAAACAGCAATGAATGATATAGATAGGGACGAGTGGATTAAAGCCATGGACCTTGAAATGGAGTCAATGTACTTCAATTCGATGCCGAAACTTGTAGATCAACCGGATGGTGAAAGACCTATCGGTTGCAAGTGGATCTACAAGAGGAAACGAGATCAAGCTTCGTAAGGTGCAAACCTTTAAGGCTCGACTTGTGGCAAAGGGTTATACCCAAAGGGAAGGGGGTGGACTATGAAGAAACCTTCTCCCCATGTTGCCATGCTTAAGTCCATTAGAATACTCTTGTCCATTGCCACATTTTATGACTATGAAATTTGGCAAATGGATGTCAAGACGACCTTTCTAAATGGCAATCTTGAAGAGAGTATCTATATGGATCAAACCGTAAGGGTTCATAGTTCGGGTCAAGAGAAAAGGTTTGCAAGCTTAAACGATCCATCTATGGATTGAAACAAGCTTCTAGATCTCGGAATATAAGATTTGATCTGCGCGATCAAATCTTATGGCTTTGAAATGTAATATTGACGAGCCTTGTGTTTACAAGAAGATAGTCAATACCATCGTAGCTTTCTTAGTTCTATACGTGACGATATCTTGCTCATTGGGAATAATGCAGATTCCTCGACTAGCGTTAAGCAATGGCTAGCGACCCAATTCCAAATGAAAGATTTGGGAGAGGCTCGGCTTGTTCTTGGAATCCAAATTGTTCTAATCGCAAGAACAAAACGCTAAGCATCGCCTCAAGCATCTTATATTGACAAGATGTTGGTTAGATATAAGATGCACGAAATTCCAAGAAGGGTTTATTACCTTTCGTGCATGAAATTCATTTGTCTAGGAACAAAGGTCCTAAGACACCTCAAGAAGTAGAGGATATGAGACGCATTCCCTATGCATCTGCATCGCCGGTAGTCCGATGTATGCCATGCTATGTACTCGACCCGACATATGCTATGCAAAGGGAATAGTCACAGATATCGCCTAATCCGTGATATGATCACCGGATCGCCGTTAAGAACATCCTCAAATATCTTAGGAGAACGAGGGACTATATGCTTGTGTATGGTGCAAAGGATTTGATCCTTGCAGATACACCGACTCGATTTTTTGATCGATGTGGATTCGAGGAAATCCACATCGTGATCGATGTTCACTCTTAACGGAGGAGCTATAGTATGGAGGAGTATAAAGCAAGGTTGTATTGCCGACTCCACCATGGAGGTTTGAGTACGTCGCACTTTGGCGAAATGAAGGAGGTCAGATGGCTTAGGAAGTTCTTGACCGATTTGGAAGTTGTTCCAAATATGAATTTTCCTATCACCCTTTATTGTGATAATAGTGGTGCAATGGCAAATTCTAAAGAACCTAGAAGCCATAAGCGCGGAAAGCACATAGAGCGCAAATACCATCTCATCGTGGAGATTGTGCACGAGGAGACGTGATCGCCACGCAGATCGCTTTCGAGCACAACATTGCCGATCCGTTTACAAAGCCCCTCACGGCTAAAGTGTTTGAGGACACCTAGAAAGTCTAGGACTACGGGTTGTACAAAGAGGGCGCTTTTCTTTGCTCAAAGATGTTTTACCCCACGCACGCTTTTAGTCCAAGTGGGAGATTGTTGGGTTTTATGTCCTAAAACTCGTGGTTTTGTAAACCGAATGTATATTCTATATCACAATAAAGTTGTTATTGAAATTTATTCATAGAAAGGTGTTATTGACTATTGTATATTGTGTAACCTTAATCTAATAAAGAACCCTTGGCTATAGGATGAATTCTTGAACTTTATGTGTGACATAAAAGTGGATCAAGTTCAAGTTATAGCCAAAACAAATCTATAGTATAAGGATAGGGTTGGGGACCTTATCCTGGGGACACTATGGACGCGCCCACTTTGTAGAGAACAAACGATGTGATCCTAAATCGCTCATGTGGAGACATGTGAGTGGGGGGCGCCCATGCAATGAGTTTGCATAAGATCGATCGCGTAATAGTCACTTAGACTTTATAACTCCGCATCTTGTCTTAATCGACTATATTCATCCGATGACCTAGGTAACTCGATCTTAATCTCGAGCGTTCTATGGACTCCTGCTTATTCGAATTATCCTTAGATTTGCATGGGTGAGAGTGGCTCGAGACCGCCGACTCAATAAGCCCGCCATTTCGTGGATAAAATCGGGTAGATAGTTGGGAACATAGTTCTCAAGCAAGATGGAATTCACTCCTACTCGCTTTACGGATTAGTAGAGAGGTTGTTCCCTTTGGCATCGACCTCGGGTCTTGAACAATGGGCCCACCCTCTCATTGGCCCGAGAGGGATTCTGGTTTCTTTGGTTGGACCACAAACCAATTGTTCATTAAAGGATCGGTGGGACTTAAGGAACAAGAGGTAATTACAGGGTAAAACGGTAATCTTGACCCAATCAGAATTACGAACGACTGTGAAGGATCGACTTATTAATCATGGTTATATCAAGTGGGCGAAAATATATCTACAAAGTGAGGAGAATGCACCCACCGGGCTTTAGTGGAGTGTCCCGATGGTTAACGAATGTTGATTAGCTAGGCTAAAGAGTTTGGCCTGTTATTCTCGTGATCGTTGAAGCTCATGATCCGTAGGTCCATTAGGTCCTCCTTACTAGCTTGGACTAAGCCTTGTAACATTTTGAGAGAAAAGAATTTGAATTGTTCAAATTCAAGTTTGGAAGAAAGCGTTAATTATATGTGATATATTTAACTAATCATAGCTTAATTATGAATTAAACTATGATTAAAAAGAGGTGGATATATTTAAATATGATTTAAATATTGATCGGTTTATTGCATGAATAAAGATTCATGTTCTAAAAACGATCGGGATTGGACAATTTATTTTAATATTTAATATTAAATTAAATTAAAAATTAATTAATTAAATTAATTTTTGAATTATTTAATTAATTAAATTAATTTTAATTTAAAATCAATTTAATATTGATTTTTGAATTAAAATTAAATGAAAATTAGAGATTTTTCTTGGATTTTCATAAAATCCAAATTACAACTTGCCCAAATCCCTCTCATCATCAAATTCACCAAAATTGGCCACCTCCATCTCAAACCATCCTCATCACACTTGAGTTGTCACTCAAATGAAGCTTAATGAAGCTTTATTTAATGGTGATTTGAGGTGTATTGAGTGAATTTTGCAGAAATTAAAAAAAATTCACGTTTTGTGACCTTTAAGGACTTTTCTTCCAAATTCTCTCAACCTAGGATCCCACAATTCGTTCTAAGGCCTGAGGATAGTAGGGAAGACTCTAACGGTTGTCCACGAAGTGTTCGTGCTGAAAACCATCAACCGGGTGAAGAGAATTTTATCTTCAAAGTTGAGTTTTCTATCCCTCTGTTTTTCCAGCTTTGAGCATGTTTTTTATTTTACAAAATTGATCAACTTAGAGTGTTCAAGATCCAAAATTGCTTCCGCTTTCTTAATCTAGACTCTTTCAAGATTTTAATCTATATGACATACATTATGCATATAAATATTTCACACAACACTTGCACAAAATAAAATAGCAAATTGGACAGGTTTTTGGTACCCTAGGGATATTACTTAAATTAATTAATATTAATATAAAATTTATATTAATATTAATTAATAAAAATAATTAAAAATTTTAATTTTCAAATATAAATTAAAATAATAATTAAATTTTGGCTGAAAAACTATAAAAAACTGCCCCCATATGCCATTTCCCGTGGAATTCGCGTACACAACCACCACTAACAATGCAACGTTGCAATGCTCTGGCCAACATTGCGCTGCTCAACGCGCCTGGCGTTGTAACGCTGCGCCTGCAGCGTGAGTCCTCCCGCTCAGATGGCATTGCGACGTCGATTAACAGCATTGCAACTCTCTGTCCAGCAACACTCCTTGTTGTTTTTCGCCCGTTTTCGCTCCATTTCTTCACAACAACTCTTGCCACGAACGACCAAGACTTACAGACTTGATTTACATACAATAATGCCTAAAACAACGGGTCCTTACATTGATCATATCAACAAAATATGTAAATTTATACTAAGTGTGAAAAATCGAAAACATCCAATTACAAACCACTAATTATCATCACATGAAAATTAATGATATCCACCTAATTTGAAGAGAATCCAGAATCAACAATGAAGAGCAACGTTAGTCTCTGATACCAATTGAAGGGCATGAATTTATCGCAGCGGAATTGCGACGTGAATCGTCGTAGTTTCGTTGTTGTTCTAATTTTCTTAAAATTGCAAGAAAGGAACTTCTAACTAGATTAAGCATGCTAAACGAGAAGAAAACAGAAAGTTAAGGTTCGAGAACCGACCTCTTGAATAACTCTTCTTCGTGTTTCATCCTCGATCACGATCTCAAGGTCCAACGATCACTCAAACACGAACCACGAACGAATCAAGCCAGACACTTCCAGTTGATCTTCTCGGTTGTTCTCGGAAGGTACAAGGAGAGTTGTGGGACTCCTTTTAGATTTTTGGTTGGAGAGATTTTCGAGATTGAGAGAGAAGCTAGAGAGAATTTAAATTGCTCTTTGGGATGGAATTCCAAAAAATAAGCACTTGTTATAAGAAATGCTTGTTGAAGCATGTATTTATAATTGTGTGTGGTAGAGTTAAAATCTCCACTAATTCATCAAAATACCACAACTATATAATATGAAAATCATATTTGCATATCATATAATATAAGGTATCTCATACCTTATTATACAAATCACATTTGCATAATTGTGGAATTTTAAATTGAATCTTATTCAATTTAATTTCTCTCAATCCAATTTCTTCAAATGAGCCCTAATTAATTAATTAGGCTACACTATAGCTTATTATGAATCTCATTCACATTAAACTATATATTATGTCAATCATATCACATATAAAAGACATATATACCTTTTTAATGAATTTGAACACTTCAAATCCACTCCAAACTGTAAGCCCTCAATTTGACCAATTTGAACCAACCGAGGACCTAATAGACCTATAGATGACGAGCTCTAATGATACGAGATTAACCGATCAAACTCTTTGACCCGATTAATCAAGATTCATTAACTAGGGTAACACTGCACTAAAACCCGTAGCTGCACTCTCATCACTGTAGGATAAGTTGTGTCTATCGAAATAACCAATGCCCGTGAGTCAACCCTTCACAGGTTGTTCGTAGTCACAGTTGGGTAAAATTACCATTTTACCCCTGTGTCTACCTCTTGCTCCTTAAGTCCCACTACTCTTCCATTGAACAACTTTATTGCATGGTCCGACCATAAACAACATCCCTCTCGGGCCAGTGAGAGGGTGGGTGCCCGTTATCCAAGCCCTAGAGACAGCACTTAAGGGAACAACCCCTCTAGTTTCCCAAGATCGAGATCGAGTTAATTCCTTCTTGCGTAGTTAAGTTCTCATCTCCCGACGTGGTCCTGCCTCCAAAAAGATAGGCATATTGGGCGAGCAACTCAAACCACCCTTATCCGTATTAGTCCAAGGACAGACCCCCGCAGGTAAGAGCCGTAACATGCTCAGGAAATAAAGTGTTCAATAAGAGAGGAAATCGAAAGAAGGTTTCTAGTAAACCCTCGAACTATGTACAAATTATCTAATAATATGTACTTTTTGTCAAAAAAGAGCTTCACCGTGCCTACATCTGCAGCCGAGACAACTTCTCTGGATCCAACCCTGAGTGTTATCTCTCACTTCTGTAGTCGCTACTAGGAACTAATGTCCTAAAAAGAAGAACAAACATGGTTAGTGGCGCCTGAATCAAGTAACCAAACAGACTCATTACTCTCCACTAAATAAATTAATGTAACCAGTAAATCACATTTACCTTCGTTCTTCTTGTCGGCAAGGAATTTGGGACAATACCTCTTCCACTATCCGTCCCCGTTGTACTAAAAACTCTTTCCTTTATCTGCAACCTCCTTGACCTTCTTGCCCTTCTGGGCGGCAGCGCGGTCAGCTTTCTCAACTTTCTTCAACTTATTCTTCTTCCCTATTGGACCTGAAGATGAACGCACAGACTTTGACCTAGTGGTCGAACCCCTATGAAAGGACCTGAAGGCAACCTATGCCCCAACTTCCTATCCCTTGAGTTGCATCAAGGACTGGAAAGTCTGTAGTTTATTGAAGAGGGTGGCCAAATTGTAGCTAATTTTGTTCATAACAACATTGCTACGAAACAGAAGGAAACTCTTCGGAAGAGTTTCTATGATGAAGTTTACCTGGCTCGACTCATCGATAGAAGCACCGTTCATCTCCACCAAGTTAAAGTGGGTCATCATGTCCAGAACATGTTCCCTAACAGTCGTTCCCTCATTCATCCTAGCATTGAACACGTGCTTGAGAGCATCGTGCCTCACCTGAAAACACTGTTGTCCAAACATGTTATGCAACGACTCTATGATCTCCTTAGTGGTGATCATGTTCTCGTGCTTCTTAGCCAATACTTCAGATAAGCTGGCTATGATATAGACCTTGACCCATTCTTTATCCTTTATGAAGGGAATCGAATCCCGCAGTGGAAACGATTGTGAATCGCGCGTTCTCAATTTCGTTACAACGATTACATTCAATAACTAAAACAACTAGATTAAGCCTAAAAAAAGAATATGGACAGTAAGAAATATACCTTTGAAGAACTTTTCTTCAAGTGCTCCTTTCTCCCACGATCACGATCTCAGCAACTGAAACACGAACATATGAAGACACGACCACTGGATCTTCTCCGTTGTTCTCTAGGTGAGGGAGGAATGAGGGTTCCCTTTAGGTGAGATGAGATGTTGTGAGAGAGAGGTTTGTGTTTTGGAACTTTTCCAACAACACAACAAATGCTCAAAATTCTTTTTTTTTCACTTAACCTAGTTGAATCTCATGCAACCATATATATTGGGAAATAGGATGGAAATGACCATCCTATCCTTCCTTGATTCTCTCATTAGTATATGGTTTATATGTGAATCTAATTCATATTAAAACTATATATTATATAAATTATATCATATATAATTGATATAACACCTCATGTATGAAATTGAACACTTCAATTTCATTCCTAACTTTATACCCTCAATATTACCATGTTGAACCAACGGAGGGACCTAATGGACCTACAGTTCATGGGCTCCAATGATGTGAAATTAACTGATCAAACTCTTTAATCTAGTTAATCAATATTCATTAACTACAAGTCACTCCACTATAGACTTGTAGCTGCACTCTCCTCACTTTAGATTATATTGTGTCAACTGATATAGTCATTACCTATGAGTCGACCCTTCACAAGTTGTTCGTAATCACAACTTGGTCAAATTACCATTTTAACCCTGTGATTACCTCTTTGTTCCTTAAGCACCACTAGTCCTCTAATGAAAAACAAGTCTAAGGTCCTACCATAGACTCATACCCTCATAGAGGGCGGGGCCCCGTTGTTCAAGACCTGGAGTCAATTCTTAAGGGAAAAACCTATCTACATTCTTAGTGTAGGAATGAGTGAATTCAATCTTGCACAGTTAAGTTCCCAACTACATACGAGGTTCTGTCCCTTAGAAGGTAGGCTTATTGAGTCGGCTACAGGCCACTCTCGCCCATACTAGTCTAAGGACAAACCCCTATAAGCAGGAGTTCTTAGCTCGCTCAGGCTTCAGGTCGAGTCACTAATGACCATCTATAAATTACTAGTCTTATCCTCTTAACGGTTTTACATTGAGTAGCCTAATAATTCGCGGTCCAGTCTTGTATGAACTCTTGATACAGGATGCCCCCACTTGCATGCCAACTACATGAATGAGTTGGATTACCTCATTTGTACTAATTACAAAGTGGGTTGCATCCATGGTGTTACCAGAATGAGGTTTCCAACCTTATTCTTATACCATAGACCATTTAGGTTATATTCTTGAACACAATCCAAATAGTGTCCACTACACTGATGTTCAAGATATATATTATAACCTTGGAGCTTAGTTTATTGAATTAATAAAGCAAGACTATAATTTTATCAAAACAAATAAGTCTTTATTTCTTTTATCAAAATTACACAAGTTTTAGGGCATACATCCCAACATTTTATCAACCTATCGTACACATCACGAACACTTCGTGATGCAGTCGGGTCGGCCACCTGAGAACACTCCTTAGGTAGCGCGAATTTCAGGTCCTCGATAACTAAGATCGTGTTTATATTATTTTTCCATGTTTGGTAATTGTCACCTACGAGCTTATCGGAAGTTAAGAAAGCTATAATTGAACTCGACATGTTTTTTGAAAGAAAAACAACTTTGTATTAGTTCTCGAATTTTTTTTTTAAAAACCAATCATTTTTTTAGCAAATTTTTATCCATGATCCCTAGGTCATTTAAAATTTCCATGATACCCTAAAGGTTTAGAATGACCGCCACCGATGGGTAGACAGAATCAGTCCTCCTCTGGGATGAGACTTTTTCGACCAGGCCCTAATTCCAGAATAACTCTTATTCCTATAGGCATCCAATTACCATTTTTCGGTCGGATTCATTAACTCTTAAAGAGTCCCATGAGTGTAACCCTCTATATGTAAATCTCTAGAGTTTCCATCCAAACCATAGACGCCGAAGGGAGGCATTCGAAGGAAAACAAACTAAGGAAATCATATCCCTATTGGGAATTCACGATGTTCCGACACCCATGATCAAAGCCCTCCGAAGGGATTGTCTGGTCCAGGCCAAACTAGCAGGAGGATCATAGGTGTCTCACGGTGTGAATCGATAGAAGAGAACGTGGGTTCCGTTTTCACAAGTCCCACTCCGACTCACTATAAGTACTCTCTCCATTCACCTTGAATTTTGACCCATACAAATACCATCCGTAGGGGGACACTCTGATTTGCGCTACGAGGTCGTGTATGGATCTCATGGTGTTAACTTAATGGAGATTTGTAGGTAGAATTTAAATGTATCACATACACTTTAATTTAACGAGATTGACCTAGATAAACCGACTATATTTACCTGGGTCTACCAATATAAATCTTATATTGGATTAGCCTAAGTTTATGACAAAATATTAACTTAGGTCTATGTGAGTTTATTTAATTAACACTTAATTAACGCCACTCACGAAAAATATAACCTATGAACCTCCAGACAAAATTCACTCCCAAGTCAGTTCCTAAGTAGGGGTGTTCCGCATACCGTCAACTTAAATACCCCAACCCCATACAGAACATTCCTTACAAAGAGTTACTTATTAGTCTCAAATAATAAGTCATATATGATTTCCTAATTCTAATCTTTTTAGAACTAGAAAACCTAAGTCTAATAAATCAAGTTCTAGACCATTTAAAATTAATTAATTATCTTAGGTTACATGCATTTCTATGTTATAATGCTTGATCATTCATCACATGAATAACATACTTTATAACATACATACATCACATGTATTAAAATCCAAGTCAATGCTTTTAATCTAAAAAATATAACATTTATATTAATTAATCAAACATGCATTTATTATATTATAACTCTTATAATATAACCTAATCATGCATTATATTTATTATAATACTTATAATATAAACACGATGCATGATATACTTAACTTAAGGTGGGATTTAAACTATATTACATACA
Source organism: Trichosanthes cucumerina (assembly GCA_036507285.1). NCBI lineage: Eukaryota > Viridiplantae > Streptophyta > Magnoliopsida > Cucurbitales > Cucurbitaceae > Trichosanthes > Trichosanthes cucumerina. The sequence continues at coordinate 66,860,902 of CM071836.1, read as the reverse complement.
TTATGCATATAATATTTCATACAATAGTTGCATAAAATTAAATAGCAAATTTGACCGATTTTGGCACCCCTAGGGACATTAATTTAATTAATTAACATCAACATAACAATTATATTAATATTAATTAATTAAAATTAATCAAAAACGAATATATAAAATAAATAGTAACTAAAATTACAAAGTTTTCGCACACCACGTCCCACACAACCCACAATGCGCGAAATTGCCTCTTCAACCGCCTACTTCGCATACGACGTTGCAATGCCGTGGGCTACGTTGCAATGTCGTGAGCCTCATCGCTTGATAGCATAGAAAATGTGTTATCCTTATGCTTATAATTAGTTAGTTTTTATGATAATGTAAGGGCTTTCACGTAATTAATTCATCCAATTTCAGGTTAAGAGCATTTATAGACAATTTGGAGATGTTTTGGAGAGCTCGGGTTAAATTCAAGACTTTTGGATCTGAAAATAACATCAAGTGGAAGGAGAAGGACCAATCCAAGCGTTTTGACTCGAAGTGACAGCGTTGCAATGCAATGTTGGGTGTCGCAACGCCGATGTTGCAGAATTTGGCACATTGAAGTCCTGAAGATGGTGTTGCAACCCTGCTTTGCACCATCGCAACCCAAATCGATAAGCAAGCCCGCGCGTTAGGGTAGCAATGTTGTAATGCTATCCTCAGCGTTGCAACGCCACAGGGAATTTATTTTTTTATTTGTTTCCTAGGGCACTGGTGTTGCAACACCATGCAGATTTTGTGTATAAATAGAATAAGATGTACCCTTTGCAAAGGGGAGCCGAATTTGATAAATTCTTGTACCTAATTTCGAAATACAGAATCTAAGAGGAGAAAAAGACCATTCCTTGGGGGCCAAGACATGAGCAGAGGCCTGAGATCGTGAGAGGAGCTCGAGAACGAGGGACCGACATTGACACATACGTGTTTTATTTCTCTTTCTTTTAGATTGTTGCTTAGTTTATAGAGTCTTCTATGGCTTTAGCTTGTTTTTATGGTGATGAGTAGCTAATTGTTGTAGTTAGGGGATTGATGTAGCTTGCTATGAACTTATTTAAGTATGTATTTAACTGTGATTGTGTTGCATTAATTTTGGTAGTTCGTTCTTAAAGTACTTGATTTTCTTTGGGGAGTCTAGCATGTTTGTTGGTTTAAGTTAATTGGAGAGAAAAGACTTAGATTAGAGCAAGCCAAAACCCTTAGTAAACCTGGGCACGAGAGTGACTTAGGTTCTCGGGGAAACGTTTTAAGAAGTTTCTTAATGTCGCGCATGCTTTTAAAATTCATAAGGTAACTTTAGGATTTATTGTTATGCATGAGAATCACTAGAGATCGAGAGATTCTTTTGATTATTTTTACTTTTTTTTTTATAATCTCGCAACCATAGTTTATTGCATGTGCTAAATAAGGAATTAACTTATGAAATCAATCCCTCGAACAATTCTATCATATTCGTGTCTCCCCTTGTATATTCACTTTTCTATCTTTATTTTGACCTTTTATCAAAGTTTTATTTTTTTAGATAAAATTTGGAATTAGTATCTTGATAGTTAATCAATCTTGAAAACCATTCTTGAGGACGATACTCTGAACTCAAAATCAGTATATTAGAACTTGACCCGTACACTTGCGGTATTACAATATCGTTTCACGCAATAACGCCAGAGGTGTGTTTCAACCCCAGTGGCGTTGCAACGCTGGTGTGCAGCAAGTCAAGTTTCCACAAGCATGGTGTTGCAACTCTGAAGAACAACGTTGCAACGTTGTGCTCTGAACAACAATAAACACTTCAGTTTTCATCCGTTTTCGCTCCGTTTCTTCAGTGCAATGCCTTTCCACGAATGACAGAGTCTTACAGACTCGATTTACATTCAATTTGCCCAAAAACAACATACCCTTACATTTATCTCATAAACATTAAATGTAAATCTAACTAGGTGCCAAAAACCGAAAACATCTAATTCGCAAACCATTAACATTCATCACATGAAAAATTAATTCTACCCACCTATTTTTAAGAAAATTATAGAACCAACAACAAATTACAACATATGGCTCGGATACCAATTAAAGGAAATCGATTTCTCGCAGCGGAAGTGTGATGTAAATCGCTGTTGTTTCATTGTTGTTCTAATTTTCTTAAAATCGAAAGTATGAACATACATTCTAGATTAAGAATGCTTTTGAGAAGAAAAACAAATAGTAAAGGTTCGAGAACCTACCTCTTGAAGAACTCTTCTTCGTGTTTCCTTCTCCGGTCACGATCTCACGATCCAACGATCTTTCCAACAAACGTACCACGAATCGATTCAAGGGCACACCTCTACTTTATCTTCTCGGTTTTTCTCAGGAGGATAAGAGAGAGTTGTGGGGCTCCCGTTGGATTTTGCGTCGGAGAGAATTTGGTGAGATTGAGAGAGAATTGAGAGAGGATGCTTTGCTCTTTTTGGACGGAATTCCAAGAAATGGCAAAGATGGATACAAAGTGCTTCTCCAAATACTTATTTATAATAGAGTGTGGTGAAGTTAAAATCTCCACCAATTTACCAAAATACCACAACTATATAATATGCAAATCATATTTGCATATAATATAATATAAGGTATCACATACCTTACTATACAAATCGCATTTGCATAATTGTGGAATTAAAATTGAATCACATTCAATTTAATTTCTCTCAAACCAATTTCTCCAAATAAGCCTTAATTAATTACTTAGGCAATAATATAGTTTATTATGAATCTCATTCACATTAAAATATATATTATGTCAATCATATCAAATATGACATAAATACCCTTTTAATGAATTTGAACACTTCAAATCCACTCCAAACATTAAACCCTCATTTAGTCCGATTTGAGTCAACCGAGGGACCTAATGGACTTATAGATCACGAGCTCCAATGATAGGAGATCAACCGATCAAAGTCTTTGACCTGGTTAATCAACATTCATTAACTACAGTGGAACTCCACTATAGCCCGTAGTTGCACTCTCCTAACTATAGGACAAGTTGTGTTCATCGATATAACAAATGCCCCTGAGTCGACCCTTTACAAGTTGTTCGTAGTCACAACTAGGTCAAATTACTATTTTACCCCTATGGCTACCTCTTGCTCCTTAAGTCCCACTGCTATTCTAATGAACAACTTTGTTGCATGGTCCAACCATAAACAACATCCCTCTCGGGACAGTGAGAGGGTGGGGCCTTGTTGTTCAAGCCCGAGATGAAGGGAATGAAAGTCCTGCAGCGGAAAACGGCATGAAACGTCGTGGTTTTCGTTATGCTATTCCTTTCTTAAAATTGAATTAAAATACTTTAATCATAGGCTAAACATGCTGAATTGAAAGAGAAAGCAGTAGCTAAAGTTACTTACTTGTTGAAGAACTCTTCTTCGTTGTTTTCTCCTCCGATCAAGAACTCTTTCGTTCCAACGATCTCTACAATCACGATCCTCGAACCAAGAAACAGTGACACTTCCAAATAGTCTTCTCGGTTCTTCTCGATCGCTTGAGGGAGAGTTGGGGGACTCCCTTTGGTTTTTGGATGGAGAGAATTTTGAGAGGAATTGAGAGAAGAGAGAGCTTTTTTTATGGAATTTCCAAAAAATGAATGAATCTCTTCCTAAAGGCTTCTTTCAAAGCCTTTATATAATCGTGAGAGGTGGAGTTGAAATCTCCACCAAATCACCATTTTACGACAACCTTATAATATGCAAATCATATTTGCATATTAAATATAATAAGGTATCTCCCACCTTATTATACAATTCTCGTTTGTATAATTGTGGAATTTTAAATTGAATGACATCCAATTTAATTTCTCTCACTTCAATTTCTCGAAATTAGCACTAATTAATCAATTAGGCTAACCTATAATTTATTATGAATCTCATTCACATAAAACTATATATTATGTCAACTATATCACATATAAATGACATAAATACCCAAATAATGTATTCGAACACTTCAAACTCACACCAAATTGTAAACCCTCAATTTATCCAGTTTGAGTCAACCGTGGGACTTAATGGACTTATATATGATGAGCTCCAATGATACAACATTAACCTGTCAAACTATTTGACCCGGTTATTAAACATTCATTAGCTACAATAACACTCCACTAAAGCCCGTAGCTGCACTCCCATCATCTAGGACAAGTAGTGTCCATCGATATAACCAATGCCCATGAGTTGACCCTTCATAAGTTATTTGTAGACACTGCTAGGTCAAATTACCGTTTTACCCCTGTGTCTACCTGTTGCTCCTTAAGTCGCACTGCTCCTCTAATGAACAACTACGTTGTATGATCCGACAATAAACAACATCAGTTTGAAGCTAGTAAGAGGGTGGGCGCCCGTTGTCCAAGCCTTAGAGACACCACTTAAGGGAACAACCCCTTTAGTACCCTAATGCGGAAACGAGTGAATTCCATCTCACGTATTCAAGTTCCCAGCTCACCACGTTGTACTATCCCTGAAAAGATAGGCATATTAGATGAGTAACTGTGATCATCCTCACCCGTACTAGTCAAAGGATAGACCCAAACAAACAGGAGTCCTTAACACGCTCAGGATTAAGGACGAGTCACTATTGATCATCTACGAAGTTATTAGTCCTATATTTTTAATGATGTTTCATCGGTAAGTCTAATAATTCACGGTTCGGTCTTGTACAATCTCATCGCACAAGATGCCCCAACCCGCATATCAACTACATGAACGAGCTGCATCACCTCGTTTGTATCTAATACAAAGCGGGCCATATCCACAACGTATCTACGATTAGGTCTCCAACCCTATCCGTATATTGTAGACCGTTCGGGTCATTCAATCGAACGTGATCCTCCCTGTTTGTCCATTACACAATGTTCAAGTTCTAGTTCTCTCATAATTCAATGACCCTGGAGCTTAGTTTATTGGATTAAGTTTAAAAATATGCTAGACACAAAGTAATGAAAAAATAACTCTTATTTGTTTCAATACGTACTATTACAAACTTACACGAGATTAGGACATACATCCCAACAAACTCCCACATGAACTAAGCTAGTGGAGTACAAAATACATTTCTCAAATGTACAGTAATAATATAATAAACTAGAGCATTGAATACCCTTTTACGATACTCCCACTTGCCCTAGTCAGGAAGCACTCGAAGACTCAGACTCTGTTGGTGACCCTCAAACACCTTAGTCGTGAGAGCCTTTGTAAATTGATCAGTAATGTTGTGCTCCGCGTGGCTGTCACGTTTTCGCGGTGCAGAATCTCCCGTATCAGGTGATACTTGCGCTCAATATGCTTGCCCCTCTTATGACACCGAGGTTCTATCGAGTTTTATATGAAGGGAATCAATTTTTCGCAGCAGAAGATGTCGTGAAACGTCGTTAATTCGTTGTGTGTGTAATTTCTTAAAAATAGAATTTATCACATAAAAACTAAGTTAGTATGCAGATTTGAGAAGGAAAACAGTGAGTAAATGTTTTACTAACCTCTTGTAGATAACTTTTAGCAATTCCTTCTCGATCTCTCACGATCCAACGATCCTCACGAACAACGACACCTCCAAAAGTGCTTCTCGATTGTTCTCGGAAGGTAGAGGGAGAGTTGTGGAACTCCCTTTGGTGTTTGGGATGAAGAGAAGGTATGGAGAATTGAGAGAGATTAGAGAGAGATATTTCTTTCTTTTTTGGTGAAATTCCAAAAATGAGAACTCTTGTGTGTTAAGTGCTTCACAAAACACCTATTTATAATGGTGAGTGGTAGAGTTAAGAACTCCACCAATTCACCATTTTACCACAACCATATGATATGCAAATCATATTTGCATATCACATAATGAAAAAAATATCATACCTTATTATACAAATCCTATTTGTATAATTGTGGAAGAATTAATTGAATCTCATTCAATTTAATTTCTCTCAATTCAATTTCTCCAATTTAGCACTAATTAATCAATTAGGCAATTCTATAATTTTGGAACCCTCAATTTGTCAAATTGATCCAGCTGAGGAACCTAATGGACCTACACCTGATCTGAGCTCAAATGATATGAGATTAACCGATCAAACTCTTTGATCTGGTTAATCACTATTCATTAGCTACGGTAACACTCCACTAAAGCCCGTAGTTGAACTCCCACAACTGTAGGACAAGTTATGTCCATTGATATAACCAATACCCTCGAGTCGTCCCTTCACAGGTCGTTTGTAGCCACTGCTGGGTCAAATTACCATTTTACCCCTATGTCTACTTCTTGTTCCTTATGTCCAACTGCTCCTGCAATGAACAACTTGGTTGTATGTGTTGGGGTGTATGCCCTAATCTCGTGAAGTTTGTAATATTATAAGATGAAATAAATAAGAGTTATTTTTTCAATGCTTTGTGTGTCACATATTTCAAAACATAATCCAATAAACTAAGCTCCAGTGTCATTGTATTATGAGAGAACTAAGAACTTGAACAGTGTGTAGTGGACAAAAAGGGAGGATCACGTTCGAGTTATTGACGCGAACGGTCTACAGTATATGGATAAGGTTGGAGACCTAATCCTGCATACGCTGTGGTTGCGACCCGCTTTGTATTAGATACAAACAAGGTGATCCAACTCGTTCATGTGGTTGACATGCGAGTGGGGGCATCCTGTGCAATGAGATTGTACAGGACCGGACCGTGAATTATTAGACTTACTGATGTAACACCGTTGAAAGTATTGGACTAATAAATTCGTAGATGACCATTAGTGACTTGACCTTAATCCTGACCGTGTTACGGGCTCCGGTCTGCGGGGGTCTGTCCTTTGACTAGTACGGGTGAGGGTGGTCACAGTTACTCGTCCAATATGTCTATCTTCTCAGGGACAGGACCACATGGGGAGTTGGGAACTTGACTACGCGAGATGGAATTCACTTATTCCCAATATAGGGAAACTAGAGGGGTTGTTGCCTTAAGTGTTGTCTATAGGGCTTGAACACGGGGCCCCACCCTCTCACCAGCCCGAGAGGGTTGTTGTTTATGGTAGGACCATGCAAAATAGTTGTTCATTAAAGGAGGAGTAGGACATAAGGAGCAAAAGGTAGACACAGGGGTAAAACGGAATATGTACCCAACTGTGACTACGAACAACCTGTGAAAGGTCGACTCACGGGCATTGGTTATATCGATGGGCCCAACTTGTCCTACAGTGATGGGAATGCAACTACAAGCGTTAGTGGACTGTTACCGTTGAAGGGATCGAATCCTGTAGCGGAAGCGATTGTGAATCGCGTGTTCATGATTTTGTTACACAGATCTAAAATACAAGAACTAGATCTAAGATTAAGCATGCATTTCTTATTAGGACAACAAGATAACATACCTTTGAAGAACACTTTCTTCACGATTTCCTCCTCCAACGATCACGATCTCAACAACAAATCCAAGCCGTATGAAGATCCACAACTAGGTCTTCTCCGTTGTTCTCTAGGTGAGGGAGGAATGTGGGTTCCTTTAGGATGAGGTGTGGAGGATTTTGAGAGAAGTTGTGTTTGGAACATTTCCAGCAACACACAAATGTGGAACTCTAGGGTTACAACGAAAAGCCTAGTCTCAAAGTTATATCTTATGCAACTATTTATAAGGAAATAGGATGGAAATTACCATCCTATCCTTTCTTCATTCTCCCATTAGTATATAGTTAATGTGGGAATCTAATTCACATTAAAACTATATATTATATCAATTTTATCACATATAATTGATATAACACCTCATATATGAAATTGAACACTTCAATCTCATTCCTAACTTTATACCCTCAATATTACCATGTTGAGCCAACTCAGGGACCAAATGGACCTACAGTTCATGAGCTCCAATGATGTGAGATTAATTGATCAAACTCTTTGATTTGGTTAATCAATATTCATTAACTACAAGTCACTTCGTTATAGACTTGTAGCTGCACTCTCCTCATTGTAGATTATATTGTGTCCATTGATATAATCATTACCCATTAGTCGACCCTTCACAGGTTGTTCGTAATCACAGTTGCGTAAAACTACTGTTGTACCCCTGTGTTTACCTATTTGTTCCTTAAGCATGACTGATCATCTAATGAACAACAAGTCTATGGTCCTACCATAAACTCATACCCTTTTAAGCTAGTTTTAGAGGGTGGGACCCCGTTTTTCAAGACTTGGACTCAGTTCTTAAGGGAACAACCTATCTAATTCCTTAATGTAGGAATGAGTGAATTTCGTCTTGCATATTTAAGTCCCCAGCAACCTATGAGGTTCAATCCCTGAGAAGATAGGCTTATTGAGTGGGCTACAGGCCATTCTCACCCATACTAGTTTAAGGACAAACTCCTATAAGCAGGAGTTCTTAACTTGCTTAAGATTCAGGTCGAGTCACTAATGACTATCTATAAATTATCAGTCTTATCCTGTTAACAACGTTATACTTGTCAGACTAATAATTTGCAGTCCGGTCTTGTATGGCTCTTCATATAGGATGCCCTCACTCGCATGTCATCCACATGAATGAGTTGGATTACCTCATTTGTACTAATTACAAAGTGGGTTGCATCCATGGTGTTACCAGAATAAGGTTTCCAACTTTATTCTTATACCATGGACCATTTAGGTTATACTCTTGAACACAATCCAAATAGTGTCTCCTACACTGATGTTCAAGATATATTATAACCTTGGAGCTCAGTTTATTGGATTTATAAAGCGAGAATATAATTTTAACAAAACAAATAACTCCTTATTTATTTGACCAAAATTACATATGTTTTAGGGCACTTATCCCAACAACAGTAGCTAATGAATGTTGAATAACCCGGTCAAAGGGTTTGACAGGTTAATCTCGAATCATTGGAGCTCGTCATCTGTATGTTTATTAAGTCCCTCGGTTGGCTTAAATTGGACAAATTGAGGGTTTACAGTTTGGTGTGAATTTGAAGTGTTCAAATTCATTATTTTGGTATTTATGTCATTTATATGTGATATAGATGACATAATATATAGTTTGATGTGAATAAGATTCATAATAAACTATAGTATAACATAATTGGTTAATTAGTGCTAATTGGAGGAATTGAATTAAGAGAAATTAAATTGAATGTGATTCAATTTAAAATTCCACAATTATGGAAATAAGATTTGTATAATAAGGTATGAGATACCTTATATTATGTGATATGCAAATATGATTTCCATATCATATAGTTGTGGTAAAATGGTGAATTGGTGGAGATTTTAACTCCACCACAGACCATTATAAATAGGTGCATTCAAAAGACTCTCACAACTTAAGTTGCCTTTTTTCGGATTTTGCTTTCAAGAGCAAAAGAAATTCTCTAAATTCTCTCTCCAACTCTCTCCAACCCAAAACCAAAGGGAGTCCCACAACTCTCCCTCAACCACTCGAGAACAACCGAGAAGACCCTTTGGAGGTGTCTTGCCGTTCGATTCGAGGATCGAGTTCATAGAGATCGTTTGTTCAAGAGGGATCGAGATCGAGAAGGAGGAAACGTTGAAGAAAAGTTCTTCAAGAGGTTAGTATCTTTACCTACTGTTTTCTCTTATTTATTATGCATGTTTAGCCAAGGATTAATGAGATTAATTTAATTTTAAGATACGAATTACACAACGAAACAACAACGTTTCACAACGTCTTTCGCTGTAGGAATTCAAATTCCCTAGAGTAAGGTCCAACTGAAGGGAATCGAAGTCCCTGCAGCGGAAGCGATTGCGAATCGCACGCTCTTGATTTAGTTACAACGATTAATTCAAGAATATGAAAAACTAGATTAAGCATAAAAGTAAAATGGACAGCAAAAATTTACCTTTGAAGAACCTTTCTTCGAGTGCTCCTCTCTCCCACGGTCACGATCTCACCAACAAGAACTCCAACGAGCGAAGACACGACCACCGGATCTTCTCCGTTGTTCTCTAGGCGAGGGAGGAAGGTGGGTTCCCTTTAGGAGATTGTGAGGTATTTAGTGAGAGATGTGTGTTTTGGAACTCTTTAAACAACACAACAAGAGAGAGCTTATGATTCTTTTGAATGACCTCAAAATCTCTTCACCTATTTGCATCTCATGCAACCATATATATAAGGGATTGGGATGGAAATTACCATCCTACCCTTCCTTTATTCTCTCTTTAGTATATAGTTTATATATGAATCTAATTCACATTAAAACTATATATTATATCAATTATATCATATATAATAGATACAACACCTCATGCATGAAATTGAACACTTCAATTTCACTCCTAACTTTATACCATCAATATTACCATATTGAGCCAATAGAGGGATCTAATGGACCTACAGATCATGAGCTCCAATGATGTGAGATTAACTGGTCAAACTCTTTGATCCAGCTTAATCAATATTCATTAACTACAAGTCACTCCACTATAGACTTGTAGCCGCACTCTCCTCATCAGTAGATATTATTGTGTCCACTTGATATAGTCATTACCTATGAGTCGACCCTTCACAGTTGTTCAGTAATCACACCGGGGTAAAATTACTGCTTTACCCACGTGATTACCTCTTTGCTCATTAAGCACCACCGATCCTCTAATGAACAACAAGTCAAAGGTCCTACCTTAGACTCATACCCTCATAGAGGGCGGGGCCCGTTATTACTGCACTGAGTCGGTTCTTAAGGGAACAACCTATCTAATTCCTCGAAGAGAGGAATGAGTGAATTCCATCTTGCACAGCTTAACTTCTCGCCTACATACGAGGTTCTCGTCACTGAGAAGGTAGGCTTATTGAGTCGACTACAGGCCACTCTCACCCATACTAGTCTCGAGGACAAACCCTATAAGGTGAGTTCTTAACTTGCTCGAGATTCGAGTTGAGTCACTAATGACCATCTATAAATTACTAGTCTTATCCTCGTAATGGTGTTATACTTGTTAGACTAATAATTTGTGATCCATCTTGTATGAACTCTTCATACAGGATGCCCCCACTCGCATGTCAACTACATGAATGAGTTGGATTACCTCATTTGTACTAATTACAAAGTGGGTCGCATCCATGGTGTTACGAGAATGAGGTTTCCAACGTTATTCTTATACCATAGACTATTTAGGTTATAATCTTGAACTCAACCCAAATAGTGTCCACTACACTGATTTCAAGATAAATGTTATAACCTTGGAGCTTAGTTTATTGGATTTATAAAAGCAAGACTGTAATCTTATCAAAATAAATAACACTTTATTTAACCTGGATGGATTGTTGCGATTCAAAAAGGTCGTCTTGACATCCATCTGTCATACCTCATAATCATAATATGCGGAAATGGCTAGAAGGATCCTAATAGACTTTACCATGGCAACAGGAGAAAAGGTTTCCTCAAAGTCAACCCCTTCTCTCTAGGTAAAAACCTTTGCCACTAGTCTGGCTTTAAAGGTCCGTACTTTCCCATCTACGCCACGTTTATGCTTGTAGATCCACTTGCAATCAATAGGTTTGTCCCCATCCGATTGGTCAACAAGCTCCGAGACGGAATTGAAGTACATCGAGTCCATTTTCTTGTTCATAGCTTTAATCCATTCATCTTTGTCAACGTCTGTCATTGCATGATCATAGGTCAATGGATCCTCGCAGTCATCATCAAGTATGACAACTTGGGTTTTAGCCAAACCCATGTAACGTTTAGGCTGTTTGACAACCCTCCCACTATGCTGAGGTACTTTAAACTCTTGAGAATGGACTTCACTAGACGAGCTAGGATCAACAACATTTGTTGACGTACTAGCTTCATCAACAACTCTTGCTGTTGAATTGTCCATTTCGTTCAACACAATCTTACTGTTTGGTTTATTGTACCTAATGTGATCCTTCTCAAGTAACGTGACGTTTGTCGATACAAGCACCCTATTCTCCTTAGGATCATAAAAGAAACCACCCCTTGTTTTCTTTAGGTAAGCTACGAATAGGAAAAATTTTGAACGGGGTTCCAATTTCTTCGAGTTTGACACCAACACAGAGGCCAAGCATCCCCAAATCACAAAGCGGCGTAAACTTGTTTTACGACCTAACCAGAGTTCGAATGGTGTTTCATAAACACTCTTCGACGGAACAGTGTTCAAAATATATGCAGCAGTCTCCACTGCATAACTCCAAAACGAATTAGAGAGATGAGCATAACTCATCATCGACCGAACCATGTCCAACAATGTTCTGTTTCTCCTCTCCAATACACCATTCTGCTGTGGCATACCAGGTGCTGAGAGTTGGGACGTAATTCCATGTTCTATCATATAGTCTTGGAATTCAGTATCCATGTACTCTCCACCTCGATTCGATCAAAGCGTTTTAATTGTTTTACCTAATTGGTTCTCAACCTCGATCTTGTACTCCTTGAACTTTTCAAGAGTTTCAGACTTTCGATGCATTAGGTAAATGTACCCATATCTTGAGTAGTCATCTATAAAAGATACAAAGTACTCGTAACCTCCACGTGGTTTAACATTATTCGGACTAGAGATGTCAGAATGTACAATCTCAAGAGGCTCCTTGGGTCTATAACCTTTTCCACTAAAAGGTCTTTTGGTCATTTTGCCTTCAAGGCATGACTCACAGATTGGTAATGAGTTTTCTTAAAGTCCACTCTTCACAAGTCTCTTAATCCTATTGAGATTTATGTGGCCTAACTTTAAATGGCAAAGATGGGTGTTTTTTTTTTAGAAACTTTTAATTTCTTAGTTCGTATTTCGGTTGTTTTAAACAGTTCAGTATTCAAAAGACTTTTGATTGAGTTTTGTTTTAAAACATACAAATTATTCTCAAGTGAATCAGAACATAACATATTTCCATTTTGAGAAATAAACGCTTTATTGCTTATAAATGAAATAGAAATTTATTGTTCTAACAGACAGTAAATTGAAACAAGGTTTCTAGTAAACCCTGGTACTATGTACATGTTATCTAATAAAATATACTTCCCGTCGAAGTAATGCTTCACTGTGCCTACAGCTGCAGCCGAGACAACTTCTCCGCTTCCAACCCTGAGCGTTATCTCACCTTCCTGTAGTCGGCGCCAGGAACTAGTTTCCTAAAAAAGAAGAACAAACATGGTTAGTGACGTCTGAATGAAGTATCTAGACAGAGTCACTACTCTCCACTAAACAAGTGTCTACAACAAGTAAATCATATTTACCTTCATTCTTTTTCTCGGCAAGGTACTTGGGACAATTCCTCTTCTAGTGCCCGTTCCCGTTGAAGTGGAAACACTTTGCTTTCTCCGCAACAACCATGACCTTTTTGCCGTTGAGGGTAGCAACGCGGTCAACTTTACCCACCTTCTTGTTCTTTTTCCCTTTCGCTCCAGACGGAGCTACAGATTTTGTCCCAGAGGTCGAACACCTTTGATAGGACCTGAAGGCAACGTTTGCCTTAGCTTCCTATCCCCTGACTTTCATCAAGGTCTGAAAGGTCTGTAACTCGTTAAGAAGGGTGGTTAGAGTGTAACTTATCTTGTTCATAACAGCGTTGCTATGAAACTGAAGGAAACTCTTCGCAAGAGTCTCCATTATAAAACTGACTTGGCTCGACCCATCGATCGAAGGTCCATTCATCTCCACCAAGTTCAAGTGCGTCGTCATATCGAGAACATGTTCCCTAAAAGATGTGTCCTCCTTCATCCTAGTGTTGAATGTATGTTTGAGTGAATCATGCCTAACCTGTATGTTTGAGTGAATCATGCCTGACCTCATGCTTCTTAGCCAAAACTTCAGATAAGCTGACTATAATGTAGACCTTGGCCTTTTCATTTTCCCGGATCAACCGATCGTACACACCACGAACACTTCGTGATGCGGTCGAGCTCGACACTTGAGGACACTCCTCAATGAGCGCGAACTAAAGGTCGTTTGTTACTAAGATTGTGTTTATATTATTTTTCCACGATTGGTAATTGTCACCAGTGAGTTTATCTGAAGCTAGAAGGGCTATGGTTGAACTTGACAATTTGTTGAAAGAGAAAAAAATACTTTGTATAAGTTATCGCAAAAACTTTTCAAAAAATCCAATCATGTTTTAGCGAATTTTATCCTATGATTTCCAGGTCATTTAAAATTGCAATGATACCCCAAAGGTTTAGAATGACTGCCACCGTAGGGTAGATAGAATCACTCCACCTCTAGGACGAGACTTTCTCTACCATACCCTAATTCCAGAATAACTCTTATTCCATTAGGCATCTAGTTACCATTATTTGGTATGAATCCATTAACTCTTAATGAATTCCGTGAATGTCACCCTCAATCTTTAAACTTCCAAGTATCGTCCAAACAATAGCCGTCGCAGGGACGACTATGAAAGCTAACCAACAAGAAAATTGTATCCCTTTCAGGAATTCACGGTGTTCCGACTCCCATGATCAAAGCCCTCCGTAGGGATTGTCTGGGTCAGGCCAAACTAGCAGGCAGATCATGGGCGTCTCACGAAACGAATCAAAAGAAGAGACCGTGGGTCGTGTTTTCACAGGTCCCGCTCCCACTCACTATAAGTACTCTCTCCATTCACCTTGAATGTTGACCCATACAAATGCCACCCGTAGGGGGACGCTCCCATTTGCGCCACGAGGCCGAGTATGGATATGACGGTGTGAACTTCACGGTGATTTGTGGATGGAAACTCAAATGTATCTTATACACTTAATTTCCTCCCACTCAACACTTTATATTATCGGGATTGTTGGGTTTAATGTCCTAAAACTCGTGGTTTTGTAAACTGAATGTATATTCTATTTTGCAATAAAGTTGTTATTGAGATTTATTCAGTAAAGGTGTTATTGAATAAAGTGAATTGTATATTGTGTAACCTTAACCTTAATCCAATTAAGAACCCTTGGTTATAGGATGAATACTTTAACTTTATGTGTGACATAAAAGTGGATCAAGTTCAAGTTATATCTGGAACAGTCTACAGTATAAGGATAGGGTTGGGTACCTTATCTTGGGGACACTATGGACACGACTCACTTCGTAGAGTACAAACGATGTGATCCTAAATCGTTCATGTGGAGACATGTGAGTGGGGGGCGCCCTATGAAATGAGTTTGCATAGGACTGGACCACGAAATAGTCACTTAGACTTTATAGCACCGTTTACTGTCTTAACTGACTATATTCATACGATGACCTAGG
Source organism: Trichosanthes cucumerina (assembly GCA_036507285.1). Taxonomy (NCBI): domain Eukaryota; kingdom Viridiplantae; phylum Streptophyta; class Magnoliopsida; order Cucurbitales; family Cucurbitaceae; genus Trichosanthes; species Trichosanthes cucumerina. The sequence goes on along the minus strand of CM071836.1, from coordinate 66,845,697 downwards.
TAACTCGATCTTAATCCTGAGCATTCTATGGACCCCTGTTTATTCAGATTATCCTTAGATTTTCATGGGTGAGAGTGGCTCGAGACTGCCAACTCAATAAGCCTCCCATTTCAGGGATAAAACTGGGTAGATAGCTGGGAACATAGTTCTGCAAGATGGAATTGATGGAGATCTGATCTCCTTGAGCAACGGAAACGTGTTTGAGATCGTTAATGTGCTTGATTGTTTTGCTTAAAACAAAAACCAGTACATTGACAAAAATACAGAACAAGCAAGAAATTCTAATCCTATTAGACATGGATTAATTGCATACATTCAAACATATGTTTAACAATTAAACTAAAGGGAAGAAGGAATTACCTTTGTAGTTTAACAGAACAACAAGTCCTTGCTCCAATGTTCAACAACTCAAGAACTTCAACAGTTCTCTGTTTTTCACCAACAGAACACCACCAATTTGGAAAACCTTCTATCCTCTGAGATTCAACTAAGAACAAAATCCTTTGTGGGAAGGTTTCCAACTTTTGGATAATTTTGGGAATGAAAGTGAGAGAGAGAGAATTTTGTCTTCTGTCAATTGAAAATCAATCGATCAAATCCCCTTACTTCATTCTCTCCAGGAGAAGTTCAACACAGTAGATGGCATCTCCCACTTTTCCTATCGAATAGGGAGTTGGGAGAGAGGGGGAACGTGTCCTCCTGACACGTTCCTTATTTAATTAATCATATTAATTATATAATCGAAATATAAATTAAATATCTTATATTTAATTTACATTAAAATACATTTAATGAATTATCCCTCTATCCTATAGTTTAATGCACATCTCATGTACATTAAATTTAACCAATAGTTTTTAAATATGAATCACATTCACATTTAAATTTAATATTTGAATTCTTTCAAATATTTAATTCTCTCACATAATTTAATATGAATCATTTTCACATTAAATTTATAATATATAGTTCCAAAACTATATATTATATCGTAACCAGATACATTAAATATATTCCCTAGTGAATTTGAATATTTCAATCTCAAATGATCTAAGAGCCCTTTATGAGCTAGAAGGTGGACCTAATGGACCTACAGATCAGAAGCTCCAACGATACAAGATTGCTCGGTTAATCTCATTAACCTTCCAATCAACATTCGTTAACTGTGGGAACACTCCACTAAAGTCCCACAGCTGCACTCTTCTCACTGCAGATGTATTTCTGTGTCCATGGATATTGACCAATAACAACAATTCAATCTTTCACGAATGTTCGTAACACCAGCTGGGTCAAATTACCATTTTACCCCTGGGTTACATTTTGTGCCTTAACTACTAGTGCTCCTTTAATGAACAATTTGTTTGTGGTCCTACCAACAAACAGAGTCCCTCTCGGGCCAATGAAAGGGTCGAGCCCTTTGTTCAAGTCCCGGAGACACCACTTAAGGGAACATTCCTCTACTTACACTAGTAGATGGGAATGAGTGAATTTCATCTTGCTAAGTTATGTTCCCAGCAGCTCACTCGGTCTTGTCCCCAAGAAGGTAGGCATATTAAGTTTGCTAATCTGGCCACTCTCACCCATACTAGTTAAAGGACAATCCCTCGCGAACAGGAGTTCGTAACCTGCTCAGGATTGAGATCAAGTTGCCTAGGTCATTCTAGTGAAATAGAAACCTAACTAGTCAACGGAGTTACAGTTAGAGATTACTATTTCGTGGTTCGGTCTTATGTAATCTCATTACATAGGATATCCCCACTCACATGTCATCTACACGAACACATTAGGATCACAGTGTTTGTAATCAAATACAAAGTGGGCCACATCCATAGTTTTACCATGGTAAGGTACCCAAACCTTATCCCCAACTATAGACCCTTTAGGCTATATCTCGAACCGAGATCCTTTTTATGTACATTACATTCAGTTAAAGATTCATTTAACAACCTTGGATGTTTAGTTTACTGGATTTAGGGTTTAAATAAAGGCAAACTCGTGGATAACGAACAATAACACTTTATTACATTAATTAGAACATAATTACAAACTACGGGTTTTAGGGGATCAATCCCAACAAACTCCCACTTGAACTAAAACTCTAGTGGTGTACATCATAATCTAAAACAGTAGAAATACAATAAACTAGGGCATCCATATACCCTATTACATAGCTCCCACTTGCCCTAGATTAGCCTATGTACACATTTCGTAGACCCAGACATTCCAGATGACCCTCGAACACTTTAGCCGTGAGAGTCTTTGTAAACGGATCAACAATATTGTGCTCCGAATCGATCTTCATGACTGTCACATCTCCTCGTTGCACTATCTCTCGTATCAGGTGATACTTCCTCTCGATGTGCTTACCTCGTTTATGGCTGAAAGGTTCCTTCGAATTGGCTACGGCACCACTGTTGTCACAGTATAAGGTGATGGGAGATTCCATATTTGGAACAACTTCCAAATCAGTAAGGAATTTTCTTAGCCAAACAACCTCTTTAGCTGCTTCACAAGCAGCGACATACTCAGCCTCCATTGTGGAGTCAGCGATGCATCCTTGCTTGATGCTTCGCCATACTATAGCTCCCCCGTTAAGGGTGAAAACTGATCCCGATGTGGATTTTTGAGAATCCTTATCGGTTTGAAAATCAGAATCAGTGTATCCAGTAAGGATCAAATCCTTAGACCCATACACAAGTGTATAGTCCCTCGTTCTCCTTAGATACTTGAGGATATTTTTAACTATTGTCCAGTGGTCTAACTTTGGATTGGACTGGTAACTACTGACTATTCCCACTTCATAACAAATGTCCGGCCTCGTGCACAACATAGCATACATTAAGCTACCTACTGCAGAGGCATAAGGAATATGTCTCATATCCTCAACTTCTTGAGGTGTCTTGGGACACTGTTCCTTAGACAGATGAACTCCGTGCCTAGAGCTACTTTGTAGGATATCATCCACATAAAGTACTAATACAACTACTTTTTCATTGATGATCCACTTGTAAACACAAGGCTCGTCAACATTTTTTTCAAAGCCGTAAAACTGAAGGGAACCGAAGTCCCCGCAGCGGAAGCGATGGCGAATCGCGCGCTCTTGATTTAGTTACAACAAAAATTTCAAGAACATAAAACATGGATTAAGCATATATAATAAAATGGACAATAAGTATTTACCTTTGAAGAACATTTCTTCAAGTGCTCCTCCTCTCTTCACGATCAAGATCAACGCAACACGAACTCGTACGAACACCGGCACAACCACCGGATCTTCTCCATTGTTCTCTAGGTGAGGGAGGAAGGTGGGTTCCTTTTAGGAGTGGTGAGGTATTTTGTGAGAGAGATGTGTGTTTTGGAATTCTTCCAACAACACAACAAGGAGGCTTGGAATAGCTTAGAATGCTTTCCAAAATCACTTGACCTAGTTGCATCTAGGGAAATAGGATGGAAATGACCATCCTACCCCTCCTTTTATCTCTCTTTAGTATATAGTTTATATATGAATCTAATTCACATTAAAACTATATATTATATCAATTATATCATATATAATTGATATAACTCCTCATGTATGAAATTGAACACTTCAATTTATCTCCTAACTTTATACCCTCAATATTACCATGTTGAGCCAACGGAGGGATCTAATGGACTTACAGATCATGAGCTCCAATGATGTGAGATTAACTGATCAAACTCTTTGATCCAGTTAATCAATATTCATTAACTACAAGTCACTCCACTATAGACTTGTAGCTGCACTCTCCTCACTGTAGATATTATTGTGTCCACTGAATAGTCATTACCCATGAGTCGACCCTTCACAGGTTTTTCGTAATCACAGCTGGGTCAAATTACCGTTTTACCCCTGTGATTACCTTTTTGCTCCTTAAGCACCACTGATCCTCTAATGAACAACAAGTCTAAAGTCCTACCTTAGACTCATACCCTCATAGAGGGCGGGGTCCCGTTGTTCAAGACCTGGAGTCAGTTCTTAAGGGAACAACGTATCTAATTCCTTAGTAGAGGAATGAGCAAATTCCATCTTGTAAAGTTACGTTCCCAGCTACCTACGAGGTTCTGTCCCTGAGAAGGTAGGCTTATTGAGTCGGCTACAGGCCACTCTCACCCATACTAGTCTAAGGAAAAACCCCTATAAGCAGGAGTTCTTAACTTGCTCAGGATTCAGGTCGAGTCACTAATGACCATCTATAAATTACTAGTCTTATCCTCTTAACGGTGTTATACTGGTTAGACTAATAATTTGCGATCCAGTCTTATATGAACTCTTCATACAGGATGCTCCCACTCGCATGTGAACTACATGAATGAGTTGGATTACCTCATTTGTACTAATTTCAAAGTGAGTTGCATCCATGGTGTTACCAGAATGAGGTTTACAACCTTATTCTTATACCATAGACTATTTTGGTTATAATCTTGAACTCAACCCAAATAGTGTCCACTACACTGATTTCAAGATAAATGTTATAACCTTGGAGCTTAGTTTATTGGATTTATAAAAGTAAGACTGTAATCTTATCAAAACAAATAACACTTTATTTAATTGATCAAAATTACACAAGTTTAGGGCATAAATCCCAACAATCTCCCACTTGACCTAAAGCTTCTGGAGTACTAAACATTATATTAACGTAAATACAATAAACTAGGGCATTTAAACCCCTTTGTACAAAATACTCCCACTTGTCCTAGTTGCGGAAGACTTGTAAACCTAGTCCTTCTAGGTGACTCTCAAATACTTTAGCCGTGAGAGCCTTTGTAAAAGGATCAACAATGTTGTGCTCTGAGGTTATCTTCGTGACAATCACGTCTCCTTTATGCACGATCTCCCGGATGAGATGATACTTCCGCTCTATGTGCTTTCTCCTCTTGTGACTTCGGGGTTCCCTCGAATTTGCCACTGCACCACTGTTATCGCAATACAGTGTGACGGGCAAAGTCATATTTGGAACAACTTCCAAATTTAGAATACATTTCCTTAACCAAACGACCTCCTTAGCTGCTACATATTCGACCTCCATGGTGGAATCAGCGATGCATCCTTGCTTGACGCTTCGCCATACTACAACTCCTCCATTAAGAGTGAAAACTTACCCTGATGTAGATTTCTGAGAATCTTTATCAGTCTGAAAGTCAGAATCCGTGTATCCTTTAAGGAACAAATCCTTAGCCCCATACACAAGCATGTAGTTCCTTGTTCTCCGAAGATACTTAAGGATTGTTTTAACCGTTGTCCAGTGTTCAAGTCCTGGATTGGATTGATACCTACTAACCATCCCAAGTGCAAAACAGATGTCAGGCCTAGTACACAACATGGCGTACATAAGGCTCCCTACAGCTGATGCGTAAGGAATCCGTCTCATATCCTCAACTCCTTGAGGTGTCTTAGGACACTGTTCCTTAGACAAATGGATTCCATGTCTAAAAGGCAACAAACCCTTTTTGGAATCTTGCATCTTAAACCTGGACAACACTTTGTCTATGTATGATGCTTGAGACAAGGCTAGTGTTTTATTCTTGCGGTTCCGGGCAATCTGGATCCCAAGAACAAACTCCGCATCACCCAAATCTTTCATTTGGAATTGCGTAGCTAGCCATTCCTTGATGTCAATGAGATAACCTACATCATTCCCAATGAGTAGGATATCATCCACATAGAGAAGTCGGAAAGCGACAGAACTATTGATGATTTTCTTGTAGACACAAGGTTCATCATAATTCTGGTCAAAACCATAAGATCTGATAGCCTCATCAAATCTTATACTCCAGGACCTAGAGGCTTGTTTCAGTCCATAAATCGACCTTTTAAGCTTGCAAACCTTTTACTCTTGTCCTGGTTTAATGAACCCTTTGGGTTGGTCCATGTAGTTGGTTTCCTCAAGATTGCCATTCAAAAAGGCTGTATTGACATCCATTTGTCATACCTCATAGTCATAATATGCGGCAATGGAAAGAAAGATACGGATAGACTTTACCATAGCAACAGGTGAAAAGATTTCCTCAAAGTCAACCCCTTCAACTTGGGTATAACCCTTTGCTACTAGTCTAGCTTTAAAGGTTTGCACCTTCCCATCTACACCACGTTTTCTCTTATAGATCTATTTACAACCTATAGGTTTCACCCCATCAGGCTTATCTACAAGATCCCAAATAGAATTGAAGTACATCGACTCCATTTCCTTGTCCATGTCTATGACCCATTTGTCTTTGTCTTTGTCAACCATTGCTTGATTATAAGTCAATGGATCCTCGCAGTTGTCATCTGGTATAACAACTTGGGTTTCAGCTAAACTCATGTGACGGTCAGGCTGTATCACAACCCTCCCACTACGGCGAGGCGTACTCAACTCTTGAGATAGACCCTCTTGACTAGACAAACTAGTATCACAATTCTTGTTGACGTACTAGTGTTCTTATTAGCAACCTTTGCTATTGTTCCGTCTAACTCACTCAACACTACCTTACTTTTTGGTTTGTGGTCCCTTATATGGTCCTCCTCCAAGAAAGTGACATTTGTCGACACAAAGACCTTATCTTCCTTAGGATCATAGAATAAACCACCTCTTGTTTCTTTTGGGTATCCTACGAATAGGCACAACTTTGAACGTAAATCCAACTTCTTTGGATTTGTCACAAGCACATGTGCTAGACAAGCCCATATTCTGTAGTGACATAAACTACCTTTACATCCTTTCCAGAGTTCAAAAGGTGTTTAAGAAACACTTTTGGAGGGCACACTATTCAAAATGTATACTGTAGTCTCCACTGCATAACCCCAAAAGGAACTAAGGAGATGAGCATAACTCATCATTGATCGACCATGTCCAACAAGGTTCTATTTATCCTTTCAGATACACCATTTTGCTGTGGTGTGCCGGGAGCTGAGAGTTGGGATGTAATTCCATGTTCTATCATATAGTTATGGAATTTTAAATCCATGTACTCTCTACCTCGATCTGATCGAAGTGTTTTAACTCTTTTACCTAATTGATTTTCAACCTCAGCCTTGAATTCCTTGAACTTTTCAAGTGCTTTAGACTTGTGGTGCATTAGGTAAATATGCCCATATCTGGAATAATCATCTATAAAAGAGATGAAATATTCATATCCTCCCCTGGCTTTAACATTCATCGTGAAGGGAATCAAAGTTCCTGCAGAGGAAGCGATTGCGAATCGCGTGCTCTTGATTTAGTTACAACGGAAAATTCAAGAACGTAAAACATAGATTAAGCATAAAATAAGAGTTTGGACAGCAAGTATTTACCTTTGAAGAACCTTTCTTCGAATGCTCCTCTCTCCCACGGTCACGATCTCAGCAACAAGAACACCAACGTGCGAAGACACGACCACCGGATCTTCTCCGTTGTTCCCTAGGTGAGGGAGGAAGGTGGGTTCCCTTTAGGAGATGTGAGGTATTTTGAGAGAGATGTGTGTGTCTTGGAACTCTTCACACAACACAAAAAGGAGGCTAGAATTAGCTTAGAATGATTTCCAAAATCACTTAAGAAGTCACCTAGTTGCATCTCATGCAACTATATATATAAGGGAATGGGATGGAAATGACCATCCTACCTCTCCTTTAATCTCTCTTTAGTGTATAGTTTATATATGAATCTAATTCACATTAAAACTATATATTATATCAATTGCATTATATATAATTGATATAACTCCTCATGTATGAAATTGAACACTGCAATTTCACTCCTAACTTTATACCCTCAATATTAACATATTGAGCCAACGGAGCAATCTAATGGACCTACAGATCATGAGCTCCAATGATGTGAGATTAACTGATCAAACTCTTTGATCCAGTTAATCAATATTCATTAACTACAAGTCACTCCAGTATAGACTTGTAGCTGCACTCTCCTCACTTTGTAGATATTATTGTGTCCATTGATATAGTCATTACCCATGAGTCAACCTTCATTCACAGTTGTTCAGAATCACACCGGTAAAATTACCGTTTTACCCCTGTGATTACCTCTTTGCTCCTTAAGCACCACTGATCCTCTAATGAACAACAAGTCTGCTAAGGTCCTACCTTAGACTCATACCCTCATAGAGGACGGGCCCCGTTGTTCAAGACCTGGAGTCAGTTCTTAAGGGAACAACCTATCTAATTCCTCAGTAGAGGAATGAGTGAATTCCATCTTGCACAGTTAAGCTCCCAGCTACCTACGAGGTTCTGTCCCTGGGAAGGTAGGCTTATTGAGTCGGCTACAAGCCACTCTCACCCGTACTAGTCTAAGGACAAACCTCTATAAGTAGGAGTTCTTAACTTGCTCAGGATTCAGGTCGAGTCACTAATGACCATCTATAAATTACTAGTCTTATCCTTTTAACGGTGTTATACTGGTAAGATTAATAATTCGCGATCCAGACATGAATGAGATGGATTACCTCATTTGTACTAATTACAAAGTAGGTCGCATCCATGACGTTACCAGGATGAGGTTTCCAACCTTATTCTTATACCATAGGCTATTTAGGTTATAACCTTGAATTCAACCCAAATAGTGTCCACTACACTGATTTCAAGATAAACGTTATAACCTTGGAGCTTAGTTTATTGGATTTATAAAAGCAAGACTGTAATCTTATCAAAACAAATAACACATTATTTAATTGATCAAAATTACACAAGTTTGGGGTATAAATCCTAACACAACGGATCACAAAGGTTTGAATGTATAAGCTCTAGAGTATCTTTGGCTCTATAACCTTTTCCACTAAAAGGTATTTTAGTCATCTTTCCTTCTAGGCAGGAATCACATACTAGCAAAGAATTTCTTCTAACTCGTTTAGAAGTCCTTTCTTAACCAATCTCTCAATCCTATTGAGATTAATGTGACCCAATCTTAGATGCCAAAGATGAGCATTTTCTTTAGGAGAAATTTTACGTTTCTTAGTTTGTGCGTTTGCAGTTTTAAATAATTCAGTGTTCAAAACCATTTTGACTTAATTAGGCCTTAAAACATACAATCCATTTTCTAATGAAGCTGAACATATTTCTAAACCTTTCTTCAAAATAAACACTTTATTCATAGAAAAGGAAACATAAATACATTGTTCAATAAGGCAAGAAATAGAAATAAGGTTTCTAGTAAACCCTGGTATCACTAATATATTGTCCAACAATACATATTTCTTGCCAAAATAAAGCTTCATTGTGCCTATTACTACATCTGAGACGACCTCTCCGTTTCCAACCCGGAGCGTTATCTCTCCTTGCTTTAGCTGCTGCCAGGAATCAATTCCCTAAAAAGTAGAACAAACATGATTAGTGGCGCCTGAATCAAGTATCCAAGCTGTTTTATCATTATCCACTAAACAACCTTCTAAGCACATTAAATCATATTTACCTTCCTTCTTCTTTTCTGCAATGTACTTCGGACAGTTCCATTTCAAATGCCCGTCTTCGTTGCAGTGGAAACACTTTCCTTTGTCAGCAACGTCTTTGACTTTCTTGCCCTTCTAGCGGCAGCTTTGTCAGCTTGTTTCTCTTTACCAACCTTCTTCATGTTCTTCTTCTTACCTCTAAGGTTAGAAGAAGATGAAGACACTGTTTTTGTCCAGAGGTCGAACCTCTATGATAACTCCTACTGGCAACATTTGCCTCACCTTTCGATCCCATAATTTTCATCAAAGATTGAAAGGTTTTGAGTTCATTCAGAAGGGATGTAAGATTAAAAGTAAGCTTGTTAATACCAAAGATTACTTCTAAACCGCAGAGAAACTATCCGAAGGGTTTCTAGAATGAAGTCGACTGCTCTCGACTCATCGATGGAAGCACCATTCGACTCGCGATGTTAAAGTGCATCATCATATCCAGGACATGATCTCGAATGATGTACCCTCCGCATCCTCGAGTTGAATATGTACTTTAGGGCATTATGTCGGGCTTGTGTGGATCGTTGTCCAAACATACCTGCATGTAATCCATGATTTCCTTGGCGTAATCATGCCTCTCATGCTTCTTGGCTAATATGTCGGACATACTTGCCAAAGATGTAGACCTTGGCCTTATCATTGGCCTTAATCCATCGATCATATGCATCACGAACATTTCGTGATGCATTCGAGCCTGACACTTGAGGACACTCCTCAGTTAGCACAAACTTTAGATCATCCACTACCAAAATAGTGTTGAGTTTGTTTTTCCATGTCATCATATTCTCTCCGGTTAACTTTTCCGCACCCAATAAGGAAATTATAGAGCTAGACATTTTTGCTAAAAATTTACAAACAAACTTGTATGAGTTTTCTTGCTATAACTCTAATCCAATCATGTTTTAGCTAATTATCAAATGATTCCTAGGCCATTTATAATTTGCAATGATACTCCAAAGGTTTTGAATGTATGACACCGAAGGGTAATAAAAAACACTCCTCCTTTAGATCAACACACTCTTGACCAAAACCTAATACCAGAATAACTCTTATTCCTATAGGTTTTAGTTACCATTTTTCGGTCTGGATACATACACAACTTATGTACACCGTGACTGTAACCCTTTATCTTTAGATCCCAGAGTCTCTATCCAATAAAATCCGTCGCTAGATTGGAAAATAGTCTAAGGAAATCTTTATCCCTTTCGGGTGTCTACTTTGTTAGATCCCCTATGATCAAGCCCTCCGAAGGGATTGTCTGGTCCAGGCCAAACTAGCAGGCTGACCATAGTGGTCTAACGGTGTAAACCGACAAAAGAGACCGTAGGTTTTGTTTTCACTAAACCTGCTCCCACTCACTATAAGTACCCTCTCCATTCACCTTGGTATTGACTCATACAAACACCATCCGAAGGGGGACGCTCCCGTTTGCGCCGCGAGGCCAAGTATGAGTCTCACGGTGTGAACTTCCCGGAGATAGCGTAGGTGAAAAAATATGTATCTCATACACTTTTCCTTCCACTGAATACTTTAAGTCTATAGGAATCTTTCTTAGGCTAAAACCCGGCTAATGGTTTTACCTAACTTTATCAACATAACTCTTTATATTGATGATCAATATAACTCTTATATTGATTTTATCCTAAGTTTATTAATATAACTCCTTATATTACACCTAGAATTTCTAGTTTATTAACCCCTTAATAAACCCGCTGACGCTACTGTAATTTATAAGACTCTCTGATAATTAACCTTAGGTGACATGCATATTATGTTATAGTGCTTGATCATTCATCACATGAATAATAAGACATTCATAGCATATTCATCTCATGAAAAATAATGCATGTCAATGTTGTCCAAAAATTAATATAACAACCTTATATTAATTAATCATGCAAACTATATAATAACTCCTTATATTATAAATGATGCATGAAAATGCTTAACCTAAGGTGGGATTTCTAAAATACAATCATACTTTATGCATGACAATAATTAAACAACAATTGCATAATTAAAATAGCAAAAATTAGACCAATTTTCGCACCCTTATTTTAATTTTAAATAATATAATCTAATTATATTAATTAAAATTAATTAATTAAATATAAACTAAATATAAAACGTTTTTGCTCGTTCTTTGCTTTTTTGAAACGGCTCGCGCTGCGTTACGCGGATAATAGTAGCGTTACCAACGCCGCTTTTGTCGTCTTCTTCGCGAGCGTTGTAACGCCGCCTCTGCGCTTCTTTCTCTCAAGCGCGCGGCGTTGCGCCGATGAACAGCGTTGCAACGCTGTACACAGACAACAATGTGAATCCACTATTCTTTGCTCGTTTTTGCTCCGATCTTCTCAACAACCGCTTTGCCTAGATCGACACGGACTTACAAACTCGATTTACAATTAAATCTGCCCAAAACACCGGGCCCTTACATTGAACATTTCAATGAAAATTGTAAATCTAAGTGCCAAAATTGAAAACATCTAATTTCGCAAAAATCGTTCATACATCTCATGCAAAAACAGTAAATCCCACCTTGTTCTTTAAAAATCAAGAACATAAATCAAGAACGCAATTTAACTTTGATACCAGTTGAAGGGAATCGAAGTCCCCGCAGCGGAAGCAATTGCGAATCGCGCGCTCTTGATTTAGTTACAACGATTAATTCAAGAATATGAAAAACTAGATTAAGCATAAAAGTAAAATGGACAGCAAGAATTTACCTTTGAAGAACCTTTCTTCGAAAGCTCCTCTCTCCCACGGTCACGATCTCAGCAACAAGAACTCCAACGAGCGAGGACACGACCACCGGATCTTCTCCGTTTTTCTCTAGGTGAGGGAGGAAGGTGGGTTCCCTTTAGGAGATTGTGAGGTATTTTGTGAGAGATGTGTGTTTTGGAACTCTTCCAACAACAGAACAAGAGGGAGTTTGTGATTCTTTTGAATGACCTTAAAATCTCTTCACCTAGTTGCATCTCATGCAACCATATATATAGGGGATTGGGATGGAAATTACCGTCCTACCCTTCCTTTATTCTCTCTTTAGTATATAGTTTATATACGAATCTAATTCACATTAAAACTATATATTATATCAATTATATCATATATAATAGATATAACACCTCATGCATGAAATTGAACACTTCAATTTCACTCCTAACTTTATACCCTCAATATTACCATATTGAGCCAACGGAGAGATCTAATGGACCTACAGATCATGAGCTCCAATGATGTGAGATTAACTGATCAAACTCTTTGATCCAGTTAATCAATATTCATTAACTACAAGTCACTCCACTATAGACTTGTAGTCGCACTCTCCTCACTCGTAGATATTATTGTGTCCACCGATATAGTCATTACCCATGAGTCGACCCTTCACAGGTTGTTCGTAATCACAGCTGGGTCAAATTACCATTTTACCCATGTGATTACCTTTTTGCTCCTTAAGCACCGCTGATCCTCTAATGAACAACAAGTCTAAAGTCCTACCTTAGACTCATACCCTCATAGAGGGCGGGGTCTCGTTGTTCAAGACCTGGAGTCAGTTCTTAAGGGAACAACCTATCTAATTCTTTAGTAGAGGAATGAGCAAATTCCATCTTGTAAAGTTAAGTTCGCAGCTACCTACGAGGTTCTGTCCCTGAGAAGGTAGGCTTATTGAGTCGGCTACAGGCCACTCTCACCCATACTAGTCTAAGGAAAAACCCCTATAAGCAGGAGTTCTTAACTTGCTCAGGATTCAGGTCGAGTCACTAATGACCATCTATAAATTACTAGTCTTATCCTCTTAACGGTGTTATACTGGTTAGACTAATAATTTGCGATCCAGTCTTATATGAACTCTTCATACAGGATGCTCCCACTCGCATGTGAACTACATGAATGAGTTGGATTACCTCATTTGTACTAATTACAAAGTGGGTTGCATCCATGGTGTTACCAGAATGAGGTTTTTAACCTTATTCTTATACCATAGACTATTTTGTTTATAATCTTGAACTCAACCCAAATAGTGTCCACTACACTGATTTCAAGATAAATGTTATAACCTTGGAGCTTAGTTTATTGGATTTATAAAAGCAAGACTGTAATCTTATCAAAACAAATAACACTTTATTTAATTGCTCAAAATTACACAAGTTTAGGGCATAAATCCCAACACCAACCATAAACAATGTCCCTCTCGTGCCAGTGAGAGGGCGGGCACCCGTTGTTCAAGCACAAGAGATAACACTTAAGGGATCAACCTCTCTAGATTATCATGTCGGGAACGAGTGAATTCCTTCTTGCGTAGTCAAGTTCCTAGCTCCCCACGAGGTCCTGTCCCTCAGAAGGCAGGCATATTGGGCGTATCCATACCACCCTCCCCCGTGCTAGTCAAAGGACAGACCCCCGCAGACAGGAGTTCGTGTCACGCTCAGGATTAAGGACGAGTCACTAATGGTCATCTATGAAGTTATTAATCCAACTATTAACGGTGTTACATCAATAGGTGTAATATTATACGGTCCGGTGTCGTACAATCTCATTGTACAGGATGCCCCTACTCGCATGTCAATCACATGAACGAGCTGAATCACCTCGTTTGTATCTAATACAAAGCGGGCCGCATGCACAGTGTAACCAGGATGAGGTTTCCAACCCTATCCATATACTATAGGTCGTTCGGGTCACTAACTCAAACATGATCTTCCCCGTGTGTCAACGACACACTGTTCAAGTATTATAATATGACCCTGGAGCTTAGTTTATTGTATTAAGTTTTATAAAATGCGAGATACAAAGTTTTGACAAATAAATAACTTTTATTCATTTATAACAACTGTATTACAAACTACACGAGATTAGGGCAAACACCCCAACAAACTCCCACTTGAACTAAGCTAGTGGAGTACATATACATTTCTCAAATGCAAAGTAATACATGAATGTAATACAATAAACTAGGGTATACGAATACCCTTACAATACTCCCACTTGCCTTAGTCTAAAAGAACGCGAAGACCTAGACTCTCTAGGTGACCCTCAAACACCTTAGCCGTGAGGGCCTTTGTAAACGGATCCACAATGTTGTGCTTCGAAGCTATCTCTGTGACTGTCACGTCTCCGCGGTGCACAATCTCTTGTATTAGGTGATATTTGCGTTCAATATGCTTGCCTCTCTTATGACTTCGAGGTTCTCTCGAGTTGGCTACTGCTCCACTGTTGTCATAAAACAGGGTCACTGGCAAGTTCATATTTGGAACAACTTCTAAATCTAGCATGAACTTACTTAGTCAAACAACTTCTTTTCCAGCTTCACAAGGGGCTACATTCTCGGCTTCCATCGTGGATTCTGCGATGCATCCTTGTTTGATGCTTCGCCACACTACAACTCCTCCACTGAGGGTGAACACTAACCCGATGTGGATTTCTTAGAATCCTTATCGGTCTGAAAGTTAGAGTCTATGTATCCCGTGAGGATCAAATCTGTACTTTCATACACTAGCATGTAGTCCCTCGTTCTCCTAAGACATTTGAGGATTTCCTTTACGACTGTCAAGTGATCTAATCCTGGATTGGACTGATATATACTGACAATTCCAACTGCATAACAGATGTCGGTACACAACATTGCATAAATAAGGCTCCCGACAGCTGAAGCATGAGTGATGGTCTCATATCCTCAACTTCTTTACGTGTCTTAGGACATTGATCCTTAAACAGGTGAACCTCATGCCTCAAAGGCAATAATCCATTCTTGGAGTTCTGCATACTATATCGGGACAACATTTTGTCGATATAAAATGCTTGAGACATGACTAGTGTTCTGTTCTTCCGGTTCCGGACTATCTGGATACCTAGAACATATTGAGCTTCCCCAAAATATTTCATTTCGAATTGCGAAGCTAGCCATTGTTTAATGTTAGTTAGAAATCCTACATTATTCCCGATGAGTACGATATCATCCACATACAATATAAGAAATGTGACAGTGTTGTTGATGATATTCTTGTAGACACAAGGCTCATGAACATTTTGATTAAAGACATAAGATTTAATTCCCTTATCATGTCTTATATTCCAAGACCTTGAGGCTTGTTTCAATCCATAAATAGAACTTTGAAGCCTGCAAACTTTTTGCTCTTGGCCTTGGGCAATGAACTCCTTAGGCTAGTCCATGTAGATGGTCTCGTCAAGATTTCATTCAAAAAGGTCGTCTTGACATCCATCTGTCATACCTCATAATCATAATATGCGGAAATGGCTAGAAGGATCCTAATAGACTTTACCATGGCAACAGAAGAAAAGGTTTCCTCAAAGTCAACCCCTTCTCTCTAGGTAAAAACGTTTGCCACTAGTCTGGCTTTAAAGGTCTGTACTTTCCCATCTACGCCACGTTTACGCTTGTAGATCCACTTGCAATCAATATGTTTGTCCCCATCCGATTGGTCAACAAGCTCCGAGACGGAATTGAAGTACATCGAGTCCATTTCCTTGTTCATAACTTTAATCCATTCGTCTTTGTCAACGTCTGCCATTGCATGATCATAGGTCAATGGATCCTCGCAGTCATCATCAGGTATTACAACTTGGGTTTCAGCAAAACCCATGTAGCGTTCAGGTTGTTTGACAACCCTCCCACTATGCAGAGGTACTTTAAACTCTTGAGAATGGACTTCACTAGACGAGCTAGGATCAACAACATTTGTTGACGTACTAGCTTCATCAACAACTTTTGCTGATGAATTGTCCATTTCGTTCAACACAATCTTAATGTTCGGTTTATAGTACCTAATGTGATCCTTCTCAAGTAACGTGGCGTTTGTCGATACAAGCACCCTATTCTCCTTAGGATCATAAAAGAAACCACCCCTTGTTTTCTTTGGGTAAGCTACGAATAGGCACAATTTTGAACGGGGTTCCAATTTCTTCGAGTTTGACACCAACACAGAGGCCAGGCTTCCCCAAATCATAAAGTGGCGTAAACTTGTTTTACGACCAAACCAAAGTTCGAAATGTGTTTCAAAAACACTCTTCGACGGAATAGTGTTCAAAATATATGCAGCAGTCTCCACTGCATAACCCCAAAACGAATTAGAGAGATGAGCATAACTCATCATCGACCGAACCATGTCCAACAATGTTCTGTTTCTCTTCTCCAATACACCATTCTACTGTGGCATACCAGGTGCTGAGAGTTGGGACGTAATTCCATGTTCTATCATATAGTCTTGGAATTCAGTGTCTATGTACTCTCCACCTCGATACGACCAAAGCGTTTTAATTGTTTTACCTAATTGGTTCTCGACCTCGATCTTGTACTCCATTAACTTTTCAAGAGTTTCAGACTTTCGATGCATTAGGTAAATGTAACCATATCTTGAGTAGTCATCTATAAAAGATACAAAGTACTCGTAACCTCCACGTGGTTTATCATTATTCGGACTAGAGAGGTCAGAATGTACAATCTCAATAGGCTCCTTGGGTCTATAACCTTTTCCACTAAAAGGTCTTTTGGTCATTTTGCCTTCAAGGCATGACTCACAGACTGGTAATGAGTTTTCTTCTAACTGGCTTTGAAGTTCACTCTTCACAAGTCTCTTAATCCTATTGAGATTTATGTGGCCTAACTTTAGATGGCAAAGATGGGTGTTTTTTTTTTGTGAAACTTTTAATTGCTTAGTTCGCATTTCGGTTGTTTTAAACAGTTTAGTATTCAAAACACTTTTGACTGAGTTTTGTTTTAAAACATACAAATTATTCTCAAGTGAATCAGAATATAACATATTTCCATTTCGAGAAATAAACGCTTTATTGCTCATAAATGAAATAGAAATTGATTATTCTAACAGACAGGAAATTGAAACAAGGTTTCTAGTAAACCCTGGTACTATGTACATGTTATCTAATAAAATGTACTTCCCGTCGAAGTAATGCTTCACTGTGCCTACAGCTGCAGCCGAGACAACTTCTCCGGTTCCAACCCTGAGCGTTATCTCACCTTCCTGTAGTCGACGCCAGGAACTAATTTCCTAAAAAGAAGAACAAACATGGTTAGGGACGTCTGAATGAAGTATCTAGACAGAGTCACTACTCTCCACTAAACAAGTGTCTACAACAAGTAAATCATATTTGCCTTCATTCTTCTTCTCGGCAAGGTACTTGGGACAATTTCTCTTTTAGTGACCGTCCCCATTGCAGTGGAAACACTTTACTTTCTCCGCAACAACCATGACCTTTTTGCTGTTGAGGGCAACAACCCGGTCAGCTTTACCCACCTTCTTCTTCTTTTTCCCTTTCGGTCCGGGCATTTGAGCTCTGATTTTTGTCCTGTAAGTCGAACACCTTTGATAGGACCTGAGGCAACGTTTGCCTTAGCTTCTTGTCCCCTGACTTTCATCAAGGACTGGAAGGTCTGTAACTCGTTAAGAATGGTGGTTAGAGTGTAACTTATCTTGTTCATAACAGCGTTGCTACGAAACTAAAAGAAACTCTTCGGAAGAGTCTCCATTATAAAACTGACTTGGCTCGACTAATCGATCGACGGTTCATTCATCTCCGCCAAGTTGAAGTGCGTCGTAATATCGAGAACATGTTCCCTAAAAGATGTGCCCTCCTTCATCCTAGTGTTGAATGTATGTTTGAGTGAATCATGCCTAACCTTGATGGATTGTTGTCGAAACATGTTTTGCAATGATTCCATGATCTCCTTGGCGGTGACCATGACCTCATGCTTCTTAGCCAAAACTTCAGATAAGCTAACTATAATGTAGACCTTGGCCTTTTCATTGTCCCGGATCAATCGATCGTACACATCACGAACACTTCGTGATGCGGTCGAGCTCGACACTTGAGGACATTCCTCAGTGAGCGCGAACTAAAGGTCGTCTGTTACTAAGATTGTGTTTATATTATTTTTCCACGATTGGTAATTGTCACCAGCGAGTTTATCTGAAGCTAGAAGGGCTATGATTGAACTTGACATTTCGTTGAAAGAGAAAAAAAAATACTTTGTATAAGTTATCGCAAAAACTTTTCAAAAAATCCAATCATGTTTTAGCGAATTTTATCCTATGACGTCCAAGTCATTTAAAATTGCAATGATACCCCAAAGGTTTAGAATGACTGCCACCGTAGGGTAGACAGAATCACTCCTCCTCTAGGACGAGACTTTCTCTACCATACCCTAATTCCAGAATAACTCTTATTCCATTAGGCATCTAGTTACCATTATTTCGTATGAATCTATTAACTCTTAATGAATTCCGTGAGTGTCACCCTCAATCTTTAAATTTCCAAGTATCGTCCAAACAATAGCCATCGTAGGGAGGACTGTGAAAGCTAACCAACAAGAAAATTGTATCCCTTTAAGGAATTCACGGTGTTCCAACTCCCATGATCAAAGCCCTCCGTAAGGATTGTCTGGGCCAGGCAAAACTAGAAGGCAGATCATGGGCGTCTCACGAAGTGAATCAAAAGAAGAGACCGTGGGTCGTGTTTTCACAGGTCCCGCTGCCACTCACTATAAATACTCTCTCCATTCACCTTGAATGTTGACTCATACAAATGCCACCCGTAGGGGGACGCTCCCATTTGCGCCACGAGGCCGAGTATGGATCTGACGGTGTGAACTTCACGGTGATTTATGGATGGAAACTCAAATATATCTTATACACTTAATTTCCTCCCACTCAACACTTTATATTATCGGGATTGTTGGGTTTAATGTCCTAAAACTCGTGGTTTTGTAAACTGAATGTATATTCTATTTTGCAATAAAATTGTTATTGAGATTTATTCAGTAAAGGTGTTATTGAATAAAGTGAATTGTGTATTGTGTAACCTTAACCTTAATCCAATTAAGAACCCTTGGCTATAGGATGAATACTTGAACTTTATGTGTGACATAAAAGTGGATCAAGTTCAAGTTATAGCCGGAACAGTCTATAGTATAAGGATAGGGTTGGGTACCTTATCCTGGGGACAGTATGGACACGACTCACTTTGTAGAGTACAAACGATGTGATCCTAAATCGTTCATGTGGAGACATGTGAGTGGGGCGCCCTATGCAATGAGTTTGCATAAGACTGGACCGCGAAATAGTCACTTGGACTTTATAACTCCATTTACTGTCTTAACTGACTATATTCATATGATGACCTAGGTAACTCGATCTTAATCCTGAGCGTTCTATGGGCCCCTATTTATTCAGATTATCCTTAGATTTGAATGGGTGAGAGTGGCTCGAGACTGCCGACTCAATAAGCCTCCCATTTCAGGGATAAAACTGGGTAGATAACTGGGAACATAGTTCTGTAAGATGGAATTGATGGAGATCTGATCTCATTGAGCAGCGGAAACGTGTTTGGGATCGTTAATGTGCTTGATTGTTTTGCTTAAAACAAAAACCAGTACATTGACAAAAATACAGAAAAAGCAAGAAATTATAATCCTATCAGACATGGATTAATTGCATACATGCAAACATATGTTTAACAATTAAACTAAAGGGAAGAAGGAATTACTTTTGTAGTTTAGCAGAACAGCAACTCCTTGCTCCAATGTTCAACAACTCAAGAACTTCAACAGTTCTCTATTTTTCACCAACAGAACACCACCAATTTGGAAAACCTTCTATCCTATGAGATTCAACTTAGAACAAAATCCTTAGTGGGAAGGATTCCAACTTTTGGATAATTTTGGGAATGAAGGTGAGAGAGAGAGAATTTTGTCTTCTGTCAATTGAAAATCAATCGATCAAATCCCCTTGCTTCACTCCTCTCAAGGAGAAGTTCAACACAGTAGATGGCATCTCCCACTTCCTATCGAATAGCGAGTTGGGAGAGAAGGGGAACGTGTCGTCCTGATACCTTCCTTATTTAATTAATCATATTAATTATATAATCAAAATATAAATTAAATATCTTATATTTAATTTACATTAAAACACATTTAATGAATTATCCCTCTATCCTATAGTTTAATGCACATCTAATGTACATTAAATTTAACCTATAGTATTTAAATATGAATCACATTCACATTTAAATTTAATTTTTGAACTCTTTCAAATATTTAATTCTCTCATATAATTTAATATGAATCATTTTCACATTAAATTTATAATATATAATTCCAAAACTATATATTATATCGTAACCAGATACATTAAATATATTCCCTAGTGAATTTGAACATTTCAAATTCAAATGATCTAAGAACCCTTTACGAGCTAGAAGGTGGACCTAATGGACCTACAGATCAGAAGCTCCAACGATACAAGATTGCTCGGTTAATCTCCTTAACCTTCCAATCAACATTCGTTAACTGTGGGAACACTCCACTAAAGTTTCACAGCTGCACTCTTCTCACTGCAGATATATTTCTTTGTCCATGGATATTGACAAATAACAACAAGTCAATCCTTCACGAATGTTCGTAACACCAGCTGGGTCAAATTACCGTTTTACCCCTGAGTTACATCTTGTGCCTTAAGTACCAGTGCTCCTCTAATGAACAATTTATTTGTGGTCCTACCAACAAACAGAGTCCCTCTCGGGCCAATGAGAGGGTCAAGCCCTTTGTTCAAGTCCCGGAGACACCACTTAAGAGAACATTCCTCTACTTACCTTAGTAGACGGGAAGGAGTGAATTCCATCTTGCTAAGTTAAGTAACCAGCTGCTCACTCGATCTTGTCCCCAAGAAGGTAGGCATATTGAGTCGGCGAATCTGGCCACTCTCACCCATACTAGTCAAAGGACAATCCCTCGCATGACAGGAGTTCGTAACTCCGCTCGAGATTGAGATCAAGTTGCCTAGGTCATCCTAATGAAATAGAAACCTAACTAGTCAACGGAGTTACAGCTAGAGATTACTATTTCGTGGTCCGGTCTTATGTAATCTCATTACATAGGATATCCCCAGTCACATGTCATCTACACGAACACGTTAGGATCGCAGTGTTTGTATCAAATACAAAGTGGGCCACATCCATAGTTTTACCAGGGTAAGGTACCCAAACCTTATCCCCTAACTATAGACCCTGCTCTTGATTGAGATCAAGTTGCCTAGGTCATCCTAATGAAATAGAAACCTAACTAGTCAACGGAGTTACAGCTAGAGATTATTATTTCGTGGTCCGGTCTTGTGTAATCTCATTACATAGGATATCCCCACTCACATGTCATCTACACGAACACGTTAGGATCACAGTGTTTGTATCAAATACAAAGTGGGCCACATCCATAGTTTTCCCACGGTAAGGTTCCCAAACCTTATCCCTAACTATAGACCCTTTAGGTTGTATCTCGAACCGAGATCCTTTTTATGTACATTACATTCAGTTAAAGATTCATTTAACAGCCTTGGATGTTTAGTTTATTGGATTTAGGATTTAAATGAAGGCAAACTCGTGGATAACGAACAATAACACTTTATTAAAATAATAACACTTTATTACATTAATTAGAACATAATTACAAACTACGAGTTTTAGGGCATAAATCCCAACAAACTCCCACATGAACTAAAACTCTAGTGGGGTACATCATAATCTAAAACAATAGAAATACAATAAACTAGGGCATCCATATACCCCATTACATATCTCCCACTTGCCCTAGATTAGCCTATGTACACATCTCGTAGACCCAGACTTTCCAGATGACCCTCGAACAGTTTAGCCGTGAGAGTCTTTGTAAACAGATCAACAATATTGTGCTCCGTAGCGATCTTCGTGACTATCACATCTCCTCGTTGCACTATCTCTCGTATCAGGTGATACTTCCTCTCGATGGGCTTACCTCGCTTACGGCTGCGAGCTTCCTTCGAATTGACTACCGCACCACTGTTGTAACAGTATAAGGTGATGGGAAATTCCATATTTGAAACAACTTCCAAATCAGTAAGGAATTTCATTAGCCAAACAAATTCTTTAGGTGATTGATTCACAAGCAAATGACATACTCAATTTCTCCATTGTGGAGTCAGCGATGCATCCTTGCTTGATGCTTCGCCATACGATAGCTCCCCTGTTAAGGGTGAAAACTAATCCCGATGTGGATTTTCGAGAATCCTTATCGGTCTGAAAATCAGAATCAGTGTATCCAGTAAGGATCAAATCCTTAGACCAATACACAAGCGTATAGTCCCTCGTTCTCCTTAGATACTTGAGGATATTTTTAACTTTGTCCAGTGGTCTAACCCTGGATTGGACTGGTACCTACTGACTATTCCCACTGCATAACAAACGTTTGGCCTCGTGCACAACATAGCATACATTAAGGTACCTACAGCAGAGGCATAGGGAATATGTGTTATATCCTCAACTTCTTGACGTGTCTTGGGACACTGTTCCTTAGACAGATGAACTCCGTGCCTGAAGCTACTTTGTAGGATATCATCCACATAAAGTACTAATAAAGCTACTTTGTCGTTGATGATCCTCTTGTAAACACAAGGCTCGTCAACATTTTGGTCAAAGCCGTAAGACTAAAGGGAACCAAAGTCCCCGCATGGGAAGCGATTGCGAATCACGCGCTCTTGATTTAGTTACAACGGAAAATTCAAGAACGGAAAACATGGATTAATCATATATAATAAAATGGACAGCAAGTATTTACCTTTGAAGAACCTTTCTTCATGTGCTCCTCCTCTCTTCACGATCAAGATCAACGCAACACGAACTCGTACGAACACCGACACCACCACCGGATCTTCTCCGTTGTTCTCTAGGTGAGGGAGGAAGGTGGGTTGCCTTTAGGAGTGGTTAGGTATTTTGTGAGAGAGATGTGTGTTTTGGAACTCTTCCAACAACACAACAAGGAGGCTAGGAATAACTTAGAATGATTTCCAAAATCACTTGACCTAGTTGCATCTCATGCAACATCTATATAGGGAAATAGGATGAAAATGACCATCCTACCCCTCCTTTTATCTCTCTTTAGTATATAGTTTATATATGAATCTAATTCACATTAAAACTATATATTATATCAATTATATCATATATAATTGATATAACTCCTCATGTATGAAATTGAACACTTCAATTGATCTCCTAACTTTATACCCTCAATATTACCATGTTGAGCCAATGGAGGGATCTAATGGACCTACAGATCATGAGCTCCAATGATGTGAGATTAACTGGTCAAACTCTTTGATCCAGTTAATCAATATTCATTAACTACAAGTCACTCCACTATAGACTTGTAGCTGCACTCTCCTCACTGTAGATATTATTGTGTCCACTGATATAGTCATTACCTATGAGTCGACCCTTCACAGGTTGTTCGTAATCACAGCTGGATCAAATTACCGTTTTACCCTTGTGATTTCCTCTTTGCTCCTTAAGCACCACTGATCCTCTAATGAACAACAACTCTAAGGTCCTACCTCAGACTCATACCCTCATAGAGGGCGGGGCCTCGTTGTTCAAGACCTGGAGTCAGTTCTTAAGGGAACAACCTATCTAATTCCTCAGTAGAGGAATGAGTGAATTCCAACTTGCACAGTTAAGTTCCCAGCTACCTACGAGGTTCTTTCCCTGAGAAGGTAGACTTATGTAGTCGGCCATAGGACAATCTCACCCATACTAGTCTAAGGACAAACCCCTATAAGCAGGAGTTCTTAACTTGCTCAAGATTCAGGTCGAGTCACTAATGACCATCTATAAATTACTAGTCTTATCCTGTTAACGGTGTTATACTGGTTAGACTAATAATTTGCGATCCAGTCTTGTATGAACTCTTCATACAGGATGCCCTCACTCGCATGTCAACTGCATGAATGAGTTGGATTACCTTATTTGTACTAATTACAAAGTCGGTCGCATCCATGGTGTTACCAGAATGAGGTTTCAAACCTTATTCTTATATCATAGACTATTTAGGTTATAATCTTGAATTCAACCCAAATAGTGTCTACTACACTAATTTCAAGATAAACGTTATAACCTTGGAGCTTAGTTTATTGGATTTATAAAAGCAAGACTATAATCTTATCTAAACAAATAACACTTTATTTAATTGATCAAAATTACACAGGTTTAGGGCATAAATCCCAACAATCTCCCACATGACCTAAAGCTTGTGCAGTATTAAACATTACATTAATATAAATACAATAAACTAGGGCATTTAAACCCCTTTGTACAAAATACTCCCACTTGCCCTAGTTGGGGAAGACTTGTAAACCTAGACCTTCTAGGTGACTCTCAAATACATTAGCCGTGTCAGCCTTTGTAAAAGGATCAACAATGTTGTGCTCTGAGGCTATCTTCGTGACAATCACGTCTCCTCTATGCACGATCTCCCGGATGAGATGATACTTTCGCTCTATGTGCTTTCCCCTCTTGTGACTTTGGGGTTCCCTCGAATTTGCCACTGCACCACTGTTATCGCAATACAGTGTGACGGGCAAAGTCATATTTGGAAGCTGCTACATATTCGGCCTCCATGGTGGAATCAGCGATGCATCCTTGCTTGACACTTCGCCATACTACAGCTCCTCTGTTAAGAGTGAAAATCGACCCTGATGTAGATTTCTAAGAATCTTTATCAGTCTGAAAGTCAGAATCCGTGTATCCTGTAAGGATCAAATCCTTAGCCCCATACACAAGCATGTAGTTCCTTGTTCTCCGAAGATACTTAAGGATTGTTTTAACCGTTGTCCAGTGTTCAAGTCCTGGATTGGATTGATACCTACTAACCATCCCAACTGCAAAATAGATGTCAGGCCTAGTACACAACATGGCGTACATCAGGCTCCCAACAGTTGATGCGTAAGGAATCCGTCTCATATCCTCAACTCCTTGAGGTGTCTTAGGACACTGTTCCTTAGACAAATGGATTCCATGTCTAAAAGGCAATAAGCCCTTTTTGGAATCTTGCATCTTAAACCTTGACAACATTTTGTCTATGTATGATGCATGAGACAAGGCTAGTGTTTTATTCATGCGGTTCCGGACAATCTGGATCCCAAGAACAAACTGCGCATCACCCAAATCTTTCATTTTGAATTGCGTAGCTAGCCTTTCCTTGATGTGAATGAGATAACCTACATCATTCCCAATGAGTAGGATATCATCCACATTGAGAATTAGGAAAGCGACAGAACTATTGATGATTTGCTTGTAGACACAAGGTTCGTCATCATTCTGGTCAAAACCATAATATCTGATAGCCTCATCAAATCTTATATTCCAGGACTTAGAGGCTTGTTTCAGTCCATAAATCGACCTTTTAAGCCTGCAAACCTTTTGCTCTTGTCCTGGTTTAATGAACCCTTTGGGTTGGTCCATGTAGATGGTTTCCTCAAGATTGCAATTCAAAAAGGCTGTCTTGACATCCATTTGCCATACCTCATAGTAATAATATGCGGCAATGGCAAGAAGGATACGGATAGACTTTACAATAGCAATAGGTGAAAAGGTTTCCTCAAAGTCAACCCCTTCAACCTGGGTATAACCCTTTGCTACTAGTCTAGCTTTAAAGGTTTGCACCTTCCCATCTACACCACATTTTCTCTTGTAGATCCATTTACAACCTATAGGTTTTACCCCATCAGGCTTATCTACAAGATCCCAAATAAAATTGAAGTACATCGAATCGATTTCTTGGTCCATGGCTATGACCCATTTGTCTTTCTCTTTGTCAACCATTGCTTGATTATAAGTCAATGGATCCTCGCAGTTGTCATATGGTATAACAACTTGAGTTTTAGCCAAACCCAGGTAACAGTATCAACCCTCCCACTACGTCGAGGCATACTCAACTCTTGAGATGGACCCTCTTGACTAGACATACTAGTATCAACAACTCTTGTTGACGTACTAATGTTCTTATCAGCAACCTTTACTATTGTTCCGTCTAACTCACTCAACACTACCTTTCTTTTTGGTTTGTGGTCCTCCTCCAAGGAAGTGGCATTTGTCGACACAAAGATCTTATCTTCCTTAGGATCATAGAATAAACCACCTCTTATTTCTTTTGGGTATCCTACGAATAGGCACAACTTTGAACGTGAATCCAACTTCTTTGGATTTGTCACAAGCACCTGTGCTGGACAACCCCATATTCTGAAGTGAGATAAACTACCTTTACATCCTTTCCAGAGTTCAAAAGGTGTTTCAGAAACACTTTTGGAGGGCACACTATTCAAAATGTATACTGCAGTCTCCACTGCATAACCCCAAAAGGAACTAGGGAGATGAGCATAACTCATCATTGATCGAACCATGTCCAACAAGGTTCTATTTCTCCTTTCCGATACACCGCTTTGGTGTGGTGTGTGGGTGGTGAGAGAGTTGGGATGTAATTCCATGTTCTATCATATAGTTCGAATTTTAAATCCATGTACTCTCCACTTCGATCCGATCGAAGTGTTTTAACTCTTTTACCTAATGGATTTTCAACCCCAGCCTTAAATTCCTTGAACTTTTCAAGTGCTTCAGACTTGTGGTGCATTAGGTAAATATGCCCATATTTGGAATAATCATCTATAAAAGAGATGAAATATTCATATCCTCCCCTGGCTTTAACATTCATCGGACCACAAAGGTCTGAATGTATAAGTTCTAGAGGATCTTTGGCTCTATAACCTTTTCCACTAAAAGGTCTTTTAGTCATTTTGCCTTCTAGCGAGGATTCACATACTGGTAAGGAATTTTCTTCTAACTCGTTTAGATGTCCATTCTTTACTAATCTCTCAATCCTATTGAGATTAATGTGACCCAATCTTAGATGCCAAAGATGAGCATTTTCTTTAGGAGAAATTTTTCGTTTCTTTGTTTGTGCGTTTGCAGTTTTAAATAATTCAGTGTTCAAAACCATTTTGACTGAATTAGGCCATAAAACATACAATCCATTTTCTAATGAAGCTGAACATATTTCTAAACCGTTCTTCAAAATAAACACCTTATTTATAGAAAAGGAAACAGAAATACAGTGTTCAATAAGGCAAGAAATGGAAATAAGGCATGTCGTAAAACCTGGTATCACTAATATATTGTCCAACAATACATATTTCTCGCCAAAATAAAGCTTCATTGTGTCTACTGCTACAGCTGAGACGACCTCTCCATTTCCAACCAGGAGTGGTATCTCTTCTCGCTGTAGCTGCTGTCAGGAATCAATTCCCTGAAAAGAAGAACAAACATGATTAGTGGCGCCTGAATCAAGTATCCAAGTTGTTTTATCATTATCCACTAAACAAGCTTCTAGGCAATGTAAATCATATTTACCTTCCTTCTTCTTTTCTGCAATGTACTTCGGACAGTTCCGTTTCCAATACCCGTCTTCGTTGCAGTTGAAACACTTTCCTTTGTCAGCAACGTCTTTGACTTTCTTGCCCTTCTGGGCGGCAGCTTTGTCAGCTTGTTTTCCTTTACCAACCTTCTTCATGTTCTTCTTCTTACCTCTCAGGTCGAACCTCTGTGATAACTCCTACTGGCAACATTTGCCTCACCTTTCGATCCCAGAATTTTCATCAATGACTGAAAGGTCTGGTGTTCATTCAGTAGGGAGGTAAGATTAAAAATAAGCTTGTTCATAACAACATTACTTCTAAACTACAGGAAACTATCTTGTTTCCATAATGAAGCTGACCTGACTCGACTCATCGATGGAAGCACCATTCAACTCCACGATGTTAAAGTGTACGATCATATCCAGGACATGATCTCGAACAGATGTACCCTCTGGCATCCTCGAGTTGAATATGTACTTTATGGCATTATGTCGGGCTTGTGTGGGTTGTTGTCCAAACATACCCTGCACAGAAACCATGATTTCCTTGAATTTGGCACTGCACGATTGTTTTCGCAATACAGTGTGATGGGAAAAGTCATATTCAGAACAATTTCGAAATTTAACATGAATTTCCTTAACCAAACAGCCTCCTTAGCTGCTTCACAAGCTGCCACATATTCGGCCTCCATGGTGGAATCAGCGATGCATCCTTACTTAACACTTCGCCATACTACAACTCTTCCGTTAAGAGTGAATACTGACCCTGATGTACATTTCCGAGAATCTTTATCAGTCTGAAAGTCAGAATCCATGTATCCTGTAAGGATCAAATCCTTAGCCCCATACACAAGCATGTAGTTCCTTGTTCTCCGAAGACACTTAAAGATTGTTTTAACCACTGTCCAGTGTTCAAGTCCTGGATTGGATTGATATCTACTGACCATCCCAGCAGCAAAACAGATGTCGGGCCTAGTACACAACATGGCGTACATCAGGCTCCCAACAGCTCACGCGTAAGGAATCCGTCTCATCTCCTCAACTCCTTGAGGTGTTTTAGGACACTGTTCCTTTGACAATTGGATTCCATGTCTAAAAGGCAACAAGCCCTTTTTGGAATCATGCATCTTAAACCTTGACAACACTTTGTCTATGTAAGATGCTTGAGACAAGGCTAGTGTTGTATTCTTGCGGTTCCGGACAATCTGGATGCCAAGAACAAACTGCGCATCACCCAAATCTTTCATTTGGAACTGCGTAGCTAGCCATTCCTTGATGTCAGTAAGATAACCTGCATCATTCCCAATGAGTAGGATATCATCCAAATAGAGAATTAGGAATGCGACAAAAATATTGATGATTTTCTTGTAGACACAAGTTTCATCATCATTATGGTCAAACCCATAAGATCTGATTGCCTCATAAAATCTTATATTCTAGGACCTAGAGACTTGTTTCAGTCCATAAATTGACCTTTTAAGCCTCCAAACCTTTTGCTCTTGTCCTGGTTTAATGAACCCTTTGGGTTGGTCCATGTAGATGTTTTCCTTAAGATTGCAATTCAAAAAGGCTGTCTTGACATCCATTTTCCATACCTCATAGTCATAATATGCGGCAATGGCAAGAAGGATACGGATAGACTTTACCATAGCAACAGGTGAAAAGGTTTCCTCACAGTCAACCCCTTCAACCTAGGTATAACTCTTTACTACTAGTCTAGCTTTAAAGGTTTGCACCTTCCCATCTACACCACGTTTTCTCTTGTAGATCTATTTACAACCTATAGGGTTTATCCCATCAGGATTATCTACAAGATCCCAAACAGAATTGAAGTACATAGACTCCATTTCTTCGTCCATGGCTATGACCCGTTTGTCTTTGTCTTTGTCAACCATTGCTTGGTTATAAGCCAATGGATCCTCGCAGTTGTCATCTGGTATAACAACTTTGGTTTCAGCTAAACCCATGTAACGGTCAGGCTGTATCCGAACCCTCCCACTACGTGGAGGCATACTCAACTCTTGAGATGGACTCTCTTGACTAGACAAACTAGTATCAACAACTCTTGTTGACGTACCAGTATTCTTATTAGCAACCTTTGCTATTGTTCTGTCTAACTCACTCACCACTACTTTACTTTTTTGTTTGTTGTCCCTTATGTGGTCCTCCTCCAAGAAAGTGGCATTTGTCGTCACAAAAACCTTATCTTCCTTATGATCATAGAATAAACCACCTCTTGTTTCTTTTGGGTATCCTACAAATAGGCTTAACTTTGAACGTGAATCCAACTTCTTTGAATTTGTCACAAGCACATGTGCTGGACAACCCCATATTCTGAAGTGACATAAACTACCTTTACGTCCTTTCCAGAGTTCAAAAGGTGTTTCAGAAACACTTTTGGAGGGCACATTATTCAAAATGTATACTGCAATCTCCACTGCGTAACCCCAAAAGGAACTAGGGAGATGAGCATAACTCATCATTGATCGAACCATGTCCAACAAGGTTCTATTTCTCCTTTTCGATACACCGTTTGTTGTGGTGTGTAGGGAGCTGAGAGTTGGGATGTAATTCCATGTTCTATCATATAGTTCTGGAAGTTTAAATCCATGTACTCTCCACCTCGATCCGATCAAAGTGTTTTAACTGTTTTACCTAATTGATTTTCAACCTCAGTCTTGAATTCCTTGAACTTTTCAGGTGCTTCAGACTTGTTGTGCATTAGGTAAATATGCCCATATCTAGAATAATCATCTATAAAAGAGATGAAATATTCATATTCTCCCCAAGCTTTAACATACATCGGACTACAAAGGTTTGAATGTATAAGCTCTAGAGGGTCTTTGGCTCTATAACCTTTTCCACTAAAAGGTCTTTTAGTCATTTTGCCTTCTAGGCAGGATTCACATACTGGCAAAGAATTTTCTTCTAACTCGTTTAGAAGTCATTTCCTTACCAATCTCTCATTCCTATTGAGATTAATGTGACCCAATCTTAGATGCCAAAGATGAGCATTTTCTTTAGGAGAAATTTTACGTTTCTTAGTTTGTACGATTGCAATTTTAAATAATTCAGTGTTCAAAACCATTTTGACTGAATTAGGCCTTAAAACATACAATCCATTTTCTAATGAAGCTGAACATATTTCTAAACCTTTCTTCAAAATAAACACTTTATTCATTGAAAAGGACACAAAAATACATTGTTCTATAAGGCAAGAAATGGAAATAAGGTTTCTAGTAAACCCTGGTATCATTAATATATTGTCCAACAATACATATTTCTTGCCAAACTAAAGCTTCATTGTGCCTACTGCTACAGCTCAGTCGACTTCTCCATTTCCAACCCGAAGCGTTATCTCTCCTTGCTGTAGCTGCTGCCAAGAATCAATTCCCTGAAAAGAAGAGCAAACATGATTAGTGGCGCCTAAATCAAGTATCCAAGTTGTTTTATCATTATCCACTAAACAAGCTTCTAGGAAAAGTAAATCATATTTACCTTCCTTCTTCTTTTCTACAATGTACTTCGGATAGTTCCGTTTATAATGTTCGTCTTCGTCGCAGTGGAAATACTTTCCTTTGTTAGCAACGTCTTTGACTTTCTTACACTTCTGGTCGGCAGCATTGTCAGCCTGTTTCCCTTTACGAACCTTCTTCATGTTCTTCTTCTGTCCTTTCAGGTTAGAAGAAGATGAAGCCACTGTTCATAACAACATTACTTCTAAACTACAGGAAACTATCTGGAAGGGTTTCCAGAATGAAGCTGACCTGGCTCGATTCATCGATGGAAGCATCATTCAACTCTGCGATGTTAAAGTGCACCATCATATCCAGGACATGATCCTAAACAGATGTACCCTCCTGCATCCTTGAGTTGAATATGTACTTTAGGGCATTATGTCGGGCTTGTGTGGACTGTTGTCCAAACATACCCTGCATAGAATCCATGATTTCCTTGCCGGTAATCGTGCCCTCATGCTTCTTGGCTAATATGTAAGACATACTTGCCAACATGTAGACCTTGGCCTTATCATTGGCCTTGATCCATCAATCATATGCATAACGAACATTTCGTGACGCATTCGAGCCTGGCACCTGAGCACACTCCACAGTTAGCACAAACTTCAGATCATCCACTACCAAAATAGTGTTGAGTTTGTTTTTCCATGTCATCTATTCTATCCGGTTAACTTTTCCGCACCCAATAAGGAAATTATAGAGCTAGACATTTTTGCTAAAAAATTTACAAACAAACTTCTATGAGTTTCTTGCTATAACTCTAATCCAATCATGTTTTAGCTAATTATCAAATGATTCCTAGGCCATTTATAATTTGCAACGATACTCCAAAGGTTTAGAATCTATGACACCGAAGGGTAATAAAAAACATTGCTCCTCTGGAACAAGACACTCTTGAGCAAAACCTAATACCAGAATAACTCTTATTCCTATAGGTATAGGTTTTAGTTACCATTTTTCGGTCTGGATACATAGACATCTTATGTACCCCGTGAGTGTAACCTTCTGTCTTTAGATCCCAGAGTCTCGATCCAATAAAATCTGCCGAAGGGAGGACTAGATTGGAAAATAGTCTAAGGAAGTCTTTATCCCTTTCGGGTGTCTACTGTGTTCGATCCCCTATGATCAAGCCCTCCGAAGAGATTGTCTGGTCCAGGCCAAACTAGCAGGCTGACCATACTGGTCTAATGGTGTAAACCGACAAAAGAGACCGTAGGTTTTGTTTTCACTAAACCTGCTCTCACTCACTATAAGTATCCTCTCCATTCACCTTGATATTGACTCATACAAACACCATCCAAAGGGGGACGCTCCCGTTTGCGCCACGAGGCCAAGTATGGTCTCACGGTGTGAACTTCCCAAAGATAGCGTAGGTGGAAAAATATGTATCTCATACACTATTAAAAGATGCAAGCGTCGAGTAACCTAGATTTTGTAGTAGTGTATCCAAATAGTGTCCACTACACTGATGTTTAAGATATATGTTATAACCTTGGAGCTTAGTTTATTAGATTTATAAAGCAAGATTATAATTTTATCAAAACAAATAACCCTTTATTTATTTGATCAAAATTACTCAAGTTTAGGGCATAAATCCCAACAATCTCCCACTTGACCTAAAGCTTTGGGGTATGTGGACGCCTAATGGAATAAGAGTTATTCTGGTATTAGGGTCTTGTCGAGAAAGTCTCGTCCCAGAGGAGGAGTGGGTTTGTCTACCCTACGGTGGCGGTCATTCTAAACCTTTGGGGTATCATTGCAAATTTTGAATGACCTAGGGATCATAGGATAAAAATTTGCTAAAACCTGATTGGATTTACATAAGTTTTTTGCGAGACTAATACAAAGTTTTTTCATTTTTCCAGCAACAAAATGTCGAACGCTTTTAACGCTCCTTTACCTTCCGTTAAGTTAGTCGGCGGTAATTTTTCGTGGAAAAACAATATTAACATAATTTTGGTAAGTGACGACCAAGACTTCGCGCTCACTAAGGAGGTCCTCAGGTGCTCGACTCAACAATCCTATTGAACGATGTACAAACCTTCCAGTCCTTGGTGCAAACAAGGGGAAAGGAAGCTGAGGCAAGTGTTGCCTTAAGACTTTTTCACAGGGGTTTGACCTCTGTGACGAAGTTTCTAGGCTCTTCAGGCCCTAAAGGGAAGAAGGAGAAGTTGAAAAAGGATAGGTTTGACCATGTTGCCGCCCTAAAAGGCAAAGATATCAAGGAAGTTGCGAGAAAGTGTTTCTATTGCAACGAGGACGGACACCTGAAAATAAGTTGTCCCAAGTTCCTTGATGAAAAGAAGATGACAGGTAAATGTGATTTACTTGTCACAAAAAACTTGTTTAGTGGAGAGTAGAGACTCTGTCAGGATATTGGATCCAGGCGCCACTAACCACGTTTGCTCTTCTTTTCAAGGATTAAGTTCCTGGCAGCGGCTGCAAGAGGGTGAGATAGCACTCACGCTTGGATCCGGAGAAGTTGTCTCAGCTGCAGCAATAGGCATGGTGAAGTTGTTCTTTAGTGGGAAGTACTTATTATTGGATAATATGTACATAGTTCTTAGGTTTACGAGAAACCTAGTTTTGATTTCCTGCCTATTAGAACAAAATATTTTCATTTCTTTCAAGAGTAATAAAGCGTTTATTTCTCGAAATGAAAATTTGATTTGTTATTTTTCGCTTGAGAGTAATTTATATGTTTTGAACCCTAATTCGTTCAAAAGTGTTTTGAATACCGAATTGTTTAAAACAGAAGAAACGCGAACTAAGAGAGTAAAAGTTTCTCCAAAAGAAAGTGCCCATCTTTGACATCTAAGGTTAGGCCACATAAATCTCAATAGGATTGAGAGACTAGTGAAGAGTGGACTTCTAAGCGAGTTGGAAGAAATCTCTTTACCGGTTTTTGAGTCATGCCTGAAAGGCAAAATGACCAAACGTCCTTTTAGTGGAAAAGAATATAGAGCCAAGGAGCCCTTTGAGCTTATACATTCTGACCTCTGTTGTCTGATGAATGTTAAAGCACGGGGTGGTTATGAATACTTCGTATCTTTCATATATGACTATTCGAGGTATGGGTACATTTACCTAATGCATAGGAAGTCTGAAACTCTTGAAAAGTTCAAGGAGTTCAAGACTGAGGTTGAGAACCTGTTAGGTAAAACGAAAACACTTCGATCAGATCGAGGTGGAGAGTATATGGACACCGAATTCTAGGACAATATGATAGAACATGGAATTACGTCCCAACTCTCAGCACCTGGTACGCCACAACAGAATGGTGTATCGGACAGAAACAGAACTCTGTTGGACATGGTTCGGTCGATGATGAGCTATGCTCGTCTCCCTGATTCTTTTTGGGGTTACGCAGTGGAGACTGCGGTTTACATTTTGAGCGCAATTCCATAGAAAAGTGTTTGTGAAACAACTTTCGAACTCTGGCATGGTCGTAAAACCAGTTTATGTCATTTTAGAATTTGGGGATGCCCAACCCATGTGTTGGTGTCAAACCCGAAGAAGTTGGAACCCCGTTCAAAGTTGTGCCTCTTCGTAGGTTACCCAAAAGAGACTAGAGGTGGTTTCTTTTACGATCCTAAGGATAATAGGGTGCTTGTGTTGACAAACGCCACTTTCCTTGAGGAAGACCACATCAGGGATCACTTACAAAGGAGTAAGATTTTGTTGAATGAAATGGACAGTTCATCAGCAAGAGTTGCTGATGGTGCTAGTACGTCAACAAGTGTTGTTGATCCTAGCTCGTATAGTCAAGTCCGTTCCCAAGAGTTGGGAATGTCTCGACATAGTAGGAGGGCTGTGAGACAGCGTGAACGTTACATGGGTTTAGCTGAAACCCAAGTCGTCACTCCTGATGATGACTGCGAGGATCCATTGACCTATGATCAGGAAATGGCAGACGTTGACAAAGACGAATGGATTAAAGCTATGGACCAGGAAATGGAGTCGATGTACTTCAATTCCATCTGAGAGCTTGTGGACCAACCGGATGGGTTAAACCTATTGGTTGCAAGTGGATCAACAAGCGTAAACATTGTGTAGATGGGAAGGTGCAGACCTTCAAAGCTCGACTAGTGGCAAAGGATTTTACCTAGGTGGAAGGGGTTGACTATGAGGAAACCTTTTTACTGGGTTCCATGGTAAAGTCGATTAGAATCCTTCTGGACATTGCCGCATATTATGATTATGAGGTATGGCAGATGGATGTCAAGATCGCCTTTCTGAATGGCAACCTTGACGAAACCATCTTCATGGACCAGCCCAAGGGGTTCATTGCCAAAGGCAAAGAGCAAAAGGTTTTTCGGCTTCAAAGCTCTATTTATGGACTGAAACCAGCATCGAGGTCTTGGAATATAAGGTTTGATGAGGCGATCAAATCTTATGGCTTTGATCAAAATGTTGACGAGCCTTGTGTCTACATGAAAATCGTTAACAATACTATCGCGTTTCTTATATTGTATGTGGATGATATCCTTCTCATTGTGAATGAGGTAGGATTTCTTACTGACATTAAGGAATGGTTGGCATCGCAATTCCAAATGAAAGATTTGGGAGAGGCACAGTATGTTCTAGGTTTCCTGATAGTCCGAAACAGGAAGAAAAGAACGCTAGCCAGGTCTTAGGCGTCTTCTATTGACAAGATGTTGTCTAGATATAAGATGCAGAACTCCAAGAAGGGCTTGCTGCATTTCAGGCATGGGGTTCACTTGTCTAAGGATCAATGTCCTAAGACTCTTCCAGAGGTTGAGGATATTAGACGAATCCCGTATGCTTCAACTGTAGGGAGCCTGATGTATGCCATGTTGTGTACTAGGCCCGACATCTGTTATGCAGTTGTGATTGTCAGTAGGTATCAATCTAATCCAAGATTTGGTCACTGGACAACTGTAAAGGCAATCCTCAAGTATCTTAGGAGAACGAGGAACTACAGCCTTGTGTATGGGAGTGGGGATTTGATCCTTACGGGATACACGGATTCTGACTTTCAGACCGATTAGGATTCTAGGAAATCATACAGTCCATTTTAGTCAACACCTTCAACCTGGGTATAACCCTTTGTTACTAGTCTATCTTTAAAGGTTTGCACCTTCCCATCTACACCATGCTTTCTCTTGTAGATCCACTTACAACCTATAGGTTCCCATCAGGCTTATCTACAAGATCCCAAACAGAATTGAAGTACATAGACTCCATTTCTTGGTCCATGGCTATGACCCATTTGTCTTTGTCTTTGTCAACCATTGCTTGATTATAAGTCAATGGATCCTCGCAGTTGTCATCTGGTATAACAACTTGGGTTTCAGCTAAACCCATGTAACGGTCAGGTTGTGTTACAACCCTCCCACTACGTTGTGGCATACTCAACTCTTGAGATGGACTCTCTTGACTAGACAAACTAGTATCAACAACTCTTGTTGACGTACTAGTGTTCTTAGCAACCTTTGCTATTGTTCCGTCTAATTCACTCAACATAACTTTACTTTTTGGTTTGTGGTCCTCCTTTGAGAAAATGGCATTTGTCGACACAAAAACCTTATCTTCCTTAGGATCATAAAATAAACCACCTCTTGTTTCTTTTGGGTATCCTATGAATAGACATATTATTGAACATGAATCTAACTTCTTTGGATTTGTCACAAGCACATGTGCTGGACATCCCCATATCCTGAAGTGACATAAACTACCTTTACGTCATTTCCAGAGTTCAAAAGGTGTTTCAGAAACACTTTTTGAGGGCACACTATCCAAAATGTATAATGAAGTCTCCACTACGTAACCCCAAAAGGAACTAGGGCGATGAGCATAACTCATCATTGATCGAACCATGTCCAACAAGGTTCTATTTCTCCTTTTCGATACACCGTTTTGCTGTGGTGTGCCGGGAGCTGAGTTTGGGATGTAATTCCATGTTCTATCATATAGTTCTGGAATTTTAAATCCATGTACTCTCCACCTCGATCTGATCGAAGTGTTTTAATAGTTTTACCTAATTGATTTTCAACATCCGTCTTGAATTCCTTGAACTTTTCAAGTGCTTCAGACTTGTGGTGCATTAGGTAAATTTGCCCAAATCTAGAATAATCATCTATAAAATAGATGAAATATTCATATCCTCCCCTGGCTTTAACATTCATCGGACCACAAAGGTCTAAATGTATAAGCTTTAGAGGATCTTTGGCTCTATAACCTTTTCCACCAAATGGTCTTTTAGTCATTTTGCCTTCTCGGCAGGATTCACATACTGGCAAAAAGTTTTCTTCTAACTCGTTTAGAAGTCCGTTCTTTACAAATCTCTCAATCCTATTGAGATTAATGTGACCCAACCTAAGATGCAAAAAGGTGAGCATTTTCTTCAGGAGAAATTTTACGTTTCTTAGTTTGTACTTTTGCAGTTTTAAATAATTCAGTGATCAAAACCATTTTGACTGAATTAGGCCTTAAAACATACAATCCATTTTCTAATGAAGCTGAACATATTTCTAAACCTTTCTTCAAAATAAACACTTTATTCATTGAGAAGTAAACAGAAATACACTGTTCTATGAGACAAGAAATGGAAATAAGGTTTCTAGTAAACCATGGTATAACAAATATATTGTCCAACAATACATATTTCTTGTCAAAATAAATCTTCATCGTGCCTACTGCTAAAGCTGAGACGACTTCTCCATTTCCATCTGAGAGCGTTATCTCTCCTTTCTGTAGTTGCTGCAAGGAATCAATTCAGAGCAAACATGATTGGTGGCGCCTGAATCAAGTATCAAAGGAGCTTTATCATTATCCACTAAACAAGCTTCTAGGCAAAGTAAATCATATTTACCTTCCTTCTTCTTTTTCTCAATGTGTATTTCGATAGCCCATTTCCAATGCCCGTCTTCGTTGCAGTGGAAACACTTTCCTTTGTCAGCAACATCTTTGAGTTTCTTGCCCTTCTGGGCGGCAACTTTGTCCGCCTGTTTCCCTTTACCAACCATCTTCATGTTTTTCTTCTTCCCTTTCAGGAGAAGATGAAGCCAGTATTTTTGTCCCAAAGGTCGAACCTCTGTGATAACTCCTACTGGCAACATTTGCCTCGCCTTTCGATCCCTGAATTTTCATCAAAGATTGAAAAGTCTAGAGTTCATTGAGAAGGGAGGTAAGGTTAAAAGTAAGCTTGTTCATAACAACATTACTTCTAAACTGCAGGTAACTATCTGGAAGAGTTTCCAGAATGAAGCTAACCTGGCTCGACTCATCGATGGAAGCACCATTCGACTCCGCGATGTTAAAGTGCACCATCATATCCAGGACATGATCCAGAATAGATGCACCCTCTGGCATCATTGAGTTAAATATGTACTTTAGGGCATTATGTCGGGCTTGATCATTCATCACATGAAAAATATGACATACATAGCATAATCATCTCATGATGTATAATGCATGTCAATGCTGTCCATAAATTAATATAACAACTTTATCTTAATTAATCATGCAAACTATATAATATAACTCTTTATATTATAAATGATGCATGAAAATGCTTAACCTAAGGTGACATTCCTAAAATAAAAGCATACATTATGTATGACAATAATTACACAACAATAACATAATTAAAATAACAAAATTAGACCAATTCTTGCACCCTAAAATTAAATAATTAAATATAAATTAAATATAAAATATTTTTATATTTAATATATATAAAATAAATACGTTTTTAAATCTGCTTGAAGTCGCTGAAAATTCCTCCAAATACAGTAACGCCAATGGCAGCATTGCAACGCTGCGCCTTGTCCGTTTCTGCCCATTGGAGCGGGTTGCGAAACGCCTTCGGCGTTGCAACGCTGCCTCCTATGCGCGCCTCCTTCCGCAAGCGTAGCGTTTCAACGCCAATGAATAGCGTTGCAAGCTGCACATAGACAACATACTGAATTCTCTAATTCTTGCTCGTTTTCACTCTTATTTTCTCAGCAACCACCTTGCCTCGATCGACACGGACTTACAGACTCGATTTACATAATAAAATGCCCAAAACAATAGGCCCTAACATTGAAAAATTCAACGAAATTATGTAAATCTAAGTGCCAAAATCGAAAACATCTAATTTGCAAAACCGTTCATACATCACAGGCAAAACAGTAAATCCCACCTCGTTCTTGAAAAATTCATAACGTAAATCAATAGCGCAATTGGGCTCTGATATCAATTGAAGGGAATCGAATCCCATAGCGGAAGCGATAGTGAATCGCGCGTTCTTAATTTAGTTACACGGATATCAATCAAGAACAATTTAACTAAGTTTAAGCATGCAATATCTAGATGGACAGCAAGATTTGTACCTTTGAAGAACTCTTCGTTCAACGTTCACAATCTTAGCAACACGAACCCGAACATTCACCGACACTACCACCGGATCTTCTCCATTGTTCCCTAGGTGAGGGAGGAAGGTGGGTTCCCTTTAGGTAAGATGAGATGTTGTGAGAGAGATTGTGTTTTGGAATTTTTCCAACAACACAACAAAGTGGTACACTAGGGTTTTCAAAAGCTTGAATTGCCTCTCATAGTTGCATCTCATGCAACTATATATATAGGAAAATAGGATAGAAATTACCATCCAATCCCTCTTATATTTTCCCACTATTATATGGTTTATATGCGAATCTAATTCACATTAAAACCATATATTATATCAATTATATCATATATAATTGATATAACACCTCATGCATGAAATTAAACACTTCAATTTCATTCCTAACTATATACCCTCAATATTACCATGTTGATCCAACGGTGGGACCTAATGGACCTATTGTTCATGAGCTCCAATGATGTGAGATTAACTGATCAATCTTTTTGATCCAGTTAATCAATATTCATTAACTACAAGTCACTCCACTACAGACTTGTAGTTACACTCTTCTCACTGTAGATTATATTGTGTCCACTGATATAATCATTACCCATGAGTCGACCCTTCACAGGT
This sequence comes from Trichosanthes cucumerina, assembly GCA_036507285.1. Taxonomy (NCBI): domain Eukaryota; kingdom Viridiplantae; phylum Streptophyta; class Magnoliopsida; order Cucurbitales; family Cucurbitaceae; genus Trichosanthes; species Trichosanthes cucumerina. The sequence goes on along the minus strand of CM071836.1, from coordinate 66,805,523 downwards.
TGTTCGTAATCACGGCTAGGTCAAATTACCGTTTTACCCCTTTGATTACCTCTTTGTTCCTTAAACACTACTGTTCCTCTCATGAACAACAAGTCTATTATCATACCATAGACTCATACCCTCAAAGAGGGCGGGGCCCCGTTGTTCAAGACCTGGGGTCAGTTCTTAAGGGAACAACCTATCTAATTCCTTAGTGTACGAATGAGTGAATTCCATCTTGCACAGTTAAGTCCCTAGCTACCTACTAGGTTCTGTCCCTGAGAAGGTAGGCTTATTGAGTCGGCTACAGGCCACTCTCACCCATACTAGTCTAAGGACAAACCCATATAAGCAGGAGTTCTTAACTTGCTCAGGATTCAGGTCGAGTCACTAATGACCATCCATAAATTATCAGTCTTATCCTGTTAACGATGTTACACTTGTTAGACTAATAATTTGCAGTCCGGTCTTCTATGAACTCTTCATACAGGATGCCACCACTCGCATGTCAACTACTTGAATGAGTTGGATTACCTCATTTGTACTAATTACAAAGTGGGTTGTATCCATGGTGTTACTAGAATAAGGTTTCCAACCTTATTCTTATACAATAGACCATTTAGGTTATATTGTTGAACACAATCTAAATAGTGTCCACTACACTGATTTTCAAGATATATTATAACCTTGGAGCTTATTTTTTTGGATTTATAAAGCAAGAATATAATTTTATCAAAACAAATAACCCTTTATTTATTTGATCAAAATTACACAAGTTTAGGGCATAAAGCCCAACAGCAAGGGCGTTGCAATGCTACCTTGCAGCGTTGCAACGCCAGTTCGATAGAGGAGGCGCGCGTTAAGGTAGCAGCGTTGCAACGCCGTCGACAATAGAACAGTTTGCCATCTTACAAAGGGAGTCGAATTGGATAGTTTTTACACCTTAATTTCGAAATACACTCTCTAAGAAGAGAAAAGTTAGCATTCCTTGGGAGTCAAAGCATTTGTGGAGGTTCGAGATCGCGACGGGAGCTCGGCGACGAGGGACCGACATGACACACAATTTTATTTTCTCTTTCTTTTCGATTGTAACACCGCTCTAAGACGTTTTCTATAACTTTAGCATCGTTTTATTGCGATTTAGAGTGGCTAAACGTTGTAGTTAGGATTTGATTCGTATGTTTAAGACTTATTTGCTATTGTATTGAATTGCGTTTTGACATTTATTTTTTGGCAATTTGTTCTTCAATTCTTTGATCTTGTTGGTTTAAGTGGACTCGAGAGAAAGAAACTTAGATTCGAACAAAGTTGTCAAAACTCTTAGAAGTCTGGCATGAGAATGACCTAGAAGTCTAAGGGAAACACATAAAAAAGTTCTTTAATGTCGTGCATGCTTTTAAAATTCATAAGGAGACTTTAGAATTTATCGTGTGTGCGAGGCTCACTAAGAATCGAGAGATTTTCTTGAGTATTTTCACCTCTTGTTTATAAATTCATTATGTTGGTTCATTGCATGTGTTAAATAAGGCCTTAACTTGTGATGTCAATTTCCTCCAATTCTATCATATTCGTGACTCCAGTTGTACATTTATTTTCTATCTTTGTTTTCACTTTCTATCCATGTTTTATTGCTTTAGCTAAAATTGAGAATGAGTATCTTTGTAATTAATTAATATAGAAACCCATTCACGAGGACGATACTTATAACTCTAAAATCACTATACTAAAACTTGACCCGTACACTTGCGGTATTGCAATATAATTTCTACGCAACATCCTCCCTTCGTTGGCTATTGTTTGGACGGATACTTGGAAATTTAAAGATAAAGGGTGACACTCACAGGATTCAATAAGAGTTAATGGATTCAGATCGAATAATGGTAACTAGATGTCTAATGGAATAAGAGTTATTCTGGTATTAGGGGTTGGTCGAGATAGTCTCATCCCAGTGGAGAAGTGTTTTTGTCCACCCTTCGATGGCGGTCATTCAAAACCTTTGGGGTATCATTGCATTTTCTAATGACCTAGGGATCATTGGAAAAAAATTTGCTAAAACCTGATTGCATTTTTCAAAATTTTTACGAGACTAATAAAACGTTTTTTATATTTCAGCAAGAATGTTGAGTTCAGTTATTGCCCTTTTAGCTTCTGACAAATTAGTAGGCGACAATTTTCAAACGTGGAAAAATAATATAAACCCAATTTTAGTAACTGATGACCTTAAGTTCGTGCTTACTGAGAAGTGTCCTAAGGTGTCGAGCTCGACCGCATCCTGAAGTGTTCGTGATGCGTGCGATTAGTGGATCAGGGCTAATAAAAAGGCCAAGGTCTGCATAATTGCCAGCTTGTCTGAAGTATTGGCAAAGAAACAAGAGGTGATGATGGAATCACTGCAGGATAAGTTAGGACAACAGTCCTTTTAGGTCCGCCACGATTCTCCCAAACACGTCTTCAATGCAAGGATCAAGGAGGGGACATTTTTCCGTGAACATCTTCTTAACACGATGACCCACTTCAACCTGGCAGAGATGAACGGGGCTTGTATCAACGAGTCGAGCCAGGTCAGCTTTATCATGGAGACTTTTTCGAAGAGTTTCCTACAGTTTCATAGCAATGTTGTTATCAACAAAATTATCTACACTTGAACCTCCTAACTCAATGAACTGCAAAACTTCCAGTCCCTAATCCGAGTTAGGGGACCGGAAGCTGAGGCAAATGTTGCCTACAGGTCCTATCACAGAGGGTCGACCTCTGGGACTAAAGCTTTAGGTTTTCAGGCCCGAAAGGGTAAGAAGGAATTGAGAAAGGGTAACGTTGCCGCGCGGAAGGGCAAAAAGGTCAAGGAAGTTGCGGAGAAAGCTAAATGTGATTTACTTGTTACAGAAACACTTTTAGTGGAGAGTAAGGACTCTGTCTGGATACTGGATTCAAACACCACTAACCTTGCCCAGCCCATGTGTTGGTGTCAACCCCGAAGAAGTTGGAACCCCGTTCAAATTTGTGCCTCTTTGTAGGTTACCCAAAAGAGACTACGGGTGGTTTGTTTTACGATCCAAAGAATGATAGGGTGCTTGTGTCGACAAACGCCACTTTCCTTGAGGAAGACCATGTCAGGGTTCACTTACCAAGGAGTAAAATTGTGTTAAACGAAATGGGCAGTACATCAACAAGAGTGACTGATAGGGGTAGTGTGTCAACTAGTGTTGTTTATCCTAGCTCATCTAGTCAAGTCCATTCTCAAGAGTTGAGAATGTCTCGACATAGTGAGGGGGGTTGTGAGACAACCTTAACATTACATGGGTTTAACTGAAACTCAAGTTGTCACCCCTGATGATGACTGTGAGGATCCATTGAGCTATGATCACGCAATGGTAGACGTTGACAAACACGAATGGATTAAAGCTATGGACCAAGAAAAGGAGTCGATGTACTTCAATTCTATCTGGGAGCTTGTGGACCAACCGGATGGGGTCAAACCTATTAGTTGAAACTGGTGAAGGGATCGAATCCCGCAGCGAAAGCGATTGTGAATTGCATGTTCATGATTTCATAACATATATCTATAACAAGACTAAATCTTAAAGATTAAGCATGAATTACAACTTAGGACAACAAGAATTTTACCTTTGAAGAACACTTTCGTCACGAGCTCCTTCTCCAACGATCACGATCTCACCAATGCAAACCCGACACGTGTGAAGATTCACCACTAGATCTTCTTCGTTGTTCTCTAGGTGAGGGAGGAAGGTGGGTTCCTTTAGGATGAGATGTGGAGGTTTGAGAGAAGTTTTGTTTGGAACTCTATCCAACACAAAATAGAACTCTAGGGTTGAATGTGAAATTCACTTCCCAAAGTTGCACCTTATGCAACTATTTATAGGGAAATAGGAAGGAAATTACCATCCTATCCCTCATTCATTCTCTCATTAGTATATAGTTAATTTGTGAATCTAATTCACATTAAAACTATATATTATATCAATTATACCACATACAATTCATATAACACCTCATATATGAAATTGAACACTTCAATTTCATTCCTAACTTTATACCCTCAATATTACCATGTTGAGCCAACGGAGGGAATTAATGGACCTACAGTTCATGAACTCCAATCATAAGAAATTAACTGATCAAACCCTTTAATTTGTTTAATTAATATTCATTAACTACAAGTCACTCCACTACAAACTTGTAGTTGCACTCTCCTCACTATAGATTATATTGTGTCCATTGATATAATCATTACTCATGAGTCGATCCTTCATAGGTTGTTCGAAATCACAGTTGGGTCACATTACCGTTTTACCCTTGTGATTGCATCTTTGTTCCTTAAGCACAACTGATCCTCCAATGAACAACAAGTCTATTGTCTTACCATAAACTCAAACCCTCTTAAGCTAATTTAGAGTGCGGGGCCCCATTGTTCAAGACCTGGACTCAGTTTTTAAGGGAACAACCTATTTAATTCCTTAGTCTAGGAATTAGTGAATTTCAACTTGCAGAGTTAAGTCCCCAGCTACCTACGAGGTTCTGTCCCTAAGAAGGTAGGCTTATTGAGTGGGCTACAGGCCACTCTCACCCATACTAGTCTATGGACAAACCCCTATAAGAGGGACTTCTTATCTTGCTCCAGATTCAAGTCGAGTCACTAATGACCATCTATAAATTTTCTGTTGTATCTTGTTAACGACGTTATACTTGTTAGACCAATAACTTGCAGTCCGGTCTTGTATGAACTCTTCATACAAGAATGCCCCCACTCGCATGTCATCCACATGAATGAGTTGGATTACCTAATTACAATGTGGGTTGCATCCATGGTGTTACCAGAATAAGGTTTCGAACCTCATTCTTATGTCATAGACCATTCAGGTTATCCTCTTGAACATAATCCAAATAGTGTCTACTCCACTGATGTGCAAGATTCATTATAACCATGGAGCTTAGTTTATTGGATTTATAAGGCGAGAAGATGATTGTATCAAATCAAATAACTCTTTATTCATTTGACTAAAATTACACAAGTTTAGGGCACATATCCCAACAAGTGGATCTACAAGCATAAACGTGACATAGATGGGAAGGTGCAGACCTTCAAAGACAGACTAGTGGCAAAGAGGTTTACCCAGGTTGAAGGGGTTGACTATGAGAAAATATTTTCTCATGTTTCCATGGTAAAGTCTATTATGATCCTTCTGGCCATTGCAACATATTATGACTATGAGGTATGGCAGATGAATGTCAAGATAACCTTTCTGAATGACAATCTTGATAAGACCATCAGCATGGACCTATTGGGGTTTATGCCCTAAAACTCATAGTTTGTAATTTTTGTTCTAATTATTGTAATAAACTATTATTACTTCAATAAAGTGTTATTGTTCGTTATTTACGATAATGCTATTGTTTTAACCCCAAAACCAATAAACTAAACATCCAAGGCTATAAAATGTATCTTTAACTAAATGTAGTGTACATATAAAGGATAGATACAGCCTAAAGGGTCTATAGTAAGGGGATAAGGTTTGGGTACCTTACCCTGGTAAAACTATGGATGTGCCCCACTTTGTATATAAAACAAACACTGTGATCCTAACGTGTTAGCGTACATGACATGTGAGTGGGGATATCCTATGTAATGAGATTACATAAGACCGGATCACGAGATAGTAACCTCTTGATGTAACTCCATTGACTAGTTAGGTTTTTATTTCACCAGGATGACCTAGGCAACTTGATCTCAATCTTGAGCAGGTTACGAACTCCTGTTTGCGAGGGATTGTCCTTTGACTAGTATGGGTGAGAGTGGTCAGATTCGCCGACTCAATATGCCTACCTTCTTGGGGACAAGACCGAGTGAGCAACTTGGGACTTAGCCTAGCAAGATGAAATTCACTTCTTCCTGCTTTCTAGGGTAAGTAGAGGAATATTTTCTTAAGTAGTGTCTCCAGGACTTGAACAAAGGGCCCGACCCTCTCATTGGCCCTAGAGGGACTCTATTTGTTGGTAGGACCAAAAACAAATTATTCATTAGAGGAGCACTGGTACTTAAGGTACAAGATGTAACCTAGGGGTAAAACGATAATTAGACGCAGCTGGTGTTACGAACATTCGTGAAGGATTGACTTGTTGTTATTGGTCAATATCCGTGGACACAAAAATATATCTGCAGTGAGAAGAGTGCACCTGCGAGACTTTAATGGAGTGTTCCCGCAGTTATCGAATGTTGATTAAGAGGTTAATGAGATTAACCGAGTAATCTCGTATCGTTGGAGCTTCTGATTTGTAGGTCCATTAGGTCCACCTTCTAGCTCGTAAAGTGTTCTTAGATCGCTTGAATTTGAAATGTTCAAATTCGTTAGGGAATAAATTTAATGTATATAGAAACGATATAATATATAGTTTGGAACTATATATTATAAATTTAATGTGAATATGATTCATATTAAATTGTATGAGATAATTAAATATTTGAAAGAGTTCAAATATTAAATTCAAATGTGAGTGTGATTCATATTTGAAAACTATAGGTTAAAATTTAATGTGCATTAGATGTGCATTAAAACTATAGGTTATAGGAAAATATTGATTAAATGTGATTTAATCCAAATTAAATATATGATATTTAATTTATTTTATTTAAATGTGATTGAAATTAATAATTAAATATGATTTAATTACTATTTTATTAATTAAAATTAAAATGAGGGAACGTGTCATCCAGACACGTTCCCACTATCCCTCTGCTTCAACCTATCGATAGCTTAACAGGGAGAAGGGGGTCAGTTAGTCGATGGATCAATCCTGCACTTTGAGAATTGTTTTCTGTGGAAAAATCTATTATCTCTCTCAAATTCCTTCTTGCATTCTCGAATTGTTGGATCTTTCCGACATAAGGAAGATCTAAGTGGAATTCAGAGCCATAGGAGGTTTTCTTACTGGTGTTGTCCTGTTGGAGAAAAACAGACAAGTTTTCTTGTTCGTTGTGTTGCTGCAAAAGGAGCAAGGAGTTGCTGTTCAGGAAAACTACAAAGGTAATTATGAATTCTCTTTTAGTTAACTTTATTTTCAAAAGCATGTTTACATGTTTACTTCATGTCTGATTTGATTAGAATGCATGTTTATCTCTATTCTTTTCCGATGTACTGTTTTTTATTTTTTCAAACAAAATGAACTTGCAATTACGATTCCAAACTCGTTTCCGTTGCTCAAGGGGATAAGATCTCCATTAATTGGTATCAGAGCAATGCTTTATTTGTTTTGGTTGATATAAAATTGCATTGGATTAGGTGGGAATTGCATTTGGTTTGCTGTAAAACTATTTAGGAATATTTGGCTCGAGTTTTCTGTTGATTTTATCAATTTAAATGTAAAGCCCGCTGTGTTTTTGGGCAATTAAGGGCATTATCGAGTCTGTAATCGAGTTAAGAGTCGTCCAGGACCTGTTGCGTGCAAATCGGATGAGTATCGAAGGAGAATTTCATGTTTGAAGCTGCTGTGTTCGAAGGAGAAAGCTTCTGTTGAAACATCAGCGTTGCAACGCTAAGGAACGGCGTCACAACGCCATGCTTCCCTATCCACGTGGGTTCTCCAGGGGTCAGAAGCGTTGCAACGCTGCCCCTAAGCGTTGCAACGTTACCCCGATAGCAGGCGTGCGCGGACAAAGCCGTCGTTGCAACGCTCCCATCAGCGTTGCAACACCATGATGCCAAATCTGAAGTTGCAGACCGGTTTGGGCGGTTCGGTTGGATTTCGGTCTGGTTCAGGCGGTTCGAGGCCGGTTCAAGGAGTATTGGACCGGTTCTGTAATAAAATTAGAGTAATTTTATTATTTTTGCACTTTAGGGGCCTAATTATTCCAGTTTTACAGCTATTTTTCTTTATAAATGTCATTTAGAATTTTTCCCACCTTAGGATAAGCATGTTCATGCATTTTATTTGTATAATTGTTATATAAATATGGTAGAAATGCATCATTTAATTTATTTTTCATATGCATTTATTTATAATTGTTATAATTCGATAAATGTGGAAAATAAATTGCATGGAGCATGAAATTACTTAATGTAAAAGAATTTTTATTTTATTTAAGTAATTTTATTATTCAATTAGTTGAATATTTTTTTTATAATTCCAGTTTGGAAATAATTGTTGGTTTTATAATATAGTTCTTTGTAATAGGTTAGTTATTAAAATTTATAAGTGTTATAAATTAAATGAGTTTTAGAAACCATATCCTATAACAAAGAAATGCATGCAAACATAGGAACTTAGGTAAAATTAAATTAGTTTAAAATTGTTTAAAATTAATTTGACCTAAGTTTTAATTTATAATAGGATTAGAAGTTAGTCTTACATAGCATTTTAAATAGTTTAAAATATAGTAGGACATTAGAACTTTGGTTATAAGGGAACTCTACTAGTGAAATTCTGTCTAAGGTTGGGGGTACTTAAGTTGACGGTTAACGGAACACCTCCTACCTGGGAACTGACCCGGAGCTTGAGTTGAATTAACCTTAGTTCTATTTTATATTTAGGTAATTAAAATGCTTATTCACCTAGAAATAGGGTTAAAAGACCTAGTTATAATAGTCATAATAGGCATAAACTTAGATAGATTTCTTTTAGCCAGAATCCGACTCAGTTAAGCCTATACCCTAATCTTAGGAGCTTTAATGGGAGAAAACGAGATGTTCGCATAAAGTTTACTCTCACGTCCTCAAGAGTTCACACCGTGAGTTCCATGCTCGGCTACGTGGCGTCAATAGGGCGTCCCCCTACGGTAAGTGTTTGCATGGTTCAATACCAAGGTGAATGAGGTAAGTATCCATAGTAAATGGGAGCAGGACGCGTGTCATTGTATCCTACGGTCTCCTCCATTAGGTCGCACCGTGAGATTTCTATAGTCCGCATGCTAGGTTGTCCTTGAACAGCCAAACCCTACGGAGGGTCTGACTATAGCGATTGAAACACCGCGAACTTCATAAATGGATAGGGTCTCTTAGGTAATTTGCCAACAGTTGTCTTTTTTTAATAATAGCTTGTTGGCTCGGACCTATTGGATCTTAAAATGGTAGAGTCACATTTACGGAATGAGTTAAGCGAGTTAACAAGTCCTTGACCTAACAAACGGTAGCTAAGGACCATTAGGACATGAGATGTTCTGGTAGTGAGAATTGGGTGAGAAAGTCTCAATTGATCAGGGGAGGAATGACTGACCACCCGACGGTGGCTTGTGTTCTAAACCCTTGAAGTATGGTTGCAAAATTAAAGGTTTAATTTAAACACTAGGTTTAGTTAACATTAGGGTTCTTTAATAATTTTTCTAAATTTGATTGGTTTATAATGGGTTAAAGGAATAACTAATTAGGACTATTTTGGAATTTCAGCATGTCGTCCTCAATTATAGCCTTACTGAAAAGCGATCGTTTAACTGGTGAAAATTTTACTACTTGGAAGTCCTACCTGAATACGATGCTTGTTGTTGACGACCTTCAGTTTGTACTGACTGAGGAATGTCTTCAAGTCCCTGCTTGAAACACTCCTCAATATGTTAAAGAGGCGTATGGCCGCTGGATGAAGGCCAATGATAAGGCCAAGGTCTACATTTTGGCTAGTGTTTCTGAAGTTCTAGCAAAAAAGCACGAGGGCATGGTCTCAGCTCGTGTGATCATGAGTTCGTTGTAGGATATGTTTGGACAACAATCTGGACAGCTTCGACACGAATCCCTCAAATACGTTTATAACTCCCGTATGAAGGAGGGGTTGTCGGTGAGAGAACATGTTCTCGATCTGATGGTCCACTTCAACGTGGCTGAGATGAACGACACGGTCATTGACGAGCAAAGTCTGGTCTCGTTCATCTTGTAATCTCTTCCAAAGGGTTTCCTGCAATTCCGTAGCAATGCGGTGATGAACAAGATATAGTATAACCGGACTACTCTCCTTAATGAACTACAAACATTCCAGTCTCTTATGAAGAATAAGGGACAGGCTGATGGAGAGACAAATCTGTTTGCCCATTCCAAAAGGTTCTTGAAGGGTTCATCCTCTAGGACTAAGTCCTTTAGATTCATCGTCTGGGCTTAAGAAGACCCAAAAGAAGATGATGGGAGGGAAAGAGAAGGCACCTGCTGCTGATAAAGGCAAGGGAAAAGCCAAAGTTGCAGACAAAGGAAAGTGTTTCCACTGCAACGTGGATGGGCACTAGAAGCGCAACTGCCCAAAATACCTTGCTAAGCTCAAAGAGAAGAAAGGTAACTCTGATTTACTTGTTCTTGAAACCTGCTTAGTGAAAAATGATGATATTACCTGGGTACTTGATTCAGGAGCCACTAATCACGTTTGCTTTTCGTTTCAGGAAACTAGTTCCTTCCATGAGCTCGAAGAAAGTGAGATGACACTCAGGGTCGGAACCGGAGACGTCGTCTTAGCTTGTGTAATGGGAGATGCAAAGCCGTTTTTTAGAGATAGATTTTTATTTTTAGAATATCTGTATATAGTTCCTAAAATTAAGAGGAACTTAATTTCTATCTCTTGTTTAATTGAACTTGGCTATTGTATTACTTTTTCTTTCAATGAAGCGTTGATTTTAAAGAAAGGTGTCAATATTTACTTGGCTAAGTTAGAAAACGGCTTGTACGTACTTAAACCGAATCGAACTAAAGAAATTTTGAATCATGAGATGTTTAAAACTACTAATACTCAAAGTAAAAGGCAAATAATTTCTCAAAATAATACCTATCTATGGCATCTTAGACTTGGTCATATAAATCTCAATCGGATTGATAGACTCTCTAAGAATGGATTTCTAAACAAGTTAGAAGATGATTCTTTACCTTCTTGCAAATCATGATTGGAAGGTAAAATGACTAAGCGACCTTTTACTTGAAAATGTTACAGAGCCATAGAACCCTTAGAACTTATACATTCGGATCTTTGTGGTCCGGTGAATGTTAAAGCTCGAGGAGTGTACGAATATTTCATCTCTCATAGATGATTATTCGAGGTATGGTTATTTATACCTAATGCATCATAAGTCTGAGGCTATTGAAAAGTTCAAAGAGTATTAGGCTGAAGTAGAGAATGCATTAGGGAAAACTATTAAAACATTTCGATCTGATCGAGGTGGAGAGTATATGGATTTGAGATTCCAGGACTATTTGATAGAACATGGAATTAAATCACAACTCTCAGCACCTAATACACCACAACAAAATGGTGTGTCAGAAAGGTGAAATAGAACCTTGTTGGACATGGTTCGTTCTATGATCAGCTATGCTCAATTGCCTGCCTCGTTTTGGGGATACGCAGTAGAGACTGCAGTTCAAATCTTGAACACTGTTCCGTCAAAGAGTGTTTTAGAAACACCTTTTGAATTGGGGAAGGGGCGTAAACCTAGTTTACAACACTTTAGGATTTGGGGTTGTCCGACACACGTGCTAGTGAAAAACCCAATGAAACTGGAACCTCGTTCAAGATTATGCCAATTTGTTGGCTATCCCAAAGAAACGAGAGGTGGTCTTTTCTACGACCCACAAGAAAACAAGGTGATTGTATCGACAAACGCTACTTTCTTTGAGGAAGATCACATGAGATACCATAAACCACGTAGTAAATTAGTACTAAATGAAGCTACAGATGAACAAACAAGAGTTGTTGATCAAGCTGGACCTTCATCAAGAGTTAATGGAGAAGGCAGCATCTCAAGTCACGCTCGTCGTTCACAATCGTTGGGAATGCCTCGACGTAGTGGGACGGTTGTTTTCTAATTATTGTAATAAACTATTATTACTTCAATAAAGTGTTATTATTCCTTATTTACGATATTGTCATTGTTTTAACCCCAAACTCCAATAAACTAAACATCCAAGGCTGTAAAATGTATCTTTAACTGAATGTAGTGTACATATGAATGGTCTCGGTTCAAGATACAGCCTAAAGGGTCAATAGTAAGGGGATAAGGTTTGGGTACCTTACCCTGGTAAAATTATGAATGTGGCCAACTTTGTATAACTCCGTTGACTAGTTAGGTTTCTATTTCACTAGGATGACCTAGGAAACTTGATCTCAATCCTGAGCAGGTTACGAACTCCTCTTTGTGATGGATTGTCCTTTGGCTACTATGGGTGAGAGTGACCAGATTCGCCGACTTAATATGCCTACCTTCTTGGGGACAAGACCGAGTGAGCAGTTGGGGACTTAGCCTAACAAGATGGAATTCACTCCTTCCTACCTACTAGGGTAAGTAGAGGAATGTTCCCTTAAGTTGTGTCTCCGGAACATGAACAAATTGTTCATTAGAGCAACACTGGTACTTAAGGTACAAGATGTAACCCAGGGGTAAAACGGTAATTAGACCCAGATGGTGTTACGAACATTCAAGGATTGACTTGCTGTTATTGATCAATATCCGTGGACACAGAAATATATCTGCAGTGAGAAGAGTGCAGCTGCGGGACTTTAGTGGAGTGTTCCCGCAGTTAACGAATGTTGATTAAGAGGTTAATGAGATTAACCGAGTAATCTTATATCGTTGGAGCTTCTGATCTGTAGGTCCATTACGTCCACCTTCTAGCTCGTAAAGGGTTCTTAGATCGCTTGAATTTAAACTGTTCAAATTCGTTAGGGAATAAATTTAATGTATATAAATACGATATAATATATACTTTTAGAACTATATATTATAAATTTAATGTGAATATGATTCATATTAAATTATATGAGAGAATTAAATATTTGAAAGAGTCCAAATATTAAATTCTAATGTGAATGTGATTCATATTTGAAAACTATAGGTTAAAATTTAATGTGCATTAGATGTGCATTAAAACTATAGGTTGGAGGGAAATATTGATTAAATGTTATTTAACCCAAATTAAATATATGATATTTAATTTGTTTTATTTAAATGTGATTTGAATTAATAATTAAATGTTATTTTATTATTATTTTATTAATTTCAATTAAAATGAGGGAACGTGTCACCCAGACACATTCCCACTATCCCTCTCCTTCTCCCTATCGTTAGCTTAACAGGGAGAAGGGGGTAAGTTAGTTGATGGATCAAACCTACACTTTGAGAATTGTTCTCTCCTGAAAAATTCTATCCTCTCTCTCAAATTTCCTCTTGCATTCTCCAATTGTTGGATCCTTCCAACCTAAGGAAGATCTAAGTGGAATTCATAGCCATAGGAGGTTTTCTTACTGGTGTTTTCCTGTTGGAGAAAAAAAATGAAGTGTTCTTGCTTGTTGTGTTGCTGCAAAAGGAGCAAGGAGTTGTTGTTGAGGAAAACTACAAAGGTAATTATGAATTCTCTTTTAGTTAACTTTATTTTCTAAAGCATGTTTGCATGTTTTCTTCATGTCTAATTAGATTAGAATGCATGTTTATCTCTGTTCTTTTCCAATGTACTGATTTTTGTTTTTTCAACCAAAATGAACTTGCAATTACAATTCCAAACTCGTTTCTGCTGCTCAATGGGATAAGATCTCTATCAGGACCAACCCCAGGGGTTTGTTGCCCAAGGTCAAGTGCAAAAGGTTTGCTGGATTCAAAGGTCTATTTATGGGCTGAAACAACCCTCGAGGTCTTGGAATATAAGGTTTGATGAGGTAATCAAATCTTATGGCTTTGATTAGAATGTTGACGAGCCTTGTGTTTACATGAAAATCGCCAACAACACTATCGCATTTCTGATATTGTATGTGGATGATATCCTACTCATTAGGAATGAGATAGGATTTGTTACTGACATTAAGAAATGGCTAGCTTCGAAATTCCAAATGAAAGATTTAGGAGAGACCTAGTAGGTTTTAGGCATCCAGATAGTCCAGAACAAGAAAAACAAAACGCTAGCCATATCTCAAGCATCTTACATTGACAAGATGTTTTCTAGGTATAAGATGTTGTCTAGGTATAAGATGAAGAGCTCCAAGAAGGGTTTGCTGCCTTTCAGGCATGGGGTTCATATGTCTAAGGATCAATGTCTTAAGACGCCTCAAGAAGTTGATGATATGAGACAAATCCACTATGCTTTAGCTGTAGGGAGCCTTATGTATGCCATGTTGTGTACTAGGCCCGACATAAATTATGCAGTTGGGATTGTAAGTAGGTATTAATCAAATCCAGGATTAGATCACTGGACAACCGTAAAGGCAATCCTCAAGTATCTTAGGAGAATGAGGAACTACAACCTTGTGTATGGAAGTGGGGATTTGATCCTTACGGGATACACAGACTCTAACTTTTAGACCGATAAGGATTCTAGGAATTCCACTTCGGGATCAACGTTCATTCTGAATGGGGGAGTTGTAGTATGGGAAAGCATCAAGCAGGGATGCATCGCTGATTCCATGATGGAAGCCGAGTATGATGCGGCTTGTGAAGCTACAAAGAAAATTGTTTGGCTAAGGAAGTTCATGCTTGATTTGGAAGTTGTTCCAAATATGAACTTGCCAATTACCTTGTTTGTGACAATAATGGTGCAATAGAAAACTCGAGAGAACCTTGGAGTCATAAGTGGGGCAAGCATATTGAACAAAAATATCACCTGATACGGGAGATTGTGCACCGCAGAGACGTGACAGCCACACAGATAGCGTCGGAGCACAACGTTGCTTATCCATTTACAAAGACCCTCAAAACTAGGTCTTCAAGTGCTTCCTAACTCAGGCAAGTTGGAGTATTTTAAAGGGGTATTAAATGCCCTAAGTTATTGTATTATTACTGTACATTTGAGAAGTGTATTATGTACTCCACTAGCTTAGTTCAAGTGGGAGTTTGTTGGGATGTTTGTCTTAATCTCGTGTAAGTTTGTAATATTCCTTATTGAAATAAATAAGAGTTATTTTTTCATCACTTTTTGTCTCGCATATTTATAAACTTAATCCAAAAAACTAAGCTCCAGGGTCATTGAATTATGAGAGAACTAGAACTTGAACGGTGTGTAGTGGACACACAAAAAGGATCACGTTCGAGTTAATGACCCGAACGGTCTCCAGTATATGGATAAGGTTGGAGACCTAATCCTTGATATGTTGTGGATGCAACCCGCTTTTTATTAGATACAAAGGAGGTGATCCATCTCGTTCATGTGGTTGACATGCGAGTGGGGGCATCCTGTGCAATGAGATTGTACAAGATCGGACCGTGAATTATTAAACTTACTGATGTAACACTGTTAACAGTATAGGACTAATAACTTTGTAGATGACAATCAGTGACTCGACCTTAATCCTGAGCTTGTTATAGACTCCTGTTTGCAGGGGTCTGTCCTTTGACAAGTACGGGTGAGAGTGGTCAGAGTTACTCATCCAATATGTCTATCTTCTCAGTGACAGACCACGTGGGGAGCTGGGAACTTGACTACGTGAGATGGAATTCACTCGTTCCTGAATTAGCGAAATTAGAGGGGTTGTACCCTTAAGTGTTATTCCAGGGCTTGGAAAACGGGCGCCCACCCTCTCAATGGCCCAAGAGGGATGTTCTTCATCAGAGGAGCAGTGGGACTTAAGGAGCAAGAGGTAGACACAAGGCTAAAATGGTAATTTGACCCAGCTGTGTCTACGAACAACATGTGAAGGGTCGACTCATGGGCAATGGTTATATCGATGGACACAACTTGTCCTATTGTGATGGGAGTACAACTACAGGCTATAGTGTAATTTTACCGTAGCTAATGACTGTTGAATATTCGGGTAAAAGAGTTTGATAGGTTAATCTCGTATCATTGGAGATCATCATCTGTACGTCCACTAGGTCCCTTAGTTGGATCAAACTGGATAAATTGAGGGTTTATAGTTTGGTGTGAATTTGAAGTGTTCAAATTCATCATTTGGGTATTTATGTCATTTATATGTGATATAGTTGACATAACATATAGTTTGATGTGAATGAGATTCATAATAAACTATAGGTTAGCGTACTTGATTAATTAGTGTTAATTTAGAGAAATTGAATTGAAAGAAATTAAATTATAGTTGACATAACATATAGTTTGATGTGAATGATATTCATAATAAACTATAGGTTAGCGTACTTGATTAATTAGTGTTAATTTAGAGAAATTGAATTGAAAGAAATTAAATTGAATGTGATTCAATTTAAAATTCCACAATCATACAAATGAGATTTGGATAATAAGGTATGAGATACCTTATTTTATGTAATATTCAAATATGATTTGCATATTATAAGGTTATGGTACAATGGTCATTTGATGAAAATTCCACTCCATCCCTCACCACTATATAACGGCTTCAAGAAGCCTTGTGGAAGGCACTTGTTCATTTTTTGAAAATCTCATTCCAAGAACAAGGTAATTTCTCTCAAACACTCTCAATTACTGTCTAAAATTCTCTCCACCCAAAAACCAAAGAGAGTCCCACAACTCTCCCTCAACCGATCGAGAACAACGGAGAAGATTCTTTGGAAGTGTCTTTGTTTCTTGGTTCGAGAGATCGCGTGTTGAGATCGTTGGAACGAAAAGAGTTCGTGATCGGAGAAGGAAACGTCGAATAAGAGTTCATCAACAAGTAAGTATTCCATTTACTTTCTGTTTTCTTCTACTAATCAACATGTTTAGTCTAGGATTTAAGAGATAAGTTTGATTTGAAGAAACCAGTAGCATAACAAACACCACGATGTTTCATGTCATTTTCTACTGCGGGAGTTTCATTCCCTTCACCACATACAATATTAGAAATGCGACAATGGTGTTGATGATTTTCTTGCAGATACAAGGCTCATCAACATTCTGATTAAAGCCGTAAGATTTGATATCCTCATCAAACCTTATATTCCAAGACATTGAGACTTGTTTAAGTCCATAAATAGACCTTTGAAGCCTGCAAACGTTTTGCTCTTGGCCTTCAGTAATGAACCCCTTGGGTTGGTCCATGTAGATTGCCTCATCAAGATTTTCATTCAGAACGGTCGTCTTGACATCCGTCTTCCATACCTCATAGTCATAATATGCGACAATGGCCAGAAGGATCGTGATAGACTTTACCATGGCAATAGGAGAAAAGGTTTCCTCATAGTCAACCCCTTCTCTCTCAACAAAACCCTTTGCAACTAGTCTGGCTTTGAAGGTCTTCACCTTCCCAACTACACCACGTTTACGTTTGTAGATCCACTTACAACCGATAGGCTTAACCCCATCCGGTTGGTCCACAAACTCCCAAACGAAATTGGAGTACATCGACTCCATTTCTCGGTCCATGGCTTTAATCCATTCGTCTTTGTCAACATCATTCATTGCTTGATCATAGGTTAATGGATCCTCACAGTCATCATAAGTTATGGAAACTTGGGTTTCAGCTAAACCCATGTAACGTTCAGGCTGTCTGACAAACCTCCTACTGTGCCAAGGCATTCTCAACTCTTGAGAAGGGCGTAATTGACTACACGAGCTAGAATAAACAACACTTGTTGATGTACTAACACAATCAACAACTCTTGCTGATGAACTTTGCATTTTGTTTAACACAATCTTACTGCGTTGTTTATGCTCCCTAATGTGGTCCTCCTCAAGGAACGTGGTGTTTGTCGACACAAGCACCCTATTTTCCTTACGATCGAAAAATAAACCATCCCTCGTCTCTTTTCGGTAACCTATGAAGAGGTACAATTTTGAACGGGGTTCCTGCTTCTTCGGGTTTGACACCAACACATGGATCGAGCATCTCCAAATTCTAAAATGACATAAAGTACTTTTAAGACTATACCAGAGCTCGAAAGGTGTTTCAGAAACACTCTTCAACGGAAAAGTGTTCAAAATATATACCGGAGTCTCCACTGCGTGACCCCAAAATGAGTCAGGGAGATAATTCTATGTTCACCATCAACCGAAACGTGTCCAACAGGGTTCTGTTTCTCATCTTCGATGCACCATTATGTTGTGACATACAAGGTGCTGAGAGTTGGGACGTAATTCTATGTTCTATCATATAGTCCTAGAACTCAGTGCCCATGTATTCTCCACCTCGATCAAATTAAAGTGTTTTAATCATTCTGCCTAATTTGTTCTCAACCTTAGTCTTGTACTCCTTGAAATTTTCAAGAGTTTCAGACTTCCCATGGATTAGGTAAATATACCCATACCTCGAATAGTCATCTTTGAAAGATACGAAGTATTCATAACCACCTCGTGCTTCAACACTCATCGGACCACATAGGTCAGAATGTATAAGCTCAAGGGGCTCTTTGGCTCTATATCCTTTTCTACTAAAAGGTCGTTTGATCATTTTGCCTTCGAGGCATGACTCACACACCGGTAAAGAGTTTTCTTCCAACTGACTTAGAAGTCCACTCTTCACTAGTCTCCCAATCCTATTGAGATTTATGTGACCTAACCTTAGATGCAAAAGATGGGTATTTTCTTTTAGAGAAACTTAAAATCTTTTACTTCGCGTTTCAAATGTTTTAAAAATTCAGTATTCAAAACACTTTTGACTGAATTTGGTTTTAAAACATATAAATTATTCTCAAGTGAAGCAGAAAACAACACATTTCCATTACGAGAAATAAACGATTTATTGTATTAAAAATTAACGGAAATACAATGTTCAATTAAACAGGAAATAGAAACATGGTTTCTAGTAAACCTTAGAACTATGTACATATTATCCAATAAAATGTACTTCCCGCCGAAGTAAAGCTTCACTGTGCCCACAGCTGCAGCCGAGACAACTTCTCCAGATCAAGCCCTGAGTGTTATCTCACCCTCCTGCAGTCGCTGCCATGAACTAATTCCTGAAAAGAAGAACAAACATGGTTAGTGGCGCCTGAATCAAGTATCCAGATAGAGTCATTACTCACCACTAAACATGTTTAAGTTGCTAGTAAATCACATTTACCTTTTTTCTTCTTCTCGGCAAGGAACTTGCGGCAATTCCTCTTCTAGTTGTCGTCCCCGTTGCTGTGGAAACACTTTCCTTTTTCCGCAACCTCCTTGACCCTTTTGCCCTTGTGGGCGGCAGTGCGGTCAGCTTTGCCAACCTTCTTAAACTTCTTCTTCTTCCTTTTCGGGCCTGAAGATCCTACAAATTTTGTCCCATAGGTCGAACCCCTCTGATATGACCTGAAGGCAACATTTGCCTCACCTTCCTATCCCTTGACATTCATCTAGGACTGGAAGGTTTGTAGTTCGTTGAGGAGGGTGGTCAGAGTGTAGCTAATTTTGTTCATAACAGCATTGCTACGACACTAGAGGAAACTCTTCGGAAGAGTCTCCATAATAAAGCATACCGTGATCGACTCGTCGATTGAAGCACCGTTTATCTCAGCCAAGTTGAAGTGGGTCATCATGTCGAAAACATGTTCCCTAACAGATGTGCCCTCGTTCATCCTAACATTAAATACATGTTTGAGGGAATCATGCCTAACCTGAAAGAACTATTGTCCAAAATTGTTTTGCAAGGAATCCATGATCTTCTTACCGGTGACCATGACCTCGTGCTTCTTAGCCAAGACTTCAGATAAGCTTGTTATGAGGTAGGCCATGGCCTTTTCATTAGCCCTAATCCATCAATCGTACACATCACGAACACTTTGCGATGTGGGCAAGCCCGACACCTCAGGACACTCCTTAGTGAGCGTGAACTTAAGGTTGTCAGTTACTAAGATCGTGTTTATATTGTTTTTCCATGACTGATAGTTATCTCCTACGAGCTTATCGGAAGCTAAAAGAGCGATGATTGAACTCGACATTTTGCTAAAAGAAAAAAACTTTGTATTAGATCTCGCAAAAACTTTTGAAAACCCAATCATTTTTTAGCAAATATTATCCTTGAAGGGAATCGTTGTCCCGCAGCGGAAGCGATTGTGAATCGCGCGCTCTTGATTTAGTTACAACGATATAATTCAAGAACATATATAAATAGATTAAGCATATAAATATAATGGACAGCAAGAAAGTTACCTTTGAAGAACCTTTCTTCAAGTGCTCCTCCTCTCTCACGATCAAGATCAACGCAACACGAACTCGAACGAACACTGACACTACAACCGGATCTTCTCTGTTGTTCTCTAGGTGAGGGAGGAAGGTGGGTTCCCTTTAGGTGAGCTGAAGTGTTTTGTGAGAGAGATGTGTATTTTGAAACTCTTCCAACAACACAACAAAGAGCTTAGAATTCCTTTTCCTAGTTGCATCTCATGCAACCATATATATAGGCAAAAAGGATAAAAATGACCATCCTACCCCTTCTTTATTCTCTCTCTAGTATATAGTTTATATATGAATCTAATTCACATTAAAACTATATTTTATATCAATTATATCATCTATAATTGATATAACACCTCATGTATGAAGTTGAACACTTCAATTACATTCTTAACTTTATACCCTCAATATTACCATATTCAGCCAACGGAGGGATCTAAGGGACCTATAGATCATGAGCCCCAATGATGTGAGATAAACTGATGAAAGTCTTTAATCCAGTTAATCAATATTCATTAACTACAAGTCACTCCACTATAGACTTGTAGCTGCACTCTCCTCACTGTAGATAATAATGTGTCCACTGATATAGTAATTACCCATGAGTCGACCCTTCACAGGTTGTTCGTAATCACGGTTGGGTCAAATTACCATTTTACCCCTGTGATTACCTCTTTGCTCCTTAAGCACCACTGATCCTCTAATGAACAACAAGTCTAAGGTCCTACCTTAAACTCATATCCTCATAGAGGGCGGGGCCCCATTGTTCAAGACCTGGAGACAGTTCTTAAGGGAACAACCTATCTAATTCCTCAGTGTAGGAATGAGTGAATTCCATCTTGCACAGTTAAGTTCCCAGCTACCTACGAGGTTCTGTCCCTTAGAAGTTAGGCTTATTGAGTCGGCTACAGGCCACTCTCACCCATACTAGTCTAAGGACAAACCCCGATAAGCAGAAGTTCTTAACTTGCTCAAGATTAAGGTCGAGTCACTAATGACAATCTATAAATTACTAGCCTTATCCTGTTAACGGTGTTACACTGGTTAGACTAATAATTTGCGATCCAGTCTTGTATGAACTCTTCATACAGGATGCCCCCATTCGCATGTCAACTACATGAATGAGTTGGATTACCTCATTTGTACTGATTACAAAGTGAGCCGCATCCATGGTGCTTCCAGAATGAGGTTTCCAACCTTATTCTTATACCATAGACTATTTAGGTTATATTCTTGAACTCAACCCAAATAGTGTCCACTACACTGATGTTCAAGATAAAAGTTATAACCTTGGAGCTTAGTTTATTTGATTTATAAAGCAAGACTATAATTCTATCAAAACAAATAACACTTTATTTAATTGATCAAAATTACACAAGTTTAGGGCATAAATCCCAACAATCCTAGGATCCCTAGGTCATTTTAAAAGTTGCAATGATACCCCAAATGTTTAAAATGACCACCATCGTAAGGTAGACAGAATCATTCCTCCTTTGGGACGAGACTTTCTAGATAATACCCTAATGCCAGAATAACTCTTATTTCTATAGGCATCCAGTTACCATTTTTCGGTATGAATTCATTAACTTTTAATGAACCCTGTGAGTGTCACCCTCTATCTTTAAATTTCTATAGTATTTGTCCGAACAATAGCCTCCGTAGGGAGAACTACGAAGGAAAACCAACAAGGATATCGTACCAATTTCAGGAATTCACGGTGTTCCGACTCCCATGATCAAGGCCCTCCGTAGGAATTGTCTGGTCCAGACCAAACTAGCAGGCGGATCATGGTCGTCTCACGGTGTGAATCGATATAAGAGACCGTGGGTGTGACGCCCGAGGAAGAGGGGTACATGAATGAACCGAGTCCA
Organism: Trichosanthes cucumerina; assembly: GCA_036507285.1. Classification (NCBI taxonomy): domain Eukaryota; kingdom Viridiplantae; phylum Streptophyta; class Magnoliopsida; order Cucurbitales; family Cucurbitaceae; genus Trichosanthes; species Trichosanthes cucumerina. The sequence continues at coordinate 66,783,718 of CM071836.1, read as the reverse complement.
CATCTGAATGAAAAGGATCCTAGGGATATGGAAGCATGGTGCCCGAGGAAAAGGAGTACATGCGAGTGACCATGAGGATATGAAAGTACAGTTGAGAAAGGCGTAAAAGAATTGATAGCTACTACCAATATCAACAAGGTGCACCTTCCTTTTCGGTGGCTCAATCATAAAAACTCCACAGTTAAGCGTGCTTGGCTTGGAGCAATTCTATGTTAGGTGACCTCCTGGGAATTTTCCTAGGGAGCATGTGAGTGAGGACAAAGCATGCTGAAAGGACCCCGTGTTGGTTTGTGGGGTCAGTGTCTTCACTCTTATAAGCAGTCATGGATGATATAGTGACGCAGCCAGGTCGCAGAGGATCCTGGGCCTGGGGCATTACAGTGGGTCCTGTTTTTACAGGTCCCGCTCACACTCACTATAAGTACTCTCTTCATTCACCTTGAATTTTAACCCATACAAATACAACCCGTAGGGGGACGCTCCCATTTGCGCCACGAGACCAAGTATGGATCTCACGGTGTGAACTTAACGGAGATTTGTGGATGGAAATTCAATTTATCTCATACACTTTATTTCCTCCCATTTAACACTTTTGATTAACTGGATTGACAAAGATAAACTGGCTATATTTACCTAAGTCTACCAATATAACTCTTATATCTGATTAACCTAAGTCAATAATCAAATTATTAACTTAGGTCTACGTGAGAATATTTAATTAACTCTTAATTAACGACACTCACGAAAATATAACTTATGAATCTCCAAACAAAATTTACTCCCAGGTTGGTTCCTAGGTAGGGGTGTTCCGCAAAGTATCAGCTTACATACCCCAACATTAGACAAAACCTTCATTAGACAGAGTTACTAATTAGTCACCATTCATAAGTCATATTGATTTTCTAATTCTAATCTTATTAGAACTAGAAAACCTAAGCCTAGTTAATTCATGTTGTAAAACATTTAAAACTAATTAATTAACTTAGGCTACATGCATTTTTATGTTATTGTGCTTGATCATTCATCTCATGAATAATTAAACTATGTAACATACATTCATCACATGAATAAATACATGTCAATGCTTTTAATCTAAATAATATAACACTCATATTAATCAAATTAAAACATACATTATATTATAACTCCTATAATATAACTTATCATGCATATTGTTATAATATAAATATGAGACATGAAATGCTTAATCTAAGGTGGGATTTTAAACTATATAGCCTACATTATGAACATAGATTAAACCATATAACACTTGCATAAAATAAATAAATAACAAATTGGACCGATTTTGGCACTCTAGGGACTTTAATTAAATTAATTAATATTAATATAACACTTATATTAACATTAATTAATAAAATTATTAAAAAACTTATTTTACAATTTCAATACATAATTAAAAAAGAAAATAAGTACTCCGACTAAGCCCCTCTTGGCCACTTCGCGTGGAAATAGCGCTGGAACTACCCACTATCGAAGCAGTGTTGCAAAGCCGTGGGCTGCGTTGCAACGTTGCACTGCCCATGCGCCTGGGCAGCGTGCTCAACGTGCACAACTGTTGGGATTTTTGTTCCAATCTCGTGTTTGTAATATATTGTTTGAAATTAATAAGAGTTATTCATTTCATCACTTTGTGTCTCGCAATATTTATAAACTTTTCCAATAAACTAAGCTCCAAGGTCATTGAATTTATGAGAGAACTACAACTTGAACGGTGTGTAGTGGACACACAACGAGGATCACGTTCGAGTTAATGACCCGAACGGTCTACAGTATATGGATAGGGTTGGAGACCTAATCCTGGATACACTGTGGATGCGGCCCACTTTGTATTAAATACAAACGAGGTGATCTCGTTCTTGTGGTTGGTTGACATGCGAGTGGGGGCATCCTGTTTAATGAGATTGTACAAGACCGACCGTGAATTATTAGACCCACCGATGTAACACCGGTGACATTAAGGACTAATAAACTTCGTAGATGACCATTAGTGACTCGACCTAAATCCAGAGCGTGTTAAGGACTCCCGCTCATGGGTCCGTCCTTTGACTAAATACAGTGAGGGTGGTCACGATTACTCGCCCAATATGCCTATCTTCTCGTGGACGGGACCAAGTAGTGAGTGGGAACTTAACTACGCGAGATGGAATTCACTGCTCGCGCTTTAGGGAAACTAGAGGGGTTGTTCCCTTAAGTCGACTCCGTGGCTTGACACACGGCGCGCCCACCTTCTCACCGCCCGAGAAGGGTGTTGTGTATGGTTGGACCATCACAATATGTTGTTCATTAGAGGAGCAGTGTGGACTTAAGGAATAAGAGGTAGACACAGGGGTAAAATGGTAATTTGACCCAGCCGTGTCTACGAACAACCTATGAAGGGTCGACTCATGGGAATTGGTTATATCAGTGGACACGTAATATTCTGCACTAACGGGAGTGCAGCTACGGGCTATAGTGGAGTGTTACCGTAGCTAATGAATGTTGGTTAACCGGTCAAAGAGTTTGGCGAGTTAATCTCGGATCATTGGAGCCCGCCATCATGTTGTTGGTCCATTAGGTCCCTCGGTTGGCTCCACCTGGGTTAAAAGAAGGGTTAATGTTTTGGTATGAAATTGAAGTGTTCAATTTCACTATAAGGGCATTTATGTCATTTTTATGAGATATGAATGATATAATATATAGTTTAATGTGAATGAGATTCATAATAAACTATAGGTTAGCCTAATTGTTGAATTAGGGCTAATTGGAGAAATTAAATGAGAGAAATTAAATTGGATGTGATTCAATTTAATTAATCCACAATTATTGCAAATGAGATTTGCAATATGAGATATGAGATATCTTATATTATGTGGTTATGCAAATGAGATTTGCATAACCTATGGTTGTGGTATAGTGGTAATAATGAGGAGATGTTAACTCACTCATTCTACTATTTAAACCCTTTGCAAGAAGGGTTTGGTAAGATTTCTTCTCATTTTTTGTTTTTCACCAAAGAGAAGAAAAGAGAATTCTCTCTACTCTCTCATTTCTCCTCCCTCTCCAAAACACAAATAAGTTCCCACCAACTTCCCTTCTCCAAGAGAGAACAACCGAGAAGATCATTTGGTGGTGTTCGAGATCGTTTTGTGGGAAGATTTCGTTGAGATCGAGTAGCACGAAGAGTTCGTGATTCGAGGAAGAAATTGTTGTGTTTGTCTACAACAAGTAAGTAAAATCTCTACTTGTTGTAAATTTCTTCTCTTTAAGCATGTTTAGCCTAGATCTAAGTGTTAGATCAATTTTAATAAACACAAGTTGCATAATGATACCTCTACGATTCAATCGTCTTCCGCTGCGTGGGGATTTTCATTCCCTTCAAATGGTATCAGAGCCATCTCGATGGTTCTTCATTTATGCACTGTTTTGTTAAAATTAGGTGGGTATTTGGCCATAATTTCATGAGATGATTGCTTGGTTTGCATTATGGATGTTTTCGGTTTTTGGCACTAGATTAGATTTACAATTATGTTGATGAGATCAATGTAAGGGCCCGTTGTTTTTTGGGCATTTTGTTGTAAATCGAGTCTGTAAATCCAGGTCGTTCGTGGCAAGAGTTTCTGTGAAGAAATCGGAGTGGAAATAGCAAAGTGTTTGATGTTCTGTCGATGGCGCTGAGACGCTGCCCAACGGCGTCTCAATGTTGTTCTTGCGGGCGGAGGCATTGTTGCAGAGCAGCGTTGTAACGCCGGGCGTCGCGTTGCAACGCCACCGAGTTGAGGACGCGCCGACGCCGAGGCGATAAATACAGTAACGCTCAGCGCGCTGAGGCGATTCTTTGGCGCTTTTTCAAAGACGTGGGATCATTCAACAAGTGGGCGGTTTAATTTCGTAATATTGTTTATTTTTATTATAAAATGTATTTATTTATTTAATTTAATTATTTTATTAAATAATATTAATATAAATGTTATATTAATGTTATTTAATTAAATAATTGCCCCTAGGTGCTAAAAATCGGTCCATTTTTGCTATTTAATTATTTTATGCATGAGATGTATATTTTAATTAATTTCTATGTGCATAATGTATGTCATATAGATTTAAAATCCCATCTTAGGTTAAACATTTCATGCATCATTTATATTATAAGAGTTATAATATATAGTATGCATGATAGGATTATATTATAAGAGTTATAATACAATGTATGCATGTTTTTATTTTTTTTTAAATATAAGTGTTATATTTTTAAATTAAAAGCATGCTCATGCATTTAATTCATCTGATGAATGTATGTTATAGTATAGTATTATTCATGTGATGGATGATCAAGCACTATAACATAGAAATGCATGAAACCTAAGTTAATTATTAGTTTTAAAGTGTTTAGAACTTGAATTATTAGACTTAGGTTTTCTAATTTTCTAATGAGATTAGAAATTTAGGAAATCAAGTATAACTTTTGAATGGAGACCGATAAGTAACTCTGTCTAAGGAAGGTTTTGTCTAAGGTTTGGGTATTTAAGTTGACGCTTGCGGAACACCCCTACCTGGAAACCGACCTGGGAGTGAATTCGGTCAGGAGATTCTTAGGTTATATTCTCGTGAGTGTCGTTAATTAAGTGTTAATTAATTTACTCACATAGACCTAAGTTAATAATGTGATTATAAACTTAGGTTAATACCATATAAGAGTTATATTGGTAGACTTAGCTAAATTTTAGCCAGTTTATCTAGGTCAATCTCTATTAAAATTAAAGTGCTGAGTGGGAGGAAATATAGTGTATGAGATACATTTGAATTTCCATCCACAAATCTCCGCTAAAGTCCGCACCGTGAGATCTATACTCGGCCTCGTGGCGCAAATGGGAGCGTCCCTCTTCGGATGGCATTTGTATAGGTCAATATCATCGTGGATGGAGAGAGTACTTATAGTGAGTGGGAGCGGGGCTTGTGAAAACGAGACCCACGGTCTCTTCTTTCGATTCACACCGTGAGACGCCTATGATCTGCCCGCTAGTTTGGCTCGACCGCACAATCCCTTCCGGAGGGCTTGATCATGGGAGTCTGAACACCGTGAATTCTCGAAAGGGATACAGCTTCTCTGGTTGGTTTTCCTTCTTGGTTCACCCTTCCTGTGGCTATTGTTTGACTGATACTTGGAAACTTAAAGTTTGAGGGTGACACTCACGCACTGTTAAGTGTTAATGAATTCGACCAACAATTGTAATTGGACGCCTAATGGAATAAGAGTTATTCTGGGATTAGGGTCTAATCGAGAAAGTCTCGTCCTAGAGGAGGAGTGTTCTGTTCACCCTTCGGTGGCGGTCATTCTAAACCTTTAGGGTGTCATTGCAAAATTTTGAATGACCTAGGGATCATGAAATTTTTTTTTGCTAAAACTTGAATGGTTTTCAAAAGTTTTTTGCGAGACTAATACAAAGTTTTTTCTAATTTTTCAGCTAAAATGTCTAGCGCAATAATAGCTTTACTCGCTACAGATAAGTTAGTGGGAGATAATTACCAGAGTTGGAAAAACAACATTAATACAATTTTGGTAACTGACAACATAATGTTCGTGCTATCTGAGGAGTGTCCTCAGATGCCGGGCTCGACTGCGTCGCGAAGTGTTCACGATGCGTACGATTGATGGATCAGGGCCAATGAAAAGGCCAAGGTCCACATAATTGTCAGCATGTTTGATGTCTTGGCAAAGAAGCATGAGCTGATGGTTTCCGCTAAGGAGATCATGGAGTCCTTGCAGGAAATGTTTGGATAGCAGTTCTTTCAGGTCCGGCATGTCACGCTCAAATACGTTTTCAACGCACGGATGAAAGAGGGGTCGTCTGTCCGTGAACACGTTCTAGACATGATGACCCACTTTAATCTGGCCGAGATGAACGAGGCTTCGATCGACGAGTCGAGCCAGGTCAGTTTTATTTTGGAGACTCTTCCGAAGAGTTCCCTTCAGTTTCGTAGCAATGCTCTTATGAACAAAATTAGTTACACTCTGACTACCCTCCTCAATGAGCTACAGAATTTCCAATCCTTGAACAGGGTCAAGGAATCTGAGGCAAATGTTGCCTACAAGTCTTATCACAGGGGTTCGACCTCTGGGACGAAACCTGTTGCTCCTTCACGCCCGAAAGAGAAGAAGAGGATGAAGAGGGGTAAAACTAACCGTGCTGCCGCCCAAAAGGGCAAGAAGGTCAAGGACGTTGCAGAGAAAAGAAAGTATTTCCACTGCAATGGGGGCGGTCACTGGAAGAGAAACTGTCCCAAATTCCTGACCGAGAGGAAAAATCAAGGTAAATGTGATTTACTTGTGATGTAAACATGTTTAGTGGAGAGTAGTGACTCGCTCGATATTGGATTCAGCGCCACTAACTACGCTTGTTCTTCTTTTCGTGAGATTGATTCTCGCACCGCCACGAGAGGGGTGAGGTAACTCTACGGGTTAGATCCGGGAGCTTGTCTCTTTGCAAAGAATCGGCACTGGTGAAGTCGCATTTTGGCGGAAGTACTTATTGTTGGACAATCTTTACATAGTTCCGTGGTTTACTAGAAACCTTATTTCAATTTCTGCGCTAATTGAACATTGTATTTCAGCTCTTTTTTGAATTTAATAAAGCGTTTATTTCTTTCAAAGGGAATGTTATTTGTTCACCACTCGAAAATAATCAGATGTTTTGAAACCCAATTTCGTCAAAAGTGTTTTGAATACGGAATTGTTTAAAACTGCAGAAACACGAACTAAGAAAGCAAAAGTTTCTCCATAAGAAAATGTCAATCTTTGGCATCTACGGTTATGCCACATTAATCCCAATAGGATTGAGAAACTAGTGAAGTGTGGACTTCTGAACGAGTTGGAAGAAAACTCTTTGCCAGTGTGTGAGTCATGCCTTGAGGGCAAAATGACCAAACGTCCTTTTAGTTGAAAAGGATATAGAGCCAAAGAGCCTCTTGAGTTTGTACATTCTGACCTCTGTGGTCCGATGAATGTTAAAGCTCGGGGCAGTTATGAGTATTTCTTGTCTTTCATAGACGATTATTTAAGATATGGGTATATTTACCTAATGCACAAGAAATCTGAAACTCTTGAAAAGTTCAAGGAGTACAAGACTGAGGTTGAGAACCTCTTAGGTAAATCGCTTAAAACACTTCGATCGGATCGAGGTGGAGAGTACATGGACACTGAATTCAAGGACTATACGATTGAACACGGAGTCACGTCCCAACTCTCAGCACCTAGTATGCCACAACAGAATGGTGTATCGGAGAGGAGAAACAGAACCTTGTTGGACATGGTTCGATCGATGATGAGCTATGCTCGTCTCCCTGATTCTTTTTGGGGGTACGCAGTGGAGACTGCGGTTTATATTTTGAACAACGTTCCGTCCAAGAGTGTTTGTGAAACACCTTTCGAGCTCTGGAGTGGACGTAAAGGCAAATTACATCACTTCATGATTTTGGGATGCCCGACCCACGTGTTGGTGTCAAACCCAAAAAAGTTGGAACCCCGTTCGAAATTGTGCCTATTCGTAGGTTATCCTAAAGAGACTAGGGGTGGTCTGTTTTACGATCCTAAGGAGAATAGGGTGCTTGTGTCGACAAACGCCACTTTTCTTGAGGAAGACCATGTCAGGGATCATTTACGAAGGAGTAAAATTGTATTGAATGAAATGGATGGGTTCATCGACAGAAGAGTTGCCGATGGGGCTAGTACGTCAACAAGTGTTGTTGATCCTAGCACGCCTAGTCAAATCCGTTCTCAAGAGTTGGGAATGCCTCGACGTAGTGGGAGGGCCGTGAGAGACGGCCCGATCGCTACATGGGTTTAAATTGAAACCTCGCTTGTCACTCCCGATGATGATCGTGAGAATCCATTGACCTATGATCGTGCAATGGTTGATGTTGACAAAGACGAGTGGATTAAAGCTATGGACCAGAAATGGAGTCTATGTACTTCAATTCAGATGGGGAGCTTGTGGATCAACCGGATGGGGTAAAACCTATTGGTTGCAAATGGATCTACAATCGTAAACGCGGGCGTAGATGGGAAGGTGCGGACCTTCAAAGCCCGACTAGTGGCAAAGGGGTTTACCTGTGTTGAAGGGTTGACTATGAGGAGACCTTTTCACCTATTGCCATGGTAAAGTCGATCGAGATCCTTCCGCCATTGACGCGTATTATGACTACGAGGTATGGCGGATGGACGCCAAGACGACCTTTACGAATGGCAATTTTTGATGAGACCATCTACATGGACCAACCCAAAGGGTTCATTGCCCAAGGCCAAGAGCAAAAAGTTTGTTTCGCCATAGGTCCATTTATGGACAAAACAGCGCTCGAGGTCTTGGAATATAAGATTTGATGAGGCAATCAAATCTTATGGCTTTGATCAAAATGTCGACGAGCCTTGTGTCTACAAGAAAATCGCTGACAAAATTGTCGCATTTTTGGTGTTGTACGTGGGCGATATTCTTCTCATTGGGAATGAGGTAGAATTTCTTATCGACGTTAAAAGTGGCTAGCTTCGCAATTCCAAATGAAAGATTTGGGAGAAGCTCGGATGTTCTAGGTATCCGGATAGTCCGAACCTAAGAACGGGCACGCTAGCCTTGTCTCAAAGCGCCTTATATTGACAACATGTTGTTTAGATATAAGATGCAAAACTCCAAGAAGGGCTTTGTCGCCTTTCGTGGCATGGGGTTCACTTGTCTAAGGATCGGTGTCCTAAGACTCCTCAAGATTTTGAGGATATGAGACGGATTCCATATGCTTTAGCTGTAGGGAGCCTGATGTATGCCATGGTGTGTACTAGGCCCGACATCCGTTATGCAAAGAGGAATTGTCGGTGAGACATCGGTCCAATCCAGATTAGATCACCGGATGGTAGAAAAGGCAATCCTCAAGTATCTCGGAGAGACGAGGAACTACGACTTAGTGTATGGCGGTGGGGATTTGATCCTTACGGGATACACAGATTCGATTTTCGACCGATAAGGATTCTAGGAAATCCACTTCGGTCACCTTCATTTTGAATGGAGGAGTCAGAGTATAGTGAAGCATCAAGCGAGGATGCATCGCTGATTCCACTATGGAAGCGGAGTATGTTGCAGCTTGTGAAGCTGCAAAGGAAGCTGTTTGGCTTAGGAAGTTCATGATAGATTTGGAAGTTGTTCCAAACATGAATGAACTTGCCAATCACACTGTTCTGTGATAACAGTGGTCCAGTAACCAATTCACGTGAGCCTCAAAGCCATAAGAGAGGCAAACACATTGAACGCATGTATCATATGATACGGGAGATTGTGCACTGCGGAGACGTGACGGTCACGCAGATAGCGTCGGAGCACAACGTAGCTGATCCATTTACAAAGCCCCTCACGGCTAAGGTGTTTGAGGGTCACCTAAAGAGTCTAGGTCTTCGAGAGCTTCCTGACTAGGGCAAGTGGGAGATGTGTAAATGGGTATTCAATGCCCTAGTTTATTGTATTACTTCATTGTAATTTATGTACATTTCGGAAATGTATTTTCTCCACTGCTTAGTCGAAGTGGGAGTTTGTTGGGATTTTTTTCCTAATCTCGTGTTTGTAATATATTGTTTGAAATTAATAAGAGTTATTCATTTCATCACTTTGTGTCTCGCAATATTTATAAACTTTTCCAATAAACTAAGCTCCAGGGTCATTAAATTTATGAGAGAACTAGAACTTGAACGGTGTGTAGTGGACACACAGCGAGGATCACGTTCGAGTTAATGACCCGAACGGTCTCATGATATGGATAGGGTTGGAGACCTAATCTCGAAACACTGTGGATGCGCCCGCTTTGTAATAGATACAAACGAGGTGATCCGACTCGCTTCATGTGGTTGACATGCGAGTGGGGCATCATGTGCAATGAGATTGTACAAGACCGATCGCGTGAATTATTAGACCTCACGATGTAACACCGCTGACAATGAAGGGCTAATAACTTCGTGAGATGACCATTAGTGACTCGACCTTAATCCTCGAGCATGTTACGGACTCCTCATCCTCGCAGGGTCCGCCCTTGACTAGTACGGGTGAGGGTGGTCACGAGCCACTCGCCCAATATGCCTATCTTCTCGTGGGACAGACCAAGAAGGAGCCGGGAACTTAACTACGCGAGATGGAATTCACTGCTCCCGCTTTAGGGAAACTAGAGGGGTTGTTCCCTTAAGTGCTGACTCTAGATGTTGCCTCTTGTTGAGGTTTATGCGCTAAAACTCATAGTTTGTAAATTTTTTTCTAATTATTGTAAAAATAGTTATCATTTCAATAAAGAGTTATTGTTAGTTATTGTACGATATTAACCTTTATTTTAACCCTAATTCAAATAAACTAAATATCCAAGACTGTAAAATGTCTCTTGAACTGAATGTAGTATACATATAAATGATCTCGGTTCGAGATACAACCTAAAGGGTCTATAGTAAATAAGTTTTGGGTACCTTACCGTGGTAACACTACGGATGTGGCCCACTTTGTATATGATACAAACACTCTGATCCTGACATGTTCATGTAGATGATACGTGAGTGGGGATATCCTATGTAATAAGATTACATAAGACCGAACCGTGAGATAGTAACCAATAGATGTAACTCCATTGACTAGCTAGGTTTCTATTTCACTAGGATGACCTAAGCAACTTGATATCAATCCTGAGCACGTTACGAACTCCTGTTTGCGAGGGATTGTCCTTTGACTAGTATGGGTGAGAGTGGCCAGATTCGCGACTCAATATGCCTACCGTCTTGCGGACAAGACCGAGTGAGCAACTGGGGACTTAGCTTAGCAAGATGGAATTCACTCATTCTCGCCTACTAGGGTAAGCAGATGAATGTTCCCTTAAGTGGTGTCTCCGGGACTTGAACAAAGGACTCGACCCTCTCATTGGCCCGAGAGTAACTTCTGTTTCTTTGTAGGACCACAAACAAATTGTTCATTAGAGGAGCACTGGTACTTAAGGTACAAGATGTAACCCATGGGTAAAACGGTAATTTGACCCAACTTGTGTTAAGAACATTCGTGAAGGATTGACTTGCTATTATCGGTCAATATCCGTGGACACAGAAATATATCTGCAGTGAGAAGACTGCAGCAGCGGGACTTCAGTGGAGTGTTCCCACAGTTAACGAATGGTGATTATGAGGTTAATGAGATTAATCGAATAATTTCAAATCGTTGGAGCTTCTGATCTGTAGGTCCATTAGGTCCACCTTCTAGCTCGTAAAGGGTTCTTAGATCGTTTGAATTTGAAATGTTCAAATTCATTAAGGAATAAATTTAATGTATATACATACGTTGTAATATAAAGTTTTTGAACTTTATATTATAAATTTAATGTGAATATGATTCATATTAAACTATGTGAGAGAATTAAATATTTGAAAGAGTACAAATATTATTTTAAATGTGAATGAGATTCATATTTGAAAACTATAAGTTAAAATTTAATGTGCATATGATGTGCATTAGAACTATAGGTTAGATGGAAAAATTATTAAATGTGAATTAATCCAAATTAAATATATGTTATTTAATTTGAATAAATTAAATATTATTTAAATTGATAATTATATAATTAAATATAATTTAATTATATTATATTATTAATTATATTTAATTTTATTATTTTATTAATTAAATTAAGGGAACGTGTCATCTAGACACGTTCCCACTACCCCTCTTCTTCTCCCTATCGATAGTTATACAGGGAGAAGAGAGATCAATGGATTTGATCGATGATGGTGTGCAATTCGTGATTTGTTAAAAAAAACAAATTCTCTCTCTCTCAAATTCCCTTCTCCTTTCAAAATCCGTTGGAATCCTTCCCACCAAGGATTGGATCTAAATAGAAACTCGGAGGATAGGAGGTTCTTCTTTGTGGTGTTGTCCTGAGGAAAATAACAGAGGAATTTTCTTGGTTGCTATATTGCTTTGCAAGAGGAGCAAGGAGTTGCTGTTTATTCTAATATACAAAGATAACTTAGATTTTCCTTATAGTTAATTTAATTTACATCATGTTTGCATGTTTAATTAGGATCATGCTCTAATTATATTAGATTATATGCTTATCTCTGTTTTATTTACCCAATGCACTGATATTTCTAGTAAACCAAAACAATCAAGCTAATCGATCTTAAAACACGTTTTCGCTACTCAAGGGGATCAAATCTCCATCAATTGGTATTAGAGCAATGCTTGTTTTGTTTTGCTTGAAACAAATTTGCATTGGTTAGGTGGGAATTGCATTTGGTTTGCTGTAAAACTAGTTTAGGAAAATTTTGGCCTTAGATTTATTTTTTATTAGATCAAATTAAATGTAAAGGCCCTTGCATTTTGGGCAATTAAGCATAATTAAGTCTGTAATATTGTTTTGAGTCGTTGTGACAAGTTTGAAGCAATTCGGATGAGTATCGGGTGAGAAATTGGCAATTAAAGCAGCTGTTTTCAAAGTATTAAGCTACTGGCAGAACCAGTAGCGTTGCAACGCTGACGAACGGCTTCGACATCAATACTGAAGGGAATAAAACTCCCGCAACGGGAAACGACTTTGAATAGTCATGGTGATCATTTTGAAAACAATTCTTAAAATCAAATCTATCCAATAGAATTTAGGCTAAACATGCTGAAGAATGAAGGAAAACAGTAAGAAGAACTACTTACTTGTTGAAGAACCCTTCTTCACGAATTCCTTCTCCAGTCACGAACCCTTCGTGCTTTTGATCTCCACGTTCACGAACTCTCCAAACAACGTGTTGGGATTTTTGTCCTAATCTCGTGTTTGTAAATTACTGTTTGAAATTAATAAAGTGTTATTCATTTCATTACTTTGTGTCTCGCAAATTTTACAAAATTTTCCAATAAACTAAGCTTCAGGGTCATTGAATTTATGAGAGAACTATAACTTGAATGGGGTGTAGTAGACACACGGGGAGGATCACATTCGAGTTAATGACCCAAACAGTCTACAATATATGGATAGGGTTGGAGACCTAATCCTTGATACGCTGTGGATGCGGCCCGCTTTGTATTAATATACAAACAAGGTGATCTGACTCGTTCATGTGGTTGACATGCGAGTGGGGGCATCCTGTGCAATGAGATTGTACAAGACCGGACCTACTGATGTAACACCGTTGACAGTAAGGACTAATAACTTCGTAGATGACCATTTGTGACTCGACCTGAATCCTGAGCGTGTTACGGACTCCTGTCTCCGAGAGTTTGTCCTTTGACTAGTACAGGTGAGGGTAGTCACAGTTACTCGCCCAATATGCCTATCTTCCCAGGGACAGGACCAAGTAGGGAGCTGGCAACTTAACTACGCGAGATGGAATTCACTCGTTCCCGCCTTTAGGGAAACTAGAGTGGTTGTTCCCTTTAGTGTTGTCTCTAGTGCTTGGACAACGGGCGCCCACCTTCTCATTAGACCGAGAAGGGTTTTGTGTATAGTTGGACCATCACAATATGTTGTTCATTAGAAGACCACTGGGGACTTAAGGAACAAGAAGTAGACACAGGGGTAAAACGGTAATTTGATCCAGCCGTGTCTACGAACAACCTATGAAGGGTCGACTCACGGTTATTGGTTATATCAGTGGACACGTAATATTCTGCACTGACGGGAGTGCAGCTACGGGCTTTAGTGGAGTGTTACCATAGCTAATGAAGATTGATTAACTGGGTTAAAAGAGTTTGATAGGTTAATCTCGGATCATTGGAGCTCGTCACTGTAGGTCCATTAGGTCCCTCGGTTTGCTCAATCTGGGTTAAAAGAAGGGTTAATGTTTTGGTATGAATTGAAGTGTTCAGTTCACTTAAAGGGTATTTATGTCATTTATATGAGATATGAATGATATAATATATAGTTTAATGTGAATGAGATTCATAATAAACTATAGGATAGCCTAATTGTTGAATTAGGGCTAATTGGAGATATTAATTGAGAGAAATTAAAATGGATGTGATTCAATTTAATAAATCCACAATTATTGCAAATGTGATTTGTAATATTAGATATGAGATATCTTATAATATATGGTTATGCAAATATGATTTGCATAACCTATACTTGTGGTAAAGTGGTAATAATGTGGATATTTTAACTTCATCCATTTCCACTATTTAAACCCTTCTTGCAAGAAGGAGCTTAATCTCATTCTCTCATTTTTTGGATTCTTACCAAAAAGAAGGGAACTTTCTCTCTAAGCTCTCTCTACTCTCCTCCCTTCTCCAAAACACAAAAGTTCCACCACTTCCTTCTTTCCAAAAGAAGAACAACTGAGACTCAAAGTGGTTGTGTCGTGTTCTTGTTTGTGGAAAAAGTTCAGGATCGAATAGATCGAGAGAACACGAAGAGTTCGTGACCGATTCGTTGGAAATGAGTTCTTGAAGAAGGTCTTCAACAAGTAATTAACGTTAACTTACTGTTTTTTCCTTTCCATTTAGCATGTTTAGCTTAAATTATTTGATAATTAATTTTATTGAAATTCTAGTAGCGTAACGATACCACGACGATTTGATCGTCTTCCACTGCGCTGGAATTCTCATTCCCTTCACAACGAATGATTCACCTCTGAAAGATCTTCTCGGTTGTTCTCCTTCGGTAAAGGGAGAGTGGTGGGACTCTTTTGGTTTAGGGGTGGAGAGAAACTTTGAGAGATTAGAGAGAATTTTTTAGAACTCTTTTCGTGAGATTCCAAAAAATGAACCAATGCTTCACCAATGCCTTCTCACAAAGGCAGTATATAATTGATAGGTGGAGTTGAAATCAGCACCTATTTACCATTTTACCACAACTTTAGATTATGCAAATCATATTCACATAACCACATATAATAAGATATCTTATACCTTATAATACAAATCACATTTGTATAATTGTGGATTTTAACTTTAATCACATTCAATTTAATTTTCCTCAAGTCAATTTCTCTAAATTAACCCTAATTAAGCAATTAGGCTAACCTATAGTTTATTATGAATCTCATTCACATTAAACTATATAATATGTCAATCATATCTTATATAAATGACATAAATATCCTTTAAAGGAATTTGAACACTTCAAATCGACACCAAATTGTAAACCCTCTATGTATCCAGTTTGAGCCAACCGAGGGACCTAATGGACCTACAAATGATAAGCTCCAAGGATCCTAGACTAACGTGTCAAACTCTTTGACCCGGTTAATCAACCTTCATTAGCTACGATAATACTCCACTAAAGCCCGTAGTTGCACTCTCATCACTATAGTACAAGTTGTGTACATTGTTATAGGGATAAGACTAGGTACCTTATCCTGGGGACACTATCGACGAGACCCACATTGTAAAGTACGAACGATGTGATCCTGAATCGCTCATGTGGAGTCATGCAAGTGGGGGCGTCGTATGTAATGACTTTGCATAAGACTAAACCAAGAAATAATCATTTAGACTTTATAACTCCGTTTACTATCTTAACTGACTATATTCATACAATGACCTAGATAACTCGATCTTAATCCTGAGTGTGCCATGAACTTCTGTTTATTCCGATTATCCTTAGATTTGCATGGGTGAGAGTGGTCTGAGATTGGCGACTCAATTAACCTCCCATTTCATGGATAAGACTGGGTAAATAGCTGGGAACATAGTTCTGCAATATGGAATTCACTCCTACCCGCTTTAGGGATTAGTAGAGAGGTTGTTCCCTTAATTGCTGACTTCGATTCTTGAACAAAGGGCCCACCCCTCTCATTGGCCCGAGAGGGATTCGGTTTGATGGTTAGACCACAAACCAATTGTTCATTAGAGTATCAGTGGGACTTAAGGAACAAGAAGTAATTACAGGGGTAAAACGGTAATTTTGACCCAGCTATAATTACGAACGACTTGTGAAGGATCGACTTACTAATCATGGTTATATCGAGTGGATAGAAATATATCTACAGTGAGGAGAGTGCAACCACTAGGCTTTAGTGGAGTGTCCTTGTGGTTAACGAATGTTGATTAGCTAAGCTAAAGAGTTTGGCTGGTTAATCTCGTATCGTTGGAGCTCATGATCTGTAGGTCCATTAGGTCCTCTTACTAGCTCGGTCTAAGCCTTGTAACATTTTGAGAAAAAAGAATTTGAATTATTCAAATTCAGTTTTGGGAGAAAACGTTAATTATATGTGATATACTTAACGTGCCACAGTTTAATTATGAATTAAACTATAATAAAGAAAAGGTAGAAATATTTAAATATGATTTAAATATTGGTTCGGTTTATAAGATGAATTTGGATTAATGTTCGAACGGTCGATTTAAGAAATCATTATTGGTCCAATTATTTAATTTGATATTTGATATTAAATTAAATAATTATTTAAAATTAATTAATTAAATTATTTAATTAATTAAATAAATAAATTTATTTTAATTTAAAATTAATTTTATATTAATTTTGAATTAAAATTAAAAATAAATTCAAATTCATTTTTGAATAAAGAAGGACCAAATACACAATTGGATGAATAACCTTCTTTGAAAGTCAAATTCACCCAAATTGGCCACCACCTTCTTCGTTAATCCTCATCATCTCTTTGCTGGCTTCTTCTCCTAGCTGAAAGAAGCAAGATATGGCCTTTAATTAGAGAAGAAATTGGTGGATTAAGTAGAATTTAAAGAACATTTTCAGAATTCTCGGTTTTGAACCATTATCACTCTTCTTCCAAATTCTCTCAACTTAAGATCCCACAATCTGTTCCAAGGCCTGAGGATAGAAGGGAAGACATTAGAGGTTGTCCACAAAGCGTTTGGGACAAGAAATTCCCACGGATTAGGAGAATTTTGAGCTACAAAAGTATGAGTTATTATTCTCTGTTTTTCAAGATTTCAGCATACTTTTTGTTTTGTAAAATTGATCAACATAGAGTGTTCAAGATCCAAAATTGCTTTCGCTTTCTTAATCTACACTCTATCAATTGGTATCAGAGCAATTTTGAGCACTCAATTTGATCAATTGTGTTCTGTGGTAGGTATTGTTTTTAAAATACAATTTTTCTGGGCGTCTAAAGTGTTCTTCTGCCTTTGGCATTTAAATTGAGCATCAATTTGTGATTTATTTTCAAATTTCTCAAGTTTGTTTGAGCATTGATGTGGGTAGAATAAGCTGTAAAAATTTCAAGTCGATTGGAGTTCGGGAAGACCCTTAGTTTGAAGAAAGAAGCCTCGAAGGTCATTAAAATATCAAAACACAGAGCTGCTAGTTTTGAAAATGAAGAAGAAGGACTTTTCTGTTGACTTTGACTTTTTTAGTTGACTTTGATCGGTTGAATTTGTTTTGGACCGGTTGGACTCGATTTTGGTCCGATTCGGGTGGTATTAGGCCGGTTCTAACTAATTCGAGGTCAGTTTTTCCATTTTGGAGGTCTGTTTTACCATTTGGAGGCCCGAATCAGCCTTTTACAGCCCGGTTCAACCTTCTGAAGGTACGATTCACACATTTGCAAGCTGGTTCGACCCAAATTCGAAGTGTTCAAAGTGGGTCGATGTTATTTCTAAATTATTATTGTAATAATTTAGTTGTTTGTTTGCATTAGATGCCAAAACCAGTCTACTTTAGTGTGTTTAATTAATTTTGCATTATGAATGTATGTTTTAATTAAATTCCCTGATTGTATGTGCTTAAAGTATGCCATATAGATTTTAAAATCCCACCATATGAAGCATGTTCCATGCATTGAAAGTATGTTATAAGTGTTATAATTTATAGTATGCACGAATTAGGGTTTCATAGGAATTAATAAAAGTGTTATATTAATTTATGAAACAAATATTATATGTTTTAATATAAGTGTTATATTAATTAAAAATTAAACATATAATTTTTATGCATTTATTCATGTGATGGATTTGTTATAAATGTATGTATATTCATGTGATGAATGATCAAGAAATTTATAACATAGAAATGCTTGTAACATAAGGTGAATTCTCAGTTTTAAAATGGTTTTAGAACTGGAATTAATTAGACCATAAGATATCTAGTTCTAATAAAATTAGAATCAGACAACAAATAATTTATAAACTATGATTAAAGAGTGACTCTGTCTAAGGAAGGTTCTGGCTAGGCTGGGGTACTTAAGTTGACGGAAACGGAACACCCCTACCTGGAAACCAACCTGGGAGTGAATTTAATCCAGAGGTTTATAAATTATTTATCGTGAGTGGCGTTTATTAAAAGTTAGTAAATTAAACTCATAGACATAGGTTTATTAAAAGGTTAATATGAAGGGATCGAATCCCGCAGCGGAAGCGATTGTTAATCGCGTGTTCTTAATTTCTTAGCATGGATTACAATCAACTACAAATCTAACAAGATTAAGCATGCTACTACAAGATGGACAACATGAAATTACCTTTGATGAACTCTTTCTTCAAGTGTTCCTTCTCCCACGATCACGATCTCAACAACTCGAACCCGAACGATCACGGACACAACCACCGGATCTTCTTCGTTGTTCTCTAGGTGAGGGAGGAATGTGGGTTCCTTTAGGATGAGGTGAGGTAATCTTATGAGATTGTACTTGGAACTCTTTCCAATAGAATTAGGGAGAATGTTAGGGTTTTTACAAAAAACCTTAACTTTGCTTCGCGTACAAATTGCATCTTATG
Source organism: Trichosanthes cucumerina (assembly GCA_036507285.1). NCBI lineage: Eukaryota > Viridiplantae > Streptophyta > Magnoliopsida > Cucurbitales > Cucurbitaceae > Trichosanthes > Trichosanthes cucumerina. The sequence goes on along the minus strand of CM071836.1, from coordinate 66,765,038 downwards.
CAACATTACATAAGGAAATAAGATAGAAATTACCATCCTATCCTTTCTTCATTCTCTCATTAGTATATAGTTTATATGTGAATCTAATTCTCATTAAAACCATATATGATATCAATTATATCATATACAACAGATATAACACCTCATATATGAAATTGAACACTTCAATTTCATTCCTAACTTTATACCCTCAATATAACCATGTCGAGCCAACAGAGGGACCTAATGGACCTACAGTTCATGAGGTCCAATGATGTGAGATTAAATGATCAAACTTTTTGATCCAGTTTAATCAATATTCTTTAACTACTAGTCACTTCACTATAGACTTGTGGCTGCACTCTCATCACTTTAGATTATATTGTGTCCACAGATATAATCATTACCCATGAGTCGACCCTTCACAGGTTGTTCGTAATCACGGCTGGGTCAGATTATCGTTTTACCCCTGTTATTACCTCTTTGTTCCTTAAGCACCACTGATCCTCTAATGAACAACAAGCCTATGGACCTACCATAAACTCATACCCTCTTAGAGGGCGGGGCCCCGTTGTTCAAGACCTAGAGTCAGTTCTTAAGGGAACAACCTATCTAATTCCTTAGTGTAGGAATGAGTGAATTTCATCATTCATAGTTAAGTCCCCAGCTACCTACGAGGTTCTGTCCCTAAGAAGGTAGACTTATTGAGTCGGCTACAGGCCACTCTCACCGATACTAGTCTAAGGACAAAACCCTATAAGCAAGAGTTCTTAACTTGCTCAGGATTCAGGTCGAGTCACTAATGACTATCTATAAATTATCAGTCTTATCCTATTAACGACGTTATACTAATTAGATTAAAAATTTGCAGCCCGGTCTTGTATGAACTCTTCATACAGGATACCCCCACTCGCATGTCAACCACATGAATGAGTTGGATTACCTCATTTGTTCTAATTACAAAGTGGGTCGCATCCATGGTGTTACAAGAATAAGGTTTCCAACCTTATTCTTATACCATAGACCATTTAGGTTATACTCTTGAACATAATCCAAATGGTGTCTACAACACTGATGTTCAAGATACATTATAACCTTGGAGCTTAGTTTATTGGATTTATAAAGCAAGAATATAATTTTATCAAAACAAATAACTCTTTATTTATTTGATCAAAATTACATAAGTTTAGGGCACAAATCCCAACAATCCCCCACTTGACCTAAAGCTTGTGGAGTATTGAAACATTACGGTAAAGTAAATACAATAAACTAGGGCATTTAAACCCTTTGTACAATATACACCCACTTTCCCTAGTTGGGGAAGACTTGTAAACCTAGACCTTGTAGGTGACTCTAAAATACTTTAGTCGTGAGAGCTTTTGTAAAAGGATCAACAACGTTGTGCTCTGAGGCTATCTTCATTACAATCACGTCTCCTCGATGCACGATCTCCCAGATGATATTATATTTTCGCTCAATGTGCTTTCCCCTCTTGTGACTTCGGGGCTCCCTTGAATTTGCCACTACACCACTGTTATCGCAATACAGCTTGAATTCGCCAAATTTAGCATGAATTTCCTTAACCAAACGACCTCTTTAGCTGCTACATCTTCAGCCTCCATGGTGGAATCAGCGATGCATCCTTGTTTAACGTTTCGCCATACTACCGCTCCTCCGTTAAGAGTAAATACTGACCCTAATGTAGATTTCCGAGAATCTTTACCAGTCTGAAAGTCTGAATCCGTGTATCCTGTAAGGATCAAATCCTTAGCCCCGTACACAAGCATGTAGTTCCTTGTTCTCCGTAGATACTTAAGGATTGTTTTAACCGTTGTCCAGTGTTCAGGTCCTGGATTGGATTGATACCTACTGACCATTCCAACTGCAAAACAGATGTCTGGCCTAGTACAGAACATGGTGTACATCAGGCTTCCAACAGCTGATTCATAAGGAATTCGTATCATGTCCTCAACTCCTTGAGGTGTCTTAGGACATTGTTACTTAGACAAATGAACTCTATATCTGAAAGGCAATAAGCCCTTTTTGGAGTCTTGCATCCTAAACCTCGACAACACTTTGTCAATGTAAGATGTTTGAGACAAGACTAATGTTTTATTCTTGCGGTTCCAGGCAATCTAGATCCCAAGAACAATATGTGCATCACCCAAATCTTTCATTTGGAATTGCGTAGCTAGCAAATTCTTAATGTCAATAAGATATCCTACATCATTCCGAATGAATAGGATATCATCCACATATAGAACTAGGAATGTGACAGAACTATTGATGATTTTCTTGTATACACAAGGTTCATCATCATTTTGGTCATAACTAAAAGATTTGATTGCCTCATCAAACCTTATATTCAAGGAGCTAGAGGCTTGTTTCCGTCCATAGATGGACCTTTTAAGCATGCAAACTTTTTGCTCTTGTCCTGGTTCAACGAACCCTTTGGGTTGGTCCATGTAGATGTGCTCGTAAGGATTGCCATTCAAAAAGGTTATCTTGACATCCATTTTCCATGCCTCATAGTCATAATATGCGGCAATGGCAAGTAGGATACGGATAGACTTTACCATAGCAACAGGTGAAAAGGTTTCCTCATAGTCAACCCCTTCAACTTGGGTATAACCCTTTGCTACTAGTCTAGCTTTAAAGGTTTGCACCTTTCCATGTATACCACGCTTTCTCTCGTAGATCCACTTACAACCTATAGACTTTATCCCATCAGGTTTATCTACAAGATTCCAAACAGAATTGAAGTGCATAGACTCCATTTCTTGGTCCATGGCTATGACCCATTTGTCTTTGTGTTTGTCAACCATCGCTTCATTATAAGTCGATGTTGGGTTTAAGATAAACCCATGTAACGGTCAGGTTGCGTTATAATCCTTCCACTACGTCGAGGCATACTCAACTCTTGAGGCGGAGTCTCTTGACTAGACAAGCTAGAATCAACAACTTTTGTTGACGTACTAGTTTTATTAGAACTTTTTCTATTGTTTCGTCTAACTCACTCAACACAATTTTACTTCTTGGTTTGTGGTCCCTTATGTTGTCCTCCTCTAAGAAAATGACATTTGTCGACACAAAAACCTTATGTTACTTAGGATCATAGAATAAACTACCTCTTGTTTCTTTTCGGTAGCCTACGAATAGGTACAATTTTGAACGTGAATCCAACTTCTTTGGATTTTTCACAAGCACATGTGCTGGACAACCCCAAATTCTGAAATGACATAAACTACCTTTACATCCTTTCAAGAGTTCAAAAGGTGTTTCATAAACACTTTTGATGACACATTTTTCAAAATGTATACCACAGCCTCCACTTCGTCACCCCAAAAGGAATTAGGGAGATGAGCATAACTCATTATTGATCGAACCATGTCCAACAAGGTTCTATTTCTCCTTTCCGATAAACCGTTTTGTTGTGGCGTACCGAAAGTTGTGAGTTGGGATGTAATTCCATGTTCTATCATATAGTTCTTGAATTTTAAATCCATGTACTCTCCACCTCGATCTCATCGAAGCGTTTTAATTGTTTTACCTAATTGATTTTCAACTTCAGTCTTGAATTCCTTGAACTTTTCAAGTGCTTCAGACTTATGTTGTATTAGGTAAATATGCCCAAATCTAGAATAATCATCTATAAAGAAGATAACATATTCATAACCTCCTCTGGCTTTAACACTCACCGGACCATAAAGGTCCTAATGTATAAGCTAAAGAGGTTCTTTGGCAATATAACCTTTTCCACTAAAAGGTCTTTTAGTCATTTTGCCTTCTAGGCAGGATTCACATACAGATAAAACATTTTCTTCTAACTCATTTAGATGTACATTTTTTACCAATCTCTCAATCCTATTGAGGTTAATGTGACCCAATCTAAGATACCAAAGATGAGCATTTTTTTAGGATAAATTTTACGTTTCTTAGTTTGTGTGTTTGCACTTTTAAATAATTAAGTGTTCAAAACCATTTTGACTGAATTAGGCCTTAAAACATACAATCCATACTAATGAAGCTGAACATATTTCCACACCTTTCTTCAAAATAAACACTTTATTCAATGAGAAAAAAACAGAAATACATTGTTCTATAAGGTAAGAATTTGAAATAAGGTTTCTAGTAAACCTGGTATCAGTAATATTTTGTCTAACAACATATATTTCTTGCCAAAATAAAGCTTCATCGTGCCTACTGCTACAACTGAGACGACTTCTCCATTTCCAACCCGGAGCGTTATCTCTCCTTTTTGTAACTGCTGCCAGGAATCAGTTCCCTAAAAAGAAGAGCAAACATGATTAGTGGCGCCTAAATCAAGTATCCAAGCAGTTTTGTCATTATCCACTAAACAAGCTTCTAAGCAAAGTAAATCATATTTACCTTCCTTCTTTTCTGCAATGTACTTCGGACAGTTCCGTTTCCAATGCCCATCTTCGTTGCAATGGAAACACTTTCCTTTGTCTGCAACTTCTTTGACTTTCTTGCCCTTCTGGGCGACAGTTTTGTCAGCTTGTTTCCCTTTACCAACCTTCTTCATGTTCTTCTTCTTCCCTTTCAGGTTAGAAGAAGATGAAGCCACTGTTATTTGATCAAGAGGTTGAACCTCTATGATAACTCCTACTGGAAACATTTGCCTCACCTTTCGATCCCTGAATTTTCATCAAAGATTGAAAGGTCTGGAGTTCATTCAGAAGGGAGGTAAGATTAAAACTTAGCTTGTTCATAACAACATTACTTCTAAACTGTAGGAAACTATCTAGAAGGGTTTCCAGAATAAAGCTGACCTGGCTCGATTCATCGATGGAAGCACCATTCGACTTCGCGATGTTAAAGTGTACCATCATTCCAGGACATGATCCCGAACAGATGTACCCTCTTGCATCCTCGAGTTGAATATGTACTTTAGGGCATTGTGTCAGGCCTGTGTGGATTGTGGTCCAAACATGCCCCGCACTGAATCCATGATTTCCTTAGCGGTTATCATGCCCTCATGCTTCTTGGCTAATATGTCAGACATACTTGCTAGGATGTAGACCTTTGCCTTATGATTGGCCTTGATCCATCGATCATATGCATCACGAACATTTCGTGAAACATTCGAGCCTGGCACTTGAGGACACTCCTAAGTTAGCAAAAACTTCAGATCATCACCACCAATATAGTGTTGAGTTTGTTTTTCCATGTCATTATGTTCTCTCCGGTTAACTTTTCGGCACCCAATAAAGAAATTATAGAGCTATACATTTTGCTGAAAAATTTACAAAACAAAACTTGTATAAGTTTCTTGCTTTAATTGTCTAATCCAATCATGTTTTAGCTAATTATCAAATGATTCCTAGGACATTTATAATTTTCAATGATACTCCAAAGGTTTAAAATGTATGACACCGAAGGGTAATAAAAAACACTCCTCCTCTGGATTAAGACACTCTTAACCAAAACCTAATGCCAGAATAACTCTTATTCGTATAGGCTTTAGTTACCATTATTTGGTCAGGATACATACACTTCTTATGTACCTTGTGAGTGTAATCCTCTGTCTTTAGACCCCAGAGTCCCCATCCAATAAAATTTGTCGAAGGGAGGACTAGATTGAAAAACAGATGAAGGAATTCTTTATCCCTTTCGGGTGTCTACTGTGTTCGATCCCCTATGATCAAGCCCTCCGAAGGGATTGTCTTGTCCAGGCCAAATAAGCAGGCTGACCATAGTGATCTGACGGTGTAAACCGACTGAAGAGACCATAGATTTTGTTTTCACTAAACCTGGTCCCACTCACTATAAGTACCCTCTCCATTCACCTTAATATTGACTCATACAAACATCATCCGAATGGGGACGCTGCCGTTTGCGCCACGAGGCCAAGTATGAGTCTCCTTCCCGGAGATACATAGGTGAAAAATATGTATCATATACATTTTTTCTCCCACTGGATACTTTAAATCTATAGGAATCTTACTTAGGCTAAACTGGGCTAATGGTTTTACCTAAACTTATTAATATAACTCTTATATTGATTTTATCCTAAATTTGCTAATATAACTCTTTATATTAAGACTAGGATTTCTTGTTTATTAACCCCTTAATATACCCGCTGACGCTACTATAATTTACAAACTCTCTGATTAAAATTCACTCTCAGGTCAGTTCCTCGGTAGGGGTGTTCCGTTTCAGTCAGCTTAAATACACCATCCTAGACAGAACTTTCCTTAGACAAAGTTCCTCGTTTCATCTTTGTTTATAGATTACTTAGTTCCTAATTAAAATCTAATTAGAACTAGATATCATAAGGTCTATTATTTCCAAGTTATAAACATTTTAAAACTAATAATTAACCTTAGGTGACAATCATACTATCTTATAGTGTTTGATCAATAATAAAACATACATAGCATAATCATCTCATGAATTATAATGCATGTCAATGGTGTCCAAAAATTAATATAACACCTTATATTAATTATTCATGCAAACTATATAATATAACACTTTATATTATAAATGATGCATGGAAATGCTTAACCAAAGGTGGGATATCTAAATTAACAGCATACATTATGCATGGTAATAATTACACAACAATTGCATAATTTAAATAACAGACTTAGACCAATTTTGGCACCCTAAATTCAATTTTAAATAATATAATCTAATTCTATTAATTAAAATTAAACAAAATAAATATTAATAAATATAAAACACTTTTATTTTTATTATATATAAATAAAAACGTTTCTGCCTGTTGCTCCTTCGCGTGAAACGGCTGTGGCGTTGCAACACTGCATCTTCTCTTCTTCCGCCCTTCGAAGCGCGCCTCAACACAAGCGTTGCACAACCTCAGCATTGCAACGCCGAGAACGTTAAGCAACAACATCGCTGTCTTCTCGCCGCACGCCATCGTGCCTTTGGCGTTATGTAACGCCAATGAACAACGTTGCAACGCTATTCACAGAACAACAACAATACTTCAATTTCATGCTCGGTTTGGCTCGGTTCTTCTCAGCAACTACTTTTCCTCGATCGACACGGACTTACAGACTCGATTTACATAATAAAATGCCCAAAACAATAGGCCCTTACATTGAACAATTCAACGAAATTATGTAAATCTATGTGCCAAAATTGAAACCATCTAATTTGCAAACCGTTTACTCATCTCATGAAAAATAGTAAATCCCACCTCGTTCTTGATAAATCCAGAACGAAAATTAAGAACACAATTTGGCTCTGATACCAATTGAAGGGATCGAATCCCACAGCGGAAGCGATTGTTAATCGCGTGTTCTTAATTTTGATACATGGATTACAATCAAGTACAAATCTAACAAGATTAAGCATGCTACTATATGATGGACAACACGAAATTACCTTTGAAGAACTCTTTCTTCAAGTGTTCCTTCTCCCACGATCACAATCTCAGCAACTCGAACCCGAACGATCACGGACACTACCACCGGATCTTCAACGTTGTTCTCTAATTGAGGGAGTAATCTAGCTTCCTTTAGGATGAGGTTAGGTAATCTTAACTTTGCTTAGCCGACAAATTGCATCTTATGCACCCTTTTATAAGGAAAACGGATGGAAATTACCATCCTATCCTTCCTTCATTCTCTCATTAGTATATAGTTTATATATGAATCTAATTAACATTAAAACCATATATTACATCAATTATATCATATACAACTGATATAACACCTCATATATGAAATTGAACACTTCAATTTCATTCCTAACTTTATACCCTCAATATTACCATGTCGAGCCAACAGAGAGACCTAATGGACCTACAGTTCATGAGCTCCAATGATGTGAGATTAACTGATCAAACTCTTTGATCCAGCTTAATCAATATTCATTAACTACAAGTCACTCAACTATAGACTTGTAGCTGCACTCTCCTCATTGTAGATTAAATTGTGTCCACTGATATAATCATTACCCATTAGTCGATCCTTCACAGGTTGTTCGTAATCACAACTGGGTCAAATTACCGTTTTACCTTTGGGATTACTTCTTTGTTCCATAAGCACTACTGATCATCTAATGAACAACAAGCCTATGGTTCTACCATAGACTCATACCCTCTTAGAGGGCGAGGCCCCGTTGTTCAAGACCTGGAGTCAGTTCTTAAGGGAACAACCTATCTAATTCCTTAGTGTAGGAATGAGTGAATTTCATCTTGCACAGTTAAGTCCCCAGCTACCTACGAGGTTCTCGTCCCAGAAGGTAGGCTTATTGAGTCGGCTCTGAGCGACTCTCACCCATACTCGTCTAAGGAAAAACCCTATAAGCGGGAGTTCTTAACTTGCTCAGATTTAGTCGAGTCACTAATGACCATCTATAAATTATCGGTCTTATCCTCATAATCGACATTATACTTGTTAGACTACTAATTTGCAGTCCGATCTTGTATGAACTCTTTATAAAGGATGCCCCCACTTGCATGTCAACCACATGAATGAGTTGGATTACCTCATTTGTACTAATTACAAAGTGGGCCACATCCTTGGTGTTACTAGAATACGGTTTCCAACCTTATTCTTATACCATAGACCATTTAGGTTATACTCTTAAACATAATCCAAATAGTGTCTACTGCACTGATGTTCAAGATACATTATAACCTTGGAGCTTAGTTTATTGGATTTATAAAGCAAGAATATAATTTTATCAAAACAAATAACTTTTTATTTATTTGATCAAAATTACATAAGTTTAGGGCACAAATCCCAACATAATAGACTTAGGTAATTCAAGTATAATAGTTATATTGGTAGACTTAAGTCATATTATTTTAGCCGGAATATGCCTAAGTAAAAGTATACCCAAACTGTTTAAAATACTTAGTGGGAGTGAAAAGGTATATATGATATATCAATTTCCACTTACGCTCTTCGCGAAGTTCACACCGTGATATTTATGCTCGATCTCGTGATGTCAATTGGGCATCCCCATTCAGATGGTGTTTGCATAAATCAAGAGCAAGGTGAATGGAGAAAGTATTTATAGTAAGTGCGAGAAGGAAGTGTGTCAACACATCCTATGGTCTCCCCCATTAGGTTGGTCCGTGAGATTCCCATGTTGCGCTGCGCAGCCGCCATGATAGCACCATCCATTCGGAGTGATGTAACATGGGATTCAGAACAACTCAAACTCCAGAAATGGATAGGGTCTCTTAGGTCCATTCCCAGCTTTGACTTTCCAATTCGGTAGCATTGTTGGGGGAGACCTCTGAGGTCTAAAAATGGCGGGTCACACTTACGAGAATTACTGAGTGTTAGTGAATTTTTGACCAAAGTAGCGATAACTAGAATGCTAAAGGAATAAGTGTTATTCTTGTATTAGCATTTAGTCAAGAATGTCTTCATTTGGTGAAGGAGTGATTGACTTCCCCTCGGTAGCGATTGCTCTGACTCATTGAAATATCGTTGCAAAAAAAAATAATGAGATTATGGGTACATTATTACTTTTGCTAAATTATTAATTGGATGCATGTTATGGGTTAAAAGCAATTCACTAATAGAATATGTTCTATTTTTAGCATGTCGAGCTCTTTTATGCAATTACTCGCCTCCGACAAACTTAACGGTGATAACTTTGGAACTTAGAAATCAAACTTGAATACGATTCTTGTGATTGATGATCTAAGGTTCGTCTTAACAGAGGAATGTCCTCCCCCTCCGAACTCATCTGCAACCCGAACAGCTCGGGATGCATTTGGCAAATGGACTAGGGCTAATGATAAAGCCCGGGTCTATATCTTAGCCAACATAACTGATGTGTTATCTAAGAAACATGAGGGCATGATCACCGCAAAGGAGACCATGGGATCATTACAGGCCATGTTTGGACAACCTCCTCGTCGGTCTGTTATGATGCTCTCAAGAACGTTTACAACTCCCGAATGAAGAAGAGAACTTCTGTTAGGGAGCATGTCCTTAATATGATGGTCCACTTCAACGTGGCAGAGGTAAACGGGGTTGTCATAGGTGAGAAAAGTCAGGTTACCTTTATAATGGAATCTCTTCCGAAGAGTTCCCTGCATTTCCGCACCAATTCGATGATGAACAAGATAGAGTATAACCTGACTACTCTACTTAATGAGCTCTAGACTTTTGAGTCCCTAATGAAATCAAAGGGAAAAGAGAATGAGGCAAACGTTGTAACTTCGAGGAAGTTCCTGAGAGGATCATCCTCTGAAACTAAGTCTGGTCTTTCTTTTTCTAAGAATAAGGGTATTTCAGAAGAAGAAGAAGGATAAAGGGAAGGAAAAGCTCTCATACGCAAGGTTAAAGCCACAGGAAAATGTTTCTATTGTGATGAAGATGGGCACTGGAAGAGGAACTGCCTGAAGTACCTAGCGAAAAAGAAAGCTGAGAAAGAAAAACAAGGTAAATATGATTTACTCGTTGTTGAAACATGTTTAGTAGAACATGACGATTCAGCCTGGATACTAGATTCAGGAGCCACTAACCATGTTTGTTCTTCTTTTCAGGAAACTAGTTCCTAAAGGTAGTTTGCTGTTAGTGAGATAACTCTCAGGGTTTGAACAGGAGAGGTTGTCTCAGCTAGAGCAGTTGGAGCAATGAAGTTGTTATTTAGAGATAATTCGTTTTATTAGAAAATGTACTTGTGGTTCCTGGAATCAAAAGAAATCTTGTATCTATCTCTTGTGTTACTTGAACATATGTACAAAGTATCTTTTTATTATAATGAAGCGTTCATTTCCAAAAGAGGTGTACGAATATTTTCGGTTAAACTTGAAAACAACTTATATGTGTTAAGACCAACAGAGATAAAAGCTATTTTGAACACCGAGATGTTTAAAACAGTTGATACTCAAAATAAAAGGCAGAAACTTTCTCTAAGTACCTATCTTTGGCACTTAAGACTAGTTCACATTAATCTCAATAAGATTGAGAGATTGGTTAATAGTGGTCTCCTAAGTCAGTTAGAGGACAACTCCTTACCACCATGTGAGTCATGTCTTGAGGGAAAAATGACTAAAGGACCTTTTTCTAATAAAGGTTATAGGGCCAAAGAACCCTTGGAACTCGTGCATTCGGATCTCTGTGGTACAATGAATGTTAAGGCACGAGGAGGGTATGAATATTTCATCAGTTTCATTGATGATTATTCTAGGTATGGTTATCTTTACCTAATGCATCATACGTCTAAAACCCTTGAAAATGATGGAACACGAGACATACGCAGTGGAATAAGGATCTAAAGACACTCTAATTGCATCTAACTTAATAGAAATTAACATGCAAACATACAAAAAACAGTAAACTAAAAAAAAGGGAAGAAAATACAACCTTTGTAGCTTGATTTCTTCTTTCCTCCTTGCCAAAGCAAAAATCGAACACAACCGGACCACCACTAGAGCTTCCTCGCTATCCTCTGGACTCATAACCGAATTGTGGGACCTGATGAATGAAGGATTGAAAAGGAAGAAAGGGAGGTTCAAGGTATTAAGTGAGGAAAGGAGAAAAATTGTTTTGGTGAGACTTCTTATGGAAAAATTCAAAATTCAATAAAAAAAAACCCTTTGTTTTGAAAACAAACCTATTTACAAAGAAATTACATGCATCAAATGCATGCCAAGGCTCACCAAAATGCAACACCTCACAAAACACTAACTAAAGTGGGTTATGTGTCATTCTATAATGTTTACACATAATCCACTTAAGTTAGTGGAATGTCCAACAAAAACTAGGATAATTCCACTAACTCTAGTCAAGGGTAAAATAGTCTTTTTCATTTGGTCAAAGTCAAACTCTGACATTTTCCGAGCCAAAAAGTTAACCCTTTGACTTTTTACGATTTTGACCCTCTTGACTAATTTTGACCTCTCGAACATGAATCTGCATTCATATTTTTTAAATTTAAATCACATTTGAATATATTGTGTCATAAAAAACCGATAGCTATATCACATATACTTGTTGGTTTAAAACTCCTTTCCTAATTCGAACAATTAGATTTTAATCCATCATACTGTTCTAAGTTTAATCCATATGAGCTAGCAGGGGGACCTATTGGACCTACAAATCATGGGCTCCAATAATCTGAGATTAACCGGTCAAACTCTTTAACCTAATTAATCAACTTTTGTTAACTAACGAGTCATTCCACCAAAGTCCCGTAGTTGCACTCCCCTCACTGTAGATATATTTCTGTCCACCTGATAGAACCGTAACCAGTAAGTCAATCCTTCACAGGTTGTTCGTGGTCTCGGCTAGGCCAACAAACTATTTTACCCCCGAGAACACTTTTCGTTCCTTAAGTCCCACTAAACCTCTATAGAACAATTCATTTGTGGTCCAACTAACAAATCTAGTCCCTCTCAGCCTAGTGAGAGGGTGGGGCCCCTTGTTCTAGTTTCGAAGTTAGCACTTAAGGAAACAACCTATCTACTATCCCTAGAGTCAGGTAGGAGTGAATTCCGTCTTGCACCCTATGTCCCCAACTATCTACCCGATCTTACCCCTGAAATGGGAGGCTTATTGAGCCAGCGCTGTTGAGCTGCTCTCACCTATGCAGATCTAAGGATAATCCCGAATAAACAGGAGTTCATAGTTAGCTCAGGATTGAGATCGAGTTACCTAAGTCATCAAAATTGAATTAGTCAGTTTTATACAGTAAATGGTGTTATAAAGCAAAAGTGACTAAGTCATGGTCCAGTCTTATACAAACTCATTGCATAGGATGCCCCCACTTACATATCTCTATATGAACGATTCAAGATCACATCGTTTGTACTAACTACAAAGTAGGTCGCATCCATAATGTCCCCAGAATAAGGCGCCCAACCTTATCCCTATACTATACACCATTTTAGGTTATATACTCGAACTTGATCCATGTTTTATGTCATCACATAAAGTTCAAGTCTACATTAAATAGCCTCAGGACCTTAGTTTATTGGATTCAAGATTATGGTATACTAATTCAATAACAATTTTATCGAAGAAGAAACACGAAAAAATGTTTATCAATTACAAACTACGAGTTTTAGGACATAAAATCCAACAGAAAAGTTAAAGGAGTATCAGGCAGAGGTTGAAAACTTGTTAGGTAAAACGATTTGAGATTCCAAGACTATATGATAGAACGTTGAATTGTATCCCAACTCACAGCGCCTGGTACACCACAGCAGAACGGTGTATCTGAAATGAGATATAGAACCCTGTTAGACATGGTTCGATCCATGATGAGCTACGCTCAGCTTCCTAGTTTGTTTTGGGGATGTGCAGTAGAAGTTGTTGCATATATTTTGAACATGGTTCCCTCTAAGTGTGTTTCAGAAAAACCCTATGAGTTATGAAAAGGGCGTAAAGGTAGTTTATGTAACTTTAGGATTTGGGGATGTCCGACACATGTGCTAGTGTTTAATCCAAAGAAACGGGAACATCGTTAAAAATTATGCCTATTCATAGGATACTCCAAAGAAATTAAAGTTGGTTTGTTTTATGTTCCTCCAGAGGACAAGGTGCTTGTGTCGACAAATGTCACGTTCTTAGAGGAAGGCCACATGAGAGATCATCAGCCTCGTAGCGGAATTGTCTTGAGTGAAATTTTCAAGGAAGCTACACATAAATCAACAAAAGTTGTTGATCAAGTTGGTCCTTCTCAAGAGTTGAGAATACCTCGACGTAGTGGGAGGGATGTTAGACAACCCGACCATTACATGGGTTTGACTGAAACCCAGGTCGACATACCTGATGATGGCGTTGAGGATCCATTGACCTATAAACACACAATTAATGAAATAGATATGGACCAGTGGATTAAAGCCATGGACCTCGAAATGGAGTCAATGTACTTCAATTCAGTCTGGGTACTTGTAGATCAACCAGATGGTGAAAGACCTATCGGTTGCAAGTGGATCTACAAGAGGAAACGAGATCAAGCAGGTAAGGTGCAAACCTTTAAGGCTCGACTTGTGGCAAAGGGTTATACCCAGCGGGAAGGTGCAAACCTTCACCCCTGTTGCCATGCTTAAGTCGATTAGAATACTCTTGTCAATTTCCACATTTTATGATTATGAAATTTGGCAAATGGATGTCAAGACAGCCTTTCTGAATGGCAATCTTGAAGAGAGTATCTATATGGATCAACCAGAGGGGTTCAAAGTTCAGGGTCAAGAGCAAAAGTTTTGCAAGCTCAAACGATCCATTTATGGATTCAAACAAGCATCCAGATCCTGGAATATAAGATTTGATACTGCGATCAAATCTTAGAGCCTTGTGTCTACAAGAAGATAGTCAATACAACTGTAGCTTTCTTAGTTCTATACGTTGATGATAACTTGCTCATTGGGAATGATGCAGGATTCCTTACTAGCGTTAAGCAATGGCTAGCGACCCAATTCCAAATGAATGATTTGCGAGAACAAAAAGCTAAATTGTTCTTTGAATCAAAATTGTTCGGAATCGCAAGAACAAAAAGCTAGCATTGTCTCAGGCATCTTATATTGACAAGATGTTGGTTAGATATGAGATGAAGAATTCCAAGAATGGTTTATTACCTTTCACGCATTGAATTCATCTGTCTAAGGAACAGTGTCTTAAGACACCTCAAGAAGTTCAGGATATGAGACGCATTCCCTATGCATTAGCTGTCGGTAGTCTGATGTATGTCATGCTATGTACTCGACCCGACATATGCTATGCAGTAGGAATTGTCAGCAGGTATCAGTCCAATCCTGGATATGATCATTGGACTGTCGTTAAGAATATCCTCAAGTATCTGAAGAGAACGAGGGACTATATGCTTGTGTATGGCGCAAAGGATTTGATCCTTGCAGGATACACATACTCTGATTTTCAGACTGATGTAAATTTGAGTAAATCCACATCAGGATCAGTGTTCACTCTTAACAGAGGAGCTATAGTATGGAGGAGTTTAAAACAAGGTTGAATTGCTGACTCCACCATGGAAACTGAGTATGTCGCAGCTTGCGAAGCAGCGAAGAAGGCTGTATGGCTTAGAAAATTCTTCACTGATTTGGAAGTTGTTTCAAATATGAATTTGCTTATCACCCTTTATTGTGATAATAGTGGTGTAGTGGCAAATTCTAATGAACCTAGAAGCCATTAGCGCGGAAAGCATATAGAGCGTAAATATCATCTCATCAGGGAAATTGTGCAACGAGGAGACGTGATCGTCACGCAGATTGCTTCGAAGCAAAACATTGTTGATCCATTTACAAAGCCCCTCACGGCTAAAGTGTTTGAGGGACACCTAGAGAGTCTAGGACTACAGGTTGTACAGTAGGACAGTTTTCTTGCTCAACATGTTTGACTCCACTCGCATTTTAGTCCAAGTGGGAGTTTGTTGGATTTCATGTTGCAAAACTCGTGAGTTTGTAAACTGAATGTATATTCTATTTTGCAATAAAGATGTTGGTGAGATTTAAAGGTGTTATTGAATAAAGTGAATGTATATTCTATAGGATGTATACTTGAACTTTATGTGTGACATAAAAGTGGATAGGTTCAAGTTATAGCCAGAACGGTCTATAGTATAGGGATAAGACTGGGTACCTTATCCTGGGGATACTATGGACGCGGGACACTTTGTAACGTACAAACGATGTGATCCTGAATCGTTCATGTGGAGACATGCGAGTGGGGCGTCCTATGCAATGGGTTTGCATAAGACTGGACTGAGAAATAGTTACTTAGACTTTATAACTCCGTTTATTGTCTTAACTGATTATATTCATAAGATGACCTAGATAACACAATCTTAACCCTGAGCGTGCCATGAACTCCTATTTATTCGGATTATTCTTATATTTTCATGGGTGAGAGTGGTCTGAGATTGCCGGCTCAATAAACCTCCCATTTCATGGATAAGACTGGGTAGATAGCTGGGAACATAGTTCTGAAAGATGGAATTCACTCCTACCCGTTTTGGGGATTAGTAGAGAGGTTGTTCCCTTAAGTGTTGACTCCGGATCTTGAACAAAGGGCCCACCCCTATCATTGGCCCGAGAGGGATTCGACTTATTGGTTGGATAACAAACCAATTGTTCATTAGAGGATCAGTGGGATGTAAGGAACAAGAAGTAATTATAGGATTAAAACGGTAATTTTGACCCAGCTACAATTACGAACGACCTGTGAAGGATCGACTTACTAATCATGGTTATATCGAGTGGACAGAAATATATCTACAGTGAGGAGAGTGCAGCCACTAGGCTTTAGTGGAGTGTCCCGGTGGTTAACGAATGTTGATTAGCTAGGCTAAAGAGTTTGGCTGGTTAATTTCCTATCGTTGGAGCTCATGATCTGTAGGTCCATTAGGTCTCCTTACTAGCTCGGACTAAGCCTTGTAACATTTTGAGAAAATAGAATTTGAATTTTTCAAATTCGATTTTGGGAGAAATCGTTAATTATATGTGATATACTTAACGTGTCAAAGTTTAATTATGAATTAAACTATAATAAAGAAGAGGTGGAAATATTTAAATATGATTTAAATATTGGTTCGGTTTATAACATGAATAGGGATTCATGTTCGAACGGTCGATTTAAGAAATCGGGATTGGTCCAATTATTTAATTTGATATTTGATATTAAATTAAATAATTATTTAAAATTATTTAATTTAATTAATTAATTAAATAAATAAATAAATTGGTTTTAATTTAAAATTAATTTTATATTGGTTTTGAATTAAATTTAAAAACAAATTCAAATTCATTTTTGAATAAGAAAAGACGAAATACACAATTGGACGAATAACCTTCTTTTAAAGTCGAATTCACCCAAATTGGCCACCACATTCTTCCTTAATCGTCATCATCTTTTTGCTGGCTTCTTCTCCTAGCTTAAAGAAGCTAGATATGACCTTTAATTAGAGAAAAAATTGGTGGATTAAGTAGAATTTGAAGAACATTTTCTGAATTCTCGGTTTTGAACCATTCTCGCTCTTCTTCCAAATTCTCTCAACTTAAGATCCCACATGAAGGGAATGAAACTCCCACGCAGCAGAAGACGATTGATTCGTCGTGGTGAAGTTTTGCAATTGTATGGAGAAATGCTTGGGAGAATTTGAGAGAGAATTGATCTCTTCTTTTGGTGAAAATCCAAAAATTAGAGAATTTTCCTCCAACCCTTCTTGCAAGAAGGATTTAAATAATGGACATAGGTGGAGTTGAAATTTCCACCTATTTACCATTTTACCACAACTATAGGTTATGGAAATCATATTTGCATAACCATATATTATAAGATATCTCATATCTCATGTCACGAATTACATTTGCAATATTGTGGATTTATTAAATTGAATCACATCCAATTTAATATCTCTCAACCTAATTTCTCCAATTAGCCCTAATTCAACAATTAGGCTAACCTATAGTTTATTCTGAATCTCATTCACATTAAACTATA
This sequence comes from Trichosanthes cucumerina, assembly GCA_036507285.1. NCBI lineage: Eukaryota > Viridiplantae > Streptophyta > Magnoliopsida > Cucurbitales > Cucurbitaceae > Trichosanthes > Trichosanthes cucumerina. Next base: position 66,747,636 of record CM071836.1, on the reverse strand, counting down.
TATTATATCATTCATATCTCATATAAATGACATAAATGCCCTTTTAGTGAAATTGAAAACTTCAATACACACCAAAACATTAACCCTTCTTTTAACGCAGATTGAGCCAACCGATGGACCTAATGGACCTACAGTGACGAGCTCCAATGATCCGAGATTAACCTATCAAACTCTTTGACTCGGTGAATCAAATTTCATTAGCTACGGTAACACTCCACTAAAGCTCGTAACTGAAATCCCGTCAGTGTAGAATATGACGTGTCCATTTATATAACCAATGCCCATGAGTCGACCCTTCACAGGTTGTTCGTAGACACTGACGGGTAAAATAATAGTTTTACCCTTGTGTCTACTTCTTGCTCCTCTAATGAACAAGAACGTTGTTATGATCCAACCATACACAACAACCCTCTCGGGCCAGTGAGAGGGTGGGCGCCCGTTGTTCAAGCCCTGGAGACAACACTTAAGGGAACAAACCCTCTAGTTTCCCTAAAGGCAGGAACGAATGAATTCCATGTCGCGTAGTTAACTTCACAACTCCCTACTTGGTCCTGTCCTTAAGAAGGTAGGCATATTGCGCGAGTAATTGTGACCACCCTCACTCGTACTAGTCAAAAGACAGACCCCCGCAGACAGGAGTCTGTAACACGCTCAAGATTCTGGCCGAGTCACTAATGGTCATCTACGAAGATTTAGTCCTTACTGTCAACGGTGTTACATCAGTAGGTCTAATAATTCACGGTCCGGTCTTGTACAATCTCATTGTATAGAATGCCCCCACTTTCATGTCAACCACATGAAAGAATCAGATCACCTCGTTGGTATCTTAATACAAAGCGGGTCGCATCCACAGTGTATCAAGGATTAGGTCTCCAACCCCATCCATATACTGTAGACCGTTCGGGTCATTAACTCGAACGTGATCCTCGCTGTGTGTCCACTACACACCGTTCAAGTTTTAGTTCTCTCATATATTCAATGACCCTGGAGCTTAGTTTATTGGTCAAAGTTTGAATAAAATGCGAGACACAAAATGATGAAATGAATAACACTTTATTAGATTCAAATGTATATTTACAAACATTACGAGATTAGGACAGACATCCCAACAAACTCTCACTTGGACTAAGCTAGTGGAAGAAATACATTTTGAAATGTACATAAATTACAATGAAGTAATACAATAAACTAGGACATTGAATACCCATTTACATATCTCTCACTTGCCCTTGTAAGGAAGTACTCGTAGACCTAGTCTCTCTAGGTGACCCTTAAACACCTTAGCCGTGAGGGGCTTTGTAAATGGATCAACTACGTTGTGCTCCGACACTATCTACATGACTGTTACGTCGCCGCGGTGCACAATCTCCAGTATCAGATGATACTTCCGCTCGATGTGTTTGCCTCTCTCATGGCTCGGAGACTCCATTGAGTTTGCTATTGCACCATTGTTGTCACAAAACAGTGTGATCGGCAAGTTCATATTTGGAACAACTTCCAAATCTGTCATGAACTCCCTTAGCCAAACAGCTTCCTTTGCAGCTTCACAAGCCGCAACGTACTCTGTTTCCATAGTGGAATCAGTGATGCATCTCTGCTTGATGCTTCGCCATGCTAAAGCTCCTCCATTCAGAATGAAGGCTGACGCCGAAGTGGATTTCCTAGAATCCTTATCGGTCTGAAAGTCATAATCCGTGTATCCCGTAAAGATCAAATCCCCACCGCCATACACTATGCTGTAGTTCCTCGTTCTCCTAAGATACTTGAGGATTGCCTTTACGGCCGTCCCGTGATCTAATCATGGATTGGATTGATACCTACTAACTATCCCTATTGCATAATAGATGTCGGGCCTAGTACACAGCATGGTATACATCAGGCTCTCTATAGCTGAAGCATTGGGGTTTCGTCTCATATCCTCAACCTCTTGAGGAGTCTTAGAACATTGATCCTTAGACAAGTGAACCCCGTGCCTGAAATGCAGCAAGCCCTTCTTGGAGTTCTGCATCTTATATCTAGACAACATCTTGTCAACATAAGACGCTTGAGACATGGCTAGCGTTCTGTTCTTCTGGTTCCGAACTTCTCACAAATCTTTCATTTGGAATTGCGAAGCCAACCATTTCTTTACGTCAGTAAGAAATTCTACCTCATTCCCAATGAGAAGAATATCATCCACGTATAATATTAGAAATGCGACAGTTTTTTTAACGATTTTCTTCTAAACACGAGGTTCGTCAACATTATGATCAAAGCCATAAGAATTGATTGCCTCATCAAACCTTATATTCCAAGACCCCGAGGCTTGTTTCAGTCCATAAATAGACGTACGAAGCCGTCAAACCTTTTGCTCTTGGCCTTGGGCAATGAACCCTTTGGGCTGGTCCATGCAGATGGTTTCGTGAAGGTTGCCATTCAGAAAGGCGGTCTTGACATCCATCTGCCATACCTCGTAGTCATAATACGCGGCAATGGCCAGAAGGATCCTGATCGACTTTACCATGGCAACAGGTGAAAAGGTTTCCTCATTGTCAACCCCTTCGACCTGGGTAAAAACCTTTGCCACTAGTGGTGCTTTGAAGGTTTGCACCTTCCCATCTAAACCCCGTTTACGCTTGTAGATCCATTTGCAACCTATAGGTTTTACCCCATCATGTTGATCCAGACGCTCCCAGACAAAATTAAAGTACATCAACTCCATTTCCTGGTCCATAGCTTTAATCCATTGGTCCTTGTCAACGTCAGCCATTGCCCGATCATAGGTCACTGGATTCTCGCAGTCATCATCAGGATTGACAACTTGGGTTTAAGCTAAACCCATGTAACATTCAGGCTGTCTCACAACCCTCCCACTAAGTCGAGGCATTCCCAACTCTTGACAATGGACTTGACTTGACGTGCTAGGATCAACAACACTTGTTAACGTACTAGCCCCATCAGCAACCCTTGCTGACGTACTTGTTGGGATGTATGTCCTCATCTCGTGTAGTTTGTAATATTCCAAGTTGTAAATGAATAAGAGTTATTTATTTCAACATTTTGTAATAAACAAGAGTTATTTATTTCAACTTTGGGTCTCGCATTTTTCATAAACTTAATCCAATAAACTAAGCTCCAAGGTCATTATATTATGAGAGAACTAAGAACTTGAACGGTGTGTAGTGGACACACAGGGAGGATCACGTTCGAGTTAATGACCCGAACGGTCTAAAGTATATGGATAGGGTTGGAGACCTAATCTTGGATACACTGTGGATGTCGCCCGCTTTGTATTAGATACAAACGAGGTGATCTGACTCGTTCATGTGGTTGACATGCGAGTGGGGGCATCCTGTGCAATGAGATTGTACAAGACCAGACCGTGAATTATTAGACTTACTGATGTAACCCCGTTAACAGTATAGAGCTAATAAATTCGTAGATGACCATTAGTGACTCGACCTTAATCGTGAGCGTGTTACGGACTCCTGTCTGCGGGGGTCTGTCCTTTGACTAGTACGGGTGAGGGTGGCCACTGTTGCTCGCCCAATATGCCTATCTTCTAAGGGACAGGACCACGTGGGGAGCTGGGAACTTGACTACGCAAGAAGGAATTCACTCGTTCCCGACTTAGGGAAACTAGAGAGGTTGTTCCCTTAAGTGTTGTCTCCAGGGCTTGAACAACGGGGCCCCACTCTCTCATTGGCACGAGAGGGGGTTGTTGTTTATGGTTGGACCATGCAACGTAGTTGTTCATTAGAGGAGCAGTGGGACTTAAGGAGCAAGAGGTAGACATAGGGGTAAAACGGTAATTTGACCCAGCATGTGACTACGAACAACCTGTGAAGGGTCGACTCATGGGTATTGGTTATATCGATGAACACAACTTGTCCTACAGTGATGAGAGTGCAGCTACAGTTTTAGTGGAGTGTTACCGTAGCTAATGAATGTTGAATAACCGGGTCAAAAAGTTTGACAGGTTAGTCTCGGATCATTGGAGCTCGTCACGTGTAAGTCCATTAGGTCCCTCGGTTGGCTCAAATTGGACAAATTGAGGGTTTACAGTTTGGTGTGAATTTGAAGTGTTCAAATTCATTATTTGGGTATTTATGTCATTTATATGAGATATAGATGACATAATATATAGTTTGATGTGAATGAGATTCATAATAAACTATAGTATAGCCTAATTGATTAATTAGTGTTGATTGGAGAAATTGAATTGAGAGAAATTAAATTGAATGTGATTCAATTTATAATTCCACATTTAAGCAAATGAGATTTGTATAATAAGGTATGAGATACCTTATATTATATAATATGCAAATGTGATTTGTATATTATATGGTTGTGGTAAAATTGTGATTTGGTGGAGGTTTTAACTCCATCACACAATAGTATTTAAAGGCTTTGCAAGAAGCCTTTGGTGTGCCATTTTGCCATTTTTTGAATTTTCATCCAAAGAGAGCAAAAAGGTTTTCTCTCATTCTCTCTCAATTCTCTCTAAAACTTCTCCTCAACCAAAACCAAAGGGAGTCCCACCTACTCTCCCTCAACCTCCCGAGAACAACCGAGAAGACCCTTTCGAGGTGTCTCCCTGTTCGGATCGTGGTTCGTGTTTGAGGAGAACGTTGGATCGAGAGAGATCGTGGTTCGTGTTTGAGGAGAACGTTGGATCGAGAGAGATCGTGACTGGAGGAGAAAAGCGTTGGAGAAGAGTTCTTCAACAAGTAAGTATCTTATAGTTTCTTACTGTTTTCTTCTCTTATTTGCATGTTTAGCTTAGGATCTATGAGATAGATTCAATTTTAAGATAGGAAGTACACAACGGATCAACGACGTTTTACAACGTCTTCCGCTGCGGGAATTCAAAATCCCTTTCAATTGGTATCAGAGCCAATCGTTGCTCTTCGTTGTGTATTATGTGAATTCTTAAAATTAGGTGGGTAGCATTAATTTTCATGAGATGAATGTTAATGGTTTGCAATTTTGGATGTTTTCGGTTTTTGGCACTTTGTAGATTTACATTAAAGTTGATGAGATCAATGTAAGGGCTCGTTGTTTTTTGGGCATTTTTTAATGTAAATCGAGTCTGTAAGTCCGTGTCGTTCGTGGCAAGAGTTTTCGTGAAGAAAACGGAGCAAGAACGGGCGATTTCGGTGAAAAACAACAATTTTTATGTTGCTGGAACTTCATCAGCGTTGCGACGCCATCCTTGCTGCTGGAGGCTGCTGCAGTGCAGCGTTGCGACGCTAGCGGTGGCGTTGCAACGCCACAGCGTTGAGAACGCTGGGCGCGACGCTATACATTATACCGTTGCAACCCAATAATAATGTTGCAACGCCTGGCGTAGTGGTGCGTGGAGCGCGAGATTTGCGTGAGGTGTGTTCGTGGGCGCTGGTTCGAGCTTGCAGTTGTGCAATTGCCGTTTTTATTTATTTATTTGTAAAATTGGTTTTTGAAATGTATTTTATTTAATTATTTTAATTAATATTAATATAAGAGTTATATTAATGTTAATTAATTGAATTTTATGTCCCTAGGGTGCCAAAAAATCGGTTCAATATTGTTATTTAATTATTTTATGCATGAGATGTATGATTTAATTATTTCTATGTGCATAGAGTATGCCATATAGATTTAAAATCCCACCTTAGGTTAAACATTTCATGCATCATATTTATATTATAAGAGTTATAATATAATATTTGCATGATTTAATTTATTTAATATAAGTGTTATATTTTTAAATTAAAAGCATGCTCATGCATTTAATTCATGTGATGAATGCATGTTATAGTATAGTATTATTCATGTGATGAATGATCAAGCACTATAACATAGAAATGCATGTAACCTAAGTTAATTATTAATTTTAAATGGTTTAGAACTTGAATAATTAGACTTAGGTTTTCTAATTCTAATAAGATTAGAATTAGGAAATCAAATATGACCTTTGAATGGAGACTGATAAGTAACTCTGTCTAAGGAAGGTTTTGTCTAAGGCTGGGGTATTTAAGTTGACGCTTGCGGAACACCCCTACCTGGAAACCGACCTGGGAGTGAATTAGGTCCGGAGATTCTTAGGTTATATTCTCGTGAGTGCCGTTAATTAAGAGTTAATTAATTTACTCACATAGACCTAAGTTAATAATGTGATTATAGACTTAGGCTAATCCAATATAAGAGTTATATTGGTAGACTTAGGTAAATTTTAGCCGGTTTATCTAGGTCAATCCCGATTATTTTAAAGTGTTGAGTGGGAGGAAATAAAGTGTATGAGATACATTTAATTTTCCATCCACAAATCTTCGTTAAGTTCGCACCGTGAGATCCATGCTCGGCCTCGTGGTGCAAATGAGATCGTCCCCCTACGGGTGGCATTTGTATGGGTCAATATCAACGTGAATGGAGAGAGTACTTATAGTGAGTGGGAGCGGGATCTGTGAAAACGGGACCCACGGTCTCTTCTTTCAATTCACACCGTGAGACGCCTATGATCCGCCTGCTAGTTTGGCCTGGACGAGACAATCCCTACGGAGGGCCTTGATCATGGGAGTCGGAACACCATGAATTCCCGAAAGGGATACGATTTCCTTGTTGGTTTTCCTTCTTAGTCCTCCCTACGGCGGCTATTGTTTGGACGGATACTTGGAAATTTAAAGATTGAGGGTGATACTCACAGGATTCATTAAGAGTTAATGGATTTTGACCGAAAAATGGTAACTGGATGCCTAATGGAATAAGAGTTATTCTGGTATTAGGGTCTGGTCGAGAGAGTCTCGTCCTAAAGGAGGAGTGGGTTTGTCTACCCTACGGTGGCGGTTATTCTAAACCTTTAGGGTATTATTGAAAATTTTTGAATGACCTAGGGATCATAGGATAAAAATTTGCTAAAACCTGATTGGATTTTCAAAAGTTTTTGCAAGACCAATATAAAGTTTTTTTTTTCTTTTTTCAGCAACAAAATGTCAAACGCTTTTAACGCCCCTTTAGCTTCCGTTAAGTTAGTCGGCGATAGTATTTCGTGGAAAAACAATATAAACACGATTTTGGTAAATGACGACCAAGAGTTCGCGCTCACTGAGGAGGGTCCTCAGGTGCCCGGTTCAACAGTCCTATTCAACAATCTACAAACCTTCCAGTCCTTGGTGCAAACTAGGGGACAGGAAGCTGAGGCAAGTGTTGCCTTAAGACCTTTTCACAGGGGTATGACCTCTAGGACAAAGTTTGTAGGCTCTTCAGGCCCTAAAGGGAAGAAGGAGAAGTTGAAAAAGGATAGTGTTGATCGCGTTGTCGCCCTAAAAGGAAAAGAAATCAAGGATGTTGCCAGAAAGTGTTTCTACTGCAACGGGGATGGACACCTGAAAAGGAGTTGTCCCAAGTTCCTTGATGAAAAGAAAATGACAGGTAAATGTGATTTACTTATCACAGAAACTTGTTTAGTGGAGAGTAATGACTCAGCTTGGATATTGGATTCAGGCGCCACTAACCATGTTTGCTCTTCTTTTCAAGGATTAAGTTCTGGCAATACCGCAAGAGGGTGAGATAACACTCGTGGTTGGATCCGAAGAAGTTGTCTCAATTTGCAAAGACAATAGGCACAGTAAAAAGTCGTTCTTTGGCGGGAAGTACTTATTATTGGATAATATGTACATAGTTCCGTGGTTTACGAGAAACCTAGTATCTTTTTCCTGCCTATTAGAACAAAATATTTCTGTTTCTTTCAAGAGTAATAAAGCGTTTATTTCTCGAAATGGAAATTTGATTTGTTCTGCTTCGCTTGAGAGCAATCTATATGTTTTGAACCCAAATTCGGTCAAAAGTGTTTTGAACACCGAATTGTTTAAAACAGCTGAAACGCGAACTAAGGGATTAAAAGTTTCTCCAAAAGAAAGTGCCCATCTTTGGCATCTTCGGTTAGGCCACATTAATCTCAATAGGATTGAGAGACTAGTGAAGAGTGGACTTCTAAGTGAGTTGGAAGAAAACTCTTTGCCGGTGTGTGAGTCATGCCTTGAGGGAAAAATGACCAAACGTCCTTTTAGTGGAAAAAGATATAGAGCCAAGGAGCCCCTTGAGCTTATACATTCTGATCTCTGTGGTCCGATGAATGTTAAAGCACGAGGAAGTTACGAATACTTCGTATCTTTCATAAATGAGTATTCGAGGTATGGGTACATTTACCTAATGCATAGGAAGTCTGAAACACTTGAAAAGTTCAAGGAGTTCAAGACTGAGGTTGAGAACCTGTTAGGTAAATCGATTAAAACACTTCGATCGGATCGAGGTGGAGAGTATATGGACACCGAATTCCGTGACTATATGATAGAACATGGAATTACGTCCCCAACTCTCAAGACTTTGGTATGCCACAATGAGAATGGTGTATCGGAGAGGAGAAAGCAGAACCTTGTTGGACATGGTTCGGTCGATGATGAGCTATGATCGCCTCCCGATTCTTTTTGGGGTTACGCAGTGGAGATCGCGATTTACATTTTGAACACCGCTCCGTCGAAGAGTGTTTGTGAAACACCTTTCAACTCACATGGTGGTCGTAAACCGCTTTACGTAATTTCGAATTTGGGGATGCCCTACCCATGTGTTGGTGTCAAACCCAAGAAGTTAGAACCCCGTTCAAAGTTGTGCCTTTTTGTAGGTTACCCAAAAGAGACTAGAGGTGGTTACTTTTACGATCCTAAGGATAATAGGGTGCGGACCACGTGGGAGTCGGGAACTTGACTACGCAAAGAAGGAATTTACTCGCTCCCACTTAGGGAAACTAGAGAGGTTGTTCCCTTAAGTCTTTGTCTCTGGGGCTTGAACAACGGGGCCCCACTCTCTCATTGGCCTGAGAAAGTTGCTGTTTATGGTTGGACCATGCAACGTAGTTGTTCATTAGAGAAGCAGTGGGACATAGGAGCAAGAGGTAGACATAGGGGTAAAATGGTTATTTGACCCAGCTGTGACTACGAACAACCTATGAAGGGTCGACTCATGGGTATTTGTTATATCGATGGACACAACTTGTCCTACAGTGATGAGAGTCTAGCTACGGGCTTTAGTGGAGTGTTACCGTAGCTAATGAATGTTGAATAACCGGGTCAAAGAGTTTGACAGGTTAGTCTCGGATCATTGGAGCTCGTCACGTGTAGGTCCATTAGGTCCCTCGGTTGGCTTAAATTGGACAAATCGAGGGTTTACAGTTTGGTGTGAATTTGAAGTGTTCAAATTCATTATTTGGGTATTTATGTCATTTACATGAGATATAGATGACATAATATATAGTTTGATGTGAATGAGATTCATAATAAACTATAGTGTAGCCTAATTGATTAATTAGTGCGAATTGGAGAAATTGAATTTAGAGAAATTAAATTGAATGTGATTCAATTTATAATTCCACATTTATGCAAATGAGATTTGTATAATAAGGTATGAGATACCTTATATTATATAATATGCAAATGTGATTTGTATATTATATGGTTGTGGTAAAAATGTGATTTGGTGGAGGTTTTAACTCCATCACACAATAGTATTTAAAGGCTTTGCAAGAAGCCTTTGGTGTGCTATTTTGCCATTTTTTGGATTTTCATCCAAAGAGAGCAAAAAGGTTTTCTCTCATTCTCTCTCAATTCTCTCTAAAACTTCTCCTCACCCAAAACCAAAGGGAGTCCCACCTACTCTCCCTCAACCTCCCGAGAACAACCGAGAAGACCCTTTGGAGGTGTCTCACTATTCGGATCGTGGTTCGTGTTCGAGGAGAACTTTGGATCGAGAGAGATCGTGACTAGAGGAGAAAAGCGTTAAAGAAGAGTTCTTCAACAAGTAAGTATCTTATAGTTCCTTACTGTTTTCTTCTCTTATTTGCATGTTTAGCCTAGGATATATGAGATAGATTCAATTTTAAGATAGGAAGTACACAACGGATCAACGACGTTTCACAACGTCTTCCGCTGCGGGAATTCAAAATCCCTTTCAGTACTGTCCATTTCATTTAACACGATTTTGCTTATAAGTAAATGATCCCTGATGTGGTCTTCCTCAAGGAAAGTTGCGTTTGTCGACACAAGCACCGTATTTTCCTTATAATCGTAAAACAGACCACCTATGATCTCTTTTGGGTAACCTACGAATAGGCATAATTTTGAACGGGGTTCCAATTTCTTCGGGTTTGACACAAACACGTGGGTCGAGCATCTCCAAAGTCTTAAATGGTGTAAACTACGCTTACGACCAGTCAAGAGTTCGAAAGGTATTTCACAAACACTCTTCGACGGAACGTTGTTCAAAATGTAAATCGGAGTCTCCACTACGTAACCCCAAAAAGAATCAGGGAGACGAGCATAGCTCATCATCGACCGAACCATGTCCAACAGGGTTCTGTTTCTCCTCTCTGATACACCTTTCTATTGTGGCATACCAGGTGCTGAGAGTTGGGACGTAATTTCGTGTTCTATCATATAGTCCTTGAATTCAGTGTCCATATACTCTCCACCTCGATCCAATCGAAGTATTTTTCTAGATTTACCTAACAGGTTCTCAACCTTAGTCTTGTACTTCTTGAACTTTTCAAGAGTTTCAAACTTCCTATGCATTAGGTAAATATACCCATACCTCGAGTAATCATCAATGAAAGAAACGAAGTATTCGTAACCATCTCGTGCTTTAACACTCATCGGACCACAGAGGTCAGAATGTATAAGCTCAAGGGGCTCCTTGGCTCTATATCGTTTTCCACTAAAAGGACGTTTTGTCCTTTTGCCTTCGAGGCATGAGTCACATACCGGTAAAGGGTTTTCTTCTAACTGACTTAGAAGTCCACTCTTCACTAGTCTCTCAATCCGATTGAGATTAATGTGGCCTAACCTTAGATGCAAAAATGGGCATTTTCTTTCGGAGAACCCTTAACTCTCTTAGTTCGCGTTTCTGCAGTTTTAAATAACTCAGTGTTCAAAACGCTTTTGACTGAATTTGGCTTTAAAACTTACAAATTGGACCCAAGTGAAGCTGAACAAATCAAATTGCCTTTGAAAGAAATAAACGCTTTATTATTATCAAAGGAAATTGAAATACAGTGTTCAATAAGAAAGGAAATAGAAACAAGGTTTCTAGTAAACCCTGGGACTATATACATATTGTCCAACAATAAGTAATTCTTGGCAAATTAGAGCTTCACTTTGTCGATCATTGCAGGAGAGACTATCTCCCCGGATCCAACACGTAAAGTTACCTCACCCTCTCGCAGCGGCTGCCAGGAATCGATTCCCTGAAAAGAAGAAGAAACGTTGTTAGTGGCGCCCGAATCTAAAATCCAGGCAGAGTCACTACTCTCCACTAAGCAAGTTTCAGTTACTAGTAAATCACATTTACCTTGACTCTTCCAGTGGTCGTCCCCATTGCAGTTGAAACACTTTCCTTTCTCTGCAACTTCCTTAACCTTCTTGCCCTTTTGGGCGGCAGCTCGGTCAACTTTACCCCTCTTCATCTTCTTCTTCCCTTTCGGGCATGAAGGAGCAATATGTCTAGCTCATTGAGGAGTGGGTCATCATGTCTAGAACATGATCAAGGACAGACGACCCCTCTTCATCCGTGCGTTGAAGACGTGTTTGAGTGAATTGTGCCTGACCTAAAAGGACTGTTGTCCAAACATGTCCTGCAACGAATCCATGATCTCCTTTGCGGTGACCATCAACTCATGCTTCGTTGCCAATACTTCAGACAAGCTGCCAATGATATAGACATTGGCCTTGATCCATCGATCGTATGCATCCCGAACACTTCGTGATGCAGTCGAGCTCGGCAACTTAGGACACTCCTCTGTAAGCACGAACTTCAGGTCGTCAGCTACTGAAATCGTGTTGATATTATTCTTCAAGGTTTAGAAGTTATCTCCCACTAGTTTGTCGGAAGCTAGTAAAGCGATTATTGAGCTAGACATATTTTTAGCTGAAGTTTGTGTCAGTCTCGCATAAACTTTTGAAGACCAATCAAGTTTTAGCAAAATTTAATCCTATGATCCCTAGGTCATTTAAAAATTGCAATGATATCCTAAAGGTTTAGAATGACCGCCACCGAAGGGTGAACTGAAACACTCCTCCTCTAGGACGAGACTTTCCCGACTAGACCCTAATCCGAGAATAACTCTTATTCCATTAGGCGTCCGGTTACCATTATTTGGTCGAATTCGTTAACACTTAACGAATTTTGTGAGTGTCACCCTCAATCTTAAAATTTCCAAGTATCCGTCCAAACAATAGCCACCGAAGGGTGAACCACGAAGGAAAACCAACAAGGAAACTATATCCCTTTCGGGAATTCACGGTGTTTCGACTCGCATGATCAAGGCCCTCCGAAGGGATTGTCTGGTCCAGGCCAAACTAGCAGGAGGATCATAGGGGTCTCACGGTGTGACTCGAAAGAAGAGACCGTGGGTCCCGTTTTCACAGGTCCCGCTCCCACTCACTATAAGTACTCTTTCCATCCACTTTGACATTGACCCATACATATACCATCCGAACGGGGACGCTCCCATTTGCGCCCGTGGGTCCCTTAAATGTATCTCATACACTATATTTCCTCCCACTCAGCACTTTATATTTATCGGGATTGACCTAGATAAACCGGCTAAAATTTACCTAAGTCTACCAATATAACTCTTATATGGTATTTAGCCTAAGTTTATAATCACATTATAACTTAGGTCTATGTGAGTAAATTAATCAACTTTTAATTAACAACACTCACGATAAGTATAATCTAAGAATCTCCGGACCGAATTCACTCCCAGGTCGGTTTCCAGGTAGGGGTGTTCTGCAAGTGTCAACTTAAATACCCCAGCCTTAGACAAAACCTTCCTTAGACAGAGTTACTAATCAATCACCATTCAAAGACTATACTTTGATTTCCTAATTCTAATCTTATTAGAACTAGAAAACCTAAGTCTATTCAAGTTCTAAACACTTTAAAACTAATAATTAACTTAGGTTGCATGCATTTCTATGTTATAGTGATTGATCATTCATCACATGAATAACTATATACTATAACATAAATAATTCATCACATGAAATAAAATGCATGAGCATACTTTAATCTAAAAATATAACACTTATATTACTTAAATTAAAACATGCATTTAATTATATCATAACTCTTATAATATAACCTATCATACAATCTATATATTATAACTCTTATAATAAAAATGATGCATTAAATGTTTAACCTAAGGTGGGATTATAAATCTATATGGTATACATTATGCACATAGAAATTAATTAAATCATACCTAGGGTGGGCGCCCGTTGTCCAAGCCCTGGAGACAACACTTAAGGAAACAACCCCTCTAGTTTCCCTAAAGGTGGGAACGAGTGAATTCCATTTCACGTAGTTAAGTTCACAGCTCCCTACTTGGTTCTGTCCCTGAGAAGATATGCATATTGGGCGAGTAACTGTGACCACCCTCACCCGCATTGCAGACAAAGGACGGACCCATAAAATGCGAGTCCGTAACACGCTTAAGATTCAGGTCGAGTCACTAATGGTCATCTCCGAAGTTATTTGTCCATATTGTTAACGGTGTTACATTAGTAGGTCTAATAATTCACAGTTTGGCTGTGTACAATCTCATTGTATATGATGCCCCCACTCCCATGTCATCCACATGAACGAGTCAGATCACCTCGTTTTTATCTTAATACAAGAGGGTCGCATCCACAGCGTATCCAGGATTAGGTCTCCAACCTTATCCATATACTGTAGACCGTTCGGGTTATTTACTAGAACGTGATCCTCCCTGTGTGTCCACTACACACCGTTCAAGTTTCCAGCTCTCTCATAAATTCAATGACCCTGGAGCATAGTTTATTGGACGAAGTTTGTAATGAATGCGAGACACAAAATGAAATAAATAACCTTTATTAATTTCAAATGTAAATTTACAAACAGAACGAGATTAGGACAAACATCCCAACACCATGTCCATCAGGGTTTTGTTTCTCCTCACCGATACAACATTCTACTGTGGCATACAAGGTGCCTAGTTGGGACGTAATTCCATGATCTATCATATAGTCTTGGAATTTAATGTCCATATACTCTCTACCTCGATTCGATCCAAGTGTTTTTGTAGTTTTACCTAATAGGTTTTAAACCTCAGTCTTGTACTCCTTGAACTTTTCAAGAGTTTCAGACTTCCTATGCATTAGATAAATATACCCATACCTTGAATAGTCATCTATAAAAGATACAAAATATTCGTAACTTCCTCAAGCTTTAACACTCATCGAACCATAAAGGATAGAATGTATAAGCTCAAGGGGCTCTTTGGCTCTATATCCTTTTCCACTAAAATCATGTTTGGTCATTTTGCCTTAAAGGCATGACTCACATACCGGTAAAGAGTTTCTTCCAACTCGCTTAGAAGTCCACTCTTCACTAGTCTCTCAATCCTATTGAGATTAATGTGGCATAACCTCAGATGCCAAAGATGGGCATTTTCTTTAGGAGAAACCTTTACTCTCTTAGTTCGTATTTTAGTCATTTTAAACAATTCAGTATTCAAAACACTTTTGATCGAATTAGGCTTTAAAACATACAAATTACTCTCAAGCGAAGCAGAACATAAGAAATTGCCATTTCGAGAAATAAACGCTTTATTACTCTGGAAAGAAACATAAATATTTTGTTCTAATAGGCATGAAATAGAAACTAGGTTTCTAGTAAACCCTGGAACTATGTACATATTATCTAATAATAAGTACTTCCCGCCAAAGAATAACTTCACCATGCCAATTGCTGCAGCCGAGACAACTTCTCTGAATTCAACCCTGAACGTTATCTCACCCTCTTGCAGTCGCTGCCAAGAACTTATTCCCTGAAAAGAAGAGCAAACATGGTTAGTGGTGCCTGAATCCAATATCCAGACAGAGTAATTACTCTCCACTAAACAAGTTTCTTTAACAAGTAAATCACATTTACCTATCTTCTTCTTTTCGACAAGGAACTTGGGACAACTCCTTTTCAGGTGATCGTCCCCGTTGCAGTGGAAAAACTTTATTGCAACTTCCTTGATCTCTTTGCCCTTTTAGGCGGCAGAGCGGTCAACCCTAACCTCCTTCAACTTCTTATTCTTTCCTCTCGGGCCTGAAGAATCTACAAACTTTATCCCAGAGGTCGAACCTGAAGGGAATGGAAATCCTCGCGCAGCGGAAGACAATCGAATCGTCATGGTATCATTATGCTACTTGAATTTTGTCAAAACGATCTAACTACTAGATCTAGGCTAAACATGAAAAGAAGGAAGAAATTTATAGCAAGAATAACATACTTACTTGTTATAGACGGTTCTTCTAAAATCCTTCCTTGATAACGAACGCTTCGTGCTTCTCGAACTCAACAAAGTCTTCTCTGGAACGAAACCCGAACACAACAACTTGGAGTCTCGGTTGTTCTTCCTTTGGAAAGGAGGAGAGTTGTGGGACTCTTTGTGTTTTGGAGAGGGAGGAGAGTTTGAGAGAATAGTTGAGTGAATTCTCTTCTTCTCTTTGATGAAAATCAAAAAAATGAGAGAGTGAGCTTACAATCCATTCTTGCAAAGGGTTTAAATAGTGGAATTCATAGAGTTAAAATCTCCACATAATTACCACTTTACCACAACCATAGGTTATGCAAATCTCATTTGCATAATCACATAATATAAGATATCTCATATCTCATATTGCAAATCTCATTTGCAACAATTGTGGATTAATTAAGTTGAATCACATCCAATTTAATTTCTCTCAATTAATTTCTCCAATTAACCCTAATTCAACAATTAGGCTAACCTATAGTTTATTATGAATCTCATTCACATTAAACTATATATTATATCATTCATATCTCATATAAATGACATAAATGCCGTTTAAGTGAAATTGAACACTTCAATTTCATACCAAAACATAACCCCTTTTTTTAACCCAGATTGAGCCAACCGAGGGACCTAATGGACCTACCACGGCTCCAAAGATCCGAGATTAACCTGTCAAACTCTTTGACCTGGTTAATCAACATTCATTAGCTACGGTAACACTCCACTATAGCCTGTAGCTGCACTTTCGTCAGTGCAGAATATTACGTGTCAACTGATATATAACTAATGCCCATGAGTCGACCCTTAACATGTTGTTCGTAGACACGGTTGGGTCAAATTATCGTTTTACCCCTGTGTCTACCTCTTGTTCCTTAAGTCCCCACTGCTCCTCTAATGAACAACATATTGTGATGGTCCAACCATACACAACTCCCTTCTCGGGCCAGTGAGAAGGTGCGCGCGCCGTTGTCCAAGCCACAGCGACAAAGATTTAGGGAACAACCCTCTAGTTTCCCTAAAGGCGTGAACGAGTGAATTCCATCTCGCGTAGTTAAGTTCCCAGCTCCCTCTTTGGTCCTGTCCTTGAGAAGATAGGCATATTGGGCGACTAGCGGTGACCACCCTCACCCGTACTAGTCAGGACGGACCCTGCAGTGGGTCCGTAACACACTCGAGATTCGTGTCGAGTCACTAATGGTCATCTCACGAAGTTATTAGTCCTCACTTGTCAATCGGTGTTACACGAGTGAGTCTAATAATTCACAGTCGGTCTTGTACAATCTCATTGCACAGATACCCCAGGATCGCATGTCAACCACATGAGCGAAGTCGATCACCTTGTTTGTATCTAATACAAAGCGAGCGCATCCACGGTGTATCCGAGATTAGGTCTCCAACCCTATCCATATCTTCAGAGACCGCTCGAGTCATTAACTCGAACGTGATCATCCCCGTGTGTCCACTACACACCGTTCAAGTTCTAGTTCTCTCATAAATTCAATGACCCTTGAGCTTAGTTTATTGGAAAAGTTTATAAATATTGCGAGACATAAAGTAATGAAATAAATAACTCTTATTAATTTCAAACAATAATTTACAAACACAAGATTATGACAAAAATCCCAACAAACTCCCACTTGGACTAAGCTAGTGGAGAAAATACATTTCTGAAATGTACATAATTTACAATGAAGTAATATAATAAACTAGGGCATTGAATACCCGTTTACACATCTCCCACTTGCCCTAGTCAAGAAGCTCTCGAAGACCTAGACTCTCTAGGTGACTCTCAAACACCTTAGCCGTGAGAGGCTTTGTAAATAGATCAGCTATGTTGTGCTCCGACGCTATCTGCGTGACCGTCACGTTTTCGCGGTGCACAATCTCCCGTATTATATGATACTTGCGCTCAATGTGTCTGCCTCTCTTATGGCTGCGAGACTCACGTGAGTTGGCTCTTCGCACCATCATTATAACAGAGCGATTAGTGATTGGCAAGTTCATATTTGGAACAACTTCCAAATTCGTCATGAACTTCCCGAGCCAAACAACTTCTTTTGCGACTTCACAAGCCGCAACATACCCGCTTCCATAGTGGAATCGCCGATGCATCCTCGCTTGATGCTTCGCCATACTACTGACTCCTCCATTCGGAATGAAGGTTGACCCCGAAGTGGTTTTCCTAGAATCTTTATCAGTCTGAAAGTCAGAGTCCGTGTATAGTTGGGATTTATGTCCTCATCTCGTGTAGTTTGTAATATTCCAAGTTGTAAATGAATAAGAGTTATTTATTTCAACATTGTGTAATAAATAAGAGTTATTTATTTCAACTTTGTGTCTCGCATTTTTCATAAACTTAATCCAATAAACTAAGCTCCGTGGTCATTGTATTAATGAGAGAACTAAGAACTTGAACGGTGTGTAGTGGACACACAGGAGGATCACGTTCGAGTTAATGACCCGAACGGTCTCTGATATATGGATAGGGTTGGAGACCTAATCTCGGATACACTCGTGGATGCGCCCGCTTTGTATTAGATACAAACGAGGTGATCCGACTCGTTCATGTAGTTGACATGCGAGTGGGGCATCCTGCAATGAGAATGTACAAGATCGACCGTGAATTATTAGACTTACCGATGTAACACCGCTAATGATATAGAGCTAATAAATTCGTAGATGACCATTAGTGACTCGACCTTAATCCTCGAGCGTGTTACGGACTCCCGCTCTGCGGGTCCGTCCTTTGACTAGTACGGGTGAGGGTGGCCACCGTTGTTGCTCGCCCAATATGCCTACTTTCTCGGCGGGACCCACGTAGGGGTCGGGAACTTGACTACGCAAGAAGGAATTCACTGCTTCCCGACTTAGGAAAACTAGAGGGGTTGTTCCCTTAAGTCTTTGTCTCCGTGGCTTGAACAACGGGGCCTCACTCTCTCATTGGCCTGAGAGAATTGTTGTTTATGGTTGGACCATGCAACGTAGTTGTTTATTAGAGGAGCAGTGGGACTTAAGGAGCAAGAGGTAGACACAGGGGTAAAACGGTAATTTTACCCAGCTGTGACTACGAACAATCTGTGAAGGGTCGACTCATGGGTATTTGTTATATCAATGGACACAACTTGTCCTACAGTGATGAGAGTGCAGCTACGGACTTTAGTGGAGTGTTACCGTAGCTAATGAATGTTGAATAACCGGGTCAAAGAGTTTGACAGGTTAGTCTCGGATCATTGGAGCTCGTCACGTGTAGGTCCATTAGGTCCTCGGTTGGCTCAAATTGGACAAATTGAGGGTTTATGAGTTTGGTGTGAATTTGAAGTGTTCAAATTCATTATTTGGGTATTTATGTCATTTATATGAGATATAGATGACATAATATATAGTTTGATGTGAATGTGATTCATAATAAACTATAGTATAGCCTAATTGATTAATTAGTGCTAATTGGAGAAATTGAATTGAGAGAAATTAAATTGAATGTGATTCAATTTATAATTCCACATTTATGCAAATGAGATTTGTATAATAAGGTATGAGATACCTTATATTATATAATATACAAATGTGATTTGTATATTATATGGTTGTGGTAAAATTGTGATTTGGTGGAGGTTTTAACTCCATCACACAATAGTATTTAAAGGCTTTGCAAGAAGGGTTTGGTATGCCATTTGCCATTTTTTGGATTTCCATCCAAAGAGAGCAAATGTTTTCTCTCTAGAACTCTCTCAATTCTCTCTAATTCTCTCCTCACCCAAAACCAAAGGGAGTCCCACCTACTCTCCCTCAACCTCCCGAGAACAACCGAGAAGACCCTTTGGAGGTGTCTCCCTGTTCGGATCGAGGTTCGTGTTCGAGGAGAACGTCGGATTGAGAGAGATCGTGACC
Source organism: Trichosanthes cucumerina (assembly GCA_036507285.1). NCBI lineage: Eukaryota > Viridiplantae > Streptophyta > Magnoliopsida > Cucurbitales > Cucurbitaceae > Trichosanthes > Trichosanthes cucumerina. The sequence goes on along the minus strand of CM071836.1, from coordinate 66,728,408 downwards.
GGAGAAGGAGAAAACGTTGAAGAAGAGTTCTTCAAGAGGTTAGTAACTATTACTTACTGTTTACTTCTTCTTCTTTGCATGTTTAGCCTAGGATCTATGAGATAGATTCAATTTTAAGATAGGAATTACACAACGGATCAACGACGTTTCACAACGTATTCCGCTGCGGGAATTCAAAATCCCTTCAAATCCCCACTGCCATACACTAAGTTGTAGTTCCTCGTTCTCCTAAGATACTTGAGGATTGCCTCTACTACCGTCCAGTCGATGATCTAATCACAGATTGGGTGATATCTACTGACAATTCCTACTGCATAACAGATGTCGGGCCTATTACACAACATGACATACATCAGGCTCCCTACAGCCGAAGCATATGGAATCCGTGTCATATCCTCAACATCTTGAGGAGTCTTAGGACACTGATCCTTAGACAAGTGAACCCCATGCCTGAAAGGCAACAAGCCCTTCTTGGAGTTCTGCATCTTATATCTAGACAACATCTTATCAATATAAGATGCCTGAGACAAGACTAGTGTTCTGTTTTTCCGGTTCCGAACAATCTGGATACCTAGAACGTACTGAGCTTCTCCCAAATCTTTCATTTGGAATTGTGAAGCTAGCCACTTCTTCACGTCAGTAAGAAATTCTACCTCATTCCCAATGAGAAGAATATCGTCCACATACAACACCAAAAATACGACAGTTTTGTCAACGATTTTCTTGTAAACACAAGGCTCGTCGACATTTTGATCAAAGCCATAAGATTTGATCGCCTCATCAAACCTTATATACCAAGACCTCGAAGCCTGTTTCAGTCCATAAATGGACCTATGAAGCCGACAAACCTTTTGCTCTTGGCCTTGGGCAATGAACCCTTTGGGCTGGACCATGTAGATGGTCTCATCAAGTTTTCCATTTAGAAAGGCTGTCTTGACGTGTTGGGATTTATGCCCTAAACTTGTTTAATTTTGATCAATTAAATAAAGTATTATTTGTCTTGATAAGATTACAGTATTGCTTTTATAAATCCAATAAACTAAGCTCCAAGGTTAGAATGTTTATCTTGAAATCAGTATAGTGGACACGATTTGGGTTGAATGCAAAATTATAACATAAATAGTCTATGGTATAAGGATAAGGTTGGAAACCTCATTCTGGTAACACCATGGATGCGACCCACTTTGTAATTAGTACAAATGAGCTAATCCAACTCATTCATGTAGTTGACATGCGAGTGGGGGCATCCTGTATGAAGAGTTCATACAAGACTGGATCGCAAATTATTAGTCTAACTTGTGTAACACCGTTAACAGGATAAGACTAATAATTTATAGATGGTCATTAGATACTTGACCTGAATCCTGAGCAAGTTAAGAACTCCTGGTTATAGGGGTTTGTCCTTAGACTAGTATGAGTGAGAGTGGCCTGTAGCCGAATCAATAAGCCTACCTTCTCAGGGACAGAACCCCGTAGGTAGCTGGGAACTTAACTGTCCAAGATGGAATTCACTCATTCCTCTACTGAGGAATTAGATAGGTTGTTCCCTTAAGAACTGACTCCAAGTCTTGAACAACGGGCCCCGCCCTCTATGAGGGTATGAGTCTAAGGTAGGACCTTAGACTTGTTGTTCATTAGAGGATCAGTGGTGCTTAAGGAGCAAAGAGGTAATCATAGGGGTAAAACGGTAATTTGACCCAGCTGTGATTATGAACAACCTGTGAAGGGTTGACTCATGGGTAATGACTATATCAGTGGACACAATAATATCTACAGTGAGGAGAGTGCAGCTATAAGTCTATATTGGAGTGACTTGTAGTTAATGAATATTGATTAACTGGATCAATATTGAGGGTATAAAGTTAGGAGCGAAATTGAAGTGTTCAATTTCATACGTGAGGAATTATATCAATTATATATGATGTAATTGATATAATATATAGTTTTAATGTGAATTAGATTCATATATAAACTATATACTAAAGAGAGATTAAAGAAAGGGTAGAATGGTCATTTCCATCCCATTCCCTTTTATATATAGTTGCATGAGATGCAACTAGGTTAAGACTTCTAAAAGGATTCCTAGCCTCCTTGTTGTGTTGTTGGAAGAGTTCCAAAACACAAATCTCTCTCACAAAATACCTCACCACTCCTAAAGGGAACCCACCTTCCTCCCTCACCTAGAGAACAACGAAGAAGATCCGGTGGTGGTGTCGGTGTTCGTACGAGTTCCTTTTTCTGAGATCGTGACCGTGGAGAGAGGAGCACTTGAAGAAAGGTTCTTCAAAGGTATATACTTGTTGTCCATACTCTTACTATATGCTTAATTCATGTTTACGTTCTTGAATTTTCCGTTGTAACTAAATCAAGAGCGCGCGATTCGCAATCGCTTCCGCTGTGGGGATTTCGATTCCCTTCAATTGGTATCAGGGCCCAATTGCGTTCTTGATTTTTGTTCTGGATTTTTCAAGAACAAGGTGGGATTTACTGTTTTGTGCATGAGATGTGTGAACGATTTTTGTGAAATTAGATGTTTTCAATTTTGGCACTTAGATTTACAATTTCATTGAAATTTTCAATGTAAGAGCCCGGTGTTTTGGGCAAATTTAATTGTAAATCGAGTCTGTAAGTCCGTGTCGATCGAGGCAAAGCGGTTGCTGAGAAGATCGGAGCGAAAACGAGCAAGAAATGGAGATTCCTATGATCGTTTTCAGGAATGGCGTTGTAACGCTACCTTCACGTTACCAACGCCATCGCGCAAAGCGCTACGGTGGAGAAGACGACAGCATTGCAACGCTCGGCAGAAAATGACAAAAGCAGCGTTGCAACGCTACCATCAGCGTTGCAACGCCGAAGCCGTTTCACGCGAGGAGCAACGAGCAGAAAATAGATTTTATTAATATATTTAATTATAAAAACGTTTTATATTTAATTTTAATTAATATAATTAGATTATATTAATTAAAATAATTTCTAGGGTGCCAAAATTGGTCTATTTTTTGCTATTTTAATTATGCAATTGTTGTATAATTATTGCCATGCATAGTGTATGCTTGTATTTTAGAAATCCCACCTTAGGTTAAGCATTTTCATGCATCATTTATAATATAAGAAGTTATATTATATAGTTTGCATGATTAATTAATATAAGGTTGTTATATTAATTTTTGGACAACATTGACATGCATTATTTTTCATGAGATGAATATGTTATGAATGTTTTATTATTCATGTGATGAATGTTCAAGCACTATAACATAGTATGCATGTCACCTAATGTTAATTATTAGTTTTAAAGTGTTTAGAACTTGGAAATAATAGACCTTAGGTTATCTAGTTCTAATTAGATTAGAATTAGGAACCAAGTGATTTATAAGCTATGATTAAAAGAGGAACTCTGTCTAAGGAAAGTTTTGTCTAGGCTGGGGTATTTAAGCTGACGGAAACGGAACACCCCTACCTGAGAACTGACCTGGGAGTGAAATTTAATCAGAGAGTCTTATAAATTAAAGTAGCATCAGCGGGTTTATTATAGGGTTAATAAACTAGAAATCCTAGGTTTAATATAAGGAGTTATATTAACAAACTTATGATAAAATCAATATAAGAGTTATGTTGATAGAGTTAGATAAAACCATTAGCTGGGTTTTAGCCTAAGAAAGATTCCTATAGACTTAAAGTATTCAGTGGGAGGAAATAGTGTATGAGATACATAGTTTTCCACCTACGCTATCTCCGGGAAGTTCACACCGTGAGACTCATACTTGGCCTCGTGGCGCAAACGGGAGCGTCCCCCTTCGGATGGTGTTTGTATGAGTCAATATCAAGGTGAATGGAGAGGGTACTTATAGTGAGTGGGAGCAGGTTTAGTGAAAACAAAACCTACGGTCTCTTTTATCGGTTTACACCGTTAGACCACTATGGTTAGCCTGCTAGTTTGGCCTGGACCAGACAATCCCTTCGGAGGCCTTGATCATAGGGGATCTAACACAGTAGACACTCGAAAGGGATAAAGATTTCCTTAGACTATTTTCCAATCTAGTCCTCCATTCGGAGGATTTTATTGGATCGAGACTCTGGGATCTAAAGACAAAGGGTTACACTCATGGAATACATAAGTTGTGCATGTATTCAGACCGAAAAATGGTAACTAAAACCTATAGGAATAAGAGTTATTATGGTGTTAGGTTTTGGTCAAGAGTGTCTTGATCTAGAGGAGGAGTGTTTTTTATTACCCTTCGGTGTCATACATTCTAAACCTTTGAAGTATCATTGCTATTATAAATGACCTAGGAATCATTTGATAATTAGCTAAAACATGATTGGATTAGAGTTAAAGCAAGAAACTCATACAAGTTTGTTTGTAATTTTTCAGCAAAAATGTCTAGCTCTATAATTTCCTTATTGGGTGCGGAAAAGTTAACCGGAGAGAATATGATGACATGGAAAGACAAACTCAATACTATTTTGGTAGTGGATGATTTGAAGTTTGTGCTAGCTGAGGAGTGTCCTCAGGTGCCAGGCTCGAATGCGCCACGAAATGTTCGTGATACATATGATCGATGGATCAAGGCTAATGATAAGGCCAGGGTCTACATGCTGGCAAGTATGTCTGACATATTAGCCAAGAAGCATGAGGGCATGATTACTGCCAAGGAAATCATGGATTCTGTGCATGGTATGTTTGGACAACAGTCCACAGAAGCCCGACATAATGCCCTAAAGTACATATTCAACTCGAGGATGCTAGAGGGTACATCTGTTCGGGATCATGTCCTAGATATGATGGTATACTTTAAGATCGTGGAGTCGAATGGTGCTTCCATCGATGAGTCGAGCCAAGTCAGCTTCATTCTAGAAACTCTTCTAGATAGTTTCCTGCAGTTTATAAGTGATGTTGTTATGAACAAGCTTACTTTTAATCTTACCTCCCTTCTGAATGAACTCCAGACCCTTCAATCTCTGATGAAAATTCAGGGATCGAAAGGAGAGGCAAATGTTGCCAGTAGGAGTTATCACGAGGTTCGACCTGCAAAACAAAAGCAGGCTTCATCTTCTTCTAACCCGATGGGTAAGAAGAAGAACATGAAGAAGGTTGGTAAAGGGAAACAAGCTGACAAAGTTGCCGCCCAGAAGGGCAAGAAAGTCAAAGACGTTGCGGACAAAGGAAAATGTTTCTACTGCAACGAAGACGGGCATTGGAAACAGAACTGTCTGAAGTACATTGCAGAAAAGAAGAAGGAAGGTAAATATAATTTACTTTGCCTAGAAGCTTGTTTTGGATAATGATAAAACAACTTGGATACTTGATTCAGGCGCCACTAATCATGTTTGTTCTTCTTTCGTCAGGAATTGATTCTGGTAGCAAATGACAAAAAGAGAGAGATAATGCTCCAGTTGGAAATGGAAAGGTCGTCTCAAATTGTGCAAAGAGGGCACAATGAAGCTTTATTTTGGCAAGAAATATGTATTGTTGAACAATATATTAGTGATACCAGGGTTTACTAGAAACCTTATTTCCATTTCTTGCCTTATTGAACAATGTATTTATGTTTCCTTTTCTATGAATAAAGGGTTATTTTGAAAAAAGGTTTAGAAATATGTCCAGCTTCATTAGAAAATGGATTGTATGTTTTAAGGCCTAATTCAGTAAAAATGGTTTTGAACACTGAATTATTTAAAACTCCAAACGCACAAACTAAGAAACGAAAAATTTCTCTTAAAGAAAATGCTCATCTTTGGCATCTAAGATTGGGTCACATTAATCTCAATAGGATTGAGAGATTGGTAAAGAATGGACTTCTAAACGAGTTAGAAGAAAATTCCTTACTAGTATGTGAATCCTGCCTAGAAGGCAAAAGGACTAAAAGACCTTTTAGTGGAAAAGGTTATAGAGCCAAAGATACTCTAGAGCTTATACATTCAAACCTTTGTGGTCCGATGAATGTTAAAGCCAGGGGACGATATGAATATTTCATCTCTTTTATAGATGATTATTCCAGATATGGACATATTTACCTAATGCACCACAAGTCTGAAGCACTTGAAAAGTTCAAGGAATTCAAGACTGAGGTTGAAAATCAATTAGGTAAAAGAGTTAAAACACTTCGATCGGATCGAGGTGGAGAGTACATGGATTTAAAATTCCAGAACTATATGACAGAACATGGAATTACATCCCAACTCTCTACCTCTGGCACACACCACAAAGAAAACGGTGTATCGAAAGGAGAAATAGAACCTTGTTGGACATGGTTCGATCAATGATGAGTTATGCTCATCTCCTTAGTTCCTTTTGGGGTTATGCAGTGGAGACTGCAGTATACATATTGAATAGTGTGCCCTCCAAGAGTGTTTCTGAAACACCTTTTAAACTCTAGAAAGGACGTAAATGTAGTTTATGTCACTTCAGAATATGGGGCTGTCCAGCACATGTGCTTGTGACAAATCCAAAGAAGTTGGATTCACCTTCAAAGTTGTGCCTATTCGTAGGATACCCAAAAGAAACAAGAGGTGGTTTATTCTATGATCCTAAGGAAGATAAGGTCTTTGTGTCGACAAATGCCACTTTCTTGGAGGAGGACCACATAAGGGACCACAAACCAAAAAGTAAGGTAGTGTTGAGTGAGTTAGACGGAACAATAGCAAATGTTGCTAGTAAGAACACTAGTACATCAACAAGAGTTGTTGATACTAGTTTGTCTAGTCAAGAGGGTCCATCTCAAGAGTTGAGTATGCCTCGACGTAGTGGGAGGGTTGTGATACAACCTGACTGTTACATGGGTTTAGCTGAAACCCAAGTTGTTATACCAGATTACAACTGCGACGGTCCATTGACTTATAATCAAGCAATGGTTGACATTGACAAAGACAAATGGGTCATAGCCATGGACCAAGAAGTGGAATCTATGCACTTCAATTCTGTTCGGGATCTTGTAGATAAGCCTTATGGGGTAAAACCTATAGGTTGTAAGTGGATCTACAAGAGAAAACGCGGTGTAGATGGGAAGGTACAAACCTTTAAAGCTAGACTAGTAGCAAAGGGTTATACCCAGGTTGAAGGGGTTGACTTTGAGGAAACCTTTTCACCTGTTGCTATGGTAAAGTCTATCCGTATCCTTCTTACCATTGCCGCATATTATGACTATGAGGTATGGCAAATGGATGTCAAGACAGCCTTTTTGAATGACAATCTTGAGGAAACCATCTACATGGAACAACCCAAAGGGTTCATTGAACCAAGAAAAGAGCAAAAGGTTTGCAGGCTTAAAAGGTCGATTTATGGACTGAAACAAGCCTCTAGGTCCTGGAATATAAGATTTGTTGAGGCTATCAGATCTTATGGTTTTGACCAGAATGATGATGAACCTTGTGTCTACAAGAAAATTATCAATAGTTTTGTCGCTTTCGTAATTCTCTATGTGGATGATATCCTACTCATTGAGAATGATGTAGGTTATCTTACTGACATCAAGGAATGTCTAGCAATGCAATTCAAAATGAAAGATTTGGGTGATGTGCAGTTTATTCTTGGGATCCAGATTGTCCGGAACCGCAAGAATAGAACACTAGCCTTGTCTCAAGAATCATACATAAACAAAGTGTTGTCAAATTTTAAGATGCAAGATTCCAAAAAGAGCTTGTGTCCTTTTAGACATGGAATCAATTTGTCTAAGGAACAGTGTCCTAAGACACCTCAAGGAGTCGAGGATATGAGACGGATTCCTTACGCATCAGCTGTTGTGAGCCTGATGTACGCCATGTTGTGTACTAGGCCTGACATCTGTTTTGCAGTTGGGATGGTCAGTAGGTATCAATCCAATCCAGGACTTGGACACTGGACAACGGTTAAAACGATCCTTAAGTATCTTCGGAGAACAAGGAACTACATGCTTGTGTATGGGGCTAAGGATTTGATCCTTACAGGATACACGGATTCTCGACTTCGTCGATCGATAAAGATTCTCAAAATCTACATCGAGTCGGGCCACTCTTAACGGAGGAGTTGTAGTATGGTGAAGCGTCAAGCAAAGATGCATCGCTGATTCCACCATGGAGGCCGAATATGTAGCAGCTTGTGAAGCAGCTAAGAAGGTTGTTTGGTTAAGGAAATTTATGCTAAATTTGGAAGTTCCAAATATTACTTTGCCCATCACACTGTATTGCGATAACAATGGTGCGGTGACAAATTCGATGGAACCCCGAAGTCACAAGAGGGGAAAGCACATAGAGCGTAAGTATCATCTCATCCGGGAGATCGTGCATAGAGGAGATGTGATTGGCACGAAGATAGCCTCAGAGCACAACATTGTTGATCCTTTTACAAAAGCTCTCACGGCTAAAGTACTTGAGAGTCACCTAGAAGGTCTAGGTTTACAAGTCTTCCCCAACTAGGGCAAGTGGGAGTATTTTGTACAAAGGGGTTTAAATGCCCTAGTTTATTGTATTTACATTATTGTAATGTTTAGTACTCCACAAGCTTTAGGTCAAGTGGAAGATTGTTGGGATTTATGCCCTAAACTTGTGTAATTTTGATCAATTAAATAAAGTGTTATTTCTTTTGATAAGATTATACTCTTGCTTTTATAAATCCAATAAACTAAGCTCCAAGGTTATAATGTTTATCTTGAAATCAGTGTAGTGGACACTATTTGGGTTGAATTCAAGATTATAACCTAAATAGTCTATGGTATAAGAATAAGGTTGGAAACCACATTCTGGTAACACCATGGATGCAACCCACTTTGTAATTAGTACAAATGAGCTAATCCAACTCATTCATGTAGTTGACATGCGAGTGGGGGCATCTTGTATGAAGAGTTCATACAAGACTGGATCGCAAATTATTAGTCTAACAAGTGTAACACCGTTAACAAGATAAGACTAGTAATTTATAGATGGTCATTAGTGACTTGACTTGAATCCTGAGCAAGTTAAGAACTCCTGCTTATAGGGGTTTGTCCTTAGACTAGTATGGGTGAGAGTGGCCTGTAGCCGACTCAATAAGCCTACCTTCTCAGGGACAGAACCTCGTAGGTAGCTGGGAACTTAACAAGATGGAATTCACTCATTCCTCTACTGAGGAATTAGATAGGTTGTTCCCTTAAGAACTGACCCCAGGTCTTGAACAACGGGGTCCCGCCCTCTATGAGGGTATAAGTCTAAGGTACGACCTTAGACTTGTAGTTCATTAGAGGATCAGTGGTGCTTAAGGAGCAAAAAGGTAATCACAGGGGTAAAAGGATAATTTGACCTAGCTGTGATTACGAACAACCTGTGAAGGGTCGACTCATGGGTAATCACTATATCAGTGGACACAATAACATCTACAGTGAGGAGAGTGCAACTACAAGTCTATAGTGGAGTGACTTGTAGTTAATGAATATTGATTAACTGGATCAAAGAGTTTGATTAGTTAATCTCACATCATTAGAGCTCATGATCTGTAGGTCCATTAGATCCCTCCGTTGGCTCAACATGGTAATATTGAGGGTATAAATTAGGAGCGAAATTGAAGTGTTCAATTTCGTACATGAGGAATTATATCAATTATTTATGATGTAATTGATATAATATATAGTTTTAATGTGAATTAGATTCATATATAAACTATATACTAAAGAGAGATTAAAGGAGGGGTAGAATGGTCATTTCCATCCCATTCTCCTATATATATAGTTGCATGAGATGCAACAAGGTTAAGACTTCTAAAAGGATTCCTAGCCTCCTTGTTGTGTTGTTGGAAGAGTTCCAAAACACAAATCACTCTCACAAAATACCTCACCACTCCTAAAGGGAACCCACCTTCCTCCCTCACGTAGAGAACAATGGAGAAGATCCGGTGGTGGTGTCGTTGTTCGTACGAGTTCTTGTTGCTGAGATAGTGACCGTAGAGAGAGGAGCACTTGAAGAATGGTTCTTCAAAGGTATATACTTGTTGTCCATACTCTTACTATATGCTTAATTCATGTTTACGTTCTTGAATTTTCCGTTGTAACTAAATCAAGAGCGCGGGATTCGCAATCGCTTCCGCTGCGGGGATTTTGATTCCTTTCATGACGTCCATCTGCCATACCCCGTAGTCATAATACGCGGCAATGGCCAGAAGAATCCTGATCGACTTTACCACGTCGACACAAGCACCCTATTTTCCTTAGGATCGTAAAATAGACCACCCCTAGTCTCTTTAGGATAACCTACGAATAGGCACAATTTCGAACGGGGTTCCAACTTTTTCGGGTTTGACACCAACACGTGGGTCGGGCATCCCCAAATTCTGAAGTGATGTAAACTGCCTTTACGTCCACTCAGAGCTCGAAAGGTGTTTTACAAACACTCTTCGACGGAACGTTGTTCAAAATATAGACCACAGTCTCCATTGCGTAACCCCACAAAGAATCAGGGAGACGAGCATAGCTCATCATCGACCGAACCATGTCCAACAAGGTTCTGTTTTTCCTCTCCAATACACCATTCTGCTGTGGCATACCAGGCGCTGAGAGTTGGGACGTAATTCCGTGTTCTATCATATAGTCCTAGAATTCAGTGTTCATGTACTCTCCACCTCGATCCGATCGAAGTGTTTTAAGCGATTTACCTAAGAGGTTCTCAACCTCAGTCTTGTACTCCTTGAACTTTTCAAGAGTTTCAGACTTCTTGTTCATTAGGTAAATATACCCATACATGGAGTAATCGTCTATGAAAGACACGAAGTGCTCATAACCGCCCCGAGCTTTAACATTCATCGGACCACAGAGGTCAGAATGTACTAACTCAAGAGGCTCTTTGGCTCTATATCCTTTTCCACTAAAAGGGCGTTTGGTCATTTTGCCCTCAAGGCATGACTCACACACCGGTAAATAGTTTTCTTCCAACTCGTTTAGAAGTCCACTCTTCACTAGTTTCTCAATCCTATTGAGATTAATGTCGCCTAACCGTAGATGCCAAAGATGGGCATTTTCCTTAGGAGAAACTTTTACTTTCTAAGTTCGTGTTTCTGCAGTTTTAAACAATTCAGTATTCAAAACACTTTTGACCGAATTACGTTTCAAAACATACAGATTATGCTCAAGTGAAGTAGAACAAATAAGATTACCATTTCTGGAAATAAACGCTTTATTACCATAAAATGAAACGAAAATACACTATTCTAAAAGGCAGGAAATAGAAATTAGGTTTCTAGTAAACCCTGGAACTATGTACAAATTGTCCAACAAAATGTAGTTCCTGCCAAAATGTAGCTTCACCATGCCGATCGCTGCAGTTGAGACAAGCTCCCCGGATCCAACCCGTAGAGTCACCTCACCCTCTTGCAAATGTTGCCGAGAATCAATCCTCGAAAAGAAGAACAAACATGGTTAGTGGCGCCCAATCCAATATCCAGCAGAGTCACTATTCTCCACTAAACAAGTTTCACATCACAAGTAAATCACATTTACCTTGATTCTTCCTCTCGGCCGAGAATTTGGGACAATTCCTCTTCCAGATGTCCGCCCCATTGCGGTGGAAACACTTTCCTTTCTCTCAACGCCCTTGACCTTCTTTGCCCTTGTGGGCGCAAATCGGTCGGTTTTACCCTCTTCATCCTCTTCTTCCCTTTCGGGTGTGAAGGAGCAACAGGTTTCGTCCCAGAGGTCGAACCCCTGTGATAAGACCTGTAGGCAACATTTGCCTCAGATTCCGATGCCTTGACCTGCTCAAGGACCGGAAATTCTGAGCTCATTGAGGAGGGTAGTCGAGTGTAGCTAATTTTGTTCATAACAACATTGCTATACGAATCAAGGAAACTCTTGGAAGAGTCTCGAATAAAATCGACTTGGCTCGACTCGTCGATCGAAGTCCCGTTCATCTCAACCATATTAAAGTGGGTCATCATATCTAGAACTTTTTCACGGACAGACGACCCCTCTTTCATCCGTGCGTTGAAGACGTATTTGAGCGAGTCATACCAGACCTGAAAGGACTGTTGTCCAAACATTTCCTACAAGGACTCCATGATCTCCTTGGCGGTGATCATCAGCTCATGCTTATTTGCCAATACATCAGACATGCTGGCAATCATGTAGACCTTGGCCTTTTCATTGGCCCTGATCCACCGATCGTATGCATCGCGAACACTTCGTGACGCAGTCGAGCCCGGCATCTGAGGACACTCCTCAGACAACACGAACTTAATGTCGTCAGTTACCAAAATTGTGTTAATGTTCTTTTTCCAACATTGGTAATTATCTCCCACTAATTTATCGGATGCGAGTAGAGCTATTATTGCGCTAGACATGTTTTAAGCTGGAAAAATTAAGAAAACTTTATGTTAGTCTCGCAAAAAACATTTGAAATCCAATCAAGGTTTAGCAAAATTGTTTCATGATCCCTAGGTCATTCAAAATTTTTCAATGATATCCTAAAGGTTTAGAATGATCGCCACCGAAGGGTGAACAGAACACTCCTCCCCTAGGACGAGACTTTCTCGATCAGACCCTAATCCCATAATAACTCTTATTCCATTAGGCGTCCAATTACCATTGTTTGGTCGAATTCATTAACACTTAACGAATTCTGTGAGTGTCACCCTCAATCTTTAAGTTTCCAAGCATCCGTCCAAACAATAGCCACCGAAGGGTGAACCAAGAAGGAAAACCAACCAGGAAACTATATCCCTTTGGAGAATTCAGAGTGTTCCGACTCCCATGATCAGGCCTTCCGAAGGGATTTTCTGGTCCAGGCCAAACTAGCAGGCGGATTATGTGAGTAAATTAAAACACTTTTAATTAGCAGCACTCACGATAAGTATAATCTAAGAATCTCCGAACCAAAGTCACTCCCGTGTCGTTTCGGTGTGGGGTGTTCATGGCGTCAACTTAAATACCCCAGCCTTAGACAAAACATTCCTTAGACAAAGTTACTAATCAGTCTCCATTCATAGACTAAACATTGATTTCCTAATTTCTAATCTCATTAGAAAATAGAAAACCTAAGTCTAATTATTCAAGTTCTAAACTCTTTAAAACTAATAATTAACTTAGGTTGCATGCATTTCTATGTTATAGTGCTTGATCATTCATCACATGAATAACTATATACTATAACATAATATAATTCATCACATGAATATAAATGCATGAGCATACTTTAATCTAAAAAATATAACACTTATATTAATTAAATTAAACATGCATTTAATTATATTATAACTCTTATAATATAACCTATCATGAAAACTATATATTATAACTCTTATAATATAAATGATGCATGAAAAAGTTTAACCTAAGGTGGGATTTTAAATCTATATGACATACATTATGCACATAGAATTTAATTAAATCATACATCTCATGCAAAAAATAATTAAATAGCAAAAATGGACTGGTTTTTGGCACCTAGGGACAATTATTTAATTAAATAACATTAATATAACTCTTATATTAATATTATTTAATGAAATAATTAAATAAACAAAATAAAATTACATTTTACATTTAATAAATATGAAAAACCGAAAATAACTTCCCATTATCTCCACATGCCCACGCTACGCTAAATCAAGCCGAATCGCCACTCTACGCTGTGGCGTTGCAGCACCGCGCGTAAGCAGCGGCGTTACGCCGCCGCTGCCGCGTCCAGCGTTGAGGCCAGCGTGCTCCACGCCGTGGCGTTGCAACGCTGCTCTGCAGCTAAGCCAGCGCCCACAAGGATAGCGTTGCAACGCTGCTTTGTTGTTCTTCACCGAATTTCGCCCGTTTTCGCTTCGATTTCTTCACAGCAACTCTTGTCACGAACAACCCGGACTTACAGACTCGATTTACAACAAAATGCCCAAAAACAACGGGCCCTTACATTGATCTCATCAACATAAATTGTAAATCTAAACTAGTGCCAAAAACCGAAATATCCAAATTCGCAAACCAGCATTCATCTCATGAATTCAAAGTAAATTACCCACCTATTTTAACAAAAAATAGTCCATAAATGAAGAACCATCGAAATGGCTCTAATACCAATTGAAGGGAATGAGAATCCTCGCACAGCGGAAGACGATTGAATCGTCATGGTATCATTACGCTACTTGAATTTTGTCAAAACGATCTAACTATTAGATCTAGGCTAAACATGAAAAGAAGGAAGAAATTTACAGCAAGAAGAACATACTTACTTGTTGTAGACAGTTCTTCTAAAATCCTTCCTTGATCACGAACACTTCGTGCTTCTCGAACTCAACAAAGTCTTCTCTCGAACGAAACCCAAACACAACAACTTGGAGTCTCGGTTGTTCTTCCTTTGGAAAGGAGGAGAGTTGTGGGACTCTTTGGGTTTTTGAGAGGGAGGAGAGTTTGAAAGAATAGTTGAGAGAATTCTCTTCTTCTCTTTGATAAAAATAAAAAACAATGAGAGAGTGAGCTTACAATCCCTTCTTGAAAAGGGTTTAAATAGTGGAATTGATGGAGTTAAAATCTCCACATAATTACCACTTTACCACAACCATAGGTTATGCAAATCTCATTTGCGTAATCACATAATATAAGATATCTCATACCTTATAATACAAATCTCATTTGCAATAATTGTGGATTAATTAAATTGAATCACATCCAATTTAATTTCTCTCAATTAATTTCTCCAATTAGCCCTAATTAAACAATTAGGCTAACCCTAATTTATTATGAATCTCATTCACATTAAACTATATATTATATCATTCATATCTCATATAAATGACATAAATGCCCTTTAAGTGAAATTGAACACCTCAATTTCATACCAAAACATAAACCCTTCTTTTAACCCAGATTGAGCCAACCGAGGGACCTAATGGACCTCTCGATGGCGGGCTCCAATGATCCGAGATTAACCTGTCAAACTCTTTGACCCGGTTAATCAACATTCATTAGCTACGGTAACACTCCACTATAGCCCATAGCTGCACTTCCGTCAGTGCAGAATATTACGTGTCCACTGATATAACCAATGCCCATGAGTCGACCCTTCACAGGTTGTTCGTAGACACGGCTGGGTCAAATTATCGTTTTACTCCTATGTCTACCTCTTGTTCCTTAAGTCTCCACTTCTCGTCTAATGAACAACATATTGTGATGGTCCAACCATACACAACTCCCTTCTCGGGCCAGTGAGAAGGTGTGCGCCCGTTGTCCAAGCCCTGGAGACAGCACTTAAGGGAACAACCACTCTAGTTTCCCTAAAGGCGGGAACGAGTGAATTCCATCTCGCGTAGTTAAGTTCCCAGCTCCCTATTTGGTCCTGTCCCTGAGAAGATAGGAATATTGGGCGAGTAACTGTGACCACCCTCACCCGTACGAGTCAAAGGACAGACCCCCGCAAACAGGGGTCCGTAAGACGCTCAGGATTCACGTCGAGTCACTAATGGTCATCTACGAAGTTATTAGTCCTCACAGTCAACGGTGTTACATCAGTAGGTCTAATAATTCACGGTCCGGTCTTGTACAATCTCATTGCACAGGATGCCCCCACTCGCATGTCAACCACGTGAACGAGTTAGATCACCTCGTTTGTATCTAATACAAAGCGGGCCACATCCACAGTGTATCTTAGATTAGGTCTCCAACCCTATCCACATATTGTAGACCGTTCGGGTCATTAACTCGAACGTGATCCTCCCTGTGTGTCCAGTACCCACCGTTCAAGTTCTAGTTTTCTCATAAATTCAATGACCCTGGAGCTTAGTTTATTGGAAAAGTTTACAAATATTGCGAGACAAAAAGTAATGAAATAAATAACTCTTATTAATTTCAAACAATAATTTACAAACACGAGATTAGGACAAAAATCCGAACAAAACCCCTGTGAAAAGGTCTAAAGGGAACACTTGCCTCAGCTTCCTGTCCCTTGATTTGCACCAAAGACTGGAAGGTTTGTAGATCGTTGAATAAGACTTTTGGACCGGACACCTGAGGACCCTCCTTAGTGAGCATGAACTCTAGGTCGACATCTACCAAAACCGTGTCGATATTGTTTTTCCACGTTTGAAAAATATTGCCGACTAAATTAACGGAAGCTAGAGGAACATTAAAAGCGTTTAACATTTTGTTGCTTAAAGCAAGAAAAGCTTTGTATTAGTCTCGCAAAAGCTTTTGAAAATCCAATCATGTTTTAGCAAAAAATTTATCCTATAATCCCTAGGTCATTAAAATTTGCAATGATACTCCAAAGGTTTAGAATGACCACCACCGAAGAGTGAATAGAAACACCCCTCCTCTGGGACGAGACTTTCTCAACCAAACCCTAATACCAGAATAACTCTTATTCCATTAGGCGTCCAGTTACAATTTTCTCAGTCTGAATCCATTAACTCTTCATCAATCCCGTGAGTGTCACCCTCAGTCTTTAAATTTCCAAGTATTCGTCCAAACAATAGGCACTGAAGGGTGAACCAAGAAGGAAAACCAACAAGGAAATTATATCCCTTTCGGATATTCACAGTGTTCCGACTCCCATGATCAAGGGCCACCGAAATAATTGTCTGGTCCAGGCCAAACTAGAAGGTGGATCATAGGCATCTCACGGTGTGAATCGAAAGAAGAGACCGTGGGTCCCATTTTCACAGGTCCCGCTCCCACCCACTATAAGTACTCTCTCCATCCACTTTGATATTGCGCCATGAGGCCAAGTCTGGATCTCACGGTGTGAACTTAACGGAGATTTGTGGATGGAAAATTAAATGTATCTCATACAGTTTATTTCCTTCCACTCAGCACTTTAAAATAATCGGGATTGACCTCGATAAATCGGCTAATATTTACCTAAGTCCACAAATATAAGTCTTATATTTGATTAGCCTAAGTGTATAATCACATTACTAACTTAGGTCTATGTGAGTAAATTAATTAACTTTTAATTAGCGGCACTCACGATAATATAACCGATGAATCTTCAGACCAAATCAACTCCCAAGTCGGTTCCAATGTAGGGGTATTCCCAAAAGCGTCAGCTTAAATACCCGAGCCTTAGACAAAACCTTCGTTAGACAGAGTTACTAATTAGTCTTCATTCATTAGTCATATTTGATTTTCTAATTCTAATCTCATTAGAACTAGAAAATCTAAGTCTAATTATTCAAGTTCTAAACATTTTAAAACTAATAATTAATTTAGGTTACATGCATTTCTATGTTATAGTGCTTGATCATTCATCACATGAATAATAAAACTATATAACATACAACGAAGAAGCCAACAACCTGTCTCTGATACCAATTGAAAGGAATAAAACTCCCGCAGCGAAAAACGACTTTGAATCGCCGTGCTGATCGTTGTGAAAACAACTCTTAAAATCAAATCTATTCTATAGAATTTAGGCTGAACATGTTGAAGAATGAAGGAACAACAGTAAGAAGAACTACTTACTTGTTGAAGAACCCTTATTTACGAATTCCTTCTCCGATCATGAACCCTTCGTGCTCTTGATCTCCACGTTCACGAACTCTACAAACAACGAACGATCGGACACCTCCGAAAGATCTTCTCGGTTGTTCTCCTTCGGTAAGGGAAGAGTGGTGGGACTCTTTTGGTTTAGGGGTGAAGAGACACTTTGAGAGATTTGAGAGAAGCTTTTAGAACTCTTTTAGTGAGATTCCAAAAAATTAACCAATGCTTCACCAATGCGTTCTCACAAAGACATTATATAATGGTGATAGGTGGAGTTGAAATCTCCACCTATTTACCATTTTACTACAACCTTAGGTTATGCAAATCATATTTGCATAACCACATATAATAAGATATCTCATACCTTATAATACAAATCACATTTGTATAATTGTGGATTATAAATTGAATCACATTCAATTTAATTTCTCTCAATTCAATTTCTCTAAATTAGTCCTAATTAAGCAATTAGGCTAACCTATAGTTTATTATGAATCTCATTCACATTAAACTATATAATATGTCTATCACGTCTCATATAAATAACATAAATACCCTTTTAATGAATTTGAACACTTCAAATCCGAACCAAACTGTAAACCCTCTATATATTCAGTTTGAGTCAACGGAGAAACCTAATGGAACTACAGATAACGAGCTCCAATAATCGAGACTAACCTGTCAAACTCTTTGACCTGGTTAATCAACCATCATTAGCTACGGTAACACTCCACTAAAAATCGTAGTTGCACTCCTATGTCTACTTCTTGTTCCTTAAGTCCCCACTGCTCCACTAATGAACAACAACGTTGTACGGTCCAACCATAAACAACACCCCCTCTCGGGCAAGTGAGAGGGTGGGCGCCCATTGGCCAAGCCCTAGAGACAACACTTAAGGGAACAACCTCTCTATTTTACCTGAGTTGTGAATGAGGGAATTCCATCTCGTGTAGTCAACTTTCCAGCTCCCCACGTGGTCCTGTCCCTGAGAAGATAGACATATTGGGCGAGTAACTGTGACCACCCTCACCCCTACTATTCAAAGGACAAACCCCCACAGATAGGAGTCCGTAACACACTCAGGATTAAGGTCGAGTCACTAATTGTCATCAACAAAGTTATTAGTCCTATATGGTCAACGGTGTTACATCAGTAGGTCTAATAATTCACGGTCCGGTCTTGTACAATCTCATGGCACAGGATGCCCCCACTCGCATGCCAACCACATGAACGAGTCGGATCACCTAATTTGTATCTAATACAAAGCGGGCCGCATCCATAGTGTATACAGGATTAGGTCTCCAACCCTATCTGTATACTGTAGACCGTTCGGGTCATTAACTCGAAGGTGATCCTCCCTATGTGTCCACTACACACCATTCAAGTTCCAGTTCTCTCATAATTAAATGACCTTAGAGCTTAGTTTATTGGACAAAGTTTGTAAATATGCGAGACACAAAGTGATGAAAAATTAACTCTTATTTATTTCAATCGTGAATATTACAAACATGTACGAGATTAGGATATACAGCCCAACAAATACAGAAATGTAAGGGGTTAGCAGCGTTGCAATGCTACCCCGATGTCAGGCGCGCACGTAAGATGAGGCGGCTTTGCAACGCTCTCCTCAGTGTTGCAACGTCGTGACGCCAACCTGAAGGTGCAAACTAGTTTGGACAGTTCAGGTTGATTTTGGTCTGGTTCGAGCGGTCTGAGCCTTGTTCAAGGAGTTTTGGACCGATTTTGTAATAAGATTAGTGTAATTTTATTTTTTTTGTATTTTAGGGGCCAAAGTTTTCCAGTTTTGTAGCTATTTTCTTTATGAATATCATTTAGAATATTTTCCAGCTTATGATAAGCATGTTAATGCATTTTTTTATTTGTATAAGTGTTATATAAATATGGTAGAAATGCATGATTTATTTGATTTTCATGAGTAATTAATTATAATTGTTATAATTAGATTATATGGAAAATAAAGTACATGGAGTATGAAATTACTAAATTTAAAATAAATGTTATTTTATTTAAGTAATTTGCTTTATTCAATTAGTTGAATATTATTTATAATTCCAATTTGAAATTGTTTGTTAGTTTTATAATATAGTTCCTTGTCATAGGTTAATTATTAAAATTTATAAAAGTTATAAATAAAGGGGTTTTAGAAACCATAACCTATAATAAAGAATTGCATGCAAACATAGGAGCTTGGGTTAAATTAAATTGGTTTAAAATTGTTTAAAATTAATTTAGACCTAAGTTTAATTTCTAATAGGATTAGAAGTTAGTCTTACATAGTATTTTAAATAGTTTAAAATATAGTAGGGCAATAGGACATTGGTTATAAGGGAACTCTATTGATGATGTTCTTCTAAGGTTTAAGATACATAAGCTGACGGTTAACGGAACACTTCCTACCTGGGAACTGACCTGGAACTTGAGTTGAATTAACCATAGTCTTAGATTATATCTAGGTAATTAAAATGTTTATTCACCTAGAAATAATGTTAAAAGACCTAGTTATAATAGTTCTAATAGGCATAGACTTAGATAGATTCTTTTAGCCAGAATCCAACTAAGTTAAACCTATACCCTAACCTTAGGATCTTCACTGGGAGAAAATGGGATGTTCGCATCGAGTTTACTCTCACGTCCTCAAGAGTTCACACCGTGAATTTCATGCTTGACTACGTGGCGTAAAGAGAGTGTCCCCCTACAGTGAGTGTTTGCATGGTTCAATACGAGGGTGAATGAGGGAAGTATCCATAGTAATTGGGAGTAGGATGTGTGTCAACGTATCCTACGGTCTCCTCCATTAGGTCGCACTGTGAGATTTCTATAGTCCGCCTGCTAGGTTGTCCTGGAACAGCCAATCTCTACGGTGGGCCTTACTATAGGGGTTGGAACACTGCGAACTCCATAAATGGATCGGGTCTCCTAGGTAATTTTCCAACAGTTGTCTTTCTTAATAGTAGCCTGTTTGCTCGAACCTATTGGATCTGAAAATTGTAGGATCACATTTACGGGATAAGTCAAACTAGTTAACAAGTCCTTGACCAAACAAACGGTAGCTAAGAATCATTGGGACATGAGATGCTCTAGTAGTGAGAATTTGCTGAGATAGTCTCAATTCAGGGGAGGAGTGACTGACCACCCGACGGTGGCTTTTGTTCTAAACCCTTGAAGTAACATTGCAAAATTAAAGGATTAATTTAAACACTAGGGTTCTTTAATAATTTTGCTAAATTAGATTAGTTTGCAATGGGTTAAAGGCATAACTAATTAGAAATGTTTTGAAATTTTAGCATGTCGTCCTCTATAATAGCCATACTCAAAAGCGAACGTTTAACTGGCAAAAATTATACTACGTGGAAGTCCAACCTGAATACGATTCTCGTTGTTGACGACCTTCGGTTTGTACTGACTTAGGAATGTCCTCAGGTGCCTGCTCGAAACACACCTCAAACTGTTAAGGATGCGCACGATCGCTTGATCAAGGTCAATGATAAGGCCAAGGTATATATTTGTGCTAGTGTTTCTGAAATTCTGGCCAAGAAACACGAGGGCATGGTCTCAGCTCGTGCGATCATGAGTTCGTTGCAGAATATGTTTGGACAACCATCTGGATAGCTTCGGCACGAATCCCTCAAGTACGCTTATAACTCCTGTATGAAGTGTCTGGATGTATGTCCTAATCTCGTATTTGTTTGTAATATTCACTATTGAAATAAATAAGAGTAATTTTTTCATTATTTTGTGTCTCGCATATTTACAAACTTTATCCAATAAACTAAGCTCCAGGGCCATTAAATTATCAGATAACTAGAACTTGAACGGTGTGTTGTGGACACACAGGGAGGATCACGTTCGAGTTAATGACCCGAACGGTCTACAATATACGGATAGGGTTGGAGACCTAATCTTGGATACGCTGTGGATGCGACCCGCTTTTTATTAGATACAAACGAGGTGATCCAACTCGTTCATGTGGTTGACATGTGAGTGGGGTCATCTTGTGCAATGAGAATGTACAAGACCGGACCGTGAATTATTAGACCTACTGATGTAACACCATTGACAGTATAGGATTAATAACTTCGTAGATGACCATTAGTGACTCGACCATAATCCTGAGTGTGCTGCGGACTCTTGACTGCTGGGGTCTTTCCTTTCCTTAGTACGGGTGAGGGTGGTCACAGTTACTCGCCCAATATGCCTATCTTCTCAGGGACAGGACCACGTGGGGAGCTGGGTACTTGACTACGTGAGTTGGAATTCACTCGTTCCCGACTCAGAGAAAATAATGGGATTGTTCCCTTAAGTGGTGTCTCCAGGGCTTGGAAAAGGGGTGTCACCCTCTCACTTGCCCGAGAGGGGTGTTGTTTATGGTTGGACCATACAACGTTGTTGTTCATTAGACGAGCAGTGGGGACTTAAGGAACAAGAAGTAGACACATGGGTAAAACTGTAATTTGACCCAGCAGTGTCTACGAACAACCTGTGAAGGGTCGAGTCATGGCCATTGGTTATATCAATGGACACAACTTGTCTTACAGTGATGAAAGTGCAACTACGGGCTTTAGTGGAGTGTTACCGTAGCTAATGAAGGTTGATTAACTGGGTCAAAGAGTTTGACAGGTTAGTCTCGGATCATTGGAGCTCGTCATCTATAGGTCCATTAGGTCCCTCGGTTGGCTTAAACTAGATATATAGAGGTTTTACAGTTTTGTGTGGATTGGAAGTGTTCAAATTCATTAAAAGGGTATTTATATCATTTATATGAGATATGATTGACATATTATATAGTTTAATGTGAATGAGATTCATAATAAACTATAGGTTAGCCTAATTACTTAATTAGGATTAATTTAGAGAAATTGGATTGAGAGAAATTAAATTGAATGTGATTCAATTTAAGATCCATAATTATACAAATGTGATTTGTATTATAAGATATGAGATATCTTATTATATGTGGTTATGCAAATATGATTTGCATAACCTAAGGTTGTGGTAAAATGGTAAATAGGTGGAGATTTCAACTCATCATATCACCATTATATAATGCCTTTGTGAGAAGGCATTTGGAAGGTGATTTTTCTCATTTTTTGGATTCTCGCCAAAAGAGCTTTCTCAAATTCTCTCATCTCTCTCAAAATATTCTCTCCACCCCTAAACCAAAAGTGTCCCACCACTCTCCCTTTACCAAAGGAGAACAACCGAGAGGGCCTTTCGGTGGTGTTCGAATCGTTCGTTGTTCAGAGAGCTCGTGATCGTAGAGATCAAGCGCACAAAGAGTTCGTGACTGGAGAAGGAATTCGTGAAGAAGGGTTCTTCAATAAGTAAGTAGTTCTTCTTACTGTTTTTCCTTCATTCTTAACCATGTTTAATCTAAAATCTATAGGATAGGTTTAATTTTAAGAAATGTTTTCACAACGATCACCACGACGATTCAAAGTCCTTTTCCGCTGGAGGGGTTTCATTCCCTTCAATTGGTATCAGAGCCAATTGTTGGCTTTTTAGTTGTGCAAAATTATTTTCTTAAAATTAGGTGGGTTATGCTTTAATTCATGAGATGAATTTGGTATTGCATGCTGGATGTTATCGGTTTTGACACTTAATTTTAGATTTACTTTTCTATTGATGAGATCAATGTAAAGGCTTGTGTTTTTTGGCCAATTAAAAAGTAAATCGAGTCTGTAAGTCTGTGTCATGAATCGCAAGAGTTGTTGTGAAGAAATCGGAGCGGAATCGGGCGAAAAACGATGAAAAACAACAAAGGAGTTTGTTGTTCTGTCGACGTCATTGAGAGGCTGTTCTTCGGCGTCTCAACGTTGTCTGTGCTGATCCAGGCTGAGCTACAGGTCAGTGTTGCAACGCTGGGTGTAGCGTTGCAACGCTGAGGTGTTGGGCATGCTGAGGACAACTTGGTATCAGAGCAGTTAGCTCCATGGGGGAATAAGACAGAGCAAGTTAATTCTAGAAGAAACTAAAAAGTAAATAGCAAGTTATTGAGTTAGTTCAATAGAACTAGCAGGGCATGATCCAAGTAAGGATAACAGTAAATCTAGTCAGGACTAGAATGTAAACACGAGTCCAGAATTGTGCATTTGAGTTAAGTATTCATTACATGTCTAGTATGTTGATATGTTATAGAACTCATGACACCACGTACTAGCAGACAATGCAGGCAGGATCAGGACGGGACGCAGGATCCTACCCAAGCCCAATCTGAGAGGGGATCTAGTGCCCCAAGAGTCTGGATAGGGGCCAGAATTAAACAGCATGCTAATTCCTCACAGGAGGTAGGTAAGCCATAGAGAGCAGAGTTAAGTGATCCAGACAAGACATATAAAATAGATCACCTAAAAGAATTAGGAGCCACAGTGTTTGAGGGTTCCAAAGATTCAGCTGACGCCAAGGTTTGGTTGAATATGCTTGAGAAATGTTTTGATGTGATGATTTGTTCTGAGGAGCGGAAAGTTAAGTTAGCTACATTCTTGCTGCTGAAGGAGGCAGAAGGATGATGGAAATCAATATTAGCCAGGTGTAAAGATGCACGTACTTTAGACTGACAAACTTTCTGAAGCATATTTGTAGATAAGTATTATCCTAGAACGTACCGCAAGGCAAAGAGGGATGAACTTTTAGAATTAAAACAAGGGTCACTTTCAGTGGCTGAGTACGAGAGAAGGTATACTGAACTATCACGGTATGCTGAGTGATTGTGGCATCTGAGAGTGACTGGTGTCGAAGGTTTGAAAGAGGATTAAATCCTGAGATACGTACCCAGTTACAGCTATGTCTAAGTGGACTAACTTTCCTCAGCTAGTAGAGACTGCCCTACGTGTTGAGTAGACTATAGTAGAGGAGAAGTCAGTAGTAAAGCCTAGTTGCGAGGCTTCGACAACAGGCAGTTTCTAAGGTCGTGAACAGAGGAGGTTCACACCTAGAGTAAATGTTTCAAGTCGCCAGGACTTAAAGAATCATCGAGAACATTGTCTTGTTGATGTGTGTTACCAGTGTGGACAGGTAGGACATGACAAGAGGGATTGTCCACAGCTGAGAGCAGCCGCACAGAAGGACCAGGGAGTTGGGTCCCAGACAGTTGAGCAGCCGAGAGTTCCAGTAGCTGCAGACGAGGGCACCAGCGGTGCTAGATAGAAGGGAGTTGTAGGGAGACCTAGACAACAGGGAAAGGTCTACGCCATGACTCAGCAAGAAGCGGAGGGTGCACCAGATGTGATTACAGGTGCTACGCATTCCTTTGTTTCCAGTACATTCCTAACAAAGTTGAATAGAAAGTTAGAGCCTTTATTTGAAAGGTTAGTTACTTACACGCCAGTTGGTGATGCTTTACTAGTCAAGGCAGTGTTGCGAGACTGTGAGGTCTTAGTAGAAGGTCTCAATATGTTAGTGGATCTTCTTCCACTAGAATTGCAGGTGTTAGATGCAATCTTAGGGATGGATTTCTTATTCACTCATTATGCTTACATGGATTGCCATAGAAAGGAAGTTGTTTTCAAGAAACCAGGATTGGCTGAAGTAGTTTTCAGGGGTGAAAGGAAGATTATAACTACGAGTTTGATTTTAGCATTAAAAGCTAAGAAGTTATTGAGGAAAGGTTGCACGACGTTTCTTGCACATGTAGTAGAGGTGCAGGAGGAAAAGCTAAAACCAGAAAATGTTCTTGTTGTGAACGAATTTCTTGATGTTCTTCCAGTAGATCTATCAGGGTTGCCACCTGATAGGGAAGTTGAGTTCACTATTGAATTGCTACTAGGGACAACACCTATTTCGCAAGCGCCGTCTAGAATGACTCCAAGTGAACTCAAGGAGCTAAAGATGCAGCTACAAGAACTAGTTGATGAGGGATACATCAGACCTAGTGTATCACCTTGGGTAGCTCCAGTGTTATTTGTGAAGAAGAAAGGTGGTACCCTTAGATTACGTATTGATTATAGACAGTTAAACAAAGTCACGATACGCAACAAGTATCCTTTACCCCGAATAGATGACTTCTTTGACCAGTTACGAGGAGCATCAGTGTTTTCTAAGATTAAAATTAGGATCAGGATACCATCAGTTAAAAGTTAGGGAATCAGTTATTCCTAAGACATTATTCAGAATGAGGTACCAGCATTATGAGTGTTTAGTAATGCCATTCGGTTTAACAATACACTAGCAGTTTTCATGGACCTCATGGACAGGTTTTCCACCAATATTTGGATAAGTTTGTGATAGTATTCACTGATGATATACTAGTTTATTCGGTTGACAGGAAAGCCCACGAGGAACACATGAGTATTATTCTACAAACACTACGAGATAAACAGTTGTATGCTAAATTCACCAAATTTGAGTTTTGGTTGAATCAAGTAGTGTTTTTGGGGCATGTTGCCTCAACAAATGGAGTTAGTGTGGATCCGAATAAAGTGAAAGCAGTAGTCAACTGGGAGAGACCAGCTAGTGCGACAGAAGTACGTAGTTTCCTAGGTTTAGAGGGATACTACAGATGATTTGTTGAGTATTTCTCACGATTAGCATTACCCTTAGCAGCTTTAACAAGGAAGAATGTTAAGTTTGAATGGTCAGATAAATGCGAACAGAGTTTTCAGGAGTTGAAAAAGAGATTAGTTATAGCACCTATTCTAGCACTTCCTGTAACGGGAAAAGAGTATGAAATTTATTGTGATGCTTTGGGACAAGGATTATGGTGTGTGCTCATGCAAGAAGGAAAAGTAATAGCTTATGCGTCGAGGCAATTAAAAAAGCACGAGTGTAATTGCCCTACTCCCGTTCTTGAGCTGGCATCAGTTGTCTTAGCATTGAAACTTGGAGGCATTATTTGTTTGGTGAAAGGTGTCACATTTATACAGATCATAAGAGTCTGAAATATATCTTGATCAGAGAAAGATTATTGTGAGACAGAGAAGATAGTTAGAACAGATTGAAGTTTATGATTGTACCATAGAATACCATCCAGATAAGGCAAATGAAGTAGCGGATGCATTAAGCAGGAAGTCGAGACTTCCTAGGGACGCCTTGTGTGGTATTTGAGCAACTTTTTTTTAAGTACTCTAAAGGATTTTGAGGCAGTTGTGACTGCAGAGAATTCAGGGGGCCTTTTAGCTCAATTCCAGATCAAGTCTTCACTCGTAGCAGGGATTGTGAGAAGACAACCAGAGAATAGTAACTTGCAGACAATGTTTGGAATGTCCAAACAGGGCCCAGAGGCATAATTTAGAATGAGAACAGACGGAACCATAGTTAAGGAGAAAAGACTATGTGTCCCGAGTATTAGTAAGCTTACAGATACTATTCTAGAGGAAGCTCGCAATTCAGCTTACGCAATGCATCCAGGAAGCACCAAGATGTATTAAACTGTGAAGGGGACTTATTGGTGGCCTGGGATGAAGCGGGAGATAGCTGACTATGTTAATAGATGTTTGATCCGCCAACAGTTTAAACAAGTTAGATGTAAAGAAGGACTCCTTAACCCATTGCCGATGTCGGAATGAAAATGGCAGCATATCACTATGGATTTTCTGTTTAGATTACCACGTACTTCAAGTGGACATGATGGTATTTGGGTAATAGTGGATAGACTCACTATGATAGCACGATTTATACCGATTAAAGCGACATCTACGCTTGATTAGCTTGCTAAGCTATACGTCGACAGAATTGTGAGTCAATATGGAGTGCCAATGTCATAGTTTCAGATAGGGACCCGAGATTTACTTCTATGTTTTGGTCTGGCTTACCGAAAACTAGGGGGACAAAGTTGAGTTTTAGTACAACGTTCCATCCTCAGACAAATGGTCAGTCAGAGAGGACCATCCAGACCCTAGAGGACATGTTGAGAGCATGTGTCCTTCAAGTTAAGGGAAGTTGGGATACACACCTATCACTTATGGAATTCGCTTATAATAACAACTATCAGTCGAGTATTGGCTTGACACCATTTGAGGCTTTATATGGAAGATCGTGTAGAACACTTATATGTTGAAATGAGGTAGGAGAGCGAAAGCTAATTGGTCCTGAGTTAGTACAAGTTACTATGTACAATATTAAGGTAATCGGGTGAATTTGAAGGTAGCTCAAGACCGTCGTAAGAGTTATGCGAGATAGCGCGCGGAAGGACTTAGAATTCCAAGTCGGAGATCAAGTTTTCTTGAAGTTATCTCTGTGGAGAGGTGTCCTTCGCTTCAGCAAGAAAGGTAAGCTAAGTCCTAGATATATTGGTCCTTACCAAGTAACGGGACGAGTTGGGCGAGCAGCCTATAGACTAGAGTTGCCAGCAGAACTATCTCGAGTACATGATGTTTTTCATGTGTCCATGTTGAAGAAGTATATTTCAGATCAGACTCATGTGTTGCAAGCGCAACCAGTTGAGCTGAAAGAAGACATGTGTTACTTAGAGAATGCAGTTCAAATCCTCGACAGAAAAGAACAAGTTTTGAGAAACAAGACGATTCCACTTGTGAAGGTTCGATGGAAACATCACGGAGTGGAAGAAGCAACCTGGGAACTAGAGGACCAAATGTGGAAGAAGTATCCAACGATCTTCACCTAAGGACTACTAAATTTCGAGGACAAAATTTCTTAAAGGGGAGGTAAGTTGTAAACCCGAGATCTCTCTTTGGAATTTTCCTTAAAAAGGAAAGAAGAAATGAATGTTTAAAACTTGGTTTTCCTTGTTTTAAAAAGAAAAGAAATGAAGTGAAAGATAAAAGGAAAACACGGAAAGAAAAGCTTTAAACATTTTGGTTTGGTTTGCTTTAAAAAGAATGAAGAAAAGAAAATGAAAGAAATGTTTATTATATTATGTTTTATTTTGTTTAGAAAAGAAAAGAAAAGAAAAGAAAGAAAGAGATAAAGGAGAGATTAAAAAAAAGAAAAAGAAAAGAAAAAGCAAAAGCAAAAAGGGAAAAAGACAAAGGTTTGCCTCTCCGTTTGGATTTTTTTTAAAAAACAAAACATTTTAAGTTCCTTCTAAACTCATTTCTTTCTCATTTTCCACAAAACCAAAAGCCTAGCTTCGAGAGGGAGTACTGAAGAGAGAAGAAGAAGGAGAAAAAGCTCTGGTTTTGGGATTCAAGAAGAAGAGAGAAGAATTACTCAAGTTCTATGGAATTCTGTGATCAATTCAACCATGTTATGATGTTTTAATCTTTTCGAGCTCCACAAGAAGAGGTAAGTATTGAAGTTTTCTTTTCCTGAAAGCTAACTCATTTTTAAACAAAGTTCATGAAGGAAGCGCGAGCAAATTCTTATGTTAAGTTGTTGTTTTGTGAAGAGGAATGCAGAAGACAGAATTTGATGTCAAATCCGAGAAGCCTCTGGTGTTTTGGTTGTCCTGATATGTAGCGTTTGAATCAAAAGCTCTATTATGTATGGTTGGAAAGATTATTGAATTTCCTACAACTTTTATGAAGACATCGTGAGCAGAAAACGATTGGAATATGTCTTAAATCGCAGGACAAATTTATTGTGCAGCAGGAAATTGATTCTGGAAACAGCAGCAGGTGGTTTTTAGGGAAAACGCTTTCGAGGTATTTTCGAACCAATTTGTTGGGCATCTCAACTTCATGTCTTCATATGGTTTTTAGAGGGTTCGAAAAGGAAGAATTGGGTATAAAGTACATCCTTTTTGGATTAGTAATGAAGAAGTTATGACTGTTTGAAGACAGGGTATAAAATCTGTAAAATGTTGGAAAATTGGTTGGAGTGTTTTCTTGTAGTTTTAAGGTTAAAAACCATGAGCTCGAGGTTCTAAAACATGGTTTTGGTTTGTATGGCAGGCCAAGAGGAGATAGGTCGAGTGTACGGGCCAAGGTTCTAGTTTTAACACTGTGAGTGACAAAACGAACCTCGAAAATTGTTTATAGGCTTGTATTATGCTTATGAAAATGCAAGGTTTTGCTAAAACGAAATGGTTTCAATGCTTATTGTTTTCCTTGAAACACATGTTAATGAGTAATCATATTTTCTAAGAAATGATTTCAAGTGCTCATTGTGAGCCTAAATGTCTTGATGAAATTTATATGTGAGCATATGTTCTTGATTGTCAAAATTTATGGAAATGTTATGATTTCGAGCAAGTATGTACTAACAAGTATGACTTAAAGATTTCCAGTTTTAATGAACAAGCTGAGTAAGCTTGAGTTTTACGAAAGGAAAGATAAGCAGGCATGTTTAAATGTGTTTATGTGTTTTTCTGAGTCTTGAATGAGTAAATGATTGAGACATTGAGCCCGAGGCTATATGGTACCGTGTGCACACAGGTCATTTTCTATTGTCGACGTTGAGAGTACTCCGTGACAACAATGTTGTCATGAGTGTTGGGCGGGCCCCACTACGACAAAGACGATGGAAGTGTTAGGCGGGCTCCACTACATCGTAGAGTAAACGTTGGTTGTACTGGGTGTGCCCTACACAACGTGGATTGTGACATGTTTTAAAAGGATTTCTATCATTCATATGCCTTACAAGATTTTAACGACATACTTGCTGGTTTTTCTGAAAAACTATTATGATTACACAGTTACTTTTAACGTTTGATTACAGATGCATATGCTCATAGATGGTCAGGTGATATGATTGACGAGTTAATAGTTTTCTTTTAAACTCAAGTCACTCACTGAGCTTCATAGCTCATTCTTTCAGTGTTTTCCCACTTTTCAGGTAGAGATCGAGCTCCCAGAGCCTGACATCCTGCCATAGTCTACTAGAAGCTCCACGAGCTTGATATTGTGTACGCGGGTGGTGTTGTATAGCAAGTCCATATGTGTTGTAGTAAATTTTGAGGGGACTATGTAGTTATAGTTGTATGGGTTTTAGAGGTTGTGGTTGTGTTATTAATTGTTTGGCTTATTTGTGGTTCTGATGCTTTTGCCTGATTAGTTTTCAAGAGAGACTTAAGAAGTGTTTCTCATTATGTATGCTTAGTAGTTGTCAAGTTTCGCTGTGTTATGTTAAAGTGTTCCATATGCGAACATAGTACGTTTATCAGGTAAAACAGGGTCAACAGGTATCGTTAGAGAGGTGAACGATGTTTGTTGGCTACACGCGGTCTGCTGGGCTAAGTTAGCAGGTAGTTCAGGAGAGGGTGTGACAACTACGCTTCACGGTGCAGCGTTGCAACGCTGCGAGCGTAGTGGCCAGTTCGCGAGGCATTTCGCGCGAGAGAGTGGTGTGATGGCTTTTTGCACAATCGTGGGGCGTTAATTATCATTTTCTTTTTTTAAAAATTATTTATTTTATTTGTAAAATGTATTTTTAAATTAATTTTATTAATTAATATTAATATTAATGTTAATTAATTTAATTAATGTCCCTAAAGTGTTAAAATCGGTCCAATTTTGCTATTTATTTATTTTATGCATGAGATGTATGAAATTTATTTATTCTATGTGCATAATGTATGTCATATAGATTAAAACCCCACCTTAGGTTAAACATTTCATGCATCATATTTATATTATAAGAGTTATAATATATAGTATGCATGAGAGGATTATATTATAAAAGTTATAATATAATGTTTGCATGTTTGAATTTATTTAATATAAGTGTTATATTTCTTAGATTAAAAGCATGCACATGAATTTAATTCATTTGATGAATGAATGTTATATAGTTTATTATTCATGTGATGAATGATCAAGCACTATAACATAGAAATGCATGTAATCTAAGTTAATTATTAGTTTTAAAATGTTTAGAACTTGAATAATTAGACTTAGGTTTTCTAATTCTAATAAGATTAGAATTAGGAAATCAAATATGACTTATTAATGCAGACTATTAAGTAACTCTGTCTAAGGAAGGTTCTGTCTAAGGCTAGGGTATTTAAGTTGACAATTTGCGGAACACCCCTACCTGTGAACTGACCTGGGAGTGAATTTGGTCCGGAGATTCATAGGTTATATTCTCGTGAATGTCGTTAATTAAATGTTAATTAATTTACTAAATAAACCTAAGTTAATAATGTGATTATAGACTTAGGCTAATCCAATATTAGAGTTATATTGGTAGATTTAGGTAAATATTAGCCGATTTATCTAGGTCAATCCCGATAAATTTAAAGTGCTGAGTGGGAGGAAATAAAGTGTATAAGATACATTTGATTTTTCGACCCCAAATCTCCGTAAAGTTCACATCGTGAGATCCATACTGGGCCTCGTGGCGCAAATGGGAGCGTCCCCCTTCGGATGGTATTTGTATGGGGTCAATATTAATGTAGATGGAGAGAGTACTTATAGTGAGTAGGAGGGAGACATGTGAAAACGGGACCCACTGTCTCTTCTTTCGATTCACACCGTGAGACGCTTATGATCTACCAATTAGTTTTTCCTGGACCAGACAATCCCTTCAGAAGGCCTTGATCATTGGAGTTGGAACACCATGAATTATTGAAAGGGATACAATTTCCTTGTTGGTTTTGCTTCTTAGTTCACCCTTCGGTGCCTATTGTTTGGACGGATACTTGGAAATTTAATGATTGAGGGTGACACTCACGGGATTCATTAAGAGTTAATCGATTCAAACCGAAAAATTGTAATTGGACGCCAAATGGAATAAGAGTTATTCTTGTATTAGGGTCTGGTCGAGAAAGTCTTGTTCCAGAGAAGAAGTGTTTCGGTTCACCCTTCGGTGGCAGTCATTGTAAACCTTTGGGGTATCATTGCAAATTTTAATCACCTAGGGATCATAGAATATTTTTTGTTAAAACCTAATTTGATTTTCAAAGTTTTTGTGAGACTGACACAAAGTTTTACTTGTTTCCAGCAAAAATGTCTAGCTCAATTGTTGCACTATTAGCTTTCGACAAACTAGTAGGCTATAACTATCAAACATGGAAAAATAATATCAACACAATTCTAGTAACTGACGACCTAAAGTTCGTGCTCACTGAGGAGTGTCCTCAGGTGTCGGGCTCGACCGCATCAAGAAGTGTTCGTGATGTTTACGATCGATGTATCAGGGCCAATGAAAAGGCCAAGGTCTATATCATTGCAAGCTTATCTGAAGTATTGGCAAAGAAGCATGAGTTGATGATCACCGTTAAAGAGATTATGGAATCCTTGCAGGAAATGTTTGGACAACAGTCCTTTCAAGTCCTGCATGATTCCCTCAAACACGTCTTCAATGCGCGGATCAAAGAAGGGACGTCTGTCCGTGAACACGTTCTGGACATGATGACCCACTTTAATCTGGCTGAGATAAACGGAGATTCGATCGATGAGTCGAGCCAGGTCAGCTTTATATTGGAGACTCTTCCAAAGAGTTTCCTTCAGTTTCGTAGCAATGCTGTTATGAACAAAATTAGCTATATTCTGACAACCCTTCTCAACGAACTATAGAACTTCCAGTCCTTGATGAGGATCATGACACCGGAAGCTGAGGCAAACGCTACCTTCAGGTCCTTTCACAAGGGTTCGACCTATGGGACTAAATCTGTAGGATCTTCAGGCCCGAAAAGGAAGAAGAAGAAGATGAAGAAGGGCAAAGCTGACCGTGTTGCCGCCAAAAAGGGCAAAAAGTCAAGGAAATTCCAGAGAAAGGAAAGTGTTTCTACTGCAATGGGGACAAACACTGGAAGGGTAACTGTCCCAAGTTCCTTGCCGACAGAAGGAAAGAAGGTAAATGTGATTTACTAGTAACTGAAACTTGTTTAGTGGAGAGTAATGACTCTGCCTGGATATTTGATTCGGGTGCAACTAACCATGTTTGTTCTTCTTTTCAAGGAATTTGTTCCTAGCAGCAGCTGCAAAAGGGTGATATAACGCTACGAGTTGGATCTTGGGAGGTTGTCTCTGCTGCAGCAATCGGCACAGTGAAGCTGTGTTTTGGCAGGAACTACATTTTATTATTTAATTTGTATATAGTTTCAGGGTTTACTAGAAACCTAGTTTCTATTTCCTACCTTATTAAACATTGTATTTAAGTTTCTTTTAATTAAATAAAGTGTTTATTTCTTTCAAAGGCAACTTGTTATGTTCAGCTTCGCTTGAGAATAATCTATATGTTTTGAAACCTAATTCGGTCAAAAGTGTTTTGAATACTGAATTGTTTAAAGCTGTTGAAACACGAACTAAGAGAGTAAAGGTTTCTCCTAAAGAAAATGTCCATCTTTGGCATCTAAGGTTAGGCGACATTAATCTCAATAGGATTGAGAGACTAGTGAAGAGTGGATTTCTAAGCGAGTTTGAAGAAAACTATGTATCGGTATATGAGTCATGCCTTGAAGGCAAAATGACCAAACACCCTTTTAGGGGAAAAGGATATAAAGCCAAAGGGCCTCTAGAGCTTATACATTCTGACCTCTGTGGTCCGATGAGTGTTAAAGCGCGGGGAGGTTATGAATACATTGTATCTTTCATAGATGACTATTCAAGGTATGGGTATATTTACCTAATGCATAGGAAGTCTGAAACTCTTGAAAAGTTTAAGGAGTACAAGACTGAGGTTGAGGACCTGTTAGGTAAAAGAATAAAACACTTCGATCGGATCGAGGTAAAGAGTATATAGACACTGAATTCCAAGAATATATGATAATACATGGAATTACGCCTCAACACTCAGCACCTGGTATGCCACAGCAGAATGGTGTATCGGAGAGGAGAAACAGAACCCTGTTGGACATGGTTCAGTCAATGATGAGCTATGCTCGTCTCCCTGATTCTTTTTGGGGTTACATAGTGGAGACTGTCGTTTATATTTTGAACAACGTTCCGTAGAAGAGTGTTTGTGAAACACTTTTCAAACTCTGGAATGAAACTTGGATCATGCTCTGCTAGTTCTATTAAACTAACTCAATAACTTGCTATTTACTTTTCAGTTTCTTCTAGAGCTAACTTGCTCTGTCTCATTCCCATGGAGCTAACTGCTCTGATACCAAGTTGTCACAACCCCCTCCCGAACTACCTGCTAACTTAGCTCGGCAGACGGCGTGAAGCCAACAGGCATCGTTCACCACTCTAACGATACCTGTTGACCCTGTTTTACCTGATAAGCATACTAAACTTGTATAAGAAACACTTGAACATAACACAGCGGAATATTGACAATTACGTAACCTACGTAAGGGGTAACCCTACTTAAGACTCTCTGGAAAACTGAAACAGATATGAACATCACAACCAAAAACATACCCAACCATGGAGCACACAACCACAACCTAGAATGTACACAAAAACATAACTTTATAGTCCTTCTACAATACATATAGCCTCTATACATCTCCACCCACGTACAACATATATAAACTCTTGGAGCTTCCAGCAGACTATGGCAGGTTATCAGGCATCGGGAGCTCGATCTCTACCTGAAAAGTGGGAAAACACTGAAAGAATGAGCTATGAAGCTCAATGAGTGACTTGAGTTTAAAAGAAAACTATTAACTCGGAAATCATATCACCTGGCCATCTATGAGCATATGCATCTATAATCAAACGTTAAAAGTAACTGTGTAATCATAATAGCTTTTCAGGAAAACCAGCAAGTATATCGTTAAAATCTCGTACGGCATATCGATACTACTAACCATTTAAAAACGTATGACATTCAACGTTGTATAAGACACACTCAACACAACCAACATTTAATCTACGATGTAGTGGGGCCCGCCCAGCACTCTCATAGTCTTTGTCGTAGTGGGGCCCGCCCAGCACTCACGACAGCATTGTTGTCACGGAGTACACTCAACGTCGACAACAGAAAATGACCTATGTGCACACGGTACCATATAGCCTCGGGCTCAATGTCTCAGTCATTTACTCATTCAAGACTCAGAAATACACATAAAAACATTTAAACATGTCTGCTTATCTTTCCTTTCGTAAAACTCAAGCTTACTCAGCTTGTTCATTTAAACTGGAAAACTTTAAATCATACTTGCTAGTACATACTCGCTCGAAATCATAACATTTTCATAAATTTCGACAATGAAGAACATATGCTCACATATAAATTTCATCAAGACATTTAGGCTCACAACGAGCACTTGAAATCATTTCTTAGAAAATATGAATACTCATAAACATGTGTTCAAAGGAAAACAATAAGCATTGAAACCATTTCGTTTTAGCAAAACCTTGCATTTTCATAAGCATAATACAAGCCTATAAACCATTTTGGAGGTTCGTTTTGTCACTCACAGTGTTAGAACTAGAACTTTGGCCCGTAAACATGACCTATCTCTTCTTGGCCTGCCAAACAAACCAAAATCATGTTTTAGAACCTCGAGCTCATGCTTTTTAACCATAAAATTACAAGAAAACACACTTTCCAATTTTCCAGCATTTTCAGATTTTCTACCCTATTTTCAGACAGACATAACTTCTTCATTACTTATCCACAAAGAATGTAATTTATACCAAACTCTTCCTTTTTGAACCCTTTAAAACTCTTATGAGGACATGAAAATGATATTACAAATGGATTTATTCGAATTTACCTCGAAAGTACTTTCCTCGAAACAACTTCCTGCTGTTCCAGTTTTGTTTTTCCTGCTGCACAACAAACTTAACCTAAGATTTAAAACATCTTCTAGACCTTTTCTACTCACGATTTCTTCACGAAACGTGTAGAAAATTCAATAAGCTTTCAAACCATACCTATTAGAGCTTCTGATTCCAATTCTACGGATCAGTACAACCAAAACACCAGAGACTTCTCGGATTTGACAAAGAAATTCTGTACATCTTCTTCCTCTTCACAAATCAGTAGCTTAAGATCCGAATTTGCTCGAGCTTCCTTCACGAATTTTGTTCAAATATGAGTTATCTTTCACGAAACAAAACCTCAACTCTTACCTCTTCCTGTGGAGCTCGAGATAAACAGAAAACCAGAATAGGATTGAATTGATTAACTTGTTGTTAAAAAGACATACCTTTAGTTCTTCTCCTCTCTTCTGCAACTTCAGCTCCAAAAACCCCCTTCTTCCTCTTCCTTTCTGCGTCTCCCACGAAAACCTTTTCTTTTATTTGATAAAATAAGAAGAGAATCGATGGAAAATGAGTTTTTAAAAAGATAACAAAGGTGGGGGTCCCACCATCCACTTTCCCTTTTTCATTCTTTTCCTTTTCCTTTCTTTTCTTTTCTTTTTCTTTTCTTTTCAAAACAAATCCAACCATAATACATTAACCTTTTCTTTCTTGAATTCCAAAGAATGATCTCGGGTTTACAGTTATATTTTTAAATTAAAAGCATGCTCATGCATTTAATACATGTGATGAATATTTGTTATAGTATAGTATTATTCATGTGATGAATGATCAAACACTATAACATAGATATGCATGTAACCTAAGTTAATTATTAGTTTTAAAATGTTTAGAACTTGAATAATTAGACTTAGGATTTCTAGTTCTAATAAGATTAGAATTAGGAAATAAAAATATGACCTTTGAATGGTGACTGATGAGTAACTCTGTCTAAGGAAGGTTTTGTCTAAGGCTGGGGTATTTAAGTTGAAGCTTGTGGAACACCCCTACCTGAAAACCAACCTGGAAGTGAATTCGGTCTGGAGATTCTTAGGTTATATTATCGTGAGTGGCATTAATTAAAAGTTGATTAATTTACTCACATAGACATAAGTTAATAATGTGATTATAAACTTTGGATAAATCAATATAAGAGTTATATTGGTAAACTTAGGTAAATATTAACCGATTTATCTAGGTCAATCCCGAATAATATAAAGTGCTGAGTGGGAGGAAATAAAGTGTATAAGATACATTTAACATTCCGACCAAAAATCTCCGTTAAAGTCCGCACCTTGAGATCCATACTTGGTCTCGTGGCGCAAATGAGAGTGTCCCCCTTCGGATGGTATTTGAATGGATCAATATCATAGTGGATCGAGAGAGTACTTATAGTGAGGTGGAGCAGGACCTGTGAAAACGGGACCCACGATCTCTTCTTTCGATTCACACCGTGAGACCCATATGATCCGCCTACTAGTTTGGCCTGGACCAGACAATCCCTTCGGAGGGCCTTTATCATGGGAGTCAGAACACCGTGAATTCCCGAAAGGGATACAATTTCCTTGTTGGTTTTCCTTCTTTGTTCACCCTTCAGTGGCTATTGTTTTGACGGATACTTGGAAACTTAAAGATTGAAGGTGACACTCACAGGATTCATTAAGAGTTAATGGATTTGACCGAAAAATGGTAATTGGACGCCTAATGGAATAAGAGTTATTCTGAGATTAGGGTCTGGTAGTGAAAGTCTCGTCCTAGAGGAGGAGTGTTTTTGTTCACCCTTCGGTGGCGGTCATTCTAAACCTTTGGGATATCATTGCAAATTTTTAATGACCTAGGGATCATAGGATAAATTTTTTGCTAAAACTTGATTGGATTTCAAAAAGTTTTTTGCGAGACTGACACAAGGTTTTTATTTGATTTTTTCAGCAATAATGTCTAGTTCTATAATAGCGTTACTAGCATCCGACAAACTAGTGGGAGATATTTTCCAAACGTGGAAGAACTATATTAACACGATTCTAGTAACTGACGACCTTATGTTCGTGCTTACTGAGGAGTGTCCTCAGTTGTCGAGCTCGACTGCGTCATGAAGTGTTCGTGATGCATACGATCGGTGGATTAGGGCCAATGAAAATGTCAAGGTCTACATAATTGCCAGCTTATCTGGAGTCTTGGCAAAGAAGCATGAGTTGA
Organism: Trichosanthes cucumerina; assembly: GCA_036507285.1. Taxonomy (NCBI): domain Eukaryota; kingdom Viridiplantae; phylum Streptophyta; class Magnoliopsida; order Cucurbitales; family Cucurbitaceae; genus Trichosanthes; species Trichosanthes cucumerina. The sequence continues at coordinate 66,690,319 of CM071836.1, read as the reverse complement.
TGGTCACAACTAAGGAGATCATGGAGTCATTGAAGGATATCTTTGGACAACAGTCCTTTCATGTCCAGCATGACTCGCTCATACACGTCTTCAACACCCGGATGAAAGAAGGGACGTTTGTTCGAGAACACGTTCTGGACATGATGACCCACTTTAATCTGGCAGAGATGAACGGGGCTTCGATCGATGAGTCGAGCCAGGTCAATTTTATCTTGGAGACTCTTCCGAAGAGTTTCCATCAGTTTCGTAGCAATGTTGTTATGAACAAAATTAGCTACACTCTGACCACCCTTCTGAACGAGCTACAGAACTTCCAATCCTTGATGAGGATCAGGACACCGGAAGCTGAGGCAAATGTTGCCTTTAGGTCCTATCACAGGGTTCGACCTTTGGGGCAAAACCTATAGCTCATTCTCACTCGAAAGGGAAAAATGAAAGGAATGAAAATCCCCGCGCAGCGGAAGATGATCGAATCGTCAAGGTATTGTTACGCTACTTGATTTTTTTTAAAACGATCTAACTTTTAGATCTAATTTAAACATGAAAAGAAGGAAGAAATTACAGCATGAAGAACTCTACTTACTTGTTGTAGACTGTTCTTCAAAGTTCCTTCCTTGCTCACAAACACTTCGTGCATCTCGATCTCAACGAATGCTCATCTCGAACGAAAACCGAACACCACCAACGACTTGTTGGGACTCTACTTACTTGTTGAGACTTTTGGTTTTGGTGAGGGAGGAGAATTTGAGAGCATGGAGAGAATTCTTAATCTCTTCTCTTTGATGAAAATCAAAAAATGAGAGAATGAGTTACTAATCCCTTCTTGCAAAGGGTTTAAATAGTGGAAATTGATGGAGTTAAAATCTCCACATTATTACCACTTTACCACAACCATAGGTTAAGCAAATCTCATTTGCATAACCATATAATATAAGATATCTCATATCTCATATTGCAAATCACATTTGCAATAATTGTGGATTAATTAAATTGAATCACATCCAATTTAATTTCTCTCAAATAATTTCTCCAATTAGCCCTAATTCAACAATAAGGCTAACCTATAGTTTATTATGAATCTCATTCACATTAAACTATATATTATGTCATTCATATCTCATATAAATGACATAAATGCCCTTTAAGTGAAATTGAACACTTCAATTTCATACCAAAACATTAACCCTTCTTTTAACCTGTTGAGCCAACCGAGGGACCTAATGGACCTACGATGGACGGCTCCAACGATCCGAGATTAACTCGTTAAACTCTTTGACCCGGTTAATCAACATTCATTAGCTCTGATAACACTCCACTATAGCCCGTAGTCGCACGCCCGTCGCTGCGAATATTACGTGTCCACCGATATAACCAATGCCCATGAGTCGACCCTTCACAGTTGTTCGTGAGACACTACCGGTCAAATTATCGCTTTACCTCGTGTCTACTTTCTTGTTCCTTAAGTCCCCATTGCTCCTCTAATGAACAACATATCGTGTTGGTCCAACCATACACAACACCCTTCTAAGCGGTGGAGAAGGTGGGCGCCCGTTGTCCAAGCCCTGGAGATAGCACTTAAGGGAACAACCCCTCTAGTTTCCCTGAGGCGGGAACGAGTGAATTTCATCTCGCATAGTTAAGTTCCCAGCTCCCTACTTGGTCCTGTCCCTTAGAAGATAGGCATATTCGGCGAGTAACTGTGACCACCCTCACCCGTACTAGTCAAAGGATAGCCCCCCTGCAGACAGGAGTCCGTAACACGCTCAGGATTCAGGTCGAGTCACTAATGATCATCTACGAAGTTATTAGTCCTTACTGTCAACGGTGTTACATCACTAGGTCTAATAATTCATGGTCCAGTCTTGTAAAATCTCATTGCACAGGATGCCCCCACTCGCATGTCAACCACATGAACGAGTCAGATCACCACCTTTGTATCTAATACAAAGCGGGTCGCATCCACAGTGTATCTAGGATTAGGTCTCCAACCCTATCCATATACTGTAGACCGTTTGTGTCATTAACTCGAACGTGATCCTCCCTGTGTGTCCACTACACACCGCTCAAGTTCTAGTTCTCTCATAAATTCAATGACCACGAGCTTAGTTTATTGGAAAAGTTTGTAAATATTATGAGACACAAAGTAATGAAATAAATAACTCTTATTAATTTCAAACAGTAATTTACAAACACGAGATTAGGACAAAAATCCCAACAAAAAAAAGAAGATGAACAAGGGTAAAGCTGACTGTGTTGCCGCCAAGAAGGGCAAAAAGGAAAAGGAAGTTTGCAGAGAAAGAAAATTGTTTCCACTGCAATGGGGACGGCCACTAGAAGCGAAACTGTCCCAAGTTCCTTGCCGAAAAGAAGAATACAGGTAAATGTGATTTACTAGTAATTGAAACCTATTTAGTGGAGAGTAACGACTCTGTCTGAATATTGGATTCAGGCGCCACTAACAACGTTTGTTCTTCTTTCCAGGGAATTAGTTCCTGGCAGCAGCTGCGAGAGGGTGAGGTGAGTCTACGGGTTGGATCTGGGGAGATCGTCTCTGCTGCAGCGACCGACAAAGTGAAGCTCTTTTTCGGCCGGAATTACATTTTATTAGATTATTTGTATATAGTTCCAAGGTTTACTAGAAACCTCGTTTCTATTTTCTGCCTACTTGAACACTCTATTTCTGTAAATTTTTCTAGTAATTAAGCATTTATTTCTAGAAATGGAAATTTCTTGTGTTCGGCTTCACTTGAGTCTAATATGTATGTTTTGAAACAAAATTCGGTCAAAAGCGTTTTGAATACTGAATTATTTAAAACAACAGAAACACGAACTAAAAGAGTAAAAGTTTCCCCAAAAGAATTGAGAGACTAGTGAATAGTGGACTTCTAAGTGAGTTGGAAGAAAACTCTTTACCGGTATGTGAGTCATGCCTTGAAGCAAAATGATCAAACGTCCTTTTAGTGGAAAAGGATATAGAGCCAAAGAGCCCCTTGAGCTCATACATTCTGACCTCTATGGTCCAACGAGTGTTAAAGCAGGAGGTGGTTACGAATACTTTGTATCTTTCATAGATGACTATTCGAGGTATGGGTATATTTACCTAACGCATAGGAAGTCTGAAACTCTTGAAAAGTTCAAGGAGTACAAGACTGAGGTTGAGAACCTATTAGGTAAAACGATAAAAACACTTTGATCGGATCGAGGTGGAGAATATATGGACACAGAATTCCAGGACTATATGATAGAACAAAGAATTATGTCCCAACTCTCAGCACCTGGTATGCCCCAGCAGAATAGTGTATCGGAGAGGAGAAACAGAATCCTGTTGGACATGGTACGATCGATGATGAGCTATGCTCGTCTCCCTTATTCTTTTTCGGTTACGTAGTAGAGACTCCGGTCTATATTTTGAACAACTTTACGTCGAAAAGTGATTGTGAAACACCTTTTAAACTCTGGAATGGACATAAAGGCGGTTTACACCATTTCAGAATTTGGGGATGCCCGATCCATGTGTTGGTGTCAAAACCCAAAGAAGTTGGATCCCCGTTCAAAATTGTGCCTATTTGTAGGTTACCCAAAATAGACTAGGGGTGGTCTGTTTTACGATCCTAAGGAAAATAGGGAGCATGTGTCGACAAACGCCACTTTCCATGAGGAAAACCACGCCAGGGATCATTTGTCTAGAAGCAAAATCGTGTTGAATGAAATGGACAGTACATCAGCAAGAATTGTTGATGGGGCTAGTACATCAACAAGTGTTGTTGATGAAGGGAATGAAAATCCCCGCGCAGCGGAAGACGATTGAATCGTCGAGGTATCATCATGCAACTTGTGTTTATTAAAATTGATCTAACACTTAGATCTAGGCTAAACATGCTTAAAGAAGAAGAAATTTACAGCAAGTAGAGATTTTACTTACTTGTTGTAGACAAACACAGCAATTTCTTCCTCGGATCACGAACTCTTCGTGCTACTCGATCTCAACGAAATCTTCCCACAAAACGATCTCGAACACCACCAAATGATCTTCTCAATTGTTCTCTTTTAGAGAAGGGAAGTTGGTGGGAACTTGTTTGTGTTTTGGAGAGGGAGGATAAATGAGAGAGTAGAGAGAATTCTCTTTTCTTCTCTTTGGTGAAAAACAAAAAATGAGAAGAAAGCTTACCAAACCCTTCTTGCAAAGGGTTTAAATAGTGGAATGAGGGAGTTAACATCTCCTCAATATTACCACTTTACCACAACCATAGGTTATGCAAATCGGATTTGCATAACCACATAATATAAGTTATCTCATATCTCATATTGCAAATCTCATTTGCAATAATTGTGGATTAATTAAATTGAATCACATCCAATTTAATTTCTCTCATTTAATTTTTCCAATTAGCTCTAATTCAACAATTAGGCTAACCTATAGTTTATTATGAATCTCATTCACATTAAACTATATATTATATCATTTATATCTCATTTAAATGACATAAATGCCCTTAAAGTGAAATTGAACACTTCAATTTCATACCAAAACATTAACTCTTCTTTTAACCCAAGTGGAGCCAACCGAGGGACCTAATAGACCTACAGTGACGGGCTCCAATGATCCGACATTAACCTGCCAAACTCTTTGACCCGGTTAGCCAACATTCATTAGCTACGGTAACACTCCACTATAGCCCGTAGCCGCACTCCGTCGGTCACGAGAATATTACGTGTCCACCGATATAACCAATTCCCATGAGTCGACCCTTCACGGTTGTTCGTGAGACACACACCGGTCAAATTACCGCTTTACCCTGTGTCTACCTCTTGTTCCTTAAGTCCCCACCGCTCCTCTAATGAATAACATATTGTGATGGTCCAACCATACACAACACCCTTCTCAGGCCAGTGAGAAGGTGGGCGCACGTTGTCCAAGCCCTGGAGTCAGCACTTAAGGGAACAACTCCTCTAGTTTCCCTAAAGGCGGGAACGAGTGAATTCCATCTCGCGTAGTTAATTTCTCAGCTCCCTACTTGGTCCTGTCCCTGAGAAGATAGGCATATTGGGCGAGTAACTGTGACCACCCTCACCCGTATTAGTCAGTCAAAGACGCACTCCGCATGACATGGAGTCCGTAACACGCTCGGGATTCACGTCGAGTCACTAATGGTCATCTATGAAGTTATTAGTCCCATCACAATCGGTGTTACATCGTGAGGTCTAAATAATTCACGGTCCGGTCTTGTACAATCTCATTGCACAGGATGCCCCCACTCGCATGTCAACAACATGAACGAGTCGATCACCTCGTTTGTATCTAATACAAAGCGGGCGCATCCACGGTGTATCCGAGATTAGGTCTCCAACCCTATCCATATATCAGAGACCGTTCGGGTCATTAACTCGAACGTGATCCTCGTTGTGTGTCCACTACACACCATTCAAGTTCTAGTTCTCTCATAAATTCAATGACCACGGCTTAGCTTAGTTTATTGGAAAAGTTTATAAATATTATGAGACACAAAGTGATGAAATGAATAACTCTTATTAATTTCAAACAATATATTACAAACACGAGATTAGGACAAAAATCCCAACAAACTCCCACTTGGACTAAGCTAGTGGTGAAAATACATTTCCGAAATGTATATAAATTACAATGAAGTAATACAATAAACTAGGGCATTTAATACCCGTTTACACATCTCCCACTTGCCCTAGTCAGGAAGCTCTCGAAGACCTAGACTCTCTAGGTGACCCTCAAACACCTTAGCCGTGAAGGGCTTTGTAAATGGATCAGCTACGTTGTGCTCCGACGCTATCTGCGTGACCGTCACGTCTCCGAGGTGCACAATCTCCCGTATCAGATGATATTTGCGCTCAATGTATTTGCCTCTCTTATGGCTCCGAGGCTCACGTGAATTGGCTACTGCACCACTTTTATCACAGAACAGTGTGATCGGCAAGTTCATGTTTGGAACAACTTCCAAATCTATCATGAACTTCCTAAGCCAAACAACTTCCTTTGCAGCTTCACAAGCCGCAACATACTCTGTTTCCATAGTGGAATCAGTGATGCATCCATGCTTGATGCTTCGCCATACTACAACTCCTCCATTCAAAATGAAGGTTGACCCCGAAGTGGATTTCCTAGAATCCTTATCCGTCTGATAATCAGAATTCCTGTATCCCGTAAGGATCAAATCCCCACTGCCCTACACTAAGTTGTAGTTCCTCGTTCTCCTAAGATACTTGAGGATTGCCTTTACGGCTGTCCAGTGATCTAATCTCGGATTGGATCGATATCTCACCGACAATTCCTCTTTGCTAATGGATGTCGGGCCTAGTACACATCATGGCATACATCGGGCTCCCTACACCAAGCATATGGAATTCGCCTCATATCCTCAACATCTTGAGGAGTCTTAGGACACCGATCCTTGAGACAAGTGAACCCCATGCCCGAAAGGCGACAAGCCCTTCTTGGAGTTCTCGCATCTTATATCTAGACAACATCTTGTCAATATAAGACGCCCGAGACAAGGCTAGCGTCTGTTCTTCCAGTTCCGGACTATCTGGATACCTAGAACATACTGAGCTTCTCCCAAATCTTTCATTTGGAATTGCGAAGCTAGCCACTTTTTAACATCAGTAAGAAATTCTACCTCATTTCCAATGAGAAGAATATCGTCCACGTACAACACCAAAAATGCGACAGTTTTGTCAACGATTTTCTTGTAGACACAAGGCTCGTCGACATTTTGATCAAAGCCATAAGATTTCATTGCCTCATCAAATCTTATATTTCAAGACCTCGGCTCGCTTTCACCATAAATGGACCTATGAAGCCGACAAACTTTTGCTCTTGGCCTTGGGCAATGAACCCTTTGGGTTGGTCCATGTAGATGGTCTCATCAAGTTTGCCATTCAGAAAGGCTGTCTTGACGTCCATCTGCCATACCTCGTAGTCATAATACGCGGCAATGGCCAGAAGGATCCTGATTGACTCTACCATGGTAACAGGTGAAAATGTCTCCTCATAGTCAACCCCTTCAACCTGGTAAAACCCTTTGCCACTAGTCGAGCTTTGAAGGTCTGCACCTTCCCATCTACGCCACGTTTACGCTTGTAGATCCATTTGCAACCAATAGGTTTTTCCCCATCCGGTTGATCCACAAGCTCCCATACAGAATTGAAGTACATATACTCCATTTCCTCGTCCATAGCTTTAATCCACTCATCTTTGTCAACATCAACCATTGCCTGATCATAGGTCAATGGATCCTCACAGTCATCATCAGGAGTGACAACTGAGGTTTCAGCTAAACCCATGTAGCGATCAGGCTGTCTCACAGCCCTCCCACTACGTCGAGGCATTCCCAATTCTTGGGAACGGATTTAACTAGATGCAAAAACTTATTGCGTAAAATTAATATTGCAATACCGCAGTGTACGAGTCAAGTTTTAGTATAGTGATTTATGAGTCCAAGTATCGTCCTCGGGAATGGGTTTCTAGATTAATTAAGTACTAAGATACTAATTCTCAAATTTAGCTAAAGCAACAAAACATGGATAGGTGTTTGACGAACAAGACAACCAAACAAACAAACATGTGGAGACACGAATTGATAGAATTAAAGGAAGTGATTTTACAAGTTAATAACCTAACTACAAATGCATTGACCTCATGAGATGAATTTATAAACAAGAAGTAAATTACTCAAGAAAACCTCTCGGTTCTTAATGAGTCTCACACATGCAATAGAATTCATAGTCTCCATACGAACCTAAAACATGCATGGCATTAAGCAACTTCTTTAAGTGTTTCCCTAAGAATTCTAAGTCACTCTCGTGCCAGACTACTAAGGGTTTTGACAATTTTTCTCTAATTCAAGCTTTATCTCTCGAGTCCACATGAATCAACGAATTAAAGAGTGCAGAGAAAATGGCCAAAAATAAGAACAAAACATGTTTCAATATATTGTAATAAAGTCCTAACAAATAAATCAAATCCTACTACAATGTTTAGCTACTCTAAATCACATGAAAACCAAACTAAACAAGTAAAAAACGTCTTAGAACGCTATTACAAATTGAAAGAAAGAGAAATAAACTTAGGTGTCGATGTCGGTCCTTCGTCTCTGAGCTCCCGTCTTCAATCTCGAACCTCCACGAATGCTTTGGCTCCCAAAATCACTTTTTTCTCCCTTCTTACAAGGTGTATTTCGAATTTAGGGTAAAACTCTACCAAATTGTGCTCCCTTGTAATGAAAACAACATGTTGTATTTATAGGCATTATCGGCACAGCATTGCAACGCTGTGCCCTAGGCGGCTGATACTTAAGGAAATAATCGATGGCGTTGCAACGCGAGGGTAGCGTTACAACGCCGCTACCCTAACGCTGCGCCTCCTTAGCCGAATGGCGTTGCGACGTGCTGCGCGAGGCGGCGTGCACGCCCATATCGGCGCTCGTGCATGTCTTCTTATCGAGATAGCGCGTTGCGGCGCTGCTGCTGCGCGGCGTTACGCTATCGCCTGGGGTCTTCAAAGCCTTTAAACAGCAAGTATGGCGTTGCAACGCCATCACCTCGGGTCATCATGCTTGGATTTGTTCTTTTTCTTCCAATTGATGTTATCTTTAGCTCCAAATAGCCCCGTTTTGATCTCAAGTGATCAAAATTGTCTCCAATAGCTCCTTTTAAGCTCTTAACCTGAAATTGAATGGATTAACCACGTAAAAGTCCTGAAATCATCATAAAACTAGCAATAATTAAGCCTAAGGATAGCACATTTTGTGTGCTATCAAACACCCCCAAACTTAATCTTTTGCTAGTCCCGAGCAAAAAACAGAGTTGAATATTAGGTTGTTCTTAAACATACATTTGATTCAAGCCTCAAGGATTTAAGAGAAAATTTTGCAATCACAGAAACACTTTAAACATAACACTTCGACAAGTAATTTAAAACTTTTCCTAAGTGTTCCTACGTGTGTGTGTGATTAGCCTATGTTCCCTTCATTTTTACTAAGCCCGGATCAACTTTATTAGGTTCTCCATTCAACTTCCCCCTACACTGGTCTTAATTACTAATCTTTGAGCCTCTCCACACTCAAGAAATAAACAACTTTACTCAAAGACTTCATCACTCTTTTGATGCCATTTTTCTATTTTCTTCTTTTTTTTTTTTTTTTTGCAAGGACACTAGCTTTCACACATCCACCGCAGGGGACCCGTGCCCAGAGCACTCACTCAATGAGTGGCCTAACGATCACAAGTGAAGGTAGCTCGTTTTGTCCTCACAATTGTTTTTCTAAAACAACAAAAATGTATGACAACCCTTTCACATAATGCACATATTATACAGATTATGCACTTCATATTGTCGTTCACCCTATCCTGCAGCTTTAACTCTCAAATCGGTTCTCGACCTATCGAGGTGACATCAAACTTCTAAACCTAATAACTTTGTTCTAAGCATTTCAAAACTACGAAAACAAAGGCTATGTGCATAAAATGCAGGAAAAACTCAAGAAATTTTTTTTAAAATTAACTCAAATTCATGTCATGCTTTCAGGTTTCAGCAGAATCACAAAGATTTTCAATTATATCTCATCCTAGGCTATCATACTCATACTTATGTAAAAGATCAACCAACAATTCAAAGACATACTCGGAGATGACACAACAAATAAACACAATCCCACCCCCAAACTTAAACTAAACATTGTCCCCAATGTTTGTAGAAATAAGCATGAGGTAAGTATAAAGGTAGAAGTGAACGATCATCATCCCCGGTGATGGAGATCTTTCGAGTTCCTTGGATAGCCAAAGCATGTGTGTTGGAGTTCCTCTGAATGGGAGCATGGATTTCAACGAAGAAGGGCATCTCCACAACCTACGAAGTAAAACAACAACTAATTAAGAATTGAAAAACAACAAAAACAACTAAAGCAAGCTAAAGACAGGAAAACAAAAGTAAGTAAAGCTTGGGTTGCCTCCCAAGAAGCGCTTTGTTTAACGTCTTTAGCTAGACTGTACTCCCTCAGATGTTTCTTTCCTTGCTTGCGAGTGCACGGAGTGATGTGTTCATTTGGCCAACTGGTCTCTATATTCTTTATTGCAGCTCCATGACTTGTCACAATACCGTATAGATCGTGGTGCATTCTCCACCTGGTTGGATCGACTTCTGGATTCAGCTATGAAGGAGTGCAATGTGTCTTCCAGAGATGGTTTCCTCTCTGATGTAGAAGCATGCCCTGTAGGAGGATTCAACAGAGATGGTTTCCTCTCTGATGTAGAAGCATGCCCTGTAGGAGGATTCAACACATTCTTGTTGTTAGCATAAGAGAAATTCTCATGATACCTCAAACCTGGATTGTAATGTGTTGGTAGGTTATTCTGAGTCTGATTTCTTCCGTAGTGGTTGCTTCTATTGTTCAGGTAGTGCAATTGCTCCATAGTGGATTCTCCATTGGGCTGGGAGCATTGAGAGGACATCCCTGTCTGTGGTGATCCTGTAAAATTATTCAGGGCATGAGTGAGAGATGCCATATGAGATCTAAGAGAAGTTACCTCATCCAGTTGATACAATCCAAACTCATCGGCTTAGATCTGTCATTTTTTCAGAGGCCACTTTGGTAGTCGGGCGGTTGACACTTCCTCCGGGAGGGCACGTGCTTCGCACGCACTTACGCCATGAAAGCCCTCCAAAGCGAGTAGCATCCGAATGGTCCTGGTCTTACCTTCCAGTCCATTATAAAACAAATATACACGGAGCCGATGCCTGTAGCCATGCCAGGGCACCTCCCCGAGCATGTCCTTGTACCTTTCCCGGGCTTCAAATAATCGCTCTCCCTCTTTGCTTTGCTCGAATGTTCCTATCTCACCCTCAACTTTGCAGCTTTAACAGTGGGAAAGAATTTGGTCATGAAGGCTTGGGCGAACTCCTCCCGGAAGTGATACTCCCGAGGGAAGGGACCCTAGTCATTCTTTGGCTCTACCGCCTGCAAGGAAAAAGGAAAGAGGCGTGGCGAATACTATCAAGCAGAGATACCATTCATTTTAAATGTACCACAGATTTCCAAAAATTTTGAAGATGAGAGTTAGGATCTTCTGTGGCTAGGCCTCTGAAAGCACATTTCCTAACCATTTGTATCAGCCCTGTTTTCAGTTCAAAGTTATTAGCATTGGTAGGGGCATGGACTATTCCAGCCTGCTCAGAATTAAACACAAAGTTGGAAATACTCCATGATAGGTTTAGGGTTGTTGATGAGCTCCCGATCGCCATCTCCGAGGTTCTGCTCTTCCTTCCCTTAGAGTCTCCTCACAGTCCTTTCAATCTCGTGGATCAAAAGGGTGCAAGTCTGCAGCTTCTCCCCTTGGGCATACACCTGGAGGAACAAAAAGAAAGAAATTAGATAAGAAAGAAAAGCACAAACAACTAGAAAATAAAATAGAAAATAAAGACATAAAGCATAAAACTTGGGTTGCCTCCCAAGAAGCGCTTTCTTTAACGTCTTTAGCTAGACGGTGACTTATCAAGGCACATAAAACTGCTCATACTTCTCTAGGTCGTTCTTGCTTGAATCAATGTAGCCCTCTAAGTCTAAAAGGCTATCTTGCTTTTCATGGGCACCAGAGACATAATTATTTTTTATATTTTTGTTTAATAAAATGAAAGAATTGAAATCAAAACATGACTCGTGAGTGTATCACAATTGGTTATCAACAATTAAGGAAATTTTTGGTGGATAAAGGGGAGAATACTTCTCAGCCTCTAACCCTATCACCTGGGTTTCCTCTGTGGAAATGATTACAATACCGATGTCTACCTCACTAACCTGATTATGGTGTGTCTCAATCTCCCCCAAACTATCCTCACTATCATGTGAACAGACCCTCCTAGGTGGCACCCTCTCAGTGGTAAGGATAATAAATTGTTCCTATAAGGCCTTAAGGGAAATTACTAGCTGGTTAAGATATTGGGTTCTATCCTGTACTATTTCCCACAGTTCTACCACTTTAGCTTCTAACCTATTCAACCTTTCGAACTCTTCATGAACCAAATTTTTAATTTTCAATTCTAAAGTATATTCCCTCAATTGGTCCACAAGAGAAGATTTTTCTATGGTTTGGTCAAGGTACGAAGAACTATGGTTCCAACTGCCTAGATAACTACCATCACATGAATGTTCATCAATTTCAGGTACAAAATGGTAAAAATTAGACAGATGAGATTCAGAGAAATCAGGGTGCACATACCTAGGGTCCCAGGATGGACAATAGAATGGTGGAAAATTGAAATCATGCAAAGTCATGCTTTTAAAATCAGTAATTTCTCAACAAGACTTCACACAATAGCAACACAACCAAATGCAGGGGACAAAGACAACAAACAACACATAAAGCTAAAATAAAGCAAACAAGGAAACAACAATCAAACAAATAAGGAAAAACATACAAACAAATTTTAGTCTAAAATTTTAAACTTTCTCCTAATATTAATTAATCTAAATAATCGCCATTCCCCGGCAACGGCGCCAAAAACTTATTGCGTAAAATTAATATTGCAATACCGCAGTGTACGGGTCAAGTTTTAGTATAGTGATTTATGAGTCCAAGTATCGTCCTCGGGAATGGGTTTCTAGATTAATTAAGTACTAAGATACTAATTCTCAAATTTAGCTAAAGCAACAAAACATGGATAGGTGTTTGACGAACAAGACAACCAAACAAACAAACATGTGGAGACACGAATTGATAGAATTAAAAGAAGTGATTTTACAAGTTAATAACCTAACTACAAATGCATTGACCTCATGAGATGAATTTATAAACAAGAAGTAAATTTCTCAAGAAAACCTCTCGGTTCTTAATGAGTCTCACACATGCAATAGAATTCATAGTCTCCATACGAACCTAAAACATGCATGGCATTAAGCAACTTCTTTAAGTGTTTCCCTAAGAATTCTAAGTCACTCTCGTGCAAGACTACTAAGGGTTTTGACAATTTTTCTCTAATTCAAGATTTATCTCTCGAGTCCACATGAATCAACGAATTAAAGAGTGCAGAGCAAATGGCCAAAAATAAGAACAAAACATGCTTCAATATATTGTAATAAAGTCCTAACAAATAAATCAAATCCTACTACAATGTTTAGCTACTCTAAATCACATGAAAAACAAACAAAACAAGTAAAAAACGTCTTAGAACGCTATTACAAATTGAAAGAAAGAGAAATAAACTTAGGTGTCGATGTCGGTCCTTCGTCTCTGAGCTCCCGTCTTCGATCTCGAACCTCCACGAATGCTTTGGCTCCTAAAATCACTCTTTTCTCCCTTCTTACAAGGTGTATTTCGAATTTAGGGTAAAACTCTACCAAATTGTGCTCCCTTGTAATGAAAACAACATGTTGTATTTATAGGCATTATCGGCACAGCGTTGCAACGCTGTGCCCTAGGCGGCTGATACTTAAGGAAATAATCGATGGCGTTGCAACGCTGAGGGCAGCGTTGCAACGCCGCTACCCTAACGCGCGCGCTCCTTGTCGAAATAGTGTTGCGACGCTGCGAGGCAGCGTTGCAACGCCCGATGTGCGGTTCCTCGTGCATGCCTTCTTATCGAGATAGCGTTGCGACGCTGCTAGGCAGCGTTGCAACGCTATCGCCTGGGGTCTTCAAAGCCTTTAAACAGCAAGTATGGCGTTGCAACGCTCTGCATGGCGTTGCAACGCCATCACCTCGGGTCATCATGCTTGGATTGGTTTTTTTTCTTCCAATTGATGTTATCTTTAGCTCCAAATAGCCCCGTTTTGATCCCGAGTGATCCAAATTATCTCCAATAACTCCGTTTAAGCTCTTAACCTGAAATTGAATGGATTAACCACGTAAAAGTCCTGAAATCATCATAAAACTAGCAATAATTAAGCCTAAGGATAGCACATTTTGTGTGCTATCATGCTAGGATCAACAACACTCGCTGATGAACTGTCCATTTCATTCAATACAATTTTACTCCTTGGTAAATGATCCCTGACGTGGTCTTCCTCAAGAAAAGTGGCGTTTGTCGACACAAGCACCCTATTTTCCTTAGGATCGTAAAACAGACCACCCATAGTCTCTTTAGGGTAACCTACGAATAGGCACAATTTCGAACGGGGTTCCAACTTTTTCGGGTTTGACACCAACACGTGGGCTGGGCATCCCCAAATCCTGAAGTGATGTAAACCACCTTTACGTCCACTCTAGAGCTCGAAAGGTGTTTCACAAACACTCTTCGATGGAACGTTGTTCAAAATATAAACCGTAGTCTCCAGTGTGTACCACCAAAAAGAATCAGGGAGACGAGCATAGTTCATCATCGATCGAACCATGTCCAACAAGGTTCTGTTTCTCCTCTCCGATACACCATTCTGTTGTGGCATACCAGGTGCTGAGAGTTGGGACGTGACTCCGTGTTCTATCATATAGTCCTGGAATTCAGTGTCCATGTACTCTCCACCTAGATCTGATCGAAGTGTTTTAAGCGATTTACCTAAGAGGTTCTCAACCTCAGTCTTGTACTCCTTGAACTTTTCAAGAGTTTCAGACTTCTTGTGCATTAGGTAAATATATCCATATCTGGAGTAATCGTTTATGAAAGACACGAAATACTCATAACCGCCCCGAGCTTTAACATTCATCGGACCACAGAGGTCAGAATGTACTAACTCAAGAGGCTCTTTGGCTCTATATCCTTTTCCACTAAAAGAACGTTTGGTCATTTTGCCCTCAAGGCATGACTCACACACTGGCAAAGAGTTTTCTTCCAACTCGTTTAGAAGTCCACTCTTCACTAGTTTCTCAATCCTATTGAGATTAATGTGGCCTAACCGTAGATGCCAAAGATGGACATTTTCTTTTGGAGAAACTTTTGCTTTCTTAGTTCGTGTTTCTGCAGTTTTAAACAATTCAGTATTCAAAACACTTTTGACCGAATTCGGTTTCAAAACATACGGATTATTTTTGAGTGAAGCTGAACAAATAACATTCCCTTTGAAAGAAATAAACGTTTTATTAAATTCAAAAGAAACTGAAATACAATGTTCAATTAAGTAGGAAATTGAAACAAGGTTTCTAGTAAACCCTTGAACTATGTATAGATTGTCCAACAATAAGTACTTCCCGCCAAAATGCAGCTTCACCGTGTCGATTGCTGCAGCAGAGACAAGCTCCCCGGATCCAACCCGTAGAGTCACCTCACCCACTCGCAGCGGCTGCAAGGAATCAATCCCCTGAAAAGAAGAACAAACGTGGTTAGTGGCACCTGAATCCAATATCCAGGCAGAGTCACTACTCTCCACTAAACATGTTTCTGTCACAAGTAAATCACATTTACCTTGATTCTTCCTCTCGGCCAGGAATTTGGGACAGTTTCTCTTCCAGTGACCACCCACATTGCAGTGGAAACACTTTCCTTTCTCTGCAACGTCCTTGACTTTCTTGCCCTTTTGGGCGGCAAAGACAATCGGGGTTTACCCCTCTTCATCCTCTTCTTCCCTTTCGGCGTGAAGGAGCAATGAGTTTCGTCCCCAGCAGGTCGAACCCTGTGATAAGACACAGTGAGGCAACATTTGCCTCAGTTCTTTGACCACTGCTCAAGGATTGAAAATTCGTAGCTCATTGAAGAGGGTAGTCGAGTGTAGCTAATTTTGTTCATAACACCATTGCTACTGGCAAGGAAACTCTTTGGAAGAGTCTCCAAAATAAAACTGACCTGGCTCGACTCGTCGATCGAAGCCCCGTTCATCTCGGCCAGATTAAAGTGGATCATCATGTCTAGAACGTGTTCACGGACAGACGACCCCTCTTTCATCCTTGCGTTGAAAACGTATTTGAGCGAGTCATGTCGGACCGAAAAGATCTTTCTTTGTCAAACATTTCTGCGCAGACTCCATGATCTCCTTAGCGAAACCATCGGCTCATGCTTCTTTGTGAAGACATCAGACATGCTGGCACTTATGTAGACCTTGGCCTTTTCATTGGCCCTGATCCATCGATCGTACGCATCGCGAACACTTCGCGACGCGGTCGAGCCCAGCATCTGAGGATACTCCTCAGATAGCACGAACTTTATGTCGTAAGTTACCAAAATTGTATTAATGTTGTTTTTCCAACTCTGTTAATTATCTCCCACTAACTGATCTGAAGCGAGTAAAGCTATTATTGCGCTAGACATTTTAGCTAAAAAATTAGAAAAAACTTTGTATTAGTCTCGCAAAAAACTTTTGAAAACCAATCAAGTTTTAGCAAAAAAAAAAAATTTCATGATCCCTAGGTCATTCAAAATTTTGCAATGATACCCTAAAGGTTTAGAATGACTGCCACCGAAGGGTGAACTGAACACTCCTCCTCTAGGACGAGACTTTCTCGATCAGACCCTAATCCTAGAATAACTCTTATTCCATTAGGCGTCCAATTACCATTGTTCGGTCGAATTCATTAACACTTAACGAATTCTGTGAGTGTCACCCTCAATCTTTAAGTTTCCAAGTATCCGTCCAAACAATAGCCATCGAAGGGTGAACCAAGAAGGAAAACTAACCAGGAAACTGTATTCCTTTCGGGAATTCACGGTGTTCCGACTCCCATGATCAAGCCCTCCGAAGGGATTGTCTGGTCCAGGCCAAACTAGCAGGCAGATCATAGGCGTCTCACGGTGTGAATCGAAAGAAGAGACTGTGGGTCTCGTTTTCACAAGTCCCGCTCCCACTCACTAGAAGTACTCTCTCCATCCACGATGATATTAACCTATACAAATGCCATCCGAAGGGGACGCTCCCATTTGCGCCACGAGGTCGAGTATAGATCACACTGTGCGGACTTTAGCGGAGATTTGTGGTTGGAAATTCAAATGTATCTCATACACTATATTTCCTCCCACTCAGCACTTTAATTTTAATAGGGATTGACCTAGATAAACCGGCTAAAATTTACCTAAGTCTACCAATATAACTCTTATATGGTATTAACCTAAGTTCGTAATCACGTTATTAACTTAGGTCTAAGTGAGTAAATTAATTAATACTTAATTAACGACACTCACGAGAATATAACCTAAGAATCTCCAGACCGAATTCACTCCCAGGTCAGTTTCCAGGTAGGGGTGTTCCGCAAGCGTCAACTTAAATACTGACCTTAGACAAAACCTTCCTTAGCAGTTACTTATCAGTCTCCATTCAAAGGTTATATTTGATTTCCTAAATTTCTAAACTCATTAGAAAATTAGAAAACCTAAGTCTAATTATTCAAGTTCTAAACACTTTAAAACTAATAATTAACTTAGGTTGCATGCATTTCTATGTTATAGTGCTTGATCATCCATAACATGAATAATACTATACTATAACATACATTCATCACATGAATTAAATGCATGAGCATGCTTTTAATTTAAAAATATAACACTTATATTTAAATAAATTAAAACATGCATACATTATATTATAACTCTTATAATATAATCCTATCATGCATACTATATATTATAACTCTTATAATATAAATGATGCATGAAATGTTTAACCTAAGGTGGGATTTTAAATCTATATGACATACATTATGCACATAGAAATTAATTAAAATATACATCTCATGCATAAAATAATTAAATAGCAAAAATGGACCGGTTTTTGGCACCTAGGGGCAATTATTTAATTCAATAACATTAATATAACATTTATATTAATATTATTTAATAAAATAATTAAATTAAATAAATGAATACATTTTATAAATCAAAAAATAAGTTAATTACGAAAATAAACCGCCCATGATGTGAAAAACTTCCCACTTCTCGCGAAACTGCCACAAGCAATCGCCTCAACGCGTGCGGCGTTACGCACGCCGCCATACTGCTACGAGCCGCGCGTTCTCAACGCCCGGTAACGTTACAACGCCGCTTTCTGCAGCAATGCCTCCGCCCGCAAGAACAGCGTTGAGACGCCGTTGGGTAGCGTCTCAACGCCATCGACAGAACAACAAACACTTTGTTGTTCTTCCATCGATTTCTGCCTGTTTCCGCTCCGATTTCTTCACAGCAACTCTTGCCACGAACGACCCGGACTTACAGACTCGATTTACAACAAAATGCCCAAAAACAACGGGCCCTTACATTGATCTCATCAACATAATTGTAAATCTAATCTAGTGCCAAAAACCGAAAACATCCATAATGCAAACCAAGCAATCATCTCATGAAATTATGGCAAAATACCCACCTAATTTTAACAAAACAGTGCATAAATGAAGAATTAGGCAAAATACCCACCTATAGTTTATTATGAATCTCATTCACATTAAACTATATATTATATCATTCATATCTCATATAAATGACATAAATGCCCTTAAAGTGAAATTGAACACTTCAATTTCATACCAAAACATTAACCCTTCTTTTAACCTGGTGGAGCCAGCCCGACGACCTAACGGACCTACGGATTTGGGCTCCAATGATCCGAGATTAACTCAGTCAAACTCTTTGACCCTTAACCAACATTCATTAGCTACGGTAACACTCCACTATAGCCCGTAGCCTGCACTCCGCCGGTCTGAGAATATTACGTGTCCACCGATATAACCAATTCCATGAGTCGCCCCTTCACGGGTTGTTCGTGAGACACTACCGGTTAAATTACCGCTTTTACCCCTCGTGTCTACCTCTTGTTCCTTAAGTCCCCACTGCTCCTCTAATGAACAACATATTGTGAGGGTCCAACCATACACAACACCCTTCTCGGGCCAGTGAGAAGGTGGGCGCCTGTTGTCCAAGCCCTTGAGTCAGCACTTAAGGGAACAACCGCTCTAGTTTCTTTAAAAGTCGTAACGAGTGAATTCCATCTCGCGTAGTTAAGTTCCCAACTCCCTACTTGGTCCTATCCCTGAGAAGATAGGCATATTAGGCGAGTAACTGTGACCACCCTCACCCGTACTAGTCAAAGGACAGACCTCCGCAGACAGGAGTCCGTAACACGCTCGAGGATTCGGTCGAGTCACTAATGGTCATCTCACGAAGTTATTAGTCCCTATCACAAGCGGTGTTACATCGATGGTCTAATAATTCACGGTCCGATCTTGTAAAATCTCATTGCACAGGATGCCCCCACTCGCATGTCAACCACATGAACGAGTCTGATCACCTCGTTTGTATCTAATACAAAGCGGTCCGCATCCACAGTGTATCCAGGATTAGGTCTCCAACCCTATCCATATACTGTAGACCGTTCGGGTCATTAACGCGAACGTGATCCTCGCTGTGTGTCCACTACACACCGTTCAAGTTCTAGTTCTCTCATAAATTCAATGACCCTGGAGCTTAGTTTATTGGAAAAGTATATAAATATTGCGAGACACAAAGTGATGAAATGAATAACTCTTATTAATTTCAAACAATATATTACAAACACGAGATTAGGACAAAAATCCCAACAGTTGATCCTAGCACGTAAAGTCAAGTCCGTTCCCAAGAGTTGGGAATGCCTCGACGTAGTGGGAGGGTTGTGAGACATCCTAAACGTTACAAGGGTTTAGCTGAAACCCAAGTCGTCACTCTTGATGATGACTGCGAGGATCCATTGACCTATGATCAGGCAATGGCTGACATTGACAAGGACGAATGGATTAAAGCTATGGACTAAGAAATGGAGTCGATCTAGTTCAATTGCGTCTGGGAGCTTGTGGATCAACCGGATGAGGCAAAACCTATTGGTTGCAAATGTATCTACAAGCGTAAACGTGGCGTAGATGGGAAGGTGCAGACCTTCAAAGCACGACTAGTGGCAAAGGGTTTTACCCAGGTTGAAGGGTTGACTATAAGGGAACCTTTTCACCTGTTGTCATGGTAAAGTAGATCAGGAGCCTTCTGGCTTTTGCTGCATATTATGACTATGAGGTATGGCAAATGGATGTCAAGACCGCCTTTCTGAATGGCAACCTTGACGAAACCATGTACATTGACCAGCCCAAGGGGTTCATTGCCCAAGGCCAAGAGCAAAAGGTTTGCCAGCTTCATAGGTCCATTAATGGACTGAAACAAGTCTCCAGGTCTAGGAATATAAGATTTGATGAGGCGATCAAATCTAGTTTTGGTCAGAATCTTGACGAGCCTTGTGTCTACAAGAAAATCATCGACAAAACTGTCGCATTTCTGGTATTGTACGTGGATGATATCTTTCTCATTGGGAATGAGGTAGGATTTCTTACTGACGTTAAGAAATGGTTGGCTTCGCCATTCCAAATGAAAGATTTGGGAGAAGCACAGTATATTCTAGGAATCTAGATAGTCCAGAACTGGAAGAACAGAACGCTAGCCATGTCTCAGGCGTCTTATACTGACAAGATGTTGTCTAGATATAAGATGCAGAACTCCAAGAAAGGCTTGATGCCTTTCAGGCATGGGGTTCACCTGTCTAAGTATCAATGTCCTAAGACTCCTCAAGAGGTTGAGGATATGAGATGAATCCCCAGCCTCATGTATGCCATGTTGTGTACTAGGCCCGACATCTTTTATGTAGTTGGGATTGTCAGTAGGTATCAATCCAATCCAGGATTAGATCACTCGACAGTCGTAAAGGCAATCCTCAAGTATCTTAGGAGAACGAGGAACTACAACCTTGTGTATGGGAGTGGGGATTTGACCCTTTACGGGATACACAGATTCTGACTTTCAGACCGATAAGGATTCTAGGAAATCCACTTCGGGGTCAGTCTTCATTCTGAATGGAGGAGCTGTAGTATGGTGAAGCATCAAGCATTGATACATCGCTAATTCCACGATGGAAGCCGAGTATGTTGCAGCTTATGAAACGGAAAAAGAAGTTGTTTGGCTTAGGAAGTTCATGATGGATTTGGAAGTTGTTCCAAATATGAACTTGTCGATCACGCTGTTTTGTGACAACAGTGGTGCAATAGCCAACTCGAGAGAACCTCAGAGTCATAAGAGGGGCAAGCACATTGAGAAGAAGTATCACCTGACACGGGAGATTGTGAACCACGAAGACGTGACTGTCACGCAGATAGCGTCGGAGCACAAAGTTGTTGATCCATTTACAAAGGCCCTCACACCTAAGGTGTTTGAGGGACACCTAGAGAATCTAGGTCTTCGAGTGCTTCCTGATTAGGGGAAGTGGGAATATTGTAAACGGTATTCAATGCCTAGTTTATTATAATTTTATTGTACATTTGAGAAATGTATTTGGTACTCCACTATCTTATTCCAAGTGGGAGTTTGTTGGGATATATGTCCTAATCTCGTATTTGTTTGTAACATTCACTATTGAAATAAATAAGAGTTATTTTTTCACTACTTTGTGTCTCGTATATTTACAAACTTTGTCCAATAAACTAAGCTCTAAGGTCATTGAATTATGAGAGAACTAGAACTTGAACGGTGTGTAGTGGAACACAGAGAGGATCACGTTCGAGTTAATGACCCGAACGGTCTACAGTATACGGAGAGGGTTGGAGACCTAATCCTGGATATGTTGTGGATGCGGCCTGCTTTGTATTAGATACAAACGAGGTGATCCTACTCGTTCATGTTGTTGACATGCGAGTGGGGGCATCCTGTGCAATGAGATTGTACAAGACCGGACCGTGAATTATTAGACCTACTGATGTAACACCGTCGACAGTATAGGACTAATAACTTCGTAGATGACCATTAGTGACTCGACCTTAATCCTGAGTGTGTTGGGGACTCTGGTCTGTGGGGGTCTGTCCTTTGACTAGTACGGGTGAGGTGGTCACAGTTACTCGTCCAATATGCCTATCTTCTCAGGGACAGGACCCCGTGGGGAACTAGAAACTTGACTACGCGAGATGAAATTCACTCGTTCCCGACTCAGGGAAAATAGAGGGGTTGTTCCCTTAAGTGTTGTCTCCAGGGCTTGGACAACGGGCACCCACCCTTTCACTGGCCCGAGAGGGGTGTTGTTTATGGTTGGATCATACAACGTTGTTGTTCATTAGAGGAGCAGTGGGGACTTAAGGAACAAGAAGTAGACAGAAGGGTAAAACATAATTTGACCCAGCAGTGTATACGAACAACTTCTGATGGGTCGACTCACGGGCATTGGTTATATCAATGGACACAACTTGTCCTATAATGATGGGAGTGCAACTACGGGCTTTAGTGGAGTGCAACTACGGGCTTCTGTCACCATAAACTAGCATTTCTCCCAATTCAGAACTAAGTTGGTGTCTTCACATCTCTTCAAGACTTTAATTCCCAAGTTACTTAGGATTTCTTCAAATGTACTTCCAAACACTGAGAAGTCATCCATGAATATTTCCATAATGTTTTCCACTAAATCAAAGAATATTGTCATCATGCATCTTTGGAAGGTAGCTAGAGCATTGCACAACCCAAATGGCATCCTCCTAAAGTCAATGGTGCCATAGGGACAGGTAAAAGTTGTTTTCTCTTCGTCTTGTGGGGTTATTGTGATCTTATTGTACCCACTATAAGCATCTACAAAACAGTAATAAGCCTACCCAGCCAACCTATCTAGCATTTGGTCAATAAAGGGTAATCGGAAGTGGTCTTTTCTAGTGGCTTTGTTCAATCTTCTGTAGTCCATATAGATTCTCCAACCACTAATTGTTCTTGTAGGAATCAGCTCATTTGCAACATTTATTACCATAATAACCCCTCCCTTCCCTTGGAACACACTGAACTGAACTAACCCAATTGTTATCAGAAACGGGGTATATGATGCCAGCATCCAACCATTTGACAATCTCCTTCTTTACCACCTCCTTCATAGCTGGATTTAATCTCCTTTGCTACTCTACTTACTTGAAATTCCCTTACAGTTAGTGGGACTGATTCCCTTAATATCTGCTAGAGTCCACCCAATTGCCTTCTTGTATTGCTTCAGCAATTTTATCAGTATTTCTTCATTGTTAGGCATCAGATCTGCAGCTATGACAATAGGCAAAGTTTCTTTGTCTCCCAAGAGAACATACTTGAGATGCTTAGGCAATGGTTTGAATTCTAGCATAAGGGGCACTTGAATAGAAGATTGCAATGGCAAGCTACTTCTACCACCCAGATCTAGAGACTGAAAGACTGCCTTGCTGTGAGCCACTTTAAGTTCTTCTGCCCCTTGCTGATTTTCTGTGGTCAACTCTAATGTTCCGCAAAACACTTCATCACTTATTGCACTGTGGTATGCATATAAACTTTCTTCAAATACTTCAACTATCATTTCCTCCATCAGATGTATTGTTGAACATTGCTCTATTTTATCATGGTATTTCATAGAATCATAAACAGTGAACTTCACTTCTTGGTCATTCATTCTCAGGGTAATTGTTCCTTCATACACATCCACAAGAGTTCTACCTGTTTTCAGAAAGTGCCTTTTTCCCAAGTTTATGAATTATAGAGAATTAAAATTTCATTCTAGGATTATTGAGTTGATAAGGGATAATTAACCCACCTAGAACCTAAAATCATGGGCATAATTTAGATCACAATTTAGAAATTGTAGGTTTAAAACTTAGTGATTTTGGAAAGAATCATTTGAATGCATGTGTAGGTAAATTCAAGGCATCACTCAAAATTTATTCCAATTGAACATTAGAACTCTAACCTAACCCGAGCCTATTTTTCATGACAAATCTCATCTCTTGCATCTGCCCTCTTGTTTGCATTCTCCTCTCCCCGCATTTAAATTTAGTTATTTTCTTGAGTTTAGTCTTATCTTGTCTTACTTATCACATCTGTTTATCTACTACAGTAAATTGCACACCTATGCATTGCACTCAAATAAGGAAAATTTGTTAGGGCACTCATCCATTTAGGTCTAACTAGTCCTCGTGGGATCGTTACTTTTAACTTATCACTTGCTGCTATCGACCGTGAATACTTGCACGTCGTAATAGTGTCGGGGTTTTATTCTAAGTTGCATTAATTTAGGGTACTCGATATTTTCGCATCATGTTTTTTGCGCCGTTGTCGGGGACTAGTTTTGATTCTAATCTTGTTTGAGCAGATTGTAGTGAATTTGTTCCTTGCTTTTTTTTTTTTGGGGTGTGTCTTGTTATCTTTGTTATGTTATTTTATCTTTGTTGAGTCTTGGTTATTCTTTATGGTTGTGTTGGTGCAAATTTTTTTTGTTGAGCCTGTTATAATTGATTTCTTACTTTATTATGGCTTATGATAACTTTTGGTGGTCTTCTATGCCAAATGAACAAACACAATATAGTTCTTCTTCTTATGATCATCCCTTTCCCAACATAGAGTCTTTTAGTGAGGATAATGGAGCTTATGGCTACCAAATGCCTAGTTACTATCATACTTAACCTATGACTTCTGGGAACCATATGTATGATAATAATCAAAGCAATAGGGCCTATGAACCATATCTTAGGGGTTTTGAGCCATGTCCTTCCTATATTCAAGAATCCCAAGTAGAAGACGGATCTTCCCTTAAAATGTTGTTATTAGAATATATGAGAACCACAGATGAGAGGAATAGGCAAATAGGGGAGTCAATTCAACGCCTAACGGACACACTTGTCTCCCTTAGAGAACAAATATATTTAGACTCATCTGTGGTTGAGCACCCTAGGGAAGATAGTGAAGGAGTACCCACACCCTTAGATAGTTCGGTGAGTTACTTGATCACTAACTCACTGATAGACCTTCAGGATCCTAGTCCTTCACATTCTTCGGAGTATGGGCATTTAGAGGATTGTGTTTTAGATCTAAAAGAACTAGAACCTTGTAGCACACACCAGGATGGAGTTAGTGAGAGGGTGGAAGAAGTCAAGCCATATGTTGTTGAGTTAGACGAGGAGGTAGATTTTGAGGCTTTTGTGTCTATGGCAGTTCTAGCTTCTGATTTTTCTCTTATTGGTGAGTGTTTTTCTTTCTATTCTCTCGAGTCAATGTCTTTGTTTGAGTTAGTTTATTTTCCTATTTTTCCTTCTTATCTATTATCAAATAAAAATCCAAAAAAATGTTTACTTTGTTGTTTTTCCTTCTTTTCTTTTATTATATAAAAAAATAAAAAAAAATATCTGACTCGGGCTCTCACGAGAAGCTAGTATTCTTGCTAGCATTGATTTGTTTTGTAGATTCGAGGAAGAGAGGCTCGAAGAAATGGGAGAATTTTTATGCACCTTGACAAGCCCAAGTGTACTTCGTCAAGCTAATGATGTTTAAACAAGCGCTTCTTGGGAGGCAACCCAAGATTATTTCTTTTGTTTCATTTTTTTTGTTTTTTCTTTTGTTTTTTTTTTTGTTTAATAAGAAACCCTTGCTTATTTTGCATCTCCCCTAGGGTTTGATGATTGATATGCGTTGCAGTGGAGGTCTCCTCAATTAAAGGCAGTATCGTTCTCCCTTTAATCTTTATTAGTTGTTCTTAAGCATGCTTAAGTGGGTTGTTTATACATTAAGGGCAATATATTCTTTAAGCATGATTGGGAGAAGTGTTGTTCTGAATATGATTTTGAGCTTAATTGAATTTTTCTGTTGATGAGACTGTGTGTTGTTAGTGTTTCTAGGGTGTTGCATGGCTTTTAGTTTATAAAGTTATTTACTTGATTTAGGACTCCAAAATGATCTATTTTGACTACTGGATTCTACGTTTAGTTGTTGGTTTCATGGCCTTTGATATGCATGATGTAGGTAGTTGATTCATTATGTTTAAGCAAGTAGAAATAGGAAAGATGGTTGTTGTCCCTCTTATGAAAATGAAGTTTCTCATGTGTTTTTTAAAAGTAAAAAGTGTTATGTCTTTTGTAGAAACTTGGTATGCATCTCCTTGAAAATAAAAAGTTAAGGTCAAATCTCAAGGTTAATGAAAATAAGAGTTGTTGCTTGTGTTTGAGGTAAGAGTATGCTATCTTATTTAGTGTTTCTAGAGGTGAAGCTTGTCATTCGGGTTCTTTAGTGCGCTTATGGTTAGTGTGTCAATCAAAGTAGTTAGGATTCAACTCCTAGGGCAAAAAGTTCGAAAGCTATAAGCCAAGACAAGTTAGGTAACCCATACATTTTTTTTAGCACTCCTTAACTCAATGCGCTTATGTTTATGATCATTTCAAGTTTGGGGGAGTTACCTGACCTCCTTAACTCAATGAGGACATTGACTACTCTAAGTTTGGGGGGAAAGATAAAATCTCTGTGTTTTTAAAAAAAAATAAAAAAGAAAATAAAAGAAAGAAAATAAAAAGTATGCAAACCTTTCATTTTCATAAAACTCCATTGGGCTAGATAAAATGTGTTACTTATTTTGTTACTTAGAGTCAGCCCAGGAAACTTGATGCTCGATGTCAGGGGGTTTGGGCACTAACCATGTTGGCCTCTTGGAGCGAAGGTATCAAGCGAGAAGCCTGTACCCATTGCTTAGGTGTGTTGCGTTAACCACGTGTGTCATTCTAAGAACTACGGGAGAGTCAAGAAGAAAAATATAGAAAAAAGGAAAAAATAGCCCTAAGCAGTGAGTTTTATAGAAATGGAGAGGAATAACATACACGGTCACGGCGCCAAAAACTTGATGCGAAAATATCAATGCCCTAAACTAATGCAAATTAGGATGAGACTCTGATTCTTCTTTGACGTGCAAGTATACACGGTCAAGTGCAACAAGTGATAAGAAAAGTATCGATCCCACGAGGACTAGTAGAATCTAAACCAATGAGTGTCCTAGAAATTTTTCTCCTTATTTTTTGGTGCAATGCATGGGCATGCAAATTTTTGTTAAGAATAAGTGAATGCAATAATAGGAATTTTATTTTTGTTGTTTGAATGAGTTAAATATAATTAAGACTAATGCAATAAATCAAAGTATGAGAAAACATTAAAAACATAAACTAAACGAGAGAAAACTGGGGCTTTTAGATTAAGAGATAGGCTAGGGTTAAGTTGTAGTTTCATGTATAATTAGAATAACAAATATGTGGTTGATGTCTTGAATTTACCAACACATGTGATCAAGTGAATTTTTCCAAAATCACTAAATTTTAAAACCAATAATTTCTCGATTGAGACCTAAATTACGCTCAAGATTTTAAGGTTCTAGGTGGGTTAATTATCCCTAATTAACTCAAGATCCTAGAATGAAATTTTAATTTTCTAATTCACTAGCTTTTCCAAGTTCTTGAATTTTAAGAGAAGTTAAAGTGGCCAAATTTTAACCCTCATGCATCGATGCAAACATTAAAATCTCATAAATCCAACTATGGCATCAACCATTAATTTATTACAATTTATACATTGAAGAACAACCTAACCCGTGCCTAGAAGAATTTAGCTCATGATCGGAGTCAAATTACACATCTTTAAGTTAAGCATGCTTTCACTAATCTATGGAATTGTATTAAAATAGCAGTCCAAAAACAGCCACGCAATTCGTCTAAACAGTGGGCAAATCGACTCCTAATTAATGTAAAGCATCCAACAAAAGCAGTGTTAATTTAGCAAAAATAATGAACAGGAGCACTTCAAGATCGGGAATAGTTACACAGTCAACAGCTCGATTTATTTTTGCTTCAGCAAATGCTTAGCAAAATACCTCACTTAGGTCTAAGGCAGGATACTTTGTTTCAGCAAATTGCTTCAGTTGATCTCAGCACGAATCTGCCGCTAATTGCTTCAACAAGAGGGGTCTCGGGTTATGCTTTTTGAAGCCAATGCACGCAATTGCTTCAGCAATCTGTCGGCCGACTGGTCACAACTGCGCGAATGCTTCAGCAAAAGTCGGGCGATACTCACCAATGTGTGTGAATGCTTCAGCAAAAGTCGGGTGATTCCTCGCACCAACACACGCAGCAAACACTCCTTTGTCCCTCCTTCGCGATTGCTTCAGTAAATCGATGGGCCAGCTCTCCCGATGTCGTCCCTCGCAATTGCTACAGTAAATCTCAGCGCCTTCCTCCGACTGCTTTAGCAAGGTGGTAGGTTGGCTCTCCCGAATGCCCTCACTAATCTGCTCCCTCGGGTTTGCTGTAGCAAAATTGAAGCCCCTCTCGGTCTGCCTCCAACAATTGCCTCAGCCACGGATGGACCTTAGGATTGCTACAGCAAAGACACCATCATGATTTGTCTCTCCAACGCACACTTTGCTGTAGCAATCACTTGGTTCTCCTTCTCTCCTCGGTCTCTTCCTCTTGTCGCAAATTCTCTCTCCCCCTCACACATGTAAACCCTAGCCTCCTTATACAAGATGGTGTTACCCTAACTCTATAATTTACAAAAATGCCATTAGGGGTAAAAAGACAATCTTACGCTTTGGGTAAAATGTCTAAAATACCCTTAGGGTTCTTGTAATTTTCAAACATCTCCTGCACATAGAAAAATCCTAATAAATTCATCAATTAAAATATGGATCCAATAAATATGATAGGATTTTTCTAGAATTAAAAATCTCTTTTTTCGGTCTTTAATTACTGTTAGCTTATTTTTCTAAATGTCTTAAATTAAAACATAAAAAACATCAAAATTAATTTTTTTGAACCTAATGCTTAAATTCAAGATTTTAAAGCTAACACACACAATTTAGGGATAAAATAACATGAGACTCAACAAATTTTATGAAATTCAAGCAGATTGAGCACTAAAATTCTATTAAAAGAACTCTCATATGGCGAGTTATCAGCTTTCCCAAAATAATTGGAACATCCTGGTCAGCTTCATAACCTAAAATGATGAAATTCACTGGAAATATTAACTGCCCCACTTGCACCAAAATATCCTCAATCTTCCCTTCTGGATAAGTTATGGATTTTTCAGAAAGTTTGAGGGTCACTGTTGTGGGACGAGCTTCACCTATACCTAATCCTTTATAGATGGATAAAGGCATAAGGTTCACACTTGCTCCCAAATCATAGAAAGCTCTTCCCAACTTTTTATCTCTAATTGAGAATGGAATTGTGAATGACCCTGGATCTTTCTCCTCATGAGGGATCCTATTCCTGAAGACTGCACTGCATTCTTCATTCAAAGACACCACCTTGAACTCTTGGAACCTCTCCCTTTAGGAACACACATCCTTGAGGAATTTCATGTAATTTGGCATTTGCCTTAATGCAACAATTAGTGGTATATTGATGTGTATTTCCTTCAAGATATCCAGAAACTTCTCAAAATGGACTTCCCTTGACTTCTTCTTATTCAACCTTTGTGGAAAAGGTGGAGGTGGAGGTATGAAACCTATGTCTATGTTAGGCTTGACCCATGAGGGCTCAGCTTTGCTTTCTTCAGATTCTTTGTCTGTTGCCACTATTTTTTTAGCTTCAGATTCCACCACTTCCTTCTATTCCTCCTTTTGATTACCTTGCTTAATTAATCTCGTGCCTTCCTCTCTCCCCACTAACTTATGCCTTCACAACTCTATTGCTTGTAATTGATCCTTTCCCTCTCTTTTGGGTGGTTTAGTATTGGTTGGTAATCTGCCTTGAGGTCTGATTTTCAACTCATTTGCTATTTGACCAAGCTGAATTTTGATACTCCTCAATGAAGCTGAATGACTTTGAACCACTGCATCTATATTTGCCATATAGTCCCTCCATACATTATCTACAGGTGCACTGGAAGCTTGTGGAGGGTTCATTGGCCTTTGGTTCCCAAATCCTTGTTGATTTTTGTTTCCAAATCCAGAGGGATGATTCATAGGGCTTTGTGGTTGTGCTGCTTGAGCAGAACTGCGTTGGCCTCCCCAAGAAATAGGATGATTTCTCCAACTAAGGTTGTAAGTATTAGAGTATGGGTCGTTCCTGTGGTTGGCTTGTTATATGCCCACATAACACACTGATGTTGGATTATGAGGACAATATTCATAAACATGTCCTTCCCCACAATAAACACATACATCTTGACTACAAAGTTGATTCACAATGGTTGGAGCTTCTACAGATGACACACTTTTCACTGCATTTCCCATAGATAAATTCTTCAACATGTTTGTCATGGAGGCCATTTGAGCATTCAATGCAGATAGGGCATCCAATTCCAACATTCCTTTGGCTTTCCTACTATGATTGTTCCTGATGTCTGCCTACTGGCAACTATTGGAAGATATTCTTTCTAAAATCTCGAATGCCTCGTTATAAGTTTTTGTTAGAAGGGCTTTATTGGTTAAAACATCTACAACCTGCTTGGTTATTGTGTTCAACCCATGGTAGAATGTCTCCATCTGGATACAATGAGGAAGTCCATGATGAGGGAATCTTCTCAACATATCTTTAAATCTTTCCTAAGCTTCACTCATTGTTTCATCTTCATTATGCTGAAATGAAACTATATCGCTCCTTAGTCGTGCATTCTTGGTTGGAGGGAAGTACTTGATGAGAAATTTCTAAGCCAATGTGTTCCATGAACCAATTTCCCCTGGTGGTAAAGAATCTAACCATGCCTTAGCACCATCCCTTAGAGAATAAGGGAAAAGATTAATCCATAAAGCTTCTTTAGAGACTCCAGCCATGAAAAAGAAATAACTCACTCCCAAAAAGGCTCTCAAATGAGCATGTGGATCTGAGGGAGCTTCAATTTCAAGTCTTATTATCCCTGGATTCAACTCATCAACCAAGGGATTGGAATAGGTTCTGATGGCTCTCTCCCTGTCATCTGCTAAAAGAATGGTATTATCAAGGCCAATAGCCTGATTAACTACTTCAACTTGTCTCATTTCAGATTGTTGGAATGGTTGAGCTAAAGGATCCCTAGGAAATTGAGGATTTGCCATTGTTTCTCTCTAATCTTTCAATCCTTCTGAATATCCTTTCTATCTCTGGATCTAGAATAAATTCTAGTCCTGGTTGATCGTTCATGAACAACTTAATCCAAATACCTTAAACAATAACACAACTCAATCAGTTATACTTATGCAGCACAAATTCACCAAAAACTAACTCAATTTCAATCATTCTTGCAACTAATCCCCGACAACGGCGCCAAAAACTTGTTAGTTCAAAGAAGTGTAGCTAAACTTATTGAAACAACACCTTAACATGTGCAAGTGTACACAGCCTTATTGCAGCAAGTGATAAGTAATTTAATCAATTCTTAGGGAATAGTGTCTAGAAGAATTGCCGAAATAGATTTAGTTTCAGTGAATCAAGGGTAACCAACATCAATCAAGTACTAAAAGTTGAGAAACAAACTTGCTACAATAACCTTGAACAATCTAAAGCAGGAATTACAAGATAAGAGATGGACTCTATTAATTGAAACAGGGGTCAAATTAGAGGGTTAGTTATGCTCTTCACAAATCAAATGCTGCAGCACTAAGACTACTCCAACACTTAATGCAAGTTTTCATAGACTCTTCCCAGAGATCTTTGATTACAGCAGCTAATTCCCATTAATCTTCTTTTGGTTACTTCTCCCCTTGCATTCATTATGTGAGTTACTATTCCTAGTATTCTCATTTACCCTGGAGCAATCCCCTAATAAGAAGTAATCCTAGTTAATGAAATCAGTTCTTTTGTCCTCTTCACAAATTCAGAATAAACACAACTAAAATCAGTTGGCCAAACGGGTCTTAGTTAAGATTAAGCTCATAATGACAGAAGTGAGGATGTGTGTAGTGTTGGGATGTATGTCCTAATCTCGTATATGTTTGTAACATTACTTATTGAAATAAATAAGTGTTATTTCTTTCATCACTTTGTATCTCACATGTTTACAAACTTTGTCCAACAAACTAAGCTCCAGGGTCATTGAATTTATGAGAGAACTAGAACTTGAACGATGTGTAGTGGACACACAAGGAGGATCACGTTCGAGTTAATGATCCGAACGGTCTACGGTATATGGATAGGGTTGGAGACCTAATCCTGGATACACTGTGGATGCGACCCGCTTTGTATTAGATACAAACGAGGTAATCTGACTCGTTCATGTTGTTGACATGCGAGTGGGGGCATCCTGTGCAATGAGATTGTACAAGACCGGACCGTGAACTATTAGACCTACTGATGTAACGCCGTTGACAGTATAGGACTAATAACTTCGTAGATGACCATTAGTGACTCGACCTTAATCCTGAGCGTGTTACGGACTCCTGCCTGCGAGGGTATGTCCTTTGACTAGTACGGGTGAGGGTGGTCACAGTTACTCGCCCAATATGCCTATCTTCTTAGGGCCAGGACCACGTTGGGAGCTGGGAACTTGACCACGCAAGATGGAATACACTTGTTCCCGAATCAGGGAAATTAGAGGGGTTGTTCCCTTAAGTGTTGTCTCCAGGTCTTGGACAACGGGCGCCCACCCTCTCACTGGCCCGAGAGGAATGTTGTTTATAGTTGGACCATACAACGTTATTGTTCATTAGAGGAGTAGTGGGACTTAAGGAGTAAGAGGTAGGCACAGGGGTAAAACGGTAATTTGACCCAGCAGTGTCTATGAACAACCTGTGAAGGGTCGACTCACAAGCATTGCTTATATCAATGGACACAATTTGTCCTACAGTGATGGGAGTGTAGCTACGGCCTTTAGTGGAGTGTTACCGTAGCTAATGAATGTTGAATAGCCGGATCAAAGAGTTTGACAGGTTAATCTCAGATCATTGGAGCTCGTCTGTAGGTCCATTAGGTCCCTCAGTTGGCTCAAACTTGACAAATTGAGGGTTTACAGTTTGGTATGGATTTGAAGTGTTCAAATTCATTAAAAGAGTGTTTATGTCATTTATATGAGATATGATAGACATAATATATAATTTTAATGTGAATGAGATTCATATTATACTATAGGTTAGCTTAATTGATTAATAAATGCTAATTTAGAGAAATTGAATTGAGAATAATTGAATGTGATTCAATTTAAAAATCCACAATTATAAAAATGTGATTTGCATAATAAGGTATGAGATATCTTATTATATGTGTTATGCAAATATGATTTGCATAACCTAATGTTGTGGTAAAATGGTAAATAGGTGGAGATTTCAACTCCACCTATAACCATTATATAAAGACCCTTGCAAAAAGGTTTTGGGATCTCATTTTCTATTTTTTGGATTTTCATCCAAAGAGCTCTCTCACCTCTCAAATTCTCTCTCAAATTCTCTCTACCCCAAACCAAAGGGAGTTCCACCACTCTCTCTCAACCGATTGAGAACGACCGAAAAGATCAATTGGAAGTATCCAATTTTTCTAGTTCGTGAGATCGTTGGAACGAAAGAGATCGAGAACGGAGAAGGAATTCGCGAAGAAGAGTTCTTCAACAAGTAAGTACCACTTTCCTTACTGTTTTTCCTTCTTAGAAATACATGTTTAGTCTAGAATCTATGAGATAGGTTTGATTTTTAAGAAAACATTTTTCACAATGAACACCACGACGTTTCAAGTCGTTTCCGCTGCGGGATTTCCATTCCCTTCATGTAGCTCATGTTGTGCATTTAACTCGGATTCACATAACTTTTCCCTAATTCTTCCCCTTGACTATTTGGCTCATGATTAAGAAGAAATAAAAGCAGCTAATACAACTTGAATTCATCTTACTAAGCGTTCCAAGGTCCAAATTACAAAAAAGAATTTAGACAAGGAAGCAAAAACAGTACAATCAAAGCAACTAAAATTAACCAAAACCAAGAGTAAAAGAAGCAATGAATCTGTGTAGCTCTTGAGAAGAGATCAGCTCCTTTCCCAAGAATTATGCTCTGCTTCTCTCTAGCTCCACGGACTCTTCAATGTTCCTTATCGAGAAAACGGCCTGACTAATTCTAAAAGGACTCTCTCCAAATGTGGTAAAAAAAAGACTTAAATAGCCCCTTTCTAATGAGGATCAGGACTTTTGTAGCAATGGCCATCCAGCAAGCCGCTTCTGAATGGTCCAATAAAGTCCAACTGTCAGCTTCCTTAATTGAGGTGGCTGCCACGTGCTCCAATTTATGGAGATCGGATCTTCTTGAGCAGCGAAAAGTGTTTGGGATCGTAATTGCTTGATTATTTGAATTGAAACAAAAAACGATACATTGACAAAAAATACAGAACAAGCATATAATTAACTCTAATCTAATTAGGCATGGATTAATTGCATACATGCAAACATATGTTTAACAATTAAACTAAAGGGAAGAAGAAGAATACCTTTGTAGTTTCTAATTCTCCAGCAACGCCTTGCTCCTAACTTTTCAGCAAAACAGCAGAACTTCTCTGTTTTTCTCCAAGAAGAACACTACCAACAGGAGAACCTTCTATATCTCTGAGTTCTACTTAGATTTACCTTGGTGGAAAGGTAATCCAACTCTTGGAAGGTTTTGGGAATTAGAAGATTGAGAGAGAGAGAATTCTTCTCCTTACAGCACACCAATTGATCAATCGATCATTAGCAAATGAACAACTCCCTTCTCCCTGTTAAACTGTCGATAGGGAGAAGGGGAGGGGTAGTGGGGAACGTGTCTGGATGACACGTTCCCTTATTCTTATTATTAAAATAATAATAATAATAATAATAATAATATAATTAAATCAAATTTAATTATTAATTTAAATCATATTTAAATAATACAAATTAAATATCATATATTTAATTTGGATTAAATCTCGTTTAATCATATTACCCCTTTAACCTATAGTTTTAATGTAAATCCAGTGCACATTAAATTTTATCCTATAGTTTGCAATGTGAATCACATTCACATTTAATATAATATTTGAACTCTTTCAAATATTCAATTCTCTCATATAATTTAATATGAATCATATTCACATTAAATTTATAATATATAGTTCCAAAACTATATATTATATCGTATCTAAATACATTAAATATATTCCCTAATGAATTTGAACATTTCAAATTCAAATGATCTAAGAACCCTTTACAAGCTAGAAGGTGGACCTAATGGACCTACATATCAGAAGCTCCAACGATACGAGATTGCTCGGTTAATCTCATTAACCTCCCAATCAACATTCGTTAACTGTGGGAACACTCCACTAAAGTCCCACAGCTGCACTCTTCTCACTGCAGATATATTTCTGTGTCCATGGATATTGACCAATAACAACAAGTCAATCCTTCACGAATGTTCATAACACCATCTGGGTCAAATTACCGTTTTACCCCTGGATTACATCTTAGTACCAGTGCTCCTCTAATGAACAATTTGTTTGTGCTCCTACCAACAAACAGAGCCCCTCTCGGGCCAATGAGAGGGTCGGGCCCTTTGTTCAAGTCCCAGAGACACCACTTAAGGGAACATTCCTCTACTTGCCCTAGTAGGCGGGAAGGAGTGAATTCCATCTTGCTAAGTTAAGTTCCCAGCCGCTCACTCGGTCTTGTCCCCAAGAAGGTAGGCATATTGAGTCGGAGAATCTGGCCACTCTCACCCATACTAGTCACAGGACAATCCCTCGCGAACAGGAGTTCGTAACCTGCTCAGGATTGAGATCAAGTTGCCTAGGTCATCCTAGTGAAATAGAAACCTAACTAGTCAACGGAGTTACAACTAGAGATTACTAATTCGTGGTCCGGTCTTATGTAATCTCATTACATAGGATATCCCCACTCACATGTCATCTACATGAACACGTTAGGATCACAGTGTTTGTATCAAATACAAAGTGGGCCACATCCATAGTTTTACCAGGGTAAGGTACTCAAACCTTATCCCCCTAACTATAGACCCTTTAGGTTGTATCTCGAACCGAGATCCTTTTTATGTACATTACATTCAGTTAAAGATTCATTTAACAGCCTTGGATGTTTAGTTTATTGGATTTAGGGTTTAAATAAAGGCAAACTCGTAGATAAAGAACAATAACACTTTATTGAAATAATAACACTTTATTACAGTAATTAGAACATAATTACAAACTACGAGTTTTAGGGCACAAATCCCAACACCAATTGATCAGACTTCCCCACAAAATGCTTCTGGCACATCTTAAGCTTCAACATTCCTGAAAGGGATACGATTTCCTTGTTGGTTTTCCTTCGTAGTCCTCCCTACGGAGGCTATTGGTTTGACGGATATTATGGAAATTTAAAGATAGAGGGTGACACTCACAGGGTTCATTAAGAGTTAATGAATTCAAACCAAAAAATGGTAACTGGATGCCTATAGGAATAAGAGTTTTTCTGGCATTAGGGTCTGGTCGAGAAAGTATCGTCGCAAAGGAGGAGTGATTTTGTCTACCCTACGGTGGAGGTCATTCTAAACCTTTGGGGTATCATTGCAATTTTAAAAAATGACCTAGGGATCATAGGATAAAATTTTCTAAAATATGATTGGGTTTTTCAAAAGTTTTTTGCGAGAACTAATAGAAAGTTTTTTCTTTCAGCAAAATGTCCAGTTCAATCATAGCACTTTTAGCTTCCGATAAGCTCATACGAGATAACTATCAGTTGTGAAAAACAATATAAACACGATCTTAGTAACTCACGACCTTAAGTTCGCGCTCACTGAGGAGTGTCCTCAAGTGTCGGGCTTGATCGCATCGTGAAGTGTTCGTGATGTGTACGATCGATGGATCAGGGCTAATGAAAAGACCAAGGACATCATAGTCATCTTATCTGAAGTCTTGGCTAAGAAGCACGAGGTCGTGGTCACCACTAAGGAGATCATGGAGTCGTTGCAAAACATATTTGGACAACAGTCCTTTCAGGTTAGGAATGATTCCCTCAAACATGTGTTCAATGCTAGGATGAAGGAGGGCACATCTGTTAGGGAACATGTTCTCGATATGATGACCCACTTCAGCTTGGTTAAGATGAATGGTGCTTCAAACGACGAGTCGAGCCAGGTCAGATTTATTATGGGGACTCTTCCGAAGAGTTTCCTGCAGTTTCGTAGCAACGCTATTATGAACAAAATTAGCTACAGTCTAACCACCCTCCTCAACGAACTACAGACCTTCCAGTCCTTGATGAAAGTCAAGGGACAAGAAGCTAAGGAGAATGTTGCCTTCAGGTTCTATCACAGGGGTTCGACTTCTGGGACAACATCTGTAGGTTCTTCAGGCCCGAAAGGGAATAAGAAGAAGTTGAAGAAGGTTGGCAAAGTTGACTGCGTTGTCGCCCACAAGAAAAAAAAGGTAAAGGAGGTTGTGGAAAAAGGAAAGTGTTTCCACTACAATAGGGACGGCCACTAGAAGAGGAATTGTCCAAAGTTCCTTGCCGAGAAGAAATGAAGGTAAATGTGATTTACTTGTTATTGAAACTTGTTTAGTGGAGAGTAGTGACTCTGTCTGGATACTTGATTCAGGCGCCACTAACCATGTTTGTTCTTCTTTTCAGGGAATTAGTTCCTGGCAGTAATTGCAAGAGGGTGAGATAATACTCAGGGTTGGATCCGGAGAACTTGTCTCGGCTGCAGCTGTGGGCACAGTGAAGCTTTACTTCGGCGGGAAGTACATTTTATTGGATAATATGTACATAGTTCCAGGGTTTACTAGAAACCTTGTTTCAATTTCCTGGTTACTTGAGCATTATATTTCCGTTAATTTTAAGAGCAATAAAGCGTTTATTTCTCGTAATTGAAATGTGTTATGTTATGCTTCACTTGAGAATAATTTATATGTTTTAAAGCCTAATTCGGTCAAAAGTGTTTTGAGTACTTAATTGTTTAAAACAGTTGAAATGCGAACTAAGAGATTGAAATTTTCTCCAAAAGAAAACTCCCATCTTTGGCATCTAAGGTTAGGCCACATAAATCTTAATAGGATTGTGAGACTAGTGAAGAGTGGACTTTTAAGCAAGTTAGAAGAAAACTCTTTACCGGTTTGTGTGTCATGCCATCAAGGCAAAATGACCAAAAGACCTTTTAGTGTCTCCAATGTTCGCAAAATAAGCTCAAAGCAAGTACAAAGGGTAAGAGTGAACAATATTGTCCTGAGTGATGGAGATCATTATTATTTTATAAGTTCCTTGGTTGGCCAAATCACGTGAGATGAAGTACTGCAGAACGGGAGCATGGATTTCACGAGGGTAGGCATCAACAACAACCTAACAACACAAAACAAAGCAAACTAAAAACTAAACAAGCAAACAAAATCAACTAAAGAAAGCATAACAAAAATGAAACTAAAAGCTTGGGTTGCTTCCGAAGAAGCGCTTTCTTTAACGTCTTTAGGTAGACTGTAACTCCTTCAAGGTGTTTTCTTCCTTTCTTGCAAGTCCTCTTCCTTTAATTCCTTGATTGTCCCTTCTCCTACCCTATCTAAAGAATCACTCAAAAGAATATAGTTCCGTAAATCAAAAGGCAGAGCATTAGTCAATTCAATTTTTAGACAAGAGTTTATTTCAGATTCATCCTTTTTAAGGGTAAAGATTTGAAATTTAACCTCCTCCTGCCCTACATGCAGCTTCAGGGTGCCCTCATGCATACTTATATCTGCCTTACTAGTAGCCAGGAATGGTCTTCCTAGGATGATGGGAATCTTGTTCATCACCGCATTGTTGCGAAATTGCAGGAAACTCTTCGGAAGAGATTCCAGGATGAACGACACCTGACTTTGCTCGTCTATGACCGCGTCGTTCATTTCAACCACGTTGAAGTGGACCATCAGATAGAGAACGTGTTCTCTCACCGACGATCCCTCCTTCATACGGGGGTTATAAACGTACTTGAGGGATTCATGTCGAAGTTGTCCTGACGGTTGTCCAAACATATTCTGCAACGAACTCATGATCTCACGAGTTAAGACCATGCCCTCGTGATTTTTTGCCAGAACTTCAAAAACACTAGCCAAAATGTAGACCTTGGCCTTATCATTCGCCTTGATCCAGCAGTCGTACATATCCTTAACAGATTGAGGAGCGTTTCG
Source organism: Trichosanthes cucumerina (assembly GCA_036507285.1). NCBI lineage: Eukaryota > Viridiplantae > Streptophyta > Magnoliopsida > Cucurbitales > Cucurbitaceae > Trichosanthes > Trichosanthes cucumerina. The sequence goes on along the minus strand of CM071836.1, from coordinate 66,651,574 downwards.
AGCTGGGAACTGAGGACATTCCTCAGTCAGTACAAACCAAAGCTCGTCAACAACGAGAATCGTATTCAGGTTGGACTTCCACGTAGTATAATTTTCGCCAGTTAAACAATCACTTTTGAGTAAGGCTATAATTGAGGACGACATGTTGAAATTTCAAAATAGTTCTAATTAGTTATGCCTTTAACCCATTACAAACCAATGAATTTTAGAAAAATTATTAAAGAACCCTAGTGTTTAAATTAAACCTTTAATTTTACAACGATACTTCAAGGGTTTAGAACAAAAGTCACCGTCGGGTGGTCAGTCACTCCTCCCCTAAATTGAGACTATCTCAGCTAATTCTCACTACCAGAACATCTCTTGTGAAGGGATTTTGAATTCCCGCAGCGGAAGACGTTGTGAAACGTCGTTGTTTCGTTGCGTAATTCATATCTTAAAATCGAATTAACCTCATTAATCCTAGGTAAACATACATAAAGAGAAGAAAAACAGTGAGTAATTGTACTAACTTGTTGAAAAACTCTTCTTCAAAGCTTTCCTCCTCCGGTCACGATCTCTATGAACTCGATCCTCGAATCGAACGGTGAGACAGTTCCAAAATGTCTTCTCGGTAGTTCTTGGGAGGTTGAGGGAGAGTATGTGGGACTCCCTTTGGTTTTGGGTGATGAGAGTTTTAGAGAGAATTGAGAGAGAATTAGAGAATTTCCTTTTGCTCTCTTTGGATCAAAATCCAAAAAATGGCAAATAGCTCCACAAAAGGCTTCTTGCAAGCCCTTTAAATACTAGTGTATGGTGGAGTTAAAACCTCCACCAAATCACAATTTTACCCTAACCATATGATATGCAAATCATATTTGCATATCACATAATATAAGGTATCTCATACCTTATTATACAAATCTCATTTGCATAATTGTGGAATTTAAATTGAATAGCATTCAATTTAATTTCTCTCAATTCAATTTCTCCCATTAGCACTAATTAATCAATTACGCTATACTATAGTTTATTATGAATCTCATTCACATCAAACTATATATTATGTCATCTATATCACATATAAATGAAATAAATACCCAAATACTGAATTTGAACACTTCAAACTCACACCAAACTGTAAACCCTCAATTTGTCCAATTTGAGCCAACCGAGGAATCTAATAGACCTACAGTTGACGAGCTCCAATGATCCGACACTAACCTGTCAAACTCTTTGACCTGGTTAATCAACATTCATTAGCTACGGTAACACTCCACTAAAGCCCGTAGCTGCATTCCCATCACTGTAGGACAAGTTGTGTCCATTGATATAACCAATGCCCGTGAGTCGACCCTTCACAGGTTGTTCGTAGACACTGCTAGGTCAAATTACCGTTTTACTCCTATGTCAACTTCTTGCTCCTTAAGTCCCCACTGCTCCTCTAATGAACAACAACATTGTAATGGTCCAACCATATACAACACCCCTCTCGGGCCAGTGAGAGGGTGGGCCCCCGTTGTCCAAGCCCTGGAGACAGCACTTAAGGGCACAACCCATCTAGTTTCCCTAAAGTCGGGAACGAGTGAATTCCATCTCGCATAGTTAAGTTCCCAGCTCCCCACGTGGTCCTGTCCCTAAGAGGATAGGCATATTGGGCGAGTAACTATGACCACCCTCACCCATACCAGTCAAAGGACAGGCCCCCACAGACTGGAGTCCGTAGCACGCTCAGGATTAAGGTCGAGTCACTAATGGTCATCTACGAAGTTATTAGTCCTATACTGTCAACGACGTTACATTAGTAGGTCGAATAATTCGCGGTCCGGTCTTGTACAATCTCATTGCACAAGATGCCCTCACTCGCATGTCAACCACATGAACGAGTCAGATTACCTCGTTTGTATCTAATACAAAGCGGGTCGCATCCACAGTGTATCCAGGATTAGGTCTCCAACCCTATCCATATACCGTAGACCGTTCGGGTCATTAACTCGAACGTGATACTCCTTGTGTGTTCACTACACACCGTCAAGTTCTAGTTCTCTCATAAATTCAATGACCATGGAGGTTAGTTTATTGGACAAAGTTTGTAAAAATGTGAGACACAAAGTGATGAAAGAAATAACTCTTATTTATTTCAATTGAAAATATTACAAACAAAATGAGATTAGGACATACATCCTAACAAACTCCCACTTGGACTACGCTAGTGGAGTTAATACATTGCTCAAATGTACAATAATTAAATAAAGTAATACAATAAATTAGGGAATTGAATACCCGTTACAATACTCCCACTTGCCCTAGTCAGGAAGCACTCGAAGACCTAGACTCTCTAAGTGACCCTCAAACACCTTAGGCGTGAGAGCCTTTGTAAATGGATCAGCAACGTTGTGCTCCGATGCTATCTGCGTGACTCTCACATCGTCGCGGTGCACAATCTCCCATATCAGGTGATACTTCCGCTCAATGTGTTTGCCCCTCTTATGACTCTGAGGCTCTCTAGAATTGGCTTCAGCACCACAGTTGTCACAAAACAGCGTGATCGGCAAGTTCATATTTGGAACAACTTCCAAATCTATCATGAACTTCCTAAGCCAAACAGCTTCCTTTGCAGCTTCACAAGCCGCAACATACTCAGCTTCCATAGTGGAATCAGCGATGCATCCCTGCTTGATGCTTTGCCATACTACAACTCCTCCATTCAGAATGAAAGCTGACCCCGAAGTGGATTTCCTAGAATCCTGATTGGTCTGAAAGTCAGAGTCTGTGTATCCCGTAAGGATGAAATCCTCACTACCATACACAAGATTGTAGTTCCTCGTTCTTCTAAGATACTTGAGGATTGCCTTTACGGTTGTCTAGTGATCTAATCCTGGATTGGATTGATACCTACTGACAATCCCAACTGCATAACAGATGTCGGGCCTAGTACACAGCATGGCATACATAAGACTCCCAACAGCTGAAGCATAAGGGATTCGCCTCAGATCCTCAACCTCTTGAGGAGTCTTAGGACATTGATCCTTAGACAGGTGAACCCCATGCCTGAAAGGCAACAAGCCGTTCTTGGAGTTCTGCATCTTATATCTAGACAACAAATTGTCAATATAAGATGCCTGAGACATGGCCAGCGTTCTGTTCTTCCGGTTACGGACAATCTGGATACCTAGAACATACTGAGCTTCTCCCAAATCATTCATTTGGAATTGCGAAGCTAGTCATTTCTTTACGTCAGTAAAGAATCCTTCCTCATTCCCAATGAGAAAGATATCATCCACATACAATATCAGAAATGCGACAGTGTTGTTGACGATTTTCTTGTAGACACAAGGCTCTTTAACATTTTGATCAAAGACATAAGATTTGATCGCCTCATCAAATCTTATATTCCAAGACCTCGAAGCTTGTTTCAGTCCATAAATGGACCTATGAAGCCGGCAAACCCTTTGCTCTTTGCCTTGGGCAATGAACCCCTTGGGTTGGTCCATGTAGATGGTCTCGTCAAGGTTGCCATTCAGAAAGGCGATCTTGACATCCATCTGCCATACCTCATAGTCACAATATGCGGCAATGGCCAGAAGGATCCTGATCGACTTTACCATGACAACAGGTGAAAAAGTTTCCTCATAGTCAACCCCTTCAACCTAGGTAAAACCCTTTGCCACTAGTCGTGCTTTGAAGGTTTGCACCTTCCCATCTACGCAACGTTTACGCTTGTAGATCCATTTGCAACCAATAGGTTTTACCCCATCTGGTTGATCCATAAGCTCCCAGACAAAATTGAAGTACATTGACTCCATTTCCTAGTCCATAGATTTAATCCATTCGTCTTTTTCAACGTCTACCATTGCCTGATCATAGGTCAATGGATCCTCGCAGTCATCATCAGGGGTGAAAACTTGGGTTTCAGCTAAACCCATGTAACGTTCAGGTTGTCTCATAGCCCTCTCACTACGTCGAGGCATTCCCAACTCTTGGAAACGGACTTGACTAGACGTGTTTGAAGGGAATGAGAATCCCCGCGCAGCGGAAGACGATCGAATCGTCGTGGTATCATCATGCAACATGCTTATTAAAATTGATCTAACTATTAGATCTAGGCTAAACATGCTTGAAATTTTTACAAAGAAGAAGAAAAACACTTACTTGTTGTAGACCAATTCAAAAAACTCTCCTTGTTCATCACGAACTCTTCGTGCTTCTCAATCTCTACGAACTCTTCCACGATCAGATCCCAAACACTACCAAATGATCTTCTTGGTTGTTCTCTTTTGGAGAAGGGAAGTTGGTGGGAACTTTTGTTTTTGGAAAGAGAGGAGAAATGAGAGAATGGAGAGAGTTCACTTTTGGATTCTTAGGTCAAAATCCAAAAATGAGAACTTAGCTTTTCTTAGCTCACCAAACCTATCTTACAAAGGGTTTATATAGTGGAATGATGAAGTTCACAACTTCACATTATTACCACTTTACCACAACCATATGTTATGTAAATCTTATTTACATAATTATATAATATAAGATATCTCATATCTTATGTTGCAAATCTCATTTGCAATAATTGTGGATTTAATTAAATTGAATCACATTCAATTTATTTTCTCTCTATCAATTTCTCCAATTAGCCTTTAATTCAACAATTAGGCTAATATATAGTTTATTATGAATCTCATTCATATTAAACTATATATTATATCATCTATATGATATAAATACTCTTAAAGTGAAATTGAACACTTCAATTTCATGCCAAAACATTAACCCTTCTTTTATCCCAGATTGAGCCAACCAAGGGACCTAATGGACCTACAGTGATGGGCTCCAATGATTTGAAGTTAACCAGACAAACTCTTTGACCAGGTCAACCAATGTTCATTAGCTACAGTAACACTCCACTAAAGCCTGTAGCTGTACTCCCATCAGTGTAGAATATTACGTGTCCACTGATATAACCAATGCCCATGAGTCAACCCTTCACAGGTTGTTCGTAGACACTGTTGGGTCAAATTACCGTTTTACCCCTGTGTCTACATCTTGTTCCTTAAGTCCCCACAGCTCCTCTAATGAACAACATATGGTGATGGTCCAACCATACACAACTCCCTTCTCAGGGCAGTGAGAAGGTGGGCGCCCGTTATCCAAGCCCTGGAGACAACACTTAAGGGAACAACCCCTCTAGATTTCCTATAGGCGGGAACGAGTGAATTCCATCTCGCGTAATTAGGTTCCCAACTCTCTACTTGGTTTTGTCCCTGAGAAGATAGGCATATTGGCGAGTAACCAAGACTACCCTCACTCGTACTAGTCAAAGGACAGACCCCCGCAGACAGGAGTCCGTAATACGCTCAGGATTCAGGTCGAGTCACTAATGGTCATGTACGAATTTATTAGTCTTTACATCAAGCGGTGTTATATCGAGTAAGTCTAATAATTCACGGTCCGGATCTTGTACAATCTCATTGTACAGGATGCCCCACTCGCATGTCAACCACATGAACCAGTTCGATCCCCTTGTTTGTATCTAATACAAAGCGGGCGCGTCCACACTGTATCCGAGGATTAGGTCTCCGTGCCCATCCTTATATCAGTAGACCGTTCGGGTCATTAACTCGAACGTGATCCTCCTTGTGTGTCAACTTCACACCGCTCAAGTTCTAGTTCTCTCATATATTCAATGACCACTGAGCTTAGTTTATTGGAAAGGTTTAAAATATTTCCGAGACACAAAGTGAAGAAATGAATAACTCTTATTAATTTCAAAACAATATTTTACAACCACGAGATTAGGGATGAAATCCCAACAAACTCCCACTTGGACTAAGCTAGTGGAGAAGGTACATTTCAAAATGTATTTGAGTTACAATAAAATTACAATAAACTAGGGCATTGAATACCCGTTTACACATCTCCCACTTGCCCTAGTCGGGAAGCTCTCGAATACCTAGACTCTCTAGGTGACCTCAAACACTTTAGCCGTGAGGGGTTTTGTAAATGGATCGGCTACATTGTGCTCGATGCTATCTGCGTGGATCATCACGTCTCGCGGTGCACAATTTCCGTGTCGATGATACTTGCGCTCAATGTGTTTACCTCTTTTATGGCTTCGAGGCTCACGTGAGTTGGCTCTCGCACCATCTGTTATCACATGAGCAGCGTGATTGGCAAGTTCATATTTGGAACAACTTCCAAATCCGTCATGAACTTCCTAAGCCAAATGACTTTCTTTGCGACTTCACAAGCCGCAACATACTCTGCTTCCATAGTGGAATCAACAATGCATTCCTGCTTGATGCTTCGCCATACTCATCGCTCCTCCATTCAAGACGGTGACCCCCAAGTGGATTTCCTAGAATCCTTATCGGTCCTCAAAATCGAATCCGTGTATCCTGTAAGGATCAAATCCCCACGCCATACACTAAGTCATAGTTCCTCGCTCTCCTAAGATACTTGAGGATTGTCTTTACGGTACCGTCGGTGATCTAATCTGGATTGGACTAATATCTACCGATAATTCCTCTTTGCATAACGGATGTCAGGCCTAGTACACAACATTGCATACATCAGGCTGCCTACAGCTGAAGCATATGGAATGCGTCTCATATCCTCAACATCTTGAGGAGTCTTAGGACACTGATCCTTAGACAAGTGAACCTCATGCCTAAAAGGCAGCAAGCCCTTCTTAGAGTTTTGCATCTTATATCTAGACAACATCTTGTCAATATAAGACGCCTAAGACAAGGCTAGCATTCTGTTCTGGTTCCGGACTATCTGGATACCGAGAACATACTGAGCTTCTCCCAAATCTTTCATTTGGAATTGTGAAGCTAGCCACTTCTTAACGCTCATGAAGAAATTCTACCTCATTCCCAATGAGAAGAATATCGTCCACATACAACACCAAAAATGCGACGCTTTGTCAACGATTTTCTTGTAGACACAAGGCTCGTCGGCATTTTGATCAAAGCCATAAGACTTGATTGCCTCATCAAATCTTATGTTCTAAGACCTCGAAGCTTGTTTCAGTCCATAAATGGACCTATGAAGCCGGCAAACCTTTTGCTCTTGGCCTTGGGCAATGAACCCTTTGGGCTGGTCCATGTAGATGGTCTCATCAAGTTTGCCATTCGAAAAGGTCGTCTTGACATCCATCCGCCATACCTCGTAGTCATAATACGCGGCGATGGCCGAAGGATCCCGATTGACTTTACCATGGCAACAGTGAAAAGGTCTCCTCATAGTCAACCCTTCAACCTAGGTAAAACCCTTTGCCACTAGTCGGGCTTTGAAGGTTTGCACCTTCCCCCATCTACGCCACGTTTACGCTTGTAGATCCATTTACAACCAATAGGTTTTACCCCATCCGGTTGATCCACAAGCTCCTAGACAGAATTGAAGTACATAGACTCCATTTCTTAGTCCATAGCTTTAATCCACTGCGTCTTTATCAACATCGACCATCGCTTTGATCATAGGTCAATGGATCCTCACGGTCATCGTCCGGGAGCGACAAGCGAGGTTTCAAATAAACCCATATAGCGATCGGGTTGTCTCACAGTCCTCCCACTACGTCGAGGCATTCCCAACTCTTGGGAAGGGATTTGACAAGACGTGCTAGGGTCAACAACGCTTGCTGACGTACAAGCCTTATCAACAACTCTTGCTGATGTACTGTCCATTTCATTCAATACAATTTTACTCCGTGGTAAATGATCCCTGATGTGGTCTTCCTCTAAGAAAATGGCGTTTGTCGACACAAGCACCCTATTTTCCTTGGGATCGTAAAACAGACCACCCCTAGTCTCTTTAGGGTAACCTACGAATGGGCACAATTTCGAACGGGGTTCCAACTTTTTCGGGTTTGACACCAACACATAGGTCAGACATCCCCAAATTCTGAAGTGATGTAAACTGCCTTTACGACCACTCCAGAGCTCAAACGGTGTTTCACAAACACTCTTTGATGGAACATTGTTCAAAATGTAAACCGCAGTCTCTAGTGCGTACCCCTAGAAAGAATCAGGGAGACGAGCATAGCTCATCATCGACCGAACCATGTCCAACAAGGTTCTGTTTCTCCTCTCTGATACACCATTCTGCTGTGGCATACCAGGTGCTGAGAGTTGAGATGTAATTTCGTGTTCTATCATATAGTCCTGGAATTCAGTGTCCATGTACTCTCCACCTCGATCAGATCGAAGTGTTTTAAGCGATTTACCTAAGAGGTTCTCAACCTCAGTTTTATACTCCTTGAACTTTTCAAGAGTTTCAGACTTCTTATGCATTAGGTAAATGTACCCATATCTGGAGTAATCGTCTATGAAAGACACGAAGTACTCATAACCACCCCGAGCTTTAACATTCATCGGACCACAGAGGTTAGAATGTACTAACTCAAGAGGCCTTTTGGCTCTATATCCTTTTCCACTAAAAGGACGTTTGGTCATTTTGCCTTCAAGGCATGACTCACATCTTGCAAAGAGTTTTCTTCCAACTCGTTTAGAAGTCCACTCTTCACTAGTTTCTCAATCCTATTGAGATTAATGTGGCCTAACCGTAGATGCCAAAGATGGGCATTTTCTTTTGGAGAAATTTTTGCTTTCTTAGTTCGTGTTTCCGCAGTTTTAAACAATTCAGTATTCAAAATACTTTTAACCGAATTGGGTTTTAAAACATATAGATTATTTTCAAGTGAAGTTTAACAAATAACATTCCTTTGAAAGAAATAAACGCTTTATTTAATTCAAAAGAAATCTAAAATACTGATGTTCAATTAAGCGGAAATAGAAACAAGGTTTCTAGTAAACCTGGAACTATGTACAAATTGTCTAACAATAAGTACTTCCACCAAAATGCGGCTTCACCGCGTAGATTCTTTGCAGCAGAGACAAGCTCCCCGGATCCAACCCGTAGAGTCACCTCACCCTCTCACAAGTGCCGCGAGAATCAATCCACGAAAATAAGAACAAACGTGGTTAGTGGCGCCTGAATCTAATATCCGGGAATAGTCATTACTCTCTACTAAACATGTTTCTACCACAAGTAAATCACATTTACCTTGGTTCTTCCTCTCGCCAGAATTTGGACGATTTCTTTCTTTCAATGTCCGTTTCCATTGCAGGTGGAAACACTTTCCTTTCTCTCGCAACCTCCTTGACCTTCTTGCCCTTCTCTCGCGACAACTCGGTCGGTTTACCCTCTTCATCCTCTTCTTCCCTTTCGGGCGTGAAGGAGCAACAGATTTTGTCCCGCAGGTCGAACCCCGTGATAAGACTCAGAGGCAACATTTGCCTCAAATTCCTTGACCTGCTCGTGGACCGGAAATTCTGTAGCTCATTGAGGAGGGTAGTCGATTGTAGCTAATTTTGTTCATAACAACATTGCTACTGAAATCGAAAGAAACTCTTCTAAGAGTCTCCATGATAAAATCGACTGCTCTCGACTCGTCGATCGAAGCCTCATTCATCTCGGCCCAGATTAAAGGGGGTCATCATGTCTAGAACATGTTCACGACATGACGACGACCCTCTTTCATCCGAGCGTTGAAAATGTATTTGAGCGAGTCATGTCGGACTGAAAGGATCGTTGTCCAAACATTTCTGCAGGACTCCATGATTTCCTTAGCGAAAACCATCGACTTATGCTTCTTTGCCAAGACATCAGACATGCTGGCAATTATGTAGACCTTGGCCTTTTCTTGGCCCTGATCCATCGATCGTACGTATCGCGAACAACTCGCGATGCGGTCGCGCCCGAATCGAGGACACTCCTCGCACAACACACGAACTTTATGTCGTCAGTTACCAATATTGTATTGATGTTGTTTTTCCAGCTCTAGTGATTATCTCCCACTAACTTATTGGAAGCAAGTAAAGCTATAATAGCACTAGACATTTTTAGCTGAAAATTTAAGAAAAACTTTGTATTAGTCGCAAAAACCTTTTGAAAACTAATCTAATTTTAGAAAAAATATTTCATGATCCCTAGGTCATTCAAAATTTTGCAATGATACCCTAAAGGTTTAGAATGACTGCCACCGAAGGGTGAATAGAACACTCCTCCTCTAGGACGAGACTTTCTCGATCAGACCCTAATCCTAGAATAACTCTTATTCCATTAGGCATCAAATTACCATTGTTCGGTAAAATTCATTAACACTTAACGAATTCTGTGAGTGTCACCATCAATCTTTAAGTTTCCAAGTATCCGTCCTAACAATAGCCACCGAAGGGTGAACTAAGAAGGAAAACCAACCAGGAAACTGTATCCCTTTCGAATTCAACGTGTTCACTCTCTCATGATCATGCCCTCCGAAGGGATTGTCCAGTCCAGGCCAAACTAGCGCATGGATCATGGGTGTCTCACGGTGTGAATCGAAAAGAAGAGACCGTGGGTCTCGTTTTCACAAGTCCCGCTCCCACTCACTATAAGTACTCTCTCCATCCACGATGATATTGACCTATACAAATGCCATCCGAAGGGGAACGCTCCCATTTGCGCCACGAGGCCGAGTATAGATCTCACGGTGTGGACTTAAAAGAGATTTGTGGTTGGAAATTGAAATGTATCTCATACACTATATTTCCTCTCACTCAGTACTTTAATTTTAATAGGGATTGACCTAGATAAACTGGCTAAAATTTACCTAAGTCTACCAATATAACACTTATATGGTATTTTGCCTAAGTCTATAATCACATTATTAACTTAGGTCTATGTGAGAAAATTAATTAACACTTAATTAATTGGCGCTCACGTAAATATATTCTAAGAATCTCCTGACCGAATTCACTCCCGTGTCGGTTTCGGTAGGGGTGTTCATGGCGTCAACTTAAATACCCCACCTTAGACAAAACCTTCCTTAGACAGAGTTACTAATCAGTCTCCATTCAAATATTATATTTGATTTCCTAAATTTCTAATCTAATTAGAAAATTAGAAAACCTAAGTCTAATTATTCAAGTTCTAAACACTTTAAAACTAATAATTAACTTAGGTTGCATGCATTTCTATGTTATAGTGTTTGAACATTCATCACATGAATAACTTTATACTATAACATAATATCATTCATCACATGAATATAAATGCATGAGCATACTTTAATCTAAAAAATATAACACTTATATTAATTAAATTAAAAATGCATTTAATTACATTATAACTCTTATAACATGACCTATCATGCAAACTATATTATAACTCTTATAATATATATATGATGCATGATGCAAACTATATTAAAACTATATGTCATACATTATGAACATAGAAATTAATTAAAATCATACATCTCATGCATAAAATAATTGAATAGCAAAATTGGACCGGTTTTTGGCACTTAGGGGCAAGTATTTAATTAAATAAAATTAATATAACAATTATATTAATAATATTTAATAAAATAATTAAATAAATTAATTAAAAAACGTTTTAATTAAAAAAAAAATTGAAAAATTAATATATCAACGGTTTAAAAACGTCCCACGTCGCCTGCCTTCAATTTGTAACGTCTACAGCGTTGCAACGCTGTCGCCTATAGCGTTGAGGCGCGTCCTCAACGCCGGTAGCGCAGTAACGCTACGCCCGGCGTTACCGCGCGCCATCTTGCTGCGCAGAACCTTCTCTGCGGGCGCGGCGTTGAGACGGCTGATGAAGGCGCGTCTCAACGCCATCGGCATGCATGCAAGCTCCTTCTTTGGTTTTGTCTCGATTTTTCGCATGTTTTCGCTCTGATTTCTTCACAGCAACTCTTGTCACGAACGACCCAGACTTACAGACTCGATTTACAACAAAATTGCCCAAAACAACGGGCCCTTACATTGATCTCATCAATATAATTGTAAATCTAATCTAGTGCCAAAAACCGAAAACATCCATTTTGCAAACCAAACATTCATCTCATGAAAACATGGTAAAGACCCACCTTAATCTTAATAAAACAGTGCATAGATGAATGACCATCGAAATGGCTCTGATACCAATTGAAGGGAATGAGAATCCCCACGCAGCGGAAGACGATCGAATCGTCGTGGTATCATCATGCAACATGCTTATTAAAATTGATCTAACTATTAGATCTAGGCTAAACATGCTGAAATTTTACAAAGAAGAAGAAAACACTTACTTGTTGTAGACCAATTCAAAGAAACTCTCCTTGTTCATCACGAACTCTTCGTGCTTCTCGATCTCTACGAACTCTTCCACGATCAGATCCCAAACACTACCAAATGATCTTCTTGGTTGTTCTCTTTTGGAGAAGGGAAGTTGGTGGGAACTTTTGTTTTTGGAAAGAGAGGAGAAATGAGAGAATGGAGAGAGTTCACTTTTGGATTCTTAGGTCAAAATCCAAAAATGAGAACTTAGCTTTTCTTAGCTCACCAAACCCATCTTACAAAGGGTTTATATAGTGGAATGATGAAGTTCACAACTTCACATTATTACCACTTTACCACAACCATATGTTATGTAAATCTTATTTACATAATTATATAATATAAGATATCTCATATCTTATGTTGCAAATCTCATTTGCAATAATTGTGGATTTAATTAAATTGAATCACATTCAATTTATTTTCTCTCTATCAATTTCTCCAATTAGCCTTTAATTCAACAATTAGGCTAATATATAGTTTATTATGAATCTCATTCATATTAAACTATATATTATATCATCTATATGATATAAATACTCTTAAAGTGAAATTGAACACTTCAATTTCATGCCAAAACATTAACCCTTCTTTTATCCCGCATTGAGCCAACCAAGGGACCTAATGGACCTACAAAGTGATGGGCTCCAATGATTTGAAGTTAACCGAGACAAACTCTTTGACCCTGGCCAACTAATGTTCATTAGCTACGATAACACTCCACTAAAAGCACATGAGCTGTACTCCCATCGATGTAGAATATTACGTGTCCACCGATATAACCAATGCCCATGAGTCAACCCTTCACAGTTGTTCGTGAGACACTTTGTTGGGTCAAATTACCGCTTTACCCCTGTGTCTACATCTTGTTCCTTAAGTCCCCACAGCTCCTCTAATGAACAACATATTGTGATGGTCCAACCATACACAACTCCCTTCTCAGGGAAGTGAGAATATGGGCGCCCGTTGTCCAAGCCTGGAGACAACACTTAAGGGAACAACCCCTCTAGATTTCCTATAGGCGGGAACGAGTGAATTCCATCTCGCGTAATTAGGTTCCCAACTCTCTACTTGGTTTTGTCCACGAGAAGATAGGCATATTGGGCGAGTAACCAAGACTACCCTCACTGCATTAGTCAAAGGATGGACCCCCGCATGTGAGTCCGTAATACGCTCGAGATTCGTGTCGAGTCACTAATGGTCATCTACGAATTTATTAGTCTTTACTGTCAACGGTGTTATATCAGTAAGTCTAATAATTCACGGTCCGGTCTTGTACAATCTCATTGTACAGGATGCCCCCACTCGCATGTCAACCATATGAACGAGTCAGATCACCTCGTTTGTATCTAATACAAAGCGGTCGCGCATCCACAATGTATCCGTGGATTAGGTCTCCAACCCCATCCTTATATCAGAGACCGTTCGGGTCATTAACTCGAACGTGATCCTCCTTGTGTGTCAACTACACACCGTTCAAGTTCTAGTTCTCTCATATATTCAATGACCCTGGAGCTTAGTTTATTGGAAAGGTTTAAAATATTTCCGAGACACAAAGTGAAGAAATGAATAACTCTTATTAATTTCAAAACAATATTTTAGAACCACGAGATTAGGACAGAAATCCCAACAGTGTTAGGATCAAAGCACTTGTTGACGTACTAGCCCCATCAGCAACTCTTGCTGAGGTACTGCCCATTTCGTGTAACACGATTTTGCTTCTAGGTAAATGATCTCTGGCGTGGTCTTCCTCAAGGAAAGTGGCGTTTGTCGACACAAGCACCCTATTTTCCTTAGGATCGAAAAATAGACCACCCCTAGTCTCTTTTAGCTAAAATTGAGAATTAGTATCTTAGTAATTAATTAATCTAGAAACCCATTCCCGAGGACGATACTTGGACTCTTAAATCACTATACTAAAACTTGACCCGTATACTGCAGTATTGCATTAATAAAATTTCATGCAACACCAAGCCCTAGAGACAGCATTTAAGGGAACAACCCCTCTAGTTTTCCTAAAGTCGAGAACGAGTGAATTCCATCTCGCGTAGTTAAGTTCTCAGCTCCCCACGTGGTCCTGTCCCTGAGAAGATAGGCATATTGGGCGAGCAACTGTGACCACCCTCACCCGTACTAGTCAAAGGATTGGACCCCAGCATGTGAGTCTGTAACACGATTAGGATTAAGGTCAAGTCACTAATGGTCATCTACGAAGTTATTAGTCCTATACTGTCAATGGTGTTACATCAGTAGATCTAATAATTCACGGTCTGGTCTTGTACAATCTCATTGCACAGGATGCCCCCACTCGCATGTCAACCACATTAACGAGTCAGATCACCTCATTTGTATCTAATACAAAACGGGTCGCATCCACAGTGTATCTAGGATTCGGTCTCCAACCCTACCCATATACCGTAGATCGTTCGGGTCATTAATTCGAACGTGATCCTCCTTATGTGTCCACTACACACCGTTCAAGTTCTAGTTCTCTCATAAATTAAATAACTCTGGAGCTTAGTTTATTGGACAAAGTTTGTGAAAATGCGAGACACAAAGTGATGAAAGAAATAACTCTTATTTATTTCAATTGGAAATATTACAAACAAAATGAGATTAGGACATACATCCCAACAATCACGATCTCAACGATCTCTCGTGCAAAGCACGAACCGAACACGATCCAAGGGGACACCTCCACTTGATCTTCTCGGTTGTTCTCCAGCGGATGAGGGAGAGTAGGTGGGACTCTCTTTGGGAGTTTTCGTACGGATAACCCATTTTTCCACGCATTAATGGCATTTGATCTGACATTTCAAAATAATGAAATATGACTCATTCTTACGTTGCAATGCGCACAAAATTACTCATAATGGTAATATGAAGTGGTCTTTCTTGTTCATGCTCTCGTACACGAAAACATTCTCACTCTCGTTGTCTCGCTCTTGCTCTTGCTCATATGAGTGGCCGAAAATATAAAGAAAAAAGGATAAGAAAAAAGTCAGAGAAGAGCTAGAGTAGCAGAGGTAGAGCGAGAGCGAGTCAGCGAGAGCGAGAGCGAGAACTATAGTGCGATTTTTGTTGTTTTTTTCTTTTCTCCAGAATTTCGACAACTTCATTACTATCATGAGCGAGAGCGAGAGGGAGAACGAGACTTGAGTGAAAGCAAGAGAGCTAGAGTCATAGTACGATGCCCTTACGGTAATTTGGACTGAATGCACAGTGCCAAAAGGTCATATGTCACTAAATTCAGAACATGGGTCAAATCACATCAATGCGCGTGAAAAAGAGTCTTCCATGCACTTTTCTCTCCCTTTGGATTGGGTTTTGGAGAAAAGTAGAGATGATCTAGAGAGGATTTGTGAGATCTCTCAAGGTGAAATCCAAAAAATGAATTGTTAGAATGTAAAATGCCTTTGATTCCACCAATATATAGTCGCATGTGGTGGAGGTAAAATCTCCACCAATTTACCACAACTATATAATATGCAAATCATATTTGTATTTCATATAATATAAGGTATCGCATACATTTTATTATACAAATCTCATTTGCATAATTGTGAAATTAAAATTGAATCACATTCAATTTAATTTCACTCAATTCAATTTCTCCAATTAAGCCTTAGTTTAATAATTAGACTATACTATAGTTTATTATGAATCACATTCACATTAAACAATATATTATGTCAATCATATCTCATATAAATGACATAAATATCCTTTTCATGAATTTGAATACTTCAAATTCACTCCAAATTGTATACCCTCATTAAGTCCAAATTGAGCCAACCGAGGGACCTAATGGACCTACAGATCATGAGCTCCAATGATCCGAGATTAACCAATCAAACTCTTTGACTCGGTTAATCAACATTCATTAACTACGGGGGCACTCCACTATAGCCCCGTAGTTGCACTCTCCTCACTGTAGGACAAGTTGTGTCCATCGATAAAACCAATACCCGTGATTCGACCCTTCACAGGTTGTTCATAGTCACAGCTGGGTCAGATCACCGTTTACCACTTTGTCTACCTCTTGCTCCTTAAGTCTCACTGTTCCTCTAATGAACAATTTTGTTGCATGGTCCTACCATAAACAACATCTCACTCGAGCTAGTAAGAGGGTGGGGCCCCATTGTTCAAGCCCTGGAGACAACACTTAACGAAATAACATCTCTAGTTTCCCTAACTTAGGAACGATGAATTCCATCTTGCGTAGTTAAGTTCCCAACTCCTCATGTAGTTCTGCCCCTGAGAAGGTAGGCATATTGGGCAGCAACGAAGGTCACCCTCACCCTTACTAGTCAAAGGGCAGACCCTCCGCAGACAGGAGTCCGTAACACATTCAGGATTAAGGACGAGTCACTAATGGTCATCTACGAATTTATTAGTAATATATTGTTAACGGTGTTACATCAATAGGTCTAATAATTCACGGTCCGGTCTTGTACAATCTTATTGCACAGGATGCCCTCACTCGCATGCCAACCACATGAATGAGTTGGATCCCCTCGTTTGTATCTAATACAAAGTGGGTCGCATCCACAGTCTTGTCAGGATGAGGTTCCCAACCCTATCCATATACTATAAACTGTTCGGGTCAATAACTCGAACGTGATCTTCCCTGTGTGTCCACTACACACTGTTCAAGTTCTCATAAATATGACCCTAGAGCTTAGTTTATTAGATTAAGTTTATAAAATGTAAGATACAAAGTTTGAGTAATAAATAACATTTATTCATTAAATCAACAACTATTACAAACGACACGAGATTAGGGCATACACCCCAACAGTACCTTTTATTGAGGTCGAGAGGACAGCGTTGCAACACTTTCTTTGCAAGGCTAGAAATGCGCAAGGTCTTCATGTTTTCGTCTGTAGCACTGCAATGTTACTTACAGTGTTGCAGCGTTATCCCAATTGCAGCATATATATTTATTGTTTTAACTTCGAGAAAGGGGAGGTCATTTAGAGTTTTAAACCCAATTTTTATTCTTACCCTTTTTGGGACCTGTGAATAGAGAATAGAGGTGTTCGGGAGGAGAGTTTGAGGCTCGAGAGGGCGAATTTAGAGGCAAAAGTCAAGATTTCACCGTCGATGGTCTATTCTCTATTTTTCATCCCTTTTGTCTTTTATTTACTTGATGTAAAACAGAGGATTATGTGTTATTCATGATTATGTTGGGCTAAATTTGTGTTTGGAGGATTAGAGCACAATTAAGTTTGTTTTTATGTTATAATGAAGAGCCATTTAATTCGGTTGTTATATTTCATTTAATTGGGTTGTGCTTAATGCTTGATGTTAATCGATCATTAATATTATGATTTTTTTTAGTACAATTGAGGGTTGGGGGGATTCGTGAAGGGAATGAGAATCCCCGCGCAGCGGAAGGCGATTGAATCGTCATGGTATCGCTATGCTACTCGATTTCACTAAAATTAACTATCTAATAGCTTAGGATAAACATGTAAAAAGGGAAGGAAAAACATCAAGTACTAGAACACTTACTTGTTGTAGACGTGCTTCGATTTTTCCTTTCCGGTCACGAACTCTTCGTGTTCTCCCAACGATCCCGAACTTCTCGAACTCTTCTCTCGATCAAGAATGAACACTACCCTTTGGAATCTCGATTGTTCTTCTTTTGGAAGAAGGAAAGTTGTGGGACTTCGGTGTTTTGGAGAAAGGAGGAGAAAATGAGAGAGTTTGAGAGAAAAATCAATCTCTTCTCTTTGGTGAAATCCAAAAAATGAGAGAATTGCTTAAATTCCTTCTTGCAAGAAGGGTTTATATAATGGAAAATGATGGAGTTAAAATCTCCACATTATTACCATTTTACCCCAACCATGGGTTATGCAAATCATATTTGCATAACCATATAATATAAGATATCTCATATCTCACATTACAAATCATATTTGTATAATTGTGGATTTATTAAATTGAATCACATTCAATTTAATTTCTCTCAATTAATTTCTCCAATTAGCCATAATTCAACAATTAGGCTAACCTATAGTTTATTATGAATCTCATTCACATTAAACTATATATTATATCATTCATATCTCATATAAATAACATAAATGCCCTTAAGTGAAATTGAACACTTCAATTCACACCAAAACATTAACCCTTCTTTTAACCATGTTTGAGCCAACCGAGGAACCTAATGGACCTACAGTGATGAGCTCCAATGATCTGAGATTAACCTATCAAACTCTTTGACTCGGTTAATCAACCTTCATTAGCTACGGTAACACTCCACTAAAACTCGTAGCTGCACTCCCGTCAGTGCAGAATATTACGTGGCCACTGATATAACCAATGCCCATGAGTCGACCCTTCACAAGTTGTTCGTAAACACTGATGGGTCAAATTACCATTTTACCCCTGTGTCTACTTCTTGCTCCTTAAGTCCCCACTGCTTCTCTAATGAACAACAACGTTGTAATGGTCCGACCATACACAACTACTCTCTCATGTTAGTGAGAGAGTGGGCGCCTGTTGTCCAAGCCCTGGAGACAACACTTAAGGGAACAACCCCTCTAGTTTCCCTAAATGCGGGAACGAGTGAATTCCATCTCGCGTAGTTAGGTTCCCAGCTCCCTACTTGGTTTTGTCCCTGAGAAGATAGGCATATTGCGCGAGTAACTGTGACCACCCTCACCCGTACTAGTCAAAGGACAGACCCCCATGAGCGAGGAGTCCGTAACACGCTCGTGGATTCGTGTCGAGTCTCTAATGGTCATCTACGGTTATTAGGCCCTTCACAATCAACGGTGTTACATCAGTAGGTCTAATAATTCACGGTCCAGTCTTGTATAATCTCATTGTACAGGATGCCCCTACTCGCATGTCAACCACATGAACAACTCAGATCACCTCGTTTGTATCTTAATACAAAGCGGGTCGCATCCACAGTGTATCCAGGATTAGGTCTCCAACCCTATCCATATACTGTAGACCGTTCGGTCATTAACTCGAACGTGATCCTCCCTGTGTGTCCACTACACACCGTTCAAGTTCTAGTTCTCTCATATATTCAATGACCCTAGAGCTTAGTTTATTGGTCAAAGTTGTATAAAATGCGAGACACAAAAATGAAGAAATGAATAACTCTTTATTAATTTCATACAGTAATTTACAAACACGAGATTAGGACAAAATATCCCAACAATTAGAACCACAGATCTTATGGTCGTTAACATATTCATCATGTTAGTTGAGTTATGGTCTCTTTGGCTAATATTCCAATTTAGTCCTAAATTGAACTCAATGGATGATGTTTAAGTCAGACTTAGTCAAATTAACACCTTAAGACTACGGACGTGACATAGAATTAACAATCAATGAATGAGGCTAATAACGAGTGGACTTAATTTGATTAACTTTTCATTAACGCTAAGGACAATTAAGTAAGCGATTAGTTAAGTGTGTTTGAATGAAAACGATAAGAGATTTCAATCTGATTTAGCTCTATGTCTATGAAATTGGCAAGTCGTAATTAAATAGTGGTTTAAATTCTACTAATATCAACCGAAGAATGTTCGCCTTCCCTAAATTCTTCTTTATCGATACCTCCTCCTATTTATCTTGATTTTTAGGATTATGCTTTATTTTTAGCTTATTTCCCTCTTGTTTGTTGTTCCGGTAATTAATTGAATTAAAAAAACCAATCCCTGAGGATTCAATACTCATACTCAAAATACTATTTTATATTATGACACGTAGAAGTACGTGCATCAATTATACATCGCTTCTATTTTATGGGATTGAAATCTTTGTCCACATGTAAAAAGCTTGTTTAAAGCTCTATCAAATAATAATTTATAAACCTAGACTTCTTAAATTTGCAATAAAAGTGGTAAGGGGATCACAGGGATTGGATTTCTTAAATTAATTAAGTACCACAACAATTAATCATACCCAATTTCATTTAGAGAACCGAACTTTAGAATAAGAATAAAGAAAATCTAACTAATAATTAGATGCAACACGAATGTAAGAGCAGAATTTTCCTTCACAACAAGAGTATAAGAGACAAAGCTACTATGCAAGAGAATGTGTTTGCAATGTGTTTGCAAGCCAATGAGAGACGATTGGATTGCCTAAATTTTTCCTTTTTTTTTTAATTTTTCACCAGCTTAATCAAAAGGCTACAATAATAAAGCTAATGAATTACTTCAAGCTACAGTGGAGGCTACTAGTCCAAGAAGAAAACATCAGAACAAACACCATTTAAAAACATTTAAAAAAGAGGTTAAATACCAAATGCATACAATCTTATTGGTATATTGTTTCTAAAATGAATATTTTCTATTGATCTTAAAAGCTTAAGTTGGCTGCTTCTCCACATCCTGTATCATGAATGATAATAAAAGCTGATTTTCTTCGTGGCACAATTATGCACACTAAAGAATCTAAATATGTTGTATTAAGCTTATACATAAATAGAACCAAGAAATTATTTCCCAATTTTAAAAGGAAAAAAATAACACAGTTATTAAGAAGACACGAGTTCCTCTCTATGTTACAATTTGATTTCATGACCAGATTTAGTAAATTTCCATTCTAAGTGCAACTCCACATCATGTTCCTGTTTCAAAAACTATCAACAGCAAACGACGGACCAGGAACAATCCAGGAAGGGCACTTACAGGGGTTGAATCTCAAGATCCTCGTCCGCCTTTTTGCTTTTTCTCTTCCAATGCAGCAGCCTCGTTCAACATGTCAGCTGCATCTTTGTGCATATCTAGCTTGGCAAGTGCAACAGCCTGCATGTAAAATGACGTGGACCAATCGGGGTAAACACATTGGGCTTGCATGGCATCTCGAAGAGCAGCATCTGGTTGGTCGCAAAGAAGATAACACAGACTCCTTCGTGCGTAAACAGTGGGAGAAACCATGGTACCAACATCTATGAACTGCATATAGAGAATTGTTCATCATAGTTACTTCTTTTTTTAGTCTTCAACAAGATCAATTGTTACATTTCACTCATAACCAGAAACAAAGATCGCTCCTTATGGTACTTGGGGGGAAAATTTGGCAAGCACAATATAATGGATCAAATAAATTTAGTAAGTCAACAGAGCGAGACGTCAGAGTGTGCTAGTCCAGTACGATACACTACACACAGCCGAGAGCAACTACTTGACCGTTTTTTGAAATCATTAATGGATTTTGTAGGACTCAAACTAGCTGATGCTAAAATCCCACCTATCCTTAAACAAAGGTGATTTGGTACCAGTTGAAAGAAACGAAATCTGCTCTAATAAAGTGTATTGCTAATTAGTAAAATAAAACGCATACCTGAGAATAACAGTCAATTGCTGTTTTAAAATCTTTGTCACGAAATGCCAAGTCCCCACGCTTCCTTGCCTCCAACATGTCTCTCATTTGTTGTGTCCATTCTTGGAAAGACAACTGGAAAAGAATTCTAGAAATTGAACACACCATACAGAAAATAAGAACACATTTATTAAGAGAGCACAATTATTTTACCTCATTTGTTCCTTCATCGTCTTTGTAGTGTGTCATTACTAAAATCTGATGGATAGCAGTGAGATCCATCCTTGCACAAGCATCGCCCATGGGAGTGAGAGGATGTTGTGGAGTTGGAGGTGCTTCCTCATGCTTTGGAATCCCTAGCATCACATAAGATGGAACCTGCAATCCCAAGACAAGTTTTTTCAGGTTAGGGCATTAGTCAATGGAGGAGTACTTGAAAGGGAGAATGAGGCCCTAAAACCTAAGGGATACCCAATGGAGTTTAAAGAATGCGGGGGATAAAATGAACACTCATTAAACGTACATTCTAGCTAAGGTATGTATTGACAAAGTTGATAAAATAAATTTATTTGAAAATAAAGCCCTCAAATCTCATACGTATAAGACACAAAAACATACAATATATTTATTAATCTAATCATGAGCATCCTGTCTAGCTTACGCAGACCTCCATTTATCCTACCAGACAAACGCTTCAACCTATAATAATCAATTTTGAGAAACATTAAATATTGCTAAATATCCAAAATGACCAATATAGCTTGAACTCACTACAAAAGTATTTGGATTTTTAGTTGTCTTTTTAAGTAGTGAGCCAACTCTATGGTGGTCAGGTAAAATATTTGATATTCAACCAGATGCCTATATATATATACACACACACACACATACACGCGCGTAAGAATAGTTGAGATCATCATATGCATAAACAGATGGCATTGCAAGCAAGAATGCAAAATCTTCTAGTTTAGAACAAAGAAGAGGGTATATAATATTTGAAACTCTCAGGATGTGTATGGGAAATTGCAAGCCAATAACATGGCTGCTTACATCAGGCTTATTCTGTAAGGGGGCAAGGGTTGCAACAAGCTCCTTAGTATTTGGTCGATCCCGAGGTTCATATTGTAAGCATCGTGAAGCAAGATCAAAAACCACAGTTGCTTCTGCAGTTGAAAAGTTACCCTCCAAATGTGAATCCATTAAGAGAAGAATATTTTTGCCTCGAATCATATCAAGTGCCTGCACATGCCATTATACATATTAAACTGAAAATGAGTCCTAAATCCAAATCCAACAACTTCAAAGTTGTCCCCATGACTCTAAAATTTATTATATCATTCCCAGTAGTCTCTAAAAGATGCCCTAAATTATATATTCTCAATAACTTGACTGATTGTGAAGAGAGTTTTGGAGAGAGAAGTTATTTACCAAAAATGGTAAATTTTCATTTATGGCAAATGACTGTAATTAGCATCAAAAAGTTCAATAGCCATTACAAATTAAAGCTATGTATGGGTAATAAGAAAAACAAACACTTACATGGCTAGGAGGGATGTGCTTCCCACTTAATAGATCTAAGAGAACGGTTCCAAAGCTAAAGATGACACTTTCTGCAGTGACTCTCCCTATAACAAACAAATAAACAAATATTATAGATTCGTCAACGCTGCAGTCACTCAAACAAGCCAAGAACAACAAAAAAAATTTTTAAAAAAATCCCTTTGAACTGTTGCTTGGGAAGGAATTAAGTTTTTACAAAAAGAAAATGTTGTAGTTTTAAAAATACTTATTTGTAATTATGTTTATAGATACATATATTTATTAATGTTATAAAAATATTATATTTGTTATAGTTTTGTCAACGCTACAATCAATTCAGCAAGCAAAGAATAATATAACTACAATCTTTATCCTATGAACATTATGAAGTCAAAATTTGTAGTTATTTGCAAATAATAATATAACTATAATCTTTATCCTATCATTATCATTATCTCAAACAAATACATCCAAGATATTTTATTAAGCAGTCGATTTATTTTTAATGTTATTTTCGATATTATACTAGTAGGCTGCCAAACACGATTATTTGCAGTTACGTACGTATTCAAGTTATCATTGTCTCAAGGCAAGTCACTCCCAGCTCAAATTGTCTCACCTAGATTGTCCAAACTCTTCTTTTTCTATTTTTTTGTTTTTTTGGTTGGTGAGAAACTGAGCTTTAATTGAGAAACATGGAAAGAAAATACAGGGATAAGAAAAAACTATAACAAAAGTTATTAACTTCCAAATGTTGAATAAGAGATTGATAACTTAGGGATAAGAGGAAACATAAAATTATACATTGTCAGTATACTCTCGAACAAAAAATTTAGCACGAGAAACGAAAATATTTATTAATTCACTAAATTGAAAACCTATGAAGTCAAAACATAAATACATTGCCGTGTGAAGAAGATCAAATACCATTTCTTAAATATTCAGGTGGAGTATACGCAAGATTGGTGCTATAACTTTTACCATCCCTGCTGTTTTTCATCAACCCAAAACAAGAAAGTCGAGGGTCACCATTCTGTCAAAAACCATCCACAAATTACCACATTGGTCTCATACACACAAAGGATTCCAAAATGGGAGAATCTAAGCAAAATCACCAAAATAAAAAATTAGAAAGCCAATGGAAAATTAAGTATATCCAATTGTATAACATATAAATTCTAATAGCATATATCTATGGAAAAGAAATTGCAACAGCACCTCATCAAATAGAACTCTATACGCATTCAAGTCGTGGTACAACGGACGTTCCTGAGAGCTACAATAATCTAAAGCTTCAGCAATATATAAAGCAACTCTTAATCTCATAGCCCACTCGATGGTTTGATTCTCCCCTGTCAAGTAAACAAAAAGTTTCTTGCCATATTAGAGCAAATAGTCCAAATAAATAGATTGGCAGAGATTTCCAATAGAAATTGGCAAACATTTAAAATCCAAAAAGCTGAGAGGAAAAAAAAAACTGATGTGGACTATATAAAGTAACTTTGATTGCAATTGCATACATCATCAATGCCTTTAACATACATAGCCGCCAACTTAATAAACAAACATCAATGATAGGATAAGACATCACTATGTTGCTATTTCACAGTGTTCTGAAAGCCCAAAACTCCAAAAAGAGACAAACCCAAAATAGAAGTTAACACCATGAGCAAATAAGGAAGAAGAAAAGATCGAGCTTAAAAAAAAACTCCTCATCCCAACATCAATTAATAACAAATTAGAAGAGCTTACAGTGGAAGAGATGTTTGGCGAGGGTGTCATTGGGCATAAACTCCGCAACAAGAAGCCTCTCGTCGCCTTCACAGCAATACCCAATGAGATTCGCCAGTCTTTTATGCCTCAATTTACCAACCCCAGATGCTTCCTCCTGAAGAACCCAATCAAAATCATAGAATTATGCAGCAACCGAATTAAACCCACATCGAAATTCAAACCCTAAACCCCTCGACCCTAATGTAGAAACATAAAGACTAAGCGAAATCGAGAGAAATGGTTTAAACGAGGGAAGTACAGCGAACTGCTTGGGGTCGGGCCAGGCCAACTTAGCGAACTTCTTGACAGCGATCCAACGGCGATTGTTCTGGTTCTGAAGGCGGCCTTTGTAGACGACATTGGGGGCTTTCTCGCCACTCTCCGAGACGATGTAATCGGAGCTGAAGTTGTTGGTAGCGGCCTTGAGGTCGGCGAAGGAAAACTCGGAGAAAGCAGGGATGCCGCCGGCGGCTGGATCGGAAGGGCCATTAGAAGGATGAGATTGGAAATTGTTTTGGGCGTGAGGGATATGGTTGCTTTTACCTCCGCCTAATCCAAGATTTTGAGCTCTCTGTAAGGACGATCCACAGCAGCCCATAGCTCCTTCACTCAGTCCCCCACCTCCACCAGCTCTGATTTTACTTTAAAAACCTCATACACAAAAGCTGCAGAACAAAATTGAGAATCCCAGAAGCTTGAATTTACAGAGGCTCAAAAAGAGAGAGAGATCTTAAAGAAGAAGGGGAGATTTTCTTACTCTTCCTTCTTCTCATGGAGCTAAGCTAGCTAGCTCCCTTGCTGTCTCTCTCTCTCTCTCTCTGCTTCTTGTTCTTCTCTCTCTTCATTTTTTATTATTATTATTATTTTGGGTTTATTTTCCATAGCTGGGTACTGACAAGACCTCTGTCTTTCTCTCTGCTTCCTCCTCGCATTGAGTTGTCCTTTTTTGGAGGGTGAAGGGGTAATTTTGTAATTTCGGTATAACGTCTCTTTTTTGTTTCTCGCGCTGTAATGTCACGTCCTTTGATTTCTCTCTTCCTGTCTCATTTTTTTTTTTCCTTTTTATTATATTATATTTTCCACAAAACTAGGTATTATTATAATTTAGGTTAAATTAGAAGCTTAGTATCTAAATTTTTGAGGCCCCTAAATTTTAAAAGGTGTCTAATAAATATTTTAATTTTGAAATTTGTATCTATTTAGTCCCTAAACTTCGAAATATATCTAATAAGCCCTCAAATTTTTAATTTTGTGTTCAATATGTCCTTTAATTTTCAATTTTGTGTCTTATAAGTTTTTGACCTAATTGATGTTTTCTAAAATTCATGAACTTACAAGACACAAAATTGAAAGCTTAAGGTTCTATTAGACAAAAAAATTTAATTTTATATTTAATAAATCGGTTAATTTTAAAAAATTGTAAATATGTTAGGAATTTATTAGATACAAAATTAAAAGTTTAGGACTAATTAGACATTTTTAAAATTTGA
This sequence comes from Trichosanthes cucumerina, assembly GCA_036507285.1. Taxonomy (NCBI): domain Eukaryota; kingdom Viridiplantae; phylum Streptophyta; class Magnoliopsida; order Cucurbitales; family Cucurbitaceae; genus Trichosanthes; species Trichosanthes cucumerina. The sequence goes on along the minus strand of CM071836.1, from coordinate 66,625,341 downwards.
GAATTTATTAGATACAAAATTAAAAGTTCAAAAACTTATTTGATATTTTAAAGTTTAAAGTTTAGGAACTAAATAGACACAAACTTTAAAATTTAGGGACTAAATTTGTAATTTACCCTACAATTTATAATGCATTTTTGGATTAAAGAAATATAAAACTAGAAATAATTATATGGTGGAATAATAATGCCTCGGCCTTAATTTCTACCAATTCGCAACGGTTGTGCGTTGTGTTGTGTTCCTGCCAGCTTATTTATTATAATTGTTGGAAATTGGGATGTCTTTTCTATATTTTTTTTTTTTGACTAATTATAATTTTTATTAAACAATATAAATACTTGTGTACAAATATTTTAAATCAGTAATATAAACTTTTAAAAAAAGATCAATTTTTTACTTGACAAATTCAGTTAACTTCCTTCTACTACCCAAACTACTCTAAACTAAAAAGACTTAAATTTTGATCTTTTTCCATAAATTTATTGGTTATATTGACTTCAATAATGGTAATTTGTATGTTTCCTTTCTACTATGTTTTTAGGATGGTCATTAATTTTCAGTATCAATGATAGGACTATAATTATAATAGTCACTTATTAACTTAAATATTAATTTACTTACTATTGATTTATGTGTTTTTGTTTTATTGCTATATTAGGAATTATTTTTAGAATATTTTAAGTTTTTAAACTTACTTAGATTAAGTCTATGCAATTGCACCTTAGTTATTTAGGTTTAAATCCTAATTAACTTTTGAACTTCTATAATTATTCTGTCGTACTTAAAAATTTCTATATAATTTTTATAGATTTGCGTTTTGTCATGGACAGATATTTAAGGGTCTGTTTGGTAAGCAATCTAAAAACAAAAATTAAAATTTGAAAACAAGGAATTCAATGAAAATAGAGTTGTATTTCATGTCTTTAGATATGTGTTTGGTAGCAATTTAAAATTTTGATTTCATTCTAAACAGTTATTTAAAATGTGCCCTATAACATATTTATAGATCATGAAATTAGTTACAGTTGCAAAACTAATTATTAGATTAAATATAAATCATTATTAATTAATTTATGAAACGATTTTGTAAAATTTATAGAATTATCATTTTATAATATAATATTATATAATTTATAATATATTATATTATACATATTTTAATTTAACAAAAGTAAATTGAGTTCATAACATGTAATATTGTATTTATTAAGATTTTTATCTTTATTTAATATAATTTTGCATTTTAAAATTTTAAATTCAGAATCTTGATATAATGAAAACATAAAAATTTTATTTTTAAAATTTCTACTATTTTGATCCCAGAATTCGAAAATAGTTTTTGAATTCGAAAACATAAAATAGAATTAAGATTGCATACCAAACAAGATCTAAAATTTTCTATTATTAAATTTGATACATACAACTTAATAAATAAATTCATTTAGATATTCGTGGCCAATCGCCAAAATGGATTCTACATTTTGAGAATGTAAATATAATAATCTCAAAGTAAAAAAAAAAAACAATTCATAATAAACTAAAATAAAACTTAATCGCATTTTATTATAAAAATTTTGTGTTGCGACATTTTACATAAATTAGTTTCAATATTGTGTGTATGGCTATGATTTTTTTAGGAAGAGGTTAATATTTTTTCAAAATGCTGTTGGTGGACATTCATATATACAATCATGTTACGATCATATTACCGCCTTTAACTAGATCCTATTTTGAAAGAAAATTGCGATTTTTAAAGAAAATACGATCTTGAAAAAAAAAACACATTGTTCAACTATTTAATATATAGGAATAGATATATATCAACTCGTAAATTTTTTTTTTTTTGGTTTGAAGACATATGAGCAGGAGAAAAAAAGAAATATTTAATACTTTTTTTTGTTGAAGACATATGAGCAGAAAAAAAAAAACTAAGCAATGAAGGAAGAAAACGATGACGAAAGCAAATGAGTACTTGAAGAACGTAGTTGGGAGTAGCTGAGGACTAAGGAATCGTCTCTAAGTCATTTAGCAAGGCAATCAAAAACCCTCAATCTCAAACGTAAAGATATGAACATAAGACATTTTTTGAAACTTGAATGTATAAACAAAAACGAGGTTCATTGGGACATATGTGAGGTTTTCAAATCTATTATTAATGGGCCAATAGGATAATTATTTCTATTTACCCTTAATCAACATTTGGTAGGTGATAGTTGTAATTTAGAGATTTTAAATATTGTTTTCTCATACCCACGTTTCATAGATACTTACACTTATTTCTAGTCTGAGGATAGAGAACCTCGCCTGGATGATTGTCGAGGGTATCGAAAGGGATGTACAAGGATTGTTGCTTTGTCGTTAATATTGTGTTATAGATACTAATATATACAAGAACAAGGTAAGTCTAGAGGAACTAGTAAGCACCTAGAAATATCATCAAAAGAAGTCCTTGTATATTGTAGGTCAGAGTATCGAAAGAGATGTATTTATTTTATCGTTGATATTGTGTTGTAGATACTAATGTATACAGGAATAAGGTAAGTCTAAAGGAACTAGTAAGCATGAGAAAATATCATGAAAAGAAGTCATTGTATATTATAAGTCATCAAGATGAATCAAAAAATAAGAGAAAATACCTAATTGAGTTTAATCAGGTCCAACAAGTATCTGTATATACCTCAATATAGGGTGGAGTTACGTTCATCAATGATGAGAGACGAAAGTGGGAGACTCGTAGATAAAAATATTTTTTGAAATCCGTGGGAGGTACATTCATAATCATCTATATTTACTTAGATCATTAAACTCATTGTTTTTATTTACGAACATCTATAATTTGTGTGTTTTATTTGTTTTTAATAGTTTTCTAGTGTATTTTAGTGTTCTAGTTCAATTGAAGTTAATTAAGAGTGTTGGAGAAAAATCAAAGTTGTCAAATTGCGTCTAACAAAAAATCATCATCTCTCTTCCTCCTATTTTACCTATTTTTTAGGATTTTATTTAGTTGTTATAAAAGATAAAGCAATAAATTTGTTTATTTGGATTTTATTTGGTTGTTATAAGAGAAAATGTGATTTGTTATTTTTTAGGATTTCATTTAGTTGAGAAAAGGGAATTTAGGCCCATTAGTAATTAACAAAATAATTAAAAATTAAGTTAGACATTTTTTAGAAAAAAAGATTTGGAGTTGTGTTTTCAACTTCCACTATTTAATTTTAGTCATTCTTCTAGTTGCCCCTATATGCTTAATATTTGGTATATCAATAATGTATCTAATATACTTTATATTTTACACATCAATCAACTTATATTTAAAAAACGAAGTATTGTTAGTAGTGTATTACTGATGTACTACCGATACATTTTTTTTTAAATATATCAGTTAAATGATATTCTCTCTCTATATATATGTAGCATATCAGGTATGTTTTACATATTTGATATATCAATCAACAATTGCATGTCCATGAGTTTGACATCGATATAAAAGGTAATCGACATTTCCATTATACTGTACAAAATTACTGAAATATTAAAGAAATAGCAACCAAACGTAACATAATGTGAATGTAATTTTATAACAAGTATTTTAACTTATTTAGAAAGTGTAAAATGTTTATCGCTAATTTAAATATATTTTTAATTTTTTTCTAAAATATCTATCAACATCGACGTTTATTGATATTTTCATTCACATTTCAATAAAATTGAAAACCTTGACATTTCCATCGACGTCGATATTTTAAACATTGATCATAGCTATTATATTTTCTATAAATATCTTTATCTTATGAATCATGAATAACATTACATGCCAATTTGCAAATATTTATATCTTATAAATATGCTTTTTGTTATTTATTCAAGACTTATTTAATCATCTTTCCCCAACCTTATATTAAATTCCAAACTGGTGGCTAAATAATTATGAGAACTAATATTGATATCACGATAAAAAGTTAATCCAAAAATTAGAGTTGAATATTACAAGTATAATGAAATTTGTTGTGGTTGCCAAAATTCAAATAGGGTAATGTACCTAATCTTTAGGTGACAACAATTGTAAAATTTATAGTTCAAATAAAGAACGTGACTTGTAAAATTCGTACCTGCCACACAGGCTCCTATGCTTAAGTTAGCTAGGAGTTAGATGAGTGTAGCAAATGATTTACGGTTAGGAATAACTTACCTTCTTTGAGGTTGACGAATGAGTATTTTATACGACCCCTTGTTGGATTTTTTTTTTTTGTCCATCCTTCATGAATTTGAAAGAGAGCAAACTGAATCGGGTTGAACCAAGAAACCACACGCGGGAGACGTGTTGGTCACATGCCCCGTAGAAGGCCAACCACCTAGTCGACTTCGGCATATGAGGTCGAGGCTAAGGATGGGACCCAATTCCCATATTCCTCTTCACTTTGTGGCCTTGTGTGTATGTATTGGCCCGTTTTCGCTTCCAATTAGGCTTTTTCAAGTGTGTTACTGATGAGGATCTGATCCCCTTGAGCAACGGAAACGTGTTTTAAAATCGATTAGCTTGATTGTTTTGGTTTACTAGAAATACCAGTACATTCGTAAAACATACAAAATAAGCATAATCTAATCTAATTAGGCATGGAACTAAAACATGCAAACATATGTTGTAAAAAGATTAAACTAAAAAGGAAAGATAGATTGCCTTTGTAGTTTCGCAGCAACTCCTTGCTTCTTTTATACAGCAACACAGTAACATTCTTCTCCTCTGTTCTTTCTTCTCCACAGGGACAACACCACGAGAAAAATCTTCTATCCTCTGAGTTCTTTTGATCAACCTTGGTGGGAAGGTATTCCAACTTTTGGAGAGGAAGGAAATTTTTTTTATAGAGAGAGCTTTCTTACAACAACTCATTAATTGCTCAAATGATCGATAATCCTCCTCTCCCAATTGGAGAAGCAAATTAAGAGGGAAAAACTTCTGCCACTCCCTATCGATGGGGAGTTGGAGGAATGTGGAGAACGTGTCACACATTCTCCATTTTTTATTTATTTTATTTAATTAATAAAATTAATTAATTAATATAATTAAACTAATTTAATTACATTAAAATTTGATTAAATAACATTTAATCAATTTTTCCTCTAATCTATAGTTTTAATGTACATCTTATGCACTTTAGATTATGACCTATAGTTTTTAAATATGAATCATATTCACATTTAAATTAATATTTGAACTTTTTTAAATATTAAATTCTCTCATATAATTTAATATGAATCATATTCATATTAAATTTATAATATAAAGTTCCAAACTTTATATTATAATGTATCTATATACATAAACATTTATTCCCTAATGAATTTGAACATTTCAAATTCAAACGATCTAAGAACCCTTTACTAGCTAGAAGGTGTACCTAATGGACCTACAGATCAGAAGCTCCAACGATACGAGATTATTCGGTTAATCTCATTAACCTCCTAATCAACATGCGTTAACTGTTGGAACTCTCCACTAAAGTCCCGCAGCTGCACTCTTCTCACTGCAGATATATTTCTGTGTCCACGAATATTGACCAATAAGAGCAAGTCAATCCTTCACGAATGTTCGTAACACCAGCTGGGTCAAATTACCGTTTTACCCTTGGGTTACATCTTGTACCTTAAGTACCAGTGCTCCTCCAATGAACAATTTGTTTTGTGTCCTACAAACAAACAGAAGTCCCTCTCGGGCCAATGAGAGGATCGAACCCTTTGTTAATGTCCTGGAGACACCACTTAAGGGAACATTCATCTACTTACCCTAGTAGGCGGGAAGGAATGAATACCAGTGCTCCTCTTGATGTGCTTGTCTCGCTTATGGATGCAAGGTTCCTTCGAATTAGCTACCGCATCACTGTTGTCACAGTATAAGGTGATGGAAAATTCCATATTTGGAACAACTTCCAAATTAGTAAGGAATTTCCTTAGCCAAACAACCTCTTTGGCTGCTTCACAAGCAACGACATACTCAGCCTCCATTGTGGAGTCAGCGATGCATCCTTGCTTGATGCTTCGCCATACTATAGTTCCCCCGTTAAGGGTGAAAATTGATCCCGATGTGAATTTCCTAGAATTCTTATCGGTCTGAAAATTAGAATCAGTGTATCCAGTAAGGATTAAATCCTTAGTCCGATACACAAGCGTATAGTCCCTCATTCTCCTAAGATACTTGAGGATATTTTTAACTACGATCCAGTGGTCTAACCCCAGGTTGGATTGGTATCTACTGACTATTCCCACTGCATAACAAATGTCTGGTCTCGTGCACAACATAACATACATTAAGCTACCTACTGCAGAGGCATAGAGAATACGTCTCATATCCTCAACTTCTTGAGGTGTCTTAGGACATTATTCCTTAGACAAATAAACTCCATGCCTGAAGGGTAATAAGCCCCTTTTTCAATTCTACATCGAATATCGGGCCAACATTTTGTCGATATAAGACGCTTGAGACAGAGCTAGCGTTATGTTCTTGTGATTCATGAAAATCTGAATCCCAAGAACATACTCCGCCTCTCTCAAATCTTTCATTTGAAATTGGATCGCCAACCATTTCTTTATGTCAGTTAGGTATCCTACATCATTCCCAATGAGTAGGATATCATCTACATAAAGTACTAAGAAAGCTACTTTGGCGTTGATGATCCTCTTGTAAACACAAGGATCATCAACGTTTTGATCAAAGCCATAAGACTTGATCACAATATCAAATCTTATGTTCCAAGATCTGGATGCTTGTTTCAACCCATAAATGGATCGATTGAGCTTGTAAACTTTTTGCTCCTGACCTTGGGTTATGAACCCTTCGGGCTGAGACATATAGATGCTCTCGTCAAGATTACCATTCACAAAAGGCAGTCTTGACATCCATTTGCCAAATTTCATAATCATAAAAAGCAGCTATGGACAAGAGTATCCTTATAGACTTAAGCATAGCAACAAGGGAAAAAGTTTCCTCATAGTCTACTCCTTCCCTTTGGGTAAAACCCTTTGCTACAAGTCTAGCCTTAAAGGCCTATACCTTTCCGACTGCATCTCTTTTCTCTTATAGATCCATTTGCACCCTATGGGTTTTACTCCTTCAGGTTGGTCTACAAGTTCCCAAACTGAATTGAAGTACATTGACTCCATTTCAAGGTCCATGGCTTTGATCCATTGATCCTTATCTACGTCATTCATTGCCTGTTTATAGGAAAATGGATCCTCTACACCGTCATCAGGTATGACAACTTGAGTTTCAGTTAAATCCAAGTAGCGATCAGGTTGGGAAACAACCTTCCCACTGCGTCGAGGCATTCCTAACGATTGAGAAGGACGAGATTGACTCGATGTGTCGGCTTCTTTATCAACCCTTGATGAAGGTCCAACTTGATCAACAACTCTTGTTGACTCATGTGTAGCTTCATTTAATACTAACTTACTACGTGGTTTATGGTTCCTCATATGATCTTCCTCCAAGAAAGTATCGTTTGTCGAAACAATCACCTTATTTTCTTGTGGGTCATAGAAAAGACCACCTCTCGTTTCTTTGGGATAGGCAACAAATTGGTATAATCTTGAACGAGGTTGCAATTTCTTTAGGTTTGTGACCAACACGTGTGTCGGACAACCCCAAATCCTGAAGTGTTGTAAACTAGGTTTACGCCCCTTCCATAACTCAAAAGGTGTTTCTGAAACACTCTTCGATAGAACAGTGTTCAAGATTTGAACCGCAGTCTCTACTGCGTTACCCCAAAACGAGGCAGGCAATTGAGCATAGCTCATCATAGATCGATCCATGTCTAACAAGGTTCTATTTCTCCTTTTAGATACACCATTCTGCTGAGGTGTATTAGGTGCCGAGAGTTGAGATTGGATTCCATGTTCTATCAAATAGTCCTGGAAGTTTAGATCCATATACTCTCCACCTCGATCGGATCGAAGTGTCTTAATGGTTTTCCCTAATGCATTCTCTACTTCAGCCTTATACTCTTTGAACTTTTCAAGAGCCTCAGACTTATGATGTATTAGGTATAAATAATCATACCTCGAATAATCATCTATGAAAAAAATGAAATATTCGTACCCTCCACGAGTTTTAACATTCACTAGACCACAAAGATCCAAATGTATAAGCTCCAAGTGTTCTTTGGCTCTATAACCTTTTCTAGAAAAAGGTCGCTGAGTCATTTTACCTTCCAAGCATGATTCGCAAGGAGGTAGATAATCATCTTCTAACTTATTTAGAAGTCCATTCTTTGATAGTCTCTCAATCCGGTTGAGATTTATATGACCAAGTCTACGATGCCAAAGATAAGTATTATTATTTGGAGAAATTCTTTGCCTTCTACTTTGAGTATTTGCAGTTTTAAACATCTCATGATTTAAAATTGCCTTAGTTTGATTCGGTTTAAGTAAGCCGTTTTCTAACTTAGCAGAACAAATATTGACACCTTTCTTTGAAATGAACACTTCATTAATTGAAAGGTAATACAATAGCCAAGTTCAATTAAGCAAGAGATATAAATCAAGTTCCTCTTAATCTTGGGAACTATGTACAAATTTTCTAAAAATATAAATCTATCTCTAAAAAACAGCTTGGCATCTCCCACTACACAAGCTGAGACGATGTCTCCCATTCCGACCCTAAGCGTCATCTCACCCTCTTCGTGCTCCTTGAAGGAACTAGTTTCCTGTAAAGAAGAGCAAATATGGTTAGTGGCTCCTGAATCAAGTATCCAGGTAAAATCATCATTTTCCACTAAACAAGTTTCAAGAACAAGTAAATCAAATTTACCTTTCTTCTCTTTGAACTCAGCAAGGTACTTTGGGCAGTTTCACTTCCAGTGCCCGTCCATGTTGCAGTGGAAACACTTTCCTTTGTCTGCAACCTTGGCCTTTTCCTTGCCCTTATCAGCAGCAGGTGCCTTCCCTTTCTCTCCTATCTTCTTCTTTTGGGTCTTCTTAAGCCCAGAAGATGAACCACAAGACTTAGTTCCAGAGGATGAACCCTTCTAGAACCTTCTGGAATGGGCAAACAGATTTGCCTCTCCATCAGCCTATCCCTTATTCTTCATAAGAGACTGGAAAGTCTGTAGTTCATTGAGGAGAGTAGTCAGGTTGTACTCTATCTTGTTCATCACCGCATTGCTGCGGAATTGTATGAAACTCTTCGAAAGAGATTCCAGGATGAACGACACCTGACTTTGCATGAACATAAAATAAATCATGCAACCATATTTATACAACACTTATACAAATAAAAAGTTGCATGGACATGCTTATCCTAAGGTGGGAAATATTCTAAATGACATTCATAAAGAAAATAGCTGTAAAACTGAAAAAAATTTGGCCCCTAAAGTGCAAAAATAATAAAATTACACTAATCTTATTACAATACCGGTCCAAAACTCCTTGAACTGGGCTCAGACCGCTCGAACCGAACAAAAATCGACCAGAACCGTCCAAACAAGTCTGCACCTTCAGGTTGGCGTCACGACGTTGCAACGCTGAGGGGAGCGTTGCAACGCCGCCTCATCTTGCGCCGCGCCAGGCATCTGGATAGCGTTGCTACGCTGAGGGGCAGTGCTGCAATGCTGCTGACCCCAGGCATTTCCGTATCGATAGGGGCTTTGGCGTTGCGACGCTGTTCCTCAGCATTGCAATGCTGATGAACGACGTTGCAACGCTGTTGATAGCGTCGCAATGCTACTGGTTCTGCCAATAGCTTAATCCTTCGAAAAAACAGCTTCAATTGCCAATTTCTTACCCGATACTCATCCGAATTGCTTCAAACTTTTCACAAACGACTCAAAACAATATTACAGACTCGATTATGCACTTAATTGCCCAAAGCATAATCTAATCTAATTAGGCATGGAACTAAAACATGCAAACATATGTTGTAAAAAGATTAAACTAAAAAGGAAAGTTAAATTACTTTTGTAGTTTCGCAGCAACTCCTTGCTCCTTTTGTACAACAACACGGTAACGTTTTTCTCCTCTGTTCTTTCTTCTCCACAGGGACAACACTAAGAGAAAAACCTTCTATCCTCTGAGTTCTTTTGATCAACCTTGGTGGGAAGGTATTCCAACTTTTGGAGAAGAAGGGATTTTTTTTAGAGAGAGAGCTTTCTTACAACAATTCATTAATTACTCAAATAATCGATAATCCTCCTTTCCTAATTGGAGAAGCAAATTAAGAGGAAAAAACTTTCCCCACTTCCTATCGATGGGGAGTTGGAGGGAAGTGGGGAATGTGCCACACGTTCCCCCTTTATTTATTTATTTATTTTATTTAATTAATATAATTAATTAATTAATATAATTAAACTAATTTAATTATATTAAAATTTGATTAAATCACATTTAATCAATTTTCCCTCTAACCTATAATTTTAATGTACATCTTATGCACATTAAATTATGACCTATAGTTTTTAAATATGAATCATATTCACATTTAAATTAATATTTGAACTCTTTCAAATATTAAATACTCTCATATAATTTAATATGAATCATATTCACATTAAATTTATAATATAAAGTTCCAAAACTTTATATTATAATGTATCTATATACATATTATTCCCTAATGAATTTGAACATTTCAAATTCAAACGATCTAAGAACCCTTTACGAGCTAGAAGGGGTACCTAATGGACCTACAGATCAGAAGCTCCAACGATACGAGATTATTCGGTTAATCTCATTAACCTCCTAATCAACATTCGTTAACTGTTGGAACACTCCACTAAAGTCCCGCAGCTGCACTCTTCTCACTGCAGATATATTTCTGTGTCCACGAATATTTACCAATAAGAGCAAGTCAATCCTTCACGAATGTTCGTAACACCAGCTGGGTCAAATTACCGTTTTACCCTTGGGTTACATCTTGTACTTTAAGTACCAGTGCTCTTCTAATAAACAATTTGTTTGTGGTCCTACCAACAAAAAGAAGTCCCTCTCGGGCCAATGAGAGGGTCGAACCCTTTGTTCAAGTCCCAGAGACACCACTTAAGGGAACATTCATCTACTTACCCTAGTAGGCGGGAAGGAGTGAATTCCATCTTGCTAAGCTAAGTCCCCCAGCTGCTCACTCGGTCTTGTCCACAAGAAGGTAAGCATATTGAGTCAGCGAATCTGGCCACTCTCACCCATACTAGTCAAAGGACAATCTCTCGCAAACAGGAGTTTGTAACCTGCTCAGGATTGAGATCGAGTTGCCTAGGTCATCCTAGTGAAATAGAAACCTAGCTAGTCAACGGAGTCACATCTAGTGGTTACTATCTCGCGGTCCGGTCTTATGTAATCTCATTACATAGGATATCCCCACTCACATGTCATCTAGACGAACACGTTAGGATCACAATGTTTGTATCATATACAAAGTGGGCCACATCCATAGTGTTACCAGGGTAAGGTACCCAAACCTTATCCCCTTACTATAGACCCGTTAGGTTGTATCTCGAACCGAGATCCTTTATATGTACACTACATTCAGTTCAAGAGACATTTTACAGCCTTGGATGTTTAGTTTATTGGATTTAGGGTAAAAATAAAGGGCAATATCGTAAATAACGAACAATAACTCTTTATTGAAATAATTAGAACAAAATTACAAACTACGAGTTTTAGGGCATAAACCCCAACAGTTACAACTAGACTAGAAAAGAGTTGGTTGTGACCACTACAAGAGCATATAGAGGCAACAACGACACACAATTGTTGCTTGTCGGGTCATGCGAGGCCCAAGAGAAAACAAATATCACGATACGATCGAGAAGGACAGTGCATCATCTAACACACCAAGATTGCATGAATGCCAAATTGAGGAACAACCAAAGTTGGAAGCATCAATGTCGTCAGTGGTGTCAATGACAAGCTTAGTGAGGGTTAGATAAGGCTCCAAGCTAGACCTCGAGAGTTTGGGTTCCGTTATGAGTTTTGATAAGTAGCTTTATAGTTTAGTTCGTATATGGACAAGAGTTAAATTCACCCGATTTCGTGTCAATTGAAGTCAAGACAAGCGCCCCGCAATGGCATATGATTCCTTGTCAAATTGGCATGCATGGGTATCAGGGCTAAAATTCTTCATAATCTACTATAAGGGGAGACATGATGTTAGCTCTCCACCATCCCTGGGTCTCATGGCCTAAGTGAGCCACCCCATGGCATATGCGTAAGTCATGGCGTGAGCAAGCATTACAAGATGAGTGTCTTGGGCGTCTTCCTTTAGAATGAATTTTTTAAGGACAATGTCAGGTAGCACGGGTATGCCACATTGCACCCCCTTTCAATGGGTTGAAAGTTAGATATAGGGCCCGATAGCGGCTAGGTATATGAGAATGACTCAGTATGGACACAGAAGGGTTCATGTCTGGATGGATAGATGTTCGAGAGGCCCCAAGTATGAAGGCAACCCATGGGAAAGATTTTGATAGTATGTATGAGTGAGCATCTAAGTTTGATGACCTCCCGAGGCTTGAGATGGTATCACTACTCATTAGTGGGACTAAATAGTCTTCAATTTGGATGGTATTTTACTCGTTATGTCCCAGTAAACATTATCATGGGTTGAAAAGCTCTCGTATTCATTGTTTGTACCCGATAAGCGTTATAATGCCCTAGTAAGTCCCGATAAGTGTCGGAATACCCAGTAAGCTCTGGTTTAGCATTTTAAGGTCGTTTTGACACAACAAAGAATCTGAACACATCTCGATGAAGTCTCGTATCGATGTGGAAACCTTATGGACATGTCTTTAAAGTTGGAGATTATAACGTCCAACTCATTCAAGGGCGTTGATTTCAAAATTTTGGAGTCAACTTTGAGTTTATGAGTATTTATTTTTCTCTTGGTTTAAATTGAGTTTTAGTGGGTTTGAAAGGGAAAAATTAGAAGAAAGTAGTAGGTTTGAGGGCATTTGTGGTTTTTCAAAGAAAAATAAAAGAAAAGAGAAAAAAAACTCACTTCTTCCTCATGCACTACAACCATATTCTTCATCATCATCATCATCATCATCATCATCATCATCTTCTTCTTCTTCTTTCGGCCTACAACACCCCAACCGCATGCCCCACCATTTGAGCAATCACGCCGCATAACCATTCAATCTGCCACTAGTCACAACACTAGTGTCGATTGGTCGTCGCTCACATCTCCCCTGTACACGTCACTAGCTACAGCACTAGCGGTCTCTCTCTGCATATGTCGTCTGTCAGTTCACCAAAGTTGTTGTTGTCACTGCACGTTGCTCCGTTCCTCCCAATTGTCTATGTTGTCATCTCGACCATTGCATGCTGGAGCTTAGTTTGGTTCAATTATAAACAACATTTTGGATTTATATAAGTTTTATGGTGATGGTTCAAGTGGTTTTAGATACTGATTTGGGTGATCGAAAACTAAACCATAGATTGTTAACATGATCTAAGAATACCCATAGCCTTTAAATATCAAGTACGTAATTTTGGACCTTTTGGAGTCAAAACCAACAATATAGGTAATGCCCCTTTTATAGTGGGTAAGTGTTTCAGAAATGATTCGAGGTAGTTTATAGGTTGTGAAACTGAATTGAAGGGTTGTGTTGGTGATTTGAAACTAACCTTCAATATTTTAGATTTTATTCTAGAGTTCCCTTTGCGATTGAAAATCGTTTGGGTGATTATGAGACAAACTAAGTTGTTGTCCAGCAAGCATGTGTCACTATTTGGGTAAGATTTATTTAAATCTTGGAGCATAATCATTAGAGTAACAATTAGGCTTGTTAGACATGTCAATATCAAAAGAAAACCAAGGTTGAAGGGTGATTCTATATAAGAGATTTCTTGGTGAATCTCTTAGTTTTTGAGGTAAAAAGGTTGGTTTTCAAGAATATGACCCTAAGTTAGATTGTGGAGATTTCTAATCAATTATGAAAATTAACTTAGAAAATTGTTTGTGAAGCAGGTTCGAAAGGAGTGCTCGGCTAGGAACTAGGATTTTGAATTCTTGGAGATTAAGGCCTATTGGGATTTATGCCCTAAACTCGTGTATTTGTAATTATTTGAGGAAATGAATAAAGTTGTTATTTTTTCCTTCAATCTCGTATTCTCGCATTTACAAACTTAAATCCAATAAACTAAGCTCCAGGGTCACATTTAGAAAACTTTGAACTGTGTGTAGTTGAGACATATCTAGGATCAAGTTCAAGCTTGTGACCCGAATGGTATATAGTAGATGGATGAGGTTGGGAACCTCATCCTAGTGACACTATGGATGCGACCCACTTTGTATTTGATACAAACGAGGCGATCCAACTCGTTCATGTAGTTGACATGCGAGTGGGGGCATCCAGTGCAAAGAGTTTGTACAAGACTGGACCAAGAATTGTTAGACCACTCTAGTAATGCCATTGGTAGGTTAGGGCTAATAATTCAAAAGATGACCAATAGTGACTCAACCTGAATCCTGAACGAGTTGCGAACTCCTGTCTGCGAGGGTTTATCCTTTGACTAGTACGGGTGAGAGTGGCCAGAGTCGTTGACTCAATATGCCTACCTTCTCAAGGATGAAACCTCGTAGGGAGTTGGGGACTCAACATCGCAAGAAGGAATTCACTCGTTTCCGAACTAAGGTAACTAAATAGGTTGTTCCCTTAAGAGCTGAATCAAGGTCTTGAACAACGAGGCCCCTCCCTCTTGCTGGCCCCAGAGGGATAATGTTTATGGTCGGACCATAAACTTATTGTTCATTAGAGGATCAATGGTGCTTAAGGTGCAAGAAGTAGTCACAAGGGTAAAACAGTAATTTGACCCAGCTGTGACTACGAACGACCTGTGAAAGGTTGATTCACGGGGATTGCTTAAATTAATGGACAAAACTTGTCCTACAGTGAGGAGAGTGCAGCTACGAGTCCTTAGTGGAGTGACTCGTAGTTAACGAATATTGATTGATGGGATCAATGAGTTTGATTAGTCAATCTCGTATCATTGGAGCTCATGATTTGTAGGTCCATTAGGTCCCTCGGTTGGTTCAACATGGAATTAATAGATGGTATAAAGTTGATGGATTTGAAGTGTTCAAGTTCAATTTAGGGTACTATGTCAATTATATATGATATAATTGATATAATATGTAGTTCAATGTGAATATGATTCATAATGAACCTAATTATGTCTAATTATGGTATTAAGGTATATATTGAGGAAATAATTTGAGAGACATAAGATTGAATTTGATCAAATTCAATTTCTCCACATTATGTGAATATCATTCATATAATAAGGTATCAAGTACCTTATATTATGCATTTGTGCATAATATCTGGAGTTAGTGGCAATATGGGTGGAGAATTTGTCTCCACCCACATTGCCTATAAAAGCATCCATTTGGATACATTTTGGGACACTTGAACCATTTGTGTAGTTTTGCATTTTAGGTAAACACAAGAGTTCTCTCTAAATCTCTCTACAAAACATCTCTAATCCAAAAGGAGATCCTACCTCTCTCCCTCTCCTAGAGAACAACCGAGAAGGTCTTTTGGCGAGTTCGAGGATTTGATCGTAGA